>OX103957.1:11979789-13297052 GCA_944470425.2 Schistosoma bovis
CATCAACACAAAACACACAACACCCAACACACAAACACAAACATACACGCACACAAACACACACACACACACGCATGCAACCAATGCTGAAATACACATCACCTAATGCAAAACAATCATTGAACTCACTAGTCACGATGGATGAATCAGTCTGTGGATGAGTAGGTGTAGTTGATGTTGTCGGTTCGGATGATTGACTGGACACTTCGGACGGAATGTGTGTGCTGGTTTGTGAAGTGGATGGCTCGGTTGTGTGATCCGATGGAACACCTGACGTGTATGCAAACAAATAAACAGACAATCAATTCTCAGTGAACATCAACTCTATGTGGATTGATTGACTGAAACAAGTGAACATCATTCGAGTGAAACGAACACCACTCACACCACCAGTCACATCCACACTCACTGGTTCGACCCACACACTACTAATCACAATAACGAGTCACCTCTCACCGATCCATATTTGACCGCATCGATTTGCATGGAACACTCGTCACTCATCTCCTACTTGAGAATTCAAGCACGACGTGCAACCACACCGACACAAACGATCAGCGTCCGTTCATCGGTGTGTTGCAGACACACACGTTCCAAACACATGTGGATCAGTGGAGCACTCTTCAACCTACAATCTCTCCAATGTGTCATGTCAGTGGATGCGTCAGTCGTCAACCACACAGTCTCCACTCACTCAATCACTCAAGCACTCAATCACTCAACCACTCTCTCACACTGACGAACATTCACGCAATAAAACACACACTGTACAAGTGAATTCTCAAACCTCAAACACACACATTGCACACGGATTTGAAGTGCACACACAACTCGTGTGCAATCGACTGGTGCTCACGTGACCGTTGGTGGTTGAGTCGGACGAGTGTTCGTGCCACACTGTTTCACGTCACCGAAACACCCAACACAAAACACACAACACCCATTACACAAACACAAACACACACGCATAAAAACAGACACACACACGCATGCAACCAATGCTGAAATACACATCACCTAATGCAAAACAATCATTGAACTCACTAGTCACGATGGATGAATCAGTCTGTGGATGAGTAGGTGTAGTTGATGTTGTCGGTTCGGATGATTGACTGGACACTTCGGACGGAATGTGTGTGCTGGTTTGTGAAGTGGATGGCTCGGTTGTGTGATCCGATGGAACACCTGACGTGTATGCAAACAAATAAACAGACAATCAATTCTCAGTGAACATCAACTCTATGTGGATTGATTGACTGAAACAAGTGAACATCATTCGAGTGAAACGAACACCACTCACACCACCAGTCACATCCACACTCACTGGTTCGACCCACACACTACTAATCACAATAACGAGTCACCTCTCACCGATCCATATTTGACCGCATCGATTTGCATGGAACACTCGTCACTCATCTCCTACTTGAGAATTCAAGCACGACGTGCAACCACACCGACACAAACGATCAGCGTCCGTTCATCGGTGTGTTGCAGACACACACGTTCCAAACACATGTGGATCAGTGGAGCACTCTTCAACCTACAATCTCTCCAATGTGTCATGTCAGTGGATGCGTCAGTCGTCAACCACACAGTCTCCACTCACTCAATCACTCAATCACTCAACCACTCTCTCACACTGACGAACATTCACGCAATAAAACACACACTGTACAAGTGAATTCTCAAACCTCAAACACACACATTGCACACGGATTTGAAGTGCACACACAACTCGTGTGCAATCGACTGGTGCTCACGTGACCGTTGGTGGTTGAGTCGGACGAGTGTTCGTGCCACACTGTTTCACGTCACCGAAACACCCAAAACAAAAACCAACAACACACAACACACAACACACAAACACAAACACACACGCACACAAACACACACACACACGCATGCAACCAATGCTGAAATACACATCACCTAATGCAAAACAATCATTGAACTCACTAGTCACGATGGATGAATCAGTCTGTGGATGAGTAGGTGTAGTTGATGTTGTCGGTTCGGATGATTGACTGGACACTTCGGACGGAATGTGTGTGCTGGTTTGTGAAGTGGATGGCTCGGTTGTGTGATCCGATGGAACACCTGACGTGTATGCAAACAAATAAACAGACAATCAATTCTCAGTGAACATCAACTCTATGTGGATTGATTGACTGAAACAAGTGAACATCATTCGAGTGAAACGAACACCACTCACACCACCAGTCACATCCACACTCACTGGTTCGACCCACACACTACTAATCACAATAACGAGTCACCTCTCACCGATCCATATTTGACCGCATCGATTTGCATGGAACACTCGTCACTCATCTCCTACTTGAGAATTCAAGCACGACGTGCAACCACACCGACACAAACGATCAGCGTCCGTTCATCGGTGTGTTGCAGACACACACGTTCCAAACACATGTGGATCAGTGGAGCACTCTTCAACCTACAATCTCTCCAATGTGTCATGTCAGTGGATGCGTCAGTCGTCAACCACACAGTCTCCACTCACTCAATCACTCAATCACTCAAGCACTCAATCACTCAACCACTCTCTCACACTGACGAACATTCACGCAATAAAACACACACTGTACAAGTGAATTCTCAAACCTCAAACACACACATTGCACACGGATTTGAAGTGCACACACAACTCGTGTGCAATCGACTGGTGCTCACGTGACCGTTGGTGGTTGAGTCGGACGAGTGTTCGTGCCACACTGTTTCACGTCACCGAAACACCCAAAGAACAAACACAAACACACACGCATGCAACCAATGCTGAAATACACATCACCTAATGCAAAACAATCATTGAACTCACTAGTCACGATGGATGAATCAGTCTGTGGATGAGTAGGTGTAGTTGATGTTGTCGGTTCGGATGATTGACTGGACACTTCGGACGGAATGTGTGTGCTGGTTTGTGAAGTGGATGGCTCGGTTGTGTGATCCGATGGAACACCTGACGTGTATGCAAACAAATAAACAGACAATCAATTCTCAGTGAACATCAACTCTATGTGGTTTCATTGACTGAAACAAGTGAACATCATTCGAGTGAAACGAACACCACTCACACCACCAGTCACATCCACACTCACTGGTTCGACCCACACACTACTAATCACAATAACGAGTCACCTCTCACCGATCCATATTTGACCGCATCGATTTGCATGGAACACTCGTCACTCATCTCCTACTTGAGAATTCAAGCACAACGTGCAACCACACCGACACAAACAATCAGCGTCCGTTCATCGGTGTGTTGCAGACACACACGTTCCAAACACATGTGGATCAGTGGAGCACTCTTCAACCTACAATCTCTCCAATGTGTCATGTCAGTGGATGCGTCAGTCGTCAACCACACAGTCTCCACTCACTCAATCACTCAAGCACTCAATCACTCAACCACTCTCTCACACTGACGAACATTCACGCAATAAAACACACACTGTACAAGTGAATTCTCAAACCTCAAACACACACATTGCACACGGATTTGAAGTGCACACACAACTCGTGTGCAATCGACTGGTGCTCACGTGACCGTTGGTGGTTGAGTCGGACGAGTGTTCGTGCCACACTGTTTCACGTCACCGAAACACCCAACACAAAACACACAACACCCAACACACAAACACAAACACACACGCACACAAACACACACACACACACGCATGCAACCAATGCTGAAATACACATCACCTAATGCAAAACAATCATTGAACTCACTAGTCACGATGGATGAATCAGTCTGTGGATGAGTATGTGTAGTTGATGTTGTCGGTTCGGATGATTGACTGGACACTTCGGACGGAATGTGTGTGCTGGTTTGTGAAGTGGATGGCTCGGTTGTGTGATCCGATGGAACACCTGACGTGTATGCAAACAAATAAACAGACAATCAATTCTCAGTGAACATCAACTCTATGTGGTTTCATTGACTGAAACAAGTGAACATCATTCGAGTGAAACGAACACCACTCACACCACCAGTCACATCCACACTCACTGGTTCGACCCACACACTACTAATCACAATAACGAGTCACCTCTCACCGATCCATATTTGACCGCATCGATTTGCATGGAACACTCGTCACTCATCTCCTACTTGAGAATTCAAGCACGACGTGCAACCACACCGACACAAACGATCAGCGTCCGTTCATCGGTGTGTTGCAGACACACACGTTCCAAACACATGTGGATCAGTGGAGCACTCTTCAACCTACAATCTCTCCAATGTGTCATGTCAGTGGATGCGTCAGTCGTCAACCACACAGTCTCCACTCACTCAATCACTCAAGCACTCAATCACTCAACCACTCTCTCACACTGACGAACATTCACGCAATAAAACACACACTGTACAAGTGAATTCTCAAACCTCAAACACACACATTGCACACGGATTTGAAGTGCACACACAACTCGTGTGCAATCGACTGGTGCTCACGTGACCGTTGGTGGTTGAGTCGGACGAGTGTTCGTGCCACACTGTTTCACGTCACCGAAACACCCAACACAAAACACACAACACCCAACACACAAACACAAACACACACGCACACAAACACACACACACACACGCATGCAACCAATGCTGAAATACACATCACCTAATGCAAAACAATCATTGAACTCACTAGTCACGATGGATGAATCAGTCTGTGGATGAGTAGGTGTAGTTGATGTTGTCGGTTCGGATGATTGACTGGACACTTCGGACGGAATGTGTGTGCTGGTTTGTGAAGTGGATGGCTCGGTTGTGTGATCCGATGGAACACCTGACGTGTATGCAAACAAATAAACAGACAATCAATTCTCAGTGAACATCAACTCTATGTGGTTTCATTGACTGAAACAAGTGAACATCATTCGAGTGAAACGAACACCACTCACACCACCAGTCACATCCACACTCACTGGTTCGACCCACACACTACTAATCACAATAACGAGTCACCTCTCACCGATCCATATTTGACCGCATCGATTTGCATGGAACACTCGTCACTCATCTCCTACTTGAGAATTCAAGCACAACGTGCAACCACACCGACACAAACGATCAGCGTCCGTTCATCGGTGTGTTGCAGACACACACGTTCCAAACACATGTGGATCAGTGGAGCACTCTTCAACCTACAATCTCTCCAATGTGTCATGTCAGTGGATGCGTCAGTCGTCAACCACACAGTCTCCACTCACTCAATCACTCAAGCACTCAATCACTCAACCACTCTCTCACACTGACGAACATTCACGCAATAAAACACACACTGTACAAGTGAATTCTCAAACCTCAAACACACACATTGCACACGGATTTGAAGTGCACACACAACTCGTGTGCAATCGACTGGTGCTCACGTGACCGTTGGTGGTTGAGTCGGACGAGTGTTCGTGCCACACTGTTTCACGTCACCGAAACACCCAACACAAAACACACAACACCCAACACACAAACACAAACACACACGCACACAAACACACACACACACACGCATGCAACCAATGCTGAAATACACATCACCTAATGCAAAACAATCATTGAACTCACTAGTCACGATGGATGAATCAGTCTGTGGATGAGTATGTGTAGTTGATGTTGTCGGTTCGGATGATTGACTGGACACTTCGGACGGAATGTGTGTGCTGGTTTGTGAAGTGGATGGCTCGGTTGTGTGATCCGATGGAACACCTGACGTGTATGCAAACAAATAAACAGACAATCAATTCTCAGTGAACATCAACTCTATGTGGTTTCATTGACTGAAACAAGTGAACATCATTCGAGTGAAACGAACACCACTCACACCACCAGTCACATCCACACTCACTGGTTCGACCCACACACTACTAATCACAATAACGAGTCACCTCTCACCGATCCATATTTGACCGCATCGATTTGCATGGAACACTCGTCACTCATCTCCTACTTGAGAATTCAAGCACAACGTGCAACCACACCGACACAAACAATCAGCGTCCGTTCATCGGTGTGTTGCAGACACACACGTTCCAAACACATGTGGATCAGTGGAGCACTCTTCAACCTACAATCTCTCCAATGTGTCATGTCAGTGGATGCGTCAGTCGTCAACCACACAGTCTCCACTCACTCAATCACTCAAGCACTCAATCACTCAACCACTCTCTCACACTGACGAACATTCACGCAATAAAACACACACTGTACAAGTGAATTCTCAAACCTCAAACACACACATTGCACACGGATTTGAAGTGCACACACAACTCGTGTGCAATCGACTGGTGCTCACGTGACCGTTGGTGGTTGAGTCGGACGAGTGTTCGTGCCACACTGTTTCACGTCACCGAAACACCCAACACAAAACACACAACACCCAACACACAAACACAAACATACACGCACACAAACACACACACACACACGCATGCAACCAATGCTGAAATACACATCACCTAATGCAAAACAATCATTGAACTCACTAGTCACGATGGATGAATCAGTCTGTGGATGAGTAGGTGTAGTTGATGTTGTCGGTTCGGATGATTGACTGGACACTTCGGACGGAATGTGTGTGCTGGTTTGTGAAGTGGATGGCTCGGTTGTGTGATCCGATGGAACACCTGACGTGTATGCAAACAAATAAACAGACAATCAATTCTCAGTGAACATCAACTCTATGTGGATTGATTGACTGAAACAAGTGAACATCATTCGAGTGAAACGAACACCACTCACACCACCAGTCACATCCACACTCACTGGTTCGACCCACACACTACTAATCACAATAACGAGTCACCTCTCACCGATCCATATTTGACCGCATCGATTTGCATGGAACACTCGTCACTCATCTCCTACTTGAGAATTCAAGCACAACGTGCAACCACACCGACACAAACAATCAGCGTCCGTTCATCGGTGTGTTGCAGACACACACGTTCCAAACACATGTGGATCAGTGGAGCACTCTTCAACCTACAATCTCTCCAATGTGTCATGTCAGTGGATGCGTCAGTCGTCAACCACACAGTCTCCACTCACTCAATCACTCAAGCACTCAATCACTCAACCACTCTCTCACACTGACGAACATTCACGCAATAAAACACACACTGTACAAGTGAATTCTCAAACCTCAAACACACACATTGCACACGGATTTGAAGTGCACACACAACTCGTGTGCAATCGACTGGTGCTCACGTGACCGTTGGTGGTTGAGTCGGACGAGTGTTCGTGCCACACTGTTTCACGTCACCGAAACACCCAACACAAAACACACAACACCCAACACACAAACACAAACACACACGCACACAAACACACACACACACGCATGCAACCAATGCTGAAATACACATCACCTAATGCAAAACAATCATTGAACTCACTAGTCACGATGGATGAATCAGTCTGTGGATGAGTATGTGTAGTTGATGTTGTCGGTTCGGATGATTGACTGGACACTTCGGACGGAATGTGTGTGCTGGTTTGTGAAGTGGATGGCTCGGTTGTGTGATCCGATGGAACACCTGACGTGTATGCAAACAAATAAACAGACAATCAATTCTCAGTGAACATCAACTCTATGTGGTTTCATTGACTGAAACAAGTGAACATCATTCGAGTGAAACGAACACCACTCACACCACCAGTCACATCCACACTCACTGGTTCGACCCACACACTACTAATCACAATAACGAGTCACCTCTCACCGATCCATATTTGACCGCATCGATTTGCATGGAACACTCGTCACTCATCTCCTACTTGAGAATTCAAGCACAACGTGCAACCACACCGACACAAACAATCAGCGTCCGTTCATCGGTGTGTTGCAGACACACACGTTCCAAACACATGTGGATCAGTGGAGCACTCTTCAACCTACAATCTCTCCAATGTGTCATGTCAGTGGATGCGTCAGTCGTCAACCACACAGTCTCCACTCACTCAATCACTCAAGCACTCAATCACTCAACCACTCTCTCACACTGACGAACATTCACGCAATAAAACACACACTGTACAAGTGAATTCTCAAACCTCAAACACACACATTGCACACGGATTTGAAGTGCACACACAACTCGTGTGCAATCGACTGGTGCTCACGTGACCGTTGGTGGTTGAGTCGGACGAGTGTTCGTGCCACACTGTTTCACGTCACCGAAACACCCAACACAAAACACACAACACCCATTACACAAACACAAACACACACGCACACAAACACACACACACACACGCATGCAACCAATGCTGAAATACACATCACCTAATGCAAAACAATCATTGAACTCACTAGTCACGATGGATGAATCAGTCTGTGGATGAGTATGTGTAGTTGATGTTGTCGGTTCGGATGATTGACTGGACACTTCGGACGGAATGTGTGTGCTGGTTTGTGAAGTGGATGGCTCGGTTGTGTGATCCGATGGAACACCTGACGTGTATGCAAACAAATAAACAGACAATCAATTCTCAGTGAACATCAACTCTATGTGGATTGATTGACTGAAACAAGTGAACATCATTCGAGTGAAACGAACACCACTCACACCACCAGTCACATCCACACTCACTGGTTCGACCCACACACTACTAATCACAATAACGAGTCACCTCTCACCGATCCATATTTGACCGCATCGATTTGCATGGAACACTCGTCACTCATCTCCTACTTGAGAATTCAAGCACAACGTGCAACCACACCGACACAAACGATCAGCGTCCGTTCATCGGTGTGTTTCAGACACACACGTTCCAAACACATGTGGATCAGTGGAGCACTCTTCAACCTACAATCTCTCCAATGTGTCATGTCAGTGGATGCGTCAGTCGTCAACCACACAGTCTCCACTCACTCAATCACTCAAGCACTCAATCACTCAACCACTCTCTCACACTGACGAACATTCACGCAATAAAACACACACTGTACAAGTGAATTCTCAAACCTCAAACACACACATTGCACACGGATTTGAAGTGCACACACAACTCGTGTGCAATCGACTGGTGCTCACGTGACCGTTGGTGGTTGAGTCGGACGAGTGTTCGTGCCACACTGTTTCACGTCACCGAAACACCCAACACAAAACACACAACACCCATTACACAAACACAAACACACACGCACACAAACACACACACACACACGCATGCAACCAATGCTGAAATACACATCACCTAATGCAAAACAATCATTGAACTCACTAGTCACGATGGATGAATCAGTCTGTGGATGAGTATGTGTAGTTGATGTTGTCGGTTCGGATGATTGACTGGACACTTCGGACGGAATGTGTGTGCTGGTTTGTGAAGTGGATGGCTCGGTTGTGTGATCCGATGGAACACCTGACGTGTATGCAAACAAATAAACAGACAATCAATTCTCAGTGAACATCAACTCTATGTGGTTTCATTGACTGAAACAAGTGAACATCATTCGAGTGAAACGAACACCACTCACACCACCAGTCACATCCACACTCACTGGTTCGACCCACACACTACTAATCACAATAACGAGTCACCTCTCACCGATCCATATTTGACCGCATCGATTTGCATGGAACACTCGTCACTCATCTCCTACTTGAGAATTCAAGCACAACGTGCAACCACACCGACACAAACAATCAGCGTCCGTTCATCGGTGTGTTGCAGACACACACGTTCCAAACACATGTGGATCAGTGGAGCACTCTTCAACCTACAATCTCTCCAATGTGTCATGTCAGTGGATGCGTCAGTCGTCAACCACACAGTCTCCACTCACTCAATCACTCAATCACTCAATCACTCAACCACTCTCTCACACTGACGAACATTCACGCAATAAAACACACACTGTACAAGTGAATTCTCAAACCTCAAACACACACATTGCACACGGATTTGAAGTGCACACACAACTCGTGTGCAATCGACTGGTGCTCACGTGACCGTTGGTGGTTGAGTCGGACGAGTGTTCGTGCCACACTGTTTCACGTCACCGAAACACCCAACACAAAACACACAACACCCAACACACAAACACAAACACACACGCACACAAACACACACACACACGCATGCAACCAATGCTGAAATACACATCACCTAATGCAAAACAATCATTGAACTCACTAGTCACGATGGATGAATCAGTCTGTGGATGAGTATGTGTAGTTGATGTTGTCGGTTCGGATGATTGACTGGACACTTCGGACGGAATGTGTGTGCTGGTTTGTGAAGTGGATGGCTCGGTTGTGTGATCCGATGGAACACCTGACGTGTATGCAAACAAATAAACAGACAATCAATTCTCAGTGAACATCAACTCTATGTGGTTTCATTGACTGAAACAAGTGAACATCATTCGAGTGAAACGAACACCACTCACACCACCAGTCACATCCACACTCACTGGTTCGACCCACACACTACTAATCACAATAACGAGTCACCTCTCACCGATCCATATTTGACCGCATCGATTTGCATGGAACACTCGTCACTCATCTCCTACTTGAGAATTCAAGCACGACGTGCAACCACACCGACACAAACGATCAGCGTCCGTTCATCGGTGTGTTGCAGACTCACACGTTCCAAACACATGTGGATCAGTGGAGCACTCTTCAACCTACAATCTCTCCAATGTGTCATGTCAGTGGATGCGTCAGTCGTCAACCACACAGTCTCCACTCACTCAATCACTCAATCACTCAACCACTCTCTCACACTGACGAACATTCACGCAATAAAACACACACTGTACAAGTGAATTCTCAAACCTCAAACACACACATTGCACACGGATTTGAAGTGCACACACAACTCGTGTGCAATCGACTGGTGCTCACGTGACCGTTGGTGGTTGAGTCGGACGAGTGTTCGTGCCACACTGTTTCACGTCACCGAAACACCCAACACAAAACACACAACACCCAACACACAAACACAAACACACACGCACACAAACACACACACACACACGCATGCAACCAATGCTGAAATACACATCACCTAATGCAAAACAATCATTGAACTCACTAGTCACGATGGATGAATCAGTCTGTGGATGAGTAGGTGTAGTTGATGTTGTCGGTTCGGATGATTGACTGGACACTTCGGACGGAATGTGTGTGCTGGTTTGTGAAGTGGATGGCTCGGTTGTGTGATCCGATGGAACACCTGACGTGTATGCAAACAAATAAACAGACAATCAATTCTCAGTGAACATCAACTCTATGTGGTTTCATTGACTGAAACAAGTGAACATCATTCGAGTGAAACGAACACCACTCACACCACCAGTCACGTCCACACTCACTGGTTCGACCCACACACTACTAATCACAATAACGAGTCACCTCTCACCGATCCATATCTGACCGCATCGATTTGCATGGAACACTCGTCACTCATCTCCTACTTGAGAATTCAAGCACGACGTGCAACCACACCGACACAAACAATCAGCGTCCGTTCATCAGTGTGTTGCAGACTCACACGTTCCAAACACATGTGGATCAGTGGAGCACTCTTCAACCTACAATCTCTCCAATGTGTCATGTCAGTGGATGCGTCAGTCGTCAACCACACAGTCTCCACTCACTCAATCACTCAATCACTCAACCACTCTCTCACACTGACGAACATTCACGCAATAAAACACACACTGTACAAGTGAATTCTCAAACCTCAAACACACACATTGCACACGGATTTGAAGTGCACACACAACTCGTGTGCAATCGACTGGTGCTCACGTGACCGTTGGTGGTTGAGTCGGACGAGTGTTCGTGCCACACTGTTTCACGTCACCGAAACACCCAACACAAAACACACAACACCCAACACACAAACACAAACACACACGCATAAAAACAGACACACACACACGCATGCAACCAATGCTGAAATACACATCACCTAATGCAAAACAATCATTGAACTCACTAGTCACGTTAGATGAATCAGTCTGTGGATGAGTATGTGTAGTTGATGTTGTCGGTTCGGATGATTGACTGGACACTTCGGACGGAATGTGTGTGCTGGTTTGTGAAGTGGATGGCTCGGTTGTGTGATCCGATGGAACACCTGACGTGTATGCAAACAAATAAACAGACAATCAATTCTCAGTGAACATCAACTCTATGTGGATTGATTGACTGAAACAAGTGAACATCATTCGAGTGAAACGAACACCACTCACACCACCAGTCACGTCCACACTCACTGGTTCGACCCACACACTACTAATCACAATAACGAGTCACCTCTCACCGATCCATATTTGATCGCTTCGATTTGCATGGAACACTCGTCACTCATCTCCTACTTGGGAATTCAAGCACGACGTGCAACCACACCGACACAAACGATCAGCGTCCGTTCATCAGTGTGTTGCAGGCGCACACGTTCTAAACACATGTGGATCAGTGGAGCACTCTTCAACCTACAATCTCTCCAATGTGTCATGTCAGTGGATGCGTCAGTCGTCAACCACACAGTCTCCACTCACTCAATCACTCAATCACTCAAGCACTCAATCACTCAACCACTCTCTCACACTGACGAACATTCACGCAATAAAACACACACTGTACAAGTGAATTCTCAAACCTCAAACACACACATTGCACACGGATTTGAAGTGCACACACAACTCGTGTGCAATCGACTGGTGCTCACGTGACCGTTGGTGGTTGAGTCGGACGAGTGTTCGTGCCACACTGTTTCACGTCACCGAAACACCCAACACAAAACACACAACACCCAACACACAAACACAAACTCACAGGCATAAAAACAGACACACACACACGCATGCAACCAATGCTGAAATACACATCACCTAATGCAAAACAATCATTGAACTCACTAGTCACGATGGATGAATCAGTCTGTGGATGAGTAGGTGTAGTTGATGTTGTCGGTTCGGATGATTGACTGGACACTTCGGACGGAATGTGTGTGCTGGTTTGTGAAGTGGATGGCTCGGTTGTGTGATCCGATGGAACACCTGACGTGTATGCAAACAAATAAACAGACAATCAATTCTCAGTGAACATCAACTCTATGTGGATTGATTGACTGAAACAAGTGAACATCATTCGAGTGAAACGAACACCACTCACACCACCAGTCACGTCCACACTCACTGGTTCGACCCACACACTACTAATCACAATAACGAGTCACCTCTCACCGATCCATATTTGATCGCTTCGATTTGCATGGAACACTCGTCACTCATCTCCTACTTGGGAATTCAAGCACGACGTGCAACCACACCGACACAAACGATCAGCGTCCGTTCATCAGTGTGTTGCAGGCGCACACGTTCTAAACACATGTGGATCAGTGGAGCACTCTTCAACCTACAATCTCTCCAATGTGTCATGTCAGTGGATGCGTCAGTCGTCAACCACACAGTCTCCACTCACTCAATCACTCAATCACTCAAGCACTCAATCACTCAACCACTCTCTCACACTGACGAACATTCACGCAATAAAACACACACTGTACAAGTGAATTCTCAAACCTCAAACACACACATTGCACACGGATTTGAAGTGCACACACAACTCGTGTGCAATCGACTGGTGCTCACGTGACCGTTGGTGGTTGAGTCGGACGAGTGTTCGTGCCACACTGTTTCACGTCACCGAAACACCCAACACAAAACACACAACACCCAACACACAAACACAAACACACACGCATAAAAACAGACACACACACGCATGCAACCAATGCTGAAATACACATCACCTAATGCAAAACAATCATTGAACTCACTAGTCACGATGGATGAATCAGTCTGTGGATGAGTAGGTGTAGTTGATGTTGTCGGTTCGGATGATTGACTGGACACTTCGGACGGAATGTGTGTGCTGGTTTGTGAAGTGGATGGCTCGGTTGTGTGATCCGATGGAACACCTGACGTGTATGCAAACAAATAAACAGACAATCAATTCTCAGTGAACATCAACTCTATGTGGATTGATTGACTGAAACAAGTGAACATCATTCGAGTGAAACGAACACCACTCACACCACCAGTCACGTCCACACTCACTGGTTCGACCCACACACTACTAATCACAATAACGAGTCACCTCTCACCGATCCATATTTGATCGCTTCGATTTGCATGGAACACTCGTCACTCATCTCCTACTTGGGAATTCAAGCACGACGTGCAACCACACCGACACAAACAATCAGCGTCCGTTCATCGGTGTGTTGCAGGCGCACACGTTCCAAACACATGTGGATCAGTGGAGCACTCTTCAACCTACAATCTCTCCAATGTGTCATGTCAGTGGATGCGTCAGTCGTCAACCACACAGTCTCCACTCACTCAATCACTCAATCACTCAACCACTCTCTCACACTGACGAACATTCACGCAATAAAACACACACTGTACAAGTGAATTCTCAAACCTCAAACACACACATTGCACACGGATTTGAAGTGCACACACAACTCGTGTGCAATCGACTGGTGCTCACGTGACCGTTGGTGGTTGAGTCGGACGAGTGTTCGTGCCACACTGTTTCACGTCACCGAAACACCCAACACAAAACACACAACACCCAACACACAAACACAAACATACACGCACACAAACACACACACACACACGCATGCAACCAATGCTGAAATACACATCACCTTATGCATCACAATCATTGAAATTCCTGATATACGCGCCCCAATATATTATCTTCTGAATATGAATAACAGCTGGAAGTGTAGAAATGTTTGTGAAGCTTGATTTCGCAAGCTGAATACAATCATAAGCTCTGAACTATTACTGACACAGCACGATCCGTCCATGCCTGACGCTTAAGCTTTTGGACTCGGTGCTGTCGTCTCACACCAGTTCCCGGACGCAACAGAGAAACCTATTATGCATGGGTCTCACACATTAACTCCAATGGAAAGAAAGTATAGTCAAAGAGATAAAGACGTTCTCACCCTTGAGTTTGCAGTACGCCGTTTCCACAAATTCCTGTACGGTCGAAGATTTACTCTTCTCACTGATCACAAGCCTCTCCTCACAATTTTCGGGTCGAAATCTGGTGTTCCAGTCCACTCTGCAAACCGTTTCCAGTGATCGACTTTGATACTGTTGGGTTATGATTTTGACATTCAGTACCGGCGCACGCATCAGTCCGGTCAGGCAGACGCCTTGATATGACTCATCAGCGAACACCATACGACCGACAAAGATGCAGTTATTGTCCTCCTAATGACATACGACCACGCGCAATGTTTCCTGACAGCCGCTATTCGTGCTTTGCCAGTCTTAGCAGCTGAAAAACAATCTGCGTCCAGGAACGACTTCACATTTCACCTCAAGTCAATTTCAAGAATTTTGCAAATCCCTATCGATCAAGCATTTCCGCACTCCACCTTACCACCCACAGTCAAATGACCAAGCAGAAAGATTTGTGGGTGCATTCGAGAGAGCTCTAATGAAGTCGAAACGGGAGTGGACGTCAGTAGAAACACTGCGGAAATTCTTGTTCGTTTACCGACCAACACCTAGTGATATGCTGACACGGCAGTAGTCCTCCCTGATAGGAAGAAAATTGAGGACGATCCACAGTCTGACGTGCCCAAGAACCACACTAACAACATCTGAGACCAAATCTAAGAAGGTGTCAGTGTACGAGGTTGGGTGCCCGGTGCTCGCTCGACACTTCAGAGCAAATCATGGTCCTTGGACCGAAGCATGTCTGGTTTGAAAATTAGGCCAAGTTAGGCACGAGGTAAAGATGATAAGAGACACGTGGACTAGACACCTGAATCAACTACGGAAGCGGTAAGCCTAAGACCATCCATTAACAGCAGTAAATCGTCCCAATGACATTCTGCGTAACAGCTTAAATTTACCTGCATCACCACGAGAAGAAGATCAAAAAAGGTCATCTCAAGAAGCTGCCCTATACGACAGAGCCAAGCAAATACCAAGAGGCAAGTCGACGCCAGAAAAATACGTTAATAAAGCTTGAGGAGTTGAGGACATAAGAACAACAAAATCAAATTATTTTTTTGTTTGAGATCATGAATTAATTGATGTTAGACCACCATTGTAAACCTGGAAGCACTGGAAGGACGTTTAATCCTAGTATGGGACTCCTCAGCAGTGCGCATCCACGACACTAACACCATCGGATGCCGGCTAAGTGGCCTAATAGTTAGGTGATCAGGCGCGAAGCCAATAGGTTCTGGGTTCGAATACCGCGTTGTGCAGGATCGTGGAAGCGCACTGCTGAGTTGTCCCATACTACGACGAAAACGCCGTCCAGTGCCACGAGATTTCCAACGTTGGTCTAACATCAATTAATTCATGACGTCAACAAAAAATAAAACAATCAGAACAACCCTAAAACCGATAAAAAAAATTACGAAACCAACGTAAATGTCGATATATATTATTGAAATAAATAAAAAAGCTTAGGACCAACAAGCGCGAAAAAAAAATTCATACGGATAAGACAAATAAAATGACTGCAGTGTAAGTGAGTATGGCATGACAGTTGTGGTGAGTGAGAGATGGAGAGAGGAGTGGGAGAGGCGTGATAGTCGGAGTGAGAGTGGTTGGTGAGATTGTAAGAGAGTGAGTGTGACGATGTGGTGATATGTGAATGGTGGAATGTGAGCGTCATGGCGTGATTGTCTGTGAGAACAATTGAGAATGGACGTGTTTATTTGTGAGTGTGCTTATGCGTTTTCGTGCGTAACACACTCTCTCTATCTCTGTGTGTGTGTGTGTGTGTGCGTTGGTTTAGTGGTTGTGTTGTGGTTTGTGTGAGAGAATGAGTGAGTGGGGGTAATGTGTGTGTAGGCGGTTTGGACACGTGAAGTGTCGGTGTTGATGCGAGTTGGTTTGTATCGGATTAGATTGAGTGAAGGGAAGTGACACCTACCTGTCTGTGTTTGTGTAGGCGTTGTGGACTGCGACTCAGTGGGAGTAGGTGATCCGGTGTCGAGTAGCTGTGGTGTGGACGACGCCTGATCAGACTGAGTTGAGTGACTGACGTCAGTGAGTGTGGACAGAGTGGACGAATCCGAGTGGACACCTGTTGAAAAGGAGACGAGTGAGTGTGAGACATAGAGGTGATGGAGGCAGCAGTGTCAGTCAGTATTGCATGACAGTTGTGGTGAGTGAGAGATGGAGAGAGGAGTGGGAGAGGCGTGATAGTCGGAGTGAGAGTGGTTGGTGAGATTGTAAGAGAGTGAGTGTGACGATGTGGTGATATGTGAATGGTGGAATGTGAGCGTCATGGCGTGATTGTCTGTGAGAACAATTGAGAATGGACGTGTTTATTTGTGAGTGTGCTTATGCGTTTTCGTGCGTAACACACTCTCTCTATCTCTGTGTGTGTGTGTGTGTGTGCGTTGGTTTAGGGGTTGTGTTGTGGTTTGTGTGAGAGAATGAGTGAGTGGGGGTAATGTGTGTGTAGGCGGTTTGGACACGTGAAGTGTCGGTGTTGATGCGAGTTGGTTTGTATCGGATTAGATTGAGTGAAGGGAAGTGACACCTACCTGTCTGTGTTTGTGTAGGCGTTGTGGACTGCGACTCAGTGGGAGTAGGTGATCCGGTGTCGAGTAGCTGTGGTGTGGACGACGCCTGATCAGACTGAGTTGAGTGACTGACGTCAGTGAGTGTGGACAGAGTGGACGAATCCGAGTGGACACCTGTTGAAAAGGAGACGAGTGAGTGTGAGACATAGAGGTGATGGAGGCAGCAGTGTCAGTCAGTATTGCATGACAGTTGTGGTGAGTGAGAGATGGAGAGAGGAGTGGGAGAGGCGTGATAGTCGGAGTGAGAGTGGTTGGTGAGATTGTAAGAGAGTGAGTGTGACGATGTGGTGATATGTGAATGGTGGAATGTGAGCGTCATGGCGTGATTGTCTGTGAGAACAATTGAGAATGGACGTGTTTATTTGTGAGTGTGCTTATGCGTTTTCGTGCGTAACACACTCTCTCTATCTCTGTGTGTGTGTGTGTGTGTGCGTTGGTTTAGTGGTTGTGTTGTGGTTTGTGTGAGAGAATGAGTGAGTGGGGGTAATGTGTGTGTAGGCGGTTTGGACACGTGAAGTGTCGGTGTTGATGCGAGTTGGTTTGTATCGGATTAGATTGAGTGAAGGGAAGTGACACCTACCTGTCTGTGTTTGTGTAGGCGTTGTGGACTGCGACTCAGTGGGAGTAGGTGATCCGGTGTCGAGTAGCTGTGGTGTGGACGACGCCTGATCAGACTGAGTTGAGTGACTGACGTCAGTGAGTGTGGACAGAGTGGACGAATCCGAGTGGACACCTGTTGAAAAGGAGACGAGTGAGTGTGAGACATAGAGGTGATGGAGGCAGCAGTGTCAGTCAGTATTGCATGACAGTTGTGGTGAGTGAGAGATGGAGAGAGGAGTGGGAGAGGCGTGATAGTCGGAGTGAGAGTGGTTGGTGAGATTGTAAGAGAGTGAGTGTGACGATGTGGTGATATGTGAATGGTGGAATGTGAGCGTCATGGCGTGATTGTCTGTGAGAACAATTGAGAATGGACGTGTTTATTTGTGAGTGTGCTTATGCGTTTTCGTGCGTAACACACTCTCTCTATCTCTGTGTGTGTGTGTGTGTGTGTGTGTTGGTTTAGTGGTTGTGTTGTGGTTTGTGTGAGAGAATGAGTGAGTGGGGGTAATGTGTGTGTAGGCGGTTTGGACACGTGAAGTGTCGGTGTTGATGCGAGTTGGTTTGTATCGGATTAGATTGAGTGAAGGGAAGTGACACCTACCTGTCTGTGTTTGTGTAGGCGTTGTGGACTGCGACTCAGTGGGAGTAGGTGATCCGGTGTCGAGTAGCTGTGGTGTGGACGACGCCTGATCAGACTGAGTTGAGTGACTGACGTCAGTGAGTGTGGACAGAGTGGACGAATCCGAGTGGACACCTGTTGAAAAGGAGACGAGTGAGTGTGAGACATAGAGGTGATGGAGGCAGCAGTGTCAGTCAGTATTGCATGACAGTTGTGGTGAGTGAGAGATGGAGAGAGGAGTGGGAGAGGCGTGATAGTCGGAGTGAGAGTGGTTGGTGAGATTGTAAGAGAGTGAGTGTGACGATGTGGTGATATGTGAATGGTGGAATGTGAGCGTCATGGCGTGATTGTCTGTGAGAACAATTGAGAATGGACGTGTTTATTTGTGAGTGTGCTTATGCGTTTTCGTGCGTAACACACTCTCTCTATCTCTGTGTGTGTGTGTGTGTGTGCGTTGGTTTAGTGGTTGTGTTGTGGTTTGTGTGAGAGAATGAGTGAGTGGGGGTAATGTGTGTGTAGGCGGTTTGGACACGTGAAGTGTCGGTGTTGATGCGAGTTGGTTTGTATCGGATTAGATTGAGTGAAGGGAAGTGACACCTACCTGTCTGTGTTTGTGTAGGCGTTGTGGACTGCGACTCAGTGGGAGTAGGTGATCCGGTGTCGAGTAGCTGTGGTGTGGACGACGCCTGATCAGACTGAGTTGAGTGACTGACGTCAGTGAGTGTGGACAGAGTGGACGAATCCGAGTGGACACCTGTTGAAAAGGAGACGAGTGAGTGTGAGACATAGAGGTGATGGAGGCAGCAGTGTCAGTCAGTATTGCATGACAGTTGTGGTGAGTGAGAGATGGAGAGAGGAGTGGGAGAGGCGTGATAGTCGGAGTGAGAGTGGTTGGTGAGATTGTAAGAGAGTGAGTGTGACGATGTGGTGATATGTGAATGGTGGAATGTGAGCGTCATGGCGTGATTGTCTGTGAGAACAATTGAGAATGGACGTGTTTATTTGTGAGTGTGCTTATGCGTTTTCGTGCGTAACACACTCTCTCTATCTCTGTGTGTGTGTGTGTGTGTGTGCGTTGGTTTAGTGGTTGTGTTGTGGTTTGTGTGAGAGAATGAGTGAGTGGGGGTAATGTGTGTGTAGGCGGTTTGGACACGTGAAGTGTCGGTGTTGATGCGAGTTGGTTTGTATCGGATTAGATTGAGTGAAGGGAAGTGACACCTACCTGTCTGTGTTTGTGTAGGCGTTGTGGACTGCGACTCAGTGGGAGTAGGTGATCCGGTGTCGAGTAGCTGTGGTGTGGACGACGCCTGATCAGACTGAGTTGAGTGACTGACGTCAGTGAGTGTGGACAGAGTGGACGAATCCGAGTGGACACCTGTTGAAAAGGAGACGAGTGAGTGTGAGACATAGAGGTGATGGAGGCAGCAGTGTCAGTCAGTATTGCATGACAGTTGTGGTGAGTGAGAGATGGAGAGAGGAGTGGGAGAGGCGTGATAGTCGGAGTGAGAGTGGTTGGTGAGATTGTAAGAGAGTGAGTGTGACGATGTGGTGATATGTGAATGGTGGAATGTGAGCGTCATGGCGTGATTGTCTGTGAGAACAATTGAGAATGGACGTGTTTATTTGTGAGTGTGCTTATGCGTTTTCGTGCGTAACACACTCTCTCTATCTCTGTGTGTGTGTGTGTGTGTGCGTTGGTTTAGTGGTTGTGTTGTGGTTTGTGTGAGAGAATGAGTGAGTGGGGGTAATGTGTGTGTAGGCGGTTTGGACACGTGAAGTGTCGGTGTTGATGCGAGTTGGTTTGTATCGGATTAGATTGAGTGAAGGGAAGTGACACCTACCTGTCTGTGTTTGTGTAGGCGTTGTGGACTGCGACTCAGTGGGAGTAGGTGATCCGGTGTCGAGTAGCTGTGGTGTGGACGACGCCTGATCAGACTGAGTTGAGTGACTGACGTCAGTGAGTGTGGACAGAGTGGACGAATCCGAGTGGACACCTGTTGAAAAGGAGACGAGTGAGTGTGAGACATAGAGGTGATGGAGGCAGCAGTGTCAGTCAGTATTGCATGACAGTTGTGGTGAGTGAGAGATGGAGAGAGGAGTGGGAGAGGCGTGATAGTCGGAGTGAGAGTGGTTGGTGAGATTGTAAGAGAGTGAGTGTGACGATGTGGTGATATGTGAATGGTGGAATGTGAGCGTCATGGCGTGATTGTCTGTGAGAACAATTGAGAATGGACGTGTTTATTTGTGAGTGTGCTTATGCGTTTTCGTGCGTAACACACTCTCTCTATCTCTGTGTGTGTGTGTGTGTGTGTGCGTTGGTTTAGTGGTTGTGTTGTGGTTTGTGTGAGAGAATGAGTGAGTGGGGGTAATGTGTGTGTAGGCGGTTTGGACACGTGAAGTGTCGGTGTTGATGCGAGTTGGTTTGTATCGGATTAGATTGAGTGAAGGGAAGTGACACCTACCTGTCTGTGTTTGTGTAGGCGTTGTGGACTGCGACTCAGTGGGAGTAGGTGATCCGGTGTCGAGTAGCTGTGGTGTGGACGACGCCTGATCAGACTGAGTTGAGTGACTGACGTCAGTGAGTGTGGACAGAGTGGACGAATCCGAGTGGACACCTGTTGAAAAGGAGACGAGTGAGTGTGAGACATAGAGGTGATGGAGGCAGCAGTGTCAGTCAGTATTGCATGACAGTTGTGGTGAGTGAGAGATGGAGAGAGGAGTGGGAGAGGCGTGATAGTCGGAGTGAGAGTGGTTGGTGAGATTGTAAGAGAGTGAGTGTGACGATGTGGTGATATGTGAATGGTGGAATGTGAGCGTCATGGCGTGATTGTCTGTGAGAACAATTGAGAATGGACGTGTTTATTTGTGAGTGTGCTTATGCGTTTTCGTGCGTAACACACTCTCTCTATCTCTGTGTGTGTGTGTGTGTGTGCGTTGGTTTAGTGGTTGTGTTGTGGTTTGTGTGAGAGAATGAGTGAGTGGGGGTAATGTGTGTGTAGGCGGTTTGGACACGTGAAGTGTCGGTGTTGATGCGAGTTGGTTTGTATCGGATTAGATTGAGTGAAGGGAAGTGACACCTACCTGTCTGTGTTTGTGTAGGCGTTGTGGACTGCGACTCAGTGGGAGTAGGTGATCCGGTGTCGAGTAGCTGTGGTGTGGACGACGCCTGATCAGACTGAGTTGAGTGACTGACGTCAGTGAGTGTGGACAGAGTGGACGAATCCGAGTGGACACCTGTTGAAAAGGAGACGAGTGAGTGTGAGACATAGAGGTGATGGAGGCAGCAGTGTCAGTCAGTATTGCATGACAGTTGTGGTGAGTGAGAGATGGAGAGAGGAGTGGGAGAGGCGTGATAGTCGGAGTGAGAGTGGTTGGTGAGATTGTAAGAGAGTGAGTGTGACGATGTGGTGATATGTGAATGGTGGAATGTGAGCGTCATGGCGTGATTGTCTGTGAGAACAATTGAGAATGGACGTGTTTATTTGTGAGTGTGCTTATGCGTTTTCGTGCGTAACACACTCTCTCTATCTCTGTGTGTGTGTGCGAGTGTGCGTTGGTTTAGTGGTTGTGTTGTGGTTTGTGTGAGAGAATGAGTGAGTGGGGGTAATGTGTGTGTAGGCGGTTTGGACACGTGAAGTGTCGGTGTTGATGCGAGTTGGTTTGTATCGGATTAGATTGAGTGAAGGGAAGTGACACCTACCTGTCTGTGTTTGTGTAGGCGTTGTGGACTGCGACTCAGTGGGAGTAGGTGATCCGGTGTCGAGTAGCTGTGGTGTGGACGACGCCTGATCAGACTGAGTTGAGTGACTGACGTCAGTGAGTGTGGACAGAGTGGACGAATCCGAGTGGACACCTGTTGAAAAGGAGACGAGTGAGTGTGAGACATAGAGGTGATGGAGGCAGCAGTGTCAGTCAGTATTGCATGACAGTTGTGGTGAGTGAGAGATGGAGAGAGGAGTGGGAGAGGCGTGATAGTCGGAGTGAGAGTGGTTGGTGAGATTGTAAGAGAGTGAGTGTGACGATGTGGTGATATGTGAATGGTGGAATGTGAGCGTCATGGCGTGATTGTCTGTGAGAACAATTGAGAATGGACGTGTTTATTTGTGAGTGTGCTTATGCGTTTTCGTGCGTAACACACTCTCTCTATCTCTGTGTGTGTGTGTGTGTGTGCGTTGGTTTAGTGGTTGTGTTGTGGTTTGTGTGAGAGAATGAGTGAGTGGGGGTAATGTGTGTGTAGGCGGTTTGGACACGTGAAGTGTCGGTGTTGATGCGAGTTGGTTTGTATCGGATTAGATTGAGTGAAGGGAAGTGACACCTACCTGTCTGTGTTTGTGTAGGCGTTGTGGACTGCGACTCAGTGGGAGTAGGTGATCCGGTGTCGAGTAGCTGTGGTGTGGACGACGCCTGATCAGACTGAGTTGAGTGACTGACGTCAGTGAGTGTGGACAGAGTGGACGAATCCGAGTGGACACCTGTTGAAAAGGAGACGAGTGAGTGTGAGACATAGAGGTGATGGAGGCAGCAGTGTCAGTCAGTATTGCATGACAGTTGTGGTGAGTGAGAGATGGAGAGAGGAGTGGGAGAGGCGTGATAGTCGGAGTGAGAGTGGTTGGTGAGATTGTAAGAGAGTGAGTGTGACGATGTGGTGATATGTGAATGGTGGAATGTGAGCGTCATGGCGTGATTGTCTGTGAGAACAATTGAGAATGGACGTGTTTATTTGTGAGTGTGCTTATGCGTTTTCGTGCGTAACACACTCTCTCTATCTCTGTGTGTGTGTGTGTGTGTGCGTTGGTTTAGTGGTTGTGTTGTGGTTTGTGTGAGAGAATGAGTGAGTGGGGGTAATGTGTGTGTAGGCGGTTTGGACACGTGAAGTGTCGGTGTTGATGCGAGTTGGTTTGTATCGGATTAGATTGAGTGAAGGGAAGTGACACCTACCTGTCTGTGTTTGTGTAGGCGTTGTGGACTGCGACTCAGTGGGAGTAGGTGATCCGGTGTCGAGTAGCTGTGGTGTGGACGACGCCTGATCAGACTGAGTTGAGTGACTGACGTCAGTGAGTGTGGACAGAGTGGACGAATCCGAGTGGACACCTGTTGAAAAGGAGACGAGTGAGTGTGAGACATAGAGGTGATGGAGGCAGCAGTGTCAGTCAGTATTGCATGACAGTTGTGGTGAGTGAGAGATGGAGAGAGGAGTGGGAGAGGCGTGATAGTCGGAGTGAGAGTGGTTGGTGAGATTGTAAGAGAGTGAGTGTGACGATGTGGTGATATGTGAATGGTGGAATGTGAGCGTCATGGCGTGATTGTCTGTGAGAACAATTGAGAATGGACGTGTTTATTTGTGAGTGTGCTTATGCGTTTTCGTGCGTAACACACTCTCTCTATCTCTGTGTGTGTGTGTGTGTGTGCGTTGGTTTAGTGGTTGTGTTGTGGTTTGTGTGAGAGAATGAGTGAGTGGGGGTAATGTGTGTGTAGGCGGTTTGGACACGTGAAGTGTCGGTGTTGATGCGAGTTGGTTTGTATCGGATTAGATTGAGTGAAGGGAAGTGACACCTACCTGTCTGTGTTTGTGTAGGCGTTGTGGACTGCGACTCAGTGGGAGTAGGTGATCCGGTGTCGAGTAGCTGTGGTGTGGACGACGCCTGATCAGACTGAGTTGAGTGACTGACGTCAGTGAGTGTGGACAGAGTGGACGAATCCGAGTGGACACCTGTTGAAAAGGAGACGAGTGAGTGTGAGACATAGAGGTGATGGAGGCAGCAGTGTCAGTCAGTATTGCATGACAGTTGTGGTGAGTGAGAGATGGAGAGAGGAGTGGGAGAGGCGTGATAGTCGGAGTGAGAGTGGTTGGTGAGATTGTAAGAGAGTGAGTGTGACGATGTGGTGATATGTGAATGGTGGAATGTGAGCGTCATGGCGTGATTGTCTGTGAGAACAATTGAGAATGGACGTGTTTATTTGTGAGTGTGCTTATGCGTTTTCGTGCGTAACACACTCTCTCTATCTCTGTGTGTGTGTGTGTGTGTGCGTTGGTTTAGTGGTTGTGTTGTGGTTTGTGTGAGAGAATGAGTGAGTGGGGGTAATGTGTGTGTAGGCGGTTTGGACACGTGAAGTGTCGGTGTTGATGCGAGTTGGTTTGTATCGGATTAGATTGAGTGAAGGGAAGTGACACCTACCTGTCTGTGTTTGTGTAGGCGTTGTGGACTGCGACTCAGTGGGAGTAGGTGATCCGGTGTCGAGTAGCTGTGGTGTGGACGACGCCTGATCAGACTGAGTTGAGTGACTGACGTCAGTGAGTGTGGACAGAGTGGACGAATCCGAGTGGACACCTGTTGAAAAGGAGACGAGTGAGTGTGAGACATAGAGGTGATGGAGGCAGCAGTGTCAGTCAGTATTGCATGACAGTTGTGGTGAGTGAGAGATGGAGAGAGGAGTGGGAGAGGCGTGATAGTCGGAGTGAGAGTGGTTGGTGAGATTGTAAGAGAGTGAGTGTGACGATGTGGTGATATGTGAATGGTGGAATGTGAGCGTCATGGCGTGATTGTCTGTGAGAACAATTGAGAATGGACGTGTTTATTTGTGAGTGTGCTTATGCGTTTTCGTGCGTAACACACTCTCTCTATCTCTGTGTGTGTGTGTGTGTGTGCGTTGGTTTAGTGGTTGTGTTGTGGTTTGTGTGAGAGAATGAGTGAGTGGGGGTAATGTGTGTGTAGGCGGTTTGGACACGTGAAGTGTCGGTGTTGATGCGAGTTGGTTTGTATCGGATTAGATTGAGTGAAGGGAAGTGACACCTACCTGTCTGTGTTTGTGTAGGCGTTGTGGACTGCGACTCAGTGGGAGTAGGTGATCCGGTGTCGAGTAGCTGTGGTGTGGACGACGCCTGATCAGACTGAGTTGAGTGACTGACGTCAGTGAGTGTGGACAGAGTGGACGAATCCGAGTGGACACCTGTTGAAAAGGAGACGAGTGAGTGTGAGACATAGAGGTGATGGAGGCAGCAGTGTCAGTCAGTATTGCATGACAGTTGTGGTGAGTGAGAGATGGAGAGAGGAGTGGGAGAGGCGTGATAGTCGGAGTGAGAGTGGTTGGTGAGATTGTAAGAGAGTGAGTGTGACGATGTGGTGATATGTGAATGGTGGAATGTGAGCGTCATGGCGTGATTGTCTGTGAGAACAATTGAGAATGGACGTGTTTATTTGTGAGTGTGCTTATGCGTTTTCGTGCGTAACACACTCTCTCTATCTCTGTGTGTGTGTGTGTGTGTGTGCGTTGGTTTAGTGGTTGTGTTGTGGTTTGTGTGAGAGAATGAGTGAGTGGGGGTAATGTGTGTGTAGGCGGTTTGGACACGTGAAGTGTCGGTGTTGATGCGAGTTGGTTTGTATCGGATTAGATTGAGTGAAGGGAAGTGACACCTACCTGTCTGTGTTTGTGTAGGCGTTGTGGACTGCGACTCAGTGGGAGTAGGTGATCCGGTGTCGAGTAGCTGTGGTGTGGACGACGCCTGATCAGACTGAGTTGAGTGACTGACGTCAGTGAGTGTGGACAGAGTGGACGAATCCGAGTGGACACCTGTTGAAAAGGAGACGAGTGAGTGTGAGACATAGAGGTGATGGAGGCAGCAGTGTCAGTCAGTATTGCATGACAGTTGTGGTGAGTGAGAGATGGAGAGAGGAGTGGGAGAGGCGTGATAGTCGGAGTGAGAGTGGTTGGTGAGATTGTAAGAGAGTGAGTGTGACGATGTGGTGATATGTGAATGGTGGAATGTGAGCGTCATGGCGTGATTGTCTGTGAGAACAATTGAGAATGGACGTGTTTATTTGTGAGTGTGCTTATGCGTTTTCGTGCGTAACACACTCTCTCTATCTCTGTGTGTGTGTGTGTGTGTGTGCGTTGGTTTAGTGGTTGTGTTGTGGTTTGTGTGAGAGAATGAGTGAGTGGGGGTAATGTGTGTGTAGGAGGTTTGGACACGTGAAGTGTCGGTGTTGATGCGAGTTGGTTTGTATCGGATTAGATTGAGTGAAGGGAAGTGACACCTACCTGTCTGTGTTTGTGTAGGCGTTGTGGACTGCGACTCAGTGGGAGTAGGTGATCCGGTGTCGAGTAGCTGTGGTGTGGACGACGCCTGATCAGACTGAGTTGAGTGACTGACGTCAGTGAGTGTGGACAGAGTGGACGAATCCGAGTGGACACCTGTTGAAAAGGAGACGAGTGAGTGTGAGACATAGAGGTGATGGAGGCAGCAGTGTCAGTCAGTATTGCATGACAGTTGTGGTGAGTGAGAGATGGAGAGAGGAGTGGGAGAGGCGTGATAGTCGGAGTGAGAGTGGTTGGTGAGATTGTAAGAGAGTGAGTGTGACGATGTGGTGATATGTGAATGGTGGAATGTGAGCGTCATGGCGTGATTGTCTGTGAGAACAATTGAGAATGGACGTGTTTATTTGTGAGTGTGCTTATGCGTTTTCGTGCGTAACACACTCTCTCTATCTCTGTGTGTGTGTGTGTGTGTGCGTTGGTGTAGTGGTTGTGTGGTGGTTTGTGTGAGAGAATGAGTGAGTGGGGGTAATGTGTGTGTAGGCGGTTTGGACACGTGAAGTGTCGGTGTTGATGCGAGTTGGTTTGTATCGGATTAGATTGAGTGAAGGGAAGTGACACCTACCTGTCTGTGTTTGTGTAGGCGTTGTGGACTGCGACTCAGTGGGAGTAGGTGATCCGGTGTCGAGTAGCTGTGGTGTGGACGACGCCTGATCAGACTGAGTTGAGTGACTGACGTCAGTGAGTGTGGACAGAGTGGACGAATCCGAGTGGACACCTGTTGAAAAGGAGACGAGTGAGTGTGAGACATAGAGGTGATGGAGGCAGCAGTGTCAGTCAGTATTGCATGACAGTTGTGGTGAGTGAGAGATGGAGAGAGGAGTGGGAGAGGCGTGATAGTCGGAGTGAGAGTGGTTGGTGAGATTGTAAGAGAGTGAGTGTGACGATGTGGTGATATGTGAATGGTGGAATGTGAGCGTCATGGCGTGATTGTCTGTGAGAACAATTGAGAATGGACGTGTTTATTTGTGAGTGTGCTTATGCGTTTTCGTGCGTAACACACTCTCTCTATCTCTGTGTGTGTGTGTGTGTGTGTGTGCGTTGGTTTAGTGGTTGTGTTGTGGTTTGTGTGAGAGAATGAGTGAGTGGGGGTAATGTGTGTGTAGGCGGTTTGGACACGTGAAGTGTCGGTGTTGATGCGAGTTGGTTTGTATCGGATTAGATTGAGTGAAGGGAAGTGACACCTACCTGTCTGTGTTTGTGTAGGCGTTGTGGACTGCGACTCAGTGGGAGTAGGTGATCCGGTGTCGAGTAGCTGTGGTGTGGACGACGCCTGATCAGACTGAGTTGAGTGACTGACGTCAGTGAGTGTGGACAGAGTGGACGAATCCGAGTGGACACCTGTTGAAAAGGAGACGAGTGAGTGTGAGACATAGAGGTGATGGAGGCAGCAGTGTCAGTCAGTATTGCATGACAGTTGTGGTGAGTGAGAGATGGAGAGAGGAGTGGGAGAGGCGTGATAGTCGGAGTGAGAGTGGTTGGTGAGATTGTAAGAGAGTGAGTGTGACGATGTGGTGATATGTGAATGGTGGAATGTGAGCGTCATGGCGTGATTGTCTGTGAGAACAATTGAGAATGGACGTGTTTATTTGTGAGTGTGCTTATGCGTTTTCGTGCGTAACACACTCTCTCTATCTCTGTGTGTGTGTGTGTGTGTGTGTGCGTTGGTTTAGTGGTTGTGTTGTGGTTTGTGTGAGAGAATGAGTGAGTGGGGGTAATGTGTGTGTAGGCGATTTGGACACGTGAAGTGTCGGTGTTGATGCGAGTTGGTTTGTATCGGATTAGATTGAGTGAAGGGAAGTGACACCTACCTGTCTGTGTTTGTGTAGGCGTTGTGGACTGCGACTCAGTGGGAGTAGGTGATCCGGTGTCGAGTAGCTGTGGTGTGGACGACGCCTGATCAGACTGAGTTGAGTGACTGACGTCAGTGAGTGTGGACAGAGTGGACGAATCCGAGTGGACACCTGTTGAAAAGGAGACGAGTGAGTGTGAGACATAGAGGTGATGGAGGCAGCAGTGTCAGTCAGTATTGCATGACAGTTGTGGTGAGTGAGAGATGGAGAGAGGAGTGGGAGAGGCGTGATAGTCGGAGTGAGAGTGGTTGGTGAGATTGTAAGAGAGTGAGTGTGACGATGTGGTGATATGTGAATGGTGGAATGTGAGCGTCATGGCGTGATTGTCTGTGAGAACAATTGAGAATGGACGTGTTTATTTGTGAGTGTGCTTATGCGTTTTCGTGCGTAACACACTCTCTCTATCTCTGTGTGTGTGTGTGTGTGTGTGCGTTGGTTTAGTGGTTGTGTTGTGGTTTGTGTGAGAGAATGAGTGAGTGGGGGTAATGTGTGTGTAGGCGGTTTGGACACGTGAAGTGTCGGTGTTGATGCGAGTTGGTTTGTATCGGATTAGATTGAGTGAAGGGAAGTGACACCTACCTGTCTGTGTTTGTGTAGGCGTTGTGGACTGCGACTCAGTGGGAGTAGGTGATCCGGTGTCGAGTAGCTGTGGTGTGGACGACGCCTGATCAGACTGAGTTGAGTGACTGACGTCAGTGAGTGTGGACAGAGTGGACGAATCCGAGTGGACACCTGTTGAAAAGGAGACGAGTGAGTGTGAGACATAGAGGTGATGGAGGCAGCAGTGTCAGTCAGTATTGCATGACAGTTGTGGTGAGTGAGAGATGGAGAGAGGAGTGGGAGAGGCGTGATAGTCGGAGTGAGAGTGGTTGGTGAGATTGTAAGAGAGTGAGTGTGACGATGTGGTGATATGTGAATGGTGGAATGTGAGCGTCATGGCGTGATTGTCTGTGAGAACAATTGAGAATGGACGTGTTTATTTGTGAGTGTGCTTATGCGTTTTCGTGCGTAACACACTCTCTCTATCTCTGTGTGTGTGTGTGTGTGTGCGTTGGTTTAGTGGTTGTGTTGTGGTTTGTGTGAGAGAATGAGTGAGTGGGGGTAATGTGTGTGTAGGCGGTTTGGACACGTGAAGTGTCGGTGTTGATGCGAGTTGGTTTGTATCGGATTAGATTGAGTGAAGGGAAGTGACACCTACCTGTCTGTGTTTGTGTAGGCGTTGTGGACTGCGACTCAGTGGGAGTAGGTGATCCGGTGTCGAGTAGCTGTGGTGTGGACGACGCCTGATCAGACTGAGTTGAGTGACTGACGTCAGTGAGTGTGGACAGAGTGGACGAATCCGAGTGGACACCTGTTGAAAAGGAGACGAGTGAGTGTGAGACATAGAGGTGATGGAGGCAGCAGTGTCAGTCAGTATTGCATGACAGTTGTGGTGAGTGAGAGATGGAGAGAGGAGTGGGAGAGGCGTGATAGTCGGAGTGAGAGTGGTTGGTGAGATTGTAAGAGAGTGAGTGTGACGATGTGGTGATATGTGAATGGTGGAATGTGAGCGTCATGGCGTGATTGTCTGTGAGAACAATTGAGAATGGACGTGTTTATTTGTGAGTGTGCTTATGCGTTTTCGTGCGTAACACACTCTCTCTATCTCTGTGTGTGTGTGTGTGTGTGTGCGTTGGTTTAGTGGTTGTGTTGTGGTTTGTGTGAGAGAATGAGTGAGTGGGGGTAATGTGTGTGTAGGCGGTTTGGACACGTGAAGTGTCGGTGTTGATGCGAGTTGGTTTGTATCGGATTAGATTGAGTGAAGGGAAGTGACACCTACCTGTCTGTGTTTGTGTAGGCGTTGTGGACTGCGACTCAGTGGGAGTAGGTGATCCGGTGTCGAGTAGCTGTGGTGTGGACGACGCCTGATCAGACTGAGTTGAGTGACTGACGTCAGTGAGTGTGGACAGAGTGGACGAATCCGAGTGGACACCTGTTGAAAAGGAGACGAGTGAGTGTGAGACATAGAGGTGATGGAGGCAGCAGTGTCAGTCAGTATTGCATGACAGTTGTGGTGAGTGAGAGATGGAGAGAGGAGTGGGAGAGGCGTGATAGTCGGAGTGAGAGTGGTTGGTGAGATTGTAAGAGAGTGAGTGTGACGATGTGGTGATATGTGAATGCTGTCTCATTTTGTTTTGTTTTCTTTTTCCAACGTTCTTTTATTATGGTTTTTCTTGAAATTTTTTTGGAATATTTCATATTTTGCTTTGTGAATATATATTGATATAATTTTTATAATTTTTTTTTAATAATCGCCCTCGTGTTTATGTGTATCTCTCTGGTAGTGTGCACGTTTTTGCATTAATTGATAATTGTTATTTATGTGTTCTTGTTTTGTGATTTGATTTCTTTGTTTTGTCTTTCTCCAGAGGGTAGTATAATATTTTTTTCGGACCTGTTTCATATCTAACATTTGAATTCCTTGATGCGCTACTCAGCGTTATCTTCCTTATATATGACAATTCATCATTACTCATCCATGTTTATTTTTCCAAAATTTGTTTTTATCATATTTGTTGTTATTTTTTACTTTTAATGATCTTGTTTATAATCCTCCATATTGACTTTTGAAACATTTACAATTTTCAATTGAATGCTTGAACCAATCTCATTTAAATCATTAAATCATAATGTAAGTTATATAAATGACTGTTCCCTCCTTAGTTTAGGATGCTTCAGGAACATTGAATTCATATTACTCTTATTCACTTGTAATGCTTTATTTATTTTAGAATACATCAGTTTATTATGAAATATATTCTTCCACAGATTGAAATGATGAGTCAATTGAAGCTAGACCACCATCGAAAACCTCGATGCACTGGATGGCCGTTTGCGTCCTATTATAGAACTCCTCAGCAGTGAGAATCCACGATCCCGAAACTCGCGAGATTCAAACCCACGACCTATCAGTCTCGCGTCAGTCGCTTAACTAACTAGACCACTTAGTTGGCCGACATACAACGATGTTAATGTCTAACTTCAAACAATCCACAAAGTTGCGCCACCGTACACTATTGTCTTCAGTGAGTTTTTATCTCATAACAGACCTGGTTGAACTCCATTGGTAACCACTTCTCACTAGAACTCCGGAGGGGGGCGAGATCCTGGATGCGCACTGTTGAGGAGTTCCATACTAGGACGAAACGGCCATCCAGTGCTTTCAGGTTTTCCATGGTGGTCAGCTTCAACTGACTCATGATTTCAACAAGTGAGATTATGCAATCATTAAAATTTTATCTATGATTGATTGATTGATTCATAACTTACTATTCTTAATACAACTTACATTACAAGTTATGATTGTTTAGTTTATTTACATCTCTATTATGATCTATACTTAACATAGCCGGTAAATACATGAATACAATGAAAAAGAACACTGACCAATTCTAATGTGAATGCATTCGGTGTTTAAGTAATATCCAACCATTTTATAATCAGGAAACATTGTTGAGTTCGAGAAATCAAATCAAAAATACATTAATTTTTTTTACCTGTTACTATGTTCATAGTGGTGGAATTTGTCCATGATTCTGATTGTGATACATTATATTTTTCAGTTGTGAATGTTACTTCAGTTAAATAAGAATATATATCAGAACTTGTTGAATAGGTCAGATTCTCTGTTAAAGTAATAATAAGAATGATTAATAATAATAATAATAATAAAATATTCATTATATAGATTCAATTATTACTTTATTATTAATGTAGTGAACAAGAACACAATTGGGGACAGTCAGATGTTGGTTGGAGGTAGTCAACAGGAAACCCTGGACCCGGGTTTCGTGCTACTTGGCACTCGTCTGCAAGCTGTACCTGTAATATTGAGGGAACTGGTGCTCCCTGGCGGATTCAATCTCGTGTCACCCAGCTTCACAGTCAGAGACGTTACCACTGAGCTATCCGAGGCGTGGCTGACCTCCTGTAGGACTGAGATGTAATCACAATTGATTGATCACTGGGTGGTGATCAATGTCATGCTTGTCTAGTCCTTATTAGTGCAGATCGAATGCTATCGATCATGTTGCAATGTGGCCACCAGTCTAGGTGACTCGACACTGCAGGTACACCTTGCTGACGAGTGCCAAGTAGCACGAAACCCGGGTCCAGGGTTTCCTGTTGACTACCTCCAACCACCATCTCAATCTCAATACATAGCGCCTGCAGTGTCGAGTCACCTAGACTGGTGGCCACATTGCAACATGATCGATAGCATTCGATCTGCACTAATAAGGACTAGACAAGCATGACATTGATCACCACCCAGTGATCAATCAATTGTGACAATCAGATGTATTTGAATACAGCATTATAGAACATCTTAGTAAAAACTGAGAACCATACAGTCAATACTTCAGTTGTAAAATATCAATCAATCATCTCAAGCTTCATTGTTCTTTTTTAACTATATCGAAAGTTTGAATGAATCTGTGATTTAAACGACAATTAAACTAAACTACACTGATTAAATTAAGCTTAATGATGACCAAATCAGAATACAGGTGATACAAATGAATACCGGCTCAATGGTGTATAAGTTAAGTGTTCACACGGTATACTGATATTCGTTGGCCACCATCTCCTCATGCAGGATACACACTGATGAGGAGTTTCATACTAGGGCGAAACGGCTTTCAGATTTTCAATGATGATCTAACATGATCTCAATCATGAACTTAATATTCTCCACGACCGCATACTGAAAAATTTATCATTGAAGACAGAAAATGGTTAGGTTTATGAATGAAGATTTGGAATTACCATTTAGGATTAGTATTAAGAAGGAAGAATGCTATGAGAAATTTATAAATAATGTTAGAATCTGGAGTAAATATAAGTTATACGTGATTTTTATTGTTTTATTTTCAACTGGAATTATACACGCTGAGCTATTTAGCTCGATATAACTAGATAAACATAAAATAATGGTTGGAGGTAGTCAACAGGAAACCCTGGACCTAGGTTTCGTGCTACTTACCAGTCGTTAGCAAAGTGTGCCTGTAATCTTGAGCAAAATGATGCTCCCTGAGGGATTCGATTCCCTGTCACGCTGCTTCACAATCAGGGATTTTATCAATGAGCTATCCGGGCCGTGACTGACCTCCCTAAAGACTAAGATGTACTTACAATTGACTGATCACTGGGTGGTGATCAATGTCATGTGTCAGGTCCTTCTTAGTTTAGATTTAATCCTATCGACCAAGATGAAATTTGGCCACTAGTCTAAGTGACTCGACGTTGCATGCACTATATCGAGCTAAGGTGGTGATTGGAGGTAGTCAACAGTAGTTCTGTAGTGATCGAGAACACAAATGTGGACAATCAAATGTATTTGAACCCAAAATTACAGAATATCTTAACAAAGTCTAAGCCCCCTCCCACTACATCAAGAGCAGAACTATAAAGTAAATACTTCATTTGCAAAACATTAATGAATTGTCTCAAAATTGACTGTTCTTTTAGCAAACATCTGTCAATCGTCTCCGAATTCATTGTTCCTTCATTTACACAACAATCATTTACTATTCCCATTCTCTTTTCTTTGATCTTCTTAACCTTCTACCGTTAGTTATTTCACTTTCGATTGATCATATATACTACCTACATCTGTCAACATCAATCATACACGTCACAGTCCAACCGCCATCTTTTTCTCAACATATTGCACACAATATCGAGTTACTTGAACTAGTGGCTTATATTTCATTTTGATCAATAGGATTCGATTTATATTTTTTAAAAAAAGGATCTGACATATATGACATTGAATCATCACCCATGGATTAATCAATTGTAACTGTCATTTTCATCAAAGATATTTTTTCTCCTCTATTCAGGGTATTCTATCAGTGTATATAGTATCAATTACTTTTATTATTATTATTATTATTGTAATTGGTATTACATAACAGTAGTATCTTATACCCCCCCCCCAAAAAAAACACAACAGTATTTCATTTTTTTTATACATTAATATCATAACTCACCTGTAGAACTAGTGAATACATCATCGGTAGTTACATTGTAAATGAAACATTTCATAATAATGAAAATGAATAATAGTAATTTCATCATAGAAATTTCAATGATCTGATTTATAGTTTGTTGATGAGGATTACATGTATATGTCATCATTTTCATATTGAGTTTAGTTTTTTTTTTCTTTTTCAATTACACAATTGCATAATGCTAAAACAATCAATAATAATGACAACAACAACCAAATATAAAATAGCTAGGATACAATTATTGATTAATATATATGGATTTAATAAAGATTGTAAACAAAGATGGATAGTGACTAGCAGTGGAATCCAGGACGCGCGTTTCGTCCTGTTTGGGACTCGTCAGCTGGATGTACCTGCATCTCAGAGTTGAGGTTCATTCTGGGACTCGAAATCAGTACCGTTCGCTTCAAACGCCATCGCGTTATCCACTTAGCTACTGAGTCCTGATAGCCACTTGCTTGTGCAATGGGTTGAAGTTTATTTCACTTGATATTGTTTTATTTGAATCTTCCCATTGATGTTTTTGGACTGAAATTGATCAGTCTCTTATTGGCATATGTGCATACTGTGCGTATGCCTCGATATTGCCTTAATTTACAATGCTTGTAAATTGGCATACACACAGTATGCACATATGCCAATAAGAGACTGATCAATTTCAGTCCAAAAACATCAATGGGAAGATTCAAATAAAACAATATCAAGTGAATTAATAAAGATTGATCTAATTCGAAGGAAGAATTCACCTTCATTTGTTGTCCTATTACAAATATTTTTTTTAGAAAAATGAGACATTTTTGACTGATATATTGTCGGATGATAAGATTTATCCAAGTTGATTGGTTTTACCTTTGATACAATCATAAGTTGAATGTAAGAATTTAATATTGTAACTTCAAGAGATACTCCTGGAGTTCTAGTGAGAAGTGGTTACCAATGGAGTTCAACCAGGTCTGTTATGAGATAAAAGCTCACTGAAGACAATAGTGTACGGTGACACAACTTTGTGGATTGTTTGAAGTTAGACATTAACATCGTTGGATGTCGGCCAACTAAGTGGTCTAGTTAGTTAAGTGACTGACGCGAGACTGATAGGTCGTGGGTTTGAATCTCGCGGGTTTCGGGATCGTGGATTCTCACTGCTGAGGAGTTCTATAATAGGACGCAAACGGCCGTCTAGTGCTTCGAGGTTTTCAATGGTGGTCTAGCTTCATTCGACTCATGCTTTCAACCAGTTCAATATTCTAAGTTAAAATGAAAATATTTTATGAGTTAACATTTAAGAGTATAGTTTTCTAATGATTATCAGTTCTGATGAAGATAATTCAATGACACTGGCAACAATTGTTTCACCTCGAAATTGTCTAAAACTTATCTATGATGACGTTTAACGAAGTTTTTTAGTAACACATGATGAAACTATTCATTAGTAAGTATAATTATAACATTGTAGTGAATGAGAACACAATAGGAAACAATCGAATGTTTTTTGAGTACAAAATTATAGAACATCTTAGTAAAATCTTAATAACCATATAGTAAATACTTTATTTGTAAAATGACAATCAATCGTATCAGACTTCATTGTTCTTTCGTCTCCATATCAATCATTCTTTGTTCTTGTTCTCTTTATTTTTGATCTTCTTAACCTTCTACCTCCATGCATTTTACTTTCGATTGGTGATACATACTAGTTACATCTGTCAACATCAATAGCAAACATCGCAATATATTTAATGTCCTTCACCCAAAATACTATTACGACTGAATGAAAAGACATCTTTAAGTATACAGTTTAAGCAAGTATTCAAGATTTTACTATTAAATTGAAGATTAGTATTTGATCAATGGTTAACCATATAGAAAAGTAGAAAAATGAAAATTTCTAAATCCAGGATAAGTTTGAGAATAAGCAAAGATGGATAGTGGCTAGCAGTGGAATCCAGGACGAAACGCGCGTCCTGGATTCCACTGCTAGCCACTATCCATCATTGCTTATAATGCTTGTAAATTAAGGCAATATCGAGGCATACGCACAGTATGCACATATGCCAACAAGAGACTGATCAATTTCAGTCCTAAAACATCAATGGGAAGATTCAAGTAAAACAATATCAAGTGAATTAAGTTTGAGAATGTTTTAGTATCCTTTGAGCATAAATTAGTGGATAGGGAAAAATTTATCATATTTAATTAATTAAAGGGTGTAAGTCTTTGAATCAAATTATCTGAAATCTTAAAATATCTCATCAATTATTGAGAATGTATGAGAACTAGAGTTTACACTGAATAGTGATGATTATTATTATTTATTATTTAGATAAATAAACACTGGAATAGGGAAGCAACAAATAGATATGTGTCACATAAATCATTCCATTTGTATGAAGGCTGGGATATTGCCCGTGTGCCCAAATCGAAACAGGTGATTTTCTTAGGAGACCACACCCCGGACATTTGATTTAAAGCTCTAATCCACAAGGCGATGGAGCGACACAAATAAATGCAGTCCCATATTAGCAGGTGACCTACAATAGGTTTTGTTATGTCCCAACAAGCTAATGATTGGTAACCGTTGGGATCCATTTATGGACCAATACTATGAGTATATTTCTATCGTATAATTGTTAAATAACTAAACTATTCATTTTCATGTCCCTCTTATTATGAGCCTTGTTTTGATCTATGAATTATTATTATACGATTTAACATTCTTGAATTATTCCCTATCTATTAATTACTACCTCCCGCATTCACAGCCACATTTGGCCAAATCTTGTATAGATGTTGTTTCCTACTTTATTGGTACGTTGTGGTCTGTCTGATTGGTATATAAACCCAGTATGCTTGAAATAAATTATTTATGTTGCAGAGGCTGAGATTGGTTTTCTGGACTTGACAGGCTACGCTAGGCGGAAAGCAGGACCGATAAGGACTGTAGACTGCTCGTACGAGTTTTATGCTTCATTGGTCCGATCGATAATTCACTGTTCTCTAATTGGCGGTATCATTACGTATACAATAACAGAGCGGACAGGTTACAAGTTATAACAGATTCATACGCCATTTGTTTCCTTAGGATCCATGTGCACCATTGGTTTAGAATCAGGGTCCTTCAACTCCCCTTGCTGGATCCCCCGTATCCACTAATCTTGTTAAAGCGTCGAACATTCGATTTTTGTCCTCTGAATTTCGTAAACAACACCTCTGCGATGAGAAGCCAGTGAGAAGAACTTCCCTGACAGTGACTGTATACGCGTTTGGAGAAAGGAGCAGACTCTCTCAACCCTTAGTCGTACCAGGTCAGTTGGATGATCTTCATTTTGATGATGATTTAGATATTGATAATTTAAGAATACGGACAATATTTGCTCATACATGATTTAATAATCATAAAACAGAAGTGCATAAGGTCTTTTAATTGAATTTCCTCAATTAATTAAATGTTGAAAATGACACATCGCTGCATAGAATTTATTGTGACATGTAGATTATTAAATTAGAAATAATTTAACTTCAAATTAAATAACCTTAAAAACAAAATAAATAATTTATTTTAATAGTTAAATTCATGAGTCAATTAAAACTAAACCAACATGGAAAACCTGGAAGCACTGGACGGTCGTTTCGTCCTGATATGGGACTTCTCAGCCATGCGTATCCACGATCCCACTCGCGGGGTTCCAATCCAAGACCTATCGGTCTCGCTCGTGAACACCTAACCTCTAGACCACTCAGCCGATCGTCCAGTGATTTCAGGTTTTCTATGGTGGTCTAGATTTAATTGACTCATGAATTCAACTATTGAATTACTAAAATCTCCACAAAACTCCCTTCTGATAATAATTTACCTACCAATGAATAACATTACTCAAATACTTGAAATATGATTTTTCATACTCTTATACTCCCCTTCTTATATGATTATTTTTGACTGAATTAATGACATATCTTATTAACCTTAAGGACTCAATCAATATGATATTTACTCATTTTAATTTCAATCATTCTAATTAATCCAATCAGGATGTGCTTCATTCAAAACATGAACAGATTATCTAATTTATTCTAATAACTATATAGATTTACAATTGGAAGTACTTGATTTAGATCCTTCATGAAATGATGAGTTTCAACAGTTGCCTAGTTAAAATTAGTCTTTAATGTAAACTAAAATATTTAACAATTTCCATAAATAAGAATTTTCGTCTAATATTGATCGAAAATTTTCACAGAACTTGGGCATCGAGATGATGTAAAACATTAAATAGGAAGAATGTGTTTGTAAAATTTTAGAGAATGAATTTGAAGTAAATCCAACGTTTCATCTGACAGTCTGTGATAAACTTTTTCAAGGAAATATAATCAAACATCAAAATTATTGAATATAAGTAGGTACATGGTTTTCCAGTTCATTATATACTGAGTAGGTCATCCAATCAACGTTAACAGTGTTAAAAGTAGGTACTTATATTATTGTGTAAGAGATATATAATGTAAAATGAAAAGTGTTAAAATAACAGATTGCGTGTATACGTAAGTAGTGTGAGAAGAAATTTCATTCATTATATATTGTCTAAGGTCGGTGAATATAAAGAAAACATAATTTTTATTAATGATATGAATCAAAAATGTCACAGCATGCACAAAATGAAGATAAATAAACACGATAAAAGAATGGATTTTAATAGTTGAGAAGCTAGACCACTATGAAAAACATGGAAGCACTGGACGATTGTTTCCTCTTATTGTGGGGCTTCTCAGCAGTAAGCATCCACAATCCCGCCTCGCGGGACTCGAACCCAGGACTTATCGGTCTCACGCGCGAGTGCTTAACGTTTACAACACTGAGCTGACCGTCATCCAACGATGTTAATGTCTAACTTCAACTAATCCACAAAAATTGAGCGACATATCCACCAATGTCTTTAGTAAGTTACTATCTCACAACAGACCAGGTTGAGTGAATTCGAAAAGGAAAAATGTATTTGTACTTGAATGTTTGTGTTATTTTAATGATCCAGTTAATTGTTTAACATATTCATGTAAGATAATTTATTAGAACCGTTGAATGTAAAATCTGTTATTCAGATAATGAGAGATAGATAAATGAAATAAGTGGTTCATGTTTACTTATCAATTATTAATTACTAAGGGACAGCTAATTGTAATCCATCTCTCCTATTAATACTGTTTGGATTTGCCCATATATGTAGGGCTTCGGCTGTTAGTCTCTGTTTGTAAGAATAAAAGCCTTTTAATAAAATCCTTCGGATAATTATTCATCATTGGAGTGAATATAATTAAATTCACTTCTATTTCTATGTCATTTGGTTCAGTGACAAGTTTTTGAACTCTGATGATCAAATTTTTGCCTACTGTGATTTTGGTAGCGTATGGATGCACTGACTTAAAATTTCCCTTAATATGCCGGTGTTCGGAAAATACTAATTTTTAAACAGTCATTATATCTTTTTTAGCGAGTTAGTTTTCTACGGATGGGGTGTCTAACTCCATCCCCAACCTTCCTCCTTTACCTGGGCTTGGGACAGGCAGCAACTCTAGAAGAGCTACAGGCTGAACAGAACCTTTAATACGAGCATCAAGACAGTTCTACTATACGGAGCTGAAACTTGGAGAACTACTACAACCATCATCAAGAAGGTACAAGTATTTATAAATAGTTATGTACGCAAGATACTCAACATCCATTGGCCAGATAACATTAGTAACAGCCTACTGTGGGAGAGAACAAAACAGATTCCAGATGAAGAGGAAATTAGGGAAAGACGATGGAAATGGATAGGACATACATTGCGGAAATCATCAAACTGCATCACGAAACCAGCGCTAACTTGGAGTCTTGAAGGGAGTCGAAAAAGAGGGAGGTTAAATAACACATTACGTCGGAAAATAGAAGCAGCTGTAAAAGGATGAATAACAACCGGAATTAGCTGGAAAGGATTACTCAGGACAGGGTTGGATCGAGAATGATGGTGAGAGGCCTATGCTCCTCCACGAGGAGTAACAGACGTAAGTTAATAAGTGTTTATTATATTTTCCTTCAACAGTTTAGAAAAGGTAATTTGTGTTCAAAAGATCCCAACTCCTTAGTGAACCTGATTTTGTCATCAATCTTGTTGACACGTTTAAATAGTTCGTCTAAACTATCTCGTTTTATAATCACGAAGGTGTCATCAACGTATCTTAACCAAATTTTCTATAGAAGTGAATACATTGAAATAGCATTTGTTTCCAATAAATGCAACAATTGGAGAAACCGATGATCCCATAACTACATCTTCTGTTTCTTTGTACAAATCTCTTCGAAAACTGAAAATAATTGAATGTAAACATAGATCCAACGTTTTAATAATATCTTAAAGATCTAGAGAACAACAATGGATTTACTTCAAGTTCATTCGCTAAGATTTTACAAAAACATCCTTCTTTAATTTCATACTATAATTTTTGTCTATTTTCAATTAGTCGATTATTTCATATAACAGTAGTATAATTAATATTTTAAAAATTCAATAAATAATTTTTTTATTTCAATCAATTTTCGATCATAAAATGGATTTGTTTCAATCATGTTAATGAATCATTTTTAATGATTCATTGATATTACTATAATTCGATGGATAACAGATCAAAATCCTTAAATTGTCATCGGAACAATCAATCTACCATTTCATCTATTCATTAATATCAATAAAGAAACACCTTGAAATGGAAATTCAAATTGGGATTAATGATTCAATAAAGAGAAAAAAAATCAATGATGTTTTATTCTATATGGAACTTCATACAAAGATAATTTATTATCTGAGGAAACTATAAACTTATATCTACCAATACAGATATTCATCAAGATTAGAACGAATAGTTTGACAAAACATTGGGCGCCAAGTATAGAGAAGTTATTCATTATATATGAAAATTATATTTGAAATAATCTCAGCGATTGACACTTAAAATAATTTCAACGTTTCGTCCAGCTAACTTGTTTGAACTTCTTCAGAATAATAATCAAAATCAAAATCATCAAAGAAATCTATACTGTGCTATTCCAATCATATTTAGATGTTGAATTTAGTGAATTGGATAACGCGAGTCAGGTAATTGCGAAACATGTGAAAAGTCCACAATGTAGAGATAAATGAATGAATGAATGAATAGCCTTTTAAATGCGCTGGTACGGCCTAGAATGGGGAGAGTCCTTTCTCGCTCTAGAAATGCACTCACACGGCCACGCGTATATAGCCTCTGCCAGGGAAGTCCTACTCATTGCCTTCTCGTGGCGAGGGTGTTGTTTACGAAATTGAGAGGACGAAAAGCGAATGTCCAGCACTTTAGCCGCTTTGGTGGACATGGAGAGTCCACCTAGGGGAGTTGGAAAACTCAGCACCAGTATCCTGAAGGAACAAACGGCGTATGAACCAGTCGTCGGTCACCGGCTACCATGGGACTGCATCTCCTTACGATGCCCCACTACCCTGTGGATCAGACTTTCATGTCGAAGGCTCCTTGTGTGGCCCCTTAGAAAGCCACCTGCTTCGACTTGGGCACCCGGGCGGTATCACAGCCCTCACATATATCAAATGAAATTTCTGTGGCGCATATGTATCTGGTGCGCTCTTGTACCAGTATTTATGTGTTAAAATAAATAAATTAATTAAGAATGAGTTTGGTGTGTGTATGTGTAAGTTTAGGTGATTAATGGTTGATATTAGGTGTTAATTTGTCATTACATGAAGTGTACTAAAAAGTGCGAATTGAATTTGTTTTTTAAAACATCGATGTGTATGTAAAATGAGAACCATCAAATAAACAGATACCATGCTAAAATATCTCAGATTAATTTCTGTCAGAATAACGGTGCATGTGAAGTAAACAGGTTGGATATAGATAGAGTTTAATTACTTGTTATTGAACATTTGCCAAATGGTAGCTACGTGAATACCATATATTCTGTTTAGGCTGTTTTTATTAGCGCATACATACATCGCTTATTCTGTCAATCTTTGTTTGTGAGTGTTGAAACCTTTGTAAAGTAGTTTGGTCAAACAAGAATATGTTATTCTATTTACTGAAGTCAACATTCAAACATGATTGAAATAGCACAGTTTATATTTGATTTTCAAACGCTATATATTTCTTTGATGATTTTGATTATTATTATTATACTGAAGAAGTCCTGACAGGTTTGCTGGACGAAACATTGAAGTTATTTTAAATTTCAATCGTTGAGATTATTTCAAATATAATTTCCATATATAATAATAATACCAACCAGTTTAAGCAACAAATTGAAGTTCAATGATTTTCTGAATTCATATAATCATTAGGTTGCTTCGTGAGTTCGATTATATAAGTAAGAGTTTCTAACCTCATATTATTTAAGATCAAAACTTGAATTTAAACATACCGAAAATTTGTAAATTTGAATAAATTATTAAATTAATATAATCTCCACAAAACCCATCTCTGAATGTAATCATCATATGCTCACTAGTGATTGCCTCTAAAAACTGTTTCCTGGAGTTCTAGTGAGAAGCCGTGACCAGTGAAGTTCAATCATGTCTCTTGTGAGATAGTAACCCACTGAACATAATGGTGGACAGTGGCGCAATTTCGTGTATTAATTGAAGTTAAACATTAACACTGTTGGATAACGGCCAGCTCAATGGTGTAGAGGTTAAGCGCTCGCGCGCTAGACTGATAAGTCCTGGTTTCAAATATCGCAAGACGGCATTGTGGATGCGCACTGCTGTGAAGTCCCAAAATAGGAAGAAAAGGCCGTCCAGTGCTTTCATATTTTCTATGGCAGTCTAGCTTCAATCGACTCAAGAATTCAATTACTAAATTACTACTATCTCCACAAAAAACACCCTTCCTGATCAACACTAGGCAAAGTATTTATGTTCATAAAAATCCTTCAATTAATGTTTCCCCTCTTTCGTATGCGTAGAACCAAGATATGATAGACAAAATGATATGATGAAGGGCTTTTGATATTTTCAAACTACAGATAGGTCTGAAAAGTCAAACTAATAATCGATATGTTTCAAAATGGGTGAAAAATTTTATGGTGATTTATATTGATAAAATCAATCCTGTAAAAATTATCTTACTCTTTGAAAAATTGACATCGAATTTACTTGTTTAAGTATAATCAATATGATTTGTGAGGGTTTGCGTTGACACTTAAGACTTTGTCTATTCAATCTCTATCAGAGTGCTTTGAAATAGATTGTAATTAAAAGACAATGCTAATGCCAAAACTCAAGATCCTCTTGTACCACACAATAATTCATTAAATATAATTTGAATGTTAAGAATATATATTTAAATATTTTATCGGCTACATGGTTTAGGCAGACTGATAACTGAATACTAGCAATGTGGTAAAGCTATACACATTTTACAACGTTCAAATAAAACACAATGCTCATCGTAAATGTCATCGCTAACTATGATCGAAAAATATGCTAGAAACTATCAACATAATGTACGAATTATACAATAAATTTTATATATTTCTTGTTAGGTAGAAAGCCGGCTTAAACGTTTGCTCACTTAGGCCACCCACCAACACTCTATCCACAACTGTTCTGAGCAATTCTTATCAGTTCTTTTCAGTTGCCATTCAGCATTTTCATATTCGGTCCCTCAGCCTACCTTCCCTTCCAAATTCCAAGTTAGAGATTTCTTCGTCATTCAGTTTGATGATCTCCTCAATGAGTGTTCTATTCACTTCCAACGTATTTTCCTCATTTCCTCTTCAGCTAAAAGCTAGTTTGTCCTCTTCCACAATGGGTTGTTGCTGATGATTTCCGGCCAGCAGACATTGAATATTTTGTCTAGACAATTGTTTATAAATGCTTGTACTGCTTTAATGATGTTTGCAATAGTTTTTCAAAGTTCAAATCCATATAGTAAAACTGTCTTGATGTTCTAATTGGAGATTTCGATTCTAATGCTGGCAGAAAATTATCTTTAATTCCAAATGTTCTTCAAGTGTAGAAATACTATCCTTGCTTTGAAAATGATCCCGATTACATATACATCAGATCTTCCTTATTTATCAATGATGCTTCCCAGATGAGTATCCATATTAATACAATATTACTTCAATACAGATACATTGAATCAAAAAAAGTTATCATACAATATATTTTAAATTTCCTACTTGTTAACTAATAAAAATATCAGAAGGGGTATTTTTGTCGATATTATAGCTAGTTCAATAGCTATGATCATAAGTCAGTTGAAGCTAGACCACCATGTAAAACCTGGAAGCGGTCGACGGCCGTTTCGTCCCCTGGTAGGACTCTTCAGCTATGCGCATAAATATATATATATATATTGTTTAAAGAAAATATTTACGTTTGAACAGTTCATAATAAATAATGTACATACCTTTAGAAAGAGTAAATATATTTACTTCCTTATAGATCTTAATATGTATGGGTAATATTTATATCCTTCTATTCTTTTTTTATCAATAATAATAATAAGAATAATAACAATCCTATCTGTTATCTTTGCTTAATTTCAAATGAACATTTAATAATAGGAGTAGCTTTCATATAAGAAGTAAATGAATATAAAATTTATTAAAAAGAAAAAGAAAAAAGAAAAAAGAAAAGAAATATTAAAATCAATTAGTAACTAAAATCTCCACCAATAGAATATTGAAAAAACAATCTCATTTTCTGATTGGTCAATTTACTTACATATATACATAGAGATACATATCGTTGTAAAAGAATGATCGAATATTTTACATGAACTGATCATGTTACTTTTGAAAAGATTATATTATTATATGATGATGATGATGATTTCTTTGAAGGAAGAGAAAAAAACAACAACTCGACTTAAATACGTTATCATAAATAGTATTATGAAACAAAGAATGAATATTAATAGTATTCATATCAGAAGGGGTTTAAGTGGAGATTGTAGTCAGTCAGTCAGTCAGTCAGTAACAACGTAGAACTTCGTACGTACGTGCATCAGTTCGAGTTGCCACACCACCTTAACACAGAGATGCAGTGGTCGATTCAAATCCCGTAGTGGTAGAGGTAGCAAGAGTATAAGCAGTAATCGGGAAGATTAGTGTTTGGAGATGTTACTTAAAGAGTATAATACAGTGAAATAAATTTGAGAGGAGAAAAAAGACAAGGAGGAATTAGGAGATCAAAATTTGGGAGAACACAAAGAGTGTACGCACCTGCGCCATTGCAAACGATTTTCATCCATGTCATTCAGGGTCTCTAACCATCGGTTGCTATTATCTCGCGGTCCCCAACCAGGTAGTCTACACCTACCGACATGGCTCAGTCCACTTGTCAGTGGCTTCATGGGCTTGTGCCATGTTTTGGTTTGGCCGCCCCTAGCTTTCTTCCAACCTACTCCTATACCACTGAACATCGCACGTCGAGGCAGTCGGTCGTTGGGCATACGTAACACGTGTCCCAGCCATCTCAACTGATGAAGTTTCACTACTTCATCAATTGATTTGCCATCCTTACCTAGTACCCGTGTCCTAACAACTGTGTTACTTACTCGATGGTCCCATGATATACGAGCAATGTTTCGAAGACACCTATGATCAAATACTAGTAATCTACGGATATCCTCTACTCTTACCGGCCATGTTTCACTGCCATAAAGTAGGACGGAACGAACTGCTGCGCAGTAAACACGTCGTTTGGTTGATAGACGGATATCTCGCCCACGCCATAAATGACGCAAGTTGGCAAAAGCTAGTCGAGCCTGTATCCGTGCTGAGATTTCGTCACACACTAAACCACAAGGAGATTGTAGTAATTTGAATAGTTGAGATTATGAGTCAAACGGATCTGTGGTGAGATAGTAACTTACTGAAGACATTGATGGATGTGTCACTGAATTTTATGGATTAATTGAAGTTAGAAATTAACATCGTTGGATGACGGCCAGTTCAGTGGTGTAGAGGTTAAGCGTTTGCGCGTAAGACCTATAAGTCCTTGGTTCGATATCTCGCAAGACGGGATCATGAATGCGTACTACTGAGGAGTCCCACAATAGGAGGAAATGGCCGTCGAGTGCTTCCATGTATTCCATGGTGACCTAGCTTCAAATAACTCTTGATCTCAACTATCGAAGTTCATAGTATTGTCAAAAAAAGCATTGTGAAGATTGTTTTCTAATATGTTGAATCATTGAAAAATAGAAGTTACAGCAAGATTATGGTTTTCGATAGATCTTTAAGTGAATCTTAAGCGAATGAAAATTTTAGTCAATCCAAAAATTAGGTGATATTGAGTAATAATTTATTACAGAAAGGCAAAAAAATGTAAGGCGAGACTCTAATTTATGGATGAACCATTCAGAAGCGTTTGAGAGATTTCAAGGTTACGGCGCCAACTTCGGTGATTAATGCTAACGTACGATCGGTTCACAGGGGATTTTGTACAAAACGTGATAATGTAGCGGCTATAACAAATAAAACGGCAGGACTATAATTTGTGGACGAACAAATCAGATATAAGATAACATATCTCGGATTTCGGCGCGAAAGGCTTTCATCCATTTGGCTAAATAGAGTCTTGGCATTATAGCTTATGTCAGTTCGTGATGAAAACCCTATATATATCATTTCTAACTAAGATAAATTATGACAATTATTGCGAAATGGATAATAAAAGCGTCAGTAACACTACAATATATACGGATGATTGGAGAGCGTACAGACCAACTGGAAGATAAAGGTAATCTACATGTGACAATAGATATCGATCAATGTTAATCTTAAATACCAACAACAAGAAATCACAAACCATTTACATCTTCACAACTACTGAGTAAATTCGTAATGATCTGAAATCAATAGTTTGACAGATAATACGATTGATGTTTAAAAAGTAAGTTACCGAATTTGAGCCTTATTATGGACATCCAGATGAAGAGTCCTAGATAGAACGAAATCCACATCCTATATTCTACCATCAGCCACTTATAAAAAGTACAATATATCACTATTTTAGTTTAAAAATTTTTACTAAATTTCTTTATTTCACGGAATTCTTAAGAAATTTATTTAGAATAAAAAAGTGAGTTTAAATCATCAACTGATCTTAGCTAGATCACCAGTTCATACTCGGAAGTGCTGAACAATTATTTTGTCTTAGTATGGGATTCCTTAGCGGAGAGCACATCCATGACCAAAGCACAGGTTGCTGAGTTCTTAATCTTCTGTCTATTATGCGAGCGCTTATCCTCTATTATAGTGAGTACGCATCCAATTGTCTTCATGTCTAACTTTAATTAATTTATGATATTACACAACCATCTTCTACTCCTTGTATGAGGATAACTATCTCACACTTGACATGGTCGAACTTCAATAGTCAAGGTTTTAATTTAAAATACTCATTGTATTAAAAGCGTAGACGTCTGACCAATGATTATTCATTTCAATAAACTTCCATCATGTTCTACAATTACATTTTCATATTAATGTTTCAAAGTGATAATATAGTTTAAGGTGACTATATATATATATATATATTCTGACTATTGATCTTATAAGCAAAGATGTATAGTGGCTAGCAGAAGAATCCAGGACGCGCGTTCCGTCCTATTCGGGACTCGTCAACTGGATGTTCCTGCATCTCAGAGTTGACCGGTTGCAGTCCTAAACATCGATCCGAAGGTTCAAACAAAAATTACGAAAGGAATTAAACTTCACCCGAATTCACATACAAGTGTCTATCAGGACTCAGTAGCTAAGTGGATAACGCAATGGCGTTTGAAACGAACGGTACTCATTTTTTAGTCTAGGAGGGAGCATCAACTGTGTAATGCAGTTACATCCAGCTAACGACTCTCAAATAGGACGAAACGCGCATCCTTGATTCTACTTCTAACCACTATCCATCTTTGCTTATAAGGTACGGTCAGTTCCAAGGATCCGAAATGTTAATACTCTCTAAACGAGTTCTAACCTTAATTTATCCTTTATGGGTACATTACTAAGAATAAACATGCAGTATTCTAGGAGTGATCGAATACATCACTTCTTTTAAATCCATGATTTTATTTCCAATTTATTGATCTCAACTCATGTTAGTCTTAGTTACTATTAATTTCAGAAGGGGTTTTGTGGAGATTGTAGTAATTTCAACAGTTGAGATCATGAGTCAACTGAAGCTAGACCACCATGGGAAACCTGGAAGCACTGGACGGCCGTTTCCTCCCACTGCACGACTCAGCAAAGCGCATTCACGACCCCGCCTCGCGGGATTCGAACCCAGGACCTATCAGTTTCGCGCGAGGCGCTTAACCAACTAGACCACTGAGCCGGCCGCCATCCAACGGTGTTAATGTCTAACTTCAACTAATCCACGACAACAGTGGATGTGTCGCTCAATATTAATTTATTTTGAACTACTTCACTATATGATCAATAGATTATTTTATCTCTATGATTTCTTATTACTATGTCTAGTGATCCAGAATCTTCTCCCAGGTATCTTACATATTTACAACACTCTTCATATGTCTTCAATATTATTGCTTCACCTTCATGATATATATATCCATTTTTACTGTTATAAGTATATAAGCTTTACAGTAATCTTGATATTTTCTAAATGATACAGGTTATAATTAGGTGATGAAAAACCTACAAAATAAAATGAACAACATAGATAAGCGAACAATATTGTTTTCGATTGAGATTATGAGCCGATTGATGTTAGACTACCTTTGGAAACCTGGAAGCACTGGACGGCCGTTTCGTCCTATTGTGGGACTCCTCAGCGGTGCGCATCCACGATCCCGCTCGTGGGATTCGAACCCAGGGCCTTCGGCCTCGCACGCGAACGCTTAACCTACTGGACCTCTGAGACGGCATCCAACCAATCCACGATTAGACCATCATCAGGCTTTACTCTAATACACATTAATATTTATATGCATATACACTATTACTAAATCAATCAAGGCAGTTAATCAGTCAATGATAACAATGGAATAGATTACATAAATAAACATAATAATTGAAAAGTACAAATCGGTAATGTGATGATGACAGGTATACTAGTTGTTATAAGGATAATAAAGGCTTGAATCAATGTTACGATGTAATGGGAAATAAGTCAATGGTTAGAAGAAAATGTACAATTATAAAAATTATAGGATTAAGTAATAAGAAGTGTTCAGTTAATTTGGCTGTGAAACGTATATTTGAGAAAGAAAAACAAAATGGTAGGAGAGGGTGAAGGAAAATAAACGAAGAAAGAGTATGAAAAATAAAACCATTTATTAAGGCCAAGGGAGAGATAAGTGCGTTACAAATTTCGTATGAACACAAGGACTTGGAATGTTGGCTCGAATTCCTATAGCTTCCTCTATATGTAAGAGACGAGATCGAACCGCATAAGGAAAACTATTAGGAATACGACAAATAACTTTAAATGACTTATTTTTGTCTACTATATGACCGCTATTGATCAAGTGTGATAGAACCGGGCTGTGTGTTGTCTTGACAGTACCTTTTCCTAACCACGAAGGGAGGTGTTCACTCAATAGTACTTACTCCACAAGAGCAGATGAATTCGTAAATACACATAGAAGTGGCATCACTAGGCAACTTATCCTTTAGTTGGGGATTCATCTTACATCGGATCGAGTACGACAGACAGAGTTGGCTGCGTTAAACGTTCTTTCCATTGCTCTAGTCAGTCTATCACGTAGTACCTAAAATAAATTCATGTTATTCTACTCAATATTTTTTTCGTCTCTCTATTCAAAATAATGAAGGGGAACTAAAAGTATGGAATGTTTTCAAACCGTTAGCATATCTCAATATGTACTGAGAATAAAAATCCGGTCATGAAAATTCGAGAAAACAACTTCAACAAAATATTTTTTATTCTAATAGGTCGATTTAAATTTCTTCCACTCATTTCAAGGAATCACATTATTATCAGTATAACGTTGCGACGATTGTTGAGTTTTGATTGATTGATCATGAATCTATCAATGTTAGACCATCATTGGAAACCTGAAAGCACTGAATAGCTGTTATTTGCTATTATAGAACTCCACAGCGACGTGCATCCACGATTCAAGATTGGATGTGAGGCAGTTACACACCAAACACAATGATAAATAATGTGGATTGGTTGAAGTTAGATATTAACGCCTTTGGATACCGGCTCAATGGTCTAGAAGTTAACTGTTTACGCTCAAAACCAAAGGTTCCACGTACGTGGATGCACACCGCTGAGGAATCCTATACAAGGACGAGATGACTGTTCAGTGCTTTCATTGATTGATTTATTCATGATCTCAATCAGAAATCACATAAAGAATATGATTAATGAGCACTAAAATATCAAGGATATATTACTGATTCTACTTGTGTCACTTATCTTAAAAGTAACATAGTAGAATTAATCAGTCGACTATTTTAATATAGGCGCCATTGGAAATCAATCAGTTTGTAGTAAAACTTGATAATCTACTCTTCTAATTAATGTCATGAATTCTGTACAATATTTATACTATCACTTACGTAACTTTTGTTATATTAAATGTTTTTGTCATTTTTGTTTTTGGAAAGTTGTTGAACTATCATTTTACTTTATCTTAGATAGTTATCATGACATTTTACCTATTACTTATTATACTGATCAATACTGTAAATTGTACTTGATAATTGACAATATTAACATTGTTATACAATGATTATCATTATTATTATTAATAATAATAATATTGATTTTGTTACAAACAATTCAAAGGAGTTAAACAATTAAATATTGTAAGATTTGGCGCCGAAATTGTTTTCAAATTTTCATTTACCAGAATGGGTTTTGTGGAAATTTTAGAAATTTCACTGGATGAAATCATGAGTCAATTGAAGCTAGACCACCATCGAAAACCTGGAAGTACTGGACGGCCGTTTGCGCACTAGTATGGGACTCCTCAGCAGTGCGCATGCGCGATACCGCACTCCACGAGATTGGAACCCAGGACCTATCAGTCTTGCTCCAGGAGCTTAACCGACTAGAACACTGAACCGGTGAGAATCCAACGGTGTTACTGTTTAACTCGCGGGGGCCTGGATCGTGGATGCGCAGTGCTGTGGAGTCCAATACTAGGACGAAAGGGCCGTCCAGGGGTTCCAGGCTTTCCATGGTGGTCTAGCTTCAATTGACTCATGATTTCAACCAGTGAAATTTTCATTTGTAAATCATAATCCGAATTCCTTACACAGGTTTATAATCCTCATTTGGTCGTAGTCATTAGGTGGATACTTTCAAGATTAGTCTAGCGTCACAAAATTTAACTAAGAAGTATTAGATAAGTATGAACAAATGTATTGTATCTAGAATTTGAAATCAAACCGTTCATAAATACAAAAGAACCATTAGTTCATATAAATACCACACTATTTCTATGAAACTAACATGAAAATAAAACTTTCTTTTAAAAAAAGATGAATATTATTGGATTTTGTTTACATTTAGTTGAATGTCGTATAGCTGTTTTTTTCTGTTCAGGACTTGGTAGCTATGTGTACCTGTATACTAGTGTTGGTTTTGTTGCTAGGACTTGAACTTAAAATCTATAGATTAAAATATCATTGTTACTGTTACGTTCTTTGACCTGTCTACCCATTTTTAGTGCTGAGGACAACTCGTCTAATCTAGATTAAGACCTTGACGCGATAGGCTGGCTGGTTGAATCCTGAGGCTAGTACGCACGAGTTCGAAGTCGGGTAGAGAGACGAAAACTATTCTATCACTTGATTGACTGACAAGCACGCGAGTGAGAGAAGACAGGTCAACTGGAACACTACTCAATTTATTCTCAATTCTGATCTGGTTCCCAATTGCAGATAAGTATAAAAAGATACATGAATAAAGAGATGGGATCTCTTTTCAACGAATTTATTATCAAGCTGTACAATCGTATATATATATATATGAAATTTTCTTGTTTTTTGTAAAAGTACTAATTCCGTGAGGAAATGTGAACACAGTTAATAAAAAAGGGGTTATAATAATACTAGATTACGTAATATGAATAATAACAATAGATTTGGTGAATATAATAAGATGAATAAAATGATTAAAATGTTCTTGATATAATAATTAAAGGTCACAGAGGTGTAAAATTAATAAACTGATATGATGAACGTTAATGAATAAAACAATGAGAATATTAGACATAAGTAAAGGGGGAATGCAGTAATAATAAAAATAATAATAATAATAAGTGGATAATCAAAATGCTTGAGGCCAAGGTAACGATAACGATAAGACGTACTTCTTTTGTACGCATAGTTCTGGTTTAAGCTCCTGGATGGTAAGAGCTTCGACTATTTTTAAAAGTTGGATGCGAAGAAATCTGGGTATATTTGAACGAATCATATAAACAACCTTAAATTGGATAGTGGCTAGGAGTGGAATCCAGGACGCAAATTTCGTCCCGTTTGGGATTCGTCAGTTGGATGTGTCTGCATCCCAGGGTTGAAGCTCACTCTTTGACTCAAACCCAGTACCGTTCACTTAAAACACCATCGCATTATCCACTTAGCTACTGAGTCTTGATAACCACTAGTTTGTGTAATGGGGTGAAGTTTCAATCCACTTAGTACTGTTGACTTTATTGTTCTCATTGACGCATGAACATCCAGATGACGAGTCCCAAATAGGACGAAACGCATGTCCTGCATTCCACTGCTGACCATTATCCATCATTACTTAGAATCCTGATGAAGTAAGGCAATATCGAGGTAATACGCACAGTATGTACATATTCCCAGTAAGAGAATGATCAATTGTAATCCTACACACCAATGGGAAGATCCAAGTAAGCAATACCAAGTGAATTTAATTATCTTATTGTTGTAACTAACTTAGAACAGTGAGTCTTAGTAAAAAAAGAATTTTGATTAATAGCGAATATTTATTTTCAATACTGTAAAAATCTATACATTATATTACATATATATGTTCGGAAGATATTAGATTTATTAAAACATTATAACAGAATACTTGGTATTATTTGGCTTGTATTTTCCCATCGAGGTTTAAGACTGCAATTGATCAGTCTGTGATTGGCATATGTACATACTGTGCGTATGCCTCGATATTGCCTGAATTCACAAGCTATTTGTAAGCAGTGGAATCCAGTTTGACGCGCGTTTCGTCCTATTTGGGACTCGTCAGTTGGATGTGCCTGCATCTCACAGAGTTGATGATCACTCTGGGACTCGAACCCAGTATCATTCGCTTCAAACGCCATCGCGTTATCCACCTAGCTACTAAGTCCTGATAGCCAGTTGCTTGTGCAATGGGGTGAATTTGAGTTCACTTGGTATTGTTTGGCTTGTATCTTCCCATTGAGGTTTAACACCGCGATTGATCAGTCTGTTATTGGCATATGTGCATACTGTGCGTATACCTAACAGAATTGGTAAATCTGCTATAAATGATATTACAGTATGAAATTTTTGGTACCGGTTGTGTAGTATTGCAATAAATTCTTATTGAGCACATAGATTCAGATTATAATTATTCAAAAAGTATGTTTTATAAGTGTGTTTTATTATTTTTCAATAGACAATATCTGCTACTCATCTACACTGATTTAAGTTATCTGTCACTTCAGTTATTGGAATGATTTCTTCTTTACTACTGATTATACCATAAATTAATTCAGAATAACTCATGCTTCGATGAGACTATAATTTATGGACGACGTGTGGGCGACGCTAGACTAAACTTGAGAGTGTCCCACTAATGACTGCGGCCAAATGAGAGTTATAAAACTGTTTAAGGAATTCGGATTATGATTTACAGTTGACGGTTAAGGTTAGGAATTATCTTTAGGGTTTTCATTACGAACTGACTTCAGCTATAATGCGAAAACTCCATTTACCCAAATGAATGAATGAATGTCGCGCCAAAATCCAGGACCTGTTTGTTTATACCCGATTGGTTCGTTAATAAATTATAGTTTTGCTGTTGTAAGTTAATTATAATACCGAATAATTACATACATTATTGAATAATAAATATTTAGTTTAAACGAATCTATCACAGAGAATTCTCATTCATAATTATGCAATTTTTGTTTAGATCATGAATCGATTGATATTAGACCACCATTGAAAACCTGAAAGCACTAGACGTCCATTTCTTCTTATTATGAGACTCGTCAGCAGTGCGCATCCAGCGCCTTCAGTCTTTCACGTGAACGCTTAATCTCTGTACCACTGAGTGTGTCGTCATCCAACGGTGTTAATGTTTAACCTCAAATAATCCACGAAATTTCGCGACTATCTTCCATTGTACTGATGTAGATACCTGTTTCTATCCGACACAGATTAACTCCACTAGTCATAGCTTCTCATCAGAACACCGAGAATTCTTTCACAAAGCTATTCATCACTAGTGAGCACATATTAATTATCAGTATACAGCTACTGAAATCATGAACTAATTGATGTTGTACCATCATTGGATTGAAGACTTCTCATATTTAATATTACAATAAGTTGTAAGTTAATTATAATACCGAATGATGACATATTATTATTGATTAATAATTATTTAGTTTAAACAAATTTATCATAGAGAATTCTCTATCATAATTAAGCTTCGTTTTTTTTTTGTTGTTTGGTTTTAGTATAAAGAGTATAATCATTTTAATTATAAACAGAATATTACATCATTCCACTATACATATATCAATGAAATAAATACATTTATCTAATTTAACAATGATTTATATTATGCCCTAATTATCATGTTACTAAGGGCAATGAATATAAAAATTTCATATTTATATTTTGCATAGTAACATAATTCTAAATTTATTCAATATGGTTTGTATCTATCTATCTACCCATCTATCTCTAATATATCTATCTATATTCTCTTTCTATGTATCATTATTATTTTAGGTACTATGACATCAATCAATGAATTCAAGTCGAAAAAATAGAACAAATAACTTAGTTTATTGGTTTCTTTTTAATATAATCAGGTCATAAGTACATAAATAAGATTGAAAAAAGAAACTACTTAGTAATACGAATGAATACATTCTCATATATTCATAATCATACATGTAAGTACGTCTGTATGTGTGTAAGTATGTGTGTAGGTATGTGTGCGTGTGTGCGTGCGTACGTGCGTACGTCAAATTGTTGTTGACAAGAGACACCCACACAAATTACATAATACTATCAATGTATAAATGTAAAGACGAAAAAAATGAATAAATAAATAAAGGTGTGGTATATTTCACTTAAACCGCTCAACAACAACAAAAATTTAAAAAAATATTAAAGAAAAAAAAATAAAAAAAGGGAACGTAACAATAGATAAATGAATAAATTGAATCAGTAGTAAGTAACGTTAATTCAATGTTCAATAATCATTGGATAAAGTTAATTAAAACAAATAATGAAGTATTTAACTAATAAGTTAAATAAACTAACATTCTTATGTATCCTTAGAATTCTTTTTTTAAAAAAAAGAAAGGTAACCTGAATTCAAGTTTCATAATCGTTAGTGACAATGATTATTATTACTATTTAGTATACTGTCAGATTTTATAGTATGATTGTACTTCAGTTAAAGAGTTTAGATGACGAAGTAGTATAGTCGTATGATATTTATCATTCTAATTACAAGAAATAAAGATATAATATTCATAATATTTGACAAATTCATTATGAATAGACCGCGTAAATAAACAATAAACACTAGTCATTTCACCTTCATTCATAAAGTTGAGATAATGGGAATAAGTTCATTGTAAAATAGTTGTTTAGAAATAATGGGTGTTGAAACATTTGTTGATCAGTGGAATCATTTTTTTTAAATCATTGATTTGAATATATATTACTTATTTATGCCTGTTACTCCTTATGGAGAAGTATAGGCCACCCATCAACACTCTCCATTCAACTGTGTCCTGAGTAATCTTTTCCAGCTCTTTCCAGTTGTGATTCATCCTTTTCATATCTGTTTCTATTTCCCGACGTAATGTGTTATTTGACCTTCCTCTTTTGCGTTTCCCTTCACGATTCCAAGTTGACTCTTGCCTCATGATGTGGTTCGATGATTTGCATAATGTATTTCTTATTCATTTCCAACGTAGTTTCCTCATTTCCTCTTCATATGGAATCTGATTTGTTCCCTCCCACAGTAGGCTGTTGCTGATGTTATCTGGCCAATGGATGTTGAGTATCATGTGTAGACAACCATTTATAAGTACTTGTACCTTCTTGATGATGTTTGTGTTAGTTCTCCATATTTCAGCTCCGTACTATAGAACTGTCTTCATGTTCGTATTGAAGATTCTGACTTTGATATTGGTTGACAGTTGTTTTGAGTTCTATATGTTCTTCAGTTGCATGAATGCAGCCCTTGCTTTGCCAATCCTCGCATTCACGTTTGCATCTAATCCTCCTTGTTCATAGATGATGCTTCTCAGGTACGTGAAGGATTACACATCTTGCAGAGTTTTGCCTCCAAGTTTGAATATATTAAATCGAATAATTCTCTTGTCAATAAGACCTGTTAGACTATTTTTGATGCTCAATTTAATAAATAATACTATGACATGGGCTACTGATGTAGACAGATAGAAGTAGTAAGTATCATCAATCGAGCTTGAAATACCTAGGTGTAGAATGTTAAGAAAATCAAAGAAAAGAGGACGAGAACAAAGAATGATTGATGTGGAAACAGAAAAACAATGAAGTCTGATACAGTTGATTAACATTTTACAAATAAAGTATTTACTGTATAGTTCTCAGTTTTTACTAAGATGCTCTGTAATGTTGTATTCAAATACATTTGATTGTCCTCATTTGTGTTATCGTTCACTGCAATACTGTCATTTAAGTAAATTGTCATGGTAATTCACCATACATCTTATGCGACCAAAACTTTAGAAGGGTACCATGAACTTATGGTGACGTATATTCAGTGATTTTTGTAACAACAAAATTAAAACCACATTTTCTCTCTAATTTGTCACACCTTATATGTAACCACATTTTTATTCAATATCTGTTGTTTTTCTGTATCACTTGTTAAAAAACGATGGTAATTGTTTGGATAAAAAAATATACGAATTTACTACCGCGTTGGTTAAAATATAAAACGCTACCTACGCCGTTTGTTCTTCTGCTTTATTGGCCACAGTTTTGATTGAATACTATAATAGTGTTATAACATCCTTTTAGGCCTTCCGATACCACATTGGACTTTTGGCACGGATTATTTCTATATAATACTATTGGACTCTGTCTTTCTCATTACACCGTTGGTGCAATCACTCGCAGAGGAATCTTTGTGAATCAAGTGAACTCTATTTGTGGTTGTTGTCTCACAAGGCAGCTTACAAGTAACATTCATTCCAATAATAACTGTTATTATCTGTTTGTTTAATATACCATTTGTATCCTAACTATATTTTGTTACCCTTGGTTTTATTCACAGACAGACAACTAGGGTTTTTACTGTTAACTCCCTTGGTATATTATTATTAACCCAGTGTATCGATATATCTTGTATAAGCTCCTTTTGTTGGGGACCACCACAAACTCCTCAATTTTCAATGATTTTTGAATGAAATATTCATTCATTAAATACCTGTACATAAATATATATTGATCTGTCATTCGAAATGAAGTAATTATAACTGGTTAATTGATTATAGAACTTGTCAAATTCTTTACAATCTTTACAAATCTACTTATTATTATTATTATTTGATTATTCATATTCATATACATACACATAAGTTATATCACTTTTTGTTTAGTAGTAGGATTCAATTAAAATCTGATGGATGATTCGCTTCTTGTTGACATAAATGAATCTCTAAAATGATAAATTATCTGATATTTAGTTTAAAAAAATAACAAAACTTTCAATATTTCGAAGGTTTAATTTAAAATTTATTCTGATAGTACCCGAATAACTTAGTTCTTTGGTTTGTTGAGCATATCAGTTTTACTAATGTAAATGATCAGCCTGCTTGAGCATCTGGGCTACCTGTTCCTGCCATCTAGATATTTCAACAAGTTATCTATTGTTGTTTGTTTTAATATATCATTATGTTTATTAATCGCATAACCTTTTCTGCTGCGTTTCTGAAATGTGTACAACCTTTCGTTGTCAAAGTTACAGAAAACTCAATAAGAGACAATATGGTTGCTGGCAATGTACAACGAAAAGAATGTACATTATTCAGTTGTTCATTCACTGAAGTGCTAACATCTAACTGGCGATTCCTCAATATTTATCGCCAGGACCGACCAAGAAGAAAGAAACGGAAACTTGTTGAAATACTTTGCGCTGAGAATTCTATATTGTACCAAAATTATAATATTGAATAAAGCTAATAATAATAATAATAATAAATGACTTCTTAATCTACGTAATCCTACGTCAAAGTCATACCATCTAATGATTGCCTTAACGAACTAACAATGGCTTATTTACTGAGCTATCCCGTTCCTTTGGTACACTTGGAAAACAGAAAAGAGCTTGTAGTGACCGACTTTTGTCAAGAGAACATGATTGGTGTAATGGAAACAATTATTATTACAACTAATTGTACCAGGGATTGTTTTACCATACTTGTTTGTTTAACTGTACCAAAACACATACATTCTTCCGTTGCTTGTGACCTTGCACGAGTTCGGTTAGGCTCAGTAACCACAGTTGTAACCTGGCACGATCTCGGTATTCTTTCGATACCACGAGATCGCCAACAAATACATCTCGACGACAGTCATCAACTGCCTTCTGATATTTGGCTTACGGGGGATCTTAATGGTTAGCTGGCACGTAGTCTTTCTGTAGTGGTGATCATAGTCAACCGCGACTCGACGTTACACTACAAGCTTATCAGGAGAATATTATATGCTGAGCAGAACAATTTTGTGAAGCACGTGTTATAATAATGAAACCGCATGAACCGAGCTATGTAGTCAACTGGTTATCTGGTTTTAATTGTCCATGACCTTGATGAAGCAGAGGAAATCATTCAACAGCCAAAACCTAGTATTAAATCATAAATTTCCTATCTGTTAGTTTAAGAAATGTCGGGATATATAGAGTTTCTAGGTTCAGAAAATGATATCAAAATCCCTGGTAGCTAACCAAACAGTTGAACTGCTTGTTCGAACAGACTAGCATCATGTAAATGGCAGACTGAAAACCTGTTCTTTACGTTAAAAAAGCAAATCTGTCTTAACTCGAAATAAGAGAAATATCTGATGGTTATCAAGGCTGACCAGCAATAAAGAAGTTACACTGAATATTTACTAATCAAAACATTTAATTTCACATCAAACCATTCCAGCGTACAATGAACACGTTCAATATCAACAACCATATTTCTCATTCATGAACTTGTAGACGAAGAAATGGATTTTATATTACTCCGATACATGAAAATGATCTGGGAGCACTACAGATGGATGCTGTATCGAAAAAAATGCCAAATCTGGATTTTACTTCATGATTTTGAACTGTCGAACAATTGGTTTGTTAGTCGCGTTTAAATGTTAAATTTTCCTGAAGATTTGTGTTTAAAATATTCTGATTTTGAAAAGACGTTAGGTGGGAGCGGAAAGTCGAGTGGTGTGATTACCTTTGGTAAACGAGCGTCACGTTCTAAACTATACAGCTTTTCTCTGTAGTTCGAAAAGTAATTCCACATTCTGTTCACCTTCACTGACTTGATTTTACATGATTGGTTTTGATGTCACTGCAATCCGAGCTAATAATGTCAAAATTTACACTACTAGGACAGCGAAATGTAATCCATTTTGGAACGAAACGCGTTACTTTCTGAGATTATCCATTAAACTGGGGAGAGTGACATCAAATTCTTATTAAGTTGTCTTCGTCTTTTCAGTTCATTTTCGATCTTCATGCAATAAAATCACTGAGAAATGGATCACGTTTTATCTCTTGGGTTTTCTTCCTTGATTATAATAGTGGGTTTCGGTTAATAGAGAAGTACAAATCTTGTCCCAGTCTATTACGAACCCGAAAGAATAGTAACACCACGTTCGAAACGTAAAATCGTACATGAAATGAATGTGGTTGAGATGGTAAGATGTAAAAATTTAAAAAATCTTTTCGAACGACTGGCCCTTAAATTAGTCAGATTGGACTTACCTAAAACGGACCTTCACTGGTATAAGTAGTATATACGAGTTGGAGTTATTGAAAAGCACAATGAAATACATCCTGAAAATACATGTCCGTACATAAGAATCCTCAGCTTTATCCAACAAATTCTTTATAGTTTAATTCTATCATTTAAGAGCTCCGTTTTATCTGGCTTTACAGTATCCGGCACACCCTGTCATGGGCTTCACTTTTATTAATGAAACTGAGCCTAAACACTCTAGTAACAACAGTTGTTTCAATTTCAAACGTTTGGATATGTCGACAGTGAATGTGGATGAGGTATTGAGCAATTTATCTTGTTTGTTTGTTACAACATTCGGTTTTCTGGCGACAGTATCACCGTTTCGTGATCTCGCTCTTGTTTGTGTCGTGTCGGATCTGCAGTTCGTGGTCGGAATGCAGTCAGTTAGGATATTGTAGCGATAAACAAGTACCCCAAATAAATAGTTCTGTACGTTTTCGACATTGGGTGCTGACCACATGTTTTAATGGACTCACCTAGCTGAAGGCGCTCGGTCATGCATCCGCACCAGATAACGAGTGGGAACGCCATGCTCAACAACCCCTGCAATCGCTAGCCAGATTAGATCAGACGATCCTCGATATATTGATAACCTATCAAATATATCTTTGAACTTTCTCGCTTCAATCTTTTGATTTCACTTGGTGGGTACGATTCATATTTGAAGGTGTTACTGGTTAAAGCGCTGTCAAACTCCAAATACCTGTGGCATCCTAAATATCCAAATGAAAAAAGACGTAATTGAAATCGTGCCAGTATCGATGCAACACTGAGTGCTGTAATTATTTAAAAACTGATTTGTTTGTCATTTCTCCTCGTATGTTCACTAGTTTTGTTTTGGCAGTTGGCAATGGTTAGTTACACTGCCTTTCATTATCTGTTACGATGTCGACATTTCAGCCTCGTCTTTCCATTCAATGATCATTTAACTATAGATGAACTGATAATTCAATTCATGGCATAATGAGGACGCTTGATGGGATTTTTTATTGCTGCTGCCGATCTAACGGCAAGACATTTCATTCACCGAACATAACCCACATTTACGAGAGCTACATCTGCAACTTATCGTGAGCCTGAGGAGTGAGCCTAAATACAAAGCTAGCAAGCAGTTATAAAATACCAGCCAACAAAGTCAGTACAAAATAATCATTATTATATGAGCACAGTGAACGGGAATATGTCAACTTTAACAAAATTCCTTACTTAATAACTTGTTCGCATAAATTGAATAAAACAATGAAAGTTTACATGTAAGGACAAAAACTATTTGCAAGTTAGGTTTGCTACACTTATCTTCGCAAACCCATATGATGACTAAGGTGGAGAGATGGACTACGTTCAACGTTTTTATCTAAATAACCAGTAGAAATTTCTATCTAATCCTTGAGTCAGCAAATGTGAAAACATAGTGGCCCCTCACTCATTTTAAAAAGGTAAAAATACACCGGAACGTAACCCATAGTGATCCGTGAATACTGAAGACGGAAATAGAAACCTTCCCACGATAGCGAAAAATCACTGAGTCGTCACCAGGCAGAGTGAATGCATCTCAGAATTGACCTTGTTATGACTTATGGCATCTTAAAAACTCCCGAGCACCCCTTGAAAACCTTACTTAAGCTCTGTCTCAACATGTATCCTAGAATTATGTGCGCTACTGCTCATAATGGGCTGTGGGCACACCTTCGGCTCTTCAAGAGCAGTTTAGTCTTGTAAGATGCGATCAAGTGATGGCCTCTTTTATTCCATAGTAATCTTCGACACATATGAACAGCGATCACGCTGTTTTGTCATTCATGCTTAGAACTAGGGACATGTTATACGATCAGGTTACACCCCTCCCAAATGTATGGAAAGCTAACATATCAGCCATTCAGGAATGCGCTGCTAAGACAGATTGGTTTGTAGATACTAGCTTATCAGTTGAAGAAGCATGGTCTGTATTTAAAGGTAAGTTTAGTTTAGTTACGTCCCCGTTCATACCATACCTGGTACCGCGAAGACCGAATAACAGTCCACCATGGATAACGAAGACGGTCAGGAAACTTCTTAAAAAAAGGAAGAAGCACTGGAATATGTTCATCTCTACTGGCTTAGAACAATACAGATCCAGTTATTGTAAGATTAGGAATACCTGTAAATCGTTAATAAGACTAGACTATCATAGGAAAAACAATTGATTAAGGATTCTAGATATAGTCCGAAATGGTTATTCTCGTATATAAAAAGGCGAACTCAGAGAAGCGATGGAAATCCATCACTTTTGATACAAGAAAATCCGTTAATCTTGGCGGAAAATGATACCGAAAAGGCTGAAGCTTTTTCGGAATATTTTAGTGAAGTATTTTTTATCGGTAATGAGGAACGACCAACGATTCACTGTGATCGCGGCGGGTCGTTGATGGACCCTGTATTCAAAGAGAAAGGTACTGTTTTAAGGCTACTTCAGCATCTCAAACCTGATAAGTCCAGTGGTTCGGATGATATTCATCCTAGGATTATGAGATCCCTATCAGATGTAATTGCTGAACCAGTGACGATACTGTTCGGCATGTCTCTAAGGCAGTTCAGACTGCCCAGAGACTGGAAAGACTCTATAATAAGTCCGTTGTATAAGGCTGGGAGTTGGAATTTAGTTAGTAACTATAGGCCCGTTAGCTTAAACTGATGGAAAACTGATGGAAAAAATCATTCGGATATCTGTTACAAACCATGTTGAAGGCCATAATCTTTTCTACAGGGAACAACATGGTTTCCGGAGAGGCCTATCATGCTTGACAATCCTTTGGATGTGATCTTCGTAGACCTAAGTAAGGCCTTCGATAAAGTCTCCTACTCTGGTCTTTAAATTCAAACTGGAACGTTTTGGAACCCATTATACAGTTGTAGATTGATAAGTAACTTTCTGCATGACAGGAGACAAAGGGTAAGGATAAATGGGGCTCTCTCTTCGTGGGTACCTGTAGAAAGTGGAGTTCCCCAAGGTACGATTCTCGGTCCTCTTCTCTTTTTACTTTATGTAAATGAATTACCAACTATAGCGAAATCATCTGTTCTACTATTCTTACTTACTTACTTACGCCTGTTACTCCTCGTGAAGGAGCATAGGCCGCTCACCAGCATTCTCCATCCAACCCTGTCCTCGGCAATACTTTCTAGCTCCGTCCAGTTGTAATTCATCTTTTCCATATCTGCTTCTATTATCCAACGTAAGGTGTTCTTTGGCCTTCCTCTTTTCCGCTTCCCTTCAGGATTCCAAGTTAGGGCTTGCCTCGTGATGCAGTTTGACGATTTGCGTAGTGTATGTCCTATCCATTTCCATCGTCTTTTCCTAATTTCTTCTTCAGCTGGAAGTTGGTTTGTTCTCTCCCACAGAAGGCTGTTGCTGATGGTATCCGGCCGATGGATGTTGAGTATCTTGCGTAGACAGTTATTTATAAATACTTGTACTTTCTTGATTGTGGTTGTTGTAGTTCTCCAAGTTTCAGCTCCATACAGTAGAACTGCCTTGACGTTCGTATTGAAGATTCTTACTTTGATATTGGTTGAAAGTTGTTTTGAGTTCCATATGTTCTTCAATTGTAGGAATGCGACCCTTGCTTTGCCGATCCTCGCCTTTACGTCTGCATCGGATCCTCCTTGTTCATAGATGATGCTTCTCAAGTACGTGAAGGATTGTACATCTTCCAGAGTTTCGCCATCAAGTGTGATTGGATTGCTGTTCTCCGCTTTGAATTTGAGGACCTTAGTTTTCCCTTTGTGTATGCTGAGGCCTACTGATGCAGAGACTGCTGCTACACTGGCTGTCTTCATCTGCATCTGTTCGTGTGTACGTGATAGGAGGGCTAGGTCATCTGCGAAGTCCAAATCGTCTAATTGGTTCTGAGCTGTCCATTGTATTCCGTGTTTTCCTTCAGATGTTGAGGTCTTCATAATCCAGTCGACCACCAGAAGAAAGAGGAAGGGAGAGAGTAAACAGCCTTGTCTGACTCCGGTCCTTACTTGGAATGCATCTGTCAGCTGTCCTCCATGCACTACTTTGCACTGTAATCCGTCGTATGAGTTCCGGATAATATTGACAATCTTCTCAGGAACTCCGTAGTGTCGAAGAAGTTTCCATAACGTCCTCCTATCCACACTGTCGAATACCTTTTCATAATCAATGAAGTCGATGTGCAGTGACGAGTTCCACTCAACTGATTGTTCGACGATGATCCGTAGTGCTGCAATTTGGTCTGTGCACGACCGATCCTTACGGAATCCAGCTTGTTGATCTCGAAGTTGGGCGTCTACTGCATCTTTCATCCGGTTCAGCAAAACTCTGTTGAAGACTTTCCCTGGTATTGACAGTAGTGTTATGCCTCTGTAGTTTTCACACTTGCTCAGATCTCCTTTCTTTGGAATCTTGACGAGGTGTCCTTCTTTCCAGTCCATCGGCACTTATTCCTCCTCCCAAATCTTTTTGAATAGAAGATAAAGCATGCTTGTGGTTGCTTCGATGTCTGATTTCAGTGCTTCAGCTGGTATGTTGTCGGGTCCCGCTGCTTTCCCGGTCTTGATTTGTCTGACGGCCATTCTGATTTCTTCCGTAGTTGGTGGATTGACATCTATAGGAAGATCTATGTGTGCTGCTTCGATGTTCGGTGGATTCATTGGAGCCAGCCTATTCAGGAGCTCCTCCTTTACCCGGGCTTGGGACCGGCAGCAACCCTATAAGAGCTACAGGCGGAGTTTGTTCTACTATTCGCTGATGACATAATGATTTGGAGACCCATGCACAGTATGTCGGATAGGATAGTATTACAGAACGGTCTTAGCTCATTGGTGACATGGTTGATCAGGTGGTCACTAGAAGTAAATCCTAATAAGAGTTTAGTGATGCAAATAAATAACTATGATGAATCGTATCACTACACAATAGGTGGATTCGTGCTACCCAAAGTAAGAAACTATAAAGATTCAGGAGTCATATTAAGCAGTGATCTCAAAACCACTAGTCACTGTAAGGCTACTGCTGCGAAAGGATATAGGGTATTACGGTCTATTCGTAGGACTTTCCAGTATCTAGATGATGAAATATTTAGATTATTATACCCGATTTTCGTGCGACCACATTTTGAATATGTAATTCAAGCAGCCAGTCCTTGTTTCAAGTACGAAGCAGAGATGCTGGAAAGAGTCCAACGATGAGGTACTAAGATGGTACAAGGTCTATCTGACTTATCTCATGGAGACAGACTGTGACACCTCAACTTATTTCCGTTATCTTACCGTAGAGTACGGGGTGATCTAATATTGGCTTATCGTACACTGAACGATGACATTGGTATTGACATGTTCTATCTTTTACTTCCATCCAGGGATGATCACTTGAGAGGACATTCGGAGAAAGTTCAAAAACCGAGATCAAATCGTTTACGTCTGGAGTTTCGTTTCTCTCACCAAGTAGTGAATTACTGCAATTCTCTACCGAAACACGTAATATCAGCACCTTCCGTTGATATATTCAAAACGAGATTGGACCTCCACAGTATTACAAACTACAAGGATTAATATAGGTCGATAGACCTATCCTTATTACTGAAGACTGAAGACAAGATTTTGGACATCGTACTTTAAGGTCTCGGACAAGGTCTCAGCGGAACATTAAATACTATTATTTGCGTGGATGATGTCTGAGGTTGTTGAGTCAGTTGGTAAACTTTGTCCAATTTGTCATGATGATATTGACTACTTTGCATACGGATCATGTAATCATCCTACATGTACAAAGTGTGTGCTGAAGTTGCGAAAGTTCGGAAGCGCTGATGAGCCCGAATTTTCACAATGTCCCACTTGTCGGCAGAATATTAACAGAGTAAGTGATAATAAATGCAATCACTTTTAATTTTACAGGTTGCGATAATGAGGAATTTCGTTCCCTTCGACAATATTGACGTGTCCTTACTTCGACATGACTCAAAGTTTGATTTTATGTTTCCTGATGTGGAGATTGAACAGCACTACCTAAACATGCTTAAATCAGTCTGCCCTATTTGTGGTGAAGAAAAGAAGTCTCTTTCTGCCTTAAATAGACACACTACTTTGGAGCATCAGCTTTCTTATTGTGATCTCTGTATTCGATATGCCAGGGTATTTTCATACGTAATTCACTAACCGGTTTAGCTTTTGCCATGTGAATTCATACTTATGAAACCAGCTGACCTTACAAAACATCGTTCATGGGATAAAAACAAGAAGAAAGGCCATCCTTTGTGTGATTTCTGTAAAGAACGATTTTATGAAATGGAAGACTTAATAACCCATATTCGTGATCTTCACTTTTTATGTGATCTCTGCATGACTACAGGAAAGTTTGTGGTTTTCAGGTAAGGCAATGTAAATTTATACTATTCCATTCACAAAGGACTCGCCACTCCTCTCATAGCACCTTGTTTTTACATCTTGTTTCTATGAAATTGTCAATCGGTTGTCAGATGATTAACACAGCCAGGTTGAATTGTCAAGACAAGTCATAGAGTAGTAACGATGGCATTAGTTTTATTAAAGGCGGGATAAATTAATTACCGAGTTTAAGATTTGCACACACTATGGACGATTTCCGCTGACAAAGAGGCTCAAACCGTAAATCATCGTCATTAAAAATGCTTTTGTTTTCTATCGTCCTACTGCATTGGCTATTGGTATTACAGATTCATCTTTCTATCTACGTATTTCACATACCTATCTGAAGGAAACTTCCTAGACGAAAGAAAATAAGAGCTCCGTGGTTTAGTTTTATGGGCTGATTGTAATTAATAATTACAGACTTCTAATAAGTTAGTTCTACATCTATTATAGCTCGGTTTTTTAATTATTAAGTGATAAATATTTTTAATCTTAGTTTTTAAATGCTTCGGAAATCCGCACTTCCATTATTTCTTGTGTGTTGCTAACTGTTAACCTTTTGCGACATCCTACATTGGTATACTTATTTTCTACTGATCGATCCCACCCACACGCAAACCATAGTTGCATATGGTACTGTATTTGAAGAATAGTTATATTATGAGTATTTTTCGAAAACCGAAATGTGGATTTCTCGTATTCTCAGTCTTAGCATTACCTTAATCACTCATTATTATTATTTTGTTTTATGCTTCATCTCTGCTAATTTCGTCTTGAAATTTTATTTCATGTTTAGGGCGACATACTTTGTAATCCACCAAATATCACTGGTTATTTACAGGTTTACTGCTTATTGTTGATACTTTTGTCTGTTCGTATTACTCATTTTAGACAGCAGTGTGAATTGTTAGACCATTACGGTGAATCTCATCATCTATGTTCCGAGTGTCGAGCTCAACAACGTATCTCATGTTTTGCAACCGAGGATCGTTTAGGCTTGCATCGTTTTCAAGAACATCCAAATGAAGTGGCCAATGATCCCAACTCCTGGCTTCCGATTTCTATACGACACGTAACATCTACTGATTCTGCTTTCAGGAGACGTGACCAAATATTTCCTGATGTATATAGTGTGGATGGCGTTGTTGGTATGTCTTATTTCTAAGTCAGTGATTGAGTAATTTTTGTGAAGTGTAAAGTTTCAACTAAATAATTATTTCCTTTTAGCTACCTGAATCTGTAGCATTGAAATACTGTGAACGTGTAATATAGATAGTTTTAGACACTGATTTTTCGTTACTTATTTCTACCACATAAGTTCTGGTGTACTATCTTACAAAAAATTACAACGCAAATAGACTGATAAAAGTGAAAAAGAAAAGAGTGTATGCAATCCATGAGTAAACAGATAAGCAACAGTAGCATTGGAAACAGTTCAATTAAAAACAAAACCATAATGATAATCAAATATAGTCTCAAAATATCTTCAGTTTCGGGGGGGGGGGGCTAGGTTTCATTAACATAGAGCGAAATGCTCTTACCAATGTTTTGTAAACTTATTATTTTTCAGCCAAACTAACCCTGGTTTAAGCCCCTCTGGCTTATACTATATTTAACTTGGTCTCATCCACCATGTAACCTCCAGCACTGACGCAGCTACCCAGGTACAAAGTCTCCGACTCTTTTTAACAGTGCACCACAAAGATCGAGTGTATCCACAGGGTCCTACATATCTTGCAAAAATGCTTTATTTAACAGGTCCAAAGTATTTGCTTTGTGGGGAATAATTTGAATTCTCCTTGTCCTTTTTTTCTCTTTCCAAATTTATTTCACTCGATTATACTCCTTGAATAACAACTTCAAACCCTGATCTTTCCGATTATTGTTTATGCTCTTACTACCTCTACCACTACGTGATTTGAATCGACAACTGCATCTCTGTGCTAGTGTGGTATGGCGACTCGAACTGATGTACGTACTTACGACGTTCTACGTTGTTACTGACTGACTATGATTGATTGCAGCCTCTCATAGAACTGATCTTTATTGTCAACGTTGCTATGATTGGTGGGTGCATAACATTGGATAATATTCATTGTGATTCCCTCCTTCTTTATTTTGAAGAATGTTTTGATGATCTTGGATCTGTGAGATTCCCATCCTATAAGTGTATTACGTGCTTCTTTGAACAGCATTAGAACAACCCCCTGAGTGTATGGAGAATTTCTCTCTTCGTGACCGGAGTACGGCAACATCTATCCTGAATCTCTCCTTTTCTGTCCAGTGAGTTTCACTGGTTCCGAGTACTGCCAGTTTGTATCTCCTCAATTTCCTTAGCTATTTGATTGGTTTTCACGGTCTCCCACACTGTCCGAACAGTCCATGTACCTATATTAATTGTTGCTCTGGTGATTAGAAGAGGCATCGACCTCGTGATTTCCGGAGGACCTCGGTTTTCACCATGAGGCGTCATAATTCTTCTGAATGAAGAACTTTCAACTCTCCGGACAGAGTTTAAATGGTTTATTTTTTTTCGTTAGCGCTTTTTAACAAGCTTTGTTCTACGGGATGGAGTTGCTGACCCCGTGCCCAACCCTCCACTTTTACTCGGGTTTGGGACCGTCAGTAATCCTAGAAGAGCTTCAGGCGTTTTCTATAATACGTGAGTTGCTAGTTCACTTGCTTGCTCTACGGTCGTTTAAAATCAATTATTTCGGCTTTGTGTTTGTAATTGTAGATGCATCTGATGGTAGACTTACTTCACAAGACAATCCTACTGTAACATACCGAAGACCTAATCCCTCCGAATGGACCGGTGAAGATTTCCCTTCACTTCAGTCGACCAGACCAATGACCACAAGTTCTCACTTAGCAACAAATGAATCTAGGAGTCTTCAAACACCCATACAAAGACTTAGGGAGTCAACCACTACTTTGACAGAACGCGAGATAAACGACACAAATAATTCCGTACAAAATAAACGACCAATAATGGGTGGAAGTTGGGTTTCTCGTGTTGCTAATGTCAATTTTACTAATAAAGATCGTCTTACATCTGAAGATTTTCCTAGTTTAACACAATCAACAAATCCTTCCACTGGTAAGATGTTTGTTAATTAATTTTTTGTGTAAATCTTATTTAAAAAAGTTGTTTTATTTGCTCATTTTACAAAATCGTTTTCGTATATTGAGTTATTGGATCGACTAGACAACTTAACTGTTTTTTATGTTCACCTTCTTCATACATAAGTAAGACAGACATTTCTGAATAATTTATCAACCTTATCTAGTTGATACATGTATATTAAATGATCATTTTGGGTTTCAATCAATGAGTTATACATTCGAACTCACTATATACTTCAATTTAACTATGAAGTAATTTTAATAAACATTATATATTAAAAACGTCTGACTAAAAGCAAGGTGGATAAACTTGTAACCAATGGTTGAAGACTATGGATGACATGGCTCAGAATCGATCACAATGGCGTTTGTGTTTACACTCTCTGTCTTCCTTTAAACTGTGAGATTAAAATTGCTTTATATATTTCTTTCTACAAACTAATTCTTTCTTCCTGTATTATGCCCTTATATGCAATCTTTCTTCTATATACTACCACCGCTAAATAAACTACTATCAATTTGGTGTTCATATTATTGTGCTAATGAAGTGTGGCAACCTGGACCGATGCATATATGTGCCTGGTTCTACGTTGTAGCTGACTTATAATTTTTGAATGTTTTATTCTTTTTAATCAGTTGTGTAAGTCTTCCGAATGTGCTTGAATTGTTATTTTCAGTGTTCCTCTTATATATATATATATATATATATATATATATATATATATATATATATATATATGGCGAGTTTTTTTTCGTAGTTGTTTTCATCCTTTTCCATTTTTTCTCAATTATTAGGCAATCCTCCCACGTGGGTTAAAAGTAATGCTTCTCAACTCATACAAACTCCTCAGACTGATACATCCAATCATTTTAGCTTTCCAACTCTTGGATCAAATAATCATGCTTCTGGTATGTTTCACGTACACATTGCTTGCATTGATTAATTAATCATTAGACTGAAACGTGTTTAGATTTATGATGTGGTATTAAGTTAACTCACTAATCAGGTACCTGAGTATAAATCACACTTTAAATGTGAGGGCTAATGATATACTACCTGGTTGCCCAAACCAAAATAGGTGGTGCGCAGTTCGAACTTGCAGCTTAGTGGTTGAAACCCAAACATCCTAAACACCAGAGCACCGCTTTACCCCTGTTTTGTGATGGTGTTGGATTCCTTGAAATTAACTTGTGTATTTACTCATAATGGTGGAGAAACTGTCAGGCCAACGTTGTCTTATGTGTTAAAAAATCCAGTGGTTTCAGCGTTCAACTTTCAGTCACTAAGTCATACGTTTGAATCTCACTTCATCGAGTTTGGTTTAAACAACTTGTTACTATCATTAGCCCTCACATTTAGAATGTGACTCAAAGTCAAACATAAGAATTTTTAGCTAATAGAGTTAATAATAGATAATGAAAACAGCTAATCTTCCTATCTTTATTCGTAAATAGCGTATTCCTGTTATATATTGAAGATGAAGAGTACAACATGTGATTGGATTGTCTTCTTATTTGCATCTGTGTGAAATCGTCGTTGAGGGTTAACAAGACAATATGGCTAACCGTGTTTGATAACGGAAACAGTTAGATCATCGGTTATTCAGTTTCAGTTGTAATGTATAAGAACTGATGAGATGAAAATCTTTTTAGTTATGTAGTTACCTTGGGTTTTAAAAGGTTTTATTAGTAAACTTAGCCTCAATTAATAAGTTTACTGATAGTCACTTCGAACCCTTTTGGACAGTTGTACACCTCCTTATAAGGTTTCATAATAAATAAGTAACAGAAAATTAAATAACTCGAAATCATCCATAATAAGTCATATATATCCATTATTGTTGTTAGAATTCAGAATGCAATTACTTATTGAAAACCATAAAACACTAGAACTCAGCAGTGCGCACCTATGACCTTACGAGGAATCGTACCTCAGAACCTCCGAGCTATTGAGTAACCACGATCTGTTGACATCCTCTTTATTTGTATCACACAACTTAGTTAAAATTAAAAGTGTAAACATTCGGATGGCAACTCAGTAGTTCACGAACCGTCAGTATCCTGGGTTCAATCCCCATAATGTTTGGGTGTGCACTTTTGAGTTTTGTACTGGGACCAAACACCTGTTGCTTCTTGATATCCAGTGCATGTCTAACTGGTTATTTCGTGATGTTGAATCCACCGATTTGCACAACACCCTTTAACAATGAATGTTTAAATTTACATGGTTTGTGTTATTTTTATTAGAGAAATGGGTCAAATCGTTTGGGTTTTTCCTAAAATTCGTTTGTCTGTTACTGCTATAGTATAAATTCTAGAAAATCGTTTCTCTGTATACTGTCGACCAAATTTAATTTCTTTGGTAACATTTCTTCTGTGATAGCTAGTAGTAGTAGTCCTTCGTCAGGATGGCCAAAAACAAGCCGTAATACATCTTCGGAAGAACAACCTAAGTCCACATTTCCCCAATCAGTTTCTCTGCAGACGCCTACATCTTCCGATTTTCCGTCACTTCCAACAAATTCCAATCCTAGTCATTCAAATCGCACCATCAATTTAACTTCAAAGTCAGTTTTAGAAAATAAATCCAAGGTGTTTAAAACACCAGCGGATGATGTAATAAAGAAGAAAACTGAACCATTAACAGCCACAACCGGATTAAAAAATACGAAGAAACTAAAACCCAAAAACAACTCAAGAACAATAAACAATGAATTGGATGAACATGGTGGTATGACTTTAAGGGATGATAGCGAGAAGGTTAGTTAATAAACAAGTATGTGTTTCAGAATTGTTGGGTTTATGACTGTCAGTAAGATCTAGGTGTTGTATGTAAAGATGCCATATGCATCCGGAGTTTGACAACACCTTTACACGTAGCACCTTTATAATCGAAGGATACGAACTCAGTCAAATGAAAGGATTCAAAACTATATTTGAAAAGCTATCGATATGTAAAGAAGCGTTTGGTCTGAGCTGGCTCATTTTGTCCTATTAGGGGCTTGTCGACTGAATGTTCCCACAACTTAGTATTGATGTCTACATCAACATTCGTACTCAGTACTTTTCACTCAAACTTGTGAATATTAGTACTAAAATACAGATGCTTGCAGTTTATGAGTCCCAAGTGAGACGAAGTCTCATTTCAGATTCCACTGTTAGCCACAAGTTATGTATTCTAAATATCTGTTACAAAACAGCCACAACCAAGGTCGTCTAATCAGGATAATTCGAATCCTTTCTAAGCGTTTATTTTAGTTTGACCATTACTACTGTAGACAATTACTCAATATTATGCGGAAGTCATATCTAAATATAACATTATATTTCATTTATTATGGTTGTTGTTTGTCCTCATGAAAAAGAGGATCAAAGCTCTTACGTTAGCCTTATTATAGTCGTAATTACCAAGCTGACATGATCAGTAATTTCTAACAGAAGTTAATATATTCATTAAGAAAAAATAGTAATGAATTACCGTGATTTTGAAGTAGTAACGGTCATCTTAAACGGTACCACTATTAATCATTTTCATTCTTTTCACGGAAAAGTATGCACAATTTGTAGAACATCAAATCATTATTGTGTTCTTAATACTGTAAATTGTGTCAGATGTTGCTGAAATTTGTCTTCATTATTTACGATGTGTTCAAGGAATTAAAATTTTAACCATATTTAACAGGGCAGAAATAATTGACGCATTTCAGAGTCATGAAACACATTAAACAGATTGTTGTCTGTCGAATGTAAATGAATAATTTTAATGCTGAAAGCGTCATTAAATTATTCAGAGTTAGAGTTGTGACCAGGATTTCAGATTAGGACCTTGGAAACTCTGAATTTTAGTCCTAGTATTAGTCAAGATCATATTAAAAATTTATAAGACTCACGCTTATTCCTCATGTTTACCAAACATTCTCATGGATTAACTAAAGTTATTTCATGTCAAGATATCGTTTCCCCTCCTCATTTCAGTATGCTGATGATCAGTCACCATTGGAAAAACCTCAGTTCAGTCATATCCAAACAGTAGATGTTCTTAATATTAATCAACAATCATCTAGTCAAACAAATCTAATTAAACATGAACCATTATCACTTACAAATGATTTTCCATGTCTATCTGAAAATAAAACTAATTCCAGTGATACAATACAGAAAAAATTACAAAATCGACAAACAAAAAAGAAAATCATTGATACTATTGTTCATCAATCTGAACAACAACACTCTTCTCATACAACCAGTAGTGTTGTGAATAACACTTTAAAACCTGAAATTAATTCATTAATCAAACTTATAAAATCTATTCAATTTAATGATAACATGGATATTGAATGCTTATTATATGCTAAAGTATGCTGAAATTTATTTATTTATTAAGTTTACTGTTAACTATTGTTATGTGTGTGTACTGAATAGACATACATGTTGCCACATTCATCTTTTTTTATTGGATGTAGTTTTACCAGTATCTCTGAAAACAGCTTTTTCATGGAATAGTAGAAATAGGTTGATCTCGCATGCTGTTAACTGTATGAGGTCGCTTCTAGGTTGCTCACATCTCTAATGAATATTTCTTTTGAGAGGTGTTTATTAAGGAAAACTGGGTTAGTGGTGATTTTACTGACCCAGGGGAGGCGATGACCTTAGAGTACCAGAAACTGTTGTTGCAGCCCTGCCAAACATGGCCGTTTTGTGACAATCTTTTGATGTGTTAGCTTTTTACGTTAGAATAACTTCCTACCGGAGACCGAAATGGATGAGGTAAAGTGACATTTTTAGAATCGACCTTTTCTAACTTCTTTTATGATAAGGCAGCATCTCTGCAAATGTTGTCTGAGCTCAACACCTTACTGTTGTCATTTCCCTATTAAATCAGTGATACAACTTTTCTCTCAGGGATTAAGTCGCTACGTTTGATCTCACCGTTCTCCAACAGTCCTGCCCGGCGGTCACTATGGGTAAGCTCAACCGCTACGTCAAGTTGAAAGCCACGGTTGAGGAGTACCAGTGATATGTGAAGCACGCTTAATTTTAGCAGGTTTAATGCGTTCGAGTTTCAGTCACTAGGTTTCAGTTTCGAGCTCCACTCCCTCTATCTACTTCGGTTTGGGCAGCTGAGTTGTATTGTTTACAAGTTTATAACCAATAAACGAGTAAATAAGTCATTAAAGTTTATCATGAACCTATTAAATGACAACTCACAGGTATAAGTCCCACTTCACTTGACTCAGTAATTTTTGTCACTACATTGGCAACGAAATCGATATTCCGTATTTGCCAGATGCTAAGCCATACCAATATGGTCTTCTGAAAAGTCGTTATTTAGTAGAACTGTATAACTACTTTCTTTTCCGTATACTGAAAGGTAGTCGTCATAAAACCCTAAGCTTAGGTTTCACGCTAGTTGACATTCATCAGCAAGAGGTACCTACAATCTTCTGGAAACTGACGGTCTCTTTCGGACTCGAACTTGCTTGAATCAGCTTCATAGTCTGAGATGCTACCACTACACTGCCTAACATTTAAATGTAGGTTGCTCAGTATAGAGTCACAGCCTAGTGATCATATTACAGCTTGATTGTTTGAACTCGGATAACACTGAATGACCGAACCAACGTGAGATTGGTCATTACTTTGTAATCAATCATCTATAATTCGATGCATTGTTTGATCTTTCAACATAAGGAAAGGACTCGATTACTACCGCTGTGTTCTCAAGTACTGGGTTGTTAAATAAGGTTCCCCTTGGTTAGGGAAATAAAGTAGTCACGTTTCATTTTGAGTTATATGCTAGTAACGCAAATGTTATGTGTTATCCTTTTAGAAATGCTGGTACAATAATAGCTTTATGGAAGTGTGGTCTTGATTTTAGCGAAATGGGAATGCTCCAAGAATCACTGTTGCTTTCGAGCAACCAAAATCTTCAGCGACGCTGCTATCCTATTCTTAGAACGTTCAAGCGAAAACGGCTCCCACGATAATCGAATCTTTTGTTTACAACTTATCGTACCGTTATATACTGCCTTATTCATTGAAGTGTCATACTAATTTGAGTTTAAACGAAAGCAGTACTGGTTTTTTGTCCTCATATCTTATCAAATTGAATTGTTTTTTTTTTCACATCCATGTATGATTAAACAACTAGTTTTTTCATTTTTATTGTCCTATCGGATACAACAAACTTTACTGTTATAGTGTTTATTAATGCAACCCATTTACCAGGTACAGATTAACACACTCGGCTTTGTGTTACATTTTGTATGTATGAGCTAGTAATATACAATTTGGTTTCCAACGATGAAATAGGTTGGATGTGTAACTCAAATTCGTTACCTAATGACTGATGACATCACTTCTTAACAACCGAGCCACCGCTTCATTATGATAGTATCATCATCAACTGTCTTCCCTTAATTCATTTACTCATTGTATTATTTATTTGTCACTATCAATCTTTATTTATATATATAATTGTTATTTTCATTCAAGTCTCAATATGTAGCTCCACCGGATATGGAAACACGTAATCGTGAATTAATTCAAACAGTGGAAAATGATTTATTTGATAAAAGTGGCAAGACAGCTTTTATTCGATTTGCTGATTTATCACGTCGTTATCGTTATAAACAAATCAATGCTACAGCTTACTTGGAAGGCTTAATTGGTCTTCTAAATGTCAATACTGTGAATCAGAATGATGATGACAGTAAGTTGTTGTATAATGGTTTTTTGTTCCCTCTGAAAAATTTGTAGAAATTTGGATGACGTATTTTTTGAGCTTATTTATTGATTACTTATTTAAAAACATAAATATTAGTACAAAAAACACCAAATATACATGTGCCATACAACAAAAATATTGTTGTGAAAGGATAGAGTATGGAAGGTGAGTGTAACAAAAAAGAACAATGAACAGAAATTAGTGTACGAGGGTGATACTACTACTACTACTACTACTACTACTACTACTACTACTAATAATAATAATAATAATAATAATAATAATAATAATAATAATAATGGAAGAAGCAGTTTGGGTAGGAAAGATACAACTAGAAAGAATTCGCTTCAGTATCGTCACTGGCTTTTCTTCCAAGCCATTTCTGATAACATTTCAAGCCACTGTGTTGCACCATCTCTAGGGCCCCAACCATGGAGTCGTGAATGTCCAATGGACGCCAGTTCTGTACAGCTTTCTCTAATACCATGTTGTGTACTGACTACCTCTCAGCCCTTTCCTACCGGTTCCATCGTCGGCAAATGACGGACGATGTAGAATTCGCTGGAACGACATAGGCTATGTCCAAGCGACCGAAATCGGTGTTTCAAGATAATGACACTGATGCATAAGATAAGCACTGAGTTTCTATAGGCTCCAACTCGTTTAGTCACGTCGATGTGTGAGTATGACCATAAACGAAGATTTTTACGTAATGAAATTGTGAAAAGCTTGCTAAAGACCGAGAAACCTTGTAGTCGGAGCGTGCTAATGAGTTGGAGTTTCTTGCGGACTTCCACCTTGTTAGGTGGACCAGTTGTCACCGGCCATGGAGGGCAGGACAGTCAGTTCGCCATCTCCAAGGCAGCAGACCTTTTGAACTGTTCCTCGGCAAACTGCCTATTGTCTAAGACGTTGGTAGATGTTGTTGATTGGCATCCGATTAACTTCACATATTGTTTCACTCATACCAGACTTGTGGCCACCAGTGATGCGGATGAGTTGGACGAGCTTCCGTCAGTCAACAGCAGTAGCTGCTACTGTCGACTACAAACAATTACTATCATAGCTGACTCCTCTTCATCACTTATATTTCCATGTGCTCTATATCATTGTGTTTTATTATATAATCCTAAAGTATTGCTCTTTTTTTAGATATTCCATACTGGATAGGTCCGATGATTTCCTTATTGCCTGATATAGGGCTTCAACGTGCCTTACTTCGTGCTCTGCAAGCACAAGGATCTCCACGTATTCCAGTTGATATGCAAGAAGCTTTGTTAAAAAGTGGTCATCAATTTAAGCGCAACAAAATCCCTATATTAGCTCTTCCTCCATGGTCAAAGAAAGTCCTAAAAACAATGCAAACATGCCAGGAATGTGGTCAAGTAAGTTGGTTTTCATGATTCTTTTTTAAACAGTTAATGTTTAACATTTGCTGCCTTATGGAAAATCTTAATTGATGATATTTATTTAATTGAATAGTTTAAAATATCAACAGGATAATTTTGTGGTTTGTATTCATCACAAACTGACCTCACCTGGAGTTCTATTGTAAACCAAGGAACATTATACAACTTTTACACCCTGGTAAAGAACTCAGTACTTTCAACTTAAGAATTCACAAGTCATCGAACTCATGACCTTCAGGTGTCGCTACGAGTCCTGGACCAGTGAGATGTAATAATGCCAATAATATTGATGTCATTAGTATTAGAACAGATCGACAGAAGATAATATGATTCGAGAATGAAATGTTAGGTTGTGGAACAGAATCTATGAGTTTTAAAATAGTGAATGTATATTCACTATTTTGACCGATTCTGAGCCATGTCACCCAGTGTCTCTAACTGTCAGTTACAATAATGTATAAACGTGAACTATGCAGTTTAGTCCAACCGTCATTAATTTCATGAATTGCTATCACGTTCTGGTTTAGCAACCTTCTAGGTCTTTCCAACCTCCTACACCGGAGGCGATCTAACGATAATGTTTTTTAATTATCCAACTAACAGAGTTTCATCTTGATTAAGTTACTAGATATTTGATTGAGGTCTAGAATAATGATGATTCAGATGACTAATGTTTACTAATTAAAACTGTGTTATAAATGTACCATTTGATGAATAATCGATTGATCGTCTATTTTATTGCTAAGTTTTTTTCTTTTCATTAGGATCTTGTGATCAATGTTTTGATTATCCAGTAGTCCCTGAGTTACAAAACAGTTATCTAACTAAATACTGCCCCAGATGTTAACTATACCATTCAATAGTCTTCTAAAACATTGTATTAATCGTAGTATTTTCGAATTTGCTATTGTTTCTTTGTCAACAGGTTTGTCTACGAAGTGATCTACCGACTCATATGGAATTGGCTCATTCTGTGTAGTATGAAAAAAAAAGATAATCCAAGGAGGAAAAAAACTTGTCATAAACTTACCGATCACTCGTTTAGTATTCTTTTCACAAACAAATACACATCAACAATACAGTCTTTCGTGTTTCGGATCATATCTAATATGAATTATTTTCATAAATTATTTTGTTTGTTTCATGGTTTATTTTTACACCTATTTGTCCACTCTCATATGTGAGTTATTACTCCTCGTATGTTCACAGTCATCTGAATGGTGTTGGTAACAATTTTTGATTAGTCTTAGATATGTCTGTATGTTTGTTTATATGTGTATTTACATGAGTTTATACTTTTATGTTCATCCAATTGTTTTACTGTGTATAATAAGTACGGTGATTAGTAGATTTGGGAGTTTGAAAAGTGAGTTAGTATGTTTGAGTTACTTAGCTTGAAATTGATTTGCAAAAATCCTTTTCTTTTCTATTTTTAAACACTTTATTGTTTAATTTTTGAACAAATCTATTTCTTCTTGTTCCTTTGACTATTCAATTTATTCTTTAGTAATTTAGTACTGTTTATATTGTTAAAATAACCGGGTAAAAAGCTGATCATCATATACGATATAAATATATACATGTTGTTTTTCATTTCATCATTTTTGTTTGTTTGTTTGTTTTGTACAATGCTTGATTGAATCTGTTTTGTAATCTATGCTTCAGTAATATCGAAATGTATCTAGGCGTAGTTTATGCCTGAGAATATGCGCATATTTCATACGTTTAATTTGACTGCATACGGGCCCATGGACAGCAGGGATCTTCTCCATATATAAGAAGTCCATCCTAAATATTGCGTACTTCACTCTGCCTCATGGGTTCCCGCATCGGACTTTAAAACCTTGAAATACAGAGCTAACTCTTTTAGAACTGTTCACAGAAATGTGATCATTCTAAAATGGTTGTCCTCTGAGTACTTCATCAGACCGTTAAACTCATCTCTAATCCAATTTCCGGATTCCTCTAAAGGTTTTTTTTGACAGTGTGAACCTTTGAGAATTAAAAATCATCCTCATTCCCTTAATAACACTTGAGATCATATCGAACACAAATCTATATTGGGGTATAGGAACTGGATATATTACTTACTTCATATCTCTATAACATTAAAACCCAATGGTACATTACTTTGTCAAATCAATCATGTAGCTGGGTCATCTCTTTGCTAAATATGTTGGTGATATTTGGTCTGAATCTCCTCGTCGAACAGCATGACATTAAGGTTACCATTATTCAGGGACTTGGCTGTCTTCTGAAGTAACTCTTCTGTGTATTGTAGTGTCAGTTATTATGCCAAGCCCATATACCTTATTCTAGCTTCCGGACATCCCATTTTATTCATTCTACTCGAGCCATATATTGACCTTGTTATTTATTCGCTTATCAATCTAGACTGTTTTTATATGAGCGTATATGTTTGTGCCCTTCTTATTCCATTAATCACATGTCTGTAGCTTTATTTTGTCTGACTATAAATATTGAGTAATGCCTGGCTTGAAATGGAGTTGGCTTCCCAGCCATCTTCCATACGCGTCATTTTTGCTTTGCTATGCTTCATTCACTTCATGTACGAAATATACGTATTCTCAAGTCAATTCTCGTTATTCGACTTATTTAATTCCGTTATTGGATAACGCGATTTAAGTCGACGATGATATACGAGAATCAGTGATAGCAAACATTCGTACGCTCTAAATAGTAGTCTGATTAAACGGGCCGCTAAAGTATAAAACAGTAGCTTACCTAAAATGATTCAACCATCTCGTATGTAACTGGTGGGGTATAGTTTCTATCTCAAGCATGTTTACTTCGATATGGACAGCGGGATCGTCTAACTACCGTTTCAAATAAACGATATGATTGAAAATCTAATACATGAGTTTGTATATCGTAACATGAGTTGTAATATATATTAGTCATCACTTTTTATGGAAAACTAAGAAAATTAGTGCCCAGTATTTTTATACAAAAATCATAAAAATGAAATCTTAATCTTCTGTTTATATCATTTCTGAAGTAGATAATCCGTATGACTACACATGTTAAAAATGTTAGTTTCTAATGTAAAATCGTTTTGACACTCACGGTAATCTACTTTGGTGTGTTTTATATATAACTGGTTATTCTTGTCATTTATAAATTTTCGTTTTATATATATGACTGTTCAGTATATTTTATGAAGTATTTTATCGTTTATTTCAGTATATTCTAGTGTATAATGGTACATAAGAAACGTCCAAAGTCGGTACGGAATGCACGAAATGCAGCGCTTGCATTGGAGGAAAAACGTTACACCAAAACCCCACATACCATGATTTTCTCACGTCCTGGTGTTGGGAGTTTAGTGAAACAATTATCTCTCGATGTTAGAGAGATTTTCGAACCCTTTACAGCTAGCCGTTTACGTGTGACCCGTCAGAATGTACTGAAAGATTTTATTACTATCGCTGGTCCACTGAACGTAACACATTTGTTATATTTCACACACCCTAATGATGAGAAACGTGAACAGAAACGTGCCCGTCGTTTAGCTAAAGCTTCTGCAAAACGGTTAGAAAATGACAATTCTTCAATTGAACAAAGTTCGTAGTTTCCCATTTTGTTTGATAATTTATTTCATTGAAATTGCTTTTTCGTTTATCTAATGTTCATGCTACGTTAGTGTTGATGTATGTTATTTTATTCTAGCTTGGTGGGTTAATTGATTTACATTTCAAAGCTTATCTATTCATGTAGACTCCATGGTTGATTTCGGTAAGGTATATAAGTTCCGTTATTCGACTATCAGCCAGTGATTAAATTTTCGAAGTCGTGTTTTCAAAGAGACAGGTCGTTTTCACAGACACTATAATATATCTCCTCATTTCTAATGAGAATCCAAGTTCTAAATCTATCGCAGCGCTTAACTACACAATCGAGATACATGCGTAACTGAGATCTACAAACAACGATTTTTATAATGAACGGTTTTGTTATTTAGGAATATATTTAGAAATTGATCAAAAATCTCACTCTTTAGCAAATAACGCATGTGTATGTCTGGTAAGAGAAAGGTTTCCTGTAATTATAACACATAAGTAGGTACAACACATGATAGCGGAAATGATTGCTGATGGCTTCTTCTAATGTTAACAACCATTTATCAACAATCAAGATGGGGACTAAAAGTACACAAATATGAGAGCTGTTTCATCTAAGCGAATATTCAGCAAATGTACAGAACTGGAATTAACTTTTACAAAAATTGGAATGTAATTACACAAAACGATATATTGAATGTTTGTAGTTTGTGTGAATACTGTAGTATATTACGCTATGAAACTGGTTACTGAACATTAACAAGTAGTATAAAGTAATACACAAAAAATGAGTTGAGTCAGACGAGATGCCTAACAGAAAATGTAAAGTAATTAGGTTTCACATGTCTAACTTAAGAACTCTTTAAACATCAGCGTTATGCACTTAACTTACTATGATAAAACTAACAGTTTCGATGGTAACTTATATAATGCAGATAATTCGCCGTATATTTACATGTATCGATCTGGGCTATTTTCGCGAATTAGCACGAAATATGAATATTAGTAAATAGGTTCGTGTTCATCAGAGGTTATGTAGTCCTCAGATTTTTATTTTATTGCCCGGTGTGTTGTAGACTGTGTACTAACGCAAAAGTGGTATTTACATTGGATTTCTTTAAACCTTACAGTTTCCAGAGCAATTGAAGTGATTAACCATAAGTTTAATTTCCCTTCTTATTCAGTTGACTTATCGTTATGACCTCTATTTCTGTGATTTAAATCTATTATACTGCCACTTTTTTTCCTCTTAAACAGATACCACTGAAATTCAAGAAGTAACCAATAAAAGCTGTAGTAATCACGGTGGAGTTTATCTACACATGATTCGTGTTCCGCATGGACCTAGTCTTACTTTTCGTGTTGCTGAATATAGCTTGAAACGTGATATACAAACTTTGGTTCGTCGAGTTTTCGATAGTCGTCAGTATAGTTCACCGCCTTTGTTAGTAATGACTGGATTTGGTATGGGCGGTACGAGCGCGAATACATCCGCTCCATTGCCACATCTACGTTTAGTCGTAGATATGTTTCAAAATTTACTGCCTCCATTAAATGTTCCGAAGGTTTGTTTTGTATTGTATTCATCAATTTTTTGATAACTTTTCTCAGTCTATATATATAATGCTGGAAACTGTAATGTATATTGGTCATCAAGCTCCTCCTCTTCTGTAAGCTGTTTGATTTAATGAATATTTTGTAGTAATTTGTTACTTGTATTATTGTGTTTTGATACTTATCTATTTCTAAGCTTTTAAATAGCTTATTACTCGTTATGCGCTTAATCGTTCCAAATTTATCATTAATTAATGATTTTTCGCAATACTCTAGTTTTGTATTACTATGGATGTACATATTGAGATTTCATGATTGTATCGTTGTGTGGTCATACATTCTAAGTATATTATTGTGTGGTTTTTGATAAATGATTGAATTGAGTACAATCTAGAACTGACCTGCTTCTTATTATTGTCTTCTGATTGGCTACTGGGTCAGAAGAGAAACTCGAGGACCAATATACATTAAGATCTTGAGCGTTGTTCAGTGATTACTGTATCAGTGAGTATTTCGAAGGTCAACCGCCAGTACTAATGGGAATATAGGTGAACTAATTAATGATCAAACTAGACAGCAATCATAAAACTTCTCTACTGTAATTATGTCCAGATCATATTGGCTTCAAGCGAAGTCGACCATCAGTATACGGTTTTATCTTCATATTATCTACTTATACTACTTAGTAATTCACCAATAGTTTGCATATTGATTGTAGTATCAATATTATGTATTCGTTACTCTGATATCTATCAATAAACATAGTAGTAGATTAATAACAGCACTGTTAAAGAAGTTGCCAATCAAAGAACTAGTCAGTTTCATGAAAGATTAGTAAAAATTCACTATCATTTACAATTCCGTTAAATTAAAGAGAAATATATTGTTTAGTAATTAGATTGCTATCTGGAAACAAAATATATTTAACATCATCATCTGAACGCTGAAGTTTTCCATGTAAACAATCATTTAGCGAGTTCAAAGCATCCAATCGACCATTTAATTTTTTTCCTCTGTACTAAGTATGCGCATGAAATTGTGACCTTTCATGTTACGCATAGCAACTAAACATTGATATAAACTAGAATCACGTCTGTATCCCATCCAGTAGCAATAAACGGAAAGGAAATTAAAAGGAAGTGTTTATTAACCTATTACGTCACTTTAATCATTTGTCAAAGTGAAAGTATTTGATGTTCAGATGTCATTCCTGCCTTGACGCTTCTGTTATTTTGTTATCATTTGATAGTTTTTCTTACTATATTTGTTTTATTTAGCTTAAACTAAGTACAGTAAAACGAGTTTTACTTGTCAGTCGAGAAGTTGACACTGCATACATCAATACTACTACTAATGACAATAGTAGTAGTGGTTGTACTGGTGACGACACAAAACAGCACCAACCACAGCAAGTGAATGATGTAATTTACATTCGACACTTTCATATTCGTACTGAAAATCGTTGTATAAGCCGTGCACTACGACGTCTTGGTGTTGGCGGTGCAAAATTGAAACGTCGATGTGTTGATAACTCTGACTTGAAATGTGGAATTGGTCCAAGTGGTTCAGGAAAAACAACAGGTGTACCGAATTTAGCGAAATATTCATCTATGGACGATTTTTTAACTAAGTAAGGAAGTAATCTTTGCTACTAAGAACAATAATTTTTGTAATGTTTCATATACTGAAGTAACTTTAAATATTTATCGGTGCAGGAGGTTGAAAGAAATCTAAGGTCAGTTATTCGAAAACATCCGATCAGTAAATAGTGACATTGACTGTTGAACTAGTCCGTATAGTTAGGTGAAGACTGCTGGTTAGTGATATTGAGTGACAAGGCTGAAAATCGATTGCAATAGCGTCGACGCATTCACTCGTAATCTCTCCTCGGATCTTGAATCGTATGATTCTTTGTCCTACAACCTAAATTTTTCTATTACTACTGATAGTCTTGTCTCTCTTTACTGATATGATATGTCAAGTTGAACCGATATACATGTGTTCAAGGTTCCGTATTGCTTATGACCGATTGAAAATATTTTTGGTTGGACAGTATGTTTTAATCACAATGTTAAGTGATATACCTGTTCATCAATTAAATCAGTATTAGTTGATTAACGTAATATTAACTACTATTTCCTCACCTTGTCTTCTTTGTGACAGTTAGGTCTTATTGGTTAGAGGCGATCTCAGTCCTAAAACATTTAAGTTAAACCTTGAATAATTCACAAGTTATACCTCTAATTATGAAACTGCTTAACATTTGTGTTGATGTTTATCAACATTCTAGAAACACTTGTTAAGGAGTGTCAACTATGTAATGTGTTGGTTGAAGGTAATCGACAAGAACCTATTGCTCTAGGTTTCGGGCTATTTGTCTTTTATCAGTAAAGTGTAATCTCGAGGTGATAGATGCTGCCTGGTTGATTCGCTTTCGTGTCACCCATCTCCACATTCAAAGACCTTACCGCTGATCAGTCCTCGCCGCAATTGACCACCTGTTAGACTGAGTCATTCCAGTATTGACATCAAATTGAATCCGCCTAGGATGACCATTCCCCCTGACATTACAGGCACAACTTTCTGGGTAGTCCCGGATAACATGAGACCCAAATCTAGGGTTTCCTGTCGACTACCTCCAAACACTGCCTTAAATCTCAAACTTACTTTTCATGTCTCTTCTGAATTCTTCATGTCCCTTTTTTCCTCTTTCCAAATTTCTTTCACTGGATTATACTCTTTAAATAACATCTCCAAACCCTAATCTTCCCGATTACTGCTTATACTCTTATTACCTCTACCACTACGGGATTTGAATTGATAACTGCATCTCTGTGCTAAGGTGATGTGGCAACTTGAACTGATGTACGTACGTACGAAGTTCTACGTTGTTACTGACTGACTGACAAACTTACTCACACGATGTCGAGTCATTTAGACTGGTATCTATATCAAATTTTGAATAATAAATTTTGATAAGCAATAAGATGGTTTTGACGTACAGTACATTAGTCACTACCCAATAACCAGTCAGTTGTAAAAGTGTCAAATAGCTTGTAGAAATTTCGTACCTATTCCCGCCCAAACCACTTTCAATATCAATTAATTAATGTTAACTCTGTCTGGTGAAAGGCGTTTCAAAACAAATAATCTTTTAATAATATTGCTTGTAAATTATGTACTAACAACAGTAAGATAATTGTTGCTCTGTCTTGTGGCCATTTTCTAATATTATTTGACGAAACCACTAACCAGGATTCTGATTTCCATGGCTTAGTCTCTTTCTTTCTCTTCGCGTTGACCGATTATGCGTTCAACCAGCACTAGTCCTTATTGGTCTTCAATTCTCTAATTATTCTTTCTGCTCGGTCACTTGAGTCCAGAATTCAGTAATCAGCCTCCACTATGTTATATTATATTTCATCAGCATGGGGATATGTGGAGGTTGTAGTATCTTCAAAGTTGAATTCTAAGCCGGACAGCCAACGAAAACCTAGAAGCACTGAACGGCCGTTTGTTCTAGTATGGTACACAGCAGTACGCATCCATGACCACGCGCAATACTCGAACTCAGGACCTTCTGTCTCGCGCGTGATTGCCGTGATCCATGATGTTGAGTAAGCTTGAGGTGGATAACTGTCTCACACCCGACGGGTATTGGATGACACTGGTCACGGCTTCTCACTAAAACTCCAAAATTTACATCTTGAATCTAATCACTAGTGAGCATATGATTGTTATCAGCATGGGGATTTGTAAAGATTGTAGTATTTTCATAGTAGAATTTATGACCTAGATTATATACAATCTTACCATTCTACATATTCTCTAAAAAATAAAAATTATTCATGATCAAATCAAAAGTTGACTGTGAATAGTAAAACTGGTAATAGATTCAGAATAATGATTCGCATGACAATAGTTAATTGGGTTAATTGAAAGATTACGATAAAAAAAAATAATTAATTGTATATAACAAGTAAATCTTAACCGTATATAACATTGGATCCTGAAACGATCTTTAACATAGTAGTATTCCGTTTCTATTGTAGGGACTAATCAACCATTGGTTCTTGTTTTTTGTTTTTACATGAAATTCAGTCATCTTTATTGGCCATTAAAAAAACAGTTCGAACTGGCAGAAAACACTAATCTTTTACTGGAATTACATACTCCCAACTACTGCGTAGGAACTCTTGGAAATTCTCTTTTTTTATCCTTCTAATTATTTGACAAGATGGATTCATCTGTTTTCGATAAAGTCAAAATTTGTATATTAATAACTAGAAACTGGCAAAATTTATTTTGTTGTTTGTTTGTATCTTCCCATTGATCAATCTCTTATTGGTATATGTGCATCCTGTGCGGATCGCCTCGATATTGCCTTAAATCACAAGCACTATTGGGTTCAAGTCCCGCAGTGAACATCAACTCTGGAATGCAGATACATCCAACTGATAAGTCCCAAACAGGACGAAATGCGCGTCCTGGATTACACTGGTCACCGTCCGTCTTTGATTATAAAAAGTGGCTAGTTGAAATTTTTTTGATTTTATGCATATTTTGTGTTATAATGTACGTACACACACACATCTTCGTTCTTAATTGAATTCAATCGAATATGCTCATTATTGTCATTGTTTTCATTTACAGAACAGGACTTTTATCCGATTCAGCATTATCAGATATTTTATCAGATATGGAAGAAGTTGATCTAGTTTCAGATGTTCACTTGCCAAGTTTTGGATTCGCTAACGCAGATGCTATACAATCACGTAAACGTAAACATGGTCATGGCACTAGTTCAACACATGGATTAAAACATTTAGGCACAGCTAAAAAAGCTACAATTCGACTTACTGAAATTGGACCAAGAATTACTTTAAATCTAATCAAAGTAAATTGATATAAATTGTTCCTTTCTTTTAATTTACTCATACTTTCCTTTAATATTGTAGTTTTATGAGTGTCTGTCTGCTAAACAAAATGTGATTGTGTAGCGGAGCAGTACATGTGTATTACTCTGTAGCTCTGAAATATGAAATTAGAAGACATGTTCAAGTCTTAGCTTTTTGATCATGTCAGTCGTCGGAATATTCCATATTGAGGTGGTTTGAAATTTCGTAATATGTGCTTAACTATTGTTTGCATTGTCAAGAAATGTTAGCCATTAGAGCAAGATCAACCTGAAAACACCATTACTTGATATTCGGGTGCCCAGACCGAAGCAGGTGGTTTTCTTAGGAGACCACACCCCGAACCTTTGACCTAAAGATCTGACCCACAAGGCAGTGGAGCAACGTCAGGAGATGCAGTCCCATGGTAGCCGGTGACCAACGATTGGTTCATACGCCATTTGTTTATTCAGGATCCTGGAGTCCATGTGCACCATTGGTTTGGAATCAAGGTTTCCCAACTCTCCTAGGTGGACTCACCGTGTTCACCGGCCTGGTTAAAGCTCCGGACTTTCGCTTTTCGTCCTCTCAATTTCGTAAACAACACTCCTGGTGTGAGAATGCAGTGGGTAAGACTTCCCTGGCAGAGGCTGTATACACGTGGCCGTGCGAGAGTATTTCGATAGGGAGGGCAGACGCTTCCCACTCTCAGCTGTACCAGGGCGTTTGGAGACTCGTATAATAACCACAATCAATAGTTTAAAACATTCGATAACATGACGCAGAATTTGTTACAGTGTCGTACATGGATACTTCGTTTCTCTTGCTCTAGACCTTGAGTTTCGCTTTTCTTTCATACGTATCTTTTCATTCTGTCATTTTGAACTATTTTTATGGCCCAGTATCTCCTTTTATATCATGTGCTGGTCGTTATTGATATATACGTGCGACCAATCCTCGTATGTAATCACCGACTTAGATTACGTTAGTGAATAACAGAATTGAATATGTTAAATACGAGAATTGATTTCGAATACTTATATTTCATACAATCGTTGATCGAAAAAGATAATCGGAGCGAGGGAGAGAGTGATCAAAACGGTTTGGAGAAGACATATTAGCCAACTCGATCTAACCAAGTGTGAATTTATATTTGTCAGACAAAAATAAGTCACAGACATGTGATGAGTAAAATGACAAATGCACACACATTCACTCACGCAAATACAGTCAAGGTTGATAAGCGAATAATTAACGAGGTCAAAATGTGACTGATGAAGCATGAATAGATTGGCCTATCCGGAAGGTAGAATAAGATTTGTGGGCTTGACATAGCAACCGACACTATACCATCAACGTTAGATGTCAGTATTCTTATCGAGTGATTGGACAGATCAAACTATTCTTTCATACAGTTCAATATCATCAAATGAGCTAATTGTGTTGAGTAAAGTTCGAGAAGAATCGTTTACTACAAAAAAGTTTAACCAACAAAAGGTATATTTCTAAAATATATTCAATACCAGTACAAGATTTTGTGGAGGTAATGGAATTTTCATAGTCTTACATCACAAACCAATCTTAGTTAGACCACTATTGAAAACCTGAATGTACTGAAAGTCGAAACCAATGATGCGTCTAAACAACACTAGTTATCCTATATCAACTCGGAATGTTTATTTGTCCTTCTCACCTAGCCCTTCCCGTTTAGTCCAGAACACCAACATCAGCTCCTACTCTATGAATCATGTATTTCGTACAGACGTTATTATTATTATTATTTGAACACATCGATTTTGGTACACGGTGGCACCAAATACATATGCGCCACACAAATTTCATTAGATTTGTGCGAGGGCTGTGATACTGCCTGGGTGCCCAAATCGAAGCAGGTGGTTTTCCTAGTAGGCCACACAATAATTTAACTTTTCGATTATGATTATTTTTTCTCTTAAACATTCAATGATGTCTCTAAAATCCTTTTTATTTAAACAGACATTTCGATTTTGTTAGAGTTAATTAAACCGTAATTCATATTGTTTGTTAATAAGTTTTCTAAAATTTTAACCAGATAGAAGAAGGTGTAAACACTGGTACAGTTTTATATCATCGTTGGCAAACACGTACATTATCTGAATTAGCTCATCAATCAGAATGTTTAAGACAACGTGAACTAATTCGTGCAAAACGTCGTGCTGAACATGAAGCTCGACGTTTAGCGAATGAAGCTGAACGTGAAACACATCGTGCTATTTGTCTTGAAGGTATGAAACGTGCTGGTCAATTGTCAACACAGGATGAAATTAATACTGATGAAAAACCAATAAATTCTAAAATGGTTAAGTTTCAATTAGATGAAAGAACTGAAAAGAAACGTAAAAAGAAATTAGAAGTCAATGAAAAATCTAACAAATCCGTTGTCAAAAAAGCATTCAAAAGTAAGTACTTCAAGTTGAAAACATGATATTTATAGTGTAACATGTTTTCATTAATTGATGCTTATTTCAATACACAAACGTTGGTAGGAGTCACGGTTTATAAATGTGCCACACTTTGTCATCTGACTTATGTGAGGGCTAGAATACTGTCCAGGTGCCCAAATCGAAACAGATGGTTTTCTTAGAATGCCACTCTACAAGCCTTTGACCTAGAGGTAGTAGAGGCAGTAGAGCAATGTTAGAAGATCCAGTCCCATGGTAGTCAGTGATCAACAATAGTTTCGTACACCACTTGTTCCCTCAGGATTCTGGAGCCCATGTGCACCATTGGTTTGGAATCAGGGTTTTCCGACTTCCCTATTTGTATCCTCTATATCTGTCAATCCGCTTAGAACGCCGGACATTTACTTTTCTTCGTCTCTGTTTCGTAAACAACACCGCCGTATTGAGTAGGACGTTCCTGACAGTGGCTATATGAAAGCATTCGGAGTGGGAAGGCGGACTCTCCCTACGCTAGACTGTTTCTGGGTATGTGGAAGCTACTACAGATATCCTTTGTCAGTGGAGCTAAACCGTCTGGGTGTGACGCAGATACCCATCGAAAATGATGAAAAATGGTCGCACAATATCATTAATTAGTTGCAGTTAGTCATTGACACCGTTGACTCAGCTGTATGAAGGTTTGATGTTGGCTTGCTAGACTGTAGGACCTGGGTCTGATCCCCTGTTACAATGTTGTGGATGCACATTGCTATCTACAGTCAGGTTAAAATATTATACAAAGTGAATACTTCATGGTTATCCATCAAACCATTTGTTGAAATATATCTAGTCAAGATTTCTCATATTGCAGATATCCCACTAGCAAAACTGAAAAAAACATACTTTAGTCATGTAAAACCTCTACGAATTTCGGTTCCAGAATATGCATCAGTCCTAGTATGGGGCTCCTCCAGAAATCCCGATACTGATAATAATCATGCTCCTGAAGTTCTATTTAGAGACTATGACCTGTGGAGTTCAGTTCGTGTCGGGTGTGACACCACTTCAAACAATTGATGAAGGGTTACTAGAGATCATGGATCGATTGAAGCTGAACATTAACACCATTGGATGATAATAATAATACATTACTGTTTACTTATTTTCCCTTGTGTTTTAGGTAATCTCATTGTTAGGAAAAAGAAGAAATAATATCAGCAATTATTTGATTCAAATATTATTTCTGTACAAATCCATGATAGAATGGTGTATTTGTGTGTTTTTTTATTTTGTAAATATCTGTAAATCATATTTATTAAATAGAAATGTTTGTTCTTTTTCCATTGAATGGAAGGAATTCATGTGAAAAAATAAAGTCAGTCAATCAGTAACAACGTAGAACTTCGTACGTACATACATCACTTCGAGTTGCCACACCACATTAGCACAGAGATGCAATTGTCGACTCAAATCACGTAGTAGTAGAGGCGGTAAGAGTATAAGCAGTAATCGGAAAGATTAGAGTTTGGAGATGTTATTCAAGGAGTATAATCTAGTGTAATAATTTTGAAAAGAGAAATAAAGAGACAATGAGGATTCAAGAGTGTTAGGGATGCAGAGGAATATACCAATAATTATCATGTTAAGTCTAACAGTGACCTTGGACTTTAAATGTGCACTCCCTATTGATGGATATTTGTTTCGCTTGTTAAATATTGTGTAAATGTTGTTTTCTATTTTATGGTACGATGTGGTTTGTTTGTTTGGTATATAAATAGAGTATGTCTGAAATATAATGATTCATATCTCAGAGGCCGAGACTTGCGTTCTGGACTCAACTGGCTGGAGTAGACAGCGAAGCAGGGCCAATCGCTGCTCTAGGTCGTTCATTACGTGTCACAGAAGCGATCGATAAATACGCTGCGCGTATAAACTGCAATCCACCCGTTACAACAAGGAGACTAGGATTTGAGAGAACACAAAGAGTGGATGCATCTGCGGTCTGTTGAGTTTTGTTAACTGAACAAACGACTATTCACCATTCTTTATTGGTGATGAATGCTGACTATTATATAATCTACCTTTAATCACGTACTATATCCATCATGGTACACGTGAAATAAAATCGTTTCGATGACTGGTCACACTGCAACTTGATTGACTGAATTTAATCAACAGTAGAAATGTAGATAGGTTTAACATTGACTACTACTTCAGTCATACAAGACTCATTCACAGTCTGAATAGATTACTAGTAATGTCTCAGAATGAAACCGAGTAACTAATCTATGAGTTACAATGAAAACCATTAGTTCCCTAGAGATTAGGTATGACTCGGTATCGAGTGCTAACTTCCGCGAAAATCATTTCCAAGGTTTCTGGTCAACTGCCTAACATTTTATGTACCAAGTAGATTATCTGTCTGGTGTATATGCATATTTAATTGTTGTAATGACTTGTACTGATAGCTAGTCCGATGATTCAATTGTATTTCTTGATGTTTTGGTTGAATTATGATAGTATTGCTATTAAAAAAAGAGAACTAATCAACCAATTTGGGGAAAAACTTACTGCAATAAATGAACGGTGTGATATTTTTTAGAAATGCTGATTTTTTTATGGCTTAACATATTGCGTACAATATTGCAGAGTTGGGATTTTGATTCACCCATTTCGCGGTAGGACCGGTGACCTATTTTGAGAATCAACAAACTGACCTATGAACAATACCTAATATCTTAACACATTGGTACTCGAGCCCTTTCTAACCCAGTAACAAATTAGAAGGCAATGATTGGAAGAAGATTAGTTTTCTATTGTACCCGATCTGATCACGACTGAAAACACCCGTACTGTAGTGGCTTTGCTTCGTTAATCAATCACCTTGATAACCGTTATAATATAAATCTTCAACGGTGTTTAAAACCAGAAGGTAATGAGAAGCGGCAACTACAATTTATTAGCGGATAGCGCAGATCACAAAGCTATAAGCATATCGAACGAATTTGAAGCGGAGATGCGAATAAGTGTAAGTGAGCAAGTACATCGGCAGATTTATGGTCAAGTCGCATAAGGGCGCAGCAAGGACTAATAATAGGATTTGCGTACATGGTCGTATTGTATTTCTTTAATTGTCTGTGCGTTATGGTCGTCTTGCTCATCTATTTATTTATCTAATCAGGTATAAATATGTAGTTCTCCAGTTGACTCGTCTTTTCTCGCACGCGCATGTCAAACAGTCAGCTGATTAGATAATCTTCCTCTCTACAAATGAAGTTAGTTTCGCTTCGAACTCACATTTCTAGCCTCGAGGTTAAACCAGTTAGTTTATCGTTCAAGGACTGAATCAAGATTGCGAGAAGTTATCTTTTGTATACTGCTGAGTAAACGAATCAAGGGCGTAACACTTTAACCCTTTACAAAACACATATGAATCTGTAGTTGTTGTGATGTTCTATTGTTTGAACTCAATTCGCTAGGATTCAATTAATTTTTAGGTTAGTTGCAAAGGCCAATCAAGAATATTTATCAGATATGCAGTAATAACAATCTTTAACTAGGGTTCACTAAAATCTTAACACACTACTAATAATACAGTTTGTATCAATAACCTATGATATCTTTAGATGCACACTGCTGATGAGTCTCGTACTAGGACGAAACAACCGGCTACGTTTTCCATGATGGTCTAGCTTCAATTGACTTATGAACTCAACTATTAAATTACTATTATATCCACAAATCACTAGTAACTGGCCTCAAGAGGTTTCTGTTGAAGTTCTAGTGAGTAGCAGTGACTAGTGGATTTCAAACGGGTCTGTTGTGAGATAGTAAATCATTGAGGAGCATAATATCCACAAAAGCCCTTTTTGATAATATTTTTAATTACCTACTTACAAATAATTAATAGGTCGTCGTATTATTTTGTTTTAAACCTGAACCCAGTTGCTAATGCTCCACAAATAGATGAAGCTTTCAGCATAAATCTCAACGTGTTTTTACTAGACAAATCTATTTACTTCTCTTTGAAATGTTTTTTTTTCGCAGTTACGAATAGTATTCGAAAATATGCGCAGATGAGTATCGCATTAAGAATAGCATTTGTGTTCCTGTCACATTACAAACCATCGATTCGTTCTCAGTATTTAATATTTTTCCATATATGTCAACTTTATTTAGGTGAAAGTCTTGATGCCTATTACATGAACTTCTTGTTATGAGTTCATGTCCGGCTTTTCATTACGTGATTTATCGACCAATCAAAATACGACTTATACAATCTTAGAACTGTGCCAAACCAATGACGTTCGACCGGTATGAGCAGCCTAGCGTCCTTATTGGTCCTATGTCCGCCTGGCCCGTCCACTTGAGTCCAGAACACCAATACCAGTTTCCACTATGCGAATCAAATTGAATCATTTATTTCAGACATACTGGGTTTATATACCAATCAAACAGACCACAACGCACCATAAAATAGGAAATAACATTTGTACACAATAAAGCCAAAAAGTGCCTGTGAACGTGGGAGGCAGTAGTTAATAAACCGAACATAGCTTAAGAACAGTAAATCGTACAATAATAATTATAGGTCAAAATAAAGCTTATAATAAGAGGAATATAAATATACATGATCTAATTATTGAGTAGTTATACCATAAGAATGTATAGATAATATTAGTCAATTAATATGTCTCAGGAGTTACTCGTAATTTAATCTTCTATCGGATATAACGCTTCTTATTCTTAAAAATTTGTCGAATAATTATGTGTTTCCGCGCAATCTTTGAGTAATTCAGACATCTTGGGAATAAAGAAATTTCAGAAACGGCATTGGATGATAGTGACGGTACATCACAAGTGGACCGGAGTTGAAATTGTTCCATTAGACACTTATCCAGTTGTTCTAGTGGTTAATCTTTCTCGAAGGGACCTGAAGGTCCCCATTTCAATCTATAATAGGACTGTGAAAAGCCTTTATCCAGGACGAAATACTTATCCAGTGCATCCTAATTTTTAATTGAATCGCGATTGAGGGTAATCTTTAAGAAAACAGAACTTAAAGATTGAGCCAACCTTCACTAGACACCGTCTAATATATGCTTACATTCATTGTATCTAGCTGTCAGTGAATAAAGATTATTTACTAAATTAATGTCTATTTACATATTTAGGTTATGTATGAAGTAGCAAATAGCATGTTTAAGATCATTATTTAACCATCTTTGCCTTATTTCATGTTCTAAGTCAGTATCCGAAAGACCGTCAGCAAGATACTTATGATTACAAATAGTTCAATAAACCGACAATAATTTCACAATGAATTATATTATATGCCATTTGTTTAATTTTCACTGCTATCTCTTAGGCTTATTTTCTTAATACTAAGTTTTCGATTGAGATCATGAACCGATTGATGTTAGACCACCATCGAAAACTTGGAAGCACTGGACGACCGTTTCGTCTCATTGTGGGGCACCTCAGAAGTGTGCACATCCAAAATCCCGCTCGTAGAATTAAGCGTTCTCACATGCGACCAAAGGCCCTGGATCCGAATTCCGCGAGCGGGATCGTTGGTGCACACTTCTGAGGAGCCTCACAATAAGACGAAACGGTCGTCCAGTGCTTCCAAGTTTTCAATGGTGGTCTAACATCAATCGGTTCATGATCTCAATCAGAAACTTAATAATCTTCACAACCCCATATTGATAATACTAAGTTGCCAAATAATTCGTCATGATTAAATAGAACTATAGTAAAGACTATGAAAACAAGGTATGGATATTCGATAAGGTATTTTGTGATTCATTTTAGAAATTCACTTTAATAAACCTTATCAATGTCTTATATCACATTAAAGATAATAAAGAATTTCTTAGTAATGAAGACACAATCATATGAATCAATTTCAAAATAACCTTGAATGCAGTACGATTAAAGTACAATAATAATTTGCCATTTTCAAACGTTATGATGCTATTACTGATAGATACAGAGACAAAGATAGAAATACAAAATCAGTTTTAACTTATTAATGTATATACACATGATATACGAATAAATTATCAATGAACCTGATTGTATCTTCTTAATTGAGCCCTTTAATTATTCATTTCATTCATTTTGTTCATTCTTATGGTTCTTATTAGGTTAATGTTTACAAATCAACAATTAAAGAATAAGCAGAAAATTCCGATTACCAACAGTAAAAGATGAATAAACCATTATATCTATCTATCTATCTATCTATCTATCTATCTATCTATCTATCTATCTATCTATCTATCTATCTATCTATCTATCTATCTATCTATCTATCTATCTATCTATCTATCTATCTATCTATCTATCTATCTATCTATCTATCTATCTATCTATCTATCTATCTATCTATCTATCTATCTATCTATCTATCTATCTATCTATCTATCTATCTATCTATCTATCTATCTATCTATCTATCTATCTATCTATCTATCTATCTATCTATCTATCTATCTATCTATCTATCTATCTATCTATCTATCTATCTATCTATCTATCTATCTATCTATCTATCTATCTATCTATCTATCTATCTATCTATCTATCTATCTATCTATCTATCTATCTATCTATCTATCTATCTATCTATCTATCTATCTATCTATCTATCTATCTATCTATCTATCTATCTATCTATCTATCTATCTATCTATCTATCTATCTATCTATCTATCTATCTATCCATCAATCTATGCCGTTTTGTGGTTCTGAGCAGAACTACAATTCTTTTCACGATGTTAACATCTTATATGAAACAGTTCAAGTTTATGTTCTTCTGTTTGTCAGTGTTCTAGTAACCAAAGTAATAAACATCTGAAAGTAAATTATTTTTAACATCATGTAATTTATTAGTGAGTATTTAAGTAGTTTAAATAAACAATCAATTTGCCACATTTCTACGACGACTAACTTTGTCGAGCTCTGAAATATCATATAAATACCATAAAGAATATGAACCTGAAGATGACACCAGTATTTGGATTTTGACAACACCTTAACCAGTAGCAGATTCTTTAATCGAAATTTATCAACCCAGTGAAATCAGAAAACATATTTGATAGGTTATCAATATATCGAGAAGTGACTGATCTAAACTGATTAGTGGTTGTAGGAGAAGTATACCAACTCGTGATCTGGTGCGGATGCTTGACCTAGCTCCTTCAGTTAGGTGAGTCCATTAAAACTAATGTGGTCAGCATCAAACGTCGGACACTTACAGAGCTACTGATTTTGGTTTTTTTTCACCGCTACAGATCACTTCTCACTACGTGTGGCAGTGATGACCCTAAGACGTGACCAGCCAGAAGTTTAAACCCAAGGAGTTTGTCGTTGATCAACACTCTTCTGATAGCTTGCTATATTCAGCAGCGTCTGGTCGTATTTCCTTACTATAAGATGCCATTTGGCATAATATAGTAAAGAAACAATGTACAATGAAAATTTCGGTTCATCGTGAACTTCGTCGTTCTTCTTTCGACTTTTCCAACCGTCCTAGGAGAGAAAAAAGGATATATAAGTGCATGTTAAATCACACTCGTATGTGCGTAAGGACACAATGCGGGCGAAAAAAAAGAAGATAAATTCAAACACATGCGATAGTGTATAAACGATATTTACAGAATGGTTAGTTCTGTTCTAATCGATCATATAGTACTTAGGTTTGCGCTAAAAGTCTTGAAAGGGTCCTTCGTGTGCTGTTTTGAGAGGTCGTCGAAGTGAGTCGCGACATACAAAGAAGTGTGCACTATATCGTATGGTAGGTTGTGCGAAAACATCAGTTGACTGCGCTCGAATGGAAAAAATGTTTACCTGAACGCATTACGTTTGTATGCCTGCTCGTGTATGAGGTTAGATTCACGTTTATTGAAGAGGATGAAGGATTCACGAGTTCTCCTGGAAGTCGAAGTATCGTTCCATTAACGAGCTGAGCTGCAGTGTACCCAATGTCAGCTTTTACTGCATTGCGAATACCTTGTAAGATGAGTGGAAGAGCGTCGGTCCACTGTGAAACGTTTGCAGCTGAAGCTTTTAGTTGTCGGTGAAAACGTTCTACCAACCCGTTTGCTTGTGGGTGGTACACGGTCGTTCGTGAGCGAGTGATTCCTAATAATGTGTTCAGACAACGGAAAAGTTTAAATTCGACCTGGCGTCCGCGGTCTGTTGTGATAGTTGAAGGGCAGCCAAAATTTGCTATACATCGTCCGACGGAGGCGCGGGCCACTGTTTCAGCAATAATGTCATTGATGGGCACTGCTTCTGGCCATCGAGTGAAACGTTCTACACAAGTTAAGAACCAAGAGTATCCGTTTGAGTCTAGTAAAGGTCCTACCAAATCCAAGTGAATATGGTTGAAACCAGCATCAGGAGTTGCGAAAGAGCCTAAGTAACCCTTGTTGCCTCTAATCACTTTAGAATTCTGGCAGTGTGCACACTCCAACAAGTCTTTATTCATACCAGGCCAGCAAAACCGTTCCCCTATGAGCTTGATGGTTGCACGAACACCTGGATGAGAAAGTTTGTGTAATGTTACGGCACGATTGGGCGATCCCTACATGTAGATATGTAGCATAGTATGGTTTCCTTACTTGTTTCCGTCTATTCAATATGCAGTTTCAGATTTGCCGAGGATAACTCGTGCTGAAGATCAGTGTCTTCTTTTAGAAGCTGAGCAAGTTTAAAAAGGTCGATTCCCGGAAAACTGTTCAAGAAAGTTATACAGGACAAAGCGTCTGCAACTACATTGTTTGCACCAGAAATTCGTTGGATATCTGAAGTAAACTGCGAAACGTCGTTCAGTTGTCGAGACTCTCAAGGAGGGTACTTGTCTGAAGATGAGCTCAAAAAGAAGTTAAGAGGTTTGTGATCGGTAAAAAGAGTGAATTCTCTGTTTTCAACAAAGTGTTGAAAGCGCTGTACTGCACAATAAATGGCTAGAATTTCCCTACTAACTGTGTTACACCTCGATTCGGCGTATAGCAACCGTCTTGAGAAGAATGACAGAGGTTGCCACGTGTGGCTAACCCATTGTTGTAAGACTCCTCTGATTGTCGAGTCAGATGCATCTACTGCGATACTAATTGTTGATTTGGTGTCCTGGGTTGCAAGCATAGTAGCTTTTGCGATAAGTTCCTTAACTGTAGAGAATGTTTTTCTAATGATACCGTCCAAATTGATGGATTTCGCATTTCTACGAAGTTGGTTGGTTATAGGTTTCATAAGGGCTGCGCAGCTTGGTATGAACCGTCTATAGAAACTTACAAGGCCTTTAAAAGTGCATAGTTGTTTGACTGTGGTTGGTTCTGGTGAATGCAGAGTGGCCGCCACTTTGATTTTCAGAGGTCGGATACCTTGAGCATTTTTAGTGTCTGCGAAAATCTATGGAGTCGGTGCCGATTTGACATTTCTGAATGTTTACAGTAATGGTGTGCTTTTGTAGTCATGCTGGAGATGAGGTTCTCTGTTCTGACATGCAATCAAGCAGTCATCGAAATACGCATGTACGAAGATGAGAACTCGAAAAATGTCATCGATGAACCTTTGGAAAGTTTGTGCAGCATTTCTTAAGCCGAACGGCATGCGCAAAAACTGGTTGAGATCTAAAGTAGTAAAGATAGCGGTCTTATGAGTGTCGTCAGCAGCCATGAGAATTTGGTTATATACTTTAACCAAGTCGGTTGTCGAAAAAGGCAGCAGTCAAATTCTGAACGTGGGGCAATGGGTAACGATCAGGAATGGTTTTCGCATTCAATCGACGATAGTCACCAGTTGGACGCCAGTCGTTTCTGTTTATTTTAGGGACCATGTGCAAGGGCGATGCCCATGTCCTATTTGGTGGCCGAATGATTCCCAAATCTATCATATGGTCGAATTCGATTTCAGCCAACCTCAGCATTTCAAGAGCTAGTCGGCGCGCTTTCGAGAATACTGGTGGTCCGTTAGTCGTGGTGCGATATATAACATTGTTGGTTACACATGACAATTTCGGTTGCGTTTGGTATATCTCGGGGTACTTATCGAGTATTCGCTGGTGGTATGGATCGATCGTGTGCCTTACTGTGACTGGGGACAATCTACAACCAGAAAAAGAAATTACACAAATAGATAGATTAGTATTTCCGTCTACTGGCCTCCGCTCGCGCGTGTCGATGGGTAAATTACGATGTTGTGGCAGGTCTGTACCAATGGTTGGCATAGAAACATGGACAACAGTGAAAATCCAGTGGATTGGTTTGCGTAGACCAACTTCAAGATAGACGTACCGTCTACCTCTAACCACCATCTTAATAGATTTGTCACTTACAAGCTAAAATAATTTAATATTTAGTCAATAACTATAAATTCTTGCCGATTACTTGATGATATCTCTCCACTTATATCAATACACGTAGACAACTGCGGACAATCATTCGATTGGAAAAATGTGGAAATCTTAGACAGAGGAAACTCCAAAAACACCAGAGAATTTTTAGAAGCCTGGCACTCAGGTCAATCAGCAATCAACAAGCATATTGAAATCAATCCAATTTATCAACCAATCAGAAAAATCATGCACAAACATAAGAACAAAAATCAAAACAATGGGAGACACAACCAAAACAAAGAAGTAAAGAACGACAAATTTAAGGTCAATAAGAACCAATCAACGTCGAGGTGCACAGAACAAGCTTTGAGACACATATGGAGAAATTCAAACACTTCACTTCTATCTGAAGTTTGTGCTGATGATGTCGTTCAGAAGAACGATGAAAGCTCCATGACCAAACCATCCAGCTCAGAGAACAAAACTCCACCAACTTCATACCTCCCAATAACAATTAAAGTGTCCAACGATGTCGAGACGTTTTGTTGAATGCTCACATTATAACAGCAAGACAGTGTTTAGTAATTTATAATCAGCAAGTGTAAACATGTCCTACAGTAAGTCATTGTAGATCTTAATAACTCAACCGACATAATTCTGACTGTGATAGTGAGTAATGAATTCTAATCTACTTAAAATCTTTATCCATTTCCTCCTAATATATTATCACCAATTGACTAACTACAACACTAATCATTTATAATATCTTCACATAACTCGAACTTTTACTCCGACTGATTAAATTAATGATAAAGTACAGTGAATTAAATGATGACATTCACCACGTCTAAAAAAATCTTTGTTTTCATCTATGATTGACCTTAGTTAGACAATCAATTGAAACTACGAATTACTAGAGAGATGTTTTTGATTTTTCCAAATAGATATCCCTGATATCCACTTAAAATCTTTAATGTATAAAAGTCATTGTAGTGAAGGGTCATTAAATTTTCATTCACATTAGTCTCCTGTTGTGACTTTGCGACATGAGAATTACAATAATCTCTCCTTCCAAATATAAGTGTTAGAACCTTAAAGGTTACAATTATAAATCTACAATACCGGAAACTTTAAATCAATCGAGATGGTCTCAATGGTTGGATAATATTATACTTCAGACCAAAAACTGAAGTTCTTGGGCTTATTAACAATAATCTGAATGGTTTAGATCACTCCATTGTTATTGTCTTATTTTAGACATTTACATCCTCTGCAAACTTTCTCAACAAAGCCGTTACAACATCAATTTATATAAAAGCGACAGAGTTTATAGAACTATTATATCCCGATAAGAATAATGATTGGTAACTTTTGGAACCCATTTATGGACCAATACTATGAGTATATTTCTATCGTATAATTGTTAAATGACTAAACTATTCATATTAGTGTCCCTCTTATTATGAGCCTTATTTTGACCTATGAACCATAATTATATGTTTTACCATTCTTGAATTATTCTATCTATCTATTAATCACTACCTCCCATATCCATAGCTACATTTAGCCAAATCTTGTACAAATCTTGTTTCCTATTTAATTAGTACGATGTGGTCTGTCTCATTGGTATATAAATCCAGTATGTTTGAACTACATGATTCATATCACAGAGGCTGAGATTGGTGCTCTGGACTTAACACGCTGGGCTAGGTGGGAAGTAGAATCGATAAGGACTCTGGACTGCTCGCACGAGTTTTATGCTTCAATAGTCCAATCGATAATTCACTGTTCTCTAATTGGCGGTATCATTAACAGGGCACACAGTAACATTGGAATCCAGATCGTACGTTTTGTCCAATTTATGACTAGTCAACTAGACATACCATTTAAATCAAGTTAAAAATTAATACCCATCATACAAACCATAGACAATCTGTACTTAGTAACTAAGACATAAAACGTACTAACATTTAAAGTGAACGATTTATGGATGTACATGAACTTTACGATGTCAGCTGACAAGTTTCAATGACGAAGAAACACTCATTTTAGATTACACAATCTATCTACTCTACTTATACTTAGATTCTTATTTTTTTTGAAAAATTAAATAACTTCTTATTTCTATATTTTCTTCCTTGATTAGTAATAATCATTATATAATATAATTAATAATACTCAACATTCAGTAAAAAATTAATGCCAGTAGTATATTGCTTTCATATCTTTTACATTATCTTTTCATTGGTACTTTTATAATATAAATCATAGTATTAGTAGTAATAACACTAATAGTAATAGTAGTAATAGTGATGGTAGTAGTAGTAATAGTAGTAATAATACTAATAGTTATAGTAGTATTCGTACCAATAGTAGTAGTAGTAGTACCAATAGTAATAGTAATAATAATAGTACCAGTAGTAATAGTAGTACCCGTGTCAACAGTTAAAGTAGTAATAGTAGTATTCGTACCAATAGTAGTAGTAGTAGTAAATGGGGTAGTAGTAGTAGTAGTAGTAGTAGTAGTAGTAGTAGTAGTAATAGTAGTGGTAGTAGTAGTAGTAGTAGTAGTAGTAGTAGTAGTAGTAGTAGTAGTAGTAGTAGTAATAGTAGTGGTAGTAGTAGTGGTAGTAGTAGTAGTAGTAGTAGTAGTAGTAGTAGTAGTAGTAGTAGTAGTAGTAGTAGTAGTAGTAATAGTAGTGGTAGTAGTAGTGGTAGTAGTAGTAGTAGTAGTAGTAATAGCACCAACTAATACTAACAGTAGTAATAGTAATAGTAATATTAGTAATGGTCCTAATAGTAATAGTAGTTTCTATACATGCATCATTTTTAATTACTGTTGTCCATCAATGAGTTATATATATTAACATAAGAATTCATATGAATCTAATTCATTTTATTAAAACAAAATACACACACACACACAAACAAACAAAATAATTGAGTTCATTAAAACAAAAAGTCACTATTTTGTTTCTCTTATCAACCAATCAAACCATAGTGATAACTATTTCATAAAAAATAATTATCTCATTTGTTTATATTTAATTCATCCACTTTTTTTTGAGTGTGTGTGTGTGCGTTTGTTGTTTTTTTTCTTGTTTTATAGTAAAAGAAAATACCGTTAAAATTCAAATGTTTTTCAAATCAGTATTGAACAATTGAATACAATCATTTACATATAGTAATAGTGATCATTCAAAGTTTACAATTCCTTATCCATTATTATTGTATATTTACTATTTGATCTGAGCTTTTAATGTTGATGAATCTTTTTATTTGTTTAAATATTACATAATAAGTAAGTTATTTTTTAAAAAAAATAATAAACGTTTATTATATTTTGATTATGTAATAAGAAGACGATATTCAATGATTGGATTCGTGAAGTTAGATCACTAGGAAAATCTAGAAGCACTCAACAGTAGTGCTCATTCACGATTATGCCCCATGGGGTTCGAATCCAAGGATCTACTGGTCTCACGCGCAAGCGCTTAAGTTCTAGACCACTGAGATGTAAGGCATCCAATGGTGTTAATATCTAACTTCAACTTATCCACGAAATTGGATTATATATATTCATTTATCTAAGTTAATATTGAGTAATACAGCTAGATGATTAATGATTATTACCTATTCAATCTGAATTTATCAATTATAGCATTTTACTCGTTGAACAATTCTTATCTCTATACACCAGTATATGAATGAGAAAATATTCTTTCCAATAAATGCTTATTATCATTTAAAAGTATCAATTCAATTGAATGTTCTAAATAGAATATTCAAGTTAATTGACTTCATGTTTCATAAGAGAATGAATAACACAAAGATTGAGGTTATTATGACTGATGTTTATATCATCAAAACATTTAATTATATACAGATTTAAAGCAATTAGTTCCTTTGATCAATTTTGATAGTGTCATAAGAAGACGAAGATTATCAGAACTATGTGATGATATGTTAGCGTAATACATTTCGAACAATCTGATCACACACATATAGGAAGGAGTAATCATGATCTCAAAATTAATGTATGTGAACATGTACTGAAATGGTTACAGAAACAAATACAATCAAGTGACCCAATATGAGTAGAGGATAAATATCCATCATCCTCTATTGCTAAATATATGATCGAAATAAGTTATAAGATTGATCTTAACTCGGTTTTTGTGGTGTTGTATAGAAGTGTATAAAAGTGGTATATACTAAGGTTTTATTGAAGCCTTAGCCATAAGAAAATTCAAACCCGCTTTATGCATTCAAAAACAGTTTGTTCTTACCTTAAACCTACCTTGGTAATATTGACTTATTATCCAGAGTGATTAGGTTACAAATTGTGTTCACATTATCCTTGTCTCATCTTACCACATTTCCAGTCTAGTTGACCTTTTATTTTTATATATAAATGTTCTTAACAAGTACGTAATGTGTGATCAGATTGTTCAAAATGTATTACGCTAATATATCATCACATAGTTCTGATAATCTTCGTCTTCTTATTACATTATGAAAATTTATCAAAAGCACTAATTGCTTCCAGGTTTTCAATTGTGGTCTAACATCACTCGGTTCATGATCGTGATCAAAAAATAAAAACAATGTCCACAACCCCTAAACTGTTAAAATTTATTATTGAATAAATGATTGTTAATTAGAGGTTAAGTGTTTGTGCATAAGAGATCGATAAGTTTTGGGTTCGATTCCCGAGAGGTAAGTGCTTTCAGATTTTCTATAATAGTTTAGCTTCAGTTAACTCATGATTTTAACTATTGAGATGATCAATTACTTCAATAGATATCATGATGTATAAGGAAGGAATTTCTCTACTGAGACATTGTAAATATATACGCACACACACACACATACACGAGTGTCTGGCATAACGTTGTGTATTACGGATTGATATAAGCTAATAGAATTAGTGATATGTCAAACGTTTTGCACAGAAACACTAAGTTGGTTGACAAGTGAAATTGATGAGATTATAATGAGATTAAGAATAATAAATCCTGGAATTTGTTACGAAATTCATTTAACCATTTAGCTGATGTTAGTCCATGATGAAAACCATAAAACTAATTCCTCATGTTAATCCATCAACTATGAACATTTTCAAGGTTACTACTTTTTGTCTCACTCATAGATTGTCTATAAATTGTAGTCTTACTATGAAGTCGTAAATATTGTGTCGCATAATGGTAACATCTTAAGCTATGAAACTAAGTAATATGAAATAGAATTGATCAAGGAAAAACAAACCTTTCATTATTACAAGGATATCTTGATGATAAGTACCAAGTTACATTGGATCTAGGTCTAGAGATTTCGATCAACTAACTCATATATATAAATATATCAGAAGGGGTTTTTGTGGATATTATAGCAATTTCAATGGTTGAGATCATGAGTCAATTGAATCTAGACCACGATGCTTCCAGTTTATCCATGGTGGTCTGCCTTTTATTGTTTCATGATTTCAACTAGTGTAAGTTTCAATTAGGACAATGAACACTACAAAAGTTAATATTAAGCTTTAACAAACCTTGAGCATTTCTAGCCCCTTAAATGATCAAACATCTATGATTTTTGAGTGTTTGTTGTTGTTGTTGATTGCTTAATCAATCTAATTGATCAATGATGAAACGACTATATTGTGTAGTTCTAAAGAAAGATGTCATCAAGAGGTAATTGATGAGCTTAACATCAAACATAAAATCTTGATTACAATTAGGGTTATATTGAATATTTCAAATAATAAATCATAAACATGATAATTATTATCAGAATGGATTTTGTGGAGATTTTTAGAAATTTCACTAGTTGAAATCATGAGGAGTTCCATACTAGGACGAAACGGTCGTTCAGTGCTTCCAGGTTTTCCATGATGGTCTAGCTTCAATTGACTCATGATTTCAACCAGTAAAACATGATAATACAAAGATAACAAACTTACCTAATGCAACTATAGGATTTTCGCATTGTAACCATGTTACTAGCGATCTCATAGCTAATAGGAAATAGAATAAGAACAATTTAGCTTTAAGCTTAATCTATTACTAAATGTTCAAATAACCATTCGATTAATATAAAAGAATTCTAATCATTAAAAGAAATGCACGAACATACTGACCAGTATTGTATGTTTTCTATGAAATGAATAAAAAAATTATGAATCATACTTATATAATAGGATAATAATGTTCTTCAATTGGAAGATTATATACAACATGAATAGTCTATAGACATATCACAGTATATTGACATAATGGACGTTTTAGTAACAACAGTTTGATTGGTTAGTTACTAGATAGAATTAACACCAACTCTATGGGAGTAAAAGAACAATGAAATTACGACTATTTAAATCAATGATGGTTTGTAAAGTTAAAAAAAAAGGAAAACGTTTTACATAAGAAAACAGTTCATAGTCAATATTATTTAACAATGTGTAAGCTTTTATAGTTAATAATCATTATCATATGTATATACATATATATTTTTTGATTGAGATCATGAACTAGTTTATGGTAGACCACTATTGAATACCTGAAACCACTGGACGGCCATTTTTTGTCCTATTATCAGCAGTGCGCATCTACGATCACGCTCGCGGGATTCGAACCCAGGGATTTTAGTGTTACACGCGAACACTCAACCTCTAGACCACTAAGCTGACATTCAATGGTGTTAATATCTAATATCAACCAATCCACGAAATTACGCGACCATCTTCCATTGTACTGAGGTGGATCATTGTCTATGCCTGATATGGATTAGCTCCACCGATCATCGCTTCTCACTAGAATTCCCTCATAAATCTAGCCATTAGTCAGCACATGATCTCAATCAAAAACGTAATAATCTCCACAACCTCACACTGATAATTGTCATATTCGTTAAATAAGTCAACAGTGATACCTTTTAGAAACAATTAAAAATCCTTTTGAATTTTACGGCTTATATCAAGAATCAGCCCTAGTTACAAAACCGTTGGAAACTAGTAAGCACTTGATAGTTATTATTTTCAACCACAAATTGAAGTTAAAATTATAAACCATTGAACGTCAACTCAGTAGTTTGAAGGTTAAGTCTTCTGGAAGTTACCTAAATTTCCTAGATCCGTTACTTGACAATTTCGTGTGCATATACCAACGGGAAAAGCCATCCTAGAATGACATATATTTCCCAGTGTTTCCTAGTTTTTAATGAATGTTTAACAAAGATCATTTTTTGTTGTGTACTGGTCAAGATTTGATCATTCACGGAAACTTCATACATTAATTCTTACTCACTTACTTATGCCTGTTACTCCCAGTGGAGCATAGGCCGTCGACCAGCATTCTACAACCCATTCTGTCCTGGGCCTTCCTTTCTAGTTCTATTCAATTTTTGTTGATTCTTCTCGTGTCTGTCTCCATTTCTTGGTGTAATGTGTTATTTGCTCTTCCTCTTTTATTTTGGCCTTGAGGATTCCAAGGGAATGCCTTGGGATGTAGTTGGGCGCTTTCCTCAATGTGTGTCCGATCCACTTCCCGATTTCTTCCTCTGATGAGATCTGGTTTGTTCTCTCCCATAGTAGGTTGTTGCCGATGGTGTCTGGCCAATGGATCCGAAGTATTTTGCCTAGACAACTGTTAATAAACAATTTTATCTTCTGGATGATGACTTTCGTAATTCTCCATGTTTCCGCCCCATACAGTAGAACTGTCTTGACATTTGTATTGAAAATTCTGACTTTGGTGTTGGTTGACAATTGTTTTAACTTACAGATGTTCTTCAGTTGTGAATATGCTGCTATTGTTTTGCTGATCTGCGCCTTCACATCTGCATCAGATCCACCGTGTTCATCAAATCTTCTCCCTCAATTGTGATTTGCTTGGTGCATGTTGTTCTGTATCGAAGAATCTTACTTTTCCCTTTGTGTATGTTGAAACCTACTGCTGTTGAGGCTACTGCTTTACTTGTCGTCTTCTAGTGCATTTGTTGTTGCGTGTGCGATAGAAGAGCCAGATCATCTGCAAAGTTTAGATCGTCCAGCTGCATCCTAGCTCTCCACTGTATCCCATGCTTCCCCTCAGATAGTGACGTCTTCATAATCCAGTCGATCACTAGGAGAAAGAGAATGGTTGAGAGTAAGCAACCTTGCCTGACACCGGTCTTTACTTCGAATGAGTCTGTGAGCTGTCTTCTATGCACGATTTTCCAGTTTAATCCATCATAAGAATTCCGAATGACGTTGACTATTTTATTGGGCACGCCGTAGTGTCGAAGAAGCTTCCATAGTATTGTCCTATCCATGCTATCATATACTCCCTCCTAGTTAATAAAGTTAATATAGAGTGATGACTTTCATTCGATTGATTGCTCCACATTTATCCGTACTGTTTCATACGTTAATAATAGTAATTTAATAGTATTATTTGTTGGACATCATACTCTTGTTAATAATCTAATTATTTGCATATTTTCATTACCTTTATATTATAGAATCATTCTGAACAAGTAAATTCATAAGAATAATGATGATTTGGAATAAATTTATTTGGATTAAAATTATATTGGTTTATGCAATCTATTTCCAGATTTCCATGTACCAAGTAAAATCCGATAGCACAACGGTAGCAGGTAATCTCCGATTTCTTCTTATATAATAAAGTAGTGAATGAAATAAATGATAGTAATCACTTTATATTTAATTTGTTGATAAGGTACTTCCATAGAAATGATTCAGTAATTCAACATGTTGTATTCAAAGCCAGTTCCAACATATAACTCTTGAAGTTTTTGATAAGAAGTCATGACAAGTGGAGTTAAATCTGTGTTAAATGTGAGAAAGCTATCCACCACAGGTAATGGAAGAAAGGTTGCACAATATCACGAATTGATTTCAGTTAAACATTGTTAACTTTAGATGTTGGCTTAATGGTGAAGAGGTTAAGCGTTCGCTGACAAGACTGAGGGTTTAAATTTCGAGTCTTTCATCCATGACCTCCCCTCTTCAAGTTTCTCAATAGTTGTTTAGCCTAGATCAGATAGTGATTTCAACTGTGAATATAACAGTTTACCAACTTTACAAGTTGTTTCTTAACACCGTCGACTGCTGTTATCGCATGGATATCATGATAGTTGGAACTTTTAAGGCTATCTTAAGAACGGTTGTAGTTTATATTTTTATGATAAAATTATTAAACTGATAAACTGTTTTACTTCCATATTCTCCTTGTTGTAAGCTTATGTTGGACCCATTAACTATTGCTATGATTTGGTGGAATATAATGATTTGAGCCTGCCTGTTACTGTGTTCTCTTGTCCGATTGAGAATGGGAAGAACAAATCATATGTTTAACAGACCAATAGAAATGTAGTTTATCTTGTCATTGCCAATCGTTAACTAGAGTCAGTCAGATGTGTACCTTACACTAGTGAATAGAATATATTTGGTACTTTGAGTCAAAATTTGATATTATAATCACCAAATGTATTCTTCGGAATAAGAATCAAGTTAGTTTGCTTTCATATACTCACGAATACTATTCGTTGCTACGAAACACTACCATATTTAAACCCGAAGATGTCATCGGCGTTATTATGCACTTACTGGTAAATAACGTTCACAAATAGAAGCATAAAAATATGAGCATTAACTTACTGGAATTAGGATTTTGGTTAAGAAAGAACTCATGGTAATAACATTCCGAATGAAGGGATATGTGAATATTCACATCGGCAGAGTCACAACTTATTATTTGCCATTCTCCAAAGCTATTCGTTTGAAGATCAGTTTACTTCTATGATGGTCTATCTTCAATTGACACATGAATTCAACTATTAAATTACTAAATTCTCCAGAAAACCCCCCTCCTAATATTCTCACTAGTGACTGCCCCCAACAGGTATTTACTGGAGTTCTATTGAGAGGGCGTGATCAGTGGATTTCATCCGTGTCTGTTGTGAGATAGTAACTCACTGAAGTCAATGGTGGACGGTGGCGCAATTTCGTGAATTGATTGAAGTTAGACATTAACATCGTTGGTTGACTGCTGAGTGGTTTAGAGTTTCAGCCTTCGCTGCGTGAGACCGATAGTTACTGGTTTCTAATCTGATGAAGCGCGATCGTGGATGTGCATTGCTGAGAAGTCCCATACTAGGACGAGACTGGCCGTCCAGTGTTTTCAAGTTATCCATGGTGGTCTAGCTTCAATTGACTCATGAATCCAATTATTGAATATATATATGTTGTGTTCTCAAGCTATTCAACTGATTCTCTTATCATATAAGATGAAAATTTTGGATTGACTGTTAATAAAATTTCGAAGTCAATATGGTTTAAATTATCTATCCAGAATATAGAATACAAATATTCCAGTCTATAAAATTACCTCTAACCTACTTCAAGGAGTTGCGAAGTAATTTTGAATTTTATTTTATACTACCTGTAAAATTTATCATTAGTCATACTACTGCCTGTTTCGTCTTTTCAACATATTCTCGAACTAGCAGGTTCATCATTTCTAGTAAGAGCTGTTATATATACAGACCTTAATGGAACATACTATCCATGGAAATCGGAATTACAAGATGTTCTTTCAACTGATTACATAACATTGGCTAGCAGTGTCTGCAATCTCGTAAGTTTAATTCATTATATTTCTAAACAGGAAATTAAAACATGTGTTTACTTCATAAATTGTAGTTTGGATGAAGCATTCAGTGTCTTGGATCGATCAATTAAGATTCAGTTTGGATGTTGTATTGTTCATAATCACTGAGTATATTGCATTGGAATATTGGTTAATGACAAATTAAATACACTTACATAGAACCTGGTGTTAGTTTTATTATTTAACTGAACTCTTTTAGAAAGTAATCAGATGCTGTTCTGCAGCCATAAATGTCCACATTCTTAGTTAAAGAGTAATGAATTGCACGTCCAAACAAGAGATTTCAACAAAATGACATGATCAATTACTTTTACTAAACTATCTATATTAATTTTGCTCAACTAATTAACTCAAACATTTTAGCAAATGCGTCTACCTCCAATGTAATTATAAGTCATAACATTAAGGTATATATATGTATCTCACTATCAGTATGCGGTTATGGAGACTGTTTAGTTTAATTGAAATCACAAACTGGTCTACGTTAGATAACGACGGTCGTTTCGTCCGACATTGAGACCTCCCACGAACACTTCAAACAACACCATAGCCGGGAATCTAGACCACAGCCTTCCGTCTCTCACGCAAACACTTCGCCTATAGACCACTGATCAGAGATCTAATAGTTGTCCAACTTATATAATTCCATTAATTCAATGAAATCTACCGATCTCTGAAACTTCATACTGATAGTTATCATATGCTTACTAGTGACTGTCTTCGAGAGGAAATTTCCGTAGTTCTAATACAAACTCTATCATTTCTAGATCTCATTATTCTACAGTTCTAGTCTTGAAATTATCGGATAGCTGGTGTATTTCTATAGTTATGCGAGTAATAGTGATAACATGGAAACTGAACCCAATGTACGTAAAGTGAAAGCCAGAGTAGCCTATACCAAACATTGTTATCTGTTACACAATCATGACTTTAATCCAACTGTTGATGGTTACTTTATAAAAGTCATGAATGCAAGCATTACTAATCTATGCTTATGAAACATAATATGAACAAACTAGAAATTTGAGAAGCTGTAGATTACAATTGATTGGCTCATCCAAACTTCTAATAGTGGTTACATAAATCCCCAATATTGGCCAGTTACAAATTACAATAATAAACATTCTTCTTTCTTTTTACCGGTTTACACATTTCCATATAAATGTGGTTGTTTCACTCTATTTGCTTTTGGTTTATATACACAATGAAAACGTACTTAGTTATTGTTAAGTACATTTATTGTTACTTATTATTTTGTAGACTATTGAAAGTTCGTATCTTGGTGATCCAATAATCTCGAAAGATGCACGATGTTTCAATATTGTTTTCCTTCCAGTTAACAATAGTAGTGAACAAGTAGGAACAACACAGAGTGGAATTGTTAATGTAACCATTATTGGTGTTCAAGCCAATGTAAATATAGAATTGGTTTCTATTAATGCTTCATCAATTAATGAATCCATATTCTATAACATTTTTGTCAATGGCTATAATCAACTGAACAAAACATTGAATATATTTGTTATGGATATCGAGATATATCGTGAGTGAAACTATTTTTTCTGATCATACTTGTAAACTGGTATGTAGTCTGTAATGAATAAAGTTCCCTTGGTGTTATTTTGCTTGTATCTTCCCATTGTTATTTAGGACTGTAATTGATCAATCACATGTTGGCATATGTGCATCCTGTGCAGAATGCCTCGATATAACCTTACAAACCTATGCCTAAGATCCTTACACAAGCATCAAAACAGTAATACACGTAACAAAATTCCAGGAGTTTAAAGACATGGATACTATTAAAACGTAGTATAGATTGAGACCATTGAAACACAATATTTGATCCAATATATTCAGAACATTATATTCCTTGTAAATCAACCGTCATTTTTTAATCTGCATGTTGATCAGACAACAAATGGCTGGATAATTTAAATGTGACTTTAGGATTCCCTTACAAATTCAGTGGAAGTTAGGAATCTACATATTAAATGACAATTCAAATACGTTAGTTCTCATATTTAGTCAGTTATCAAAAATGGAGAAATTAGTACGTACGTGCATAAGTTCATGATGCATTAGTATTTCAGCACAGATGTACGATTGTCTATTTACATCACATAGAAGTAAAGACAGTAAAAGTATGCATAGTAATTGTAAAGATTAGGGTTTTCAGAGGTTATACAAAAAGGATAAAATGAGAAACAAATTCACGAAAAGAAATACAGCGAAAAAGAGAAAAATGAAAAGGGATAAGAAAAACACATCAATAAAAAATAAACTGAAAGAACTCAGCAAAAAAGAAAGGACTAAACACGTAGAAAAAAGAAAGGTGAAGAAAATAAAGAAAACTAAAATTAAAAATGCCTAATAATAAGAAATCAAAACAAGAGAAAAAAAACATAGTGACAAAAATGAAAAGAAAAGTAAAAAAGGTAGGAAAAGGAAATAAACAAAATTATAAATTTCTTAACCAAAAAAGAAAAAAATGTAAAAGGATTGTATTCATAAAAACAAAAGGCCTCGCATCGGATCACACAACCGAGTCATCATCCAATTCGCAAAGCACTACGCACATTCCGTCCGAAGTGTCCAGTCAACCACCTGGATCCACAACATCATCTACTCCAACTGAACCACACACCGATTCATCAGTCGTCACTAGTGAGTTCAATCGATAATTTGCTGCATTCCATGATGTATTTGTGCTGTGATTTCACACTTGTGTAATTAATGCTCATCATTCATTGCACTTGTAGATTTGGTCTGTTGAGAATTTGTGTACAAGTGTGCATGCATTGTGTGTGATTGTCCGTGTGTGCAGCATGCTTGATTTAGACTGTGAGAGAGATAGAGTGTGAATATTTTGACAATTTGTGGGTAGATTTTGGTTGGGTAGAGTGAGTGAGACAGTGGCAATCAGTCGGACGATATGCGTTGTGTATTGAAGTGTATTGGTCGGTGGTTGAACAGTGGTCGATCAAGTGAGATGTGGAGGTGTTAATGGTGAGTTCACCAGTCTGCGTCATATCAACAATATGACCTCTCAACACTGACCTCATTCACTTGGTCACATCGTGCCGAGACAATTTGAGTACACTCGTGTTGTGTACGTGAACACGAACACCAAAACCAACACCAACACTAACACAAACAAACACCAACACGAACATCTCCACTCACGTGCATGTGAACACGTGTTCTCACTGAAATCCAATGTATCATCAGACGAATGACGAACGAGTGGTTGACTGAACAAATGTATGCAGTGAGAGACGTGTTCCTTACAATCTGATGTGGTGTGATGCTGCGACACGTGTTGTGTGCATGCACAATTGGAAGAGGATGTCACTTCAGTGTGTGTGTGTGTGTGTGTGTGTCTGATTGCGAGTGTTTTTCAAAATGTGAGTGTTCTTAAGATGACCAGTGGGATGGAAATGTGTGCACCTCCTGCATTTGCTCACACAATATTAACCACATGTTCAATGTGAACTGTTTGTTTGCATACACACATTAGGTATCGCATCGGATCACACAACCGAGTCATCATCCAGTTCGCAGAGCACTACGCACATTCCGTCCGAAGTGTCCAGTCAACCACCTGGATCCACAACATCATCTACTCCAACTGAACCACACACCGATTCATCAGTCGTCACTAGTGAGTTCAATCGATAATTTGCTGCATTCCATGATGTATTTGTGCTGTGATTTCACACTTGTGTAATTAATGCTCATCATTCATTGCACTTGTAGATTTGGTCTGTTGAGAATTTGTGTACAAGTGTGCATGCATTGTGTGTGATTGTCCGTGTGTGCAGCATGCTTGATTTAGACTGTGAGAGAGATAGAGTGTGAATATTTTGACAATTTGTGGGTAGATTTTGGTTGGGTAGAGTGAGTGAGACAGTGGCAATCAGTCGGACGATATGCGTTGTGTATTGAAGTGTATTGGTCGGTGGTTGAACAGTGGTCGATCAAGTGAGATGTGGAGGTGTTAATGGTGAGTTCACCAGTCTGCGTCATATCAACAATATGACCTCTCAACACTGACCTCATTCACTTGGTCACATCGTGCCGAGACAATTTGAGTACACTCGTGTTGTGTACGTGAACACGAACACCAAAACCAACACCAACACTAACACAAACAAACACCAACACGAACATCTCCACTCACGTGCATGTGAACACGTGTTCTCACTGAAATCCAATGTATCATCAGACGAATGACGAACGAGTGGTTGACTGAACAAATGTATGCAGTGAGAGACGTGTTCCTTACAATCTGATGTGGTGTGATGCTGCGACACGTGTTGTGTGCATGCACAATTGGAAGAGGATGTCACTTCAGTGTGTGTGTGTGTGTGTGTGTCTGATTGCGAGTGTTTTTCAAAATGTGAGTGTTCTTAAGATGACCAGTGGGATGGAAATGTGTGCACCTCCTGCATTTGCTCACACAATATTAACCACATGTTCAATGTGAACTGTTTGTTTGCATACACACATTAGGTATCGCATCGGATCACACAACCGAGTCATCATCCAGTTCGCAGAGCACTACGCACATTCCGTCCGAAGTGTCCAGTCAACCACCTGGATCCACAACATCATCTACTCCAACTGAACCACACACCGATTCATCAGTCGTCACTAGTGAGTTCAATCGATAATTTGCTGCATTCCATGATGTATTTGTGCTGTGATTTCACACTTGTGTAATTAATGCTCATCATTCATTGCACTTGTAGATTTGGTCTGTTGAGAATTTGTGTACAAGTGTGCATGCATTGTGTGTGATTGTCCGTGTGTGCAGCATGCTTGATTTAGACTGTGAGAGAGATAGAGTGTGAATATTTTGACAATTTGTGGGTAGATTTTGGTTGGGTAGAGTGAGTGAGACAGTGGCAATCAGTCGGACGATATGCGTTGTGTATTGAAGTGTATTGGTCGGTGGTTGAACAGTGGTCGATCAAGTGAGATGTGGAGGTGTTATTGGTGAGTTCACCAGTCTGCGTCATATCAACAATATGACCTCTCAACACTGACCTCATTCACTTGGTCACATCGTGCCGAGACAATTTGAGTACACTCGTGTTGTGTACGTGAACACGAACACCAAAACCAACACCAACACTAACACAAACAAACACCAACACGAACATCTCCACTCACGTGCATGTGAACACGTGTTCTCACTGAAATCCAATGTATCATCAGACGAATGACGAACGAGTGGTTGACTGAACAAATGTATGCAGTGAGAGACGTGTTCCTTACAATCTGATGTGGTGTGATGCTGCGACACGTGTTGTGTGCATGCACAATTGGAAGAGGATGTCACTTCAGTGTGTGTGTGTGTGTGTGTCTGATTGCGAGTGTTTTTCAAAATGTGAGTGTTCTTAAGATGACCAGTGGGATGGAAATGTGTGCACCTCCTGCATTTGCTCACACAATATTAACCACATGTTCAATGTGAACTGTTTGTTTGCATACACACATTAGGTATCGCATCGGATCACACAACCGAGTCATCATCCAGTTCGCAGAGCACTACGCACATTCCGTCCGAAGTGTCCAGTCAACCACCTGGATCCACAACATCATCTACTCCAACTGAACCACACACCGATTCATCAGTCGTCACTAGTGAGTTCAATCGATAATTTGCTGCATTCCATGATGTATTTGTGCTGTGATTTCACACTTGTGTAATTAATGCTCATCATTCATTGCACTTGTAGATTTGGTCTGTTGAGAATTTGTGTACAAGTGTGCATGCATTGTGTGTGATTGTCCGTGTGTGCAGCATGCTTGATTTAGACTGTGAGAGAGATAGAGTGTGAATATTTTGACAATTTGTGGGTAGATTTTGGTTGGGTAGAGTGAGTGAGACAGTGGCAATCAGTCGGACGATATGCGTTGTGTATTGAAGTGTATTGGTCGGTGGTTGAACAGTGGTCGATCAAGTGAGATGTGGAGGTGTTAATGGTGAGTTCACCAGTCTGCGTCATATCAACAATATGACCTCTCAACACTGACCTCATTCACTTGGTCACATCGTGCCGAGACAATTTGAGTACACTCGTGTTGTGTACGTGAACACGAACACCAAAACCAACACCAACACTAACACAAACAAACACCAACACGAACATCTCCACTCACGTGCATGTGAACACGTGTTCTCACTGAAATCCAATGTATCATCAGACGAATGACGAACGAGTGGTTGACTGAACAAATGTATGCAGTGAGAGACGTGTTCCTTACAATCTGATGTGGTGTGATGCTGCGACACGTGTTGTGTGCATGCACAATTGGAAGAGGATGTCACTTCAGTGTGTGTGTGTGTGTGTGTGTCTGATTGCGAGTGTTTTTCAAAATGTGAGTGTTCTTAAGATGACCAGTGGGATGGAAATGTGTGCACCTCCTGCATTTGCTCACACAATATTAACCACATGTTCAATGTGAACTGTTTGTTTGCATACACACATTAGGTATCGCATCGGATCACACAACCGAGTCATCATCCAGTTCGCAGAGCACTACGCACATTCCGTCCGAAGTGTCCAGTCAACCACCTGGATCCACAACATCATCTACTCCAACTGAACCACACACCGATTCATCAGTCGTCACTAGTGAGTTCAATCGATAATTTGCTGCATTCCATGATGTATTTGTGCTGTGATTTCACACTTGTGTAATTAATGCTCATCATTCATTGCACTTGTAGATTTGGTCTGTTGAGAATTTGTGTACAAGTGTGCATGCATTGTGTGTGATTGTCCGTGTGTGCAGCATGCTTGATTTAGACTGTGAGAGAGATAGAGTGTGAATATTTTGACAATTTGTGGGTAGATTTTGGTTGGGTAGAGTGAGTGAGACAGTGGCAATCAGTCGGACGATATGCGTTGTGTATTGAAGTGTATTGGTCGGTGGTTGAACAGTGGTCGATCAAGTGAGATGTGGAGGTGTTAATGGTGAGTTCACCAGTCTGCGTCATATCAACAATATGACCTCTCAACACTGACCTCATTCACTTGGTCACATCGTGCCGAGACAATTTGAGTACACTCGTGTTGTGTACGTGAACACGAACACCAAAACCAACACCAACACTAACACAAACAAACACCAACACGAACATCTCCACTCACGTGCATGTGAACACGTGTTCTCACTGAAATCCAATGTATCATCAGACGAATGACGAACGAGTGGTTGACTGAACAAATGTATGCAGTGAGAGACGTGTTCCTTACAATCTGATGTGGTGTGATGCTGCGACACGTGTTGTGTGCATGCACAATTGGAAGAGGATGTCACTTCAGTGTGTGTGTGTGTGTGTGTGTCTGATTGCGAGTGTTTTTCAAAATGTGAGTGTTCTTAAGATGACCAGTGGGATGGAAATGTGTGCACCTCCTGCATTTGCTCACACAATATTAACCACATGTTCAATGTGAACTGTTTGTTTGCATACACACATTAGGTATCGCATCGGATCACACAACCGAGTCATCATCCAGTTCGCAGAGCACTACGCACATTCCGTCCGAAGTGTCCAGTCAACCACCTGGATCCACAACATCATCTACTCCAACTGAACCACACACCGATTCATCAGTCGTCACTAGTGAGTTCAATCGATAATTTGCTGCATTCCATGATGTATTTGTGCTGTGATTTCACACTTGTGTAATTAATGCTCATCATTCATTGCACTTGTAGATTTGGTCTGTTGAGAATTTGTGTACAAGTGTGCATGCATTGTGTGTGATTGTCCGTGTGTGCAGCATGCTTGATTTAGACTGTGAGAGAGATAGAGTGTGAATATTTTGACAATTTGTGGGTAGATTTTGGTTGGGTAGAGTGAGTGAGACAGTGGCAATCAGTCGGACGATATGCGTTGTGTATTGAAGTGTATTGGTCGGTGGTTGAACAGTGGTCGATCAAGTGAGATGTGGAGGTGTTAATGGTGAGTTCACCAGTCTGCGTCATATCAACAATATGACCTCTCAACACTGACCTCATTCACTTGGTCACATCGTGCCGAGACAATTTGAGTACACTCGTGTTGTGTACGTGAACACGAACACCAAAACCAACACCAACACTAACACAAACAAACACCAACACGAACATCTCCACTCACGTGCATGTGAACACGTGTTCTCACTGAAATCCAATGTATCATCAGACGAATGACGAACGAGTGGTTGACTGAACAAATGTATGCAGTGAGAGACGTGTTCCTTACAATCTGATGTGGTGTGATGCTGCGACACGTGTTGTGTGCATGCACAATTGGAAGAGGATGTCACTTCAGTGTGTGTGTGTGTGTGTGTCTGATTGCGAGTGTTTTTCAAAATGTGAGTGTTCTTAAGATGACCAGTGGGATGGAAATGTGTGCACCTCCTGCATTTGCTCACACAATATTAACCACATGTTCAATGTGAACTGTTTGTTTGCATACACACATTAGGTATCGCATCGGATCACACAACCGAGTCATCATCCAGTTCGCAGAGCACTACGCACATTCCGTCCGAAGTGTCCAGTCAACCACCTGGATCCACAACATCATCTACTCCAACTGAACCACACACCGATTCATCAGTCGTCACTAGTGAGTTCAATCGATAATTTGCTGCATTCCATGATGTATTTGTGCTGTGATTTCACACTTGTGTAATTAATGCTCATCATTCATTGCACTTGTAGATTTGGTCTGTTGAGAATTTGTGTACAAGTGTGCATGCATTGTGTGTGATTGTCCGTGTGTGCAGCATGCTTGATTTAGACTGTGAGAGAGATAGAGTGTGAATATTTTGACAATTTGTGGGTAGATTTTGGTTGGGTAGAGTGAGTGAGACAGTGGCAATCAGTCGGACGATATGCGTTGTGTATTGAAGTGTATTGGTCGGTGGTTGAACAGTGGTCGATCAAGTGAGATGTGGAGGTGTTAATGGTGAGTTCACCAGTCTGCGTCATATCAACAATATGACCTCTCAACACTGACCTCATTCACTTGGTCACATCGTGCCGAGACAATTTGAGTACACTCGTGTTGTGTACGTGAACACGAACACCAAAACCAACACCAACACTAACACAAACAAACACCAACACGAACATCTCCACTCACGTGCATGTGAACACGTGTTCTCACTGAAATCCAATGTATCATCAGACGAATGACGAACGAGTGGTTGACTGAACAAATGTATGCAGTGAGAGACGTGTTCCTTACAATCTGATGTGGTGTGATGCTGCGACACGTGTTGTGTGCATGCACAATTGGAAGAGGATGTCACTTCAGTGTGTGTGTGTGTGTGTGTGTCTGATTGCGAGTGTTTTTCAAAATGTGAGTGTTCTTAAGATGACCAGTGGGATGGAAATGTGTGCACCTCCTGCATTTGCTCACACAATATTAACCACATGTTCAATGTGAACTGTTTGTTTGCATACACACATTAGGTATCGCATCGGATCACACAACCGAGTCATCATCCAGTTCGCAGAGCACTACGCACATTCCGTCCGAAGTGTCCAGTCAACCACCTGGATCCACAACATCATCTACTCCAACTGAACCACACACCGATTCATCAGTCGTCACTAGTGAGTTCAATCGATAATTTGCTGCATTCCATGATGTATTTGTGCTGTGATTTCACACTTGTGTAATTAATGCTCATCATTCATTGCACTTGTAGATTTGGTCTGTTGAGAATTTGTGTACAAGTGTGCATGCATTGTGTGTGATTGTCCGTGTGTGCAGCATGCTTGATTTAGACTGTGAGAGAGATAGAGTGTGAATATTTTGACAATTTGTGGGTAGATTTTGGTTGGGTAGAGTGAGTGAGACAGTGGCAATCAGTCGGACGATATGCGTTGTGTATTGAAGTGTATTGGTCGGTGGTTGAACAGTGGTCGATCAAGTGAGATGTGGAGGTGTTAATGGTGAGTTCACCAGTCTGCGTCATATCAACAATATGACCTCTCAACACTGACCTCATTCACTTGGTCACATCGTGCCGAGACAATTTGAGTACACTCGTGTTGTGTACGTGAACACGAACACCAAAACCAACACCAACACTAACACAAACAAACACCAACACGAACATCTCCACTCACGTGCATGTGAACACGTGTTCTCACTGAAATCCAATGTATCATCAGACGAATGACGAACGAGTGGTTGACTGAACAAATGTATGCAGTGAGAGACGTGTTCCTTACAATCTGATGTGGTGTGATGCTGCGACACGTGTTGTGTGCATGCACAATTGGAAGAGGATGTCACTTCAGTGTGTGTGTGTGTGTGTGTGTGTGTGTCTGATTGCGAGTGTTTTTCAAAATGTGAGTGTTCTTAAGATGACCAGTGGGATGGAAATGTGTGCACCTCCTGCATTTGCTCACACAATATTAACCACATGTTCAATGTGAACTGTTTGTTTGCATACACACATTAGGTATCGCATCGGATCACACAACCGAGTCATCATCCAGTTCGCAGAGCACTACGCACATTCCGTCCGAAGTGTCCAGTCAACCACCTGGATCCACAACATCATCTACTCCAACTGAACCACACACCGATTCATCAGTCGTCACTAGTGAGTTCAATCGATAATTTGCTGCATTCCATGATGTATTTGTGCTGTGATTTCACACTTGTGTAATTAATGCTCATCATTCATTGCACTTGTAGATTTGGTCTGTTGAGAATTTGTGTACAAGTGTGCATGCATTGTGTGTGATTGTCCGTGTGTGCAGCATGCTTGATTTAGACTGTGAGAGAGATAGAGTGTGAATATTTTGACAATTTGTGGGTAGATTTTGGTTGGGTAGAGTGAGTGAGACAGTGGCAATCAGTCGGACGATATGCGTTGTGTATTGAAGTGTATTGGTCGGTGGTTGAACAGTGGTCGATCAAGTGAGATGTGGAGGTGTTAATGGTGAGTTCACCAGTCTGCGTCATATCAACAATATGACCTCTCAACACTGACCTCATTCACTTGGTCACATCGTGCCGAGACAATTTGAGTACACTCGTGTTGTGTACGTGAACACGAACACCAAAACCAACACCAACACTAACACAAACAAACACCAACACGAACATCTCCACTCACGTGCATGTGAACACGTGTTCTCACTGAAATCCAATGTATCATCAGACGAATGACGAACGAGTGGTTGACTGAACAAATGTATGCAGTGAGAGACGTGTTCCTTACAATCTGATGTGGTGTGATGCTGCGACACGTGTTGTGTGCATGCACAATTGGAAGAGGATGTCACTTCAGTGTGTGTGTGTGTGTGTGTCTGATTGCGAGTGTTTTTCAAAATGTGAGTGTTCTTAAGATGACCAGTGGGATGGAAATGTGTGCACCTCTTGCATTTGCTCACACAATATTAACCACATGTTCAATGTGAACTGTTTGTTTGCATACACACATTAGGTATCGCATCGGATCACACAACCGAGTCATCATCCAGTTCGCAGAGCACTACGCACATTCCGTCCGAAGTGTCCAGTCAACCACCTGGATCCACAACATCATCTACTCCAACTGAACCACACACCGATTCATCAGTCGTCACTAGTGAGTTCAATCGATAATTTGCTGCATTCCATGATGTATTTGTGCTGTGATTTCACACTTGTGTAATTAATGCTCATCATTCATTGCACTTGTAGATTTGGTCTGTTGAGAATTTGTGTACAAGTGTGCATGCATTGTGTGTGATTGTCCGTGTGTGCAGCATGCTTGATTTAGACTGTGAGAGAGATAGAGTGTGAATATTTTGACAATTTGTGGGTAGATTTTGGTTGGGTAGAGTGAGTGAGACAGTGGCAATCAGTCGGACGATATGCGTTGTGTATTGAAGTGTATTGGTCGGTGGTTGAACAGTGGTCGATCAAGTGAGATGTGGAGGTGTTAATGGTGAGTTCACCAGTCTGCGTCATATCAACAATATGACCTCTCAACACTGACCTCATTCACTTGGTCACATCGTGCCGAGACAATTTGAGTACACTCGTGTTGTGTACGTGAACACGAACACCAAAACCAACACCAACACTAACACAAACAAACACCAACACGAACATCTCCACTCACGTGCATGTGAACACGTGTTCTCACTGAAATCCAATGTATCATCAGACGAATGACGAACGAGTGGTTGACTGAACAAATGTATGCAGTGAGAGACGTGTTCCTTACAATCTGATGTGGTGTGATGCTGCGACACGTGTTGTGTGCATGCACAATTGGAAGAGGATGTCACTTCAGTGTGTGTGTGTGTGTGTGTGTGTGTCTGATTGCGAGTGTTTTTCAAAATGTGAGTGTTCTTAAGATGACCAGTGGGATGGAAATGTGTGCACCTCTTGCATTTGCTCACACAATATTAACCACATGTTCAATGTGAACTGTTTGTTTGCATACACACATTAGGTATCGCATCGGATCACACAACCGAGTCATCATCCAGTTCGCAGAGCACTACGCACATTCCGTCCGAAGTGTCCAGTCAACCACCTGGATCCACAACATCATCTACTCCAACTGAACCACACACCGATTCATCAGTCGTCACTAGTGAGTTCAATCGATAATTTGCTGCATTCCATGATGTATTTGTGCTGTGATTTCACACTTGTGTAATTAATGCTCATCATTCATTGCACTTGTAGATTTGGTCTGTTGAGAATTTGTGTACAAGTGTGCATGCATTGTGTGTGATTGTCCGTGTGTGCAGCATGCTTGATTTAGACTGTGAGAGAGATAGAGTGTGAATATTTTGACAATTTGTGGGTAGATTTTGGTTGGGTAGAGTGAGTGAGACAGTGGCAATCAGTCGGACGATATGCGTTGTGTATTGAAGTGTATTGGTCGGTGGTTGAACAGTGGTCGATCAAGTGAGATGTGGAGGTGTTAATGGTGAGTTCACCAGTCTGCGTCATATCAACAATATGACCTCTCAACACTGACCTCATTCACTTGGTCACATCGTGCCGAGACAATTTGAGTACACTCGTGTTGTGTACGTGAACACGAACACCAAAACCAACACCAACACTAACACAAACAAACACCAACACGAACATCTCCACTCACGTGCATGTGAACACGTGTTCTCACTGAAATCCAATGTATCATCAGACGAATGACGAACGAGTGGTTGACTGAACAAATGTATGCAGTGAGAGACGTGTTCCTTACAATCTGATGTGGTGTGATGCTGCGACACGTGTTGTGTGCATGCACAATTGGAAGAGGATGTCACTTCAGTGTGTGTGTGTGTGTGTGTCTGATTGCGAGTGTTTTTCAAAATGTGAGTGTTCTTAAGATGCCCAGTGGGATGGAAATGTGTGCACCTCCTGCATTTGCTCACACAATATTAACCACATGTTCAATGTGAACTGTTTGTTTGCATACACACATTAGGTATCGCATCGGATCACACAACCGAGTCATCATCCAGTTCGCAGAGCACTACGCACATTCCGTCCGAAGTGTCCAGTCAACCACCTGGATCCACAACATCATCTACTCCAACTGAACCACACACCGATTCATCAGTCGTCACTAGTGAGTTCAATCGATAATTTGCTGCATTCCATGATGTATTTGTGCTGTGATTTCACACTTGTGTAATTAATGCTCATCATTCATTGCACTTGTAGATTTGGTCTGTTGAGAATTTGTGTACAAGTGTGCATGCATTGTGTGTGATTGTCCGTGTGTGCAGCATGCTTGATTTAGACTGTGAGAGAGATAGAGTGTGAATATTTTGACAATTTGTGGGTAGATTTTGGTTGGGTAGAGTGAGTGAGACAGTGGCAATCAGTCGGACGATATGCGTTGTGTATTGAAGTGTATTGGTCGGTGGTTGAACAGTGGTCGATCAAGTGAGATGTGGAGGTGTTAATGGTGAGTTCACCAGTCTGCGTCATATCAACAATATGACCTCTCAACACTGACCTCATTCACTTGGTCACATCGTGCCGAGACAATTTGAGTACACTCGTGTTGTGTACGTGAACACGAACACCAAAACCAACACCAACACTAACACAAACAAACACCAACACGAACATCTCCACTCACGTGCATGTGAACACGTGTTCTCACTGAAATCCAATGTATCATCAGACGAATGACGAACGAGTGGTTGACTGAACAAATGTATGCAGTGAGAGACGTGTTCCTTACAATCTGATGTGGTGTGATGCTGCGACACGTGTTGTGTGCATGCACAATTGGAAGAGGATGTCACTTCAGTGTGTGTGTGTGTGTGTGTGTCTGATTGCGAGTGTTTTTCAAAATGTGAGTGTTCTTAAGATGACCAGTGGGATGGAAATGTGTGCACCTCCTGCATTTGCTCACACAATATTAACCACATGTTCAATGTGAACTGTTTGTTTGCATACACACATTAGGTATCGCATCGGATCACACAACCGAGTCATCATCCAGTTCGCAGAGCACTACGCACATTCCGTCCGAAGTGTCCAGTCAACCACCTGGATCCACAACATCATCTACTCCAACTGAACCACACACCGATTCATCAGTCGTCACTAGTGAGTTCAATCGATAATTTGCTGCATTCCATGATGTATTTGTGCTGTGATTTCACACTTGTGTAATTAATGCTCATCATTCATTGCACTTGTAGATTTGGTCTGTTGAGAATTTGTGTACAAGTGTGCATGCATTGTGTGTGATTGTCCGTGTGTGCAGCATGCTTGATTTAGACTGTGAGAGAGATAGAGTGTGAATATTTTGACAATTTGTGGGTAGATTTTGGTTGGGTAGAGTGAGTGAGACAGTGGCAATCAGTCGGACGATATGCGTTGTGTATTGAAGTGTATTGGTCGGTGGTTGAACAGTGGTCGATCAAGTGAGATGTGGAGGTGTTAATGGTGAGTTCACCAGTCTGCGTCATATCAGCAATATGACCTCTCAACACTGACCTCATTCACTTGGTCACATCGTGCCGAGACAATTTGAGTACACTCGTGTTGTGTACGTGAACACGAACACCAAAACCAACACCAACACTAACACAAACAAACACCAACACGAACATCTCCACTCACGTGCATGTGAACACGTGTTCTCACTGAAATCCAATGTATCATCAGACGAATGACGAACGAGTGGTTGACTGAACAAATGTATGCAGTGAGAGACGTGTTCCTTACAATCTGATGTGGTGTGATGCTGCGACACGTGTTGTGTGCATGCACAATTGGAAGAGGATGTCACTTCAGTGTGTGTGTGTGTGTGTGTCTGATTGCGAGTGTTTTTCAAAATGTGAGTGTTCTTAAGATGACCAGTGGGATGGAAATGTGTGCACCTCCTGCATTTGCTCACACAATATTAACCACATGTTCAATGTGAACTGTTTGTTTGCATACACACATTAGGTATCGCATCGGATCACACAACCGAGTCATCATCCAGTTCGCAGAGCACTACGCACATTCCGTCCGAAGTGTCCAGTCAACCACCTGGATCCACAACATCATCTACTCCAACTGAACCACACACCGATTCATCAGTCGTCACTAGTGAGTTCAATCGATAATTTGCTGCATTCCGTGATGTATTTGTGCTGTGATTTCACACTTGTGTAATTAATGCTCATCATTCATTGCACTTGTAGATTTGGTCTGTTGAGAATTTGTGTACAAGTGTGCATGCATTGTGTGTGATTGTCCGTGTGTGCAGCATGCTTGATTTAGACTGTGAGAGAGATAGAGTGTGAATATTTTGACAATTTGTGGGTAGAATTTGGTTGGGTAGAGTGAGTGAGACAGTGGCAATCAGTCGGACGATATGCGTTGTGTATTGAAGTGTATTGGTCGGTGGTTGAACAGTGGTCGATCAAGTGAGATGTGGAGGTGTTATTGGTGAGTTCACCAGTCTGCGTCATATCAACAATATGACCTCTCAACACTGACCTCATTCACTTGGTCACATCGTGCCGAGACAATTTGAGTACACTCGTGTTGTGTACGTGAACACGAACACCAAAACCAACACCAACACTAACACAAACAAACACCAACACGAACATCTCCACTCACGTGCATGTGAACACGTGTTCTCACTGAAATCCAATGTATCATCAGACGAATGACGAACGAGTGGTTGACTGAACAAATGTATGCAGTGAGAGACGTGTTCCTTACAATCTGATGTGGTGTGATGCTGCGACACGTGTTGTGTGCATGCACAATTGGAAGAGGATGTCACTTCAGTGTGTGTGTGTGTGTGTGTGTGTCTGATTGCGAGTGTTTTTCAAAATGTGAGTGTTCTTAAGATGACCAGTGGGATGGAAATGTGTGCACCTCCTGCATTTGCTCACACAATATTAACCACATGTTCAATGTGAACTGTTTGTTTGCATACACACATTAGGTATCGCATCGGATCACACAACCGAGTCATCATCCAGTTCGCAGAGCACTACGCACATTCCGTCCGAAGTGTCCAGTCAACCACCTGGATCCACAACATCATCTACTCCAACTGAACCACACACCGATTCATCAGTCGTCACTAGTGAGTTCAATCGATAATTTGCTGCATTCCATGATGTATTTGTGCTGTGATTTCACACTTGTGTAATTAATGCTCATCATTCATTGCACTTGTAGATTTGGTCTGTTGAGAATTTGTGTACAAGTGTGCATGCATTGTGTGTGATTGTCCGTGTGTGCAGCATGCTTGATTTAGACTGTGAGAGAGATAGAGTGTGAATATTTTGACAATTTGTGGGTAGATTTTGGTTGGGTAGAGTGAGTGAGACAGTGGCAATCAGTCGGACGATATGCGTTGTGTATTGAAGTGTATTGGTCGGTGGTTGAACAGTGGTCGATCAAGTGAGATGTGGAGGTGTTAATGGTGAGTTCACCAGTCTGCGTCATATCAACAATATGACCTCTCAACACTGACCTCATTCACTTGGTCACATCGTGCCGAGACAATTTGAGTACACTCGTGTTGTGTACGTGAACACGAACACCAAAACCAACACCAACACTAACACAAACAAACACCAACACGAACATCTCCACTCACGTGCATGTGAACACGTGTTCTCACTGAAATCCAATGTATCATCAGACGAATGACGAACGAGTGGTTGACTGAACAAATGTATGCAGTGAGAGACGTGTTCCTTACAATCTGATGTGGTGTGATGCTGCGACACGTGTTGTGTGCATGCACAATTGGAAGAGGATGTCACTTCAGTGTGTGTGTGTGTGTGTGTGTCTGATTGCGAGTGTTTTTCAAAATGTGAGTGTTCTTAAGATGACCAGTGGGATGGAAATGTGTGCACCTCCTGCATTTGCTCACACAATATTAACCACATGTTCAATGTGAACTGTTTGTTTGCATACACACATTAGGTATCGCATCGGATCACACAACCGAGTCATCATCCAGTTCGCAGAGCACTACGCACATTCCGTCCGAAGTGTCCAGTCAACCACCTGGATCCACAACATCATCTACTCCAACTGAACCACACACCGATTCATCAGTCGTCACTAGTGAGTTCAATCGATAATTTGCTGCATTCCATGATGTATTTGTGCTGTGATTTCACACTTGTGTAATTAATGCTCATCATTCATTGCACTTGTAGATTTGGTCTGTTGAGAATTTGTGTACAAGTGTGCATGCATTGTGTGTGATTGTCCGTGTGTGCAGCATGCTTGATTTAGACTGTGAGAGAGATAGAGTGTGAATATTTTGACAATTTGTGGGTAGATTTTGGTTGGGTAGAGTGAGTGAGACAGTGGCAATCAGTCGGACGATATGCGTTGTGTATTGAAGTGTATTGGTCGGTGGTTGAACAGTGGTCGATCAAGTGAGATGTGGAGGTGTTAATGGTGAGTTCACCAGTCTGCGTCATATCAACAATATGACCTCTCAACACTGACCTCATTCACTTGGTCACATCGTGCCGAGACAATTTGAGTACACTCGTGTTGTGTACGTGAACACGAACACCAAAACCAACACCAACACTAACACAAACAAACACCAACACGAACATCTCCACTCACGTGCATGTGAACACGTGTTCTCACTGAAATCCAATGTATCATCAGACGAATGACGAACGAGTGGTTGACTGAACAAATGTATGCAGTGAGAGACGTGTTCCTTACAATCTGATGTGGTGTGATGCTGCGACACGTGTTGTGTGCATGCACAATTGGAAGAGGATGTCACTTCAGTGTGTGTGTGTGTGTGTCTGATTGCGAGTGTTTTTCAAAATGTGAGTGTTCTTAAGATGACCAGTGGGATGGAAATGTGTGCACCTCCTGCATTTGCTCACACAATATTAACCACATGTTCAATGTGAACTGTTTGTTTGCATACACACATTAGGTATCGCATCGGATCACACAACCGAGTCATCATCCAGTTCGCAGAGCACTACGCACATTCCGTCCGAAGTGTCCAGTCAACCACCTGGATCCACAACATCATCTACTCCAACTGAACCACACACCGATTCATCAGTCGTCACTAGTGAGTTCAATCGATAATTTGCTGCATTCCATGATGTATTTGTGCTGTGATTTCACACTTGTGTAATTAATGCTCATCATTCATTGCACTTGTAGATTTGGTCTGTTGAGAATTTGTGTACAAGTGTGCATGCATTGTGTGTGATTGTCCGTGTGTGCAGCATGCTTGATTTAGACTGTGAGAGAGATAGAGTGTGAATATTTTGACAATTTGTGGGTAGATTTTGGTTGGGTAGAGTGAGTGAGACAGTGGCAATCAGTCGGACGATATGCGTTGTGTATTGAAGTGTATTGGTCGGTGGTTGAACAGTGGTCGATCAAGTGAGATGTGGAGGTGTTAATGGTAAGTTCACCAGTCTGCGTCATATCAACAATATGACCTCTCAACACTGACCTCATTCACTTGGTCACATCGTGCCGAGACAATTTGAGTACACTCGTGTTGTGTACGTGAACACGAACACCAAAACCAACACCAACACTAACACAAACAAACACCAACACGAACATCTCCACTCACGTGCATGTGAACACGTGTTCTCACTGAAATCCAATGTATCATCAGACGAATGACGAACGAGTGGTTGACTGAACAAATGTATGCAGTGAGAGACGTGTTCCTTACAATCTGATGTGGTGTGATGCTGCGACACGTGTTGTGTGCATGCACAATTGGAAGAGGATGTCACTTCAGTGTGTGTGTGTGTGTGTGTGTGTGTCTGATTGCGAGTGTTTTTCAAAATGTGAGTGTTCTTAAGATGACCAGTGGGATGGAAATGTGTGCACCTCCTGCATTTGCTCACACAATATTAACCACATGTTCAATGTGAACTGTTTGTTTGCATACACACATTAGGTATCGCATCGGATCACACAACCGAGTCATCATCCAGTTCGCAGAGCACTACGCACATTCCGTCCGAAGTGTCCAGTCAACCACCTGGATCCACAACATCATCTACTCCAACTGAACCACACACCGATTCATCAGTCGTCACTAGTGAGTTCAATCGATAATTTGCTGCATTCCATGATGTATTTGTGCTGTGATTTCACACTTGTGTAATTAATGCTCATCATTCATTGCACTTGTAGATTTGGTCTGTTGAGAATTTGTGTACAAGTGTGCATGCATTGTGTGTGATTGTCCGTGTGTGCAGCATGCTTGATTTAGACTGTGAGAGAGATAGAGTGTGAATATTTTGACAATTTGTGGGTAGATTTTGGTTGGGTAGAGTGAGTGAGACAGTGGCAATCAGTCGGACGATATGCGTTGTGTATTGAAGTGTATTGGTCGGTGGTTGAACAGTGGTCGATCAAGTGAGATGTGGAGGTGTTAATGGTGAGTTCACCAGTCTGCGTCATATCAACAATATGACCTCTCAACACTGACCCCATTCACTTGGTCACATCGTGCCGAGACAATTTGAGTACACTCGTGTTGTGTACGTGAACACGAACACCAAAACCAACACCAACACTAACACAAACAAACACCAACACGAACATCTCCACTCACGTGCATGTGAACACGTGTTCTCACTGAAATCCAATGTATCATCAGACGAATGACGAACGAGTGGTTGACTGAACAAATGTATGCAGTGAGAGACGTGTTCCTTACAATCTGATGTGGTGTGATGCTGCGACACGTGTTGTGTGCATGCACAATTGGAAGAGGATGTCACTTCAGTGTGTGTGTGTGTGTGTGTGTGTCTGATTGCGAGTGTTTTTCAAAATGTGAGTGTTCTTAAGATGACCAGTGGGATGGAAATGTGTGCACCTCCTGCATTTGCTCACACAATATTAACCACATGTTCAATGTGAACTGTTTGTTTGCATACACACATTAGGTATCGCATCGGATCACACAACCGAGTCATCATCCAGTTCGCAGAGCACTACGCACATTCCGTCCGAAGTGTCCAGTCAACCACCTGGATCCACAACATCATCTACTCCAACTGAACCACACACCGATTCATCAGTCGTCACTAGTGAGTTCAATCGATAATTTGCTGCATTCCATGATGTATTTGTGCTGTGATTTCACACTTGTGTAATTAATGCTCATCATTCATTGCACTTGTAGATTTGGTCTGTTGAGAATTTGTGTACAAGTGTGCATGCATTGTGTGTGATTGTCCGTGTGTGCAGCATGCTTGATTTAGACTGTGAGAGAGATAGAGTGTGAATATTTTGACAATTTGTGGGTAGATTTTGGTTGGGTAGAGTGAGTGAGACAGTGGCAATCAGTCGGACGATATGCGTTGTGTATTGAAGTGTATTGGTCGGTGGTTGAACAGTGGTCGATCAAGTGAGATGTGGAGGTGTTAATGGTGAGTTCACCAGTCTGCGTCATATCAGCAATATGACCTCTCAACACTGACCTCATTCACTTGGTCACATCGTGCCGAGACAATTTGAGTACACTCGTGTTGTGTACGTGAACACGAACACCAAAACCAACACCAACACTAACACAAACAAACACCAACACGAACATCTCCACTCACGTGCATGTGAACACGTGTTCTCACTGAAATCCAATGTATCATCAGACGAATGACGAACGAGTGGTTGACTGAACAAATGTATGCAGTGAGAGACGTGTTCCTTACAATCTGATGTGGTGTGATGCTGCGACACGTGTTGTGTGCATGCACAATTGGAAGAGGATGTCACTTCAGTGTGTGTGTGTGTGTGTGTCTGATTGCGAGTGTTTTTCAAAATGTGAGTGTTCTTAAGATGACCAGTGGGATGGAAATGTGTGCACCTCCTGCATTTGCTCACACAATATGAACCACATGTTCAATGTGAACTGTTTGTTTGCATACACACATTAGGTATCGCATCGGATCACACAACCGAGTCATCATCCAGTTCGCAGAGCACTACGCACATTCCGTCCGAAGTGTCCAGTCAACCACCTGGATCCACAACATCATCTACTCCAACTGAACCACACACCGATTCATCAGTCGTCACTAGTGAGTTCAATCGATAATTTGCTGCATTCCATGATGTATTTGTGCTGTGATTTCACACTTGTGTAATTAATGCTCATCATTCATTGCACTTGTAGATTTGGTCTGTTGAGAATTTGTGTACAAGTGTGCATGCATTGTGTGTGATTGTCCGTGTGTGCAGCATGCTTGATTTAGACTGTGAGAGAGATAGAGTGTGAATATTTTGACAATTTGTGGGTAGATTTTGGTTGGGTAGAGTGAGTGAGACAGTGGCAATCAGTCGGACGATATGCGTTGTGTATTGAAGTGTATTGGTCGGTGGTTGAACAGTGGTCGATCAAGTGAGATGTGGAGGTGTTAATGGTGAGTTCACCAGTCTGCGTCATATCAACAATATGACCTCTCAACACTGACCTCATTCACTTGGTCACATCGTGCCGAGACAATTTGAGTACACTCGTGTTGTGTACGTGAACACGAACACCAAAACCAACACCAACACTAACACAAACAAACACCAACACGAACATCTCCACTCACGTGCATGTGAACACGTGTTCTCACTGAAATCCAATGTATCATCAGACGAATGACGAACGAGTGGTTGACTGAACAAATGTATGCAGTGAGAGACGTGTTCCTTACAATCTGATGTGGTGTGATGCTGCGACACGTGTTGTGTGCATGCACAATTGGAAGAGGATGTCACTTCAGTGTGTGTGTGTGTGTGTGTGTCTGATTGCGAGTGTTTTTCAAAATGTGAGTGTTCTTAAGATGACCAGTGGGATGGAAATGTGTGCACCTCCTGCATTTGCTCACACAATATTAACCACATGTTCAATGTGAACTGTTTGTTTGCATACACACATTAGGTATCGCATCGGATCACACAACCGAGTCATCATCCAGTTCGCAGAGCACTACGCACATTCCGTCCGAAGTGTCCAGTCAACCACCTGGATCCACAACATCATCTACTCCAACTGAACCACACACCGATTCATCAGTCGTCACTAGTGAGTTCAATCGATAATTTGCTGCATTCCATGATGTATTTGTGCTGTGATTTCACACTTGTGTAATTAATGCTCATCATTCATTGCACTTGTAGATTTGGTCTGTTGAGAATTTGTGTACAAGTGTGCATGCATTGTGTGTGATTGTCCGTGTGTGCAGCATGCTTGATTTAGACTGTGAGAGAGATAGAGTGTGAATATTTTGACAATTTGTGGGTAGATTTTGGTTGGGTAGAGTGAGTGAGACAGTGGCAATCAGTCGGACGATATGCGTTGTGTATTGAAGTGTATTGGTCGGTGGTTGAACAGTGGTCGATCAAGTGAGATGTGGAGGTGTTAATGGTGAGTTCACCAGTCTGCGTCATATCAACAATATGACCTCTCAACACTGACCTCATTCACTTGGTCACATCGTGCCGAGACAATTTGAGTACACTCGTGTTGTGTACGTGAACACGAACACCAAAACCAACACCAACACTAACACAAACAAACACCAACACGAACATCTCCACTCACGTGCATGTGAACACGTGTTCTCACTGAAATCCAATGTATCATCAGACGAATGACGAACGAGTGGTTGACTGAACAAATGTATGCAGTGAGAGACGTGTTCCTTACAATCTGATGTGGTGTGATGCTGCGACACGTGTTGTGTGCATGCACAATTGGAAGAGGATGTCACTTCAGTGTGTGTGTGTGTGTGTGTCTGATTGCGAGTGTTTTTCAAAATGTGAGTGTTCTTAAGATGACCAGTGGGATGGAAATGTGTGCACCTCCTGCATTTGCTCACACAATATTAACCACATGTTCAATGTGAACTGTTTGTTTGCATACACACATTAGGTATCGCATCGGATCACACAACCGAGTCATCATCCAGTTCGCAGAGCACTACGCACATTCCGTCCGAAGTGTCCAGTCAACCACCTGGATCCACAACATCATCTACTCCAACTGAACCACACACCGATTCATCAGTCGTCACTAGTGAGTTCAATCGATAATTTGCTGCATTCCATGATGTATTTGTGCTGTGATTTCACACTTGTGTAATTAATGCTCATCATTCATTGCACTTGTAGATTTGGTCTGTTGAGAATTTGTGTACAAGTGTGCATGCATTGTGTGTGATTGTCCGTGTGTGCAGCATGCTTGATTTAGACTGTGAGAGAGATAGAGTGTGAATATTTTGACAATTTGTGGGTAGATTTTGGTTGGGTAGAGTGAGTGAGACAGTGGCAATCAGTCGGACGATATGCGTTGTGTATTGAAGTGTATTGGTCGGTGGTTGAACAGTGGTCGATCAAGTGAGATGTGGAGGTGTTAATGGTGAGTTCACCAGTCTGCGTCATATCAACAATATGACCTCTCAACACTGACCCCATTCACTTGGTCACATCGTGCCGAGACAATTTGAGTACACTCGTGTTGTGTACGTGAACACGAACACCAAAACCAACACCAACACTAACACAAACAAACACCAACACGAACATCTCCACTCACGTGCATGTGAATACGTGTTCTCACTGAAATCCAATGTATCATCAGACGAATGACGAACAAGTGTTTGACTGTGGAATTGTATTTTGTGAACGATTTGTTTTTTTTGAATACTTTTTTTAGTTAATTTATCATTTTTTGTCTATGTGTTTGCGGACATTGTATTTATATTAAGTTTTATACATATTGTTACGCTAATTTTCGTGTTGGTTTTTTTACCTCCCTATTTTTCTTATGGAATTATTGTTTTAGTATATTTTGTTTCAAGATCGCTACTCTATCCTAGTGGTATATTTTTTAATGCACAGATTTCAAATTTGCATGAGTTTGAATGGAATGGGATAATAGAATAACGATTGATGTACAAACTTGTGCTCATTCACGCTTACACATAAACTTACATAGTGTATAAAATTTCTTAATTAAGGCGAGTATGCAAATAAGAAAATAGTTTATTGGGGATACTACATTACGTTCAGACAAGATCATTGATGTTTTTACTACAAAAATATATTTCAATAACATCTATGTTCGACAAAGAGATAAAAAATTTCCATTTGGCATAAATGTGCAACTCTATGTAATCTAAAAGCCTTCAGCTGAAATGACGTCTTGTTTTCTTTGAAAATCCGTTGGGCTAATAAATAATAGTAAATGAAAATAAGGATAACAGTGCAGAAAATGGACTTTTGTGTCATAAGAATATTCTTAGGATTTGGTTTAGATAAATATGGTGGTTTCTACGTATCTATCCGACTAGTGTACTCTTCCTTTGTTGTAGTTTCTGTTTCTGCTGATCTTCGATGTGAAGTATTGTTTGTTGTTAGTAGTTTTTGTGGTACTTGCTCCGCTGCAGATTATGATGATGTTTTCTGTTTTTCGGTGTACTCTGAAAACTCTAGTTTTACTCTGACATGTTTACCTGCTCTTTCTACTGTAAATTTTTAACCATTTTTTTGGATGATTTTAATAAAGCGATCGTAAGGCGTCTGTAGCGGGTATCATATTTTATCATTTCTGACGAATATATATGACTTACTTACTTACGCCTGTTACTCCTCGTGAAGGAGCATAGGCCGCTCACCAGCATTCTCCATCCAACTCTGTCCTGGGCAATCCTTTCTAGCTCCGTCCAGTTGTAATTCATCGTTTTCATATCTGCTTCTAGTATCCGACGCAATGTGTTCTTTGGCCTTCCTCTTTTTCGCTTCCCTTCAGGATTCCAAGTTAGGGCTTGCCCCGTGATGCAGTTTGACGATTTTCGTAATGTATGTCCTATCCATTTCCGTCGTCTTTTCCTAATTTCTTCTTCAGCTGGAAGTTGGTTTGTTCTCTCCCACAGAAGGCTATTGCTGATGGTATCCGGCCAATGGATGTTGAGTATCTTGCGCAGACAGTTATTTATAAATACTTGTACTTTCTTGATTGTGGTTGTTGTAGTTCTCCAAGTTTCAGCTCCATACAGTAGAACTGCCTTGACGTTCGTATTGAAGATTCTCACTTTGATATTGGTTGAAAGTTGTTTTGAGTTCCATATGTTCTTCAATTGAAGGAATGCGACCCTTGCTTTACCGATCCTCGCCTTTACGTCTGCATCTGAGCCTCCTTGTTCATCGATGATGCTTCCCAGATATGTGAAGGATTCTACATCTTCCAGATTTTCGCCATCAAGAGTGATTGGATTGCTGTTTTCCTCTTTGAATTTGAGGACCTTAGTTTTCCCTTTGTGTATGCTGAGGCCTACTGATGCAGAGACTGCTGCTACACTGGCTGTCTTCATCTGCATTTGTTCGTGTGTACGCGATAGGAGGGCTAAGTCATCTGCGAAGTCCAAATCGTCTAATTGATTCTGACTTGTCCATTGTATTCCGTGTTTTCCTTCAGATGTCGAGGTCTTCATAATCCAGTCGACCACCAGAAGAAAAAGGAAGGGAGAGAGTAAACAGCCTTGTCTGACTCCGGTCCTTACTTGGAATGCATCTGTCAGCTGTCCTCCATGCACTACTTTGCACTGTAGTCCGTCGTATGAGTTCCGGATAATATTGACAATCTTCTCAGGAACTCCGTAGTGTCGAAGAAGTTTCCATAATGTCTTCCTATCTACACTGTCGAATGCCTTTTCATAATCAATGAAGTTGATGTATAGTGATGAGTTCCACTCAACTGATTGTTCGACGATGATCCGTAGTGTTGCAATTTGGTCTGTGCACGACCGATCCTTACGGAATCCAGCTTGTTGATCTCGAAGTTGGGCGTCTACTGCATCCTTCATCCGGTTCAGCAACAATCTGTTGAAGACTTTCCCTGGTATTGACAGTAGTGTTATGCCTCTGTAGTTTTCACATTTGCTCAGATCTCCTTTCTTTGGAATCTTGACGAGGTGTCCTTCTTTCCAGTCCATCGGCACTTGTTCCTCCTCCCAAATCTTTTTGAATAGAAGATAAAGCATGCTTGTGGTTGCTTCGATGTCTGATTTCAGTGCTTCAGCTGGTATGTTGTCGGGTCCTGCTGCTTTCCCGGTCTTCATTTGTCTGACGGCCATTCTAATTTCTTCCGTAGTTGGTGGATTGACATCTATAGGAAGATCTATGTGTGCTGCTTCAATGTTCGGTGGATTCATTGGAGCCGGCCTATTCAGGAGCTCTTCGAAGTATTCTACCCATCTGTTACGCGGTTGTTGAATTTCGGTGATTGGCTTGCCTTCTTTGTCTTTGACCGGCCTCTCTGGTTTACTGTATTTCCCTGATAGTTTCTTCGTTGTATCGTAAAGCTGTTTCATATTTCCTTCTCTAGCAGCTTTTTCTGCCGTCGTTGCTAGTTCTTCCACGTATTTCTTCTTGTCGGCTCTAATGCTCCTCTTCACTTGTTTGTTTGCTTCTATGTATTCAGCTTGTGCTTGGACTTTCTCTGCTCGTGTTCGGCTGTTGTTTATTGCTGTCTTCCTGTTCTTCCTTTCTTTGATCTTGTACAGTGTTTCTGTAGAGATCCATTCCTTATGATGGTATTTCTTTAGACCGAGAACCTCTTGACACGTTGAAGTTAATGCTTCCTTGATGCCTTTCCAGTTGTCCTCCATAGTAGTTTCTTCTTCTTTCAGTAGATCTTGTAAGGCTTGGAACCTCTTGTTAAGAGCTATCTTGAATTCATTGAGTGTGTCAGTATCTCAAAGGAAGGCTGTATTGAACCTTTGTAGTACTGTTTGTCCAGTTGTCCAGTTCTTTTTTGGCTCCAGCTTTAAATTGGCCACAACTAGGTGGTGATCTGAAGCTATGTCAGCACCTCTCCTGGTTCTCACATCTTCCATTGTCTTTCGGAATTTTTTGTTGATGCAAATATGATCTATCTGGTTATCTGTAGTGTGGTCCGGTGAGATCTATGTAGCCTTGTGTATACGCTTGTGTGGAAATATTGTGCCCCCCTATGACCAATTTGTTGAATGCACATAGATTTGCAAATCTTTCTCCATTTTCGTTTCTCTGTCCCAGCCCATGTCGTCCCATAATATCTTCATATCCGGTGTTGTCTATTCCGACTTTGGCATTTAGATCTCCCATCAGAATAGTTAGGTCCTTTCTTGGGTATTTCTCAATGATTGACTGCAACCGCTCGTAGAACTGATCTTTAATTTCGTCGTTGCTATCATTGGTGGGTGCATAACATTGGATAATATTCATTAAGATCCCCTCCTTCTTTGTTTTGAATGATGCTTTGATGATTCTGGATCCATGAGATTCCCATCCTACAAGTGCATTTCGTGCTACTTTGGACAGCATAAGAGCGACTCCCTGAGTGTGTGAATATATATGAGCATTTGTTCAATTCAACTGGTACAAACGATCTCACTTTCTGGGTTCTTTGTTCAACGAACTTCATGTATTACACCTGCTGTTTTATACATGCTCGAATATCTGTTGCACGTTCAAAGAATTCACCAGGCAAACGTAATGTCGTTCCATTAACCAACCCAGCAGCACAACAACCGATGCCTTATTTCATATTTGACTGAATGTTTAGTAGTATCAAAGGAAGCTAAACATCCGGTTTGTAATATCCCGCTTTGGCCATCAAAGGGATTTTTAACTGTTGGTCGAACGGGAAAAATTCCTATAGGAGATATGACGTGCCTGTAGACTTTCGACTTTTGGCATTGGATGCATTCCTGTGACCATTTTCTTAAATTTTTGTTTATGTTTGGCCATACAAACCTATCTGTAATAAGATTTACAGTGGCTTTGTACCAAGATGAGACATATGCAGTTTCTCCAAAATGTTTCTTTTCATTTCATAAGGTACAAAGGGGCGAGTTTTACCTGTTGAAGTAACAAAGGCTAGGGTGTCCGTGCCGTTTATGAAGATATTTTAGCATTACAGATTCATTTCCCCGGACTCTTGCTCCATGTCCACCTCTTCATGTTTCTCCATATCTTGATAGCTTATATCAGGTATTGAAAAGATAATGATATATAATCTCGATAATGCATCTGCTACACCGTTTTCCATGCCTTTTATGTCAAATGCAAATTGCAAAATGGTTTATAGTTGATGGATTTTGCGCAGACTATATTTAACATGATTGTGTATCAAGGATTTAGTAAGAGGTTTTTGACCAGTAAATGTTATAAAAGAATTGCCTTCTAATGTACACCGGAAATGTTTGATGGCTAAATAAACAACTAACAGTTTACTACCGAACGTGCTATATTTTGTTTGTTTCGAGGTTAGCTTTTTGCGAAAAATGCAAGGCGTTTCCATTGTTGATTGACACGTTGCTGAAGTACAGCACCTGCTGTAACATTGGAGACGTTGGTCATTACTGAAAAAAGTGTGTCAATTTTTCGTCGTACCAACAACGCCTCAGTGCTTAAAGCGCTTTTCAATTGTTCAAATGCTTGAATCGCTTGCGGTGCTATCAATAATGAGTTAGCGCGTCCCCTTAATAAATCGCTTAGCGGTCTCGCTATATCAAAACCTTTTGGAACCAGTTGGATAGAGGATAATTTTTGATGGCTTGTGTTTCCTCAGGAGCTGGTTTGGTACCTTGCTAGTCTAGTACGTGACCTAAAAAGCTGGGAGATTGTTTCCCAAACTCACACTTGTCAGGATCGATTGTTAACCCATACTCGTTTATCTTCTTGAGTTAAATGTTCACTTTCATCTTTGCTGACAATACGTAAGACATCTTTGTAAGCATTTACAAACAGCAAATCACGCATCACTTGATCAATAAAACTCTGGAAACTTTGCGCAGCATTACTTAGTCTAAAAGGCATACGGACAAATTTGTATAGCCCTAATTTGTTAGTGATAGCTGTTTTGGGAATATCGTCTGGTTAAATTGGAATATGATGGTAGGCACAGACGAGATCAACCTTTGAAGAAATCGTCACATCAAATAGATTATGAGTAATCATGTAACTGTGGAATAGGATATCTATCTGGTATAGTTCGGCTGTTATGAGCTTTATAATCGCCACAAGATTTAAACACAGAAGAGTTTTTCTTAGGGAGTGTGATAGCCAATTTTACCATTCTGTTGAATTTGTTCTTTGAGAGAGCGAGACGAGAGGGGTCAAGGCATCTTGAACGTGCAAACACTGATGGTCCCTCTGTCATAATGCGGTAAACGATGGTGCGTGTCGGTTTGTCACGTTTGAAACTCAGTCGTAATAAGTCCGGGAACTGATTCAGTAAATTGATGTATTTGTCACTCTTGCAACGAGGTTTGATTGATAAATGTATGAACTTCTCATTAGATATAATTCCTTTAATTTCACTACTATGATCGTCAAGTACAAATTTCTGGTTTCTAACATCTGTATTTTATGGAATTGCGGTAAATCAACTCCGATTATGTGGACAAGGAAGTCTGCTAATATGAAGCTCCATGAAATGTTGGATTTGTGACCGAAATGTTATTGAAGCTGCCTTTTACCATATGCCTTGAACTCAGATTTATTCGTAGCTTGCAGGATTAGTTTCAGGTCAAGTGTGTTTTTCTCAAGTGCATTGGGTGGTGCTACACCAACCTCTGCCCTGGTGTCAATAACTTTGTCCCAGTTCTTTTGTTTGTGATATATAACAAACGACTGTCTTCAAAGTTGTGGCCGACGACAGCAGTCGTCAATAATCTCCGGCCTCGATGTGTCCCTTGCCGTTTAGCTAAGACGTCACAGTGAGGACTGCTTTTTTGGCTTGTTTACCATACGTTCTATGGCACCAACATATGTTATGTCCGGTGGTGCTTGAACTACGACGTCTACGGCTTCTGAACCTTCCTCTACACTTTCAGTGGCAGGTATTCAAAAATTGTATCTGGGTTATCTATTCATTGAAGACGTCGACTGTTTGTCGTAACTCAGCGATCTCGTCAGTCACGTTTGTTTGCGTGTGTGCTACCATCCGCTAGTATCTGTTGTATGTTTTGCAGGAGACATGTGAGCAACAGTTGATATAAAAGACGTTTATTTACTATACGATTCCCCAATACATTTGTCATGTGGTGTTTTAATTTAGACGGTGTGTTGTCACCTAGCTGTACATTTGCTAAAAGTGGATCAATTGTCTGCTGGTCGGTGAGAGATGTAACACAAGTGACCTCCCTTTTTAGGCAACCGTATGGTGAGTCTGGATACGGCTAAAAAATGAAATCAGGCAATTGTTCAGTATCGTTGTGCGGTAGCAACGAGTTTACGTAACTAAATTCTGTGCACTGACTCTTTACAACAAAAACAATTTCTTAGTGTGCAAACCAGAGTTCAGTCTTTCGACTGTTAAAAACAGGCAAAGGTATAGAAATGGCACCACGGAAATAAACTTAGATGAAAGGCTCTGTGAACTATCAAGTGACATGATGCGAAGAAAATAATAAGAATTGTAATAACAATAAGCTGAGGATTGAAATATACAGTATGGGGACATAACAAGCAACAGCAAGAAATATATATGAGAGACTCACCGCAAAAAACTATCGCTTCCTGTTTAACTATGCTGATATACAGCAATAATTCCAAAAGAATAATCATATGAACGAATGTTATGGTTGTCAATGAATTGTTGATAAACGTAATAGTAATTTCAACGTGAGGTTTTTTATGATAGAATTAGATAATGTGCAGCAGGCGTCGTAGAGTAATGCGTGTATTAAATGCGACTCATCAACTTTATAGAGGGTAGTTTCCTCTATATCTTACTCCAATAAATAGTATCCCCTTACATGAGTATTTAACGCAGTCTAAATCTCCTAGTAGAATTATGGATTTACTCGAGATTATTCAAATATCTGAACACCAGTTGTGGTGGTAGTTTATTGGTAAATATTAGTAAAATCCGAATGCGTGCCAAATACCAACACACAGGGAAACGTGTGAGTGCATGTGTGAGTGTTAAAAGATCTATATATATTTATGAGCTTTAACTAATTGGTTGTGGATAAATTATTGATTGTCTGTGTATTATAACCAATAGGAGAATAGATTAAAGATTGGTGTGCAGACATGTGCTCAATCACACTCACACATAAACTTACAGAGTGGATTAAATGTTTAATCTAAGACAAGTAGACAAATAATAAAGTAGTAACTCGCGGTTATTACAATGGATTTCAGTGTGTTTGTGTTCGCGTTTGTTTGGGCATGTGATCGTGTTATTTTTAGTTTGAGTATGCTTTTTGTGACCGTATTTCTGAAATTATTTCCTTAATTACTATTGATTCTTCGTAATAGCACTTTTTTATATTGATTGGTTGTCGTAGTATTTATGTAGTATTTCTTTTCGTAAACTTTAACTGTATTCTTGATCCGATTAAAGGTTCTGACATTGATAACGGTTGATTGTTACTTTGATTTCAGTGAGTTCTTCAAGTGTAGAAATGCAGCCACTCAATTGCCACACGTGGTTTTACATCTGCATTCAAATCCTCCTCAGTCATCGACGAATCTGATCGGCTACTTTATAGTTTGCATTTCTTCCAGAGCTCCTACAGTTAGTCTGACACCTTAGGTATTCTCTGTGTTATGTTTGAGGATCTTGCTATTTCTCTAGTTTGTGTTGAGGCCTATTGATGCGGACTCTGCTGTTACACTGATTGTCTTGACTCGCATTTTTCGTTGTGTATCGGATGGAAGAGCTAGGTTACCTGTGAAGTCCAATTCGTTTAATCGCATCGAACTTAATAAGCATGAATTCACAATTGAAAATTTGGTAATTTTTTCTGTTATTGGTTTAAATATATCGAAATCTGTGTTGTTTCAATGTCATTAGAGCCCAATCCAAATAAAATACAACTTTACCTTTTTCCTTTGTACTTGTACAGCCTCAACATTCAAAATGAAAGCGGTGCTCTATACGGATAATGAAAGCACACCTCACTATTGGTCACCTGACTTGGCGGATACATCCACCACAGCTTACATCAATCTGGCAACATCGTTTTGTGGTTTGGTGAGTGTGATGGTGTTAGGTAACGTTTGGAAATAAATAATCCTATTGAATTAAATCACTGCGTGAGCAAACATGGTACTTGGAATTGGAATTGGTGGTTCGGTTGACATAAGTCAAATTGATGCATGGATTGACTCATTTATATGTTGATTTTACTCACACTTGATGATTGGTTACTAAATATCACAGATAATGGAAGTACACATAACTATCACAAAAACTCGAAATACACATCATACTGAACGAATTCAGCACTGAAATAACACAAAGAATATAGAAAAGAATCACACTGAGACATAATAAGTATCACTCTGAACGAAATACCACACTGAAAATAAAATAAACATTACATTATATCATCATATTGAATTGAAACTGGACGTGAAGTTGAACAAAATCACAATCAGTTTAAAACGTACTTTTGCATTTCTAACCTGTTAGATGATGAGTTTGGATTTGAAGTCACCTCTAAAAGATGTGGAAGAATGTGTGAAGATTTCTCAGACATCATGTTTACAGTATTTTTGTTCATAGATTTCCACAAAAGAATATTGATTTGGAGTAATTGTCGTTCATCATTGTTCCAGATGAATGTTATGAGTCTTTCATTTTCGCTTGTGTAATCATTTCGAGAATCGGTGGTTTATTTAATATTTCATTTGTTACTTATATACATTTACAGCTTTTACAAGGTTTGAAACTTGGAAAGCCATCATTCTCAGAGAATGCAAAGTGTGTCAATGTTCTCTTCATACCGGTTGACTTAGTAATCCGTCAGAAGCGACAGATAAACACAAATGGGAGCTTAGGCCAAAATACAACACAAGGTGTCCAGGGAACAGCAGACCTACAGATTGCATCCCCTGAAGCCGCAGTGCTGAACTCAACATCAGTTACACAAATCATCAGTTCTGGTATCAGTCAACTAAACACATCATTTGGAGTGCAATTGTCTAATTTAGAAATTAATAGTGAGTTCATGATTTAATTTAAATCTTACCATTTAACAAACGCACTGGTATATTTCAGAGTATAGACAAAAGCACAACTTATTTGAAGTACTTAAAAATGTGATGTGAAATAGATTGATGAGAATCAATGATCCACATACATCATAACCAAAACAATGAAAATAAAGTAGAAGATTTTAGAATGGCGAACAACATACAGAAGGTTAAGTAAGCCAATTGATAACTGATATGCGACGTAATAAGGGAAAACGGTAGATTGCATTAGTCAAAAAATAAAATGATGTTTTGAATAGAAACAACCAACACAGAAATATCAAGAAAAGAAGAAAAAATGAAAAAATAAGGAAAACGGTCTAAGGTGGAACAAGGAATGATATGAAATAACAACTCAATTGATAAATGGTTTAAGAAAAACATGAAAGAAAAAGTAGAATCAGGCGAAATTGGAAAAAATCATGTGATGAAATTACAGGAAATTCTGTGAAAAATAATCCGATTATTAATGTGTACTGCTCATCACATTGTTTGTTTGTCTGCACATAAACATTAGACATTCCAACGGCTACCACATCAGAAGCATCTACCCCCGAATCCAGCACACTTATCCCGTCGGAAGTGACCACTGCATCGTCAGAACCGACAGCATCATTTATATCTACACATTCTCAGACCGATCCGTTGATCGTGATCATTGAGTTCTACTATTCCTTTGCATTCGGTGTTGCGTATATGTGCAGTTTTTTAAAGCATGTGTGTTCGGTGTATCGGTCAATTCAACGAATGTCACACAATATGTGTCACCTCATTCGGTTGATCGTCACCTGATGATGTGTCGAATGAACACCTGTCAATTGTGTACTTGAAATCATTATCGAAATGACTTACCTCACACTTTCAGAACATAGTGTGTGTGCGTATGTGATTGCGTGTCTGTGGACATTAATATGAGCATAAACTATGCATGTACGCGGTGAGTGTTTGCTTGTATGTGTTGGTGAATTTCAGTGAGTGAGTGTGCAAGAACAGCCCATGTCGTGCTTCACACACCCACACAAGCCCTTCACACTGTGCCTAGTGATGTCGACGAAATAATATTGCGTGCATTGGTAGTTGTGATCAGTATGGTTTTTGGTTTGTTACTGGAGGTTTGGGGTTGAGCATAGAACACTTTGAGTGAACGTGCACACTGGAGCACACTCTATTGAGTGAAGTTGTCAAGTCGATTGAGTGGTGCTGCGGAAATTGTCGGTCGAACAGTCTTTCACTCAGCCATATCGGATTTCAACACGTGAACGATGTTTTTCAGCATTGATTCAAATCTTTGCTTGATGTTGGTTTTATATAATTTCTCGCTAGCTGTTTATTCTATATTAGTCTTTCTATGTATTTTGCTTGTTCGTTCCTCCTTCATTCGGTTGTGTACTTTCTTTTTTATGTCGTGCCGGTTTTTAATTAGGCATCATTTTTCTAACTATTCTGTTGTTGTTCACTGTTCATGTTTGTTTTCATTTCAGTTTCATGAATTCCGTCAGAAATTTTGATTATTGATACTGTATGTATAATTCTGAATTACCGTATTTGGTTTAATGTCATACATATTTCACTATGTCGTTTCAATTGGGATACACCGGTTAATTACCGTATCTTCTGTCACTATTTACCACAGTGTTTAGCTTTTCAAACTTACCTATCAAAGTCGATCAGGTCATTCAGCCAATAAAAAACGATTCGCAACTGGAAGATCACGGCTCAAATCAAGAGGAGAAAAAACCTGAACGCACATGTTAATTACGACCACACCTACTTACTTATTTACCCACTTACCTAATTACTTACATACCTACTTACCAACTTACTTGCTGAATTTCCTACTTACTTACCCGTTCACTCCTCTTACCCATCGTGGAGGAGAATAAGCCGTCCATCAGCATGCTCCATCGAAATCTGTCCTGAAAAATCCTTACCAGTTGTTTCCATTCCTTATTCATCGCTGAAATTTGTCCGTCCCTTTATTTTGTCGTTATTTGGATCAGACGATGTTTATCAACGGGCTCTCTACTTTAATGGCCCTGAATCTGACTCCAATTTGATCGTATGAATGACTTTGTGGGTATCATTACCAAGGTTTGATTTGATAATTTATAGTAATTTGAGCATTGGGTAGATTGTTATAAATAAATAATATATTTGCAATATCCTAACGAGTAGAAAATCTAATTTTCTACTAGAATGAGGTATATGGGCTCGACATAATAATCAAGACAACGAAAGTCTACTTCTAATTCCCGACACAATGTGTTCCTTGGTCTTCCTTTTTTCCTTTTCACTTTAGGGTTCCAAGTTGGCGCTAGCTTAATGATGAAGTCTGATGATTTCCGCAATGCATGACCTATGTAATCCGGACGCCTTTTCCTAATTTTCTCTTCAACTGCGAGCTGATTCCTTTTATTCTGTAGTAGGCTTTTGTTGATGGTATCCGGTCAACGAATATTGAGTATCTTGCGTAGACAATTGTTTATAAATACTTGTACTGTTTTCATGATGGTTGTAGTAATTCTGAAAATTTTAGCTAAGCGCAATTGAACTGTCTTGGCGTTCTCATTGAACATTTTGACATTGATATTGGTTGAAAATTGTTTTGAATTTCACACATTCCTCAACCATTGAAATGTTGTCCTTGCATTTTCAATTATTGCCTACATGTATGCATCAGATCAAACTTCCACAAGAATGATGCTATTCAAGTAAGTAAAATTCACAACTTCTCTACGGTTAAAAAATAGCATAGTTAAAACACGCACAGGCTAAATGCAAGTTGGGAAGAGCATGAGGCATGCAGTTTGAATGTCTGCATGTAAAAATGTAAAGGAGTGTGGGTTCGACTGATGGCTTGAGGACGAGTGTGAATATGATGACCAGCAGGATGTAAATATATGCAACGCCTATATTGACTCGCACAATGTAAACCACATGTACAATGTAAACTGTTTGTTTAAATGCACAAAATAGGTATCTCATCAAATAACACAACAGAATCATCGACCTCGCAAACCAGTACACAAACTCAAACCGAAGTATTAAATAATAAACAGGAATCGACAATAACAATTACAACTACTCAAACAAACAATGAATCAACATTCTCAGCAAGTGAGTTAATAAGATCTTAAAAAACAATAAAATAATTACTATTATAAATAATCAGATGTTGCAAAGAAAGAATGCATGACATGACGAAAATTTAAAAACCAAAGGATTGGTCCAAATACAAAAAAATTATATAAACAAGTAAAGGGACAAAGCGAGTTTGTTTGATGATGTTTTTACAATAGGGTGAAGAATTGTCTTATAATGTAGCTAGTCAAACAAACCGACTGAATGAAAACCCACCCATCTGTTGGTGGATTCGTAATGAATACCAATATTAAATAGAATGTGTTTTAGTGTATTTTAAGGTCTCACATTGTTACGGTGTATATTCCAGTTACTTTGAATTTTCTTACCTAAATTAATGAAACACTTTATTTACTTTTAACCCATCATTTCACAGCGTTTTGAATAAGTGGCGTTTTCTATCATGGTCTGATCACTTCACTCAATAGATAAAGAAGAACTGAATAAGACTGATTTTCACAGGCCTAACAAAGTCATACAGTATAGGGAGGTTGTTCGTGGAGGTTGTTGAGTGTTGCTGATATTGTGAATTGACCTGAATCAGAGAACAGATGAAAAGTAGGTGGAAACGGACTGCTGTTTTGTTGCTAGAATTCCAGTAGGTTGAGATGAATGCAGTTAAATCGTGTCTAGTGCAATGTGATTGTAAAACGAAGACCATGGAAGCTGATGGTTGCGTAATATCTGTGATCGACCGAAGTTGGAAATGTGAACCGGTTCAGTGGTCCACATGTTGAATGCTCGTCTCAACAACTGAGTGTCTTGAGTTCAATTGTCGATGAACTCGTTGATGTTTACTGTTGGAGAGGTCCGTACTAGGACAAAACAATTGTCCAGTGCTTCCTGATTCCCACTAGTTGTCTAACAAAGATTTGATTGTGGTCACAATATAAATCTTACACTCAACGAAACTTCAGACCATGTAGATCGAATTCAACAATGTAGCACTATTCAAATATATACAAGTTCACTGCATTCCGAGAACCACAAAGTGTGCTACATAAATTATAGGAATTCATTTTAAAATTTGACAGCAATTTGGGAATTCGATATGAGGATCACTTCCGAAAAAATAGAACACATGCTCACTCCAATATTGAAAAGCATACACTATTATTTGTACTCATATTTTTCGGTAACAGATTAGTGACAGGTATGGGAAGCTGGAATCATTTTGAACACGCTACTATCACCACGACTGATAATTAATCACTCATAGTTAGATGTAGAGAATAACAAACAATGCCAAACAGTTGGTTAATTCTACACTCTGATTTTTGTTTGAAAGATACCTCCGCATCAGTTCCACAAGTGAGCACATCCACGTCAACACCAACAACACTCACTGGTAATCAAACTTCACTGACATCCACACTTTCGAGTCAACCGACAGAGTCTGTGGGGACAACATCAGCTCCAACTAACACCACAACATCAAGTACTGTAGGCACAAGTGAGCAAAACATTTTATTGTTTATAGATCACTCAATGACTGTGGTTGTATTAGTTATATAAATCGACCGAATTGTCAGATCTTTCCATGTGCTCGTTACGTGTTGCTTTTGAGAGTAAAATGTGACGGGTTGTTGAGCGTCGACTGACACTCAGCTTACTTTCTATTTAATAGGTGATTTCTTTTCTATGATCGATTTCTACTCTGAAGTCACTGAGTGTAGACTGTTTGTAGTTGTGTTGAACAAAGCATTTCCTAGACAATATTCTGGTTTCCTGTATTTGGTCGCGAATCGTGTATCCAGAATAATGTGATCCCAGTCTGTCTATAGTGCATCAACCAAGCATTTAGTCTAGTGGCCGTACAGTCTAGACACAGGATTCATGATCATAGTAGATTAGTATATACCGTGGTAAAGGAGAATATCTTTATTCTGCTGTTATATCAGCTGATGTGCATGTTGTTTTCCATAATGAAGTAAAGTGTTAAAGCGGGTTTGTTTTGTGATGTTTTTACAATAGGGTGAAGAATTGTCTTATAATGTAGCTAGTCAAACAAACCGACTGAATGAAAACCCACCCATCTGTTGGTGGATTCGCAATGAATACCAATATTAAATAGAATGTGTTTTAGTGTATTTTAAGGTCTCACATTGTTACGGTGTATATTCCAGTTACTTTGAATTTTCTTACCTAAATTAATGAAACACTTTATTTACTTTTAACCCATCAATTCACAGCGTTTTGAATAAGTGGCGTTTTCTATCATGGTCTGATCACTTCACTCAATAGATAAAGAAGAACTGAATAAGACTGATTTTCACAGGCCTAACAAAGTCATACAGTATAGGGAGGTTGTTCGTGGAGGTTGTTGAGTGTTGCTGATATTGTGAATTGACCTGAATCAGAGAACAGATGAAAAGTAGGTGGAAACGGACTGCTGTTTTGTTGCTAGAATTCCAGTAGGTTGAGATGAATGCAGTTAAATCGTGTCTAGTGCAATGTGATTGTAAAACGAAGACCATGGAAGCTGATGGTTGCGTAATATCTGTGATCGACCGAAGTTGGAAATGTGAACCGGTTCAGTGGTCCACATGTTGAATGCTCGTCTCAACAACTGAGTGTCTTGAGTTCAATTGTCGATGAACTCGTTGATGTTTACTGTTGGAGAGGTCCGTACTAGGACAAAACAATTGTCCAGTGCTTCCTGATTCCCACTAGTTGTCTAACAAAGATTTGATTGTGGTCACAATATAAATCTTACACTCAACGAAACTTCAGACCATGTAGATCGAATTCAACAATGTAGCACTATTCAAATATATACAAGTTCACTGCATTCCGAGAACCACAAAGTGTGCTACATAAATTATAGGAATTCATTTTAAAATTTGACAGCAATTTGGGAATTCGATATGAGGATCACTTCCGAAAAAATAGAACACATGCTCACTCCAATATTGAAAAGCATACACTATTATTTGTACTCATATTTTTCGGTAACAGATTAGTGACAGGTATGGGAAGCTGGAATCATTTTGAACACGCTACTATCACCACGACTGATAATTAATCACTCATAGTTAGATGTAGAGAATAACAAACAATGCCAAACAGTTGGTTAATTCTACACTCTGATTTTTGTTTGAAAGATACCTCCGCATCAGTTCCACAAGTGAGCACATCCACGTCAACACCAACAACACTCACTGGTAATCAAACTTCACTGACATCCACACTTTCGAGTCAACCGACAGAGTCTGTGGGGACAACATCAGCTCCAACTAACACCGCAACATCAAGTACTGTAGGCACAAGTGAGCAAAACATTTTATTGTTTATAGATCACTCAATGACTGTGGTTGTATTAGTTATATAAATCGACCGAATTGTCAGATCTTTCCATGTGCTCGTTACGTGTTGCTTTTGAGAGTAAAATGTGACGGGTTGTTGAGCGTCGACTGACACTCAGCTTACTTTCTATTTAATAGGTGATTTCTTTTCTATGATCGATTTCTACTCTGAAGTCACTGAGTGTAGACTGTTTGTAGTTGTGTTGAACAAAGCATTTCCTAGACAATATTCTGGTTTCCTGTATTTGGTCGCGAATCGTGTATCCAGAATAATGTGATCCCAGTCTGTCTATAGTGCATCAACCAAGCATTTAGTCTAGTGGCCGTACAGTCTAGACACAGGATTCATGATCATAGTAGATTAGTATATACCGTGGTAAAGGAGAATATCTTTATTCTGCTGTTATATCAGCTGATGTGCATGTTGTTTTCCATAATGAAGTAAAGTGTTAAAGCGGGTTTGTTTTGTGATGTTTTTACAATAGGGTGAAGAATTGTCTTATAATGTAGCTAGTCAAACAAACCGACTGAATGAAAACCCACCCATCTGTTGGTGGATTCGTAATGAATACCAATATTAAATAGAATGTGTTTTAGTGTATTTTAAGGTCTCACATTGTTACGGTGTATATTCCAGTTACTTTGAATTTTCTTACCTAAATTAATGAAACACTTTATTTACTTTTAACCCATCAATTCACAGCGTTTTGAATAAGTGGCGTTTTCTATCATGGTCTGATCACTTCACTCAATAGATAAAGAAGAACTGAATAAGACTGATTTTCACAGGCCTAACAAAGTCATACAGTATAGGGAGGTTGTTCGTGGAGGTTGTTGAGTGTTGCTGATATTGTGAATTGACCTGAATCAGAGAACAGATGAAAAGTAGGTGGAAACGGACTGCTGTTTTGTTGCTAGAATTCCAGTAGGTTGAGATGAATGCAGTTAAATCGTGTCTAGTGCAATGTGATTGTAAAACGAAGACCATGGAAGCTGATGGTTGCGTAATATCTGTGATCGACCGAAGTTGGAAATGTGAACCGGTTCAGTGGTCCACATGTTGAATGCTCGTCTCAACAACTGAGTGTCTTGAGTTCAATTGTCGATGAACTCGTTGATGTTTACTGTTGGAGAGGTCCGTACTAGGACAAAACAATTGTCCAGTGCTTCCTGATTCCCACTAGTTGTCTAACAAAGATTTGATTGTGGTCACAATATAAATCTTACACTCAACGAAACTTCAGACCATGTAGATCGAATTCAACAATGTAGCACTATTCAAATATATACAAGTTCACTGCATTCCGAGAACCACAAAGTGTGCTACATAAATTATAGGAATTCATTTTAAAATTTGACAGCAATTTGGGAATTCGATATGAGGATCACTTCCGAAAAAATAGAACACATGCTCACTCCAATATTGAAAAGCATACACTATTATTTGTACTCATATTTTTCGGTAACAGATTAGTGACAGGTATGGGAAGCTGGATTCATTTTGAACACGCTACTATCACCACGACTGATAATTAATCACTCATAGTTAGATGTAGAGAATAACAAACAATGCCAAACAGTTGGTTAATTCTACACTCTGATTTTTGTTTGAAAGATACCTCCGCATCAGTTCCACAAGTGAGCACATCCACGTCAACACCAACAACACTCACTGGTAATCAAACTTCACTGACATCCACACTTTCGAGTCAACCGACAGAGTCTGTGGGGACAACATCAGCTCCAACTAACACCACAACATCAAGTACTGTAGGCACAAGTGAGCAAAACATTTTATTGTTTATAGATCACTCAATGACTGTGGTTGTATTAGTTATATAAATCGACCGAATTGTCAGATCTTTCCATGTGCTCGTTACGTGTTGCTTTTGAGAGTAAAATGTGACGGGTTGTTGAGCGTCGACTGACACTCAGCTTACTTTCTATTTAATAGGTGATTTCTTTTCTATGATCGATTTCTACTCTGAAGTCACTGAGTGTAGACTGTTTGTAGTTGTGTTGAACAAAGCATTTCCTAGACAATATTCTGGTTTCCTGTATTTGGTCGCGAATCGTGTATCCAGAATAATGTGATCCCAGTCTGTCTATAGTGCATCAACCAAGCATTTAGTCTAGTGGCCGTACAGTCTAGACACAGGATTCATGATCATAGTAGATTAGTATATACCGTGGTAAAGGAGAATATCTTTATTCTGCTGTTATATCAGCTGATGTGCATGTTGTTTTCCATAATGAAGTAAAGTGTTAAAGCGGGTTTGTTTTGTGATGTTTTTACAATAGGGTGAAGAATTGTCTTATAATGTAGCTAGTCAAACAAACCGACTGAATGAAAACCCACCCATCTGTTGGTGGATTCGTAATGAATACCAATATTAAATAGAATGTGTTTTAGTGTATTTTAAGGTCTCACATTGTTACGGTGTATATTCCAGTTACTTTGAATTTTCTTACCTAAATTAATGAAACACTTTATTTACTTTTAACCCATCATTTCACAGCGTTTTGAATAAGTGGCGTTTTCTATCATGGTCTGATCACTTCACTCAATAGATAAAGAAGAACTGAATAAGACTGATTTTCACAGGCCTAACAAAGTCATACAGTATAGGGAGGTTGTTCGTGGAGGTTGTTGAGTGTTGCTGATATTGTGAATTGACCTGAATCAGAGAACAGATGAAAAGTAGGTGGAAACGGACTGCTGTTTTGTTGCTAGAATTCCAGTAGGTTGAGATGAATGCAGTTAAATCGTGTCTAGTGCAATGTGATTGTAAAACGAAGACCATGGAAGCTGATGGTTGCGTAATATCTGTGATCGACCGAAGTTGGAAATGTGAACCGGTTCAGTGGTCCACATGTTGAATGCTCGTCTCAACAACTGAGTGTCTTGAGTTCAATTGTCGATGAACTCGTTGATGTTTACTGTTGGAGAGGTCCGTACTAGGACAAAACAATTGTCCAGTGCTTCCTGATTCCCACTAGTTGTCTAACAAAGATTTGATTGTGGTCACAATATAAATCTTACACTCAACGAAACTTCAGACCATGTAGATCGAATTCAACAATGTAGCACTATTCAAATATATACAAGTTCACTGCATTCCGAGAACCACAAAGTGTGCTACATAAATTATAGGAATTCATTTTAAAATTTGACAGCAATTTGGGAATTCGATATGAGGATCACTTCCGAAAAAATAGAACACATGCTCACTCCAATATTGAAAAGCATACACTATTATTTGTACTCATATTTTTCGGTAACAGATTAGTGACAGGTATGGGAAGCTGGAATCATTTTGAACACGCTACTATCACCACGACTGATAATTAATCACTCATAGTTAGATGTAGAGAATAACAAACAATGCCAAACAGTTGGTTAATTCTACACTCTGATTTTTGTTTGAAAGATACCTCCGCATCAGTTCCACAAGTGAGCACATCCACGTCAACACCAACAACACTCACTGGTAATCAAACTTCACTGACATCCACACTTTCGAGTCAACCGACAGAGTCTGTGGGGACAACATCAGCTCCAACTAACACCACAACATCAAGTACTGTAGGCACAAGTGAGCAAAACATTTTATTGTTTATAGATCACTCAATGACTGTGGTTGTATTAGTTATATAAATCGACCGAATTGTCAGATCTTTCCATGTGCTCGTTACGTGTTGCTTTTGAGAGTAAAATGTGACGGGTTGTTGAGCGTCGACTGACACTCAGCTTACTTTCTATTTAATAGGTGATTTCTTTTCTATGATCGATTTCTACTCTGAAGTCACTGAGTGTAGACTGTTTGTAGTTGTGTTGAACAAAGCATTTCCTAGACAATATTCTGGTTTCCTGTATTTGGTCGCGAATCGTGTATCCAGAATAATGTGATCCCAGTCTGTCTATAGTGCATCAACCAAGCATTTAGTCTAGTGGCCGTACAGTCTAGACACAGGATTCATGATCATAGTAGATTAGTATATACCGTGGTAAAGGAGAATATCTTTATTCTGCTGTTATATCAGCTGATGTGCATGTTGTTTTCCATAATGAAGTAAAGTGTTAAAGCGGGTTTGTTTTGTGATGTTTTTACAATAGGGTGAAGAATTGTCTTATAATGTAGCTAGTCAAACAAACCGACTGAATGAAAACCCACCCATCTGTTGGTGGATTCGTAATGAATACCAATATTAAATAGAATGTGTTTTAGTGTATTTTAAGGTCTCACATTGTTACGGTGTATATTCCAGTTACTTTGAATTTTCTTACCTAAATTAATGAAACACTTTATTTACTTTTAACCCATCATTTCACAGCGTTTTGAATAAGTGGCGTTTTCTATCATGGTCTGATCACTTCACTCAATAGATAAAGAAGAACTGAATAAGACTGATTTTCACAGGCCTAACAAAGTCATACAGTATAGGGAGGTTGTTCGTGGAGGTTGTTGAGTGTTGCTGATATTGTGAATTGACCTGAATCAGAGAACAGATGAAAAGTAGGTGGAAACGGACTGCTGTTTTGTTGCTAGAATTCCAGTAGGTTGAGATGAATGCAGTTAAATCGTGTCTAGTGCAATGTGATTGTAAAACGAAGACCATGGAAGCTGATGGTTGCGTAATATCTGTGATCGACCGAAGTTGGAAATGTGAACCGGTTCAGTGGTCCACATGTTGAATGCTCGTCTCAACAACTGAGTGTCTTGAGTTCAATTGTCGATGAACTCGTTGATGTTTACTGTTGGAGAGGTCCGTACTAGGACAAAACAATTGTCCAGTGCTTCCTGATTCCCACTAGTTGTCTAACAAAGATTTGATTGTGGTCACAATATAAATCTTACACTCAACGAAACTTCAGACCATGTAGATCGAATTCAACAATGTAGCACTATTCAAATATATACAAGTTCACTGCATTCCGAGAACCACAAAGTGTGCTACATAAATTATAGGAATTCATTTTAAAATTTGACAGCAATTTGGGAATTCGATATGAGGATCACTTCCGAAAAAATAGAACACATGCTCACTCCAATATTGAAAAGCATACACTATTATTTGTACTCATATTTTTCGGTAACAGATTAGTGACAGGTATGGGAAGCTGGAATCATTTTGAACACGCTACTATCACCACGACTGATAATTAATCACTCATAGTTAGATGTAGAGAATAACAAACAATGCCAAACAGTTGGTTAATTCTACACTCTGATTTTTGTTTGAAAGATACCTCCGCATCAGTTCCACAAGTGAGCACATCCACGTCAACACCAACAACACTCACTGGTAATCAAACTTCACTGACATCCACACTTTCGAGTCAACCGACAGAGTCTGTGGGGACAACATCAGCTCCAACTAACACCACAACATCAAGTACTGTAGGCACAAGTGAGCAAAACATTTTATTGTTTATAGATCACTCAATGACTGTGGTTGTATTAGTTATATAAATCGACCGAATTGTCAGATCTTTCCATGTGCTCGTTACGTGTTGCTTTTGAGAGTAAAATGTGACGGGTTGTTGAGCGTCGACTGACACTCAGCTTACTTTCTATTTAATAGGTGATTTCTTTTCTATGATCGATTTCTACTCTGAAGTCACTGAGTGTAGACTGTTTGTAGTTGTGTTGAACAAAGCATTTCCTAGACAATATTCTGGTTTCCTGTATTTGGTCGCGAATCGTGTATCCAGAATAATGTGATCCCAGTCTGTCTATAGTGCATCAACCAAGCATTTAGTCTAGTGGCCGTACAGTCTAGACACAGGATTCATGATCATAGTAGATTAGTATATACCGTGGTAAAGGAGAATATCTTTATTCTGCTGTTATATCAGCTGATGTGCATGTTGTTTTCCATAATGAAGTAAAGTGTTAAAGCGGGTTTGTTTTGTGATGTTTTTACAATAGGGTGAAGAATTGTCTTATAATGTAGCTAGTCAAACAAACCGACTGAATGAAAACCCACCCATCTGTTGGTGGATTCGTAATGAATACCAATATTAAATAGAATGTGTTTTAGTGTATTTTAAGGTCTCACATTGTTACGGTGTATATTCCAGTTACTTTGAATTTTCTTACCTAAATTAATGAAACACTTTATTTACTTTTAACCCATCATTTCACAGCGTTTTGAATAAGTGGCGTTTTCTATCATGGTCTGATCACTTCACTCAATAGATAAAGAAGAACTGAATAAGACTGATTTTCACAGGCCTAACAAAGTCATACAGTATAGGGAGGTTGTTCGTGGAGGTTGTTGAGTGTTGCTGATATTGTGAATTGACCTGAATCAGAGAACAGATGAAAAGTAGGTGGAAACGGACTGCTGTTTTGTTGCTAGAATTCCAGTAGGTTGAGATGAATGCAGTTAAATCGTGTCTAGTGCAATGTGATTGTAAAACGAAGACCATGGAAGCTGATGGTTGCGTAATATCTGTGATCGACCGAAGTTGGAAATGTGAACCGGTTCAGTGGTCCACATGTTGAATGCTCGTCTCAACAACTGAGTGTCTTGAGTTCAATTGTCGATGAACTCGTTGATGTTTACTGTTGGAGAGGTCCGTACTAGGACAAAACAATTGTCCAGTGCTTCCTGATTCCCACTAGTTGTCTAACAAAGATTTGATTGTGGTCACAATATAAATCTTACACTCAACGAAACTTCAGACCATGTAGATCGAATTCAACAATGTAGCACTATTCAAATATATACAAGTTCACTGCATTCCGAGAACCACAAAGTGTGCTACATAAATTATAGGAATTCATTTTAAAATTTGACAGCAATTTGGGAATTCGATATGAGGATCACTTCCGAAAAAATAGAACACATGCTCACTCCAATATTGAAAAGCATACACTATTATTTGTACTCATATTTTTCGGTAACAGATTAGTGACAGGTATGGGAAGCTGGAATCATTTTGAACACGCTACTATCACCACGACTGATAATTAATCACTCATAGTTAGATGTAGAGAATAACAAACAATGCCAAACAGTTGGTTAATTCTACACTCTGATTTTTGTTTGAAAGATACCTCCGCATCAGTTCCACAAGTGAGCACATCCACGTCAACACCAACAACACTCACTGGTAATCAAACTTCACTGACATCCACACTTTCGAGTCAACCGACAGAGTCTGTGGGGACAACATCAGCTCCAACTAACACCGCAACATCAAGTACTGTAGGCACAAGTGAGCAAAACATTTTATTGTTTATAGATCACTCAGTGACTGTGGTTGTATTAGTTATATAAATCGACCGAATTGTCAGATCTTTCCATGTGCTCGTTACGTGTTGCTTTTGAGAGTAAAATGTGACGGGTTGTTGAGCGTCGACTGACACTCAGCTTACTTTCTATTTAATAGGTGATTTCTTTTCTATGATCGATTTCTACTCTGAAGTCACTGAGTGTAGACTGTTTGTAGTTGTGTTGAACAAAGCATTTCCTAGACAATATTCTGGTTTCCTGTATTTGGTCGCGAATCGTGTATCCAGAATAATGTGATCCCAGTCTGTCTATAGTGCATCAACCAAGCATTTAGTCTAGTGGCCGTACAGTCTAGACACAGGATTCATGATCATAGTAGATTAGTATATACCGTGGTAAAGGAGAATATCTTTATTCTGCTGTTATATCAGCTGATGTGCATGTTGTTTTCCATAATGAAGTAAAGTGTTAAAGCGGGTTTGTTTTGTGATGTTTTTACAATAGGGTGAAGAATTGTCTTATAATGTAGCTAGTCAAACAAACCGACTGAATGAAAACCCACCCATCTGTTGGTGGATTCGTAATGAATACCAATATTAAATAGAATGTGTTTTAGTGTATTTTAAGGTCTCACATTGTTACGGTGTATATTCCAGTTACTTTGAATTTTCTTACCTAAATTAATGAAACACTTTATTTACTTTTAACCCATCATTTCACAGCGTTTTGAATAAGTGGCGTTTTCTATCATGGTCTGATCACTTCACTCAATAGATAAAGAAGAACTGAATAAGACTGATTTTCACAGGCCTAACAAAGTCATACAGTATAGGGAGGTTGTTCGTGGAGGTTGTTGAGTGTTGCTGATATTGTGAATTGACCTGAATCAGAGAACAGATGAAAAGTAGGTGGAAACGGACTGCTGTTTTGTTGCTAGAATTCCAGTAGGTTGAGATGAATGCAGTTAAATCGTGTCTAGTGCAATGTGATTGTAAAACGAAGACCATGGAAGCTGATGGTTGCGTAATATCTGTGATCGACCGAAGTTGGAAATGTGAACCGGTTCAGTGGTCCACATGTTGAATGCTCGTCTCAACAACTGAGTGTCTTGAGTTCAATTGTCGATGAACTCGTTGATGTTTACTGTTGGAGAGGTCCGTACTAGGACAAAACAATTGTCCAGTGCTTCCTGATTCCCACTAGTTGTCTAACAAAGATTTGATTGTGGTCACAATATAAATCTTACACTCAACGAAACTTCAGACCATGTAGATCGAATTCAACAATGTAGCACTATTCAAATATATACAAGTTCACTGCATTCCGAGAACCACAAAGTGTGCTACATAAATTATAGGAATTCATTTTAAAATTTGACAGCAATTTGGGAATTCGATATGAGGATCACTTCCGAAAAAATAGAACACATGCTCACTCCAATATTGAAAAGCATACACTATTATTTGTACTCATATTTTTCGGTAACAGATTAGTGACAGGTATGGGAAGCTGGAATCATTTTGAACACGCTACTATCACCACGACTGATAATTAATCACTCATAGTTAGATGTAGAGAATAACAAACAATGCCAAACAGTTGGTTAATTCTACACTCTGTTTTTGTTTGAAAGATACCTCCGCATCAGTTCCACAAGTGAGCACATCCACGTCAACACCAACAACACTCACTGGTAATCAAACTTCACTGACATCCACACTTTCGAGTCAACCGACAGAGTCTGTGGGGACAACATCAGCTCCAACTAACACCACAACATCAAGTACTGTAGGCACAAGTGAGCAAAACATTTTATTGTTTATAGATCACTCAATGACTGTGGTTGTATTAGTTATATAAATCGACCGAATTGTCAGATCTTTCCATGTGCTCGTTACGTGTTGCTTTTGAGAGTAAAATGTGACGGGTTGTTGAGCGTCGACTGACACTCAGCTTACTTTCTATTTAATAGGTGATTTCTTTTCTATGATCGATTTCTACTCTGAAGTCACTGAGTGTAGACTGTTTGTAGTTGTGTTGAACAAAGCATTTCCTAGACAATATTCTGGTTTCCTGTATTTGGTCGCGAATCGTGTATCCAGAATAATGTGATCCCAGTCTGTCTATAGTGCATCAACCAAGCATTTAGTCTAGTGGCCGTACAGTCTAGACACAGGATTCATGATCATAGTAGATTAGTATATACCGTGGTAAAGGAGAATATCTTTATTCTGCTGTTATATCAGCTGATGTGCATGTTGTTTTCCATAATGAAGTAAAGTGTTAAAGCGGGTTTGTTTTGTGATGTTTTTACAATAGGGTGAAGAATTGTCTTATAATGTAGCTAGTCAAACAAACCGACTGAATGAAAACCCACCCATCTGTTGGTGGATTCGTAATGAATACCAATATTAAATAGAATGTGTTTTAGTGTATTTTAAGGTCTCACATTGTTACGGTGTATATTCCAGTTACTTTGAATTTTCTTACCTAAATTAATGAAACACTTTATTTACTTTTAACCCATCATTTCACAGCGTTTTGAATAAGTGGCGTTTTCTATCATGGTCTGATCACTTCACTCAATAGATAAAGAAGAACTGAATAAGACTGATTTTCACAGGCCTAACAAAGTCATACAGTATAGGGAGGTTGTTCGTGGAGGTTGTTGAGTGTTGCTGATATTGTGAATTGACCTGAATCAGAGAACAGATGAAAAGTAGGTGGAAACGGACTGCTGTTTTGTTGCTAGAATTCCAGTAGGTTGAGATGAATGCAGTTAAATCGTGTCTAGTGCAATGTGATTGTAAAACGAAGACCATGGAAGCTGATGGTTGCGTAATATCTGTGATCGACCGAAGTTGGAAATGTGAACCGGTTCAGTGGTCCACATGTTGAATGCTCGTCTCAACAACTGAGTGTCTTGAGTTCAATTGTCGATGAACTCGTTGATGTTTACTGTTGGAGAGGTCCGTACTAGGACAAAACAATTGTCCAGTGCTTCCTGATTCCCACTAGTTGTCTAACAAAGATTTGATTGTGGTCACAATATAAATCTTACACTCAACGAAACTTCAGACCATGTAGATCGAATTCAACAATGTAGCACTATTCAAATATATACAAGTTCACTGCATTCCGAGAACCACAAAGTGTGCTACATAAATTATAGGAATTCATTTTAAAATTTGACAGCAATTTGGGAATTCGATATGAGGATCACTTCCGAAAAAATAGAACACATGCTCACTCCAATATTGAAAAGCATACACTATTATTTGTACTCATATTTTTCGGTAACAGATTAGTGACAGGTATGGGAAGCTGGAATCATTTTGAACACGCTACTATCACCACGACTGATAATTAATCACTCATAGTTAGATGTAGAGAATAACAAATAATGCCAAACAGTTGGTTAATTCTACACTCTGTTTTTGTTTGAAAGATACCTCCGCATCAGTTCCACAAGTGAGCACATCCACGTCAACACCAACAACACTCACTGGTAATCAAACTTCACTGACATCCACACTTTCGAGTCAACCGACAGAGTCTGTGGGGACAACATCAGCTCCAACTAACACCACAACATCAAGTACTGTAGGCACAAGTGAGCAAAACATTTTATTGTTTATAGATCACTCAATGACTGTGGTTGTATTAGTTATATAAATCGACCGAATTGTCAGATCTTTCCATGTGCTCGTTACGTGTTGCTTTTGAGAGTAAAATGTGACGGGTTGTTGAGCGTCGACTGACACTCAGCTTACTTTCTATTTAATAGGTGATTTCTTTTCTATGATCGATTTCTACTCTGAAGTCACTGAGTGTAGACTGTTTGTAGTTGTGTTGAACAAAGCATTTCCTAGACAATATTCTGGTTTCCTGTATTTGGTCGCGAATCGTGTATCCAGAATAATGTGATCCCAGTCTGTCTATAGTGCATCAACCAAGCATTTAGTCTAGTGGCCGTACAGTCTAGACACAGGATTCATGATCATAGTAGATTAGTATATACCGTGGTAAAGGAGAATATCTTTATTCTGCTGTTATATCAGCTGATGTGCATGTTGTTTTCCATAATGAAGTAAAGTGTTAAAGCGGGTTTGTTTTGTGATGTTTTTACAATAGGGTGAAGAATTGTCTTATAATGTAGCTAGTCAAACAAACCGACTGAATGAAAACCCACCCATCTGTTGGTGGATTCGTAATGAATACCAATATTAAATAGAATGTGTTTTAGTGTATTTTAAGGTCTCACATTGTTACGGTGTATATTCCAGTTACTTTGAATTTTCTTACCTAAATTAATGAAACACTTTATTTACTTTTAACCCATCATTTCACAGCGTTTTGAATAAGTGGCGTTTTCTATCATGGTCTGATCACTTCACTCAATAGATAAAGAAGAACTGAATAAGACTGATTTTCACAGGCCTAACAAAGTCATACAGTATAGGGAGGTTGTTCGTGGAGGTTGTTGAGTGTTGCTGATATTGTGAATTGACCTGAATCAGAGAACAGATGAAAAGTAGGTGGAAACGGACTGCTGTTTTGTTGCTAGAATTCCAGTAGGTTGAGATGAATGCAGTTAAATCGTGTCTAGTGCAATGTGATTGTAAAACGAAGACCATGGAAGCTGATGGTTGCGTAATATCTGTGATCGACCGAAGTTGGAAATGTGAACCGGTTCAGTGGTCCACATGTTGAATGCTCGTCTCAACAACTGAGTGTCTTGAGTTCAATTGTCGATGAACTCGTTGATGTTTACTGTTGGAGAGGTCCGTACTAGGACAAAACAATTGTCCAGTGCTTCCTGATTCCCACTAGTTGTCTAACAAAGATTTGATTGTGGTCACAATATAAATCTTACACTCAACGAAACTTCAGACCATGTAGATCGAATTCAACAATGTAGCACTATTCAAATATATACAAGTTCACTGCATTCCGAGAACCACAAAGTGTGCTACATAAATTATAGGAATTCATTTTAAAATTTGACAGCAATTTGGGAATTCGATATGAGGATCACTTCCGAAAAAATAGAACACATGCTCACTCCAATATTGAAAAGCATACACTATTATTTGTACTCATATTTTTCGGTAACAGATTAGTGACAGGTATGGGAAGCTGGAATCATTTTGAACACGCTACTATCACCACGACTGATAATTAATCACTCATAGTTAGATGTAGAGAATAACAAATAATGCCAAACAGTTGGTTAATTCTACACTCTGTTTTTGTTTGAAAGATACCTCCGCATCAGTTCCACAAGTGAGCACATCCACGTCAACACCAACAACACTCACTGGTAATCAAACTTCACTGACATCCACACTTTCGAGTCAACCGACAGAGTCTGTGGGGACAACATCAGCTCCAACTAACACCACAACATCAAGTACTGTAGGCACAAGTGAGCAAAACATTTTATTGTTTATAGATCACTCAATGACTGTGGTTGTATTAGTTATATAAATCGACCGAATTGTCAGATCTTTCCATGTGCTCGTTACGTGTTGCTTTTGAGAGTAAAATGTGACGGGTTGTTGAGCGTCGACTGACACTCAGCTTACTTTCTATTTAATAGGTGATTTCTTTTCTATGATCGATTTCTACTCTGAAGTCACTGAGTGTAGACTGTTTGTAGTTGTGTTGAACAAAGCATTTCCTAGACAATATTCTGGTTTCCTGTATTTGGTCGCGAATCGTGTATCCAGAATAATGTGATCCCAGTCTGTCTATAGTGCATCAACCAAGCATTTAGTCTAGTGGCCGTACAGTCTAGACACAGGATTCATGATCATAGTAGATTAGTATATACCGTGGTAAAGGAGAATATCTTTATTCTGCTGTTATATCAGCTGATGTGCATGTTGTTTTCCATAATGAAGTAAAGTGTTAAAGCGGGTTTGTTTTGTGATGTTTTTACAATAGGGTGAAGAATTGTCTTATAATGTAGCTAGTCAAACAAACCGACTGAATGAAAACCCACCCATCTGTTGGTGGATTCGTAATGAATACCAATATTAAATAGAATGTGTTTTAGTGTATTTTAAGGTCTCACATTGTTACGGTGTATATTCCAGTTACTTTGAATTTTCTTACCTAAATTAATGAAACACTTTATTTACTTTTAACCCATCATTTCACAGCGTTTTGAATAAGTGGCGTTTTCTATCATGGTCTGATCACTTCACTCAATAGATAAAGAAGAACTGAATAAGACTGATTTTCACAGGCCTAACAAAGTCATACAGTATAGGGAGGTTGTTCGTGGAGGTTGTTGAGTGTTGCTGATATTGTGAATTGACCTGAATCAGAGAACAGATGAAAAGTAGGTGGAAACGGACTGCTGTTTTGTTGCTAGAATTCCAGTAGGTTGAGATGAATGCAGTTAAATCGTGTCTAGTGCAATGTGATTGTAAAACGAAGACCATGGAAGCTGATGGTTGCGTAATATCTGTGATCGACCGAAGTTGGAAATGTGAACCGGTTCAGTGGTCCACATGTTGAATGCTCGTCTCAACAACTGAGTGTCTTGAGTTCAATTGTCGATGAACTCGTTGATGTTTACTGTTGGAGAGGTCCGTACTAGGACAAAACAATTGTCCAGTGCTTCCTGATTCCCACTAGTTATCTAACAAAGATTTCATTGTAGTCACAATATAAATCTTACACTCAACGAAACTTCAGACCATGTAGATCGAATTCAACAATGTAGCACTATTCAAATATATACAAGTTCACTGCATTCCGAGAACCACAAAGTGTGCTACATAAATTATAGGAATTCATTTTAAAATTTGACAGCAATTTGGGAATTCGATATGAGGATCACTTCCGAAAAAATAGAACACATGCTCACTCCAATATTGAAAAGCATACACTATTATTTGTACTCATATTTTTCGGTAACAGATTAGTGACAGGTATGGGAAGCTGGAATCATTTTGAACACGCTACTATCACCACGACTGATAATTAATCACTCATAGTTAGATGTAGAGAATAACAAACAATGCCAAACAGTTGGTTAATTCTACACTCTGATTTTTGTTTGAAAGATACCTCCGCATCAGTTCCACAAGTGAGCACATCCACGTCAACACCAACAACACTCACTGGTAATCAAACTTCACTGACATCCACACTTTCGAGTCAACCGACAGAGTCTGTGGGGACAACATCAGCTCCAACTAACACCACAACATCAAGTACTGTAGGCACAAGTGAGCAAAACATTTTATTGTTTATAGATCACTCAATGACTGTGGTTGTATTAGTTATATAAATCGACCGAATTGTCAGATCTTTCCATGTGCTCGTTACGTGTTGCTTTTGAGAGTAAAATGTGACGGGTTGTTGAGCGTCGACTGACACTCAGCTTACTTTCTATTTAATAGGTGATTTCTTTTCTATGATCGATTTCTACTCTGAAGTCACTGAGTGTAGACTGTTTGTAGTTGTGTTGAACAAAGCATTTCCTAGACAATATTCTGGTTTCCTGTATTTGGTCGCGAATCGTGTATCCAGAATAATGTGATCCCAGTCTGTCTATAGTGCATCAACCAAGCATTTAGTCTAGTGGCCGTACAGTCTAGACACAGGATTCATGATCATAGTAGATTAGTATATACCGTGGTAAAGGAGAATATCTTTATTCTGCTGTTATATCAGCTGATGTGCATGTTGTTTTCCATAATGAAGTAAAGTGTTAAAGCGGGTTTGTTTTGTGATGTTTTTACAATAGGGTGAAGAATTGTCTTATAATGTAGCTAGTCAAACAAACCGACTGAATGAAAACCCACCCATCTGTTGGTGGATTCGTAATGAATACCAATATTAAATAGAATGTGTTTTAGTGTATTTTAAGGTCTCACATTGTTACGGTGTATATTCCAGTTACTTTGAATTTTCTTACCTAAATTAATGAAACACTTTATTTACTTTTAACCCATCAATTCACAGCGTTTTGAATAAGTGGCGTTTTCTATCATGGTCTGATCACTTCACTCAATAGATAAAGAAGAACTGAATAAGACTGATTTTCACAGGCCTAACAAAGTCATACAGTATAGGGAGGTTGTTCGTGGAGGTTGTTGAGTGTTGCTGATATTGTGAATTGACCTGAATCAGAGAACAGATGAAAAGTAGGTGGAAACGGACTGCTGTTTTGTTGCTAGAATTCCAGTAGGTTGAGATGAATGCAGTTAAATCGTGTCTAGTGCAATGTGATTGTAAAACGAAGACCATGGAAGCTGATGGTTGCGTAATATCTGTGATCGACCGAAGTTGGAAATGTGAACCGGTTCAGTGGTCCACATGTTGAATGCTCGTCTCAACAACTGAGTGTCTTGAGTTCAATTGTCGATGAACTCGTTGATGTTTACTGTTGGAGAGGTCCGTACTAGGACAAAACAATTGTCCAGTGCTTCCTGATTCCCACTAGTTGTCTAACAAAGATTTGATTGTGGTCACAATATAAATCTTACACTCAACGAAACTTCAGACCATGTAGATCGAATTCAACAATGTAGCACTATTCAAATATATACAAGTTCACTGCATTCCGAGAACCACAAAGTGTGCTACATAAATTATAGGAATTCATTTTAAAATTTGACAGCAATTTGGGAATTCGATATGAGGATCACTTCCGAAAAAATAGAACACATGCTCACTCCAATATTGAAAAGCATACACTATTATTTGTACTCATATTTTTCGGTAACAGATTAGTGACAGGTATGGGAAGCTGGAATCATTTTGAACACGCTACTATCACCACGACTGATAATTAATCACTCATAGTTAGATGTAGAGAATAACAAACAATGCCAAACAGTTGGTTAATTCTACACTCTGATTTTTGTTTGAAAGATACCTCCGCATCAGTTCCACAAGTGAGCACATCCACGTCAACACCAACAACACTCACTGGTAATCAAACTTCACTGACATCCACACTTTCGAGTCAACCGACAGAGTCTGTGGGGACAACATCAGCTCCAACTAACACCACAACATCAAGTACTGTAGGCACAAGTGAGCAAAACATTTTATTGTTTATAGATCACTCAATGACTGTGGTTGTATTAGTTATATAAATCGACCGAATTGTCAGATCTTTCCATGTGCTCGTTACGTGTTGCTTTTGAGAGTAAAATGTGACGGGTTGTTGAGCGTCGACTGACACTCAGCTTACTTTCTATTTAATAGGTGATTTCTTTTCTATGATCGATTTCTACTCTGAAGTCACTGAGTGTAGACTGTTTGTAGTTGTGTTGAACAAAGCATTTCCTAGACAATATTCTGGTTTCCTGTATTTGGTCGCGAATCGTGTATCCAGAATAATGTGATCCCAGTCTGTCTATAGTGCATCAACCAAGCATTTAGTCTAGTGGCCGTACAGTCTAGACACAGGATTCATGATCATAGTAGATTAGTATATACCGTGGTAAAGGAGAATATCTTTATTCTGCTGTTATATCAGCTGATGTGCATGTTGTTTTCCATAATGAAGTAAAGTGTTAAAGCGGGTTTGTTTTGTGATGTTTTTACAATAGGGTGAAGAATTGTCTTATAATGTAGCTAGTCAAACAAACCGACTGAATGAAAACCCACCCATCTGTTGGTGGATTCGTAATGAATACCAATATTAAATAGAATGTGTTTTAGTGTATTTTAAGGTCTCACATTGTTACGGTGTATATTCCAGTTACTTTGAATTTTCTTACCTAAATTAATGAAACACTTTATTTACTTTTAACCCATCAATTCACAGCGTTTTGAATAAGTGGCGTTTTCTATCATGGTCTGATCACTTCACTCAATAGATAAAGAAGAACTGAATAAGACTGATTTTCACAGGCCTAACAAAGTCATACAGTATAGGGAGGTTGTTCGTGGAGGTTGTTGAGTGTTGCTGATATTGTGAATTGACCTGAATCAGAGAACAGATGAAAAGTAGGTGGAAACGGACTGCTGTTTTGTTGCTAGAATTCCAGTAGGTTGAGATGAATGCAGTTAAATCGTGTCTAGTGCAATGTGATTGTAAAACGAAGACCATGGAAGCTGATGGTTGCGTAATATCTGTGATCGACCGAAGTTGGAAATGTGAACCGGTTCAGTGGTCCACATGTTGAATGCTCGTCTCAACAACTGAGTGTCTTGAGTTCAATTGTCGATGAACTCGTTGATGTTTACTGTTGGAGAGGTCCGTACTAGGACAAAACAATTGTCCAGTGCTTCCTGATTCCCACTAGTTGTCTAACAAAGATTTGATTGTGGTCACAATATAAATCTTACACTCAACGAAACTTCAGACCATGTAGATCGAATTCAACAATGTAGCACTATTCAAATATATACAAGTTCACTGCATTCCGAGAACCACAAAGTGTGCTACATAAATTATAGGAATTCATTTTAAAATTTGACAGCAATTTGGGAATTCGATATGAGGATCACTTCCGAAAAAATAGAACACATGCTCACTCCAATATTGAAAAGCATACACTATTATTTGTACTCATATTTTTCGGTAACAGATTAGTGACAGGTATGGGAAGCTGGAATCATTTTGAACACGCTACTATCACCACGACTGATAATTAATCACTCATAGTTAGATGTAGAGAATAACAAATAATGCCAAACAGTTGGTTAATTCTACACTCTGATTTTTGTTTGAAAGATACCTCCGCATCAGTTCCACAAGTGAGCACATCCACGTCAACACCAACAACACTCACTGGTAATCAAACTTCACTGACATCCACACTTTCGAGTCAACCGACAGAGTCTGTGGGGACAACATCAGCTCCAACTAACACCACAACATCAAGTACTGTAGGCACAAGTGAGCAAAACATTTTATTGTTTATAGATCACTCAATGACTGTGGTTGTATTAGTTATATAAATCGACCGAATTGTCAGATCTTTCCATGTGCTCGTTACGTGTTGCTTTTGAGAGTAAAATGTGACGGGTTGTTGAGCGTCGACTGACACTCAGCTTACTTTCTATTTAATAGGTGATTTCTTTTCTATGATCGATTTCTACTCTGAAGTCACTGAGTGTAGACTGTTTGTAGTTGTGTTGAACAAAGCATTTCCTAGACAATATTCTGGTTTCCTGTATTTGGTCGCGAATCGTGTATCCAGAATAATGTGATCCCAGTCTGTCTATAGTGCATCAACCAAGCATTTAGTCTAGTGGCCGTACAGTCTAGACACAGGATTCATGATCATAGTAGATTAGTATATACCGTGGTAAAGGAGAATATCTTTATTCTGCTGTTATATCAGCTGATGTGCATGTTGTTTTCCATAATGAAGTAAAGTGTTAAAGCGGGTTTGTTTTGTGATGTTTTTACAATAGGGTGAAGAATTGTCTTATAATGTAGCTAGTCAAACAAACCGACTGAATGAAAACCCACCCATCTGTTGGTGGATTCGCAATGAATACCAATATTAAATAGAATGTGTTTTAGTGTATTTTAAGGTCTCACATTGTTACGGTGTATATTCCAGTTACTTTGAATTTTCTTACCTAAATTAATGAAACACTTTATTTACTTTTAACCCATCAATTCACAGCGTTTTGAATAAGTGGCGTTTTCTATCATAGTCTGATCACTTCACTCAATAGATAAAGAAGAACTGAATAAGACTGATTTTCACAGGCCTAACAAAGTCATACAGTATAGGGAGGTTGTTCGTGGAGGTTGTTGAGTGTTGCTGATATTGTGAATTGACCTGAATCAGAGAACAGATGAAAAGTAGGTGGAAACGGACTGCTGTTTTGTTGCTAGAATTCCAGTAGGTTGAGATGAATGCAGTTAAATCGTGTCTAGTGCAATGTGATTGTAAAACGAAGACCATGGAAGCTGATGGTTGCGTAATATCTGTGATCGACCGAAGTTGGAAATGTGAACCGGTTCAGTGGTCCACATGTTGAATGCTCGTCTCAACAACTGAGTGTCTTGAGTTCAATTGTCGATGAACTCGTTGATGTTTACTGTTGGAGAGGTCCGTACTAGGACAAAACAATTGTCCAGTGCTTCCTGATTCCCACTAGTTGTCTAACAAAGATTTGATTGTGGTCACAATATAAATCTTACACTCAACGAAACTTCAGACCATGTAGATCGAATTCAACAATGTAGCACTATTCAAATATATACAAGTTCACTGCATTCCGAGAACCACAAAGTGTGCTACATAAATTATAGGAATTCATTTTAAAATTTGACAGCAATTTGGGAATTCGATATGAGGATCACTTCCGAAAAAATAGAACACATGCTCACTCCAATATTGAAAAGCATACACTATTATTTGTACTCATATTTTTCGGTAACAGATTAGTGACAGGTATGGGAAGCTGGAATCATTTTGAACACGCTACTATCACCACGACTGATAATTAATCACTCATAGTTAGATGTAGAGAATAACAAACAATGCCAAACAGTTGGTTAATTCTACACTCTGATTTTTGTTTGAAAGATACCTCCGCATCAGTTCCACAAGTGAGCACATCCACGTCAACACCAACAACACTCACTGGTAATCAAACTTCACTGACATCCACACTTTCGAGTCAACCGACAGAGTCTGTGGGGACAACATCAGCTCCAACTAACACCACAACATCAAGTACTGTAGGCACAAGTGAGCAAAACATTTTATTGTTTATAGATCACTCAATGACTGTGGTTGTATTAGTTATATAAATCGACCGAATTGTCAGATCTTTCCATGTGCTCGTTACGTGTTGCTTTTGAGAGTAAAATGTGACGGGTTGTTGAGCGTCGACTGACACTCAGCTTACTTTCTATTTAATAGGTGATTTCTTTTCTATGATCGATTTCTACTCTGAAGTCACTGAGTGTAGACTGTTTGTAGTTGTGTTGAACAAAGCATTTCCTAGACAATATTCTGGTTTCCTGTATTTGGTCGCGAATCGTGTATCCAGAATAATGTGATCCCAGTCTGTCTATAGTGCATCAACCAAGCATTTAGTCTAGTGGCCGTACAGTCTAGACACAGGATTCATGATCATAGTAGATTAGTATATACCGTGGTAAAGGAGAATATCTTTATTCTGCTGTTATATCAGCTGATGTGCATGTTGTTTTCCATAATGAAGTAAAGTGTTAAAGCGGGTTTGTTTTGTGATGTTTTTACAATAGGGTGAAGAATTGTCTTATAATGTAGCTAGTCAAACAAACCGACTGAATGAAAACCCACCCATCTGTTGGTGGATTCGTAATGAATACCAATATTAAATAGAATGTGTTTTAGTGTATTTTAAGGTCTCACATTGTTACGGTGTATATTCCAGTTACTTTGAATTTTCTTACCTAAATTAATGAAACACTTTATTTACTTTTAACCCATCAATTCACAGCGTTTTGAATAAGTGGCGTTTTCTATCATGGTCTGATCACTTCACTCAATAGATAAAGAAGAACTGAATAAGACTGATTTTCACAGGCCTAACAAAGTCATACAGTATAGGGAGGTTGTTCGTGGAGGTTGTTGAGTGTTGCTGATATTGTGAATTGACCTGAATCAGAGAACAGATGAAAAGTAGGTGGAAACGGACTGCTGTTTTGTTGCTAGAATTCCAGTAGGTTGAGATGAATGCAGTTAAATCGTGTCTAGTGCAATGTGATTGTAAAACGAAGACCATGGAAGCTGATGGTTGCGTAATATCTGTGATCGACCGAAGTTGGAAATGTGAACCGGTTCAGTGGTCCACATGTTGAATGCTCGTCTCAACAACTGAGTGTCTTGAGTTCAATTGTCGATGAACTCGTTGATGTTTACTGTTGGAGAGGTCCGTACTAGGACAAAACAATTGTCCAGTGCTTCCTGATTCCCACTAGTTGTCTAACAAAGATTTGATTGTGGTCACAATATAAATCTTACACTCAACGAAACTTCAGACCATGTAGATCGAATTCAACAATGTAGCACTATTCAAATATATACAAGTTCACTGCATTCCGAGAACCACAAAGTGTGCTACATAAATTATAGGAATTCATTTTAAAATTTGACAGCAATTTGGGAATTCGATATGAGGATCACTTCCGAAAAAATAGAACACATGCTCACTCCAATATTGAAAAGCATACACTATTATTTGTACTCATATTTTTCGGTAACAGATTAGTGACAGGTATGGGAAGCTGGAATCATTTTGAACACGCTACTATCACCACGACTGATAATTAATCACTCATAGTTAGATGTAGAGAATAACAAACAATGCCAAACAGTTGGTTAATTCTACACTCTGATTTTTGTTTGAAAGATACCTCCGCATCAGTTCCACAAGTGAGCACATCCACGTCAACACCAACAACACTCACTGGTAATCAAACTTCACTGACATCCACACTTTCGAGTCAACCGACAGAGTCTGTGGGGACAACATCAGCTCCAACTAACACCACAACATCAAGTACTGTAGGCACAAGTGAGCAAAACATTTTATTGTTTATAGATCACTCAATGACTGTGGTTGTATTAGTTATATAAATCGACCGAATTGTCAGATCTTTCCATGTGCTCGTTACGTGTTGCTTTTGAGAGTAAAATGTGACGGGTTGTTGAGCGTCGACTGACACTCAGCTTACTTTCTATTTAATAGGTGATTTCTTTTCTATGATCGATTTCTACTCTGAAGTCACTGAGTGTAGACTGTTTGTAGTTGTGTTGAACAAAGCATTTCCTAGACAATATTCTGGTTTCCTGTATTTGGTCGCGAATCGTGTATCCAGAATAATGTGATCCCAGTCTGTCTATAGTGCATCAACCAAGCATTTAGTCTAGTGGCCGTACAGTCTAGACACAGGATTCATGATCATAGTAGATTAGTATATACCGTGGTAAAGGAGAATATCTTTATTCTGCTGTTATATCAGCTGATGTGCATGTTGTTTTCCATAATGAAGTAAAGTGTTAAAGCGGGTTTGTTTTGTGATGTTTTTACAATAGGGTGAAGAATTGTCTTATAATGTAGCTAGTCAAACAAACCGACTGAATGAAAACCCACCCATCTGTTGGTGGATTCGTAATGAATACCAATATTAAATAGAATGTGTTTTAGTGTATTTTAAGGTCTCACATTGTTACGGTGTATATTCCAGTTACTTTGAATTTTCTTACCTAAATTAATGAAACACTTTATTTACTTTTAACCCATCAATTCACAGCGTTTTGAATAAGTGGCGTTTTCTATCATGGTCTGATCACTTCACTCAATAGATAAAGAAGAACTGAATAAGACTGATTTTCACAGGCCTAACAAAGTCATACAGTATAGGGAGGTTGTTCGTGGAGGTTGTTGAGTGTTGCTGATATTGTGAATTGACCTGAATCAGAGAACAGATGAAAAGTAGGTGGAAACGGACTGCTGTTTTGTTGCTAGAATTCCAGTAGGTTGAGATGAATGCAGTTAAATCGTGTCTAGTGCAATGTGATTGTAAAACGAAGACCATGGAAGCTGATGGTTGCGTAATATCTGTGATCGACCGAAGTTGGAAATGTGAACCGGTTCAGTGGTCCACATGTTGAATGCTCGTCTCAACAACTGAGTGTCTTGAGTTCAATTGTCGATGAACTCGTTGATGTTTACTGTTGGAGAGGTCCGTACTAGGACAAAACAATTGTCCAGTGCTTCCTGATTCCCACTAGTTGTCTAACAAAGATTTGATTGTGGTCACAATATAAATCTTACACTCAACGAAACTTCAGACCATGTAGATCGAATTCAACAATGTAGCACTATTCAAATATATACAAGTTCACTGCATTCCGAGAACCACAAAGTGTGCTACATAAATTATAGGAATTCATTTTAAAATTTGACAGCAATTTGGGAATTCGATATGAGGATCACTTCCGAAAAAATAGAACACATGCTCACTCCAATATTGAAAAGCATACACTATTATTTGTACTCATATTTTTCGGTAACAGATTAGTGACAGGTATGGGAAGCTGGAATCATTTTGAACACGCTACTATCACCACGACTGATAATTAATCACTCATAGTTAGATGTAGAGAATAACAAACAATGCCAAACAGTTGGTTAATTCTACACTCTGATTTTTGTTTGAAAGATACCTCCGCATCAGTTCCACAAGTGAGCACATCCACGTCAACACCAACAACACTCACTGGTAATCAAACTTCACTGACATCCACACTTTCGAGTCAACCGACAGAGTCTGTGGGGACAACATCAGCTCCAACTAACACCACAACATCAAGTACTGTAGGCACAAGTGAGCAAAACATTTTATTGTTTATAGATCACTCAATGACTGTGGTTGTATTAGTTATATAAATCGACCGAATTGTCAGATCTTTCCATGTGCTCGTTACGTGTTGCTTTTGAGAGTAAAATGTGACGGGTTGTTGAGCGTCGACTGACACTCAGCTTACTTTCTATTTAATAGGTGATTTCTTTTCTATGATCGATTTCTACTCTGAAGTCACTGAGTGTAGACTGTTTGTAGTTGTGTTGAACAAAGCATTTCCTAGACAATATTCTGGTTTCCTGTATTTGGTCGCGAATCGTGTATCCAGAATAATGTGATCCCAGTCTGTCTATAGTGCATCAACCAAGCATTTAGTCTAGTGGCCGTACAGTCTAGACACAGGATTCATGATCATAGTAGATTAGTATATACCGTGGTAAAGGAGAATATCTTTATTCTGCTGTTATATCAGCTGATGTGCATGTTGTTTTCCATAATGAAGTAAAGTGTTAAAGCGGGTTTGTTTTGTGATGTTTTTACAATAGGGTGAAGAATTGTCTTATAATGTAGCTAGTCAAACAAACCGACTGAATGAAAACCCACCCATCTGTTGGTGGATTCGTAATGAATACCAATATTAAATAGAATGTGTTTTAGTGTATTTTAAGGTCTCACATTGTTACGGTGTATATTCCAGTTACTTTGAATTTTCTTACCTAAATTAATGAAACACTTTATTTACTTTTAACCCATCAATTCACAGCGTTTTGAATAAGTGGCGTTTTCTATCATGGTCTGATCACTTCACTCAATAGATAAAGAAGAACTGAATAAGACTGATTTTCACAGGCCTAACAAAGTCATACAGTATAGGGAGGTTGTTCGTGGAGGTTGTTGAGTGTTGCTGATATTGTGAATTGACCTGAATCAGAGAACAGATGAAAAGTAGGTGGAAACGGACTGCTGTTTTGTTGCTAGAATTCCAGTAGGTTGAGATGAATGCAGTTAAATCGTGTCTAGTGCAATGTGATTGTAAAACGAAGACCATGGAAGCTGATGGTTGCGTAATATCTGTGATCGACCGAAGTTGGAAATGTGAACCGGTTCAGTGGTCCACATGTTGAATGCTCGTCTCAACAACTGAGTGTCTTGAGTTCAATTGTCGATGAACTCGTTGATGTTTACTGTTGGAGAGGTCCGTACTAGGACAAAACAATTGTCCAGTGCTTCCTGATTCCCACTAGTTGTCTAACAAAGATTTGATTGTGGTCACAATATAAATCTTACACTCAACGAAACTTCAGACCATGTAGATCGAATTCAACAATGTAGCACTATTCAAATATATACAAGTTCACTGCATTCCGAGAACCACAAAGTGTGCTACATAAATTATAGGAATTCATTTTAAAATTTGACAGCAATTTGGGAATTCGATATGAGGATCACTTCCGAAAAAATAGAACACATGCTCACTCCAATATTGAAAAGCATACACTATTATTTGTACTCATATTTTTCGGTAACAGATTAGTGACAGGTATGGGAAGCTGGAATCATTTTGAACACGCTACTATCACCACGACTGATAATTAATCACTCATAGTTAGATGTAGAGAATAGCAAACAATGCCAAACAGTTGGTTAATTCTACACTCTGATTTTTGTTTGAAAGATACCTCCGCATCAGTTCCACAAGTGAGCACATCCACGTCAACACCAACAACACTCACTGGTAATCAAACTTCACTGACATCCACACTTTCGAGTCAACCGACAGAGTCTGTGGGGACAACATCAGCTCCAACTAACACCACAACATCAAGTACTGTAGGCACAAGTGAGCAAAACATTTTATTGTTTATAGATCACTCAATGACTGTGGTTGTATTAGTTATATAAATCGACCGAATTGTCAGATCTTTCCATGTGCTCGTTACGTGTTGCTTTTGAGAGTAAAATGTGACGGGTTGTTGAGCGTCGACTGACACTCAGCTTACTTTCTATTTAATAGGTGATTTCTTTTCTATGATCGATTTCTACTCTGAAGTCACTGAGTGTAGACTGTTTGTAGTTGTGTTGAACAAAGCATTTCCTAGACAATATTCTGGTTTCCTGTATTTGGTCGCGAATCGTGTATCCAGAATAATGTGATCCCAGTCTGTCTATAGTGCATCAACCAAGCATTTAGTCTAGTGGCCGTACAGTCTAGACACAGGATTCATGATCATAGTAGATTAGTATATACCGTGGTAAAGGAGAATATCTTTATTCTGCTGTTATATCAGCTGATGTGCATGTTGTTTTCCATAATGAAGTAAAGTGTTAAAGCGGGTTTGTTTTGTGATGTTTTTACAATAGGGTGAAGAATTGTCTTATAATGTAGCTAGTCAAACAAACCGACTGAATGAAAACCCACCCATCTGTTGGTGGATTCGTAATGAATACCAATATTAAATAGAATGTGTTTTAGTGTATTTTAAGGTCTCACATTGTTACGGTGTATATTCCAGTTACTTTGAATTTTCTTACCTAAATTAATGAAACACTTTATTTACTTTTAACCCATCAATTCACAGCGTTTTGAATAAGTGGCGTTTTCTATCATGGTCTGATCACTTCACTCAATAGATAAAGAAGAACTGAATAAGACTGATTTTCACAGGCCTAACAAAGTCATACAGTATAGGGAGGTTGTTCGTGGAGGTTGTTGAGTGTTGCTGATATTGTGAATTGACCTGAATCAGAGAACAGATGAAAAGTAGGTGGAAACGGACTGCTGTTTTGTTGCTAGAATTCCAGTAGGTTGAGATGAATGCAGTTAAATCGTGTCTAGTGCAATGTGATTGTAAAACGAAGACCATGGAAGCTGATGGTTGCGTAATATCTGTGATCGACCGAAGTTGAAAATGTGAACCGGTTCAGTGGTCCACATGTTGAATGCTCGTCTCAACAACTGAGTGTCTTGAGTTCAATTGTCGATGAACTCGTTGATGTTTACTGTTGGAGAGGTCCGTACTAGGACAAAACAATTGTCCAGTGCTTCCTGATTCCCACTAGTTGTCTAACAAAGATTTGATTGTGGTCACAATATAAATCTTACACTCAACGAAACTTCAGACCATGTAGATCGAATTCAACAATGTAGCACTATTCAAATATATACAAGTTCACTGCATTCCGAGAACCACAAAGTGTGCTACATAAATTATAGGAATTCATTTTAAAATTTGACAGCAATTTGGGAATTCGATATGAGGATCACTTCCGAAAAAATAGAACACATGCTCACTCCAATATTGAAAAGCATACACTATTATTTGTACTCATATTTTTCGGTAACAGATTAGTGACAGGTATGGGAAGCTGGAATCATTTTGAACACGCTACTATCACCACGACTGATAATTAATCACTCATAGTTAGATGTAGAGAATAACAAACAATGCCAAACAGTTGGTTAATTCTACACTCTGATTTTTGTTTGAAAGATACCTCCGCATCAGTTCCACAAGTGAGCACATCCACGTCAACACCAACAACACTCACTGGTAATCAAACTTCACTGACATCCACACTTTCGAGTCAACCGACAGAGTCTGTGGGGACAACATCAGCTCCAACTAACACCACAACATCAAGTACTGTAGGCACAAGTGAGCAAAACATTTTATTGTTTATAGATCACTCAATGACTGTGGTTGTATTAGTTATATAAATCGACCGAATTGTCAGATCTTTCCATGTGCTCGTTACGTGTTGCTTTTGAGAGTAAAATGTGACGGGTTGTTGAGCGTCGACTGACACTCAGCTTACTTTCTATTTAATAGGTGATTTCTTTTCTATGATCGATTTCTACTCTGAAGTCACTGAGTGTAGACTGTTTGTAGTTGTGTTGAACAAAGCATTTCCTAGACAATATTCTGGTTTCCTGTATTTGGTCGCGAATCGTGTATCCAGAATAATGTGATCCCAGTCTGTCTATAGTGCATCAACCAAGCATTTAGTCTAGTGGCCGTACAGTCTAGACACAGGATTCATGATCATAGTAGATTAGTATGTAGCGTATTGGGATTACCAATTGTAGCGTGGCGTCGAGTTGAGATTAACTGTGAACACCGCTACCAGGAAACACGTGCCAGATAAATCAGAAGGCGTAAGAAGCTCGTTCCAAATGACTCCATAAAATCCCCGAGAAGCCAAATATCAGAAGGCAATTAATGGACCAAGTCGATGTTTATTTGCTGGCGATCTCGTGGCATCGAAAGGATACCGAGATCGTGCCAGAATACAAGCTTGGTTACAGAACGTAACCGAATTCGCGCGAAGTTACAATCGAAGTGTAAGCGAAAGAATGGAAGCAGAAAATAGCTGTCATTAGCACAGTCAAACAAAAGCACGTTAAAACAAACACTGGTACAGTTGGTTATAATAATAATTGTTTTTATTAAACCAGTCGTGTTCTCGTGATAAACGTGAGTCACTACAGGAGCCCCCCGCTAGAAAGGGTTTACACTTTCGATAAATAGCGGTTTGAATCGTGGGACTGATCGGCTGATGAGCGATTGTAGGACGGAAGAATTGGCGAACAGGAAAGCGATCGTTGATCGTCGAGTTGCCAACGAAGGTCGTTATCGGAGAACGGTACCAGGAGCGATGTGTTGTATTTATTGCTTGAATTGGCATGCTACACCAGAGTGGTTTGTATCCAGAATCTGAAGAGGGCGTTCGTACGGGTCCGGACCAGAAACGCTGCAGACGAAGGACGAAACCACGTTGAGCCGATGAACCAGAAGCGACCATAACGACCATGTTCGAGACCAAGCATATGCCAAGCATTCGAAACCAATATATCGACTGAGTACGTTGACAAGAGCATGGGTGATCAGGCCAGCTTTCGCCAAAGTTGACTGGAGTCGACGGAACCAAACGGGGATGGTCGAAGGCGTGGGCTCAGGAAACAAAAAGAAAATCAAAAAAAGAAGAGTGTAGCATACGTGTAGTATAGGAATAATCCTACACCGTATCGGTAGTTGACTGTGCGACTATTCGCGGAAGCGTACGGGTAACCGTACTCGGCGACCGGAACGTGAGACGGCAGTCTCGTTCGCGTCGCGTGAGCCTGCAATCTCATCCGAAGTCAAGGGCGGCGTGGTCTGCTGATCTGGACGTGAGACTGTCGTCTCGTCCGTAGACGGTGCAGATGACGCGTGCTGTTGACTGGGACGTGAGAATGAGGTCTCAGATGTATCTAGCGTGGGACCTGAAGATGATCTAAGGATCCCGCTAGGTTTGATAGGTCTAGCATTGAATCTCAGGGTGTCAGATAGGGCACTGTCATCGACGTGTGCTGGTTTGAGACGATCAATGCTGACGATCTCGACGCGTCCATATCGATCAACCTTGAAGGTCTTTTCGTGACGAGCGATCACGTGAAAAGGGCCTTCGTAAGGTTGTTGCCAAGGTTTGCGTACCGAATCTACTCGTACAAAAACATGTGAATAGGTAGATAACTCTCTCTCGAGAGCGACCTGTCGATGTTGTATTCGAGTTGACACCGGAGACAGCGTTCGCATAAATGCAGACAGTCGATGGACGTGGTCTGATTTACCGAAATTAGGTCTGCTCCGTGGTGTGAAGAATTCTCCGGGCAGACGCAATGTCGTGCCGTATACAAGTTCAGTGGCGGAACATTGGATATCTGCCTTTAAGCTCGTTCTCGCCCCTAAAAGAACGAGCGGTATGGTTTCGTGCCAGTTGCCGTTTTCGTGTGCTCGTAGAACACTTTTAAGTTGGCAGTGAAACCGTTCAACTTAACCATTTAGTGCTGGGTGGTAGACGGATATGCTTATGCGTATGCATTCCGTACCAAGCAGCCGGGTCAGCGAGGAGAATCGTTAATAGGGTAACATTTCTCGAATAAAGCGTGGAATTCATCATCACGCGAATAAAAAGTGACAAGGATTCGGTACACATACGTGTGAGTCTATTATATTAATACTATTCTTATCGTTATCCGTCATGTCGCGTATATTATATATTAAAAATATGAAAATATACGACAGACGTGGATAGATAAATCATAGACTCACCGAATTGGCTTCTTTGGAAGATTTGATCAGAAGTTGAGGCGTGTTCCAAAATACGGCTCACCAATTGTAGCGAATTGGGATTACCAATTGTAGCGTGGCGTCGAGTTGAGATTGACTGTGAACACCGCTACCAGGAAACACGTGCCAGATAAATCAGAAGGCGTAAGAAGCTCGTTCCAAATGACTCCATAAAATCCCCGAGAAGCCAAATATCAGAAGGCAATTAATGGACCAAGTCGATGTTTATTTGCTGGCGATCTCGTGGCATCGAAAGGATACCGAGATCGTGCCAGAATACAAGCTTGGTTACAGAACGTAACCGAATTCGCGCGAAGTTACAATCGAAGTGTAAGCGAAAGAATGGAAGCAGAAAATAGCTGTCATTAGCACAGTCAAACAAAAGCACGTTAAAACAAACACTGGTACAGTTGGTTATAATAATAATTGTTTTTATTAAACCAGTCGTGTTCTCGTGATAAACGTGAGTCACTACAAGTATATACCGTGGTAAAGGAGAATATCTTTATTCTGCTGTTATATCAGCTGATGTGCATGTTGTTTTCCATAATGAAGTAAAGTGTTAAAGCGGGTTTGTTTTGTGATGTTTTTACAATAGGGTGAAGAATTGTCTTATAATGTAGCTAGTCAAACAAACCGACTGAATGAAAACCCACCCATCTGTTGGTGGATTCGTAATGAATACCAATATTAAATAGAATGTGTTTTAGTGTATTTTAAGGTCTCACATTGTTACGGTGTATATTCCAGTTACTTTGAATTTTCTTACCTAAATTAATGAAACACTTTATTTACTTTTAACCCATCAATTCACAGCGTTTTGAATAAGTGGCGTTTTCTATCATGGTCTGATCACTTCACTCAACAGATAAAGAAGAACTGAATAAGACTGATTTTCACAGGCCTAACAAAGTCATACAGTATAGGGAGGTTGTTCGTGGAGGTTGTTGAGTGTTGCTGATATTGTGAATTGACCTGAATCAGAGAACAGATGAAAAGTAGGTGGAAACGGACTGCTGTTTTGTTGCTAGAATTCCAGTAGGTTGAGATGAATGCAGTTAAATCGTGTCTAGTGCAATGTGATTGTAAAACGAAGACCATGGAAGCTGATGGTTGCGTAATATCTGTGATCGACCGAAGTTGGAAATGTGAACCGGTTCAGTGGTCCACATGTTGAATGCTCGTCTCAACAACTGAGTGTCTTGAGTTCAATTGTCGATGAACTCGTTGATGTTTACTGTTGGAGAGGTCCGTACTAGGACAAAACAATTGTCCAGTGCTTCCTGATTCCCACTAGTTGTCTAACAAAGATTTGATTGTGGTCACAATATAAATCTTACACTCAACGAAACTTCAGACCATGTAGATCGAATTCAACAATGTAGCACTATTCAAATATATACAAGTTCACTGCATTCCGAGAACCACAAAGTGTGCTACATAAATTATAGGAATTCATTTTAAAATTTGACAGCAATTTGGGAATTCGATATGAGGATCACTTCCGAAAAAATAGAACACATGCTCACTCCAATATTGAAAAGCATACACTATTATTTGTACTCATATTTTTCGGTAACAGATTAGTGACAGGTATGGGAAGCTGGAATCATTTTGAACACGCTACTATCACCACGACTGATAATTAATCACTCATAGTTAGATGTAGAGAATAACAAACAATGCCAAACAGTTGGTTAATTCTACACTCTGATTTTTGTTTGAAATTTACGTCTGCCTCAATTGCGCAATGGTGCACAACTGATTTTTTTAACTGTTCACCGTCTTCATCTACTGGGCATCTTCGTAATCGACTGCTGATGGCGTACTGGCAGTATACTTGTGGATTCCTTTCGCATCCACTGCAACAGCAACAACCCTCGCTGTTATTCTCCCTTTTCTGATATCTTTATTTTCGTGTCAGCCTTCTGATTCTCTCTGTTTGATTCTGCACTCTAATTTTGTTATAGGTTCCTTTACAAGATTTTTTTAGTGGTTGCAATTTGAAATATTGTGAATGTTCCGAGCTCTTTTGATAGGTTACCTGATTTTTTCCCTGATAACACAAAATGTTTGGAATGTTTTATTATTTTTCATTTAATTGTTCACTCCTTCTTGTGCCGTTTTGTCTCCGCTGACCTTATATTTAAGTATCAGATTTTCCTAATGGATGAAATTTTGTGCTATCTAAAAGATTTCCATTGACTGTCAAGTGACTTGACTGGAAATTTTTTATAAATTTATTAAATTCAAATATCAACAATTTGATTTTCCTACACTTCTAAATTCATCCTACAGATACAATGGGAACAGTTAAAGAAAGTAGTACAATTAGTGTCAATAACACTTCATTCACAACAAGCACATCTGTAATGGATTTCAATGCATCCACAACCATGTCAGTATTAACGACTAAAGCATCTACTGATAAACTAACTGAAATAACCTCTACATTCTTGAGTCAATCAACTCAATCGGTCACTAATTTATTTACAAACGCTTCGACGTTGACTACCGTTGAAACGACAACCACTACGATAACCTATGTTAATAGAGGTAAGTTTTATTTGTTTTGATTCATAAAAATGTCTTTCCTGTGTTACTAGTACAGTGATTGTAATATGAAAGGCTACAATTTGTTCTAACAATTAGGATTTAATTTTATGGCGGAGTGAAAGAACTACGACATCAATATTTTCCAATGATTCATGAAATTGAATTAAGTACTTTGTTGTTAATAGTTTGTATACAAGCATGTTACTTGACAATAAATGTTTTTCCTTCTGGCTAGTGGCATTGCCTTGGATGATTTGGCTGCCAGCGTCAATAATTCTGTTTGGTAGGCAAATGTCATCAAGCTACTTTGTATCATCAAATGGCCTTGATCATCTATTAATCAGCATCGTTTTCTTTTATTTTAACAATAGAAAGCCAGTTGGTCAATCGTACGTTTTACTCTATAATACGTGGATATCAGTTTGATCCACGATACGATTTGTGTAAATTCTTTCTCCTAAAGCTCCATAATTCACTAAAACTGATTCTTCTTAAGACTGATGACAAACCTCTGGTCACCAAAATGATGGATTGTTTCGAATGGTGCTTTAGTGTATTGGAATGAAACGACTGACGCTACTATCCCTAAAATGGGAGTTAGAAATGTTAAGTTTACTTGTGATTGGGTTTAATCTGTTGGAATCCCACATGATCATCAGACTATGGAACCTGGTTTTAGAAAAGATCATTTATGCGTTCATCATATTGTAACCCTCTATTACGCCAACATTCATTGTGTTTCTTGATATTTGAATTACAAAATATAATCCACATTTATGATAGAATATTCATTTTATCGAACAATGCTTTATGAAGATTCATCGTATAACCATGAAGTGACTTTAACAAATCAGACAGTATTCGTCACAGCGTTACCTCATTCCGGATACCACTGGTTTCCAAAAGACACTCGATAACTGCTTCATTCTAGCATTGAACTATTGAGTATTAGGAATTCCACCGTTGGTGATTGTTCTAGTGGCTTTAATGATCAAGCGTTCTCACTACATCATGAAGTTTCGCAATACAATCCCTAGTTGGGTAGTTAGTGAATACTACCGATTAGTTCGATACAAGCAATAAATACCTGTCTAGTTCTTCCCGGGTTACAATGATACTCTGAATGAAGTTAATTCATGAATAGTACTGTTCAAAAGTTATGTTAACCTTGAAAAATTCTCCTTTAAATAAACATAATAAATTACTTAATCTTTATTTTTTCAATAACGTCTTGTTTTATTTGTCTAGTAACTACAGCGTTTCAAGTCAAAGCAATTATATACGCTATCACTACTGGCAGGTATGTTCCATGGTCAAATGATTATGCCGATAAAACAACGAGTGCTTATAAAACCTTGGCTACAAACTACTGTTCCTTGGTATGTGTCATTTTTTTTACTTCAATTCTATCATTTCAGAAAGCGAACATGGTGTATAATTTTGTTACAAATTACAATCATAATTATGTTCAGAATATACGAAATGCAAAACTCATGGATACATCATCTAACACATATATCGAAACAAAAGTTTAACAGATATTAAATAATTGAATATAGTCGACAAGACGCTCTGCTAGTTGTTACTGAACACTTAGACATACTTACAATCTTAAAAGGAATTATATTCTCCGCGGGATTTGAACTTTTATCACCCAGTCTAACAGCCAGAAATGATACGTATACCTCAAAAATAACGTCTCCGACTTCTATACTAGGAGATGTAAGCGTAAATCTTACTAGAACAATTAGATGGGCCCGAAAAGTATCCAAAACTGTTATGATATTTCGTAATACTCTCTTCAAACAGCTCACCGAAGACGGTAGTTTACGGTGGCTGAGTTTCGTGGATTGGTTGAAGTTAAACATTAACACCGTTAGATGACGGTTCAGTGGTTTAATGGTTAAGTGCTGGCGCGCGAGATAGATAGTTCCTGGGTTCCTATCTCGCGGGGGGGATCGTGGATTTGCACTGCTGAGGATTCCCAAACTAGGACGAAACGGCCATCCGGTGCTACCAGGTTTTTCATGGTGGTCTAGCTTCAATTGATTCATGATTTCAACTAATAAATCATTATCGTTTAGCTACAAACTTTTCAATATTTTGACAAAAATTGTCAAATCTATCATACCCATCATTATTACGTACTTATAAGTGTTGTATAACCAAAATATTTATAGTTTTTCCCTAATGAGTAGCAATGATGTACTGTTTTATGTATATTAAATCATGTTTTTCACTCTCTTCAATACAATTTAAGCTATTGCAGAGTTTACTAACACAAAATACACAAATAACTCGTGGAGCAACTTGTACATTAATTGGATTCATTCGAACTACACTAAATTCACCTTCTAAACGACAAATTCAAAACTCTAACAATATTACAACTGATGCTGTTCAAGGCAATGCACAAACTGAATTACAAACATTAGCTGGTTCACAGTTAAATCAAGCGCAATTTTCACAAATATTATTAAGTGGTTATCAAAAGCTTAATTTATCAAGTGGAAATTATCTAACCGGCATTGATACAACACGTATGTAATATTATGTGCTTAATTCAATTTGGTATTGTTTAATTGAAACATCCCTTTGATGTTTAGGATTGCAACTGATCATTCTGTTATTGGCATATGTGTATACTGTGCGTATTGCCTCGATACCATAGTAATTCACAAGTATTTCAAACAAAGATGAACAGCGGCTAGCAGTGGAACCAAGGACGCGCGTTTCCTCCTATTTATGACTCGTTAGCTGGATGTACCTGTATCTCATAGTTGATGTTCACTCTAGGACTCGAACCCAGTACCGTTCGCTTCAAACTCTATCGCGTTATCCACTTAATTACTGAGTCCTGATAGCCACTTGCTTGTGCTTATATGTGTTTAAGTGCTGAAATTCCAGCTCATATGTAAATAGTGATCTGTAACTTTATAATTAACCCATGTGATCAATACCAGAAGTTTATGAAGATTGTTGAGTTTTTATGGTTTGAATTACGTACTCACTTTAACCCGGTAACTGTTGAAAGTCAAGAAATATGCGTTAGTTATGTTGTCCTTTCATGTGACTACTCAGTGATAAAGCTAGCTATTTAAAACTGATCTATAGTATATGCAAAAAACTGAGAATTACAGCATTAGATAGATAAATAGATGTGTAAATATTTTTAACAGTGGTCTAGGTTACACTGGAAATTAATTTTAGCTAAATTGATCAGATGGTGATATCATCCAGTGGTAGCAAATAATAAGTCGGTTCGTTCATTTTCTCCATAAAACAAAATTAACTTAACAAATAATGAATAACAATAGTAGTAGGTCAAAAATATGGACTAGTCAGTCCTGCTTAGTGATAAGAGATTTTAAGATGTTCAAGTCATCAAGCAATTTATGTGTCATCAACACCATCCTTGTTACCACATTGATGCGGAGTCTGCTTTCCAAATCAATAGGCTTGTTTGTTTAAATCCTAAGGTTTTTGTTATATTTCAAACTTTTATGGTGTAAGGTTTTTCTGCCACTTATTAAACTGTTATCTCATGACGTTACAAACAATTAAGAAATACGGGTAATGTTGGCTAGCTTGACCATCAAATAAAAATGAACTTCAATGTGAAAGGTTTTAAATGATTGTTGAACAACAACCATTAGAAACCATGAACCACAGTAAGGTTGTTTCGTCATAGTATGAGACTGCTCAGCAATACAAATCTACGATTCATGGCGACCCTGCAGTATACTGCACTAAGAAACTGTATCTCAGCTCACTATTTCGAAGACCGATCACTTCGTACGAGACCAGATGATCCTATGTTCGAACTCTCTTGGAGTTACAGATATTTACTTTTGAGGAGTACAATGTTTTCGTGCTTCACACATCTTCTTTCTAGACAGCTTTATTAAGACAATATATTAGTCATAATTTTTAAAGGACTACTTGATTTCAAGACTTTATAACATACTGAATAATTCATTCATGTTTGCAGTGATAGGCATCGAGTTCATACCCACCTTCAGTTTAGATCCATCCAACAGATGAGACATGAATAGGATGAAACTCAGGTTCTGTTTTCAATTACTAACCAACATAAAAAATAATCCAGGATATTTTTCTGATGAAAAGAATCGTAATGAATTAAACCAATACATATTCTTCCTACAAACACATTACTGTTTTCTGCCTATTTTCTTTTATCTATACTTCCAACACCCTTAATTTATCGAATAATTTTGATCATACTTAACTCTTGAGCTAATTTTCTTTAAAACGTTATGTTGTTGTTTTTTCTGTTTTCACAGGGATTTCACCAACTATTACATGTTCACAAACTCGATCACTTTGTGGTGAACATGCATCATGTCGAAATACTGACAACGGTGTTACATGTACATGTGATCCAATGTGGAAAGATGTAAATCCAGATGATCCAGGAAAAAATTGTACACGTATGTTTCAAAATGTTTTTCCCCTATACACTATATGTATTATAGTTGCGAATTGAATGCTATATTCGTTTCTTAAGCTATTCTGTAACCCTCAAGCTAGGATTATACAGCGACCTGAACACAAGAGAGAAGACGCAAAGTATACGAGAAATACTTTACTCCAAGGTTTGTTTTTGTACAGAAAAACACGGGTATTTATAGATGTTAACATTTAATAAATCAACATCATATTTTAGCCGATCCGCTAAAAAACATATTGTGCCACTGACCAATAGTAACACGCCATGTTGACATTCTAGAAAGCTCCATCATGCTCTGATTGTCTAGGACTCTTCGACTCTTCTAGGGCCTCTGGAGGCTCCGTTGCAGTTCTCGGAAAGACGACTCAACAATAATATATAGTTTTTTATATACCATTATGTTCCTAATTTGTTGTATTGTGTTAGCTATAATTTACAAAGGTTACCTAGTAGTTTGACATCGATCTCTATAACGATGAATCTTACGTAAGTGATAGATACAGTTGAACAAAAAGTAACTTCACTTGTAAAAAAAACAATACTACTTGAAGAACAGTAGCTTGAAGAGTATCATGCCAAAACAAATTTCTACAAGGAAATCCATTTCTGTTCTTCGTAGTACTTCTTTCTTTATCTTCCTTAATACCAACCACTGAACATAACAACTGCTTAGCTAGTGATAGGATAAAAATGTTTGTACATAATCTAATTTGTTTAACTGATAACAAATTAAACTGGTAATAGGATGAAACAGTCAATTATTTATATGAGCTAGGGTTATTACCCCATAGTGTTTTCGTTACCAACTAACGCTAGCGATAATGTAATATAGTTAGGGTTATGTATTTAGAGTTAAGCTGGAGTTTTGATAAAGGTTTACAAATTAAGCATTATAATGCTCGGTCTTCCTCGTCTACACGAATGAAATGCTAATTTACCTTAGACGAATATCTACTCTAGATATCCTACCAGCGTCTATTCTACACAACTTCAGCACAACTCAGATCAAGAACACGTGATTAGCCTGACTAGAATTTAAGTATATTTGCATATTAGTAACCGACAACAATCACAATCATAATAAGGGAAGAAGAATATATAACTCATCTAGTACCTATCAGAGTATTTACGAGTCTTAATCAGGAAACAACTAATCATTATCTTCCTCACCTACATATCATTAAGGTTAAGGTTTTCATCATGAACTAACAGCAACTATAATGTAATAGTTTATAATTCTTTTGTATGCCAACTTGGGAAACTTGGGGTTGAAATTAAAAGTATGGATTACAATGAGAGAAAACTATTCAGGTTCATGAAGTACTCCTGGTCAAGGATTGAATCATATCAAGTACTTTAACATACATTCTGTTTAATGATCAGGTTTGTTTAGTAATTAAGCTTAGGGATCATCTTAAATTTACTTTTTAGTTGCATAATAGACATTTTCGTTTATTTCAAACATTTAAATGACTAAATTGTACCAAGTTAATCAGTAATATTGATTGAGATAAATGTAAACGAAGAAGATATTTCTTGGTTGGTTAGTTTGATATTTCAGTGAGTGAATTATGTGTATCCATTTAGTAAGTCATTTACTGGGCACAAATTTGCTTACTTGGTTTCAAGCCACCATCTTAGCGTAAGAGTCAATGATACTACTCAGGTTACTGAAATAAAATTAGATGGAATGGAAGTCAAAACTGAGATTTAGTAATTGAAAGTAAAGTATCTTAATTTGTGATCTGCTACTTCACATACACATTATTACAAGATCAGTTATAGTGAACTATTAACTTTCAACTAGGTTATTTTATTACAGTTAATAAGATCTGTAGCAAGTTTAAAATGACTAATGAATGATATGGTTTCTGGACATTATTTATTGAGCAAAAAAATCCTTGTAACTAATGATGTATACATTCTACCATTTTTATACTATTCATTTTACACTTTATTTATTTGGTGAGACTTTAATTTATGGACCACCTTAAGGAACGCTAAAATGACTTTGAGAATGTTCAGCTACTAACTAAGACTAAATGATGATTATAAAAAAGTGTGAGGAATTAGAAATTATGATTTACAGTTGATGGTTATAGTTAAGCGTTAGATTTAGGCTTTCCACTACTTACTGGTATCAGCTAAAATATCAAGCCTTCAAATGTTCTGGTACGGCCGAGAGTGAGGAGAGTCAGCTCTCTCTCTCTCTCTCCAAATGCTCTCACATAGTCAGGCGTATGCAGCCACTGCCAGCGAAGTCCTACTCACTGCCCTCTCACGGTAGGGGTATTGTTTAGGAAATTGAGAGGACGAGAAGCGAATGTCCGGCGCTTTAATCGGATTAGTGGACATAGAAAGTCCACCTAGAGAAGTTGGAAAACTCTCATTCCAAACTAGTTGTGCACACAGGCTCCATGATCCTGAAAGAACAAATGGCGAATGAACCAATTATTAATCATCCGCTACCATGGGACTGAATCTCCTGATGTTGCTCCACTACCGTATAGATCAGACCTTTAGGTCAAAGGCTCCGGGTATGGCCCTCTAAGGAAACCATCTGCTTTGATCTGAGCACCCAAACAGTATCACAGCCTACACACAAATCAAGTGACTTGTGTAGTGTATATGTATTCAGTGCTCCATTGTACCAATATTTATGTATTCAAATAAATAAATAAATATAAATAGCAAAAAATGGCAAAACTCTATTTAACCAAATCGATGAATGAATTAATTCACATTAAAATTCAAGATCTATTCTCTTATGATCTGATTGGTTCATTCATAAATTATACTCTTAGCATTTATTCATTGAATAAACTAATTCTTTCTTCTTCTTCTTCTTTTTTTTTTATTTTTCTCTGTTCCTTTTTTTTCAACAAGTACATCCTGGAACAATTGCATTAATTGTATTTGCTGCTATTCTATTAACCATTGCTATTGCTGCATTAATCTATTTTCTAGTTCGAACAAAATCAATGAAACAATTACGATTAAAATAAATTGACATAATGAAATATTAGATTAATGTTTATATTTATTTTATTATGATTCAATTATACAATTAAATTAGTTATGTTATTAAAACAATATTTGATTTGAAGTAAACAAAAAACAACCACAATGTTTATGTTTCTTCTTTTTCTACTTCTTCTTCTTCTTCTTCTTCTTCTTCTCGTTTTCTTTTTATGTTCATTCACTATCACAAATATACATATTTAATAAAACTAACTTCAATACATTATATGCAAGGATGGATCGTGAGTAGTAGTAGTAGTAGTAGTAGTAGTAGTAGTAGTAGTAGTAGTAGTAGTAGTAGTAGTAGTAGTAGTAGTAGTAGTAGTAGTAGTAGTAGTAGTAGTAGTAGTAGTGGTAATAGTAGTAGTAGTAGTAGTAGTAGTAGTAGTAGTAGTAGTAGTAGTAGTAGTAGTAGTAGTAGTAGTAGTAGTAGTAGTAGTAGTAGTAGTAGTAGTAGTAGTAGTAGTAGTAGTAGTAGTAGTAGTAGTAGTAGTAGTAGTAGTAGTAGTAGTAGTAGTAGTGGTAGTGGTCATGCTTGGAACTCATCAGCGGAATGTACCTGTATCATCAGAACTGATGTTCACTCTGCAACACGAACCCAGTATCGTTCACTTCAAACACCATCAGGTTATCTACGCCACTACTTAGTCTTCATAGTTACTTGCTTGTGAAATGGGGTGAAATTTAATGTCACTTGATATTGTTATTTGAATCTTCCCATTGATGTTTAGGGCTGCAATTGGTCAATCTCTTATTGGCATATGTGCATACTGTGTGTATTGCCTCGATATAACCCTATACAAACAATAACAAGTGAATGTAAATTCAGTACAGTTTATTTACAAGCTGCATTTTTGTTAAAATATATAAATAAAGAATTAAATGGTGAATTAAACTGTTCTTAAAATTACATAATTCACATCAAAATGCAATCTTAGTTAAACAACTAATGAAAACTAGGATGTACTGGACTCGTAGTTGGGTCTGGATCGTGCGTTCGCATTCCGCTGTTTGTTCACGATTTTGGTTCAGTCGTTTCTACTTTAAATGGGTGCTGGTGGGTTGACGATTTCGTCTTGTTGATCTGTTGGCATACTTTCGGATGCTTTTAAACGGGTGTCGAAAGCGGATGGCATATTTGAGTGCTTAAAGTAGGTTTATGCGCCTGAAAATTTCTTCATGGAGTAATGAAATAGGACTTCGCTTCTATTGAGGAGTCCCATACTAGAAAGAAATGTCTCTTACGTGACCTCATTTCTTCAGTAGTTGCCTAACTTAGATAAGCTTACGATCTCAACGACATTTTCAAAACTTATACCATCTTCTGCTCCATAAAAACGGCTTCAGAGAGAAAACAGGTTATCATTTCTTTTGGGTAAAATTACTTTGACCAAAATAGTAGTATCCTACACTAACACTAGACAAGGTGTAAAAAGTATCAATTACGAGGTTGCTGAGATTATCGATCTTTGGTCAAGTGACGAACAAATCTAAGTAGGACAAACATTGTATACCTGGAAACACATAATAGCTGTTTTTCATAGTAGCGAACCACTCAGCAGTGTGTCCACAAAATTACCACCGGGTATCGAATGCAAACCTGAATAGTTTGACAGAAACTGGGTTTCAAGTATATTCAAGACATTATGTTTCAAAACATATGTGAAATAATCCCAGTGACTTAAATTTAAATAATTCCAACTCTTCCCCGAGAAGGCTGATCTTCTTTAAGATAATAATCATAATTAATAAGCAAAGATGGATAGCGTGTAGCAGTGGAATTCAGGACGTGCGTTTCGTCATATTTAGGACTCGTCATATGGATGTACCTGCATCTCAAACCCCGACAAATTCTCTCAATGTGAGATGCATGTACCTTCAGTTGACAGGTCTCAAAAAGGACAAGGGAAATAACTAAGATTCCTACCCTAGCCACATTTCACCTATAACTAGGACCATATAATGGTTGAAAAGCAGTATAAGGAATTAGAATTGTGATATACAGTTGGTGGTTTTCATCACGAGCTAACATTAGCTAGAATATCAAAACGCTATTTAGCCAAATAGATGAATGAATTTCGATGCGAAATTCAAGACCTGTTCTCTTATATCTGATTGATTCGTTCATAAATTATAGTCTCACCGTGATCGACTCTACTTATAAGAATATTTTTAACGTTGTGTAGTAGAACGTTGCGTCAACAATAATTGTCAAACATAATGATGAGTTTCAGTGAACCGAAAGCACGGTGTTGACAGAACACTTGAAAACCAGACGAGAAGACAGATCCGATGGCAGGATACACCAAAAGATGTAATTTAATTACAATGAATAAATAGAATTATTATTTACGACCTAACATATAGGAAAAACAACCCCAAATTATTCAAAATTGGTGAATACATGTTTACATTACACAAATTGTTATATTATATTCATTCAATAAGTGAGAAATTAAACAAAATGTAGATAAGATTCATTAGATATCACTTACATGCATACGCGGAAAGATGCACATAGGGAGAAGCAATCGTGATCTACCAGTAGGGATGGCGGAACATATACCCAAATAGCTTCAGAAATAAATGAATTCCAATGGCTAAATATGATCACAGAATAGACAAACATCTTCCTCTATTGCGAAACATTTGGTTGAGACTAGTCATAAGGTTGATATCAAGTCAGCATTTGTAGTGTTGTACAAAGGCCTTCAAGGGCGTATACAATGGTTTATTGAAGCTTTGACTATACGGAAACTGAAACCCCCTTTATGTGTTCCAAAACAATTTGTTCATACAACTAAAGATGGATAGTGGGTAGCAGTGGAATCCAGGACGCTTGTTTCTCCTTATTTGGGGCTCATCAGCTGAATTTACCTGCATTTCAGAGTTGATGTTCACTCCATAACACGAATCAAGTACCGTTCACTTCAAACGCCACCAGGTTATCTACGCCACTACTTAGTCATCATAGTCACTTGCTTGTGAAATGGGATGAAGTTTAAATTCACTTGGTATTGTTTACGTGAATCTTCCCATTGATGTTTAGGACTGGAATTGATCAATCTCTTATTGGCATATGTGTATACTATGCTTACTGACTCGATATAGTTTTAATTCAAGTAAACAATATCAAGTGAATTTAATTTGTTCTTACCCTTAACCTACCCTGGTAACAGTGATTTATTATCCAGAGTGGTTATCACATAGTTTTTGTGTACTTTATTATTATCCTTGTTACGGCTTACCTTTAATCTGTCTAGTTGACCTGAAAGACCAAGTATATATGTATGCGATTGTACAACTTTGAAAATGAATTCACCGAAAAGAGAACTCTTTGTTGAACTAGTCTTTCTTATTTAAATTCTCAATGAGTGTATTCTGTTTACGAAATGTACTGCACTGTTAAGTCTGTTTTACATTGTTGTTACTCAGTTCTCTTCCAGTCTTTTGTATACTGTTTATACTACTTATTTACATTAAGTAAGCAGTTGTATTCCCAGCAATTTTTAAACTTATTACTAATACCTATAACGTTTATTGTACTTATCATTATATTTATCAGTATAATTCATTTACCTTAATCACTGTAGCGGTTATCTACAGTTTTGTGCATTTATTTAAACGCAGCAGTCTTCATATTGTTTTGCTCTTGGTTCAAGTTTCGGTTGTTGATAAACTGTTGTCAAATTTAGACACAGCTATCAGCTGTCCTTTGTACTATCAAAGCTTTTTTATTTCATACAAAAGGACGTGTTCAAACGTCTCAGACACCTCACAAGTTGAGATTTGTAACTAATTTTATGTATTATTCAATAAAGAAACGCTATTGTAGACAAATCGTTGTTTTGCGAACTTCGGTTTTGCGCGTATCTCAATTGAGTGACCTGGACACTTCGATAGATCTAACATGCACAAATATATTACATAATTCTGTTAATCTTCGTCTTCTCATTTCATTAACGAAAAATGCATTTGAAGACATGCAAGAATATAAAAATTCAAATATATATATACTTTTTTTAAAGATTTACTCATATAATACTGATTAACAAAATAGTAAGTAAATAGAATACACCCATTTATTAAGAAAGATTGGTTCGCTGTAAAGAAGAAAATGGTAAGTATCAAAATATCTTCACAATAATAATTTATTTTATCTATAATATTTCCAATTTATCTTCTTTTATTATTTTATCTTGTAATAGACATTAGATGAAGTCCGCCTGTAGCTCTTCTTGAGTTACTACCAGTCCCAAACCTGGCTAACAGAGGAGGGTTAGGCATGGGGTCAGCAACCCCATCTTGTAGAACAGAAACTCTTGCTAAAAAAACGCTGATCAGATTAAACAAAGTAAGACGAATTATATACATATCAGATAAGTCATTGTTACGATGGAATAAGGAAAGTGTTTTAATAATAATAATAATAATAACAGTATATAACAGCATTCTTCAAAAAATATGAAAGTTTGTTATGAAATACATCGTTTACATAGCTTGAATAACAGTTACTGGATCAATGATTGGTATTTTCTGTTTACGAAAGCAAATAATTGCGACAATAATTATGATCATTAAACTGACACCAAATATACCCAATATCACTACACCCAAGTAGACTGTTTGAATAAGAATTTTAAAAAAAGAAAAGAAAATAGAATACAATTAATGTGAGAGTTAATAAACTTTACTGATAAATTTTATTCTTAATTTTTAGCGTGAATACTCATTCCTCTGAGGGTTCTTATGGATGCAGGTAAAGTTTTTCACCTCAACATTCAGGTAGAGAAATTGTTATAGTGTCCAGTTCCATGAATGTGATGTGTGTAAACAAATACTCTTTTAAAACGTTTAATGACTGATGAGCGCTCACATCTCCAATTGTCTGTCCGAACCCTTCGCTAATTAGGACAGAGAGGTTGACTAAAGTTGTAACTTCGTAAACTATCTTCATTCTAACCTGAGGATCAGAATGAGTATGTAAATACACCGAATTTTAACACCGTTTACTAGTTATTATATATTTTCGTAGCATCTAATGTCCAGTTGTCTAAGAATAATACCCTGATGAGTGTAAACAGCTGGAAAAACTCCATAATATCTCACTTTTCAGATTAGCTGGGTTTAGAGCCTCAACCAATCAGTATCAAACCTACAGCAGATCGTAATAACAAGCAAAAAGGTGAGCACCTAAATCATTATAATTGCAGCCATGACCAAAGCAAGTGTGAGATAACTCCCGATATCATAAACAGATATTTTCCTCCCGATGTATTTAGGTGTCTGCATTGTTACCAATCCATGATTTCAATTTCTTCATGGCATATCAGGAGAACTTTGATACAATATATTTGGAACTAGGAATATCTGGAAAACTTTGACGAAGGAAACTGGATTCATTGATCAAGATCAAGATTATAACATTTCCACCGACTATCGAAGAGAGGAATCGGAAAATGGCATTTAGCATTTGTATCAGTTAGATCAAAGAGCTATAACATCAGTAGTGTTTAATAGACCTTGATGATACTTAGCATCAATAGTATAGTTTCTAACGTTGTCTAGCTGAAGTAACGTAGAGCTAGTCGACGTGTATTTATAGCAACTCGTAAATGCACAATTCCCCAATCCTTAATATTACTGGAAAAGTAGTGTTTGCAATGGAAGTTACAAACACTTCCATAAACAAGTATAATTATAAGTTCTTCACTATCGGTGTTTAGTCACCATTTCAGATTGTAAATACTAATGCTTTACAATGAAGTCATTACATTTTTTCACATAATGAATAACCTTTAAAGAATAACTGCTTATCGAATCTTAGTAGAGTATACATACGAACTGAACTATTCAACTTTACAGAATAGATAAGTTTTGGCCAACAGTTATACTTGCCCTTTAAGAGACTTCTCAAATGGTGAATAGACTTCCATCGCAGTGTCAATGTTCACATAGAAATAAAATATTCTCGCTTGATTTCATTTCTAGCCATAATTTATTTATTATATAAAGTGACTATATCATAACAATCGACTTATGATGTAAATATACCAAACGAGACTAATGATTTGCTATCCTTAACATCAGCACTAGGACAATACAAATCTTTCTAAGTAATATTACATTTATTCACATAAGTAATTGTATATTACTTCGTACAATGTACGTCGTCATTTAGCATATGTACTGTTCAAATGTTATTGATAGAAGGTTAGTCCATTATTCTTCTGTCATTTTTTAGATAGATTCATTACTATCTAATTATTTGAACACTTCTCATACGTAACTATAACTAATCCTAGTGACTAACATTTTATGGTCTATTTTTTTCGATTCTTCAATCTCATTCTTATCATCAACTATAGATTCTAGCTTTGATTATTCTTATCATAACTAGAATACCTAATATCACACTATCAATTTGTACTGTTTACCTGTCACATTTAGTAATGTAATCATTTGATTATTATTACTATGAGGTTGTGGAGATTGTTAAGTTTTTGATTGGGTTCATGGACCGATCGATGTTAGACCATCATTGAAAACCTGGAAGAACTGGATAGCCGTTTCGTCTTAGTATGGGACTCTTCAATGCTGTGCATCCGCAACCCTGCACGTGGGATTCAAACCCAGGACTTCCAGAGGTCTATAGGTTAAGCGTTTTCATACAAGGCCGAAGGTCCTGGGTTCTAATCCCGCATGTGAGATTGTGGATGCGCACCGTTGAGGAGTCCCATGATAGGACGAAACGGCTGTCCAGTACTTCTAGGTTTTCAGTAGTGGTTTAACATCAGTCGATTCATGATCTTAATCAAAAAATATTTCATTATTATTAGTCTAATATTATCATATATCCACTTAAATATTACTATTTCTTAGCCCACAAACTAATAAAGATCAAATACAAATCAATAGTGTTCAGTTATTTTTCTACTGTTCTCATCTAAAGTATATGAACTTTATTATAATTTGTTGATTAGATTGTGAAATTTGAAGAAAAAAAACTAAACGTCAAGTCATTCAACTGATCAATGACTGAAAGTAACCAATTACTTACAATTACGAGATCTAGAACTTTCACTCTTTGATTTATCTTCAGACTCCGTGACTTGTGACTTAATAAATATCATTTGAAGTATTATTAAAAGAAGTATTGTATATTTCATTGCCATAGGTTTTCTCATTCTTCTGTATAAAAAAAATTAATGAAACCTTAGTTACTAGTATATGAACACAGATGCCTTAGAAATATTGCTCTCATCTGCTGGGATCACTGGGTAAGTAATAATGAAGTTAGATTCAAGGTATTAGGGAACGATGGTAAATCAGTTAGTGAGGTTGTGAATCTCCATCGACTGTGACGGTCAAATAATATACAAAGTGAGCAACCGAAAACTACTTTACATAATAGGCTGCCATTTTTGATTTTCTATGAACACCACTGATCATTGGCAGCGAAATCACTAACATTGGTATACATACTTGCTTAAACCTGTTATCCCTCGTGGAAAAGAATAGTCCACCCCAAGCATTCTCCAACCAACCCTGTCCTAGGCAGCCCTTTCCAGTTGTAATTCATCCTTTTTGTTAGGGATGCAGAGGAATATAGCAATAACTATCGTGTTAAGTCTAATGGTGTCCTTGGACGTTAAATGGACATTTCCTATTGGTCGATATTTATTTCACCTGTCAAATATTGTACAAATGTTGTTTTCTATTTTATGGTACGATGTGGTCTGGTTGGTTGGTATATAAATAGAGTATATCTGAAATATAATGATTCATATCTCCGAGGCTAAGACTCGTGTTCTAGACTCAACTGGCGGGGCTAGACAGAGAAGCGGGACCAATCGAGACTCTAGGCCATCCGTACGTGTTTACGTGTCATTGAATCGGTCGATAAATACGCTGCTCTCTAATCTGCAGTCAAGGACACAACAACTGGCACGGGGTAAAAAGTGATCCAAGTTCAAATTCACAACACTTTTTATATCTGCTTCCAATTCCCCACGTAGTATGTTATTTAGCCTTCCACTTCTTTGCTTCCCTTCGGGATTACAAGTTAGTGCTTACCTCGTTATGCAGTTTGATGGTTTCCAATATGTGTCCTATCCCCCTCCACCTACGCCTACATGAACATCAATTAGCAGTCAAACGCCATGATATCTCTTCACTTATATCAATACACGTGGATAACTACGGACATTCATTCGATTGGGAAAATGTAGAAATCTTAGACAGAGGAAACTCCAAAAACACCAGAGAATTTTTAGAAGCTTGGCACTCAGGTCAATCAGCAATCAACAAACATATTGAAATCAATCCAATTTATCAACCAATCAGGAAAATCATGCATAAATATGGGAACAAAAACCAAACCAATGGGAAACACAACCAAAACAAAGAAGTAAACAATGATAAATTTAAGGTCAACAAGAACCAATCAACATCGAGGTGCACAGAACAAGCTGTGAAACACATGTGGAGAAATTCGAACACTTCACTTCTATCTGAAGTTTGTGCTGATGATGTCGTTCAGAAGAACGGTGAAAGCTCCACGACCAAACCATCCAGCTCAGAGAACAAAACTTCATCAAAACTAGTGCTTAATATTTCATAATTTCAAATTTCAAAAGGCGTAAACTGACTTATCAAAATATAAAATAAATAATCTTCAAAATTAAATCAGTTTCATGTGAAATGAAATGCATGAATGTAGGGAACCTCAACGTGAATGAATTCTATACTTTTCGTCATCGACGAACCTTAGTTATATGATCATTAGAAAGTGAGAGGAATTAGGCATTTATTGTATCTTTGTGTAAGACTCCTTAATAGTGCTCATCCACGATCCTGTCGGTTTATAAATCCAGAGTCTCTAGGTCTTACAATGAGCGCTTAAACTTCTTACCACCAAGTTAGAATCCAATAATTTATATTTTCAACTCCAGTCGATAGTGCAGACATTCTTCCACGTCCAGCATGGTTGAACCCCATTATTCACGACTTTGCACGACATTTGTGAGAACCATCTCTCTAAATCAGATACTAGTGACCATTATAGTTACTTGATTAAAGTTTGACATGTAAGCTACCAGATACCAATTCATCGATATGACGACTGAATGTTCGCTACTAGTCCTGAAGTTTCAGTGTTTGATCCTCTAGATGTTCTTGAGTGGGTACTGCTGGGGAGTCTCACAATAGGATGGAACTTATATCCGGTGCTTTATGGTTTCCAGTATTTTTATATCAATGATGAATAAGTGATGTAAATTACGGAAATTCAACTATCTCCACAAAATCTTTTTACTAATGAATATATCTGTAACTAAGATAGAGAGTAAAAACGCACTAATGATTTTCAGTTTGAATATACGGATAGCCTTATGACTAATGCTTCTTCAAATGGGAATAAAAGGGATGTAATGAAGTTCAAACACTTATTTAACAAATTGACTTTAACACACCTATCATTGGACAGTGTATAGATGTGAGTGATAGTAAAAATACCAGATTAGTTGGATTAAATTAAATGGAGTTAAATTCGTACTTATGACCTAATATTTGGATCCTATGAGTTTTATTCACTAAACAACTCCTCAATTACACTTATCCAAACGGTATACATTAATTAGATTTACAAAATTGAACTGTGAAACTCCAGTTTGATAAATCTAAAGTTATAAGCTTCAATGGATCCTACTTGACTTTTATTAAACTGATTACAATCCACCAAGTATTGGAAAAAATCATTAAATTATTCAAATTATGGATAGGAATCTTGAGTAAGTTTTGAACAGGAATTAAATAAAATATTTTGTAAGTTTATTCATAGAAATAAATCAAAACTGTTATTACGTAATTCGAAGCGAATACTTTTCAATTGACACTAGTCTTTGGATAACTGATGACGCTTATGAAACATTGGACCATTGTTTAATCTCCAGTTAAGACTAATCTAAACTTATTATCATGAGGTTTCACAACATATTGATTATTCTTAATTGATGAAGTTATCATTCATTAGTTTTATTTTTCAGTTTCCATGATTCATCCCTAATCCAATTATTAGTTACTAGTATTTGATCATAGGTGTGTTCGAACCATTGCTCGTATATCCTGAGACCATCGAGTAAGTAATGCAGTTGTTAGAAAACGTGTACTAGGTAAGGATGACAGATCCATTGATGAAGTGATGAAACTTCATCAGTTGAGATGACTGGGACACCTGTTACGTATTCCCAACCACCGACTGCCCCCACGAGCAGTGTTTTATGGTGTAGGGGTAGGTTGGAAAAAAGCTAGGGGCGGCCAGAGCAAAAAATGGTACAAATCCATGAAGTCACTGACAGATGAACTGAACCATTTTGATAGGTGTAGACAACGTAGTTAAGATCCGCAAGATGATAGAAACCAATGGTTAGAGACCATGGATGACATGGCTCAAAATCGTTTGCAATGGCTCAGGTGCATACATTCTTTGTGTTCTCCCAAATTTTGATCTCCTGATTCTTCCTTGTCTCTTTTTTTCTCTTCCCAAATTTATTTTACTGGATTATACTCTTTAAATAACATCTCCACACCCTAACGTTTCCGGTTACTATTTATACTCTTAATACCTCTACCACTACGGGATTTGAATCGACAACTGCATCTCTGTGCTTATGTGGTTTGGCAACTCGAACTGATGTACGTACGTACGAAGTTCTACGTTGTTACTGACTGACTGACTGAGTTAGAAATCATAATTAGCGAAATTCAATCATGTTAATTATGAAGAAGGTATTCATTGACAACGTTAGCGTTTTTTTCTATGGCATATAGTCGCTAACCCCATATCCAACCCTCTTCTTTTATCCGGGAGTGGAACCGGAATTAGTCCTAGAGGATCTCCAACATCAGAATTTTCAATACATGTGTCAAAACAGTTCTATTGTATGGGGCAGAAACATGGAGAACTACCAATACAATCATCCACCAGATACAAGTGTTTATTAACATCTGTCTACGCAAAATACTTCACATCCCTTGGTCAAACACTATCAGCAACAACCGACTATGGGAGAGAACAAACCAGATCCCAACGATGGAAGAAGTCAGGAAGAAGCGTTGGGAATGAATAGAACACATATTGAGGAAGGTACCCAACTGCATCAAAAGACAAGTTCTCATTTAGAATCCTCAAGTTCAAATGAGAAGTATAATACCAAAGAACACATTACGTCGAGAAATGGAGATAGACATGAGAAGAATGAACAACAATTGAATAGAACTATAAAGGAAGCCATAAAACAGAGTGGATTGGAGAATGCTCGTCGGCGCCCTTTGCTCCATTAGGAGTAACAAGCGTTCGTAATTAATTAAGTATTCACTAACAACACAAAATGATTGTAACACTACCTCATAAAATTTTGACAATCCTAATTTCTACCCAGTAACAATCATCATATATATTGAACAATTCAATCATAACCAAGACTTAACTTTTGTCTAACATTTCCTAACTATCCAGATAATATAATAAAAGCTAAATCAACATCATATATATATATATATATACAAATAGTAATATATATTTAGTAAGAATGTAGTTTTTCATACTTACTGTAAGATTAGAATACTTTCAGATCTAAATGACAAATAGATTAGATATTTCATTTATATACGTTTTCTTTATTGAATAATCAGTCTATTGTATTTCTAGGTGAACTTTATCAATCAATATGTGTTTATATCATCCATTGAAATGTATTCAAAGATATAACATTCTTCTCATAATTAAAATTTTATATTCACAGTCACTTCTAATGATGATGATGATGATGATACATAATACTATGATGGTATTTCAATAATATGTTTATATGGATGTTGTTTAAAGATAATATACAAAGTATTTTTAGAAAGAGAAAATTTCTAATATTTCATTTTTATTTAGTGGTTAATAGTTGTTTATTTAAACTTTATTTATGTTGTACAACATATAAAATTCAATATGCCGTATGAACTATGTAAATATATATATATATAGATTCAAATCATTATCTATTTACTAATGACTAATTTCTAGAGTTCAGTTAAGTATCAAGGACTAATAATGTTCATGGATTAGTTGAAGTTAGACATTAACACCGTTGGATACCGGCTCAGTGGTCTAGAGGTTAAGTGTTCATAGGCAAGACTGCTGGGTCATGGATTCGAATCTCGCAGGGCGGGATTGTAGATACGCACTGATGAGGAATCCCATACTAGAATAAAACGGCCGTCTAGTGCTTCCAGGTATTCCATAGTGGTCTAGTTTTAATTGACTCATGAATTTAAACATTGAAATTACTAAAATCTCCACAAAATTTATTCTCATAATAATCATCATCGTATTTTCACTAGTAACTAGCTTCAAGAGGTATCTCCTGAAGTTCTAGTGAGAAGAAGAAACCAGTGGAGTTCAACCGGGTCTGTTATGAGATAGTAACTCACTGAAGACATTGCTGGACGGTGGCTCAATTTCGTGGATTGGTTGAAGTTAGATATTAACACCGTTGGATGCCGGCCGGCTCAGTAGTTTAGTGGTTAAGCGTTCATGAGCGAGACTGCTAGGTCCTAGGTTTGAATCCCTTGGGGCGCGATCGTGGATACACACTGCTGAGAAGTCCCATGCTAGGTTGAATCGACCATCCAGTGCTTCCAAGTTCTCCATGGTGGTCTAATTTTAATTGACTCATGAATTCAACTGTTAAATTACTATAATGTAGTTCAGTCATGTTAAATGTCAGAAAAATATTATTAGTGCTAATGGATGACGCTAGCATAATGTAACAGATTTACTGAATTTTGAAATGTAAACCATTAGATGTATATAGTGGTGCAAATTCCAATCAACCTTCAAGGAACCTTAAGGTTCTGGGTTTGATTCCTATTATTGTAGTGGATGAAAATTCATAAACAGTCTCACACTAGAATGAAATATCTACCTGGTATTCACTGGTTGTCTAAATAAGATCAGTTCCTATCAAACGTAGTAAACAGATTCAGAAATTGATGCTATACTGTATACAACTGAAGAACATCTGGAACTCAAAACAACTGTCAACCAACACCAAAGTCAGAATTTTCAATATGTGTCAAAAAAGTTCTATTTTATGGAGCGGAAACCTACAGAACTACCAATGTCATCATCCACAAGATACAAGTGTTTATTAACATCTGTCTACGCAAAATACTTCACATCCCTTGGTCGAACACTATCAGCAACGACCGACTATGGGAGAGAACAAACCAGATCCCAACGATGGAAGAAGTCAGGAAGAAGCGTTGGGAATGAATAGAACACATATTGAGGAAGGTACCCAACTGCATCAAAAGACAAGTTCTCATTTAGAATCCTCAAGTTCAAATGAGAAGTATAATACCAAAGAACACATTACGTCGAGAAATGGAGATAGACATGAGAAGAATGAACAACAATTGAATATAACTATAAAGGAAGGCATAAGACAGAGTGGGTTGGAGATTGCTGGTCGACGGCCTTTGCTCCGTTAGGAGTAACCAACGTTAGTAAGTAAGTATACAATAATCCGATGTGCATTATACAAGTCAGTTAATTCATTTAATGAAATTTTAAAAATTTAATCTAATTTTCATTGTATGGATATAATATTTAAATAAGATGGTACTCAAAACGACGCTTCAGTCTCATGTAAACAATGTTTCATTAATGTATATGATATGTATAAAATATCTTGGGCTTTACAGTATTTTAGATGACCTTGTCTTCCGGAAAAATCTGGAACACTACTAAACATAGTAGCAATAAAGGTAATCATCCAATAAGAAACGCGACATGTAACTTTTCACTTTCTAGATGTTTCTGGCAAAACTTTTATTGAATGCTGATTGGATAAGATGTTTCTCAGTTTTCAGAGCCATGGATGACGGAAATTCCGGCTGTTGTTACAGAATCTTGGTCCTTGATAAGTCTTGCTAATTGAACGCTATATTCGGTGCCTAAGCTATTCTCGTAACCCCCAAGCTAGAACTACACAGCGACCTGAACACGAGAGAAAAGTCGCAAAATATGCGAGTAGCACTTTATTCCAAAGGTTCGTTCTAGTACAAAAAATATAGGGTTTTTATAGTATTTTAGATGTCCTTTTGTTCCCGAAACTTCTGGAATGCTACTAAACATAGTAGCAGTATAGTAATCCGCCAATTAGAAACGCAACATGTAACTTTTCACTTTCTTGATGTTTCTGGCAAAACTTTTATGGAACGCTGATTGAATAAGATGCTTCTCAGTTTTCAGAGCCATTTTGGGCATTTTTTCGAGGAATTTTCTGGATCTCCTCAATGCATATCATTGGATAGATAAATGTTGTTCGGTATAAAATAATCAATAATAATTTTCTCTACATTAAAATACAGTCATGAGATTTCCGTAGATAAAATACATATACCGATGAGGTTGTGAAATTCATACAAGATTTTTAGTCAAACAACACAGAAATCCGTTTGAATTTATTCGTAAATATGTTTCATTTATCCATATAAGACATGAGATGTCCTGAAACCATTCACACAAATACGAAGACAAATGAATATACATTAAATCAAAATGTGTAATACAAATCTGAAAATTGCATTTACATTCGATATTTTACATCACAGAATGATCTTAGTTTACAAACATCATTGAAAATCAAGAAATACCGGACAGTTGTTTCGGTCTAGAATAGGGCTCATCAGAAGTATGCATTTATGTCTTGGCTAGCTCAATGTTCTGCAGGTTAAGCACCCTATGCGAAACACGAAAGTCCTATAGTCAATTTCCAGTGAGATCATAGATCTATACTACTGTAGAATCTCATCCTAGTACAAAATAACTCTCATATACTTTATGTTTTTCACTAGTCATTTAACTAAGATTAGTCTGTGATATTAATTATAAAAGGATGTGAACTTGACAAGTTTTACTATTAGACAATAGTCGAATTATCCAAGACAAGCCGAATAATTTAGTAGTTTTTATTCTAAAACAAAATAATAAGCTTGTTTTTAAGCACCATAATAAAGGTAGGAATCATATAAAATCACTATATTATATCCCGATGAGAAAAATGAATGGCAACTGTTGGGATCTATTTATGGACTAATACATATATTTTTTATTGTATAATTACTAATTACCTAAACTATGCATATTCATGTTCCTCTTATTAGAAGCTTTATTTTGACCAATAGACCATCATTATATGATTTGCCGTTCTTGAGTTCTCCCCAGTCTATGAATTACAGTCTCCCACATTTACAGTCACTTTTGACTACATCTTGTATAAATGTTGTTTTCTATTTTGTGACGCGATGTGATCAATTTGACTTGCATACAAACCCAGTATGTTTGAAATAGATGATTCATATCGCGAGGGCTGAGATTGATAATTTTAACTTAACAGGCAGGGCTAGACAGGAAGAATTCTAGATTGTTCGTAGGGGTTTTATGGGTCATTGGTCTGATCGACAAGTCACTATTCTCTAATTGGCGGTATCATTACGTCAAATATCAGAATGAAATAAGTTAATTTAAGTGGATAGTTGAAACAAAAGAATTTCATTAATTAACACATATATATGCCACAAGAATAGTTGAATACATCTCATGCTATTATGTAATAACAAGTAGTATAATATAATAAACAAAACATAAGAATCAAAGGACAAATAATTTAAACTTTTACAAAGAAATAACATCTTGGATGCGAACTGCTAAGGAGTCCCACACTAAGACGAAACGGTAGTCCAATCCTCCCAGGTTTTTCATGATGGTCTAGCTTCAATTGACTCATGAATTCAATTATTAAATTGCTATAATATTCACAAAACCCCTTTCTGGTAATAATCAAATTAATTTAAGATATACCTTACATTATAAATTCAATGAAATGTGACTTCCAAACAGAGAAATATTACAGTAACATCATTGTTTTTATCTTCTTACTAACATATAATAATTATTTTTTAAGTTTATTTAACTAAAATCAAAAACACAAGATGGTAAATAAACTCAACTGATAGTCAGACTGATCTCTAACACTTGATCAATTGAACTTAATCATTATTAATGATTGAGATCATTAAACGATTGATGTTAGAACACCATGGAAAACCTGGGAGCACTGGACGGCCACTTCAACCTAATATGGGACTCATTGGCAGTGCGCATCCACGATCCCGTTCGCGGGAATCCGAACCCAGTGTCTTCGGTCTCGCTCGCGAACGCTTAACCTCTAGACCAATGAGACGGCATCCAACGGTATTAAGCGTTCACGAGCGAGACCGAAGACACTGGGTTCGGATTCCTGCGAACGGGGTGGTGGATGCGCACTGCTGAGAAGTCCCACAATAGGACGAAACGGCCGTCCAGTTCTCTCAGGTTTTCAAAGGTGTTCTTACGACAATCGGTTAATGATCTCAATCATAAAAAATTATAATTTTCACAACCCAATACTCACTATTAATGAATCGATGACAACGTAAGCATGTTTAATACACATAGATTATTCTATGTGAAATTCTTAGTTCAATTAAATTTAGTTGTTATCTGTTCGACATAAGTTCAAATTTTATGGAGACCAAATTGCTTGAGTTAATAGTTTAAATATACCTTGCTTTTACTAATACTAATTAACATGAAGCCTAAGTTTAGAGATACCGAATGGTTATCTCCAAGTTTTATATTATATAATTTATTTGATAAATATTAGGTTTATTGTCAGGAAGGATTTGAATGTGACCAACTTGGTCTCGTGTGCTGTTACGGGTATGAGGGCTGATATCACTTCCCGGCTGCCCACACCGTGGAAGGGTATTTCTTGAGGAACCTGAAAAGAAAATTGGATTAGTGTTGGTCTTAACGACCTGGGAGCGTGACCTCAGTGCCCAAGGGACAGCTGCTTGAGGCCGGTCGCGCACGGCCTTTTCGTGGAAGGTTTTTGACGTGTTAGCTCCGTTCTTCAAAGGGCCTTACCGCCGGAGACGGAAATCCGTGAGGTAAGGTGAGGTGTGCATTTTTAGGGTCGACCTTTTCTAACCCCACCCCTCCTTGTGGGAAGGCAGCATCGCTGTCATGCCGGTTGTCCGAGGGAAACACCTTACTGCTGTCACACCCCTCTACAGTCAGCAGTACGACTTCGCCCTCAGACCTTGAGTTGCTGCTTTTAGTCTTACCGTTCTCCAATCAACCTGCCTGGCATGGTAGAACCTACAGGAACATATGTTCCAGCCAATATAGCTCGGTTGGGTCATTACGATAGGCAAGCCCGACCACCGCGTCAAGGTAGCAGCTTCGGTCGGGTTAGGTTTATTGTACATCTATATTATCCTTATAGAAAGTCTTCACTTCTCATATTAACTGCTTATATATGTTTTACTATTGATTATTAACTCATTGTTCCATTTTGTATCACATATGACTGAGTTGTATACAAATTACTTCTTATTTATAGTGGTTTATGGTCATATAGTGAATGAGTTTTTAATCAGGATGACAATACTAAAACAAAAGTCTTGTCAGTTTCCTGGATTAATTTCCTAACTGGATATTGGGAATTGAAAGAGCTATTCGGATTTCAAAGTCATTCCACTTTGTCGTTCGTGCTACTGGTTATAATCACGTCATTTATCAAAAGAGCCTTAAGCAACCTAGTAATTAATAGACTCTATGGTATTGTGATAAGATTAAGTGGAAGTGTAACGGTATGAAGATCATAACACTAATCGCAAAAAATCTTGTGGGCACTATATTCACTTTATATGCTACGATTTGAGTATCGCTAATCGACTACGCGTGTTAAAGCCACCAGTCAGAATTTTAGTTATATATCTTTCTTTTTTGTGTTGACTTCTTCTTCTATAGCCTATTGTGCTAAACTTGACCAATTACACGTCTGACCTGCACAGCAACTTTGAGTTATTGTGATCTAAGCTCTCATTAGTCCTCTATAGTTAGTCACTACTTTATCTCGTCTAATTTTGAGACCGCTTAGTCGACATCAAAAGTGTTCATGTCCAATTCTAATTAATTCACGACAATGGAGTCCCAATGGAGGCAAGTATGGTCTACATGCACACAAAATTTTCCACCCATTCATTCTTTAGCATACACATAAGTGTACATATCCTATGAACAAATATACGTTACATGCACACCGACAGCACACAAGTTTTAACTTATGTATCTCATAGCATACATATAGTTATGTTCACCCACTTGGGAGAGTAGATGGTTACTACTACATTCGAACGTATTTACTACAGTTTACTGTCATGCATATCACTGGTATCAAGACATTTACCCCTGTACTTCATAGCATAACTATAAGCATAAACACACTTTGAGGGAAGGTTGATGGTCACCTGTCCCTAGTATTTGCTATCACATTTTCTTATCATTATATCTTCGACTTGAAGGAATAAATTGCTGATTTTATTAAACACAAGGGAGACATTTTTAAAGCTTACGTTCCTTTTGCTAGCCCACCCACATAACCTTTGCGTACAACTATATACATAAAACACACCAGCCGAAACTCATGTACATAAACATACACATCGCACAGTTCATAAGATTTTAGAGAGCCCAGAAAAATGGTAAATTAGTCAGATATCCTCCAACCACCCAAGTCAATTAGTAAGGTTGCTCTTACTACTCAACAGCACCATGGGGAGATCCTAGGTTTGATTTTGCTGCTATGTGATGTAGTAATAGTAATATTATTATTGCTACTGCAGCGAACAAGAACACGAGTGGGGACAATGGAATGTATCTGACAGAAATTACAGAGCATCTCAATAAAATCTGAGAACCATATAGTAAATCGTTAATTAGCAAAATATCAATCCATCATCTCAAATTTGAATGTTCCTTTGTAAATATCAGTTCATTGTCTCAGATTTCATTGTCCGTGCCTTTTCATATCAATTACATTCCGTTTCTGTTCTTTCTTCATTGATCTTCTACTGAAATACATTATATGCCTAATCACCGTTATATACTACTTATATGAATATAAGTAATCCACACCACACTTCTACTACTACTGAATTATCATGATTATCGATCATTCACATTTCATAAAGAGAATGATCAATTCAATCATCATATATCTCGTATTTTTTCGCTGGAATTCAGTCCTTTATTGAAGAAGATAATGAGATTTCCGAAATTGATTATTATTATTATTATTACACAATAGATAATTAGCTTTAAACTACACCTACATTATCTATTTCATTGGCCAAGTATTAATAAATAGAAAGAGAAAAAAATAAAATATGCATATGATACTTAAACTATGGCGTGATATTGATCAATATTACTCTCTAATATTTTATACTGTCTTTTTTTCTAATAAAAACAAGATAATTGTTTGGTTCATTAATGTACAATATTTACCATACAATATAGGAACAATAACGGGGCGGATTTGCATGCATATAGCATACAATTCTCTTTGAACCTAGCACATAACAATAGCATCATGCACTGTCCCATCGCCCTTGGCAGATCAGGCAACCTGAAAGTTACGAGAACACCATCAGGGAATACAACAGTCTAGGTACTCCGGATGAAAGATGCAGTAGACGTCCAACTTCGAGATCAACAAGCTGGATTCCGTAAGGATCGGTCGTGCACAGACCAAATTGTAACACTACGGATCATCGTTGAACAATCAGTTGAGTGGAACTCAACATTGTACATCAACTTCATTGATTATGAAAAGGCATTTGATAGTGTAGATAGGAGGACGTTATGGAAACTTCTTAGACACTACGTAGTTCCTGAGAAGATTGTCAATATTATCCGGAACTCATACGACGGACTACAGTGCAAGGTCGTGCCTGAAGGATAGCCGACAGACTCATTTTAAGTAAGGACCGGAGTCAGACAATCCTCCCTACTCTCTCCCTTCCTCTTTCTTGTGGTGGTCGACTGGATTATGAAGATCTCGACATCTGAAGGAAAACACGGAATACAATGGACAGCTCAGAATCAATTAGACGATTTGGACTTCGCAGATGACCTAGCCCTCCTATCGCGTACACACGAACAGATGCAGATGAAGACAGCCAGTGTAGCAACAGTCTCTGCATCAGTAGGCCTCAGTATACACAAAGGGAAAACCAAGGTCCTCAAATTCAAAGCGGAGAACAGCAATCCAATCACTCATGATGGCGAAACTCTGGAAGTTGTAGAATCCTTCACATACCTGGGAAGCATCATCGATGAACAAGGAGGATCCGATGCAGACGTAAAGGCGAGGATCGGCAAAGCAAGGGCCGCTTTCCTACAATTGAAGAACATATGGAACTCAAGACAACTGTCAACCAATATCAAAGTAAGAATCTTCAATACGAACGTCAAAGCAGTTCTACTGTATGGAGCTGAAACTTGGAGAACTACAACAACCATCATCAAGAAGGTGCAAGTATTTATAAATAGCTGTCTACGCAACATACTCAACATCCATTGGCCGGATACCATCAGCAATAGCCTTTTGTGGGAGAGAACAAACCAACTTCCAGCTGAAGAAGAAATTAGAAAAAGACGATGGAAATGGATAGGACATACACTACGCAAATCGTCAAACTGCATCACGAGGCAAGCCCTAACTTGGAATGCTGAAGAGAAGCGGAAAAGAGGAAGGCCAAAGAACACCTTACGTTGGATAATAGAAGCAGATATGAAAACGATGAATTACAACTGGAAGGAGCTGGAAAGTATTGCCCAGGACAGGGTTGGATGGAGAACGCTGTTGAGTGGCCTATGCTCCTCCACGAGGAGTAACAGGCGTAAGTAAGATTAAGACTATACAATATAAGTCGACGTAATCATCAATTATCAATAGAGATGTTATGGAGACTATTAGGTTTTTGATTGAGATCATGAACCGATTGATGTTAGACCACCGTTGGAAACCTGGAAACAGTGGACAGCTGTTTCGTCCAGATCGCTGGATTGTGAATGTGCACTGTTGAAGAGTTCCATACCGGGACAAAATGGTCGTTCAGTGCTGTCAGGTTTTCCATGATGGTCTAACTTTAACTCTGCTTGTAGCTCTTCTAGGATTACTGCTGGACCCAAGCCTGGGTAAAGGAGGAGGGTTGGGCATAGGGTCAACAATAACATCCAGTAAAAGAACGCCAACGAGATTAAACCATTATTAAGATTACGTCATAAAAATTGTGTAGATAGTTAGATAGTGAAAAATATAATTGGATGGAGGTGAAAAACGATAAACAGTACAGGATGTAAAAAAAAATCTTTTATTAATCTATATCTGGTCAAGGAAGTGACAGAGCTATCACGAATTTATTCTAAGCACATAAATTAAGGTTATGAGGTTCGAGTGCCTCTAACTTCTTCTATGTGTAGAAGATGGGGTCGAACTCCGTTGAGAAATGACGGTGTTTGATTATTTTGTAACGGAATAATCTTAATAGATTGTATATAAACTAATCAACTGTTTCATACCCATTTTTGAAATAACAAAGTGAATAATGCAATTAATAAATGATTTAAGATTAACCAAGAAGACCGGGGTATGGAACAAAGGATATAGTATGAGAGTGATTGAAAGTTTAGTGAGTATTCTCAACAAGTAAAAGGGTGTTCATATGTTTAATACCCCTATATTTTTATTGATATCGTATTATAGAACCTTTTTAAGACAATTATTATTAGAAGGTAAGAAATAATAAATATTGTGTACAATTATGATAGCAAAATTGTTCTATGGATAAATTGGGGTAGATTGTTTCCAAAAAATCACTTATATAATGATTTATATAGAGAGTGGTTCTAAAATGAAAAATCATTACTTTAGATAAACAAACTATGAATTCTATAGGTTGATGATCCAGTAAACTGGATTGTAGTGGTCATCACGTCTGTCTAACATACAGGTCCCCAGTTCGAGCCTGGGCGGAAACATGCTTGCTCCCGAATGCCCTAGTATGGCCGAGAGTGGGGAGTCCGCTCTCACTCTGGAAACGCTCTCACAAGGTCACGCGTATATAGCAGCTACCAGGGAAGTCCTACTCAGTGTCTTCTCGTGGCGTGGGTATGTTTACGAAATTGAGAGAACGAAAAGCGAATATTCGGCGCTTAAACCGGGTTGGTGGACACGGAGAGGCCACCTAAGGGTGTTGAAAAACCCTGATTCCGAACCAGTGGTGCACATGGGCTCCAGGATCCTGAATAAATAAATGGCGTATGAACCAATTGTTGGTCACCGGCTTCCATGGGACAACATCTCCTTACGATGCTCCACTGCCTTGTGGATTACACCTTTAGGTCGAAGGCTTCGATTGTGATTCCTCAAGAGAACCACCTGCTTTGGTTTCGGCATCCAGGCAGTATCACAGCTCTCGAACAAATCATATGAGATTTGTGTGACGCATATGTATCTGGTGCCTCCTTGTACCAGTATTTGTGTTCAAATAAATAAACTGGATTGTATTACTGAATATAAAAGAAAACCTATTATTAAACAAAGATGGATAGTGGCTAACAGTGGAATCCAGGATGCACGTTTCGTCCCAGTTGTGACTCGTCAGCTGGATATACCTGCGTCCGAGTTAATGTTCACTCCAGGATTCGAACGCAGTCAGATTTGATTTAGTTTAATCAGCCGCTTCAAGAAAATATTAAGTCATAACATGAAGTATTTGGATTGATAGTCTGTTATCCATATACCTCAACGTATATGAAGTGTAAAGCTCTGTTACATAGATTTTAAATTGAATTTATCTTCAATAAGAAAGAAACTATGCTTAAAGTAAGCATTGAAGAGTTCGATCTCAATTTACTGTTGAACTGAGGTTTCGATTGTATAAGGACTTTGAAGATATAACGCTACAACTATCCAGAGTTTCCTAATTTTCATTTGATGATATCAATTCATGACGAAGATTACTTGCAATAAACAATATGCTTTTATCAATCATGTTGGTTTGTGATAATATCGAATATCTCTTATATAATTTGAGTGTAGTAAAATTGGTTCATTATGATAACAATCTGTTATTTTAACTAACATTTAATCTTATTACTTACAGACTTTACATTGATGTATATTTAAATAACCATTAAAAAGCAAATTATACTAGACAAATGTCTCACTCCAGTATATATGTACCCCAATAGTGATAAACCATGACTCCACTGTTGAATGAATCATCAGTTCTAACAGCAACCGTTTTACAATGACAATAGTAAGCTAAAATCAAATAATTCATATTTCCAAATTTAGTCACTATGCCAATTACCATAATTCCCATCTTATATCATTGATAAGTAATTACTAAACTATTGACATGGTTGAATTTAACTAGTCAATCTGACTTATTAAGAAAACTTCAGTAATCCATCTTCAATTCAAATTACTAGTAATCAAATAATTATTAATTTCAATGGTTGAGATCATGAGTCGATTGAAGCTAGACCACCATGGGAAACTTGAAAGCACTGGACGGTCGTTCTACCCTATTGTGGGACTACTCAGTAGTGCGCACCCACGACCTCACCCTGCGAGATTCAAACCCAGGACCCATCAATATCGCGCACGAGCGCTTAACCACTAGACCACTGAGTCGGCCGGCATCCAACGGTGTTAATATCTAACTTCAACAAACCCACGAAATTGAGTGACACATCCACCAATGTCTTCAGTGAATTACTATCTCATAACAGACCCGGTTGAACTCCACTGGTTACTGCTTCTGACTAGAACTCCAGGAAATACTTCTTGAAGCCAATCACTAGTGAGCATGTGTTGATTCATATCAGAAGCGTTTTGTAAATATTATAGTAATTTCAATGGTTGAGATCATGAATCAATTGAAACTAGACCACCATGATTTGTCTAATTTAAAGAGAGGTCTTGTTAGTGGTCAAGTTCCATGATATTCATAGTAACTCTGTAGCTATCTGTTGAGTCAGCTTTCCGAGACGGAGACTCCAGAGGCCCTAAAGGAGCCGAAGAGTCTTAGCCAATCAGAACGTGATGGAGCTTTCTAGAATATCAACGTGGCGTGCTACTATTGGTCAGTAGCATAATATATCTTTTAGAGGATTGGCCAAAATATGATGTTGATTTAACAAATGTTAACATCGATAAATACTTGTGTTTTTCTGTACAAAAATGAACTTTGGAGTAAAGTGTTTTTCGCTTAATTTGCGCCTTTTCTCTCGAGTTCAGGTCGCTGCGTAGTTCTAGCTTGCAGGTTACCAGAATAGCTTAGGAACCGAATAAAGTGTTCAAATTAACAAGACTTATCACTATCATCAATAAAATGACATTGAACAATATCAATGCTATTTTGATCAAATTGACTGAAACTGAAAACATTGATTAGTCCATTTCATATTAATGGTCTAATGCTGACTTTTTAAAAATAAAATTGAGAGATATTATCCAATGCTTATCATTAATATTCCTACACCCTTTACAATTATTCTAACAAGTCAATCTATAGGATATTTACAAGGAATAAGTAATTTCAATGGTTGAGATCATAAGTCTCAGCAATAGGACTCCCACAATAGGACGAAAAAGGCCGTCCAGTGCTTCCAGGCTTTCCATGGTGGTCTAGTTTCAACTGACTTATGATCTTAATCATTGGAATTACTATAATATCCACAAAACCCTTTCGAATAAGCAATTGTTTATACATTTTAATTTTGATGATTTGATAGATGATCTACAAAATGAATGAATGAATGAATGAATGAATGGATATTTTGAATGAATTTAAACTATGTTTAATGAATGTAAATTATTATCGAGTGTTTCTGTTTTATTGTATAAAACGATTTATACTTTTCGGAGTTCAGCACATTTATACTGCGTTTCATATTTCTTACAAGAGACGAATTTATAATGACAAATACTATACTAGTATGTATTTTTCAAAATAGAAAAGATCGAGCATAGACACTATGAATTCATGTAATAAAAAGGATAAGTATTTTAAGATAATTTAGTGAATAAATCTGTTTGATTGAGATTAGTTGTGAACAATGTCACCCAAGATATCGGTCTATCAACCAAAGGACAGGTTTACTGCGCAGCAGTTCGCTCCGTCCTACTTGTTGGTCGTATAACATGGCCGATATTCGTAGGTTACTAGTATTCAATCATAGGTGTGTTCGAAACATTGCTCGCATATCCTGGGATCACCGAGTAAGTAATGTAGTTGTTAGGAAACGGGTACTAGGTAGGAATGGCAAATCAATCGATGAAATAGTGAAACTTCATCAGTTGAGATGACTGGGATACGTGTTACGTATTTCCAACCACCGAGTGACCCCACAAGCTGTTTTATGTTGTAGGAGTAGGTTGGAAGAAAGCTGAGGGTGATCAAACCAAAAAATGGCACAAACCCATGAAGTCACTGACAAGTGGACTGAACCATTTTAGTAGGTGTAGACTACCTAGTTAGGACCCTCGAGATGATAAAAACCGATGGTTACAGACCATGGGTGGCATGGCTCAAAATCGTTTGCAATGGTGTGTGCAGGTGCATCCACTATTTGTGTCCTCCCAAATTCTAATCTTCTGAATTCTTCGTGTTCTAACTTTTCTGTTTCAAAATTTATTTCACTGCATTATACTCCTGGAATAACATCTTCAAACCCTGATCTTTCCGACTATTGATTATACTCTTACTACCTCTACCACTATAGGATTTGAATCGACAATTGTATCGCTTTGCTAACGTGGTATGGCAATTTGAACTCATCTATGTACGTACGAAGTTCTACGTTGTTGCTGACTGAAAGACACTCAACGTCTATAATCATCGACGATGATAATAGGGCAGACGCTGGTTTAGTATTCTACACTAACCAACACGACTTCGTCCAACAGCGGATCTTTTCAAGAACTATTGCTTTGTTTTGGTTATTATTTCTTATGAACGTCTATTGTTGACTTTGTATTTATAAGTCAAATTTGTGATTACCTAACAATTAGCTATAATCATGTCATATTGTTTGTCTGAATCCCCACATGATGCACAAATGCCTATAAGAGACTGATCAATTACAGTCCTAGACATCAGTAGGAAGATTCAAAAGAAATAATACATAAATTTACACTTCATACAAATGCACAAGCTAACGATCATCAAAATGTTTTAGCTAAATGGATAATACAGTAGCATTTAAAGTGGATGGTATTGAGTTCTAGTAGTCTAGTAGTGAGCATCAACTCTGGAATACAGGCAAATCTAGTCGATGGGTCTTCAATTACATCGAAATGCTTGATCTGGATTACAATGCTAACCATTATCCATCTTTAAATTAGATCATAGTTATTCTTTTAGTTTATCAAAACAGTCAAAATCGCGGTTTTATTTACTCTCTTTTTAAATAAATGATACTTGTCGTACGATTTAAGAAAACTTTAATAGAATAAATCAAATCATTATCTACTGAATATCTTCTCTTACATTTTATGCAATATGATAGGATTAAACTAATATCTACATATTATTATTGTTGTTTTGTTTAATTAACCTACAAGTATATTGTTTAATTAAACAAAAGAAACTATAGAGTTTAACATCTTTATACTTGAATAATCCGAATTTGATGTTTGTATAAAACCATTTCAATTAAAAAGGTCTTCCTTCTCTTTAAATTATACAACTAATTAGAATAGACTTTATTGTCATTCTTTTCTCATTTATAAATATTAACAGTTCAGAAGATACATAACTATCGTCCAATAACAATGACAATGTACATATATATATGTGTATATATATGGTGCCATCGTACTATTTAAAAGTGTTGTAAACAACGTCAATAATAAACAACTATTTATTCACAGAATATACGTTGAAAGTAAGTATTGATTTCAATATTTCACTTATCAAATTAATTTACTTTGTCCACTGATCTTATTCATATCAATAAGAAGCAATTTTTCCTTAAGTATTAAGCTGTATTACTTTTAGGGTGGTGGTGTTTTTTTTTCTATTTAGAAATATAATACAATTCAATCGGGTCTGTTGTGAGATATCAGCTCATTGAAGACAATGGTGTACAGTGGCACAACTTCATGGATTGGTTGAAGTTAAACATTTCAGTGGTTTAGTGGTTGAGTGCTCGCGCGCGAAACCAGTAGGTCCTGGGTTTGAGTCACGCATGGTGCGGGATCGAGGATACGCACTGTTGAGGAGTCCCATACTAGGACAAGACGGCCGTCCAGGGCTTCCAAGTTTTACATGGTGGTCTAGCTTCAATTGACTCATGATTTCAACCTGTGAAATTTCTAAAAATCTCCACAAAACCCATTCTGATAATTCATTATATGTGAAAATTATATTTGAAATAATCTTAGCAATTGGAATTCAAATCATTCCAACATTTCATTCAGCAAATATGATTTCCAAATAAGACGACGGTTAGAAGTAGTCAATAGTAAATACTGTCTTATCTCAACATAGTTCATGTAATATTGAGTCACCTAAACTGTTGGCCATATTGTAATTTGATCGATAGGATTCAATCTGTACTTAGAAGGATCTAATATATATGACATTGATCACTGTCCAGTGATCAATCAATTGTAAATATAATTTTCACATATAATAGCTTCTCTATAGTCGGTGGTCAATTTTCATCAAACAATTCGTTCTAATATTGATGAATATTCGGACAAAGGATTTAATTTTTAATAGCTGTTAAATAATTCTCTCTTATATATAATCATAGTTTAATTGATAGATGAAAATTGACAGTTATTTAGCCAACGTAGTAGATAAGATCAAAAAAAGAAATAAGGAATTTGAGAAACATTTTCCTAAACTTAAGCTAATTAGAGAACAGGTAATCAGAATTGTAGATCAATGAAGCGTTTTTTAGCGAAGTAGTTTTCTACAGAATGGGGTCGCTAACCCAATGCCCAACCCTCCTCCTTTGTCCGGGCTTTGGACCGGCAGAAGCCGCCGGAGGGACTCCAGACGGAGTTGTAGGTCAATGAAATTATAATCTATATAATGCTTTTACATAACTTATAAATTTGTAAAAGTTAATTAAATGGTTCTTACGACTCGAAATCAAACACATTCATATAAGTAAAAATTTACCGTTCGATCAACTCGCTTTGAAATATCTCCATATATATCATACTTTCTTTCTGAAATGAATATTTCATCGCAATCATGGGTAACACTGTCTTCATTAAGATTTCTGAGCATGTATTCCAGTAATTTTGATACCATTACATGGCTGTAACTAATGTGTATACGGTTCAATTCATTACTCAAAGCATCTATCTTTCAACATTCGACATTGTAACAGTGAAACAAAGTTAACCATTATAGACTAATTAGGTCTATTTGGAATTTAACAGTAGAAATAGTAAAAAAGAGATTATCAATAGATGAGTACAATAGTTTCCTCTTTAAACCTCTTATAAATACATCTAACCATTATGTCGTAGTTGAATTTCATTGATTTATGGAAATATTTAAGTAGTTTTACTCTCTTAACCTTCAATATTTACATCTCACTATCACCGTATTTTTTAGTAGTTTATTTATTGATGAAGCAAAATGATGAATAGGAATTATTGAGTATTATACTAACCCGTGATTGTACAAGAATTTATTGATAAAAAGACAATATTTATACACCAAGACGTATCATGATATGGAAAATAAGTAATATTAATTAATGATTCCGATAGCTGATGAGTTCATGGATATGTATTCCTAGAACAAAACAAATGTCTAATGTATCCTAGTTAACACGGTTTATTCTATGTAAGACTAGTTTATAATGTATATATATATACAACAATAAAAAGATAAAATGTCACAAGTTTGTAAACCATGAAGAGACGTAATGTTCTGTCTGAGCGAAAAATGATTGCCAACCACATTAGTTACTAAATATGAGTAAGTAGTATAAAAAAATACACAAAAATGTACCGAAAATTGAGTAAACGAGAATAGAACGTACTATCAAAATTAACAGATATTTAGTATGTTCCATTATCTAACTCACAGATTACCTTATACGATCTAAATATATCCACAGGAATTTGTAATTTATCATAATTCTTACGTTATTAAAAAATATGAAGAACATTATAAGATTAGATATGAAATAGTTTCGGTTATTTCAACAAATCGATCAAGTTACAGATCACGGATATTATTTCAAAAGGAAAAAAGCTAAAGAGAAGTATCTTAGTAACTATTAACTGTAGTTACAAGCTTTACTACACAGTTTACAATTATAATTATAATTATGTTATGGTTACTGAACTGTATGAGTTGGAAGACTTAAGCCACCCAGCACAAAGAACACAATACAGCCGAAATCTTCATGAAACAATATGAATCTTCTCTATCATTTTAATTACCAGTGAAGTTCAAATATTAATTAATAAAATATGGCTAATATATAGAGCAAACAATTTTCCATCAATAAAAACTGTATAACTGAATTGTGGCTAATAAAATAATAAGATTCATCACTTCCTATTTAACAAAAGGTACTAGGTTCTAGACTCATTACAAACATTAATACTGTAGTACAGGTACCCTCAAGAGATTAGTCCCAAATGGAGTAATACTCTTGGTCTGGATTCCATTGCTAGCAATGATCCAAATATAATAAATGTAATAATCACAAGATTATATCAAAGCAATCTACTTAGAAAGAGTACATTCTAACATAGGTTAGTCAGTTTCAGTCAATAATATCGAAATATTGAAGATTTCTAGTAACTTTTTAGATTAGTGTAAGCTTTCAGAAATATTATTGAATTCTCGGAAGTAGACTGTTTGATTGATGAGTCCTCGTTTCCGTTCAGGACAAAATAATTCGATTTTATAATACATATAGAATTTGAGATATCCCAATCAGTAGAAAATGATATTTCTGGTATTTTGCAAGTACACTACGTTGTACTATTTGAACCTGTATTAATCTCATTTTAGTTATTTATTTACTCTGAAGAAGTAGCTTAAATTATGTTACGAAATATCAGAAATATAATTTTCTATTCCTCAGGAATATTATAAATTGTTTATTTATTATTAACTTTTTACCCAATGCTAAATTTATTTGAAACTATTCAGTTCAATCTTGTCATTGATATTTATAATTTTATAAAGGGTAAATTAATTTCTTTGAATATCCTTCTTCATGATTAGTTGTGTTTCGTATATTTGGTTACTTTCATGTATCCTTGTATACAAGAAAAAAACATATTCAAATTAAATACAAGGATAAATGAAAGCAACCAATTGCAAACAAGAACATTAGGAAGAATAAATGCTAATGATGTTGTATAGAATTCAATGACAACAACAAAGCATTCATCTGAGATGTAAATCTCCACAATCTAAAAAAATTTTACACATTAGTAATTCTGAAAGGATTCCTACAAAAGGTTAAGCGTTCGCGTGCAAGACTGATAGTTTCTGGGTTCAAATTTCGCGGGGCGGGATCGTGGATACGCATTGCTGAGGAATCCTACAGTAGGATGAAACGGTCATCCAGTGCTTCCAAATATTCCATGATGGTCTAGCTTTCATTGATTCTTGAATTAAATTATTAAATTACTACAATTTCCACAAAACCCCTCTCTGATTATTAATATTTCTTATTTTTATTAGGAAATTAACATTTGATTCTCTTCCTAAACATGACTAAAGAACAATATCATTCAGATTTTGAAATGGGAAGTGATACAGATGAGTCAGATGATAATTCCATTGATCATGAAGATTTTTATCGACCTAAAAACAGAGAACCTATTAATAATACAGAAGTAAAATTGACATTAATGCAAAGAGCACGTAAACGTCCAGGTGAGTATTCTACTTATTCATTATTATAAACAATATTGTTTTAATGATATGGATAAGTGAATTTTTTGTAGAAAAAAAGGTTGCTCAAGTAGTTAAGTGATTAGGCAGAAACTTAATTAATAAATAAAGATGTAAATGAATACTTCTTTCTTTGTTGTTTGATAGTCTCTTTTTTACATGACTGACTGCTAATCATATCAGGACCTAAGCTATATCATTGAAATATGAATAAATTTGAAATTCAATGAATTGGCAAACTACAAATTGAACTGAAATTTACTGACACAAAATTATACAAATAGTCAGTGATCGAAATCAAAGGAATACATCACACTGTATAAAATCATCTCTGCGTAATTGGATGTAGGTCTTCGATTCCAGATTAACTTTAATGGACGTAGTAACATTTAATGGTTCGTAATCATTAACGGATTCACACTAATTGATGAACGATTAACTAATTGAGGTTGGTTCATAATGTAGACCACAAACTTCAACATTTCCTACAAAACATGCTACGGAACTACCAATTATACAAACACTAGTGACTGAGTTTCAGAAGAAGTTCACAGAGCTTTAGTGAAAATTTTGCAACCAGTGGGAATTAGTTGTATCAGATATGAGGCAGTTAATTATCAGAGATGTTAGTGTTATATTCCAAATTGATTGGAGTGAGAACTCAGTAGTTCAGACAGTGTGACACCTGAAATGTCCTAGGTTAGATCCTCGGTAGAATCGTAAATGCACGCTACCGAAGAGTTCTACACACGACCTATAAACTCGTCTTAAGTTTCTCGACCTTCAACCATTGTTTGACTAAGGTCATTCCGAGATACAAATTACACCATTTAAGGAGAAACAAGCAACATTAGTTTTTTATTTACTTTTGAGCAGCGCCAGAAATCTCCAGCTACCTAGGAATCAGCTGCCAGATTAAATTCAAAATATTGAAAAATAGAAGTGTCCGATATAATTTCACGAAGCTGATATCGGTTCGAGATTCGTAATGTACACAAATCCCTACACTTAGTCGTATGCTCATGTCATATAAATATATTTATATTCAAATAGATTAGTATATTTGTGTGTGCATACATTACTCTTACATTAAATATAAACACTAATATGTTTATGTTTTTAACTTACTTTATGCATGATCAAGGAATATTCTGCTTCATTTTAATCGGTTTGGGCGTACTAATTGCGACGACTGTAGTGTTAGTTTGGACTGTTATCCGTATTTATAATAAATAAAATCAAAATTTATTATGCATCTGTTTTTCTATTGAAAAAGCGCTGGAATTTCATATATGAATAGACATACTGATTCAAGAAAAATCCGATACATAATGGAGCTCATTTCAGAACGAAAAACGAATTCGATTGGCTAATATACTGTTATGACCTTGGATGTCTGACTTTTCTATCACACGACTTATCTACCAATCTGAATACGACTTATACGAATCTTCACACTAGGCCAACCAATGGCGTTCAACCGGTGTGGGTAGTTTAGCGTCCTTATTGGTCCTATGTCCTACGAGCCCGTCCACTTGAGTCCAGAACAAGATACCAGCTTCCGAATCAGAGCAGATCGTTTATTTCAGGCATACTTGGTTTATATATCAATCACACAGACCGCAACGTACCATAAAATAGGAAATAATATTTGTACACAAATAAGCCCAAAAAGTGGCTGTGAATGTGGGAGGCAGTAGTTAATTAACTGAACATAACTTAAGAACCGTAAATCGTACAATAATAAATTATAGGTCAAAATAAAGCTTATCATAAATATACATAGTGTAATTGTCGAGTAGTTATACAATAAGAATATTTATAGAATATTAGTCCATGAATAGTCCTCGGGAGTTACCTGTGATTTAATCTCCACTCGGATATAACATATACATAAACCAGTTAGTCAGTCATAAGGTAGAAATTGTAGGTATGTACACCGGTTCAAATTGCCATACTCCATTAACACACCGAGATGTTGTCAGCCCAAATCTCAGAATATTCGAGTAGTAACAATAATATCAATGATAATGAGCAGACTAGGCATCGAAGATACGACTAGGAAAAGTATAAATTAGTAAGATAAAAACCGGCAAAGTGAGGAATTAAGGAGCTCAGAATTGGGGGAAGACAAAGATGGGATGTATCTGCGCAATTGCAAACGATTTTGCAACATGCCATTCGAAATCTATGACTACTGGTCACGATAATCATGCAAACAATAACCAGGTGGTCTGTATCAATTAACATTAATAAATCTAGTCGTCAGTGACTTTATGGTGCTAAGATTCAGATTGCCCGCCACTACCTTTCTTCGGGCTACTCCTACGCCCACAAAATAGAACGAAACGAACTGGTGCATAGTAAACTGACCCTACCGTTAGGAGACGAATATCTCACCTACGCCATAAGTTATGCTTCAAACAAGATGCAATAGCACTTAGCTTAAAATACTTAGATAGGAAAATAGATGCATCAGTTTCAGTAGATTGCTTAAAAGTACGTATCAAACAAAGAACGATAAGTCATGCAACATAACAGTGTTAAATATTAAGGTTAGATTTGTTTTGTTGTGTACTTAATTAGTATATATATTTAACTCGGGAAAAACTAGTCAACTATGGATACAATATATCCATCGTATCGAAAAAGGGAATTAGTCCAGCAACAATCAAGTCAAAACTAGCAGTTCCACAATGTGAATACAGTGAACAGAAGTATTAAATTATTATGTAATGATATGATGGAAAAAAAAGTCAAAATTCGATTGATTTCATAATTATGAACTTTATATGTGAAAATTATATTTGAAATATTCTCAGCGATTGAAATTTAACTAATTCCAACGTTTCGTCCAGCTAACTTGTCTGGACTTCTTCAGGGTAATAATCAAAATCAAAATTATGAACTTTGTTCAACATCACTTCCTTTATGATTCAATATGATGATCATTCAGTATAGTAATTGTTTTCTTTTCTCCTATGATATTTTATTCTGGATAATATACGATATTCTTGTATTCAATGGACATGAACTATGCTCAGTGTGTGATTTGATATAACTCTAAGTAGTTTTCATATATGTGATTTCATTCTAATTATTAATCAAAATGGGTGTACAATCAATATATAAATGAGTGTATTTTCGACTAGGCTTGTCGTCCACATTGTCTGGAATACCGTTCTTTTCACTAGTCTTCTCATTGCGACTTGGAAGGGTTCTAGTGCTCAAGTTATACACGGTATATCAAGAATATAAGCTCTAAATGTAACAACTGGCGACGAGGTTATCTTATCAAGATGTCATTTATCTTTGAACAATTTGAAGCCTCACTACCATTGATTTTGCAGTGAGGCTATTCTATTGAACCGGAAACTTAATTCATTAACTACCGTTAGTACTGAGTTTTTATACGCACACACACACACACACAAAGAAATATCTGTGTAACTTAATGTTTGTTTCAAAATTATGCAACCGTTACAATCATTTTATAAAACAGTCAATTTTAATGGAAATTTTACTATAGCTAATGAAAGAATGTATAAAATTGATGATATTTCTAAATTAAGTTTATTTTTTCTTATTCCAATTAGCAGATAAGTAATAAACATTTTATAAGTGTTCACAATAATTAATGTTTGCCATACACATAATTAGGCACTATGAAGTCAATAGTGAACAATCTGATATGATATAAAGATGATTAGTGTGAAAGAGTATAAAAGAAATAATTACAAAGAAAAAGAAAACTTGAATCCTCCCATTGATCAATCTCTTATTGGCATATGGTGTATACTATGCATATTGCCTTAATTTACAAGGATTATAAGCAAAGATAGATAATGGCTAGCATTGTAGACAGTGTAAGATCAATTTATAACGTTCCAAAACTTTTCATCATCAGATAAAAACAGTCTTCATTCAAATAATTAAAATCAGTTTGGAATATTTAACATACTATAATGAATGAATTTAAATTCGAAATCATAAAAAGAAACGAAATAAAACAATCAAAGAAACAATGTAACATGATTAACACAATAGTTAGGATTGATTAATATTTGTATGTTGATGATGTACTCGCATAACAAAAAACAAAACGAAGTTGTGTAGGACGAAAAGTAAATACAATGAATTAGAAGAAACCGTAGTGAGACTATAATTTATGAACGAACCAATCCGATAAAAGATAACGAGTCACGAATTCGGGCACGAAATCCATCCATACATTTGGCTATATAGAGTTTTGGCATTATAGCTGATGTCAGTTCATGATGAAAACCCTAAATCTAATTATTAACCCTAACCATTAAATGAGAATTCTAACTGCTTTATAATTCTCATTTAGTTCTAATTAGTAGTTGTTCACTCTCGAGGTCACTTCAGCGTCGCTCAAAGGTCGTCCATAAATTGTAGTATTACCGAAACAGTTAACAAACCAATAATAATCAAGATAACCTATTAACAAAAGGATCAACATAACATTATGAATGAAGTTTCGTGGAATTAGTGGTTAATGGTTTATATTCGATTGCAATTGGCTACAATGTCAGATATTACGTTAATCTGTAGACGAAGATGAAATTTAATTGATTGTCCACAAGTACTGCCAACTGAGTACACAGCTCGGAATGCATCTGGAGATATATTATAGCTTGTTGAAATAAAAAAAGCCTCTGTGGAATTCCGAGATAACTAGTTCAAAGGAAATTGTTATTTAACGAGCAAACATGATTTAGACCTTATTGGTATAGATTGAATAAACAAACCAAATCTATTGCACGTACCACTGAGCGTAATATGTACGATGAATACAGCTGTACCAAAGGAAATTCAGTCATTGGAAGACAGCAGCTTATAATGAACCAACTTCTTATCCCTTTTTTTTTCATGTAAACTTACTAGATTTGGGTTCTCTTAATGATGCACATAATTTTGAAATTTCATGTTAAAATGAGATAAATATGTTCGTTTAGAGAATAATGTGATATCTGATATTGTAGTTAATGGTAATCGGATACGAACACCATTAACCATTAATTCCACAAAAGTTCTTTTATCTTCTATGCCTAGTGCAAGTGTAGCATACATACTATTTATACACTTGTTTAGATACTGGTGAGTACGTCTCGTTGGCTTTGATCTCAAACTTTTTCTAGTTCGGTAGACTTTCTTTATGGTCGACTTTATTGTATATAATGATTTCTAAACCGGCAAACTACTGAGAATTGTCACGCACCACATAACCAACATTTAGTAAAGGGTTTGGAATTTTTCGAGTGATATTTATAACTTTTGGTACCATTTCGTCTCCGATCTGTTTTGATGATATGAACAGAATGGTAAGATTGCACATTTTTGGTTTCCAGAAGAGCTGTATCCAGTTATAAGTTTATTAATCGTTAGCATTCAGCAGTGACAGTTTGTAACGTCATGTTGCTTACAGGATAACAACCTCATGAGAAAGTCAGCAACGACGGGGGAGTTCAAACCAGAAGTGAATAATAAACATTTGAATTTATCACTGGTTAATACATTTAGTTTAAATCGTTCTGTTATGACTTTATGTCTGGCTTTTTATCGCGTGACTTATCCATCAATCAGGATACGACTTATAAAAACATTCACACTATGCCAACCAATGACGTTCAGCCAGTGTGGGCAGTCTAGCGTCCTTGCTGGTCCTATGTCCGCCTAGCCTATCCACTTGAGTTCAGAACACAATACCAGCTTCTGCAATATGAATCGAATGGAATCGTTTATTTCAGACATAACTCGGTTTGTATATCAACTAGGCAGACCACAACGTACCATAAAATAGAAAATAACATTTGTACAATATTTGGCCAAATGTGGCTGTGAGCGTGGGAGGCAGCAGTCAATAAAATGAACATAGCTTAAGAACCGTAAATCGTACAATAATAAATTATAAGTCAAAATAAAGCTTATAATAAGAGAAATATAAATATACATAATCTAATTATTGAATAGTTATATACTAAGAATATTTAAAGAATATTAGTCCTCGGAAGTTACCCGTAATTTAATCTTCACTGGGATTTACTCTTACAGTATTCTTTATCAGCTTCCTTAGTCAGCTGTAGACAGTTATACTGGATACGAAAAAACGACATCTGTTCACAGAACATTTTACTCAGAATCTTAACAGTTTCATCGAACTTAACTTCTCGTGGATGTTTAGGTAGGCTATGGGTTTTATACTTTTGATGCTTGTTAGAACTGCTGGGGTGATCCAGAAAACTTCTCGCAAAAGACAAGAAAGGGTCAAGAAACACTAATAAGCATTTTATCCAATCAGCGTTCAATAGAAGTCTTGCCAGAAACATCAAGAAAGTGAAAAGTTACATGTCCCGTTTCTAATTGGATGATTACTATACTGCTACTATGTTTAGTAGCATTCCAGAAGTTTCGGGAACAAAAGGACATCTAAAATACTATGAAAACCCTATATTTTCTGTACTAGATAGAACCTTTGGAATAAAGTGCTACTCGCATATTTTGCGACTTTTCTCTCGTGTTCAGGTCGCTGCGTAGTTCTAGCTTGGGGTTACGAGAATAACTTAGGCACCGAATATAGCGTTCAATTAGCAAGACTTATCAAGGACCAAGATTCCGTAACAGCAGCCGGACTTTCTGTCATCCACAGCAGCAAATTCCACTGAGAAAATAACTTCGATTCTGCCAAACCATGCTTCAAAAGTGTGACCATTGTCTCTATCAAAAATAAATTCTGGAATTGAATTGGGATATGATTCTATGTTCTGGAATACCTTGTTAAATAGAACGTTTCCTCGAAAATGCTTCCAGAAGCTGCTGTTGAGAAGCTAACATCTTTTGCAACTGCTGTAATAATAATTGCAATCATTCTGAAGAAAGCACCATTCTTTTTTACCGCTAATATTAATATTAACTCCAAAAATTCCCGAAAATTATTATAGATCACTTTTTCTCAAAACCCTTGTCACCAATTTGTTGTGTCTATCAGGCCAGATAATATCACGTGGAAAATTCGCTAATTCGTATACGACTTATACAATTTTAGCTCTGTGCCAAACCAATGACGTATCGACTAGTATGATCAGCCTAACATCCTTATTGGTCTATTGCTCACCCAGCCGTGACAATAGAGTCCAGAACACCAATATCAGCTTCCACTATACGAATCATTTATTTCAAACTCACCTAGTTTATACACGAGACAAACGGACCTTACCACACCATAAAATAGGAAATAACATTGATACAAGATCAAGCCAAAAAGTGGCTGTGATTATGGGAAACTGTAATCAATCATATCATAATAGTCTATAAGTCAAAATAAAGCTTATAATAAAAGGAATATGAATATACATAATCTATTTACTGAATAGTTATACAATATGAATATACGTATAATATTAGTCTATAAATAGTTCTCAGAAGTTATCCGTTAGGATGAAACACAAACCTTCTGCAAAAATGTCCGTAAATTGATTCATGATTTTTTTTTTTGCTAAACTGCTGCTCTCCATCCTTTTGTACAATTTTGTTCTATACATTTCATAATGTAGCATCTTCGAATTTGAAACTATCAAAGCAATCTTAACTTAATAATATTATATTAGGTTATCATCTGATATGTAACATATTCCACTTTGAGTGTTACTGAGTGTTATGAACGGGGAATTAAGAAGCCCAGACAATTACGAAAGCTATTTTCTTGGGACGTTATTGCATTTCATTCAAACCCTGTAAAACACTTATATTTATTTTTGTCCCTATCTTATTCTACATAACACGAGCTTTCGTTCTATGTATCATTCACTAGCATACCTTTTTTTGTTCCGAAAATATTGTAATTTAAACATAATATTTTGCACTATATTTTCTACCCTAATTCCCTGTTTCGGGCATAACTGTATTTCTCCAAATTATCGTACGTCGTGGTCAAAATATTCACTTATTTATTCATGTACATTTTTGTACTAATCCGAATTCAGAGAATCCAGAGTTCAGTGTTCCAACTGTCTTGTCTTCTTTCACTTGCGTGCTTGCCAACCAATCAGGATTTAGAATAGTTCTCTCTACCCCATCTCGAACTCACGCGTATTAGACTCAAGGTTAAGCCACTCAGCCTAACGCGCCAAGGTCATAATTTAGACTAGACAGATCAAGGTGAAGTCATAACAAGTATCACGGAGTAAAAGCGATTCAAGGTCATAACACTGAGCATGCCAGAATTTCAATAAGCTTCAGTTTATCATCTGTTGCGATCACTGAAAACTGACTTGTAGGCTGCATACAGAGTTCACTCATTTTAGTCCGCTTTTTTCTGCAAAGAATGGTTATGACTGAATCGGTATCTAATTGCAATCTTGTCAAATGGCCATTCATCAAAACTTCAATAAACGTACTGGTCGCCTTTTTATGTACCTGATTTACCGTAAATACAGGAAAATATTTAAATGGCTTTATATTTGATCTGCACTTTCTTCGGAAATTTGATGTTCAGCGGCTATTCCGCTGTCTCAAATAAGTATTTAACGGTCTAATGGTGTCGAAATTTTTACAGTAATGGTGTCTGAACGGACAGGACTTTGCAAACTGAATAGCAATACGTATGAAAAAACTGTCCTCTTCGTTCACTACTAGCTTCATACACCAAAAACGACAATTGAAAGCCGAACATTGGTCACCAACAGATGAAAAAAGTGATGGTTTCGGCAAAAAAGCTTTCACGTGAATTTCGAGGTAATAAAATATTATTGTATTTGCCAAGATCTGCAGCGCCGAGCTTCCGTAAAATAAGACTTAATTTCCCAGAGTCATTTTGATCTCCAAAATCGACAATAAACGTATATTCGTAACGAAAGAACCAGGTGTCAAATGTAACATTTGATGATGGAGCATATTTGTCAGAAATATTATCGATGAAGATATCGAGCAAAGATCCAAATACGAAGGTTAAAAGTGATGAGTTGTAAGTGATATAACCATCAGAAAACAAATCAATCAGTTTGAACTGTCAATCCAATTGCAGTTCAATCCTGTTAGGATATATATAAAAATATGCCAAAAAAAATTTTTGTTAAATCTAATTCTATCTTCGAATGTGAAATGGCATGTTTTCACGTGTTTTCCGACTTTTCACATATTTCACATGTGGTTTCCTACTGGTCAGTATTCTCCGTCGGCCTAATTGTATGAATCGGTTAATCCGTAGAAATTCGGGTAGCCACATATTTCGTTTTCCCAAAAAGACGGTCACCTCATCAAAGAGTTTAGCAGCATTCTTCCACACCCATGCCGCTACTTGACGCAAATTTCTGACTTTCTCAATCAATGGTCAGTCAGTTCGGTTGCAGGTGGATACTGCATCATATATCACTATTCTGTCGAAGAAGACTTGACGAACCTTGGGCCAACCACCCATGAAACCATGGTCGCAGACAGCCGTCATTGCCTGTAGGGTTCATCTCCGCCTTCATGGTGAACTCAATAGCTGCATTTTGCTTAGATGTACAATCTTCAATGGGACGTCCTATATCACCAAGTCTCCCCTCAACCTTTTGAGTTTAGATTAGGCCGAAGAACTAAGCTTCATCGATTTTCTCATCAGCACTGTCTGCAATCAAGTACAAACTCCTGCCACTACACAACAGCATGCAGTAGCACTCCAAAAAGGATTCATTGAACGCTCAGCCTGGTTTCGGACTCTGGTTTGAGACTGCAGATAGAACTTACGCCAGTTTTACGTCCAAAACGTTCAGTTCCATACGCATCTCTGCCGCTGATCGACGCCGAACTTTAACTTTTGGTAAATGAATGTTATTGAACCTATTTCTTATTCATCAAGAACTAAACCACTTGTGGTTGATAAAAATACCAATGGTCCCGTACGCATCTGTGCAGACTTCTACACAGAACTCGACTCGACACACTACAACAGCATCATTATCCGCTGCCGAACCTAGATTACTTATTCACTACTTTGAATGGTGGTAATCACTTTGCTCAGCTGGATTTGGCGAATGCTAAACTTCATATTCCTGTCGCTCTCGAATCGACAGAGTTGTTCACAATCAACCCTCACCGGCGACTTTCAGTTTACTCGGTTACCCTTCGGTATCAAAACTGCTCTAGCGATCTACCAGCAGATCATGGATACTACTCTGTCACATGATTCTGGTGTTGCTACATACCTTGACGATGTCCTATTGGCAACTCAACTGCTGGTGAATTGCATAACAGAATCCACTTAGTTCTACAACGCCTCCGGGATAATGGTTTTCGCCTTCGTCTAGAAAAATGCCAATTCTTCATACGTTCGGTTAAATACATGGGGTTTATATTTGATACGCCCAGACGACACACTGATCCTCAAAATACCACTGATGTCGTAGTTTTAACGTCGGTGATAAAGTGCTTGTCATATCACACATTGGGAAAAATAGTTGGGAACCGGGAGTCATTGAGAAGAGAATAGGGAATGTTTTACACAAAGTGAGTGGGACTTTCGGAATTTGAATTAGACACATTAATCAAATACACAGAGAGAAAAGGACTCTAGACACGGTAGATTGTCAAGTGAGGCTTCCGCTGCGCTCTCTGCGTTGTTAACGATTGTCTGATGTTCGGTGATCAAGTAGTAATTCCAACAACCCTATGTTCTAAGGTTCCACGCCAATTTCGTTCTGGACACCCAGGGATAAACCGTATGAAATCCACCTCTCGGAGCAATGCATATTGACCGATCAAGGATAAGCAGATTGTCGACTTCGTCAAAACATGCTCATTGTCAAACTTCTGCGAAAAATCTCCCTAAATTGCCATCAGTACCCTGCGAGAGTCGCGAGTGTACATTTGTTGGGGATGTTAGAACCCCAAAACTCACTTTGAAAAGCACCTAATTTTGTAATTATTTTGAAATTTTGTTTTCGCACCAAAAGCGCTCTTTTCACCTTCATGTAATTTCCACTTGAGAAAATCTTAAACACTATTGGTTGATTACATATTTTTATATGCTATTTTGTAACGCTGTGTATATACGTTTGATCTGTGCCTGTTATTATCGCTTGTGCTACTGAGAAATATACTTCCCCATTTCAAGCTTGAACTTCTTCCTCTAGTTAGCGGGGCTGGGACGTATCGAACAGCTAGCTTATTGATCTTCGGGCACTAAGTTTTTGTTCAATTCGCAGATTAAATGAACTCGTGACCGCTTCAAACCAAGCAAATTTAGCGACGGAGTGGCTTGCACGAGCAGCAGCAGAAACAAATGCAAATGTTAGCGAATGAAAAGCTTACACTTACATGCAACAAAGCACTTCTAATACTACCACTACAGCACCTTCATTTTGTGGTATTGAGAATAGCTTCATTATGATCCTGATTTCAATGTCTAATTTAATATGTGGTTTCGACGCTATAAAGACTTATTCAAATTTGATTTCGCTAATCAGGATGATGCTTGAAAAGTTCGCGGGCTGCTTCAAAACAGAGTCCTAGTAAATAAGATATATATTGCAACTCAATTCCATCACAAAAACCACGTTACAGCACATTCTTCGACACCGTCTAGTAATTAAACCAAAAGCGTGGACAAAATTCATCACATTAAAATGGACGTAACCAATGGTTCAAGATGACTATAAACGCAGCTGCTAATTTTCGCACGCACGTAGATCATGCTAACCGAGAAAGCTAAAGCTTCCCCTTGAGAATTCTGCTTTAACGTCAAACCAAAGCTCCACATCTCTCAACATCACAAGTACACCTTGCCGACGAATGACGAATAGCATAAAATCTACGCTCACTGTCTCCTGTCCACCATCCCCATCAATACACTCATACAACATACTACAACTCCACATAGCCACGATTCATCTACATCTGAAAAACACAATAAACAAAACCACAGTATATCATGGTAACCCGACAATTATCATTATCAACACAATTTCTACACTACATTCAATTCAGATATATCAAGGATACTGCGTCACTGATCACTCAGAAACACGGACCTCAATATCATCATTGACATGAAAATGTCTCATACACTACATCATACTAACATAAGCACAAACAGGCATTATTACACTAACAAATCTCAATGACATCCACTCACATCAATCCATACACTAAACTAAGCACACCACATCACAACATAATACCATCCGTCACATTATCAACACATCCACACCATCAATCACAAATACTCTTCTATCGTACATCACTACACAGACACCAGTCAACTTCTCCACACTAGGTAAACAAACACCACCACCACCAACAACAACAACAACAACAACAACACTCAAACTCTACTCACAGCTAATAAAAACCAGTTGGTTCACAAACCACTGTCTACCTGCACCCAGCCGCACAATAATAATATTGCCCCAACTTACTTAACACAAACGTAACAACACGTTCGGTTAGAACAAAAAGGGCTAACAACATAACCCCACAATCCCTGTACAGCCAACCCATACCCCTCTGAGCGCGCGCGCACACACACACACCAGCAATAACAACAACATCGTCGTTGTCATCACCACCACAATCAACACCACTCATAACAACAAACACCGATTATATTCATCAATCAATGCAGCTTCGTATCACTACATCACCCGACACTCACTCGATCAACAAATCACTACTACACAATTTATCACATTACTGAATACATGTCCACAATGCTTGAAATTATACTCTCGCAAGAGGATAATCTTCAGACAATGCCTTCAATATACCTGACATTTACAACTAACGAGATCAGTCGATTCTCGCAGCCGTCAATTCAGGACACAATACACTCATTCACATGTTTACTCATAAACAAATGATCACACACATACACACACGTACGTACGAACGTACGTACGTACGTGCACGTACACATAATACACAAACTGCTCACTTACCCTCACCTCTAGTGCACAACACCACTTCGCCAAATACACCAACAACAAGTCAATACACCTGAAAAATATAAACACAAAACAACACCATCAGATTACGTACACACACAATAATACTTAAACATCACAGACAAACAAATTATACCATAACTATCATTTCAGAAAGACTAATCGAATACCTCATGAAAATTCCGGTAAACGCTAATCTTCATCACATACAAACAAATACATATATGTCATCAATAAATAACAACAACACATCACTATCACAAAAATGTCCATCTCACAACAAAACATGTTCACACTGAATGAACTCATTCCCTCAATATACAGAATGAGCTTGAAGCAGTGACACCATTTCATATACCTGCACATTACACTACCGTCCAAATCAACAGGTTCTCGGTTGTGTATACAGGAACACAACCAAACTCCTCTCACAACGATACCATAACATAACCAATCAAACCATATTCGTTCAGGCACTTTATCTCCTTTTCACAATTTCTCAATACTAATATAACTATCACTTGCCCCCACTCAATTCACCAGCATTCACACAAACACAACAATAAAAACATCCAAAATCAACCCAACACTATAAACACATATTTATATAGCACACAGAAAAACACCTCGAGTAGTAGCACTACACTACTCACCAATTCTCTCGCGACAAACAAACGATCTCCATACTATTGATCCATCACTCACTCATGAATAGTCACCAATCTCATGTCTCTCTAGTCCTTTTACTCCTTATCCAGTTCGATCGAGTCCACCAACGGGCTCCACTTCTCTCGACATCACAAGTACACCTTGCCGACGAATGACGAATAGCACAAAATCTACGCTCACTGTCTCCTGTCCACCATCCCCATCAATACACTCATACAACATACTACAACTCCACATAGCCACGATTCATCTACATCTGAAAAACACAATAAACAAAACCACAGTATATCATGGTAACCCGACAATTATCATTATCAACACAATTTCTACACTACATTCAATTCAGATATATCAAGGATACTGCGTCACTGATCACTCAGAAACACGGACCTCAATATCATCATTGACATGAAAATGTCTCATACACTACATCATACTAACATAGGCACAAACAGGCATTATTACACTAACAAATCTCAATGACATCCACTCACATCAATCCATACACTAAACTAAGCACACCACATCACAACATAATACCATCCGTCACATTATCAACACATCCACACCATCAATCACAAATACTCTTCTATCGTACATCACTACACAGACACCAGTCAACTTCTCCACACTAGGTAAACAAACACCACCACCACCACCACCACCAACAACAACAACAACAACAACAACAACAACACTCAAACTCTACTCACAGCTAATAAAAATAAAAATTATTATTATTATTATTATTATTATTATTATTATTATTATTATTATTATAACGACAGAAACATCACAACCGACCAATACCATATCACAGTCTGCTCATCAAAAACAATAAGGCCCAACATTCCATCAACTAGTAGTATTGCATCTCACTAATCCATCATCTAGGCACGCTTCTCAAAACAATACAAACCACTAACTGTGCAACCAGCTAGTGGACAACTCACTCCAGTGCCAATTATTTACCTGGATTTCAGAATTAGACCACTCTAATACACAATGTGGCTAACAGTCGATCCAGGACAATTCACACAGACAAAACACTTAGCAACAACTCACTCAACAAAACCAACACTTCACCACACATCTTCACATCACAAATACTCGCAAACACACATACAATGGTGACACTCACCGATCCCCCCTCGTCAACAAATCACCAAGACCATCCCACCGATTGCAACTCCACATAGCCACGATTCATCTACATCTGAAAAACACAATAAACAAAACCACAGTATATCATGATAACCCGACAATTATCATTATCAACACAATTTCTACACTACATTCAATTCAGATATATCAAGGATACTGCGTCACTGATCACTCAGAAACACGGACCTTATTATCATCTTTCACAATTGCATAAACAATCACAATCTACTACAATTCGTCACCAACATCACACAACACAAACACAAACACAAACGACAACACATCATTATTAACAGGATATGGACTCCACAACTCCCAACTCTGCACAACAACACCAATCATCTTCGCCAACATCGCCAAAATACTTCTTAATCCCCAACAATTCCAATGACCAATACACACTACAACAAACCTGTTCGCTGATCACAAAACAGTTGGTTCACAAACCACTGTCTACCTGCACCCAGCCGCACAATAATAATATTGCCCCAACTTACTTAACACAAACGTAACAACACGTTCGGTTAGAACAAAAAGGGCTAACAACATAACCCCACAATCCCTGTACAGCCAACCCATACCCCTCTGAGCGCGCGCGCACACACACACACCAGCAATAACAACAACATCGTCGTTGTCATCACCACCACAATCAACACCACTCATAACAACAAACACCGATTATATTCATCAATCAATGCAGCTTCGTATCACTACATCACCCGACACTCACTCGATCAACAAATCACTACTACACAATTTATCACATTACTGAATACATGTCCACAATGCTTGAAATTATACTCTCGCAAGAGGATAATCTTCAGACAATGCCTTCAATATACCTGACATTTACAACTAACGAGATCAGTCGATTCTCGCAGCCGTCAATTCAGGACACAATACACTCATTCACATGTTTACTCATAAACAAATGACCACACACATACACACACGTACGTACGAACGTACGTACGTACGTGCACGTACACATAATACACAAACTGCTCACTTACCCTCACCTCTAGTGCACAACACCACTTCGCCAAATACACCAACAACAAGTCAATACACCTGAAAAATATAAACACAAAACAACACCATCAGATTACGTACACACACAATAATACTTAAACATCACAGACAAACAAATTATACCATAACTATCATTTCAGAAAGACTAATCGAATACCTCATGAAAATTCCGGTAAACGCTAATCTTCATCACATACAAACAAATACATATATGTCATCAATAAATAACAACAACACATCACTATCACAAAAATGTCCATCTCACAACAAAACATGTTCACACTGAATGAACTCATTCCCTCAATATACAGAATGAGCTTGAAGCAGTGACACCATTTCATATACCTGCACATTACACTACCGTCCAAATCAACAGGTTCTCGGTTGTGTATACAGGAACACAACCAAACTCCTCTCACAACGATACCATAACATAACCAATCAAACCATATTCGTTCAGGCACTTTATCTCCTTTTCACAATTTCTCAATACTAATATAACTATCACTTGCCCCCACTCAATTCACCAGCATTCACACAAACACAACAATAAAAACATCCAAAATCAACCCAACACTATAAACACATATTTATATAGCACACAGAAAAACACCTCGAGTAGTAGCACTACACTACTCACCAATTCTCTCGCGACAAACAAACGATCTCCATACTATTGATCCATCACTCACTCATGAATAGTCACCAATCTCATGTCTCTCTAGTCCTTTTACTCCTTATCCAGTTCGATCGAGTCCACCAACGGGCTCCACTTCTCTCGACATCACAAGTACACCTTGCCGACGAATGACGAATAGCACAAAATCTACGCTCACTGTCTCCTGTCCACCATCCCCATCAATACACTCATACAACATACTACAACTCCACATAGCCACGATTCATCTACATCTGAAAAACACAATAAACAAAACCACAGTATATCATGGTAACCCGACAATTATCATTATCAACACAATTTCTACACTACATTCAATTCAGATATATCAAGGATACTGCGTCACTGATCACTCAGAAACACGGACCTCAATATCATCATTGACATGAAAATGTCTCATACACTACATCATACTAACATAGGCACAAACAGGCATTATTACACTAACAAATCTCAATGACATCCACTCACATCAATCCATACACTAAACTAAGCACACCACATCACAACATAATACCATCCGTCACATTATCAACACATCCACACCATCAATCACAAATACTCTTCTATCGTACATCACTACACAGACACCAGTCAACTTCTCCACACTAGGTAAACAAACACCACCACCACCACCACCACCAACAACAACAACAACAACAACAACAACAACACTCAAACTCTACTCACAGCTAATAAAAATAAAAATTATTATTATTATTATTATTATTATTATTATTATTATTATTATTATTATTATTATTATTATAACGACAGAAACATCACAACCGACCAATACCATATCACAGTCTGCTCATCAAAAACAATAAGGCCCAACATTCCATCAACTAGTAGTATTGCATCTCACTAATCCATCATCTAGGCACGCTTCTCAAAACAATACAAACCACTAACTGTGCAACCAGCTAGTGGACAACTCACTCCAGTGCCAATTATTTACCTGGATTTCAGAATTAGACCACTCTAATACACAATGTGGCTAACAGTCGATCCAGGACAATTCACACAGACAAAACACTTAGCAACAACTCACTCAACAAAACCAACACTTCACCACACATCTTCACATCACAAATACTCGCAAACACACATACAATGGTGACACTCACCGATCCCCCCTCGTCAACAAATCACCAAGACCATCCCACCGATTGCAACTCCACATAGCCACGATTCATCTACATCTGAAAAACACAATAAACAAAACCACAGTATATCATGATAACCCGACAATTATCATTATCAACACAATTTCTACACTACATTCAATTCAGATATATCAAGGATACTGCGTCACTGATCACTCAGAAACACGGACCTTATTATCATCTTTCACAATTGCATAAACAATCACAATCTACTACAATTCGTCACCAACATCACACAACACAAACACAAACACAAACGACAACACATCATTATTAACAGGATATGGACTCCACAACTCCCAACTCTGCACAACAACACCAATCATCTTCGCCAACATCGCCAAAATACTTCTTAATCCCCAACAATTCCAATGACCAATACACACTACAACAAACCTGTTCGCTGATCACAAAACAGTTGGTTCACAAACCACTGTCTACCTGCACCCAGCCGCACAATAATAATATTGCCCCAACTTACTTAACACAAACGTAACAACACGTTCGGTTAGAACAAAAAGGGCTAACAACATAACCCCACAATCCCTGTACAGCCAACCCATACCCCTCTGAGCGCGCGCGCACACACACACACCAGCAATAACAACAACATCGTCGTTGTCATCACCACCACAATCAACACCACTCATAACAACAAACACCGATTATATTCATCAATCAATGCAGCTTCGTATCACTACATCACCCGACACTCACTCGATCAACAAATCACTACTACACAATTTATCACATTACTGAATACATGTCCACAATGCTTGAAATTATACTCTCGCAAGAGGATAATCTTCAGACAATGCCTTCAATATACCTGACATTTACAACTAACGAGATCAGTCGATTCTCGCAGCCGTCAATTCAGGACACAATACACTCATTCACATGTTTACTCATAAACAAATGACCACACACATACACACACGTACGTACGAACGTACGTACGTACGTGCACGTACACATAATACACAAACTGCTCACTTACCCTCACCTCTAGTGCACAACACCACTTCGCCAAATACACCAACAACAAGTCAATACACCTGAAAAATATAAACACAAAACAACACCATCAGATTACGTACACACACAATAATACTTAAACATCACAGACAAACAAATTATACCATAACTATCATTTCAGAAAGACTAATCGAATACCTCATGAAAATTCCGGTAAACGCTAATCTTCATCACATACAAACAAATACATATATGTCATCAATAAATAACAACAACACATCACTATCACAAAAATGTCCATCTCACAACAAAACATGTTCACACTGAATGAACTCATTCCCTCAATATACAGAATGAGCTTGAAGCAGTGACACCATTTCATATACCTGCACATTACACTACCGTCCAAATCAACAGGTTCTCGGTTGTGTATACAGGAACACAACCAAACTCCTCTCACAACGATACCATAACATAACCAATCAAACCATATTCGTTCAGGCACTTTATCTCCTTTTCACAATTTCTCAATACTAATATAACTATCACTTGCCCCCACTCAATTCACCAGCATTCACACAAACACAACAATAAAAACATCCAAAATCAACCCAACACTATAAACACATATTTATATAGCACACAGAAAAACACCTCGAGTAGTAGCACTACACTACTCACCAATTCTCTCGCGACAAACAAACGATCTCCATACTATTGATCCATCACTCACTCATGAATAGTCACCAATCTCATGTCTCTCTAGTCCTTTTACTCCTTATCCAGTTCGATCGAGTCCACCAACGGGCTCCACTTCTCTCGACATCACAAGTACACCTTGCCGACGAATGACGAATAGCACAAAATCTACGCTCACTGTCTCCTGTCCACCATCCCCATCAATACACTCATACAACATACTACAACTCCACATAGCCACGATTCATCTACATCTGAAAAACACAATAAACAAAACCACAGTATATCATGGTAACCCGACAATTATCATTATCAACACAATTTCTACACTACATTCAATTCAGATATATCAAGGATACTGCGTCACTGATCACTCAGAAACACGGACCTCAATATCATCATTGACATGAAAATGTCTCATACACTACATCATACTAACATACGCACAAACAGGCATTATTACACTAACAAATCTCAATGACATCCACTCACATCAATCCATACACTAAACTAAGCACACCACATCACAACATAATACCATCCGTCACATTATCAACACATCCACACCATCAATCACAAATACTCTTCTATCGTACATCACTACACAGACACCAGTCAACTTCTCCACACTAGGTAAACAAACACCACCAACACCACCACCACCACCACCACCACCAACAACAACAACAACAACACTCAAACTCTACTCACAGCTAATAAAAATAAAAATTATTATTATTATTATTATTATTATTATTATTATTATTATTATTATTATAACGACAGAAACATCACAACCGACCAATACCATATCACAGTCTGCTCATCAAAAACAATAAGGCCCAACATTCCATCAACTAGTAGTATTGCATCTCACTAATCCATCATCTAGGCACGCTTCTCAAAACAATACAAACCACTAACTGTGCAACCAGCTAGTGGACAACTCACTCCAGTGCCAATTATTTACCTGGATTTCAGAATTAGACCACTCTAATACGCAATGTGGCTAACAGTCGATCCAGGACAATTCACACAGACAAAACACTTAGCAACAACTCACTCAACAAAACCAACACTTCACCACACATCTTCACATCACAAATACTCGCAAACACACATACAATGGTAACACTCACCGATCCCCCCTCGTCAACAAATCACCAAGACCATCCCACCGATTGCAACTCCAAATAGCCACGATTCATCTACATCTGAAAAACACAATAAACAAAACCACAGTATATCATGGTAACCCGACAATTATCATTATCAACACAATTTCTACACTACATTCAATTCAGATATATCAAGGATACTGCGTCACTGATCACTCAGAAACACGGACCTCAACATCATCATTGACATGAAAATGTCTCATACACTACATCATACTAACATAAGCACAAACAGGCATTATTACACTAACAAATCTCAATGACATCCACTCACATCAATCCATACACTAAACTAAGCACACCACATCACAACATAATACCATCCGTCACATTATCAACACATCCACACCATCAATCACAAATACTCTTCTATCGTACATCACTACACAGACACCAGTCAACTTCTCCACACTAGGTAAACAAACACCACCACCACCACCACCACCAACAACAACAACAACAACAACAACAACACTCAAACTCTACTCACAGCTAATAAAAATAAAAATTATTATTATTATTATTATTATTATTATTATTATTATTATTATTATTATTATTATTATAACGACAGAAACATCACAACCGACCAATACCATATCACAGTCTGCTCATCAAAAACAATAAGGCCCAACATTCCATCAACTAGTAGTATTGCATCTCACTAATCCATCATCTAGGCACGCTTCTCAAAACAATACAAACCACTAACTGTGCAACCAGCTAGTGGACAACTCACTCCAGTGCCAATTATTTACCTGGATTTCAGAATTAGACCACTCTAATACACAATGTGGCTAACAGTCGATCCAGGACAATTCACACAGACAAAACACTTAGCAACAACTCACTCAACAAAACCAACACTTCACCACACATCTTCACATCACAAATACTCGCAAACACACATACAATGGTGACACTCACCGATCCCCCCTCGTCAACAAATCACCAAGACCATCCCACCGATTGCAACTCCACATAGCCACGATTCATCTACATCTGAAAAACACAATAAACAAAACCACAGTATATCATGATAACCCGACAATTATCATTATCAACACAATTTCTACACTACATTCAATTCAGATATATCAAGGATACTGCGTCACTGATCACTCAGAAACACGGACCTTATTATCATCTTTCACAATTGCATAAACAATCACAATCTACTACAATTCGTCACCAACATCACACAACACAAACACAAACACAAACGACAACACATCATTATTAACAGGATATGGACTCCACAACTCCCAACTCTGCACAACAACACCAATCATCTTCGCCAACATTGCCAAAATACTTCTTAATCCCCAACAATTCCAATGACCAATACACACTACAACAAACCTGTTCGCTGATCACAAAACAGTTGGTTCACAAACCACTGTCTACCTGCACCCAGCCGCACAATAATAATATTGCCCCAACTTACTTAACACAAACGTAACAACACGTTCGGTTAGAACAAAAAGGGCTAACAACATAACCCCACAATCCCTGTACAGCCAACCCATACCCCTCTGAGCGCACACACACACACACACACACCAGCAATAACAACAACATCGTCGTTGTCATCACCACCACAATCAACACCACTCATAACAACAAACACCGATTATATTCATCAATCAATGCAGCTTCGTATCACTACATCACCCGACACTCACTCGATCAACAAATCACTACTACACAATTTATCACATTACTGAATACATGTCCACAATGCTTGAAATTATACTCTCGCAAGAGGATAATCTTCAGACAATGCCTTCAATATACCTGACATTTACAACTAACGAGATCAGTCGATTCTCGCAGCCGTCAATTCAGGACACAATACACTCATTCACATGTTTACTCATAAACAAATGACCACACACATACACACACGTACGTACGAACGTACGTACGTACGTGCACGTACACATAATACACAAACTGCTCACTTACCCTCACCTCTAGTGCACAACACCACTTCGCCAAATACACCAACAACAAGTCAATACACCTGAAAAATATAAACACAAAACAACACCATCAGATTACGTACACACACAATAATACTTAAACATCACAGACAAACAAATTATACCATAACTATCATTTCCGAAAGACTAATCGAATACCTCATGAAAATTCCGGTAAACGCTAATCTTCATCACATACAAACAAATACATATATGTCATCAATAAATAACAACAACACATCACTATCACAAAAATGTCCATCTCACAACAAAACATGTTCACACTGAATGAACTCATTCCCTCAATATACAGAATGAGCTTGAAGCAGTGACACCATTTCATATACCTGCACATTACACTACCGTCCAAATCAACAGGTTCTCGGTTGTGTATACAGGAACACAACCAAACTCCTCTCACAACGATACCATAACATAACCAATCAAACCATATTCGTTCAGGCACTTTATCTCCTTTTCACAATTTCTCAATACTAATATAACTATCACTTGCCCCCACTCAATTCACCAGCATTCACACAAACACAACAATAAAAACATCCAAAATCAACCCAACACTATAAACACATATTTATATAGCACACAGAAAAACACCTCGAGTAGTAGCACTACACTACTCACCAATTCTCTCGCGACAAACAAACGATCTCCATACTATTGATCCATCACTCACTCATGAATAGTCACCAATCTCATGTCTCTCTAGTCCTTTTACTCCTTATCCAGTTCGATCGAGTCCACCAACGGGCTCCACTTCTCTCGACATCACAAGTACACCTTGCCGACGAATGACGAATAGCACAAAATCTACGCTCACTGTCTCCTGTCCACCATCCCCATCAATACACTCATACAACATACTACAACTCCACATAGCCACGATTCATCTACATCTGAAAAACACAATAAACAAAACCACAGTATATCATGGTAACCCGACAATTATCATTATCAACACAATTTCTACACTACATTCAATTCAGATATATCAAGGATACTGCGTCACTGATCACTCAGAAACACGGACCTCAATATCATCATTGACATGAAAATGTCTCATACACTACATCATACTAACATAAGCACAAACAGGCATTATTACACTAACAAATCTCAATGACATCCACTCACATCAATCCATACACTAAACTAAGCACACCACATCACAACATAATACCATCCGTCACATTATCAACACATCCACACCATCAATCACAAATACTCTTCTATCGTACATCACTACACAGACACCAGTCAACTTCTCCACACTAGGTAAACAAACACCACCAACACCACCACCACCACCACCAACAACAACAACAACAACAACAACACTCAAACTCTACTCACAGCTAATAAAAATAAAAATTATTATTATTATTATTATTATTATTATTATTATTATTATTATTATTATTATTATTATTATTATAACGACAGAAACATCACAACCGACCAATACCATATCACAGTCTGCTCATCAAAAACAATAAGGCCCAACATTCCATCAACTAGTAGTATTGCATCTCACTAATCCATCATCTAGGCACGCTTCTCAAAACAATACAAACCACTAACTGTGCAACCAGCTAGTGGACAACTCACTCCAGTGCCAATTATTTACCTGGATTTCAGAATTAGACCACTCTAATACACAATGTGGCTAACAGTCGATCCAGGACAATTCACACAGACAAAACACTTAGCAACAACTCACTCAACAAAACCAACACTTCACCACACATCTTCACATCACAAATACTCGCAAACACACATACAATGGTGACACTCACCGATCCCCCCTCGTCAACAAATCACCAAGACCATCCCACCGATTGCAACTCCACATAGCCACGATTCATCTACATCTGAAAAACACAATAAACAAAACCACAGTATATCATGATAACCCGACAATTATCATTATCAACACAATTTCTACACTACATTCAATTCAGATATATCAAGGATACTGCGTCACTGATCACTCAGAAACACGGACCTTATTATCATCTTTCACAATTGCATAAACAATCACAATCTACTACAATTCGTCACCAACATCACACAACACAAACACAAACACAAACGACAACACATCATTATTAACAGGATATGGACTCCACAACTCCCAACTCTGCACAACAACACCAATCATCTTCGCCAACATCGCCAAAATACTTCTTAATCCCCAACAATTCCAATGACCAATACACACTACAACAAACCTGTTCGCTGATCACAAAACAGTTGGTTCACAAACCACTGTCTACCTGCACCCAGCCGCACAATAATAATATTGCCCCAACTTACTTAACACAAACGTAACAACACGTTCGGTTAGAACAAAAAGGGCTAACAACATAACCCCACAATCCCTGTACAGCCAACCCATACCCCTCTGAGCGCACACACACACACACACACCAGCAATAACAACAACATCGTCGTTGTCATTACCACCACAATCAACACCACTCATAACAACAAACACCGATTATATTCATCAATCAATGCAGCTTCGTATCACTACATCACCCGACACTCACTCGATCAACAAATCACTACTACACAATTTATCACATTACTGAATACATGTCCACAATGCTTGAAATTATACTCTCGCAAGAGGATAATCTTCAGACAATGCCTTCAATATACCTGACATTTACAACTAACGAGATCAGTCGATTCTCGCAGCCGTCAATTCAGGACACAATACACTCATTCACATGTTTACTCATAAACAAATGACCACACACATACACACACGTACGTACGAACGTACGTACGTGCACGTACACATTCATAAACTACACATACACATAATACACAAACTGCTCACTTACCCTCACCTCTAGTGCACAACACCACTTCGCCAAATACACCAACAACAAGTCAATACACCTGAAAAATATAAACACAAAACAACACCATCAGATTACGTACACACACAATAATACTTAAACATCACAGACAAACAAATTATACCATAACTATCATTTCAGAAAGACTAATCGAATACCTCATGAAAATTCCGGTAAACGCTAATCTTCATCACATACAAACAAATACATATATGTCATCAATAAATAACAACAACACATCACTATCACAAAAATGTCCATCTCACAACAAAACATGTTCACACTGAATGAACTCATTCCCTCAATATACAGAATGAGCTTGAAGCAGTGACACCATTTCATATACCTGCACATTACACTACCGTCCAAATCAACAGGTTCTCGGTTGTGTATACAGGAACACAACCAAACTCCTCTCACAACGATACCATAACATAACCAATCAAACCATATTCGTTCAGGCACTTTATCTCCTTTTCACAATTTCTCAATACTAATATAACTATCACTTGCCCCCACTCAATTCACCAGCATTCACACAAACACAACAATAAAAACATCCAAAATCAACCCAACACTATAAACACATATTTATATAGCACACAGAAAAACACCTCGAGTAGTAGCACTACACTACTCACCAATTCTCTCGCGACAAACAAACGATCTCCATACTATTGATCCATCACTCACTCATGAATAGTCACCAATCTCATGTCTCTCTAGTCCTTTTACTCCTTATCCAGTTCGATCGAGTCCACCAACGGGCTCCACTTCTCTCGACATCACAAGTACACCTTGCCGACGAATGACGAATAGCACAAAATCTACGCTCACTGTCTCCTGTCCACCATCCCCATCAATACACTCATACAACATACTACAACTCCACATAGCCACGATTCATCTACATCTGAAAAACACAATAAACAAAACCACAGTATATCATGGTAACCCGACAATTATCATTATCAACACAATTTCTACACTACATTCAATTCAGATATATCAAGGATACTGCGTCACTGATCACTCAGAAACACGGACCTCAATATCATCATTGACATGAAAATGTCTCATACACTACATCATACTAACATAAGCACAAACAGGCATTATTACACTAACAAATCTCAATGACATCCACTCACATCAATCCATACACTAAACTAAGCACACCACATCACAACATAATACCATCCGTCACATTATCAACACATCCACACCATCAATCACAAATACTCTTCTATCGTACATCACTACACAGACACCAGTCAACTTCTCCACACTAGGTAAACAAACACCACCACCACCACCACCACCAACAACAACAACAACACTCAAACTCTACTCACAGCTAATAAAAATAAAAATTATTATTATTATTATTATTATTATTATTATTATAACGACAGAAACATCACAACCGACCAATACCATATCACAGTCTGCTCATCAAAAACAATAAGGCCCAACATTCCATCAACTAGTAGTATTGCATCTCACTAATCCATCATCTAGGCACGCTTCTCAAAACAATACAAACCACTAACTGTGCAACCAGCTAGTGGACAACTCACTCCAGTGCCAATTATTTACCTGGATTTCAGAATTAGACCACTCTAATACACAATGTGGCTAACAGTCGATCCAGGACAATTCACACAGACAAAACACTTAGCAACAACTCACTCAACAAAACCAACACTTCACCACACATCTTCACATCACAAATACTCGCAAACACACATACAATGGTGACACTCACCGATCCCCCCTCGTCAACAAATCACCAAGACCATCCCACCGATTGCAACTCCACATAGCCACGATTCATCTACATCTGAAAAACACAATAAACAAAACCACAGTATATCATGATAACCCGACAATTATCATTATCAACACAATTTCTACACTACATTCAATTCAGATATATCAAGGATACTGCGTCACTGATCACTCAGAAACACGGACCTTATTATCATCTTTCACAATTGCATAAACAATCACAATCTACTACAATTCGTCACCAACATCACACAACACAAACACAAACGACAACACATCATTATTAACAGGATATGGACTCCACAACTCCCAACTCTGCACAACAACACCAATCATCTTCGCCAACATCGCCAAAATACTTCTTAATCCCCAACAATTCCAATGACCAATACACACTACAACAAACCTGTTCGCTGATCACAAAACAGTTGGTTCACAAACCACTGTCTACCTGCACCCAGCCGCACAATAATAATATTGCCCCAACTTACTTAACACAAACGTAACAACACGTTCGGTTAGAACAAAAAGGGCTAACAACATAACCCCACAATCCCTGTACAGCCAACCCATACCCCTCTGAGCGCGCACACACACACACACACACCAGCAATAACAACAACATCGTCGTTGTCATCACCACCACAATCAACACCACTCATAACAACAAACACCGATTATATTCATCAATCAATGCAGCTTCGTATCACTACATCACCCGACACTCACTCGATCAACAAATCACTACTACACAATTTATCACATTACTGAATACATGTCCACAATGCTTGAAATTATACTCTCGCAAGAGGATAATCTTCAGACAATGCCTTCAATATACCTGACATTTACAACTAACGAGATCAGTCGATTCTCGCAGCCGTCAATTCAGGACACAATACACTCATTCACATGTTTACTCATAAACAAATGACCACACACATACACACACGTACGTACGAACGTACGTACGTACGTGCACGTACACATTCATAAACTACACATACACATAATACACAAACTGCTCACTTACCCTCACCTCTAGTGCACAACACCACTTCGCCAAATACACCAACAACAAGTCAATACACCTGAAAAATATAAACACAAAACAACACCATCAGATTACGTACACACACAATAATACTTAAACATCACAGACAAACAAATTATACCATAACTATCATTTCAGAAAGACTAATCGAATACCTCATGAAAATTCCGGTAAACGCTAATCTTCATCACATACAAACAAATACATATATGTCATCAATAAATAACAACAACACATCACTATCACAAAAATGTCCATCTCACAACAAAACATGTTCACACTGAATGAACTCATTCCCTCAATATACAGAATGAGCTTGAAGCAGTGACACCATTTCATATACCTGCACATTACACTACCGTCCAAATCAACAGGTTCTCGGTTGTGTATACAGGAACACAACCAAACTCCTCTCACAACGATACCATAACATAACCAATCAAACCATATTCGTTCAGGCACTTTATCTCCTTTTCACAATTTCTCAATACTAATATAACTATCACTTGCCCCCACTCAATTCACCAGCATTCACACAAACACAACAATAAAAACATCCAAAATCAACCCAACACTATAAACACATATTTATATAGCACACAGAAAAACACCTCGAGTAGTAGCACTACACTACTCACCAATTCTCTCGCGACAAACAAACGATCTCCATACTATTGATCCATCACTCACTCATGAATAGTCACCAATCTCATGTCTCTCTAGTCCTTTTACTCCTTATCCAGTTCGATCGAGTCCACCAACGGGCTCCACTTCTCTCGACATCACAAGTACACCTTGCCGACGAATGACGAATAGCACAAAATCTACGCTCACTGTCTCCTGTCCACCATCCCCATCAATACACTCATACAACATACTACAACTCCACATAGCCACGATTCATCTACATCTGAAAAACACAATAAACAAAACCACAGTATATCATGGTAACCCGACAATTATCATTATCAACACAATTTCTACACTACATTCAATTCAGATATATCAAGGATACTGCGTCACTGATCACTCAGAAACACGGACCTCAATATCATCATTGACATGAAAATGTCTCATACACTACATCATACTAACATAGGCACAAACAGGCATTATTACACTAACAAATCTCAATGACATCCACTCACATCAATCCATACACTAAACTAAGCACACCACATCACAACATAATACCATCCGTCACATTATCAACACATCCACACCATCAATCACAAATACTCTTCTATCGTACATCACTACACAGACACCAGTCAACTTCTCCACACTAGGTAAACAAACACCACCACCACCACCACCAACAACAACAACAACAACAACACTCAAACTCTACTCACAGCTAATAAAAATAAAAATTATTATTATTATTATTATTATTATTATTATAACGACAGAAACATCACAACCGACCAATACCATATCACAGTCTGCTCATCAAAAACAATAAGGCCCAACATTCCATCAACTAGTAGTATTGCATCTCACTAATCCATCATCTAGGCACGCTTCTCAAAACAATACAAACCACTAACTGTGCAACCAGCTAGTGGACAACTCACTCCAGTGCCAATTATTTACCTGGATTTCAGAATTAGACCACTCTAATACACAATGTGGCTAACAGTCGATCCAGGACAATTCACACAGACAAAACACTTAGCAACAACTCACTCAACAAAACCAACACTTCACCACACATCTTCACATCACAAATACTCGCAAACACACATACAATGGTGACACTCACCGATCCCCCCTCGTCAACAAATCACCAAGACCATCCCACCGATTGCAACTCCACATAGCCACGATTCATCTACATCTGAAAAACACAATAAACAAAACCACAGTATATCATGATAACCCGACAATTATCATTATCAACACAATTTCTACACTACATTCAATTCAGATATATCAAGGATACTGCGTCACTGATCACTCAGAAACACGGACCTTATTATCATCTTTCACAATTGCATAAACAATCACAATCTACTACAATTCGTCACCAACATCACACAACACAAACACAAACGACAACACATCATTATTAACAGGATATGGACTCCACAACTCCCAACTCTGCACAACAACACCAATCATCTTCGCCAACATCGCCAAAATACTTCTTAATCCCCAACAATTCCAATGACCAATACACACTACAACAAACCTGTTCGCTGATCACAAAACAGTTGGTTCACAAACCACTGTCTACCTGCACCCAGCCGCACAATAATAATATTGCCCCAACTTACTTAACACAAACGTAACAACACGTTCGGTTAGAACAAAAAGGGCTAACAACATAACCCCACAATCCCTGTACAGCCAACCCATACCCCTCTGAGCGCGCACACACACACACACACCAGCAATAACAACAACATCGTCGTTGTCATCACCACCACAATCAACACCACTCATAACAACAAACACCGATTATATTCATCAATCAATGCAGCTTCGTATCACTACATCACCCGACACTCACTCGATCAACAAATCACTACTACACAATTTATCACATTACTGAATACATGTCCACAATGCTTGAAATTATACTCTCGCAAGAGGATAATCTTCAGACAATGCCTTCAATATACCTGACATTTACAACTAACGAGATCAGTCGATTCTCGCAGCCGTCAATTCAGGACACAATACACTCATTCACATGTTTACTCATAAACAAATGACCACACACATACACACACGTACGTACGAACGTACGTACGTACGTGCACGTACACATTCATAAACTACACATACACATAATACACAAACTGCTCACTTACCCTCACCTCTAGTGCACAACACCACTTCGCCAAATACACCAACAACAAGTCAATACACCTGAAAAATATAAACACAAAACAACACCATCAGATTACGTACACACACAATAATACTTAAACATCACAGACAAACAAATTATACCATAACTATCATTTCAGAAAGACTAATCGAATACCTCATGAAAATTCCGGTAAACGCTAATCTTCATCACATACAAACAAATACATATATGTCATCAATAAATAACAACAACACATCACTATCACAAAAATGTCCATCTCACAACAAAACATGTTCACACTGAATGAACTCATTCCCTCAATATACAGAATGAGCTTGAAGCAGTGACACCATTTCATATACCTGCACATTACACTACCGTCCAAATCAACAGGTTCTCGGTTGTGTATACAGGAACACAACCAAACTCCTCTCACAACGATACCATAACATAACCAATCAAACCATATTCGTTCAGGCACTTTATCTCCTTTTCACAATTTCTCAATACTAATATAACTATCACTTGCCCCCACTCAATTCACCAGCATTCACACAAACACAACAATAAAAACATCCAAAATCAACCCAACACTATAAACACATATTTATATAGCACACAGAAAAACACCTCGAGTAGTAGCACTACACTACTCACCAATTCTCTCGCGACAAACAAACGATCTCCATACTATTGATCCATCACTCACTCATGAATAGTCACCAATCTCATGTCTCTCTAGTCCTTTTACTCCTTATCCAGTTCGATCGAGTCCACCAACGGGCTCCACTTCTCTCGACATCACAAGTACACCTTGCCGACGAATGACGAATAGCACAAAATCTACGCTCACTGTCTCCTGTCCACCATCCCCATCAATACACTCATACAACATACTACAACTCCACATAGCCACGATTCATCTACATCTGAAAAACACAATAAACAAAACCACAGTATATCATGGTAACCCGACAATTATCATTATCAACACAATTTCTACACTACATTCAATTCAGATATATCAAGGATACTGCGTCACTGATCACTCAGAAACACGGACCTCAATATCATCATTGACATGAAAATGTCTCATACACTACATCATACTAACATAGGCACAAACAGGCATTATTACACTAACAAATCTCAATGACATCCACTCACATCAATCCATACACTAAACTAAGCACACCACATCACAACATAATACCATCCGTCACATTATCAACACATCCACACCATCAATCACAAATACTCTTCTATCGTACATCACTACACAGACACCAGTCAACTTCTCCACACTAGGTAAACAAACACCACCACCACCACACCACCAACAACAACAACAACAACACTCAAACTCTACTCACAGCTAATAAAAATAAAAATTATTATTATTATTATTATTATTATTATAACGACAGAAACATCACAACCGACCAATACCATATCACAGTCTGCTCATCAAAAACAATAAGGCCCAACATTCCATCAACTAGTAGTATTGCATCTCACTAATCCATCATCTAGGCACGCTTCTCAAAACAATACAAACCACTAACTGTGCAACCAGTTAGTGGACAACTCACTCCAGTGCCAATTATTTACCTGGATTTCAGAATTAGACCACTCTAATACACAATGTGGCTAACAGTCGATCCAGGACAATTCACACAGACAAAACACTTAGCAACAACTCACTCAACAAAACCAACACTTCACCACACATCTTCACATCACAAATACTCGCAAACACACATACAATGGTGACACTCACCGATCCCCCCTCGTCAACAAATCACCAAGACCATCCCACCGATTGCAACTCCACATAGCCACGATTCATCTACATCTGAAAAACACAATAAACAAAACCACAGTATATCATGATAACCCGACAATTATCATTATCAACACAATTTCTACACTACATTCAATTCAGATATATCAAGGATACTGCGTCACTGATCACTCAGAAACACGGACCTTATTATCATCTTTCACAATTGCATAAACAATCACAATCTACTACAATTCGTCACCAACATCACACAACACAAACACAAACGACAACACATCATTATTAACAGGATATGGACTCCACAACTCCCAACTCTGCACAACAACACCAATCATCTTCGCCAACATCGCCAAAATACTTCTTAATCCCCAACAATTCCAATGACCAATACACACTACAACAAACCTGTTCGCTGATCACAAAACAGTTGGTTCACAAACCACTGTCTACCTGCACCCAGCCGCACAATAATAATATTGCCCCAACTTACTTAACACAAACGTAACAACACGTTCGGTTAGAACAAAAAGGGCTAACAACATAACCCCACAATCCCTGTACAGCCAACCCATACCCCTCTGAGCGCGCACACACACACACACCAGCAATAACAACAACATCGTCGTTGTCACCACCACCACAATCAACACCACTCATAACAGCAAACACCGATTATATTCATCAATCAATGCAGCTTCGTATCACTACATCACCCGACACTCACTCGATCAACAAATCACTACTACACAATTTATCACATTACTGAATACATGTCCACAATGCTTGAAATTATACTCTCGCAAGAGGATAATCTTCAGACAATGCCTTCAATATACCTGACATTTACAACTAACGAGATCAGTCGATTCTCGCAGCCGTCAATTCAGGACACAATACACTCATTCACATGTTTACTCATAAACAAATGACCACACACATACACACACGTACGTACGAACGTACGTACGTACGTGCACGTACACATTCATAAACTACACATACACATAATACACAAACTGCTCACTTACCCTCACCTCTAGTGCACAACACCACTTCGCCAAATACACCAACAACAAGTCAATACACCTGAAAAATATAAACACAAAACAACACCATCAGATTACGTACACACACAATAATACTTAAACATCACAGACAAACAAATTATACCATAACTATCATTTCAGAAAGACTAATCGAATACCTCATGAAAATTCCGGTAAACGCTAATCTTCATCACATACAAACAAATACATATATGTCATCAATAAATAACAACAACACATCACTATCACAAAAATGTCCATCTCACAACAAAACATGTTCACACTGAATGAACTCATTCCCTCAATATACAGAATGAGCTTGAAGCAGTGACACCATTTCATATACCTGCACATTACACTACCGTCCAAATCAACAGGTTCTCGGTTGTGTATACAGGAACACAACCAAACTCCTCTCACAACGATACCATAACATAACCAATCAAACCATATTCGTTCAGGCACTTTATCTCCTTTTCACAATTTCTCAATACTAATATAACTATCACTTGCCCCCACTCAATTCACCAGCATTCACACAAACACAACAATAAAAACATCCAAAATCAACCCAACACTATAAACACATATTTATATAGCACACAGAAAAACACCTCGAGTAGTAGCACTACACTACTCACCAATTCTCTCGCGACAAACAAACGATCTCCATACTATTGATCCATCACTCACTCATGAATAGTCACCAATCTCATGTCTCTCTAGTCCTTTTACTCCTTATCCAGTTCGATCGAGTCCACCGACGGGCTCCACTTCTCTCGACATCACAAGTACACCTTGCCGACGAATGACGAATAGCACAAAATCTACGCTCACTGTCTCCTGTCCACCATCCCCATCAATACACTCATACAACATACTACAACTCCACATAGCCACGATTCATCTACATCTGAAAAACACAATAAACAAAACCACAGTATATCATGGTAACCCGACAATTATCATTATCAACACAATTTCTACACTACATTCAATTCAGATATATCAAGGATACTGCGTCACTGATCACTCAGAAACACGGACCTCAATATCATCATTGACATGAAAATGTCTCATACACTACATCATACTAACATAGGCACAAACAGGCATTATTACACTAACAAATCTCAATGACATCCACTCACATCAATCCATACACTAAACTAAGCACACCACATCACAACATAATACCATCCGTCACATTATCAACACATCCACACCATCAATCACAAATACTCTTCTATCGTACATCACTACACAGACACCAGTCAACTTCTCCACACTAGGTAAACAAACACCACCACCACCACCACCACCAACAACAACAACAACACTCAAACTCTACTCACAGCTAATAAAAATAAAAATTATTATTATTATTATTATAACGACAGAAACATCACAACCGACCAATACAATATCACAGTCTCCTCATCAAAAACAATAAGGCCCAACATTCCATCAACTAGTAGTATTGCACCTCACTAATCCATCATCTAGGCACGCTTCTCAAAACAATACAAACCACTAACTGTGCAACCAGTTAGTGGACAACTCACTCCAGTGCCAATTATTTACCTGGATTTCAGAATTAGACCACTCTAATACACAATGTGGCTAACAGTCGATCCAGGACAATTCACACAGACAAAACACTTAGCAACAACTCACTCAACAAAACCAACACTTCACCACACATCTTCACATCACAAATACTCGCAAACACACATACAATGGTGACACTCACCGATCCCCCCTCGTCAACAAATCACCAAGACCATCCCACCGATTGCAACTCCACATAGCCACGATTCATCTACATCTGAAAAACACAATAAACAAAACCACAGTATATCATGGTAACCCGACAATTATCATTATCAACACAATTTCTACACTACATTCAATTCAGATATATCAAGGATACTGCGTCACTGATCACTCAGAAACACGGACCTTATTATCATCTTTCACAATTGCATAAACAATCACAATCTACTACAATTCGTCACCAACATCACACAACACAAACACAAACGACAACACATCATTATTAACAGGATATGGACTCCACAACTCCCAACTCTGCACAACAACACCAATCATCTTCGCCAACATCGCCAAAATACTTCTTAATCCCCAACAATTCCAATGACCAATACACACTACAACAAACCTGTTCGCTGATCACAAAACAGTTGGTTCACAAACCACTGTCTACCTGCACCCAGCCGCACAATAATAATATTGCCCCAACTTACTTAACACAAACGTAACAACACGTTCGGTTAGAACAAAAAGGGCTAACAACATAACCCCACAATCCCTGTACAGCCAACCCATACCCCTCTGAGCGCACACACACACACACACACACCAGCAATAACAACAACATCGTCGTTGTCATTACCACCACAATCAACACCACTCATAACAACAAACACCGATTATATTCATCAATCAATGCAGCTTCGTATCACTACATCACCCGACACTCACTCGATCAACAAATCACTACTACACAATTTATCACATTACTGAATACATGTCCACAATGCTTGAAATTATACTCTCGCAAGAGGATAATCTTCAGACAATGCCTTCAATATACCTGACATTTACAACTAACGAGATCAGTCGATTCTCGCAGCCGTCAATTCAGGACACAATACACTCATTCACATGTTTACTCATAAACAAATGACCACACACATACACACACGTACGTACGAACGTACGTACGAACGTACGTACGTACGTGCACGTACACATTCATAAACTACACATACACATAATACACAAACTGCTCACTTACCCTCACCTCTAGTGCACAACACCACTTCGCCAAATACACCAACAACAAGTCAATACACCTGAAAAATATAAACACAAAACAACACCATCAGATTACGTACACACACAATAATACTTAAACATCACAGACAAACAAATTATACCATAACTATCATTTCAGAAAGACTAATCGAATACCTCATGAAAATTCCGGTAAACGCTAATCTTCATCACATACAAACAAATACATATATGTCATCAATAAATAACAACAACACATCACTATCACAAAAATGTCCATCTCACAACAAAACATGTTCACACTGAATGAACTCATTCCCTCAATATACAGAATGAGCTTGAAGCAGTGACACCATTTCATATACCTGCACATTACACTACCGTCCAAATCAACAGGTTCTCGGTTGTGTATACAGGAACACAACCAAACTCCTCTCACAACGATACCATAACATAACCAATCAAACCATATTCGTTCAGGCACTTTATCTCCTTTTCACAATTTCTCAATACTAATATAACTATCACTTGCCCCCACTCAATTCACCAGCATTCACACAAACACAACAATAAAAACATCCAAAATCAACCCAACACTATAAACACATATTTATATAGCACACAGAAAAACACCTCGAGTAGTAGCACTACACTACTCACCAATTCTCTCGCGACAAACAAACGATCTCCATACTATTGATCCATCACTCAATCATGAATAGTCACCAATCTCATGTCTCTCTAGTCCTTTTACTCCTTATCCAGTTCGATCGAGTCCACTAACGGGCTCCACTTCTCTCGACATCACAAGTACACCTTGCCGACGAATGACGAATAGCACAAAATCTACGCTCATTGTCTCCTGTCCACCATCCCCATCAATACACTCATACAACATACTACAACTCCACATAGCCACGATTCATCTACATCTGAAAAACACAATAAACAAAACCACAGTATATCATGGTAACCCGACAATTATCATTATCAACACAATTTCTACACTACATTCAATTCAGATATATCAAGGATACTGCGTCACTGATCACTCAGAAACACGGACCTCAATATCATCATTGACATGAAAATGTCTCATACACTACATCATACTAACATAGGCACAAACAGGCATTATTACACTAACAAATCTCAATGACATCCACTCACATCAATCCATACACTAAACTAAGCACACCACATCACAACATAATACCATCCGTCACATTATCAACACATCCACACCATCAATCACAAATACTCTTCTATCGTACATCACTACACAGACACCAGTCAACTTCTCCACACTAGGTAAACAAACACCACCACCACAACCACCACCAACAACAACAACAACACTCAAACTCTACTCACAGCTAATAAAAATAAAAATTATTATTATTATTATTATAACGACAGAAACATCACAACCGACCAATACAATATCACAGTCTCCTCATCAAAAACAATAAGGCCCAACATTCCATCAACTAGTAGTATTGCACCTCACTAATCCATCATCTAGGCACGCTTCTCAAAACAATACAAACCACTAACTGTGCAACCAGTTAGTGGACAACTCACTCCAGTGCCAATTATTTACCTGGATTTCAGAATTAGACCACTCTAATACACAATGTGGCTAACAGTCGATCCAGGACAATTCACACAGACAAAACACTTAGCAACAACTCACTCAACAAAACCAACACTTCACCACACATCTTCACATCACAAATACTCGCAAACACACATACAATGGTGACACTCACCGATCCCCCCTCGTCAACAAATCACCAAGACCATCCCACCGATTGCAACTCCACATAGCCACGATTCATCTACATCTGAAAAACACAATAAACAAAACCACAGTATATCATGATAACCCGACAATTATCATTATCAACACAATTTCTACACTACATTCAATTCAGATATATCAAGGATACTGCGTCACTGATCACTCAGAAACACGGACCTTATTGTCATCTTTCACAATTGCATAAACAATCACAATCTACTACAATTCGTCACCAACATCACACAACACAAACACAAACGACAACACATCATTATTAACAGGATATGGACTCCACAACTCCCAACTCTGCACAACAACACCAATCATCTTCGCCAACATCGCCAAAATACTTCTTAATCCCCAACAATTCCAATGACCAATACACACTACAACAAACCTGTTCGCTGATCACAAAACAGTTGGTTCACAAACCACTGTCTACCTGCACCCAGCCGCACAATAATAATATTGCCCCAACTTACTTAACACAAACGTAACAACACGTTCGGTTAGAACAAAAAGGGCTAACAACATAACCCCACAATCCCTGTACAGCCAACCCATACCCCTCTGAGCGCACACACACACACACACACCAGCAATAACAACAACATCGTCGTTGTCATCACCACCACAATCAACACCACTCATAACAACAAACACCGATTATATTCATCAATCAATGCAGCTTCGTATCACTACATCACCCGACACTCACTCGATCAACAAATCACTACTACACAATTTATCACATTACTGAATACATGTCCACAATGCTTGAAATTATACTCTCGCAAGAGGATAATCTTCAGACAATGCCTTCAATATACCTGACATTTACAACTAACGAGATCAGTCGATTCTCGCAGCCGTCAATTCAGGACACAATACACTCATTCACATGTTTACTCATAAACAAATGACCACACACATACACACACGTACGTACGAACGTACGTACGTACGTGCACGTACACATTCATAAACTACACATACACATAATACACAAACTGCTCACTTACCCTCACCTCTAGTGCACAACACCACTTCGCCAAATACACCAACAACAAGTCAATACACCTGAAAAATATAAACACAAAACAACACCATCAGATTACGTACACACACAATAATACTTAAACATCACAGACAAACAAATTATACCATAACTATCATTTCAGAAAGACTAATCGAATACCTCATGAAAATTCCGGTAAACGCTAATCTTCATCACATACAAACAAATACATATATGTCATCAATAAATAACAACAACACATCACTATCACAAAAATGTCCATCTCACAACAAAACATGTTCACACTGAATGAACTCATTCCCTCAATATACAGAATGAGCTTGAAGCAGTGACACCATTTCATATACCTGCACATTACACTACCGTCCAAATCAACAGGTTCTCGGTTGTGTATACAGGAACACAACCAAACTCCTCTCACAACGATACCATAACATAACCAATCAAACCATATTCGTTCAGGCACTTTATCTCCTTTTCACAATTTCTCAATACTAATATAACTATCACTTGCCCCCACTCAATTCACCAGCATTCACACAAACACAACAATAAAAACATCCAAAATCAACCCAACACTATAAACACATATTTATATAGCACACAGAAAAACACCTCGAGTAGTAGCACTACACTACTCACCAATTCTCTCGCGACAAACAAACGATCTCCATACTATTGATCCATCACTCAATCATGAATAGTCACCAATCTCATGTCTCTCTAGTCCTTTTACTCCTTATCCAGTTCGATCGAGTCCACTAACGGGCTCCACTTCTCTCGACATCACAAGTACACCTTGCCGACGAATGACGAATAGCACAAAATCTACGCTCATTGTCTCCTGTCCACCATCCCCATCAATACACTCATACAACATACTACAACTCCACATAGCCACGATTCATCTACATCTGAAAAACACAATAAACAAAACCACAGTATATCATGGTAACCCGACAATTATCATTATCAACACAATTTCTACACTACATTCAATTCAGATATATCAAGGATACTGCGTCACTGATCACTCAGAAACACGGACCTCAATATCATCATTGACATGAAAATGTCTCATACACTACATCATACTAACATAGGCACAAACAGGCATTATTACACTAACAAATCTCAATGACATCCACTCACATCAATCCATACACTAAACTAAGCACACCACATCACAACATAATACCATCCGTCACATTATCAACACATCCACACCATCAATCACAAATACTCTTCTATCGTACATCACTACACAGACACCAGTCAACTTCTCCACACTAGGTAAACAAACACCACCACCACCACCACCACCAACAACAACAACAACACTCAAACTCTACTCACAGCTAATAAAAATAAAAATTATTATTATTATTATTATTATAACGACAGAAACATCACAACCGACCAATACCATATCACAGTCTCCTCATCAAAAACAATAAGGCCCAACATTCCATCAACTAGTAGTATTGCATCTCACTAATCCATCATCTAGGCACGCTTCTCAAAACAATACAAACCACTAACTGTGCAACCAGCTAGTGGACAACTCACTCCAGTGCCAATTATTTACCTGGATTTCAGAATTAGACCACTCTAATACACAATGTGGCTAACAGTCGATCCAGGACAATTCACACAGACAAAACACTTAGCAACAACTCACTCAACAAAACCAACACTTCACCACACATCTTCACATCACAAATACTCGCAAACACACATACAATGGTGACACTCACCGATCCCCCCTCGTCAACAAATCACCAAGACCATCCCACCGATTGCAACTCCACATAGCCACGATTCATCTACATCTGAAAAACACAATAAACAAAACCACAGTATATCATGATAACCCGACAATTATCATTATCAACACAATTTCTACACTACATTCAATTCAGATATATCAAGGATACTGCGTCACTGATCACTCAGAAACACGGACCTCAATATCATCATTGACATGAAAATGTCTCATACACTACATCATACTAACATAAGCACAAACAGGCATTATTACACTAACAAATCTCAATGACATCCACTCACATCAATCCATACACTAAACTAAGCACACCACATCACAACATAATACCATCCGTCACATTATCAACACATCCATACCATCAATCACAAATGAGTGTTATATGTACATATATCAATACTGATCGCAAATACAAATTTATAACCAATAGTGGCGCATACAAGATGATTTACATAATAAGATATTTACTGTATGTCCCAATGCGTAACATCTCCATATGGAGTCGATGAAATAATTCGTTTGCACACAATATCGTTGTAGTAAACAGTTTATTGATCAGTGATTTGTGTTACACTCCCAGTGGTTAGATGCTCGATTCGGACGAGTACTGATACAATGTGGTTAATGGTGTCCGTGGTAAGCAAAATAGCATGACACAACCTACGGAAGGACCAGTGGGATGCCATGGCATTACGAAGCGCCTCTCTCAAACGCCACATTCAATCCCCAATATTGACTCCACTAGTGATACGTTACCGATAAACATTTGACTTCACTTGCCTATCTTTTCGTTACGGAACTAATTCATGAATTATTTAACTCCATTGAACTTCGTTTTGTTATGCAATTATAAGTGTACTTCAGAAATTTTCAGATTCAGATTTGTGTAGTAGGGACAGACGGTCTACGGCCATGTTATTCCTTTTCTGGTATGTTTCTGTGAGTGTCTAATCTTCTCTTGAAAGATTTAATTGACGGTGCTGACACCACTGCTTCAGGCAGCAGGTCCCAAGTATTGATGACTCGGTGTGAAAACCTGTATGCCACGGGTATTTTGTTCGTTCTTGGCTTTTCTACTCCCCTGCTATGTCCTCTAAGGTGTCCCGATATATTGGGAAGAAAGAAAGAGAATAAGTTGGGTCCGAAATCATTTCTCAGTATTCTGTACATCAAAATTAGATCTTTCCTTAGTCTGCGATAGGACAGAGTGAAGAGGTCAAGTTTTTCAAGCCGCTCTTTGTATGATAAATCCCGGAGTTCTGGAATTGCACGGGTAGCTGCCCTCTGTAGTTTTTCTAGTACATCCGAGACACCTTTTAAATAGGGACTTGCGACCTGAATTCAGTTATCAAGCTTAATTCTCACAAAGGATGTGTATACTTTGGTGAACATGGTAGTATCTAACTTAGTGAATGTCTGTTTTAAAGCCCAGAGGGTTCGAAACCCCTTAACTGCGACCTCCCGTTGATGGACCATCGTCTTAAGATCATAAATCGCTGTCACCCCCAGATCCTTGTGAAACCAGACCACGGGTAATGTCACTTCCCCTATATTGTACCTACTAACCTTAGAATCCCCAAAGTAAATATAGACACACGTTGCTGTGTTGATCGGCATCAGCCACTCTTTAGACCAGTTAATCCTACTATTTAAGTCTGTCTGAAGAGCACATGCGTCTTAGTCTCACGTTATTACTAACCAGATCTTTACATCGTCAGCGTATAATAACATTGGAGACTGTACTATATTTAGAAGATCATTAACATACATTATAAAAGGTAAAGGACCTAGGACGGAACCTTGAGGTACCCCGCTAAGTACTGGTCTCCAGATGGAGCACTTGGAATTTATTCTTACTTTCTGTCTACGACCTACTAGGAAATCCTTAATCCATTTTGAAAGAGGTCCGGCAATACCAAGGTTTTCCAACTTCAGTAGCAGTCTATTAGTTGGCACCGTGTCAAGAGCCTTACTGAAGTTCATGTAGACAACATCCACTGAGTTTCCGTTGTCTAGCACCTTTATTCAAAACCCCCTTGCTATAAGGAGGTTTGTTGTACAAGATAGACCCCTTCTAAAACCATGTTGTTCTATGCTTAGCAAGTTATTGGTTTCCATAAATGACATTATGGTCCGTTTGACTATTCTTTCCAATATTTTAACTACGACATTGGTGAGGCTTAGAGGTCTGTAGCTCGATGGAACTTGTTTTGGTCCTGTTTTATGTATGGGAGTGACGATTGCGTCCTTTCAGTCCATAGGTAACACACCTTGGTCAAGTGACATATTGAATATCAGTCAGTTGGGCCGCGATATATTGTGCAATATGTCTCAAGATTTTGGGGTGTGGTTCATCTGGTCCTGTTGACTTCTCCATGTCTAAGGTGCCTTAAGCACGTCGTCTTGATCGAAGTCCACGGTGGGTAGGTGGTTTGTTGACTCTTTATTTAGGCCTGGTTCTTTGTCTAGAGGAGGTTCCTGAGTGAAAACTGCCCCAGAATAGTCAGCCATAGCCTCTGCTTTTTCCTGATCTTCCTCTTTCATTTCAGATTCACTCCCTGCTGTGCCAAGGCGGATAGCAACATCTCAACATTTCTTCTTTTGTCTAAGTAAACGTCGAATATCCCAGCCTATCTAGGAATGACCGTGCTTCTTCTATCGGATGGAAACTCTGTATTATCTAGAATGTACTCATTAGTATTGGAATTAACAACCGAAATCGGAACAGACTCACTTGGTTCCTGGGATTGTATACAATCGCCGTGTCGGTTATGTACCGAAACCACTATCTAGAATTTAACTCACAGATTTCCCAATACTATCCTTACCCACGAAATAATGTTGGATCTTCATTTCCCCGAGTTATGAATGATGTGGCTTCATTTAAAACATATTTCTCCCATTTACTAGAGTAAACATTAGAAGTGACTTCGTGATAAGGATAAACAACAGTTGATATGAAATCATCCGAATAATAATCAGAATCGAACTCATTTAGTACTTGTGCTTCGCACTGAACAAGTTTCCAACAAGAAACAAATGCATTATGAAGAAAAATAATATTCGATAGAACATCACAATTTGATTCTTCTGAAATAGTTTCCTTAAATTTATTAAGAATGTCACTGCAGAGAAAAGGATCATTAGAAAAATCGGCATCTATCAAAACTCTGTAGTGACCTACTTTTATCAAGAGAACGCGACTGGCGTAATGGAAACAATTATTATTATAACCACTTGTACTGGTGATTGTTTCACTGTACTTGTTTGTTTAATTGTACTGAAGACATACATTCTTCTGTTGATTGTGAGCTTGCAAGCACTTACGTTTGCTCAATGGTTCCGCTTGTACTCCTTTGGCATGATCTCGGTCTTCTTTCGATACCACGAGATCGCCAACAAATATATCTCGCTACAACCTCCAATCGTCTTCTGATATCTGGCATGCAACCTTCTTGTAGTGGTGATCATAAACAACCGTGACTCGACGGCACGCTACAACTACGTCAGGTTTTCGATCATGACTAGGTCCATTCAATATATTTTCCTCAGATTTGCAAGGAATTTCGTCATAAATAAGTGAATCATTAGGAAAAGCCATATCTGGTACTATGACATGAAAAATCTGATAAGTCAATTGATTAAAAACTGTTGTCTCGCAAGAATTCTGAGTTTCATATAACTCTGAACTGCTATATGACTCTACACTGTCTTTTGAAATCATTGATAAGGATAAATGATCATTATAAATACTCAATAAAATCAGTATTACAAGACTTAATATTAGTTGCAGCAAGATGAACAGTAGTATTACAAACTGACTGAATATGCCCAATATCACCGCATTTAAAGCACTTGGAATTACAAAATTTACATGAATTAAAAGAGTGGAACTTGCCACAGGACAAACATTGACAAAACGTGTGCCCACCTTCGTGAACTTCATCGCAACTCCTAAATGAATTATCTGCATAACCTGGAGTATGCACTGGGTTGGGATGACGTAATGCAGTGGAATTTGTTATGTCCTCATAAATCATTTCACGAAATCTTCCTCCTTTACCACATTTGAAATTTGTATACTTAACATAGTCCAGCAGTAGATCTTTGAGAGTTGTACGAGAAAGCGAAATGGGATTTTTCGGTAAAGCCAGAGTTTCTAATAAGCTATGTGCTTCTTTTCCGATGAATGTGAGGAAATGTGCTACAATATTAACATCCTCATCATCTTCCTTGGTCATAGCCCAGATTTCGAACCTTTCAATGTAATCTTTAAAAAGCATCGAAATCTGAATGTATGTCCAACGGTTCCATTACAGGCTCCATCACGACGCCATTATGATAATTACAAGTATTTGAACTATGTAATCAACTAAGAATTCTAAAAATAACGTAATCGGATCAAGAAGTAATAGATAACCACAAACGAATGTACTGTATTCAGAATTCGAAATGAAGCATTCAACAAGTACAAAGGAATCATTAGTTCACTCAAACACCACAGTTATCGGATTGTATAACTGCCTGAAAAGAGTCCATACCTCTTGTGCTGATGCCCTTGGATCAATTTTCCAGTTTTCAGCCGATGCTGCTGAGTTGATTGCCTCCATATATTAGGATGGGCCGGCGCAAATGTCTGACAGGCAATCTCAGCCATGAATCTGAATAAGATGACTGCATGGTCACTTCTACCTAGTGGTGGGAGGACAGTCATTTGACCAACGTCATAACCGTGTGCGAAGACTAAAGCTAAAAGAGAAGAAGAGTTTCTTAAGCCATATCTTGTGGGATTTCCAATGTGTTGGAATATAGCTAAACGTTTCTAACAGTTTGCAGTCGAACGACGCTATCGATGACCCTACTTCTAAGTTAACCCAGTTTATATACGGTGCATAAAAGTCTCCTACTATAAGGCCTTTGCCCTTGTTACACCAGAAATTAAGTTTACTTAGGAGAAAATCATCTGCTACACATTCTGGACTGCGATATACCACAACTAATTCAATATCTTGCCGTCGACATTTCAGCTTACATCGCACCAGTTCACATGTCCTCGAGACATGTGCTACTGTCTCAGCTTATCTTATGGTTAGGATACTTTTCGTGTACAGAATAACCCCGCCTCCCCTACGGTTTAATATATCAGCCCTACTGGTTAAAAAGCCAGTCAACTGGATTTCACTGTCTAATATTTCAGGCGTCAATCAAGTTTCCGAGACGTCAGTAACGTCCGGTTTTTTTATCCACCACTGACTTCAGCTCCGCCATTTTATTTAGTAGGCTGCGAGCATTTGTGTAGCATACCTTTAAGTCTGTGGAGAGCTTTCCCTTGCCACCTAGAGTGGCTTGGGGACCGTTTTTCTCCAACTTTTACAGCTTGAAAACCCTTAAGAACGAGGTTTCGTTCCTCGTTTCTGCGACGCTCATTTATTTCCGCCCCTGCAGCTTGTCTCTTAATACGATCAGCTAGGCTGAGATCCTCACAGGCATATATTCCGGATAAATCAGTTTGCGTGAGTTATCTAGAATCAGGTTCCTTTCTTCAACCATGGCAAATGTAACATTGAAAACTATTTACAAAATAAGGTTGTCAGGTCTATCTCCACAATCCTTCCAAAAAGTCAGGAACAGCAAGTGTTTCAAATTACCGACCCATATATTTGCCTGTGGTATCTAGAGTGAAGGAAGTGGCTCAGATGGAGGTAATTCGACACCTATCTGTTAATGATCTCCTAGTGTGAGTTCCTGAATTTCGGGTAGCGCGATATATGTCTGGTAGACAATCTAAATGACATAACTATGAAACGGGACAACGGGTTCTTTGCATCGATTATATTCTCAGACTTTAAGAAAGTTCTCTCTAAAATAAAGTCCTTCTGGATCAATAACCCACTATATTTGTCGTTTGTTTCATTTCTAACAGAACGTAGACAAATAGTAAAGTACAACGACTCTCATCACTAAAACCAATAACTAACGGATTGATCCAAGAAAGTGTAATAGGTTCAATCTCGTTCTTCATACATAGAAACGATATATATGGAATCATATGAAATGCTTATATGTTGATCTTAAATTAATATACCGCTTTAACCCCGAAAACTCTTGGCGAAAGTATACTTCAGCTTCAATATGGCTTCGACAATCTATCCATCTGGGACAAAAATGTTTGTTACCACTTAACCAAAACAAGTTCGGGATCATGAATTTTGGGAAACATCTTCATGAACCACTACTGTGTGTGTTAATGATTGTAAAATCTAAACTAGGGTTTGGACTGGCGAATAACCGTCTAGGTGGTTTTGATACGCGCTATTGCCCAGTTGAATCCATAACAAGATGACTGGTAAATTGACGGTTCAAGATTTCACTATAAATATAAATGTGCAACATTCACTAAAGATATATTGCCACCCAGTTATTCGACCACTAATTGTTCAACCAGTAGCTGTTATGATTTTATGTCCGGCTTCTTATCACGTGATTTATCCAGCAATAAAAATACGATTTATACAATCTTAACACTGTTCCAAACCAATGACGTTCGACAAGTATGAGCAGTCTAGCGTCCTTGCTGGTCCTATGTCCGCCTAGCCTATCCACTTGAGTTCAGAACACAATACCAGCTTCTGCAATATGAATCGAATGGAATCGTTTATTTCAGACATAACTCGGTTTATATATCAACTAGGCAGACCACAACGTACCATAAAATAGAAAATAACATTTGTACAATATTTGGCCAAATGTGGCTGTGAGCGTGGGAGGCAGCAGTCAATAAAATGAACATAGCTTAAGAACCGTAAATCGTATAATAATAAATTATAAGTCAACATAAAGCTTATAATAATAGAAATTTAAATATACATAATCTAATTATTGAATAGTTATACACTAAGAATATTTATAGAATATTAGTCAATTATTAGTCCTCGGAAGTTACCCGTAATTTAATCTTCACTGGGATGTAACAGTAGCCAAAACTAAATTACAATAGATGAGTTGATAAAGGATGTAATGAAATTACCAAGTGCAACAAATAAAAGTTACTCTATCGTTTCTGGAAAGATCACGTACAGGTTCGTTCTAAAGATACTGTTTGGTTGAGATTTAGATGGTGGTTGGAGGTAGTCAACAGGAAACCCTGGACCCGGGTTTCGTGCTACTTGGCACTCGTCAGCAAGGTGTACCTGTAATCTTGAGGAAACTGGTGCTCCCTGGCGGATTCGATCTCGTGTCACCCAGCTTCACAGTCAGAGACGTTACCACTGAGCTATCCGAGCCGTGACTAACCTCCTGTAGGACTGAGATGTAATCACAATTGATTGATCACTGGGTGGTGATCAATGTTATGCTCGGATAGCCCAGTGGTAACGTCTCTGACTGCGAAGCTGGGTGACACGAGATCGAATCCGCCAGGGAGCACCAGTTTCCTCAAGATTACAGGTACACCTTGCTGACGAGTGCCAAGTAGCACGAAACCCGGGTCCAGGGTTTCCTGTTGACTACCTCCAACCATCATCTAAATCTCAATATATAGTGCCCGCAGTATCGAGTCACCTAGACTGATGGCCACATTGCAACATGACCGATAGCAGTCGATCTGCACTAATAAGGACTAGACAAGCATGACATTGATCACCACCCAGTGATCAATCAATTGTGAATACTGTTTGGTTGCTTTATAACACAGTGTTTCCAATTCTGGAAGTGCATCAATTCACAATGAAATATGTACAATTCCAGTCAATGGAAGAAACACAATCATAGGGGGAACGAATCAATATGGCTGCTGAGAAGACCAAGTGTTAACTAATACAACATAAATGTAGTTCAGGAAGAAGCATGAAAACTCAGTGAAGGCGTAAGCAAAACAAAAACTATGATAGGATACAAATATTATCATCTCAAATGGAATCAGAAAGACTAACAAAATCTACAACTGAAGGAATTATTAGGGACAAATTACAAGTGTATATATGGAGGGATTTTTACACATAAAATCTTCAAAATGGATCTTATACAGATGTCGACAGATATGTAATATCTATCACCATTCGAAAGTGAAATACCTGGTGGCAGAAGGTTGATAAAATCAAAGAGAAGAGAACGAGAACAGACTGATTAATGTGGAGACGAAGGAACAATAAAGTCTGAGACAATTGATGCATATTTTGCAAATGAAGTATTACCGCATGACTCTCAGATTTTACCACGATATTTTGTAATGTTGTATTGAAATGCGTTTAGTTGTCCCCACTAGTACGTTCGCGTTCACTACACCACCACTTTACATAGGTAAAAGTAGAGTTCGTGCACTCAGATCAGTACACAAACTATCTACTGACTACACAGAAAGCCTAAAACGCAAAAAACATGCGACCTCTATTGCTTCTGAATTTAGACGGCTAATGAGTTTCATGATGAAGAGTTTCTTCATAATAGGGACTAAACCTACCCTTCTCATAAAATGCAAGTGAACCTCCCCTGAGTGTTAGTGGTTTGTCTTCTGACATATAAATACCTCAGACATGATACGAGTAGAAGATGTCCAAGAACGCTTCACACGTCTACCGTTAGGATGTAACATCAGTCTCGACTTCACACCTAGATGTAAGCACCTCTCCTTAAAACCTTTATAGTGCCGTCGATTAAGTATTAATCTAATATTTCTCTAGAAATTAACACATGGCTTTTCATTCCTAACCTCCTGTCCAACCACGATCCATAACTCTGCATACAAACTCAATAACAACGCATATACACTATTAACTGCAAAACATTAAAAGCCAACGCGTTGTAAGCTTTCGACGGTGCATTACAGTTTATTATGGAACAGGCTATCAACACTTAACTGTGACTATGATACTCATCAATCGTGAAGGAATAACAACCCTATATATGTTCCTAAAAAGCCTCGTCAGTCTTTCCCAACACTCCCACATATCCCCGATGCACGTCTCATGGTCCGCGTAATATCTAGACCGGCTATGAATATATCGAACTACCGTTGCCATCAATATGTGTACAACAATGTTATAAAATATTTGGTTTCACTTCTCTCATTACTGGTATTCAGCCACCCCTCACACTCATATCTAAAGTCTCTTTAATGTTTAAAGCTGTAAAACTTTTTCCACGAAGTCCTATGGAGTTTCCATTTTAAATAGGCAGATAACTTGTAGAACTATGGTCTACTATGATATTATTACTGCTCTAATAATAGACCTAATCCTAAAATTGTAGATTTGTCATGATATAACTGCCTAATCTATAAGATCTTACGTGGAAGTCACACCATCGACTACACCAACTCACTGTATCGTATCAATTACCAATACATGATGCAGAACAAGGTTAGGATAGAGAAAGAACAATATATTTAATATGAATAGAAGATATAAAATAAGATTGAGATGGACCACGCCTGCATGGCCGAGCCATGCCACTCGATCAACCCCAGTCCATTCAATTCATTCTCCGCGCCTTCTCCATTGTTAGGTATTTCCCCGAGTTAAATATTGAATATCTATTTTCTGAGTAGTCTCGTGTTCACAGCTTTGTGGATTGTGTGGCTATTGTCCAATGCCACTACACTACTCTCCCACCAGAATCAACGTGATGTTGGTTCGATACCAAATTGGATCGGATCGTCGCGCGCCGGAGGTTACCAAGGATAATAAGGATCCTCCGGGTATTGATAAGCTGAAAGATAAATCAAAAAGAAGACGGCAGCATCTGGTCGGGAAATACATGTAATAATCTTAAAATATCTGCTTTCATGATTAACACGCTTAAAATGAAAATTTGGTTGAAGATTATTTGAACTATATAAAATGGGATTACAATAATAATAATAATAAAACGATGCGTGTTAATAACTTAAGTCATAGGCAGTAATTATTTTGTGTTTAGAAATATTAAAATAATGAATATTGTAGAAATGTTAATATTGGTATTAGTTTTGGTTCAAATTATGAAATCAGATAACGATTATACCGGTAAGTTGTCCATATGAGTTGAATTCCAATTGCATTTATATTAGTAGGTTAACTGAAGGAACAAAAGTAATAACGTGGAGAATAATTCCAACTAGTGTTCCAGTTAGTTTGATACGGTTTATTTAGTTACGGGGAGATTTTCTCAACCTCATCTTTACTTGACCGTGATAGAATTTAGTAATACTACTAATACACATGAATGGTTATCAAAATAAAATTTAAATACGTGAATGATAATTATATGAATTTTGGACAGATAGCTAGGAAAAATCGTTAAACATGAGTGTGTTCGTAAGAGACATGCTCTAGACTCAATGTTCTGATCTGCGATAGACTTTATTTATATTTATACTTGCCGGCTGATGGGCATACAAGTTAGTTGCACGTATGCGGGCAGAATACGATTTAAATGAGATATGGTGATTATAAGTTATTGAAATCAGTTAGACCTGTGTCATATTACGAAGTGATGTGGTGCTGCAAGATGTATTTAGCTAAATAAGTTTTTACAAGATGATTAATAGTGAGTGATGCTCATGTGATTATCAGGGAGAACATAAGTTGTAACCAAGGGGAGTACACTCCCAACTCATGTCTATGATAATGGCTTGAACCTTAGTCAGTGTTGGGGTAAATTCGACATTGATGTTTTCAGTTTGCAGGAGATTTGCTCGACTGCTTATACTGATTATTTGCATGCATGATTGTGTCGCTAAACCATCAATTAGACTGACAAGGTTTTGAGATATTTACTGAATGAGCAACTGATAGAGAAACATACTGTAATCATCTGTGATGGATAAAGATACCAAGAAAACAACACCATTCAATGGTAATTATAAGTCAATTTTTTTTACCGATTTCGTTAATAGTTTTATTAATTTTATCAGTCATATTACGTGATTGTCAAGTTATGACAATGCTTTATGACGATATCCTGAAACTATTAAATTTAACTAGTTATAGTGTTGATTGAGGATAAGTCAGTGGAAAAATAGGTATTGTTGCTTTAGGTGATTCGAAATCATCAGAAACTTATAACGTTAAAGAATCCGAGACGCCTAATTTAATTATAAATTTCAATTCAGAAATATTCGTTTAGTGTTAATTCTAGCAGGCTACGGAGTTTTGATTTTAAACGTTTGTTTAGTCAACAGCTACCTGGGGATTTAGTTATTTTACTAGTGCAGTTGATAGTACCTAAATTTTTAATCTTATTATCTAAACTATGTTCGCATTTTAGGCTGCTAATATGATAAACCAATCCATAAAGCCAAATACGATTAGCAACAACGACTATGATGGGTTTATTGATAAATGTTAAAGGCGATTCAGATGATTTCTAAATTTAGAAGACATGAAGATATAGTGTTACGTATGTGCGGACCAGGTTAACAAGCAGGTTGTTGACGTATATAAAAATTTAAAAATAATAAACATGACCAGAAAATAATTTTAAAGTTTAGACTGCTTGTGAAACTTCAGGCAGGAATATGACGCGTTATAAACATTCCATAAGAAGTTACTGCATTTAGCCTAGGGACACTTACAAATATATAGCAAAAGGAACCGGAAAACATATACATGTTAAGTACAAAAAATCACTAAGTAAAATAGTTGAACTCGCCTGGGTTATTTTTGAAAATTAGATTATTTAGTGGACGACATATATAAAGCCATTCGTGAGGAGTAGTGATGATCCATAAGTATCCAGAATAAAACATGCAGTATGGCAATTAATTCCATGATGCTTGATGCTGTTGACGTTTTTGGGACTCGCTCTGATCAGAACAACTGAATGAATCCAGATAATTGTGTGTGCCATTGAATGAGCCATCTAAAATGAACTTATGATTGCAGAAAACTTATAGCTGAAACTCACCGTATGTTTTTGGAGAAGTGTCATCCTCGTTGTTTGGCAATGGAACTCGAGAATATGAAATTAGGCAGGCAGTGGTCGGAAGAAAAGATATTACAGGATAGTGCATCGTTTAAAACAGGATGAGGTGTTAAGTGAAGGAACACTGAGAATTATATCCAGATAACTATTTAGTCCTTGATCGCATTGTTAGTCAATGTATATTTACGCTATTTACAGGTCATATTTGCTAGAGCTTGATGTTTAAACAAGACTATGTCGCTGAAGCATGTAAATGCTATTACAGCTTGTTAACAAATCATCAAAGCTAATTAGTTAATATAGACGACCAGTTTTTATTATCGACTGAGCTAGTTTGTCATGAGGACTAATCAATATAACATTACGATAATGCATGTGAGCATTAATCAGAGGACTATTAGAATAGTGTTAACATAAATATAAAATCGATCGAGAAAGTTGAAGTGGAAATAAGGATTAATAATAATAGGTTGCGTTTTTCTAGTCGGGCTTACCAATGTAGAACTATGGTCTACTATGATATTATTACTGCTCTAATAATAGACCTAATCCTAAAATTGTAGATTTGTCATGATATAACTGCCTAATCTATAAGATCTTACGTGGAAGTCACACCATCGACTACACCAACTCACTGTATCGTATCAATTACCAATACATGATGCAGAACAAGGTTAGGATAGAGAAAGAACAATATATTTAATATGAATAGAAGATATAAAATAAGATTGAGATGGACCACGCCTGCATGGCCGAGCCATGCCACTCGATCAACCCCAGTCCATTCAATTCATTCTCCGCGCCTTCTCCATTGTTAGGTATTTCCCCGAGTTAAATATTGAATATCTATTTTCTGAGTAGTCTCGTGTTCACAGCTTTGTGGATTGTGTGGCTATTGTCCAATGCCACTACATAACTCACCAAACTTATGGTTGCTGGTTAACTGTGGTCGATCATAAGAAGCTCATATTATCATGACTTATTGTGAGTTCCTTCCAGTTCATATTGTTCTCATTAAAAAGTTTTGATGTTCCAAATGCATTAGCATTCAAATATTTTTTCTTCTCACTTAATTATTATCTCACTCATAGATTTTGCAACCGTAAACTCTTTTCTTTCATCTATATATTTTACAATCTTCAAACTACAAACCATCTGACGAGTGTCTCTTAACTTGTACCATTGGTTAACTTAACGACAGTGTAATATATAAAAAGGATATCTAACCCACCATAGTGAAGCCTTAGCTATCTGGTTTACTTGTAACATGGAATTGGTGGAGACAATTTATTCCAACAAGGTGTGAGAATTTGGGCGTAGATTAAAGCCATGTTTAAACATACCATAAACGTAAGACGGTCTCACATCACAAAAGGAGGGAGTGTGATTTTTTTGACCAGCGAGCATGATAAGGGGGAGAAAACTTCGGCCCGTTCATGCCTGTAGGGTAAAAGATTCTGTTTACTTTCAGTTCCTTATGGTCTAGTGGGATATGACTAATCAATGGTATTGGTATTATGTTTCCATGCCAAATATCTCATTGACTCGCGTTTGTAACCTTGAATCGTTTTCACTTTTTACCGAGAAATCCAACTGCAAATCAAACTGGACAATAACGCTAATAAGGAGTTGACTCATGACGTTATAAAAGTTGTAATCATCCAAAGCAGTAATAATCACCACCATGGAAAGTTCATTTGTGTACACAAACGCTGTGTTTTCCTTAGTACATTTTTGAGATTAACACTATCTCAAACTTTCACCTCTTTAGGATCTCCTCTATATATACAATTCCTTATCCATTTGCTGCCATACTCATGCCTTGTTTCTTTAACCTATGAAAATACCCTTGGATAAAAATGGATCTAATAAAATTAAATAGGTCTAAGTAAACATACCTTAATTATTTCACCACAAGCGACTTAAATTTACTAGTAATGAGCATTGTCTATTCCGATCCTAATACTTTTCCCATTTATTTTTAAGGACCTTATGATATACAGCCAGAAACACCTATTCCGACGCCCTTATTAATACTTCTAGTATTACTGAAGGATATATCGCTTTGTTTACTAGTAGCCTATTAACTTTGTTCTCTGGGAATACTATCATGAAGCATAGAATGATGCATTAAAGCTGAAGTTTTTAACTAGTCGATTGTGCACTTATCGCATCATTTCTTGATACAAATGGCCATGAAATTTACCTGGGTTCATTCTCAACCACCAGTTGGAACCTCCATAAAACACGACAATTGTTACACTGATCTGGCAGGTGTCAATATCAGGAGTTTAAAGGAAGACAATCTTAGGTCCTCTCCTCTTCCTAATCCTTATTAATGACTATTAGGACAAAGTTAGCCCTGCGGCACTTGTCTATGCAGACACTACAGAGATTTAGAGTTTTGTGAGAAACCCAAAGGAAATCTGATCGGTTGTCTCAAACTGAAGTCCACGTTTTATGCGAATGAGAGATCTGATTATGGCATAAAACATATTACGTACTCCAAGTCACCCCAATACAAACAGCTTATCGGAATATCATCACATCCATCGAGGCAACCCTCAGAAGGTTGCTTATCAAAGGGCGGTAACGAAACTATGCCCTCACTTTCTAGCATTAGGAGTTGTCTTTATTTAGAATGATCTCCCAGCCGGAGCTATGACAGCCCCATCAGAGGATAGTTATAAGAAGACATTTGATAAACACGTACTCATTCATGGATTGCCATCTCCCACCTGGACTGGCTTTATGTGAGGCATGTGTTACAAATCACCACTGCTTTTATTACTGCGAAACCAGTAGCTACGTCCTACCTCTTTTTATCATCTCTTGTCCTATTATTTTCTTTTGATTCCTTCTTCCTACATATTATCAATTAAGTAAATTATTTATTTACTCTTAAAATAATCGTCTTCTCTTGGCATTCGAATTATCACTATATTATCTTTTATGTTCCAAACAACTAACCTACTGCTTGGTAATGTGATGAATGCTGATATCCGAAATTCCTGCTGCTCTGAGACGAACGCACTGGCTTAAACTTCAGAACATACAAATACATAAATAACCACCGAACCGATTAGAATTAGTGCGATTGAGCATCTTGAAAAGCACACACTGACCATAACCATACTTGAATCTGTACAAGAATAACAAGAAACGAGCGCAAAGAAACCAGTAGATTGATAGTAGCTGGTATCAAATAAATGTTGAATATCATTGTAAGTAAATTTCAATACTAACACTGTCTCGGATCATAAGTTAAACATGACGTTCAGGAAATAAACAGTTAAAATGGGAAGCTTGTTATTCAACGAAATTTAGTCATTGATATAACACAAAGTGGGTTGAGGAAGGGTTCTTCATTCTCACTCATATGTACAAATTCAAACAAAAGGATCTTACATGGGATACTCAGAAAGTAAAGCCACCTTCATACACACGCAGACAGTGTGTTTACTCGAATTATCAATTTAAGCGAAAGTTTCTTCTATTCCGTCCACAACCGTTTGAACCATTTCGAACCATACGTCCTTGACGAATTATAGCTCTTGGTTCGTAATGTGACCTTGTCGATAGCGTATTCTGGTTGTGTACATAGGTGGTTTTAGACATAGTATTCTTCGTCCCATGTTGTTCTTTATTCTTGATGAGCTGTTCGTCCTGATTACGTCTTCTTCTCTCCGATTATCTACCGATCACTAAGGTTTCTGTATCCTACAGCGATATAATCCATTGGAAACATTATGGAAACCTCATTATAAGTTGACGGGTTTTATTAAGCCTATGATCACTGATGTTTTTATTTTACTTAGATACTACGACCGATAATTCGCTTGTTTCCCGTGATGGTGGGCCATTTTTGTTTTCTTAATTCCTCGAATTTTAATGGATGACTTTTATCAATGTTGAATCTAATTACGTTTTTTTCTCTCTCTCTATATATATATACTTGCCGTAAGACAATTTTACGACAGTTCTAAAGTTTAGGGACTGACTTTTAGATGGTTTCAAAGTATTCTGAAATTTTATTGTTCTAGGCTCATGATAGTGATTCAACTATTAAGTTGGTATTCACCATTTAAAATGTAGTATGAAATAGTTTTCAGCCCACAAATTAGCGGTAAAGTTAGTCTTTACGAGAGAGTGCGGGTAAATGTCCAACTTGACCTCGAGAACCGTAGTATATGAATTACTTTTTGTCAAAGTGTCAGGGAAAGCAAGATGTGATAAGTTTCAGTTTCAGTCTCAACTTCAGTTTGAGAAGGACAGAAGCCTAAGTGGCCCGTGTTATTTCTAGCAATAATGATCTTATTTGAGGTGATTTTGCACCAATTTGTGTATCGATAGAGCATCAGTTATCGACTAAGTCCTTGTTCTCTTAATTATTTTAATCTTTTTTGACTAGAAATTATCGTCCAGATATGTGTAATTCAGAAGAAACATCTCACTGGCGTTCTTGCAGAAGGTTAAACGACATTTGGACCCATACTGAATTGGTCTTATTACAGCCTCAATTATTGGTACACGCAATAATTGGTCAGAAGTAGCCAGCGTCAAGTTAGCGTTTTGAAAAGTTGCCAGCAACTTTCTCAGTTGCTCGAAAGCACTTCTGTGAACTACTGTACGGGGATAGTATCTTTAAGGAATGCTTTTCAGATAACCTCTATGTTCTATTTATAAATTAAAGATAACCATTTGAGACGTAGATGACAGACACATAAGGCAAGGCCATATAAAAGCACATAAATATAATTACTCAGGTTATTGATAACGGAAGTACGGAGGAATGTCACAAGGTACCTGACATGGCTAGAATAACAATATGGACAGAGGTGCTAGGACAAAAATAGGCTACACAGGAGTGTGATAAGAGTGGCTACAATTTAATTGTGCAGTTACAGAAGTCTAAACACATCTGTGAGTGGCTGATTAGCCAATTAAATCTTTGTATATTTGGCTATAAATCACAGGTTTTACAATAGGATTAATATTTTTACACCTCTAACGAGACATATGTGAACGAGAATTTTTAATTCTCACCTTTATGTTTAGAAGGTAATTACTTTTACCTCTTTATATCAGAAATCGGAAATTCAAATGACACATTTTGTAGGTGAATTTGTTCATATTTCAATGTACTAAATAGACTGTTAATTTGCTTTATTCTTATTCTTGTTTGGATAGGTGTGGGATCTTAGTGGATAAAACTATTTTAACTATTCTGAGTGATATCATATACCACTTATAAACTACAAACTACAGGATCTACACCATACTTATGATATTGATTTCTGTGTTCTGGATATTAACAGGTTGTTTCTATTTCACTTCTTAATTGAGTTGTAGTTATATTACTCGATGTCAGATGTGAAGTGTTCGAACTGGATAGCAGGTATTCATATAGTATTTGAATTTATTAAACATTAATACTTTTTAGATTCATTGAGTTTATCGACAAGGGTCCTTGGCTTGTCCAGGTAATTGTCCCACGACAGATAGATTTAATACTCTTAGTTTTATGCTCCTTGGTGTGGATTCTGTCGCCGTTTGGTTGGTACATACGAAGAAGCCAGCAGGATACTACTTCATACGGAACCTTCAATCAAAGTTGCTAGACTTGACGCCACAATATACACCGGAATAGCCAAGATGTTCGATGTGCGAGGTTTCCCAACAATTAAGTAGTGAGTGTGTTTTAAGATTTTTATCTTAAGCTTAAGTCATAAAATCCTAATCACTATGTGGTTGTGGAAATTGTTGGATTTTATTAGGATCACGAACTAATATAGGCTAGACAATCATCAAAAATATGGGAGAACTGGATGACCGCTTCATCCTAGTATGGGACTCAGTAGTGCTCATCCACGACCCTGCGACTAGAAGTCGAACCCAGGGCTTTCGATTGCTAACTATTAACTTCAAAACTGCTTAGTCGGCATTCGGTGGTGCACAATTCTGACTTCAATCAGTCCACGGTGATATGCGACCATTCTCCATTGCCCTTGGTGAGTACCTTACATCTGGCGTGACTGAACTTTATTGATCATGGATTCTTACCAGATCTCAGGAAATCTTCTCTCGAAGTTAGTCATTAGTGAGAACATGGTTTTATTTGTCATAATAATTAGTAACTCATCTGTCGTTTTGTTTCGTTCATAGAAATCCATTCAAAACCTAGTGTATTTTTCACGTATAAAATTAACAAACTGGAATACACGTCGACTACATAAAAAGTCTAATACCTAGATAGCTGCTTTTTGTATTTAAGACCTATTCATCTTGTTGCTTAATTGGCTAGTTTATTATCAGTTAGTCACTCTTCATCAACATAAGATGTGGGACGAATAAGTATCTGTTATCAAGAAGCACATACATAACTCAGTAGTTCAGTTGTATTTGTTAGTTAAAGCAGTTTAATTTGTTGATGTTGTAAATTGTATACATCCGATAATTTATTGATTTTAACATGTATCAAATACTATCCAGTTCAACACGTTTAAAGTCGAGTATTGACCAGAAACGAAAATCGTATATACCTCAATTTATTTTCCGCATAGTGGTTGATCAGTGGTTGGGTCAGTTTGTAGATTTGTTGTAGGTGCATAGTAAATGTTTGTCTGATGTCTTGCATGGAATCGTATCAGTCTTTGTGCAGTTATGTAATATCAAGTAACCAGTTGTATCCATGGCTGTGATAATTAGCCGTACTAGTGTTTTTGCCAAGTTATAACAGTAGTAACGGGGATGATCTGCAATTTTCATTTCAAGTGACATTTGCTTCAAGTTAACTCTCAAGTCGTTTCAGTTGTAACAGAAGGACAATTTAGAGTGTGTTTTTTCCACAGTGATTAGATCAAGTCATTGCTTGGGCGACAGTAGAAACAGTTTGATTACTGGTTGCAAAGGTTATTGATATTGCTGAACTCCAAAATTTCTTCAATTTTCGGTTGGTAATGTCCCAGAAAAAGTGACTGAAGTTCCAAAGTTGGTCTCTAAGTTTGTATGACAGATAAAAATCGTTTGTAATCGCCGAAGTACATCCACTCATCGTCTCCCCTTAGAACCTGAGTCCTGACATCTTATACCTTTTCTCTTTTTTACATACTCAATATTTTCCATTACTATTGATGATACTATTACTACTCTTACTACTCTGGGGTTTGTCTTAATAGTTTCATCTATCTGTGTTGGTGTGGTTTGAAAACTTGAGTGGATTGTATATGTATCGGGTTCTACGTTTTTATTGTCTTAATTGATTAAATCTTGTCAAATCCCTTGTGTTCATATATTTTTGACCATTTCAGTATTAATGGCACAGTATCATATACATTTATCGGTGATCGAACTGTTCATGGTCTTGTTACATTTGCGCAAAGAGCTAATGGGTATGTTTACTTTTTCAATTTTACGTCTGTTAATCTATAAATACCATAGCCTTAAATGGTTAGATTTTGTTTGTGTTTATGTGTTAGTGAAATCTTATAATGTTTCGTTTGAATTCCGTATTTCACTATATGAACAGATTGTTTATAGACCAGACGGACATGATACTGGCCACTACTCAATGAGTAATTACTCGTAAATGTCTCAATCGCGGTCCGTATAGCTTAATGGTGACGTCTTAGACTATAACGCTAAGTAACACAGGTTTGAATGCCACACAGAATATTAGTTTCCACAGGATAGTAGGTACACTTTACTGACGGATACCAACTTTCATGAATCTTAGGTCTAGGATATCCTGCTGACCACCTTTAAAGGACTGACAGTTTAACATCAAATTGTTTCTCCTGCCCTGGTCAGTATAATATAATTTGTTTAATGGTTCGCTTCACTACCCGGGCATTAGCTATATTTATTTCCTAAATATTAGTTTTTGTATTTAGCTATGGATTGATCGGACTTTGGAACATATCACCATTTCCGATATTAAGATTAAAGTAGGTTTATTAAGGTTAAACATAAATATTTTGTATCGTCACTCAGATTCTCTTTAGTTGTAAATCTAGCTTTTAAATGATGACATTTTCACACTCAAATCACTTTAGTCCTAAGGGATACTAACTTTTTCTGAAAATAGTTTAAATAGTTGGCTTCTTTTCACAAAATTTATGACTGAGTGAAATTGTTCTTAAGATCTTATAATACCCATCTTTTACCCAAACTGAGTGATGGTGATGTGATGTGAGGGGTTAAAGAGTTAACCTACAATTCGGTAATTGTGAATGTCGTGTTGCGAAGCATTGGCAATTAACCTTTAAAAGTTCAGTAAACCTGGATATTTACTGCAATCATTTAAATCAATCAACTCTTTTCATAAAATTTCAGTAGATTTAAAGACTTTATTTTTACTCTTTTATGATTTGACTAATGAAACGTCATTTATAACTAATTTTCAACCTCAAGGTTGTTAATAATTTGTAACTCATGATTTATGTGTTCAAATTAGCCTTGAAAATTTTGTTTCGTGTTGATTCTTGAGTTATTTGTTTGGGGTTCGAGAATTGTAGATTATTGTATCTTTGAAAACTAGTTAGCATGTAAATGTCACAATTGCTTGATGTATGATCAGCTTCTGGGTCCTGCAGTCTCACTCTTAGATTAACAAGAGCATCAGTATTTGGTTTCCCTTCCAAGATTTTCAAGAGAGGTTATCTCTTCATGTTGCAGTTATCTAGGAAATGTCAGTCTCAGAAAAATCACAGCAGGTGGAATTGATAACGCTTATATTGAAGTATAACCACGCTATCTAAGTTGTATTAGCCTGGATTAAGTTTAAATCTGTCGTAAAAAATCAACCTTGACGTGTGTCAATATTCTAAGTAAAAAGTTTGTGAGACGTCTACACATTTTGTTAATTTCTAGTGGGTTAATAGGTTCTTGAAAACTAACATTTGCGTACTTCAAAAATGATACAGAAGTTTGATCGTGAGCAGCGGTAGTCAAAAAAGTAAAATGGATGACAGATATACTACATTTGGTTTGTTGCTTAGACTTATAAAAGAATACTGGGATTAAAATGTAAGCAGTTAAATAACGTTCTGAAGAAATGAGCGTGGAAAACTACTTTCATACAGCGCAACTAAAACGTTGGATGGACTAATTTAATGGAGCACTTACTTAGCTTTCAAATTCTTTCCAGTTGTCTATTTTTTTCTATTAGTGACGTGAATGAGGGATCATTGTCTGGTCGCCAGCTTTTAAAAGGGCGATAACTAACGTGAAGCCGTGGATAACAATTGATCTTTGTGAGTTAAATCCACAGGTATCTAACGATACACAAGCCAGTAAGTTCGCTGTCCGAGAAATATTTGGAGTAATTAGCTAGTTATTGTCCACATCATTGTACTGATTGACTGGGGCCGTTTTTTCCTAAAATTATGGTTTAATTATATTCTACATTTTTATTTTAAAATGCTTTCTTTTCTCTCCATAGACCAGCAGTGAAGAATTTCGAAGAAAGTCATGAATTTGAAGAACGTTTAAAAAAACTATCTTCAGATGAACCATTTTTCTTCTTAATTAAACCAGCTAATTCTATTTTAGAGGTAAGAATTGGTGAATATTTATCATATATTTTGGTCGTAAGAGGTCTTATACTTTCTTAATTAAAAAGCATCGTATTAATCAAACATAATTCCACTGATTATAACAGTGTCGAAAATGACGAAACAGTATTATATAACATTTTTACTTTGCCTATCTTCGGAGTCTCAATGGGGATACACCATACTTCTTAGGAGTTGTCCTGTTTTAACCAATGGCTATGAAATGGGACCTCTAGATATAGAGGACATCCCTAGTGTAAGTATTTAGTCATAGGTGTTTTTGAAGTGTTCAGGTATCTTTAAGGTCATTACTTGGGGTTGGATATTGGGTACAGAAAAAAAACGACAAATCTGTTAACAGAGCTGCAATTCTTTATCGGTCGAGGTGGTTGGGAAATGTAATAAATATGTCCGACTCAAAATACCGGCTAATGTCGAAGTAAGGAGACTAGGGATGTGCAAACCATGATGTAGGATCTGCCCATAAAATGATTAATCGTTGAACTGCGCCATGTTGTTATGCTCAGATTACCTGGTTGAGGTCCGCGCGGTTTTCCGTAACGAATGGCTAGAGATGGTAGGTGATGGTAGTTTAAGGATTCGTCACAATGACACAGAAATGTTCAATCTTCATCATGATTACTTGTTGAGTTTCAAGGCTACTGATTGATCGACCAAGTTGCAATGTGGTCTTTTGAAGGCAATTGGGAAGGAGTTCACGAGTTCCAATTTGTTAGAGATCTGGATTCGAGTCTTTCTGTCAATTGGCTTTAGTCGTCTAACACGAGCACATAACCTGGAGGACACATCAAAAACCGAAGGTCTAGGGTTCAATTCCTGTGTGCGGGGTCGTGGCTGCGCACTTCTGAGGATTCCCATACTAGGACGATACGGACGTCCAATGCTTCCAGGTTTTCAATGATGGTCTAACATCTGTTTGTTCAGAGTTGCGATAAAACACTATCGTTTTATACTACCGTGAACTGTGTCTATCAATACACGTTCACATAGCAAAGCGTATACATCGTAATAAGTTATATAAGAGCTTCTTGATTGTGCTGTGAAAACGCATTCTCAAAAACTTGAAACCTTAACGTTGATAGTTACATACTCATTGGTTTAATAGTGAGTTCAGCGACATTGTATGAATTGAAATCTATTGCTTTTTACCAAAGATGCGATCATTATTAGGTTCAGAACTCCCTCTCTATTAAATTTGCATGATGATTTCATTCTACGATAATACTATTACTATGGTTATTATTAACATTATTATTACTATTATTGTCAGTATAGTGGTCCATTGGGATTGCTAAATGTTTTTGAGGTCACGAACCAGTCTAAGTTGGACAATTTTGGAAACTGTGACTGGTTGAGTTTAATTTTGTCGGATATGAAACAATCACTCACTTCAGGTGATAGAAGAGGGTTGCGAAGTATCACGAATCGATTGAAATTAGATATATATATACCAATGAATCCTGACCCATCAGTATTCCACTCTATTCTATATTATTATTCAAGTCACTTACTAGGCAAAAACTAACGTACCTGACTTCAAATCACACTAAAGTGTGAGGACTAGTGATACTATCCGGGTGCCTAAACTGAAGCAGATGGAGCGTGGTTCAGATGTGCGACTTCTTGACTGGAAGTCGAAAGTCTAAACCACTGAAGCATCTTTCTACAATTAATATTCACCTCACCAATCTATTTTTTGTCTCTGTCTAGTACCCTGCACCTAATATCAGCGTTACTTATTCAGTGTCCTAGTATCTCAAAAACAATTAACAATAAGTTTAATAGGAACTAATCTAATTCTTCCTCTCTTATTTTTAATTTTTGCCTATTTTTACACCTTGATATATATGATATGTGGTATTTGTCACAAGAATTTTATCTAACTTTAGATGCTTTTAAAAATCAGTGTGGACTGGAAATATATTTTGTCTTAGTGTATAGGATCCCTTATTAATACTCACTCACGACTCTACTACAGATTGAACTCATAATCTTTTTTTACACCTTGTAATAAGAGCTTTACTATTAGGTTAGGATGCAATAATATACACTTCCAACTCTAATCAACAGTATGTATGATGAGAATTCTTGTGTGATATATTTAACTGGTATTGTTTTTCTTCTTTCAATGTTAAATAATTACAATTATGAAGTGTTTCTAGATTATTGAAATCATAAACTATTTCATCTTACATTTCATAACCGATTTACACAGAATGTTATACATAGAATTAGTATATCATAGTGAAGCGGAAGTGTCAAGTATTGTTCGTGTATATTTGTATCTTTCTTTTTTCATGTCTAACCCTTCATTACTTTTGGTTCTTATTTATATCAAGAAAACATTTCTACAAGTAGCTGAACAATTACGTATATTCTCATGGTTTTTCAGCGGTTCATTATCAGTTATCACTTCTGTAAGTTAAATACAATTATTTGTTAAATGTGTTATATCTCCAAACATATATGTTTATGGTGAAATTTTCGTTTTTAACTAAATTTTAATTTGTAGGTTGTATTCATCACCGATTGATCTCAGTTATGATATAATCGAAAATCACTTATTACTAATATACTATTTCGTCCTAGTATGGGACTCTTCAAAAGTGCCCACATATGATTCCACCAACAATCGAACCGAAAACCTTTAAGTCTCGCTTCCAATACTTGACCATTAAAACAACTGTGTTGTAATTCAATAGGAAGTTATACACTCATCAGAAGTCCCATACTACAACGAAACAGGATTTCAGGGTTTCCTAATTTTTAGCCGTACATCAAATGAAATAAATCCATACTGAATACAGCCTATTAATCAAACAAATCTCTTCAGATAAATTTTAATTTGTTAAAGTGCGATGGGGGTGAGTTGAGGTTGTAACAATACCAAACATTAGTCCACGAGCTGGTCGAATATGCGTAATTAATGACTTTTAAATGAAAGTGACTATTCAGTAGATTTTAACATATGTATTGGTGTTCTCAAAAGCTCATATTTCACTTGATCAATCGTAAACATTGTAGGAACCAAATAGGGATCAGTTTAAATTACCACACTAGATCCGGATTCTAAGATAAAGCCATCAAGGTAAAAATATCAAAGTGGTGTTATTAGTGTTAGTAAACAAGATCAAACACTAGCTGTTTTCTAACCTCCGATGTCACCCAGCGCTTTATGTTGTGATAGGTCGTAACTAGGCCCACGTAATACACATCCCAAATATCTTAAATTATTCACTTACTCATTATTGGCTGATAAATATCAGCGCACAAACCACATGCTTCATCAATAGTTAGTAAAAATAGTTCATATTATTTTGGGTGAAGTTGTCAGAACTTTAGCATCGAATGACATGCAATATAAGCTTCGAACAATTGGATATACATATTGAATAAAAGTAAGTGGATGAATGACCAGCCTAACCTATATCAAATTTATTATTTGAGCTAATCTCAACATCTATAATGTTTTTGTATACTACATTATTTCATGATTAAATATCCTTGTCACTGACTTTCCAACTATTCGTTAATTTTTCTCAGGTTACCAACTTTGTTTATATATCATTATTTCAAGTAGGTTATGATAGTGATGAAGGTATTAACCTGTGTACATATTGACCATCAATAATTTGTTGTTGTGAAATTATGTGGACCGATTAGTAATAATAATGGTAATATGACTATTAAGTAATTTATCTTTATCAAGCATTGTTTACCACATTATGCATTTATTTACCTATCGGAGGCATGACTTCATGGCTAAAACATTCACCTTTCAATCCCTAAGTCTCAGGTTCTCGAACCCCTCTCTCCACCTACATCAGCTTAGGTAATTGGGTAGTTTTATTAGTGCATACATTAAGATTGTGACTAAAAGCCAAGTATACTAATTTGTGTCTGGTTAATGAGTCAATACTAATAATAGTAGTGGTAATAATAATAATATTTGCCTATAGCTCAAGTGTTCGGTTTTAATCATTACTTAAGCATTTGTTTTGTCATGCATATCATCCTTATTCTTTTGTTTATTTACTATATAATCTGGGCGTATCAGAATATTTTACTGATGATACATAGTTAGAGAGAGAGACAGAAAAAAAAGTAAATAACTCCCAAAATTATCACTTTCTACTGGGTTGTTCAATCTGACCATTGTTTTTCTTTGTATATTCCTTTTTTCAATAAAATAAAGGAAGAATGAGGTTAAAGATATATAATTGGACAAATTATTTCGTATCATAGTCATTAATATATTCCGTAAAAAGTAAAATGTAATCGGCCATTGAGTGTGAACTCAGAGAAACTCGACTTATTGACTATTAAATGTATAATGTTTATACTTTAGTTCCCTATATTTGGTCCTGAATCATGTATCTGGTATAAAGTGACTCCTGCACTCCATGTATAGCGTATCGATCAAGTATCCAGTCTACTGGTAATATAATCTTGGTCATCAATTGTACTATGGTAGTATATGGTATGGAAACTCACTCGTTGCATCAGTATTCTATTACATTGGATATTAGACGAGTTTATCATACAGTGGGGGATTTTGTGAAGATTGTTGTGTTTCATAGTTTACATCATGGATTGATCGTAGATAACCGTCGAAAATCAGGAATTATTGAACATATGTTTCGTCCTAGTGTGAGACTTTTCAGTGGTGCTCATTACAATCTGACCTGGGACTGAATCTGGGACCTTCAGGTCTCATGGTAATTGTTTAACTTTTAGACCAGAAAACCGGGATTTATTGGTTTTCATTTCTAACTTCAGTCAATTCACAATACTCCACAACCATAATAAAATATCACTAATAAGTAACTGCTTCAAACCTGAAGTTGTTAAACTTCACTAGTCATGGCTTTTCACTCGAACTCTTAGGGTTATCTGTCGAGTTTGTTTGCTCGCCAACTTATCAAAAACGTACATATACGTATATTCATAACAATATTTTTAGCCGTTCGTTGAGGATCTGAGCTTCACGATGGAAAGTTTTTAGCTTTAGCTCACAGTTTAACGGTTTTGTAAGTGAGGATCTCATAAACAATAATAAACTCAATTTTCAAAGAATAATCAGTCAGTCAGTCAGTAACAGCGTAGAACTTCGTACGTACGTACGTCAGTTCGAGTTGCCACACCACATTAGCACAGAGATGCAGTGGTCGATTCAAATCCCGTAGTGGTAGAGGTAATAAGAGTATAAGCAGTAATCGGAAAAATTAGTGTTTGAAGATGTTATTTAAAGAGTATAATACAGTGAAATAAATTTGGGAAGAGAAAAAAAGAGACAAGGAGGAATAAGGAGATCAAAATTTGGGAGAACACAAAGAGTGTATGCACCTGCGCCATTGCAAACGATTTTGAGCCATGTCATTCAGGATCTCTAACCATCAGTTGCTATCATCTCGCGGTCCCCAACCAGGTAGTCTACACCTACCAACATGACTTAGTCCACTTGTCAGTGACTTCATGGACTTGTGCCATGTTTTGGTCTGGCCACCCCTAGCTTTCTTCCAACCTACTCCTATACCACTGAACATCGCACGTCGAGGCAGTCAGTCGTTGGGCATACGTAACACGTGTCCCAGCCATCCCAACTGATGAAGTTTCACTACTTCACCAATTGATTTGCCATCCTTATCTAGTACCCGTTCCCTAACAACTGCGTTACTTACTCTATGGTCCCAGGATATACGAGCATCCCGAACATGCTTGCATTGTTGCTTAGAGTGGTCAGAAGACTCGGCATTTTGTCAGCGTCTTCACGAAATAGAACTGTGTCATCAGCATATTCCAAGTCAACAAGTGAACCTCCTGGTAGAAGTTCAACCCCTGGAAATTTAGATAAGGAAAGTGTTATCTCTGAAAGCACGTCAATGACAAAGTTAAACAAGAATGGAGAGAGTGGGCAGCCCTGACGAACACCACTTGAGGTAATCAATTTTGATGACAGTTCTCCATAAGCTCTCACTCGACCAGTTGTGTTCGAGTAGAGAGCCTTTATAAGGTTAATGTACTTCTTTGGTACTCATTTCAGTGACAAACACTGCCATAGAACCTTACGATCGACAGAGTCGAATGCTGCTTTAAGGTCGAGAAATACTACGATTGTGGGGCGTCTGAATGTGTGTCTGTGTTCTAGAACCTGACGTAGTGTGAATATTTGATCTATACAACCACGTCCAGGTTGAAAACCAGCCTGATTTTCTCTAGTCTGCTCTTCATGAGCTTTGGTTAGGCGTCGAAGTATTATTGAAGCTAATATTTTAGACACTATATTTGTCAAACTGATTCCTCTGTGATTGTCACAAGAGGACTTTTGTCCTTTCTTATAGACTGGCACAATCAATGATTGAGACCAGTCAGATGGGATTACGTCCAGTTCCCGAATTCTACCTAAGACCTCAGTTAATCTCACTGAACCACCATTCTTAAAAATCTCAGGAGTAAACCTGTCAGGGCCTGCTGCTCTCCCTCGTTTCAGATTTCCTATGGACCTACATTAACTTGCCATTCAGGTTGACTGGAGATCGTGGGAAACCGAAGTGTGGCTAAAGGCCAGTTGAACTGATCCCTGAAGTGTTCTGCCCATCGATCCAACCTCCTGGATTGAGAATGTATAATATGTCCATCTTTCTCTGAGAGTGTTTCGCTAACAGTCGGTTTCCTAATACCGGTTTCCTTAACAAGTCTGAACACTTGTCTGCTATTACCTATTGCCTCTGCCTTTTCTATCTCTCTTGCTTTCGCTACCCACCACTGTTCACGATCATTGCGTAGACTTGTCAGCTTGCGCTTAAGCTGACTCCGCTCTTCATTATGTTCAGAGCCAGGTGGAATGAGTTTCCGAGCATCTATCAGTGCGATAGATGCTGCTGAGATCCAGTGTTGCTCCCTAACCTTACGGATTACCGTACTAGCAAATATCAAAGAATAATAATGTTTCTCGAAACAGTCAGACGTATTTTCTACTTTCAATAACCTTATCTCATAACAGAATGTTGCCACACCTATGTTGACTTTTTAAATGAAAATTCAAACACATGTTATCGAATAGCAAGTTTTTACTTTTTAACACTAAACATAAAGTTGAATTTTAGTTAATTTATATATTTTTACAGTTTCGAATATTAAACAGTTGGTGATAATTGATAGAAAGTCTCGTACACACAGTTTTATGTTTGTTAGTGAATGTTACAATATTCATCAGCAAAAAAGTATCTAGAATGACGTGGAGATTCATACTCTGTTGCTTGAGTCCAGTTTGCACCTAAAATGCCCTGGTAAAACTGAGGTGGCGAGAATCTGCTCCTCTTCCCAAAATGGTCTTATACAGCCACGCATTTACCCCCACTATCATGAAAGTCCTATCCACTGTCTTCATGTGACTGAGGTTTTTTTTCAAAGGCAAGTTCTATGGAGAAGAAAATAGAAGGGAAGCAGATGGTTGTGAGAAAAGAAAGGTAGAAAAAAAAATCACAGGAGATTAAGACCATGGTAGAAAAATAGGTTGTTTCTTTTGTATACATAGTTCTGTTTTTTTTTAAATGCATGGCAAATGCTACGAAAATATCAAGAATTTGGAAGCTAACTGCCTTGGGTAGCTTTCTACTTAACTTTTATATGACTTAGAGCGCAGATCCTATTTTGATCGAATAGCCTGTGTTCACAAGGTGTTCAATTATGAAATTTCTTAATGAACCATTTTCACCTCTTTTCAGCCAATATGGTAATGTTCTTGAATTCTTTTGGATAAAATGAACATCTAACGACTTATATAACTGGCTCCATATGAAAAGGTAAATTGATAAATGCACATGGAATTAGTTCGATGAGATGATTTATCCTTTAGATTGCTACTGAACATAAGGCAGTTGGAGAAATCTAATCGTAAAGTTGCTATGAATAGCGTCCTATTTAGAAAGTCAGAAATCCTACTTTTCAAGATGTTTGTAGCTGTATCAACTTTGAAATTGACTTTCATACAAAGAGTTTTCTTTAGTATAGGGGCTGTTTTTGTTTTGGAATGTTTAAGTCTTATGTTCGTATCAATAAATACCTATGGATACCCGTTTCCGATAAGTATTTTTCTTAAGGAGGTTCAGTTCATTATCTATGATATTGTGACTACAAACTCTTCATATCTGTGTAGTGAAGACCCAGTTGCGAAAGTTTGATAACTAACCAAATGAGCTACTTCTTTATATTGCGTTACCAAGTTTTATTCATTTAACACAATTAACATTTAAATTTCCCCACTAAGATGTTTTCTTCTTAAATTTTTCTTTTCTTTTATATCTCCATAAAAAACACATGAAACTTAAATACTTGTATAGCCTTACATTGAAACGTTGAAATCATCCAATGATATATTTACAGAGATTTTAGTTTTTAAAGATTCTCAAGTTTATTCTTATCCTGGTCTATTTTCAAGTAAGTTCAGTTAATCGTTGTTGTTGTTTTTTGGTTCATTTGATTGTTCTCTCTTTGTTTATCTTCGTTTCTATACATTCATGAAATTTTAAGCACATGCCTTGTGAAATGTATATTCTATCCTTCATTATTTTGTGCCTCAACTCCAAAAGTTTATATATATTTATATATGCAATGGGACTGGATGATTATCATCATTATCTGCCCATGATCTCTTGGACCTCCAAATCAAGAGCCCCCAAATGCTCTGGTACGGCCGAGAGTGGGTAGAGCCCGCTTTACCTCTCGAAATGCTCTCATATGGCCACGCGTATATAGCCTCTGCCAGGGAAGTCCTACTCGTGGGTGTTGTTTACGAAATTGAGAGGACGAAAAGCGGATGCCCGGCGCTTTAACCGGGTTGGTGGACATGAAGAGTCCACCTAGTGGAGTTGGAAAACCCTCATTCCAAACCACTGGTACACATGGGCTCCAGTATCCTGAGGGAACAAATGGCGTATGAACCAATTATTGGTCACCAGCTACCATGGGACTGCATCTCCTCGTGATGCTCCACTGCCTTGTTGATCAGACCTTCAGGTCGAAGGCTCCGGGTGTGGTTCCCTAAGAAAATCATCTGCTTCGGTTTGGGCACCCGGGCAGTATCACATCCCACACACAAAGCGAGTGACTTGTGTGGTGCATATGTATTTGGTGCCTCCTTGTCCCAATATCTGTGTGTTAAAATAAATAAATAAGTAAATCCCAAATCAAGATAAGAATTGATAGAGAACAACGTTTACTTCAAAGAACCCGAGAAGACACGCTACTGTGGTATAAAAATTATAATTTATATAAAATTTACACAATAATCTATGGACTTCTTCTCTATTCATCTCATGATGCTGATTGGTTTAGATAATGGACTAATCAGTGTCCAAATTTGAGCTTAACTGAAATATGTAATAGTTAAGGTCGGTCCTGTTAACATTATCAAAATTACTGATTAATAGTTTAACATTCTTATGAAGATGTGTAGATCTGATATGATACAGTAATTTTTTCTACAATTCTACAAATAAAATTCTAATGAACATAAACTATATTCAAATATTTCTTAGTATGTTATATATGATGGTTTATGGTGATAGGTAGACGACACTGATATTCATCATATGATTTAAATATGGATCATTTAACAGTGTCTCAATTATGAAAGCTATTACATTGATGTATTGGAGCCGTAAATAACCTTTTGGGGTATTCAAATGTTTACACAGTAATTGCTCCCTTTTAGTAGTAATCATGTTATAACTTAATTGCTAGAATTTAGTCAGCACTAAGAATTAGACAATATAATATTGATTTTGTTACGAGTGATTGAATTATAGGACTAGTTTTTGTGTTTACTGAATTTCCTCAATGAAATGTATCTACAGTATAATAATGATTTGCCAGTAGTATTTGTCACACATTAAACTCATACGTGGCACCAATGAATATCACGGAGCACTAAATAGCTATCTCATCTGAGTATAGGACTACTAAGCAATGCTCATTTATGACACCACGAAGGATTAAAGCCAAAAGTTTCAGATCTTGCAGCGAACATCTACCATTAGAATCATTCGGTTAGCGTCCACTAGTATAATTCAAACACTAATTGAAGGTGAAATTGTACCACTCGATGTTGACCCATTGATTCTAACGGTTAGGTGTTAACAACGAAATGTAAATTTCCCGGATTTGATTCCCAATGTACTAATGGGTATGTGTACTGTTGAGGGAGGTGTTGTACTAGAGCAAAACGGTTGTCCAGTGCTCTTTGCTCTTTATTGATTATCTAACCAAGATCGAATCGTGGTGTAAATCACGTCATAATTTTTAAAATAAAGTATTCTATTATACACACCGATAAAGTGAGAGAGTTTAATCAAGAAAGCTCGCGTCAGTAAAAAAAATCAATTTTGTTCCCATCATTTTTTTTTTAATATTCTTATTATTATCATGTAGATAAAAATTTCCAATTAACAAATAATACGGCGGAATTATATCAAGATCTAATATTATGGACGTTACGTGAACGACAGCCGGGATTTCCGAAATTATCTCATTTTGATTGGTGGGAATTTGCATCGAATGAATTATTGGACATTCAGAATCATAATCCTAATACTACTAGTACTAATACTACAGATGATAATAGTAGAAGTAATAGTAACGATGATTCAGTAGTTCAACAATCATTACATTCAAATACAAGTCCAGTACAATCATATCGAAATTATCGTTTACTTGGATTATTTGTTATTGATCAATTAATAGAAAAGAGTTCTCCATCTAGGTGAATTAAACATTTAAATTGGTTTGTATTTTTCTTTGATAAATAATAAGGTAATCTCCTATATCACTCCTTTAATCATATGGACTCTGTAATAATCATCTTTTTGGTGAATTATTATTTTCTTTACGTTTTTTTTCTTCACAATTATGTTTGGTTATCGGTCGCTATCGCTTCTCATTGTTCTAAATGATTGGTAATAGACTTGATTTATGCATTTACAAGTTACTTATTGTTTGTAGAATTAACCGTAGACTAGAAATTGTTCAATAATTTTCTAGTTGGATTCATTTAGAACATTTTCATGCTGATTGTTTGTTATATATACATTAGTTACCTACATACGCCTATTATCTGTCGTGGTGGAACATAGGCTGCCCACTAGGATTCTCCATCGAACTCTGTCCTGGGAAATCCTCTTCAGTTTTTTCTAGTTGTTATTCATTTTTTTGATGTCTACTTCTAATCCCCAACGCAATGTGTTCCTTGGTCATCGTTTCTTCCAGAATTCTAAGTAAGGGCTTGTCTCGCGATTCAGTTTGATGATGTATCTATGTCCTATCCGCCTCCAACGTGTTTTTCTAACTTCCTCTTAAGCTGGAAGTTGGTTTTTTCTCTCTCCCACAACACGTTGTTGCTGACGGTATCCGATTAACAGACATCGAGTATCTTGAGTAGACAATCGTTTTTAAATACCTGTATATTTTTTGATTATGTTTATAGTTCTCTAAGTTTCAGCTGTGTACAGTAGGACTGTTTTGACGTATGTGTACATTCGTACAGTTAGATTACTATATTCATTTAGATGTGAATAATATTATTAGTGATTGTCGTTTTTTAATCTATTTTACCATTATTATTACTGTTAACTATTTATCGAGACTTCAACCACACAATTGATTGACACGTCAAATCCGGCAAGGTAAAACAAAATTATCTGTAAGGACAGTTCTATAATTACGAAATTATATGAAATACGATAAAAACTTCAACTTATGAGAATGTCAACAACAGAGAAGAATGTTTCTTAAAATGGATACGTAGAGTTATTTATAACAATTTACGATATGATATATGACAGCTAATAGCCGTGTCGAAATGACGTCAACAATGTTAGAATGAGAACGATGAACAATTAAGTATGTAAATTTTTACAATAAAACCAAAGTTTAACAGATACACTAAAATTGAGATCATCTGTCGCAAGCATTAAAAAACGCGATCAAAATCATAAATGAATGGAATATTCATTACACTAGTTGCTCAAAAGTTTTCAGAAAGGAAACGGGTTACTAAATATTAATAAGTAGTATGGATTGATTCACAAAAGAAAGTGGATTTCAAAGAAAAGGGATAAATATAAAAAAACTTGAAAGTTATGATTATTATTACCACCACCACCATTATTATTATTATTATTATTATTGGTAATGGTAGTATATATATATTCTTGTGCATTTGTTAATTCCTTGAGTTATGATGTTTTTATGTTGCTCTTACGACAAGCCTCCGCTTCCTTTGTTAACTTTTGTTATATATTTTGCGGTTCTTGTAATTGACAGTTAATTAATTTTATACTTGTTATTCAGTTTTAGACCATAAACAACCTAGTCATGCACAGATTGTATGTTATTTCTTATTTGTGACAAGCTGTGATTACACACTTGGTGTATATGTATATGATCATGTGCGTCATTGAATTTTCTGATCAGATACTATAAATAAATTATATTGTGTTCAACCACCAATAGGCATTGAGATCCCGATCACTGTTTACGGTTAGTTGTGTTAGTAATCAAGAGAAGATTATCGGGTAGATTGGGCTATGGTGAACTGTTATGGCTTGTGATGCTAATCGATATTGTTATATTATCTAACCAGTATTCCAATTGTTGATTAATTCACCTACATTAAAGGTGAGATGGGTGACTTTTTAGTTATCGATTGAGAAACCAACCGATAAACAACACCAAAGACCATAGGACTTAATCAGAGAGGGGTTTTGTGGAGATTGTAGTAATTTAATAATTGAATACATGAGTCAATTGAATCTAGATCACTGTGAAAACCTGGAAGCACTAGATAGCCGTTTCGTACTAGTATGGGACTACTCAACAGTGCGCATCGACGATCCTGCCCCGCGAGATTCGAACCCAGGACCTACCAGTCTCGCTTAACACAATGGTGGACGGTGGCGCAATTTCGTGGATTGGTTGAAGTTAGACATTAACACCGTTGAATGCCGGCTCAGCGGTTTCGTGGTGAAGCGCTCGCGCACGAGACTGATAGGTCCTGGGTTCGAATCCCGCGAGGCGGGATCATTGATGCGCACTGCTGGGGAATCCCATGCTAGAATGAAACGGCCTTCTAGTGCTTCCAGGTTTTCCATGGTCGTCTAGCATCAGTAGACTCATGAATTCAATTATCACATTACAATAGGATTTATTAATCTTTGAGTTCCTTTTAACTCAGTGGCTATTCAGAAGACAAAAATAGGAGACCGATTATTTGTCTGATGTACTCAATTCAATCATATCTCAAAACTCATACAATATAGAGAGTAAAATCTTGACCACACATTAATATAGTTAAGAAATTACAATAACAGGATAATTACAACATAAGTGAAATAGAACTGAGTGATAGATTCGTAATTAATTAACAGTAATTTGAGAAAGGTATGACATACAATAACAGTTTGTGCATCAGGAAAAAGCTTACAATCATGAGAATATAAAAATACAATTATTTTGATTATGTAATAATTAAAGAACAAATATATGCTAAATTAATTCCAGGTAGGGTAGTTCCAAAAGTTCAAATTCTACAATACCTGTCCGATTATAACGTAAATTATTGATGAGCGAATTCTGTAATTAAGTGACCTGATCAAATGGGCAATATATCTCTACCCACTCAGCATCAAGTCTATACGTTATTAATAGGTAATGCATACTAACACGTTGTCCAAATGTATTATCAACAAATGTAATGTAACTTTGTTACTGATTCTATTAAACTAATATTTCTGTTATTATAATCTCAGGGTATTGGAATTCGGGAGGAAATTAGCTCTTAAACGTCTACCGCATATAATACGGTAAGTGTATTATACCTAATTATGATAATTGTTTAATTGTGTGAGTTGCGATGAATTAGAATAATGCGAAAAAAAGTCTTCATCACAAATTAATTTATAGTGAGAATGATCGAAAGTTAAGGAGAAATAGAATGGCTACCTTCTCAGTCTGAAACTAACCTATAGACTCCAGCATCCTTGAGTTTAGCGTCGAGCACATTATCTTTAGTACACTGAGTTAGAATTTATTGGTCCATATTTTTGACCATATTCCTCTTTGCAACAGTGCTTGCGTTTCATGGAACAATCGAGTAAGCAGTTTTAAGGTTGCGCATGAAGTACTAGGTTAAGTTGACAAATCAGTTTATGAGGTTGTAAATCTTCATCGAATGAGGTGGTTGAGTCATGTATTACGTATATTCAGCCATCACCTACCTCAACAAGTGGTGATGGCTGGTGTAATAGTAAGTTAGATGGAAGTTAGAAGCTGACAAACTAAGGCGCACTATCAGTCCATGAATCATTGATTGTTTAACTGAGCTGTGTAGTAGATGCTGACTATCTAGTTGGGGTACGCGTGATTTTGGTAATCAGTGGTTAGTGTCTATAGGCGACATGGTTCAGAATCATTCGCGATAGCGTAGATCCATTCACTCTTTGTCTTCCCTTGGATCCTAAGTTTCTTAACTATCTCATAACGTGTTTTTATTCCACTAATTCATATTTTCTTCTAGAATAATTATCTTTTATTCACAACCTTTAATACTTGTACTATGGAGCGTCGTGTTGATGTGATGTTACAACTTAAACCGATGCACATGTGTCAGGTTTTACGTTGTATATGGATGGTAGACCGAGAAGTGTTGTGTAGAGCATTTGTATAGCGTTATAGGTCGATGCTTTCTCTAACGTTGTGAGCGTTGTTCCGCTTTACAATAATTATTATATAGCGATAGGTTGTAAATGTTTAATAAAAGCGAGTAGTGAATGAATAAATCTTACGATTTAACCAACGTCCAGTTAATCGTTAGTATATGGGATTTGTGGAAATTATAAAATCTTCATAGTTTAAATCACTGACTGATCTTAGCTAGACCACCATTGAGAATCTGAAAGCTCTGGACGGTCATTTCTTTATAGTATAGGACTTCTTAACATTACACATCTAGGAATCGAACGTAGAACCTTCGGCTTCACGCGCGAACACAATCTGTATACGTCTAACTCCAGTCAATTTACAATATTACGCAATACTAATTCATTGCCTGCAGTGGATAACTGTCTCACACTTAACATGGTTCCATAATAAAACGAGGATCTTGTGCAATGCTTCCAGGTCTTTAATGATGATCTACGTGATATCAGTTCGTGATTTAGAGTTATTCACTTAAAATAAACCTTAAACAGAGAATTTTTTTCGAGATATTTACCTAAACGGTTATCCGAGAAGCTTAGATAGACTGCCTTTATGAAATAAATGAATCGTGACTACTAATGGAATTTAGGATATGCGTTTCATTTGACACTCATCAGGTAGATGTAATTGTCTGTCTTTCAGTGTTGATATTCACACTGAAACTTCATAAAATCCTTACAGTATGAACATATATCATGGAATATTAATCAAATTAGAAAAAATCATGGCGAGACTGTAATTTATGGACGAACCAATCAAGTATAAGATAAAAGGTTTCGGATTTTGGCGCGAAATTCACTCATCCATTTGACTAAATGGAATCTTGTCATTATAGCTAATATCAGTTCGTGATGAAAACCATAAATCTATTTCCTAACCTTAACCATCAACCATAAATCATAATTCGAATCCCTCACAATATTTCATAGCCCTCATTTGGTCCTAGTTATTTGGTGGACACTCTCAGGGTCAGTCTAGCGTCGCTCAGCGATCATCCATAGATTATAGTCTCGTCTAAATCATCTATTTTTGTTCATTCACTTGTTTTTTTGTTTTAAATTCTTTTCTTCTTTCTTTCTCTTTTTTTTAATTTAGCTATTTTCAATTAGCATGGACTAATGATGTAGAAAGTTTAGAGAATTTAGCTATGAGAACAATAACTGTACCAAATTTCATTGTTTTAAATCCTGTTACACATGAATTATTTGTATATTTATCAAATCACTATTCATCATATTCTTTATTATTTGATGAAAATAATTTAATTAATTTCTTAATGCTTATTAATGACGGAAAGATTAAAGTAAGAAAATCATTGGGTTTGTTTATTTATTTGTTTCTTGAATGATTTTAAAATAATTATATTCAGAAGAGGTTTTGTAGAGATTTTAGAAATTTCAATAGTTGAAATCATGAGCCGATTGAAGCTAGACCATCATGGAAAACCTGGAAGCACTGGACGGTTGTTTCGTCCTAGTATGGGACTACTTAGCAGTGCGCATGACAATAATCATCTGCTTACTAGTTACTGATTTCAAGAGGCATTTCCCGGAGTTTTAGTGAGAAACCGTTACCAGTGGAGTTTAACCAGGTCGGTTGTGAGATATCAGCTCACTGAAGACAATGGTGTACGGTGGTGCAATTTCGTGGATTGGTTGAAGTTAGACATTAACACCGTTGGATGCCGGCTCAATGGTCTAATGGTTAAGCGCTCGCGCACGAGACTGATCGGTCCTGGATTTGAACCTCATGAGGCGGGATCATGAATGCTGACTGCTGAGGAGCCCCATACTAGGACGAAACGGCCATCCAGTGCTTCCATGTTTCCCATGGTGGTCTAGCTTCAATTGACTCATGATTCCAACTACTGAGATGATTATATGTTCGAAAGTTTATTGGTTTGTTTCATAAACTCTGAAAAAATGTTATGGAAGTTATTTGAATTTGCAAGTAGTATGTATTCTGTTTATTTATTTGAACACATAAATATTAGTACAAAAAGGCAACGAAAACATATGCCCCACATTAGTCACTTGATTTGTATGTGGGCTGTGATACTGCCCGGGTGCCCAAACCGAAACAGGTGGTTTCCTTAGGAGGCCATGCCCGGAGCCTTCGACCTCAAGGTCTGATCCATAAGGCAGTGGAGCAATGTCAGGAGATTCAGTCCCATGGTAGCCGGTGACCAACGATTGGTTCATACACCATTTGTTCCCTCAGAATATTGGAGCCCACGTTCACCATTGGTTTGGAATGAGGGTTTTCTAACTCCCCTAGGTGGATCCTCCGTATCCGCCAACCCGGTTGAAGCGTTGGACATTCGCTTTTCGTCCTCTCAATTCCGTAAACAACGGTAATGTCGCGAGAAGGCAGTGAGTAGGTTTTTCCCTGCAGTGGTTGTATACACGTGGCCATGTGAGAGCATTTCGAGAGGTAGAGCGAACTCTCCCCACCCTCGGTCATAACAGATTGATTCGATAAATTCTGGTAATGCTGGAATTGTAGCATTGAATGCTGATTTAGTGGTTTTAATAGTTAAGTGTTTGTTGTATGATCCGAAAGTCTTGTGTTGCAATGTGTGGTAGGGTCTTGAGAGTGTAGTTTCGAAGAGTCCTATACTAGGACGAAACAGCTGTTCAATTCTCTTTTGTTTTTAATGGTTTTTTAAATAAGATCAATATATGACTGATAATACTAACTACATATTCATTTATAACCCTATTAAATGTATCATATTATCATGGTTGGATATTTTTAATATATAAATAGCAGTTGTAAAAATACCCCACGGTATTGTTATGCTCAATCAATCGTTGACAATTGATTTTATCTTATGATAATTAGTTGAGTTAAGTTTAATGGTTTGATAATCAATTTTGTACATAAACCATCCATTCATAAAGAGTGAATCGATCTTTACCACTGCAACCGATACTAACTCATATCATTCAATTACTTCAAACACTGATCACGATCATCACCCCGAATCCCAGCTAAGTAGTTTGCAGTTGCATAATGACTCAGACCAATAGTCACTGACATCCTGGATTGGTTAACCTTTTAGTATTTATGCGTTAATGCATCAGACTAGAATATCTTGATTGTGTATCCATCCTACTTCTATGTTTATTCTATTATCCTGTAATTTAATACAACCGATTTGACCAAATATAGGTTTGGAGCTACAATCTTGTTATTCAGGACAGTTGATGCTATTATCCATCTATCTAAATCAGTGTTGATAAAGGATTATTCATAATTACAAATCTTTTTTTCTTCAAAGTTTGGGTATTTTAAAGATCATTTATGTGTGAACCACCAATAAAAAAATCTAATTGATAATTCTGATTATAAGATTAGGTAGTAAATCTAAGATCTTAACAGACTGAATTTGTAGCAAATGCTCACCTATTCAATACTCTATTAAGTACGTTTATTTGATAAGTATCATTTCTTGAATTAAATGATATTTATATAAGATTATTTGATTATGATATGATTTGTAGCTGACATGTGTTGCATAACATGTACATAGGGGTTTAAATTGATCTATTATTGATATTAAGAATTACATTTCATTAATCTCTATTTCTATATTATCAGAAAGAGTTTTATGGAGATTTTAGTAATTTCAATAGTTGAAATCATGAGTCAATTGAAGCTAGACCACCATGGATGTGCACTGCTGAGGAGTCCTATACTAGGACGAAACGGCTGTCCAGTGCTTCCAGGTTTTCCATGATGATCTAGTTTCAATTGAATCATGATTTCTATTACTATATGTCAATATTGATTGGATTGTCTTCAAATTCATGTTTTATTGAAGTTTGTTTGTAGTTAGTATGGTAATCCAGGATGGTAGTTTCATACTACTTTGAACTCTTTATCTAAATGTATTTATATCGTAACTTTAATGTTTATTTTGAATTTATGAACTGATTGTATGGTTTTCTAATTGTCTAGTACTCAATTGAATGAAATATACATTCTAGATTACACTATTCGTCATAATTCAACTTTACTAAAGCTTTAATTAATATCTTATGGTAAATGTGATAGTAGTAACCAGTTTTTATGTTATATGCTTATTAAAATAAACAAAACACTATTTCTATTTCTTTTGTAAAACATATGAACTAGGGTATTGGAGGTAATACAATTTCAATAAGACTACAACGTTTAGGATATAATTTTCTTATCGGTTTCTTGGTAAGTTTATTTAAATAGAGTTTAACTATTAATGAAATTCTTCATGTTGTAATTCATTATAAAACCACTTTTTTCTACAAAATATCTATGTTCCTCTGTTTTAGACAGCATTCTTAATACTTAGTTGATTAATCTATGATTTTCAATTCTTCTGAATGTCTAGATGATGTATGTATTTTCTTCAATAGATTACACGCTAACAAAAAGTAGTATCCTTTTAAATAACCCTTTCAATAAATATACTTGAATATTTAGTCTAGATAAGACTATAATCTATGGATGATCGTTGAGCGATGCTAGACTGACCCTGAGAGTGTCCACCAAATAACTAGGACCAAATGAGGGCTATGAAATATTATGAGGGATTCGAATTATGATTTATGATTGATGGTTAAGGTTAGGAATTAGATATATGGTTTTCATCACGAACTGATATCAGCTATAATGACAAAATTCCATTTAGTCAAATGGATGAGTGAATTTCGCGCCAAAATCCGAAACCTGTTATCTTGTACTTGATTGATTGATTCGTCCATAAATTGTAGTTTCGCTTTAGTCTACATCCAACCATCTTGGCTGGTTAATTTATCACGTGATATGACCGCCAATTCCAATACGGCTTATACAATTTACATATAATATACAATACATATATATAATCTAGTTACTTAACAGTTATATAATCAAGTTACATAATAGTCTATAAATAATTCTCGGAAGTTACCCATAATCTAATCTTCGTTGGAATATAACATTAACATGATTTGATGTAATTGATTGTTGTTTCCATCAAATGTTAATAATATTTAGTGGCTCGTGGATCTGATCTGATTCCAAGATCGTATAGATGTTTGCTATCGCTGATTCTCGTATATCATCGTCGACTTAAATCGCGTTATCCAATAACGGAATTAAATATGTCGAATAACGAGAATTGACTTGAGAATACACATATTTCGTACATGAAACGAATGAAACACAGCAAAGCAAAATGACACGCAGGGAAGATGGCTGGGAAGCCAACTCCATCTTTGTCAAGCGTTACTCAATATTTATAGTCAGACAAAATAAAGCTACAGACATGTGATTAATGGAATAAGAAGGGCACACACATATACGCTCATATAAAAACAGTCTAGATTGATAAGCGAATAAATAACAAGGTCAATGTATGGCTCAAGTAAAATGAATAGAATGGGATGTCCGAAAGCTCGAATAAGGTATATGGGCTTGGCATAATAACTGACACTACAAATACTTTGAATACATTATGTTCAGATAACTGTAAAAATAGTGAACTGTTTAGATAAAATGCTTGTTTCATGATTCAAAGATAAATCATTGATATCCACTTTAAACAATCTTTTAAAGATTTAACAGAGAGAAGCTCACAATGAACATTTCCTTAACAAGTTTTCCATCATTAGATATGGATTTTAAACTGCAGTAGAGTACCTTTTAACTTGACTTTTCCTACTCGATTCTTTTCTATGAGGGTAGAATCAGCAACATTATTAAGGAGAGAAGTATAAAATTACTTTGAACCCAATGAATTAATCGGATTGGTGAGAAACGTAGATAAACGGGATATGCAGTCAGTCTACATAGAGTGTACACTAGTAGTTGACAATATTTGTTTAAGCTAAGAAATGTGCAACAAGCTTCCATGTCGACCACTACGTCCTTCTTCCTTAGAGCTAGTTGTTATTCGGTAAGCAGTGTATTTACGGCAAGATTTGAAACATTTGAAGCGCCTATTAATTATTTAAAAAGTGATTTCAATTTTTCTTCACGCTTTATGATCCAAAATCGATTGCGAAGAAACTAGGAATATTGTTACTGATAAGCTGAATACTCGTCTTTTGTTAATCGTTATATTTATTGGATACTTATTTGTACGCAAATAATGGATAGATTCGTCCTAAAGCGAGTCTTTACAGTAAATAGTAACCAGAAACAGAAGTTGATGAAAACTTTCTTAAAAAATGAAATAGGATCCCGGAAATGACTCTCATTACCTTCGTAGTATTTATGATATGTTGTGCTTGCCCATCTGAGTTTAGAAGTCAAAACCACCTTACAGTTAACAGTCTGCTTTACTGATCTTATCAAGCTGATGGCATCTCCATCCATCTCGTCTTTACCCTTTGGGCAACTTATCCAGTAACTTTTTAACAATGTCATCTGTATGATCGAACTGTATTACTAATATTTCCATAGCTTTCTGAAAGTCTAATTCATCAAGTTAAACCACTCAATTTCTAATAGCTTCTCTAGTCTTTCCTGGACGATGTGATGTTAAACAAGGTATCTGTTACAAGGAGAGCGGCGGAAACTATCATTAAGTTTCTTACAAATCACCACAAATTTGTTGATGAACTATTAAGCTTAATTATAAGCAAATATGGAATAGTGGCTGGCAGTGGTTATACGCACAGTATGTACATATGCCAATAACAGACTGATCAATTTCAGTCCTAAACATCAATGGGAAGATTCAAGTAAAACGATACCAATTGTATTAAACTTAATGTCTAGATCAAGTAGTTTTCTGTAGGATTGAGTAGGTCTTTCGAATTGCTCGATCTAGGGTCGGCCCCGTATGATGGAGTAGTCTAGTACGAAAACAAAACATCTGTCCAATGTCTCCTGGTTTTCAATAGCTATGTAACTAAAATCACTTCCTGATATAAATTATGAAGTTTGACCATCTCCTCAGATTCTTATAGAATTAGGTGTTCTATGTATCTATGTACTAAAGATACAATTCACCGTAACTTTCAAATAATGTATAATAGATACTTTCATCTATCGTCACTGTTCTTTTCATTTTCTATCAAATAAACAAGAAATTCCTCACTACTCGACCATTGTTAGCACTTTTAATTCTTGGAGTACCAGCATTAATGTTCAGTGGAATTATCTACTTATGTTGTTGTTTGGACGCAAGGTATGCAACTTATGATGACGGTGAAGATGACCAACTTTCTAATTACAGCATTTACCATAAAGCATATTCAAATCAAAAGATTATTGGCATTGATAATTCCACTGGTGATAGATCAATTATCGACTCGAATTCAAGCTATTTGGATACTACTAGTAGTAGCAGCAGTGGTATTAGTGTCAACGCAACGAAGGCTGTTCATTTTCGAGATATGCATAATTCTCCTCCACGTCGACGATATCGTCATGAAGTTTTGCATAACAGCAATAAAAATATTCAAAATATTGGTAAGTTATGGCCATATCATTAATTTACTTAACGACTGACTTGTTATTCTTCTGCAGTTATGATACTGTTTTCAAATGTTTCAATGTTTGATTACTGAGTGAAAAAAAGCACTGACTTGATAATTCTTGGACCGCCAACTTACGGCTACGTGGAGTAGTGGCTTGCTGATTAAGATGTTTGACTTTCACTTACTAATTCGCAGGTTTTGACCATGATCCTTTTACTCTAGCTAACCCGTCATCAAGATAGAACCAATCACAGATATGGGCTTGTTCAAGTTGCCATATCGTATTAACACGACGAGATGAAATGAACAAACAGATAGAGATAATGTGATAGCAATGAAAATGCGAAAGAGTGAACATTGGGAATATGGCTTGAAAAGACAGAGTGGAAAGGGTATGTATGGCGGAATACTGGAAATCAAGATTGAGCGCTATTATGAATCATTCTGAGTCATGTCACTTCAGTCGATGGGACCGAGTAGATGTGCTGTAATGTTCAGTGTACTTTGACTAAAATTGTAGTTCTAATATGAATCTGTAACTTGTGGGTTTCAATAATATCGGGCATAAGACACCAATTTAACAATGTTATGTGTTAATAGTAGTTAAGCATGTTAACTAAATCGTCTTTAGATAATTTTCTTAACTACTAATAGTTCTGGTTCTAATCGTTGTTGAGATTGTGATTTTGTACGGTTGAGGAATCTGTAGCTAGGATGATTTAGCTGTCCAGTGCTTTCAAACTCTCAGCATTACTTTAGTTATGGTGGCCCATTGACTAATGCATCTGATTTACAACTTCTGAGCTTTGAATTAGAACTCCGTCCCACCAACTTCAATTTGGATAACTAAGTGTGACTCGAAACAAAAGACATCAATTTGTACCGGGTGAGTTGAATAACTAGTTAAGTTTCAATTTGTTACGTGAAAAAATACACTGACCTATTTTAGAAAGTTCTCTATGATTATAATTAGTCATTTATTACTTTCTTCATATCTCATATTTCACATCTTCTTGTTAAACTATCAAATTACCGAATTCACTGATAATTGACAGTTGTACGGGTCCCACTAAATAAAATCACTAAAGGAATAGCTATATATCATTCTGTTTGAAAACTGTATATTTTGTCAGTTAGGAGTTGTAGAAATCGTTGAGTTGAAATCACGAACCGATTCAAGTTAAACCACCATCGAAAGTTCGGAAGTATTAGACGGCCATTTCACCCTAGTATGGGACTCCTCAGAAGTACGCATCCACGAGCGTGCACATGGGAACTGAACTCAGGATCTTCGATCTCCTGAGTGAACACTTAAGCTCTAAACCACTGAGTCGGCATTCAACAGTGTTAATGCTTAACTACAATCAATGCACGACCTTGTGCGACCATCTTCCATTGCATTCTATGGGTAACTACCTCACATTCAACACGGTTGAGCTCCACTGGTCATGGATTCTCACTATAACTCCATAAATTTTCTCTCGAATCTGGTCACTGGTGAGCATATGATATTTGTTAGTAGGGGTTGTGCAGATTGTTAGATCTTATTTAAATCATGAATCGATGAATATTTTCTCAATAAGGTAATTTTTATTTATGAATTATACTTTGTATATAATGCAGGTCCTGTTTATTCAGAGGATGAATTAAAGAAAAGAATTGAAGATTCGCGTGCGAAATTAGCGAAATTAAAGAAACAAGCATAAATGTATTTCTTATTTCCATTCATTCATCAGCACAGAATTATCACAATAACCTACGTGCATAATAGATTATTTTCTCCAATCATGTATGTATCACACATATCAATTTGTGTAGCACTGATAAGCATGTGTTTGATGTGCACTAACTGGTTTTGTTTTTTACAATATCATGATATTACATAACCTCATTATCATTCTTCTGGATGTTTTATTCCAGTGAAAGAAACGACAACTCATATTTATTTCTTGTATCTTTGAACTTTATTACTCAATGTATGCATTTATTCATCATATATATTCTTATTATTGAGTTATATAATTAAATATATTGTTAGATTACTCAAGCATAATCTTGTCTTCATAACTGTTATTTCATGCATATTCAATACACACGGGATAATTAATTTGTCATTTCATTTGAGCAATAGTGATGTAAACTTTAATGACAGGTTGTAAACGATAAACCTTCATCATGAAAATAATTCACAGTAAAATTGAAGAAACAACTACCAAATTACGTGAACTTAAGCATATACACACAACTACAAAAGGAAACCAGTTTCCATTGTAAAGTTCGAATAATAAAAGTCAAAAACAAATAATTCACAGAAAAAAAGAGCGCGACCAAAGTGGTTACCCTAGTGTAGAGGTCATCACGTCTGTCTAACACACAGAAGGTCCCCAGTTCGAGCCTGGGCGGAAACATGCTTTTCAAACTACAAACAACTCTCAGAAAAATACCGACATTGTGACAACATCCATCAACCACACCATACGTACTCTCGCTTTGTCAATGTTGTACATCGACACAGCTACTCCGTGACCAACGCATGACAATCAGAAAACCCACCGTCGTCATCCAACAACCCATCTTCAGAGTACACACTAACGCATTGTCACACACACACGGGAACGTGCAGGTTCGCCTGCGCGAAAACGCACCCACACCTGGGTATATTTATTGAGTGAGGACCGGACAGTCACACATACACACCCACGCATACGCCAAGTATAAACACACGCATTTACGCAAATACACATGCATTCGTTGAACACTCGACATTATCTCATGTCGGATGTCTGTCAATATCTGCAGCTTGTCAACAATTCTCACGATGATTTTGTGACTGAGATGTGAATCATTGTTTGTTGGTCGGTTCCAGTGTTCATTCGTATTGCGAGTGTCGACCATCCAGATATGGTGACGTGTACATGAGGATGCTTCTCGAGATCCCGACTGATCGATACCAACACTAATTCACAACGGATCAAGTGACACTGTTTACACTTCAATAATTTTTAGGACAGTGCTGTCTCAATGCGAGTACTCAGTGACCATCATATTGTTCAGTCGACTAGGATTCGAAGAGGACTTTGACGAGCGTGGTGTGACTACAACTCGTCGTCCATTGTCACCAACAAATGCATTGTTTCTACTAGGATTTATCCTACGAGCGATGTAGTCGAAAGTGCCTCACTGGCAGATATCATTTCAGACTGGATAGTATTGAGCACATGGTATGTGGTAGAGAATCGCAACAACAATGTGCTGGACATAGATTGCGCTGAGACACTGGTCTCTCTGTATTGTTCTCTCAGGATGGTGTGCAGTATGGTCGATACACTTGGTGATATGACGGTCGATTTCAGGTGATGCCGTATGTCAATGTGTTGAATGTTCTGAGTGGAGTGTTTCAGGTGTGCTCATGGTCGAGTCGGTTGTGTGTAAGCGGCACAATGGGGCTTGTGGTGGAGTGGACCATCGTTGCTCATTACAATTGTCTGAGAGTATGACGAGCGTGACTGCAAGAAGCCGGTGTTGTGTGAAGCGAACCTGTGTTGGTGCACTTTGTGTTGAGTGCTCGTGACTGGTCGGTGACTCTACTGGATTGTGGTGACAGATGCTGTGTGTCTTGACCTGGTGTTGGTGAACATGTCGGTTGACAGGTTGATTGGCCAATGCGTGTTTGTGTGAGTTGTAGTCTTGCAGTGGGAGTGAACAGTCAAATGATTGTTTAGTTGTCTTGCTGGCAGCTGTGTTTGTTGATGGATTGTGTTTGTGTGTGAGTGTACGCGAGCGTGTAGACTTAGTGGATATGCATGTGAGTATGTGTTCGACTAGTCGAGGAGACGTAGTTGTAGTTGTTGTGTGGAGTTGTGCGAGTTGATGCGAGAGGGCGTGCGAATCGTCGTTTCCGTGGTGTAGTGGTCATCACGTCTGTCTAACACACAGAAGGTCCCCAGTTCGAGCCTGGGCGGAAACATGCTTTTCAAACTACAAACAACTCTCAGAAAAATACCGACATTGTGACAACATCCATCAACCACACCATACGTACTCTCGCTTTGTCAATGTTGTACATCGACACAGCTACTCCGTGACCAACGCATGACAATCAGAAAACCCACCGTCGTCATCCAACAACCCATCTTCAGAGTACACACTAACGCATTGTCACACACACACACACACACACACACACACACGGGAACGTGCAGGTTCGCCTGCGCGAAAACGCACCCACACCTGGGTATATTTATTGAGTGAGGACCGGACAGTCACACATACACACCCACGCATACGCCAAGTATAAACACACGCATTTACGCAAATACACATGCATTCGTTGAACACTCGACATTATCTCATGTCGGATGTCTGTCAATATCTGCAGCTTGTCAACAATTCTCACGATGATTTTGTGACTGAGATGTGAATCATTGTTTGTTGGTCGGTTCCAGTGTTCATTCGTATTGCGAGTGTCGACCATCCAGATATGGTGACGTGTACATGAGGATGCTTCTCGAGATCCCGACTGATCGATACCAACACTAATTCACAACGGATCAAGTGACACTGTTTACACTTCAATAATTTTTAGGACAGTGCTGTCTCAATGCGAGTACTCAGTGACCATCATATTGTTCAGTCGACTAGGATTCGAAGAGGACTTTGACGAGCGTGGTGTGACTACAACTCGTCGTCCATTGTCACCAACAAATGCATTGTTTCTACTAGGATTTATCCTACGAGCGATGTAGTCGAAAGTGCCTCACTGGCAGATATCATTTCAGACTGGATAGTATTAAGCACATGGTATGTGGTAGAGAATCGCAACAACAATGTGCTGGACATAGATTGCGCTGAGACACTGGTCTCTCTGTATTGTTCTCTCAGGATGGTGTGCAGTATGGTCGATACACTTGGTGATATGACGGTCGATTTCAGGTGATGCCGTATGTCAATGTGTTGAATGTTCTGAGTGGAGTGTTTCAGGTGTGCTCATGGTCGAGTCGGTTGTGTGTAAGCGGCACAATGGGGCTTGTGGTGGAGTGGACCATCGTTGCTCATTACAATTGTCTGAGAGTATGACGAGCGTGACTGCAAGAAGCCGGTGTTGTGTGAAGCGAACCTGTGTTGGTGCACTTTGTGTTGAGTGCTCGTGACTGGTCGGTGACTCTACTGGATTGTGGTGACAGATGCTGTGTGTCTTGACCTGGTGTTGGTGAACATGTCGGTTGACAGGTTGATTGGCCAATGCGTGTTTGTGTGAGTTGTAGTCTTGCAGTGGGAGTGAACAGTCAAATGATTGTTTAGTTGTCTTGCTGGCAGCTGTGTTTGTTGATGGATTGTGTTTGTGTGTGAGTGTACGCGAGCGTGTAGACTTAGTGGATATGCATGTGAGTATGTGTTCGACTAGTCGAGGAGACGTAGTTGTAGTTGTTGTGTGGAGTTGTGCGAGTTGATGCGAGAGGGCGTGCGAATCGTCGTTTCCGTGGTGTAGTGGTCATCACGTCTGTCTAACACACAGAAGGTCCCCAGTTCGAGCCTGGGCGGAAACATGCTTTTCAAACTACAAACAACTCTCAGAAAAATACCGACATTGTGACAACATCCATCAACCACACCATACGTACTCTCGCTTTGTCAATGTTGTACATCGACACAGCTACTCCGTGACCAACGCATGACAATCAGAAAACCCACCGTCGTCATCCAACAACCCATCTTCAGAGTACACACTAACGCATTGTCACACACACACACACACACACACACACACACACGGGAACGTGCAGGTTCGCCTGCGCGAAAACGCACCCACACCTGGGTATATTTATTGAGTGAGGACCGGACAGTCACACATACACACCCACGCATACGCCAAGTATAAACACACGCATTTACGCAAATACACATGCATTCGTTGAACACTCGACATTATCTCATGTCGGATGTCTGTCAATATCTGCAGCTTGTCAACAATTCTCACGATGATTTTGTGACTGAGATGTGAATCATTGTTTGTTGGTCGGTTCCAGTGTTCATTCGTATTGCGAGTGTCGACCATCCAGATATGGTGACGTGTACATGAGGATGCTTCTCGAGATCCCGACTGATCGATACCAACACTAATTCACAACGGATCAAGTGACACTGTTTACACTTCAATAATTTTTAGGACAGTGCTGTCTCAATGCGAGTACTCAGTGACCATCATATTGTTCAGTCGACTAGGATTCGAAGAGGACTTTGACGAGCATGGTGTGACTACAACTCGTCGTCCATTGTCACCAACAAATGCATTGTTTCTACTAGGATTTATCCTACGAGCGATGTAGTCGAAAGTGCCTCACTGGCAGATATCATTTCAGACTGGATAGTATTGAGCACATGGTATGTGGTAGAGAATCGCAACAACAATGTGCTGGACATAGATTGCGCTGAGACACTGGTCTCTCTGTATTGTTCTCTCAGGATGGTGTGCAGTATGGTCGATACACTTGGTGATATGACGGTCGATTTCAGGTGATGCCGTATGTCAATGTGTTGAATGTTCTGAGTGGAGTGTTTCAGGTGTGCTCATAGTCGAGTCGGTTGTGTGTAAGCGGCACAATGGGGCTTGTGGTGGAGTGGACCATCGTTGCTCATTACAATTGTCTGAGAGTATGACGAGCGTGACTGCAAGAAGCCGGTGTTGTGTGAAGCGAACCTGTGTTGGTGCACTTTGTGTTGAGTGCTCGTGACTGGTCGGTGACTCTACTGGATTGTGGTGACAGATGCTGTGTGTCTTGACCTGGTGTTGGTGAACATGTCGGTTGACAGGTTGATTGGCCAATGCGTGTTTGTGTGAGTTGTAGTCTTGCAGTGGGAGTGAACAGTCAAATGATTGTTTAGTTGTCTTGCTGGCAGCTGTGTTTGTTGATGGATTGTGTTTGTGTGTGAGTGTACGCGAGCGTGTAGACTTAGTGGATATGCATGTGAGTATGTGTTCGACTAGTCGAGGAGACGTAGTTGTAGTTGTTGTGTGGAGTTGTGCGAGTTGATGCGAGAGGGCGTGCGAATCGTCGTTTCCGTGGTGTAGTGGTCATCACGTCTGTCTAACACACAGAAGGTCCCCAGTTCGAGCCTGGGCGGAAACATGCTTTTCAAACTACAAACAACTCTCAGAAAAATACCGACATTGTGACAACATCCATCAACCACACCATACGTACTCTCGCTTTGTCAATGTTGTACATCGACACAGCTACTCCGTGACCAACGCATGACAATCAGAAAACCCACCGTCGTCATCCAACAACCCATCTTCAGAGTACACACTAACGCATTGTCACACACACACACACACACACACACACACACACACGGGAACGTGCAGGTTCGCCTGCGCGAAAACGCACCCACACCTGGGTATATTTATTGAGTGAGGACCGGACAGTCACACATACACACCCACGCATACGCCAAGTATAAACACACGCATTTACGCAAATACACATGCATTCGTTGAACACTCGACATTATCTCATGTCGGATGTCTGTCAATATCTGCAGCTTGTCAACAATTCTCACGATGATTTTGTGACTGAGATGTGAATCATTGTTTGTTGGTCGGTTCCAGTGTTCATTCGTATTGCGAGTGTCGACCATCCAGATATGGTGACGTGTACATGAGGATGCTTCTCGAGATCCCGACTGATCGATACCAACACTAATTCACAACGGATCAAGTGACACTGTTTACACTTCAATAATTTTTAGGACAGTGCTGTCTCAATGCGAGTACTCAGTGACCATCATATTGTTCAGTCGACTAGGATTCGAAGAGGACTTTGACGAGCATGGTGTGACTACAACTCGTCGTCCATTGTCACCAACAAATGCATTGTTTCTACTAGGATTTATCCTACGAGCGATGTAGTCGAAAGTGCCTCACTGGCAGATATCATTTCAGACTGGATAGTATTGAGCACATGGTATGTGGTAGAGAATCGCAACAACAATGTGCTGGACATAGATTGCGCTGAGACACTGGTCTCTCTGTATTGTTCTCTCAGGATGGTGTGCAGTATGGTCGATACACTTGGTGATATGACGGTCGATTTCAGGTGATGCCGTATGTCAATGTGTTGAATGTTCTGAGTGGAGTGTTTCAGGTGTGCTCATAGTCGAGTCGGTTGTGTGTAAGCGGCACAATGGGGCTTGTGGTGGAGTGGACCATCGTTGCTCATTACAATTGTCTGAGATTATGACGAGCGTGACTGCAAGAAGCCGGTGTTGTGTGAAGCGAACCTGTGTTGGTGCACTTTGTGTTGAGTGCTCGTGACTGGTCGGTGACTCTACTGGATTGTGGTGACAGATGCTGTGTGTCTTGACCTGGTGTTGGTGAACATGTCGGTTGACAGGTTGATTGGCCAATGGGTGTTTGTGTGAGTTGTAGTCTTGCAGTGGGAGTGAACAGTCAAATGATTGTTTAGTTGTCTTGCTGGCAGCTGTGTTTGTTGATGGATTGTGTTTGTGTGTGAGTGTACGCGAGCGTGTAGACTTAGTGGATATGCATGTGAGTATGTGTTCGACTAGTCGAGGAGACGTAGTTGTAGTTGTTGTGTGGAGTTGTGCGAGTTGATGCGAGAGGGCGTGCGAATCGTCGTTTCCGTGGTGTAGTGGTCATCACGTCTGTCTAACACACAGAAGGTCCCCAGTTCGAGCCTGGGCGGAAACATGCTTTTCAAACTACAAACAACTCTCAGAAAAATACCGACATTGTGACAACATCCATCAACCACACCATACGTACTCTCGCTTTGTCAATGTTGTACATCGACACAGCTACTCCGTGACCAACGCATGACAATCAGAAAACCCACCGTCGTCATCCAACAACCCATCTTCAGAGTACACACTAACGCATTGTCACACACACACACACACACACACACACACACACGGGAACGTGCAGGTTCGCCTGCGCGAAAACGCACCCACACCTGGGTATATTTATTGAGTGAGGACCGGACAGTCACACATACACACCCACGCATACGCCAAGTATAAACACACGCATTTACGCAAATACACATGCATTCGTTGAACACTCGACATTATCTCATGTCGGATGTCTGTCAATATCTGCAGCTTGTCAACAATTCTCACGATGATTTTGTGACTGAGATGTGAATCATTGTTTGTTGGTCGGTTCCAGTGTTCATTCGTATTGCGAGTGTCGACCATCCAGATATGGTGACGTGTACATGAGGATGCTTCTCGAGATCCCGACTGATCGATACCAACACTAATTCACAACGGATCAAGTGACACTGTTTACACTTCAATAATTTTTAGGACAGTGCTGTCTCAATGCGAGTACTCAGTGACCATCATATTGTTCAGTCGACTAGGATTCGAAGAGGACTTTGACGAGCGTGGTGTGACTACAACTCGTCGTCCATTGTCACCAACAAATGCATTGTTTCTACTAGGATTTATCCTACGAGCGATGTAGTCGAAAGTGCCTCACTGGCAGATATCATTTCAGACTGGATAGTATTGAGCACATGGTATGTGGTAGAGAATCGCAACAACAATGTGCTGGACATAGATTGCGCTGAGACACTGGTCTCTCTGTATTGTTCTCTCAGGATGGTGTGCAGTATGGTCGATACACTTGGTGATATGACGGTCGATTTCAGGTGATGCCGTATGTCAATGTGTTGAATGTTCTGAGTGGAGTGTTTCAGGTGTGCTCATAGTCGAGTCGGTTGTGTGTAAGCGGCACAATGGGGCTTGTGGTGGAGTGGACCATCGTTGCTCATTACAATTGTCTGAGAGTATGACGAGCGTGACTGCAAGAAGCCGGTGTTGTGTGAAGCGAACCTGTGTTGGTGCACTTTGTGTTGAGTGCTCGTGACTGGTCGGTGACTCTACTGGATTGTGGTGACAGATGCTGTGTGTCTTGACCTGGTGTTGGTGAACATGTCGGTTGACAGGTTGATTGGCCAATGGGTGTTTGTGTGAGTTGTAGTCTTGCAGTGGGAGTGAACAGTCAAATGATTGTTTAGTTGTCTTGCTGGCAGCTGTGTTTGTTGATGGATTGTGTTTGTGTGTGAGTGTACGCGAGCGTGTAGACTTAGTGGATATGCATGTGAGTATGTGTTCGACTAGTCGAGGAGACGTAGTTGTAGTTGTTGTGTGGAGTTGTGCGAGTTGATGCGAGAGGGCGTGCGAATCGTCGTTTCCGTGGTGTAGTGGTCATCACGTCTGTCTAACACACAGAAGGTCCCCAGTTCGAGCCTGGGCGGAAACATGCTTTTCAAACTACAAACAACTCTCAGAAAAATACCGACATTGTGACAACATCCATCAACCACACCATACGTACTCTCGCTTTGTCAATGTTGTACATCGACACAGCTACTCCGTGACCAACGCATGACAATCAGAAAACCCACCGTCGTCATCCAACAACCCATCTTCAGAGTACACACTAACGCATTGTCACACACACACACACACACACACACACACACGGGAACGTGCAGGTTCGCCTGCGCGAAAACGCACCCACACCTGGGTATATTTATTGAGTGAGGACCGGACAGTCACACATACACACCCACGCATACGCCAAGTATAAACACACGCATTTACGCAAATACACATGCATTCGTTGAACACTCGACATTATCTCATGTCGGATGTCTGTCAATATCTGCAGCTTGTCAACAATTCTCACGATGATTTTGTGACTGAGATGTGAATCATTGTTTGTTGGTCGGTTCCAGTGTTCATTCGTATTGCGAGTGTCGACCATCCAGATATGGTGACGTGTACATGAGGATGCTTCTCGAGATCCCGACTGATCGATACCAACACTAATTCACAACGGATCAAGTGACACTGTTTACACTTCAATAATTTTTAGGACAGTGCTGTCTCAATGCGAGTACTCAGTGACCATCATATTGTTCAGTCGACTAGGATTCGAAGAGGACTTTGACGAGCGTGGTGTGACTACAACTCGTCGTCCATTGTCACCAACAAATGCATTGTTTCTACTAGGATTTATCCTACGAGCGATGTAGTCGAAAGTGCCTCACTGGCAGATATCATTTCAGACTGGATAGTATTGAGCACATGGTATGTGGTAGAGAATCGCAACAACAATGTGCTGGACATAGATTGCGCTGAGACACTGGTCTCTCTGTATTGTTCTCTCAGGATGGTGTGCAGTATGGTCGATACACTTGGTGATATGACGGTCGATTTCAGGTGATGCCGTATGTCAATGTGTTGAATGTTCTGAGTGGAGTGTTTCAGGTGTGCTCATAGTCGAGTCGGTTGTGTGTAAGCGGCACAATGGGGCTTGTGGTGGAGTGGACCATCGTTGCTCATTACAATTGTCTGAGAGTATGACGAGCGTGACTGCAAGAAGCCGGTGTTGTGTGAAGCGAACCTGTGTTGGTGCACTTTGTGTTGAGTGCTCGTGACTGGTCGGTGACTCTACTGGATTGTGGTGACAGATGCTGTGTGTCTTGACCTGGTGTTGGTGAACATGTCGGTTGACAGGTTGATTGGCCAATGCGTGTTTGTGTGAGTTGTAGTCTTGCAGTGGGAGTGAACAGTCAAATGATTGTTTAGTTGTCTTGCTGGCAGCTGTGTTTGTTGATGGATTGTGTTTGTGTGTGAGTGTACGCGAGCGTGTAGACTTAGTGGATATGCATGTGAGTATGTGTTCGACTAGTCGAGGAGACGTAGTTGTAGTTGTTGTGTGGAGTTGTGCGAGTTGATGCGAGAGGGCGTGCGAATCGTCGTTTCCGTGGTGTAGTGGTCATCACGTCTGTCTAACACACAGAAGGTCCCCAGTTCGAGCCTGGGCGGAAACATGCTTTTCAAACTACAAACAACTCTCAGAAAAATACCGACATTGTGACAACATCCATCAACCACACCATACGTACTCTCGCTTTGTCAATGTTGTACATCGACACAGCTACTCCGTGACCAACGCATGACAATCAGAAAACCCACCGTCGTCATCCAACAACCCATCTTCAGAGTACACACTAACGCATTGTCACACACACACACACACACACACACACACGGGAACGTGCAGGTTCGCCTGCGCGAAAACGCACCCACACCTGGGTATATTTATTGAGTGAGGACCGGACAGTCACACATACACACCCACGCATACGCCAAGTATAAACACACGCATTTACGCAAATACACATGCATTCGTTGAACACTCGACATTATCTCATGTCGGATGTCTGTCAATATCTGCAGCTTGTCAACAATTCTCACGATGATTTTGTGACTGAGATGTGAATCATTGTTTGTTGGTCGGTTCCAGTGTTCATTCGTATTGCGAGTGTCGACCATCCAGATATGGTGACGTGTACATGAGGATGCTTCTCGAGATCCCGACTGATCGATACCAACACTAATTCACAACGGATCAAGTGACACTGTTTACACTTCAATAATTTTTAGGACAGTGCTGTCTCAATGCGAGTACTCAGTGACCATCATATTGTTCAGTCGACTAGGATTCGAAGAGGACTTTGACGAGCGTGGTGTGACTACAACTCGTCGTCCATTGTCACCAACAAATGCATTGTTTCTACTAGGATTTATCCTACGAGCGATGTAGTCGAAAGTGCCTCACTGGCAGATATCATTTCAGACTGGATAGTATTGAGCACATGGTATGTGGTAGAGAATCGCAACAACAATGTGCTGGACATAGATTGCGCTGAGACACTGGTCTCTCTGTATTGTTCTCTCAGGATGGTGTGCAGTATGGTCGATACACTTGGTGATATGACGGTCGATTTCAGGTGATGCCGTATGTCAATGTGTTGAATGTTCTGAGTGGAGTGTTTCAGGTGTGCTCATAGTCGAGTCGGTTGTGTGTAAGCGGCACAATGGGGCTTGTGGTGGAGTGGACCATCGTTGCTCATTACAATTGTCTGAGAGTATGACGAGCGTGACTGCAAGAAGCCGGTGTTGTGTGAAGCGAACCTGTGTTGGTGCACTTTGTGTTGAGTGCTCGTGACTGGTCGGTGACTCTACTGGATTGTGGTGACAGATGCTGTGTGTCTTGACCTGGTGTTGGTGAACATGTCGGTTGACAGGTTGATTGGCCAATGCGTGTTTGTGTGAGTTGTAGTCTTGCAGTGGGAGTGAACAGTCAAATGATTGTTTAGTTGTCTTGCTGGCAGCTGTGTTTGTTGATGGATTGTGTTTGTGTGTGAGTGTACGCGAGCGTGTAGACTTAGTGGATATGCATGTGAGTATGTGTTCGACTAGTCGAGGAGACGTAGTTGTAGTTGTTGTGTGGAGTTGTGCGAGTTGATGCGAGAGGGCGTGCGAATCGTCGTTTCCGTGGTGTAGTGGTCATCACGTCTGTCTAACACACAGAAGGTCCCCAGTTCGAGCCTGGGCGGAAACATGCTTTTCAAACTACAAACAACTCTCAGAAAAATACCGACATTGTGACAACATCCATCAACCACACCATACGTACTCTCGCTTTGTCAATGTTGTACATCGACACAGCTACTCCGTGACCAACGCATGACAATCAGAAAACCCACCGTCGTCATCCAACAACCCATCTTCAGAGTACACACTAACGCATTGTCACACACACACACACACACACACACACGGGAACGTGCAGGTTCGCCTGCGCGAAAACGCACCCACACCTGGGTATATTTATTGAGTGAGGACCGGACAGTCACACATACACACCCACGCATACGCCAAGTATAAACACACGCATTTACGCAAATACACATGCATTCGTTGAACACTCGACATTATCTCATGTCGGATGTCTGTCAATATCTGCAGCTTGTCAACAATTCTCACGATGATTTTGTGACTGAGATGTGAATCATTGTTTGTTGGTCGGTTCCAGTGTTCATTCGTATTGCGAGTGTCGACCATCCAGATATGGTGACGTGTACATGAGGATGCTTCTCGAGATCCCGACTGATCGATACCAACACTAATTCACAACGGATCAAGTGACACTGTTTACACTTCAATAATTTTTAGGACAGTGCTGTCTCAATGCGAGTACTCAGTGACCATCATATTGTTCAGTCGACTAGGATTCGAAGAGGACTTTGACGAGCGTGGTGTGACTACAACTCGTCGTCCATTGTCACCAACAAATGCATTGTTTCTACTAGGATTTATCCTACGAGCGATGTAGTCGAAAGTGCCTCACTGGCAGATATCATTTCAGACTGGATAGTATTGAGCACATGGTATGTGGTAGAGAATCGCAACAACAATGTGCTGGACATAGATTGCGCTGAGACACTGGTCTCTCTGTATTGTTCTCTCAGGATGGTGTGCAGTATGGTCGATACACTTGGTGATATGACGGTCGATTTCAGGTGATGCCGTATGTCAATGTGTTGAATGTTCTGAGTGGAGTGTTTCAGGTGTGCTCATAGTCGAGTCGGTTGTGTGTAAGCGGCACAATGGGGCTTGTGGTGGAGTGGACCATCGTTGCTCATTACAATTGTCTGAGATTATGACGAGCGTGACTGCAAGAAGCCGGTGTTGTGTGAAGCGAACCTGTGTTGGTGCACTTTGTGTTGAGTGCTCGTGACTGGTCGGTGACTCTACTGGATTGTGGTGACAGATGCTGTGTGTCTTGACCTGGTGTTGGTGAACATGTCGGTTGACAGGTTGATTGGCCAATGCGTGTTTGTGTGAGTTGTAGTCTTGCAGTGGGAGTGAACAGTCAAATGATTGTTTAGTTGTCTTGCTGGCAGCTGTGTTTGTTGATGGATTGTGTTTGTGTGTGAGTGTACGCGAGCGTGTAGACTTAGTGGATATGCATGTGAGTATGTGTTCGACTAGTCGAGGAGACGTAGTTGTAGTTGTTGTGTGGAGTTGTGCGAGTTGATGCGAGAGGGCGTGCGAATCGTCGTTTCCGTGGTGTAGTGGTCATCACGTCTGTCTAACACACAGAAGGTCCCCAGTTCGAGCCTGGGCGGAAACATGCTTTTCAAACTACAAACAACTCTCAGAAAAATACCGACATTGTGACAACATCCATCAACCACACCATACGTACTCTCGCTTTGTCAATGTTGTACATCGACACAGCTACTCCGTGACCAACGCATGACAATCAGAAAACCCACCGTCGTCATCCAACAACCCATCTTCAGAGTACACACTAACGCATTGTCACACACACACACACACACACACACACACACACGGGAACGTGCAGGTTCGCCTGCGCGAAAACGCACCCACACCTGGGTATATTTATTGAGTGAGGACCGGACAGTCACACATACACACCCACGCATACGCCAAGTATAAACACACGCATTTACGCAAATACACATGCATTCGTTGAACACTCGACATTATCTCATGTCGGATGTCTGTCAATATCTGCAGCTTGTCAACAATTCTCACGATGATTTTGTGACTGAGATGTGAATCATTGTTTGTTGGTCGGTTCCAGTGTTCATTCGTATTGCGAGTGTCGACCATCCAGATATGGTGACGTGTACATGAGGATGCTTCTCGAGATCCCGACTGATCGATACCAACACTAATTCACAACGGATCAAGTGACACTGTTTACACTTCAATAATTTTTAGGACAGTGCTGTCTCAATGCGAGTACTCAGTGACCATCATATTGTTCAGTCGACTAGGATTCGAAGAGGACTTTGACGAGCGTGGTGTGACTACAACTCGTCGTCCATTGTCACCAACAAATGCATTGTTTCTACTAGGATTTATCCTACGAGCGATGTAGTCGAAAGTGCCTCACTGGCAGATATCATTTCAGACTGGATAGTATTGAGCACATGGTATGTGGTAGAGAATCGCAACAACAATGTGCTGGACATAGATTGCGCTGAGACACTGGTCTCTCTGTATTGTTCTCTCAGGATGGTGTGCAGTATGGTCGATACACTTGGTGATATGACGGTCGATTTCAGGTGATGCCGTATGTCAATGTGTTGAATGTTCTGAGTGGAGTGTTTCAGGTGTGCTCATAGTCGAGTCGGTTGTGTGTAAGCGGCACAATGGGGCTTGTGGTGGAGTGGACCATCGTTGCTCATTACAATTGTCTGAGATTATGACGAGCGTGACTGCAAGAAGCCGGTGTTGTGTGAAGCGAACCTGTGTTGGTGCACTTTGTGTTGAGTGCTCGTGACTGGTCGGTGACTCTACTGGATTGTGGTGACAGATGCTGTGTGTCTTGACCTGGTGTTGGTGAACATGTCGGTTGACAGGTTGATTGGCCAATGCGTGTTTGTGTGAGTTGTAGTCTTGCAGTGGGAGTGAACAGTCAAATGATTGTTTAGTTGTCTTGCTGGCAGCTGTGTTTGTTGATGGATTGTGTTTGTGTGTGAGTGTACGCGAGCGTGTAGACTTAGTGGATATGCATGTGAGTATGTGTTCGACTAGTCGAGGAGACGTAGTTGTAGTTGTTGTGTGGAGTTGTGCGAGTTGATGCGAGAGGGCGTGCGAATCGTCGTTTCCGTGGTGTAGTGGTCATCACGTCTGTCTAACACACAGAAGGTCCCCAGTTCGAGCCTGGTCGGAAACATGCTTTTCAAACTACAAACAACTCTCAGAAAAATACCGACATTGTGACAACATCCATCAACCACACCATACGTACTCTCGCTTTGTCAATGTTGTACATCGACACAGCTACTCCGTGACCAACGCATGACAATCAGAAAACCCACCGTCGTCATCCAACAACCCATCTTCAGAGTACACACTAACGCATTGTCACACACACACACACACACACACACACACACGGGAACGTGCAGGTTCGCCTGCGCGAAAACGCACCCACACCTGGGTATATTTATTGAGTGAGGACCGGACAGTCACACATACACACCCACGCATACGCCAAGTATAAACACACGCATTTACGCAAATACACATGCATTCGTTGAACACTCGACATTATCTCATGTCGGATGTCTGTCAATATCTGCAGCTTGTCAACAATTCTCACGATGATTTTGTGACTGAGATGTGAATCATTGTTTGTTGGTCGGTTCCAGTGTTCATTCGTATTGCGAGTGTCGACCATCCAGATATGGTGACGTGTACATGAGGATGCTTCTCGAGATCCCGACTGATCGATACCAACACTAATTCACAACGGATCAAGTGACACTGTTTACACTTCAATAATTTTTAGGACAGTGCTGTCTCAATGCGAGTACTCAGTGACCATCATATTGTTCAGTCGACTAGGATTCGAAGAGGACTTTGACGAGCGTGGTGTGACTACAACTCGTCGTCCATTGTCACCAACAAATGCATTGTTTCTACTAGGATTTATCCTACGAGCGATGTAGTCGAAAGTGCCTCACTGGCAGATATCATTTCAGACTGGATAGTATTGAGCACATGGTATGTGGTAGAGAATCGCAACAACAATGTGCTGGACATAGATTGCGCTGAGACACTGGTCTCTCTGTATTGTTCTCTCAGGATGGTGTGCAGTATGGTCGATACACTTGGTGATATGACGGTCGATTTCAGGTGATGCCGTATGTCAATGTGTTGAATGTTCTGAGTGGAGTGTTTCAGGTGTGCTCATAGTCGAGTCGGTTGTGTGTAAGCGGCACAATGGGGCTTGTGGTGGAGTGGACCATCGTTGCTCATTACAATTGTCTGAGAGTATGACGAGCGTGACTGCAAGAAGCCGGTGTTGTGTGAAGCGAACCTGTGTTGGTGCACTTTGTGTTGAGTGCTCGTGACTGGTCGGTGACTCTACTGGATTGTGGTGACAGATGCTGTGTGTCTTGACCTGGTGTTGGTGAACATGTCGGTTGACAGGTTGATTGGCCAATGCGTGTTTGTGTGAGTTGTAGTCTTGCAGTGGGAGTGAACAGTCAAATGATTGTTTAGTTGTCTTGCTGGCAGCTGTGTTTGTTGATGGATTGTGTTTGTGTGTGAGTGTACGCGAGCGTGTAGACTTAGTGGATATGCATGTGAGTATGTGTTCGACTAGTCGAGGAGACGTAGTTGTAGTTGTTGTGTGGAGTTGTGCGAGTTGATGCGAGAGGGCGTGCGAATCGTCGTTTCCGTGGTGTAGTGGTCATCACGTCTGTCTAACACACAGAAGGTCCCCAGTTCGAGCCTGGGCGGAAACATGCTTTTCAAACTACAAACAACTCTCAGAAAAATACCGACATTGTGACAACATCCATCAACCACACCATACGTACTCTCGCTTTGTCAATGTTGTACATCGACACAGCTACTCCGTGACCAACGCATGACAATCAGAAAACCCACCGTCGTCATCCAACAACCCATCTTCAGAGTACACACTAACGCATTGTCACACACACACACACACACACACACACGGGAACGTGCAGGTTCGCCTGCGCGAAAACGCACCCACACCTGGGTATATTTATTGAGTGAGGACCGGACAGTCACACATACACACCCACGCATACGCCAAGTATAAACACACGCATTTACGCAAATACACATGCATTCGTTGAACACTCGACATTATCTCATGTCGGATGTCTGTCAATATCTGCAGCTTGTCAACAATTCTCACGATGATTTTGTGACTGAGATGTGAATCATTGTTTGTTGGTCGGTTCCAGTGTTCATTCGTATTGCGAGTGTCGACCATCCAGATATGGTGACGTGTACATGAGGATGCTTCTCGAGATCCCGACTGATCGATACCAACACTAATTCACAACGGATCAAGTGACACTGTTTACACTTCAATAATTTTTAGGACAGTGCTGTCTCAATGCGAGTACTCAGTGACCATCATATTGTTCAGTCGACTAGGATTCGAAGAGGACTTTGACGAGCGTGGTGTGACTACAACTCGTCGTCCATTGTCACCAACAAATGCATTGTTTCTACTAGGATTTATCCTACGAGCGATGTAGTCGAAAGTGCCTCACTGGCAGATATCATTTCAGACTGGATAGTATTGAGCACATGGTATGTGGTAGAGAATCGCAACAACAATGTGCTGGACATAGATTGCGCTGAGACACTGGTCTCTCTGTATTGTTCTCTCAGGATGGTGTGCAGTATGGTCGATACACTTGGTGATATGACGGTCGATTTCAGGTGATGCCGTATGTCAATGTGTTGAATGTTCTGAGTGGAGTGTTTCAGGTGTGCTCATAGTCGAGTCGGTTGTGTGTAAGCGGCACAATGGGGCTTGTGGTGGAGTGGACCATCGTTGCTCATTACAATTGTCTGAGAGTATGACGAGCGTGACTGCAAGAAGCCGGTGTTGTGTGAAGCGAACCTGTGTTGGTGCACTTTGTGTTGAGTGCTCGTGACTGGTCGGTGACTCTACTGGATTGTGGTGACAGATGCTGTGTGTCTTGACCTGGTGTTGGTGAACATGTCGGTTGACAGGTTGATTGGCCAATGCGTGTTTGTGTGAGTTGTAGTCTTGCAGTGGGAGTGAACAGTCAAATGATTGTTTAGTTGTCTTGCTGGCAGCTGTGTTTGTTGATGGATTGTGTTTGTGTGTGAGTGTACGCGAGCGTGTAGACTTAGTGGATATGCATGTGAGTATGTGTTCGACTAGTCGAGGAGACGTAGTTGTAGTTGTTGTGTGGAGTTGTGCGAGTTGATGCGAGAGGGCGTGCGAATCGTCGTTTCCGTGGTGTAGTGGTCATCACGTCTGTCTAACACACAGAAGGTCCCCAGTTCGAGCCTGGGCGGAAACATGCTTTTCAAACTACAAACAACTCTCAGAAAAATACCGACATTGTGACAACATCCATCAACCACACCATACGTACTCTCGCTTTGTCAATGTTGTACATCGACACAGCTACTCCGTGACCAACGCATGACAATCAGAAAACCCACCGTCGTCATCCAACAACCCATCTTCAGAGTACACACTAACGCATTGTCACACACACACACACACACACACACACACACGGGAACGTGCAGGTTCGCCTGCGCGAAAACGCACCCACACCTGGGTATATTTATTGAGTGAGGACCGGACAGTCACACATACACACCCACGCATACGCCAAGTATAAACACACGCATTTACGCAAATACACATGCATTCGTTGAACACTCGACATTATCTCATGTCGGATGTCTGTCAATATCTGCAGCTTGTCAACAATTCTCACGATGATTTTGTGACTGAGATGTGAATCATTGTTTGTTGGTCGGTTCCAGTGTTCATTCGTATTGCGAGTGTCGACCATCCAGATATGGTGACGTGTACATGAGGATGCTTCTCGAGATCCCGACTGATCGATACCAACACTAATTCACAACGGATCAAGTGACACTGTTTACACTTCAATAATTTTTAGGACAGTGCTGTCTCAATGCGAGTACTCAGTGACCATCATATTGTTCAGTCGACTAGGATTCGAAGAGGACTTTGACGAGCGTGGTGTGACTACAACTCGTCGTCCATTGTCACCAACAAATGCATTGTTTCTACTAGGATTTATCCTACGAGCGATGTAGTCGAAAGTGCCTCACTGGCAGATATCATTTCAGACTGGATAGTATTGAGCACATGGTATGTGGTAGAGAATCGCAACAACAATGTGCTGGACATAGATTGCGCTGAGACACTGGTCTCTCTGTATTGTTCTCTCAGGATGGTGTGCAGTATGGTCGATACACTTGGTGATATGACGGTCGATTTCAGGTGATGCCGTATGTCAATGTGTTGAATGTTCTGAGTGGAGTGTTTCAGGTGTGCTCATAGTCGAGTCGGTTGTGTGTAAGCGGCACAATGGGGCTTGTGGTGGAGTGGACCATCGTTGCTCATTACAATTGTCTGAGAGTATGACGAGCGTGACTGCAAGAAGCCGGTGTTGTGTGAAGCGAACCTGTGTTGGTGCACTTTGTGTTGAGTGCTCGTGACTGGTCGGTGACTCTACTGGATTGTGGTGACAGATGCTGTGTGTCTTGACCTGGTGTTGGTGAACATGTCGGTTGACAGGTTGATTGGCCAATGCGTGTTTGTGTGAGTTGTAGTCTTGCAGTGGGAGTGAACAGTCAAATGATTGTTTAGTTGTCTTGCTGGCAGCTGTGTTTGTTGATGGATTGTGTTTGTGTGTGAGTGTACGCGAGCGTGTAGACTTAGTGGATATGCATGTGAGTATGTGTTCGACTAGTCGAGGAGACGTAGTTGTAGTTGTTGTGTGGAGTTGTGCGAGTTGATGCGAGAGGGCGTGCGAATCGTCGTTTCCGTGGTGTAGTGGTCATCACGTCTGTCTAACACACAGAAGGTCCCCAGTTCGAGCCTGGGCGGAAACATGCTTTTCAAACTACAAACAACTCTCAGAAAAATACCGACATTGTGACAACATCCATCAACCACACCATACGTACTCTCGCTTTGTCAATGTTGTACATCGACACAGCTACTCCGTGACCAACGCATGACAATCAGAAAACCCACCGTCGTCATCCAACAACCCATCTTCAGAGTACACACTAACGCATTGTCACACACACACACACACACACACACACACACGGGAACGTGCAGGTTCGCCTGCGCGAAAACGCACCCACACCTGGGTATATTTATTGAGTGAGGACCGGACAGTCACACATACACACCCACGCATACGCCAAGTATAAACACACGCATTTACGCAAATACACATGCATTCGTTGAACACTCGACATTATCTCATGTCGGATGTCTGTCAATATCTGCAGCTTGTCAACAATTCTCACGATGATTTTGTGACTGAGATGTGAATCATTGTTTGTTGGTCGGTTCCAGTGTTCATTCGTATTGCGAGTGTCGACCATCCAGATATGGTGACGTGTACATGAGGATGCTTCTCGAGATCCCGACTGATCGATACCAACACTAATTCACAACGGATCAAGTGACACTGTTTACACTTCAATAATTTTTAGGACAGTGCTGTCTCAATGCGAGTACTCAGTGACCATCATATTGTTCAGTCGACTAGGATTCGAAGAGGACTTTGACGAGCGTGGTGTGACTACAACTCGTCGTCCATTGTCACCAACAAATGCATTGTTTCTACTAGGATTTATCCTACGAGCGATGTAGTCGAAAGTGCCTCACTGGCAGATATCATTTCAGACTGGATAGTATTGAGCACATGGTATGTGGTAGAGAATCGCAACAACAATGTGCTGGACATAGATTGCGCTGAGACACTGGTCTCTCTGTATTGTTCTCTCAGGATGGTGTGCAGTATGGTCGATACACTTGGTGATATGACGGTCGATTTCAGGTGATGCCGTATGTCAATGTGTTGAATGTTCTGAGTGGAGTGTTTCAGGTGTGCTCATAGTCGAGTCGGTTGTGTGTAAGCGGCACAATGGGGCTTGTGGTGGAGTGGACCATCGTTGCTCATTACAATTGTCTGAGAGTATGACGAGCGTGACTGCAAGAAGCCGGTGTTGTGTGAAGCGAACCTGTGTTGGTGCACTTTGTGTTGAGTGCTCGTGACTGGTCGGTGACTCTACTGGATTGTGGTGACAGATGCTGTGTGTCTTGACCTGGTGTTGGTGAACATGTCGGTTGACAGGTTGATTGGCCAATGCGTGTTTGTGTGAGTTGTAGTCTTGCAGTGGGAGTGAACAGTCAAATGATTGTTTAGTTGTCTTGCTGGCAGCTGTGTTTGTTGATGGATTGTGTTTGTGTGTGAGTGTACGCGAGCGTGTAGACTTAGTGGATATGCATGTGAGTATGTGTTCGACTAGTCGAGGAGACGTAGTTGTAGTTGTTGTGTGGAGTTGTGCGAGTTGATGCGAGAGGGCGTGCGAATCGTCGTTTCCGTGGTGTAGTGGTCATCACGTCTGTCTAACACACAGAAGGTCCCCAGTTCGAGCCTGGGCGGAAACATGCTTTTCAAACTACAAACAACTCTCAGAAAAATACCGACATTGTGACAACATCCATCAACCACACCATACGTACTCTCGCTTTGTCAATGTTGTACATCGACACAGCTACTCCGTGACCAACGCATGACAATCAGAAAACCCACCGTCGTCATCCAACAACCCATCTTCAGAGTACACACTAACGCATTGTCACACACACACACACACACACACACACACACACGGGAACGTGCAGGTTCGCCTGCGCGAAAACGCACCCACACCTGGGTATATTTATTGAGTGAGGACCGGACAGTCACACATACACACCCACGCATACGCCAAGTATAAACACACGCATTTACGCAAATACACATGCATTCGTTGAACACTCGACATTATCTCATGTCGGATGTCTGTCAATATCTGCAGCTTGTCAACAATTCTCACGATGATTTTGTGACTGAGATGTGAATCATTGTTTGTTGGTCGGTTCCAGTGTTCATTCGTATTGCGAGTGTCGACCATCCAGATATGGTGACGTGTACATGAGGATGCTTCTCGAGATCCCGACTGATCGATACCAACACTAATTCACAACGGATCAAGTGACACTGTTTACACTTCAATAATTTTTAGGACAGTGCTGTCTCAATGCGAGTACTCAGTGACCATCATATTGTTCAGTCGACTAGGATTCGAAGAGGACTTTGACGAGCGTGGTGTGACTACAACTCGTCGTCCATTGTCACCAACAAATGCATTGTTTCTACTAGGATTTATCCTACGAGCGATGTAGTCGAAAGTGCCTCACTGGCAGATATCATTTCAGACTGGATAGTATTGAGCACATGGTATGTGGTAGAGAATCGCAACAACAATGTGCTGGACATAGATTGCGCTGAGACACTGGTCTCTCTGTATTGTTCTCTCAGGATGGTGTGCAGTATGGTCGATACACTTGGTGATATGACGGTCGATTTCAGGTGATGCCGTATGTCAATGTGTTGAATGTTCTGAGTGGAGTGTTTCAGGTGTGCTCATAGTCGAGTCGATTGTGTGTAAGCGGCACAATGGGGCTTGTGGTGGAGTGGACCATCGTTGCTCATTACAATTGTCTGAGAGTATGACGAGCGTGACTGCAAGAAGCCGGTGTTGTGTGAAGCGAACCTGTGTTGGTGCACTTTGTGTTGAGTGCTCGTGACTGGTCGGTGACTCTACTGGATTGTGGTGACAGATGCTGTGTGTCTTGACCTGGTGTTGGTGAACATGTCGGTTGACAGGTTGATTGGCCAATGCGTGTTTGTGTGAGTTGTAGTCTTGCAGTGGGAGTGAACAGTCAAATGATTGTTTAGTTGTCTTGCTGGCAGCTGTGTTTGTTGATGGATTGTGTTTGTGTGTGAGTGTACGCGAGCGTGTAGACTTAGTGGATATGCATGTGAGTATGTGTTCGACTAGTCGAGGAGACGTAGTTGTAGTTGTTGTGTGGAGTTGTGCGAGTTGATGCGAGAGGGCGTGCGAATCGTCGTTTCCGTGGTGTAGTGGTCATCACGTCTGTCTAACACACAGAAGGTCCCCAGTTCGAGCCTGGGCGGAAACATGCTTTTCAAACTACAAACAACTCTCAGAAAAATACCGACATTGTGACAACATCCATCAACCACACCATACGTACTCTCGCTTTGTCAATGTTGTACATCGACACAGCTACTCCGTGACCAACGCATGACAATCAGAAAACCCACCGTCGTCATCCAACAACCCATCTTCAGAGTACACACTAACGCATTGTCACACACACACACACACACACACACACACACACGGGAACGTGCAGGTTCGCCTGCGCGAAAACGCACCCACACCTGGGTATATTTATTGAGTGAGGACCGGACAGTCACACATACACACCCACGCATACGCCAAGTATAAACACACGCATTTACGCAAATACACATGCATTCGTTGAACACTCGACATTATCTCATGTCGGATGTCTGTCAATATCTGCAGCTTGTCAACAATTCTCACGATGATTTTGTGACTGAGATGTGAATCATTGTTTGTTGGTCGGTTCCAGTGTTCATTCGTATTGCGAGTGTCGACCATCCAGATATGGTGACGTGTACATGAGGATGCTTCTCGAGATCCCGACTGATCGATACCAACACTAATTCACAACGGATCAAGTGACACTGTTTACACTTCAATAATTTTTAGGACAGTGCTGTCTCAATGCGAGTACTCAGTGACCATCATATTGTTCAGTCGACTAGGATTCGAAGAGGACTTTGACGAGCGTGGTGTGACTACAACTCGTCGTCCATTGTCACCAACAAATGCATTGTTTCTACTAGGATTTATCCTACGAGCGATGTAGTCGAAAGTGCCTCACTGGCAGATATCATTTCAGACTGGATAGTATTGAGCACATGGTATGTGGTAGAGAATCGCAACAACAATGTGCTGGACATAGATTGCGCTGAGACACTGGTCTCTCTGTATTGTTCTCTCAGGATGGTGTGCAGTATGGTCGATACACTTGGTGATATGACGGTCGATTTCAGGTGATGCCGTATGTCAATGTGTTGAATGTTCTGAGTGGAGTGTTTCAGGTGTGCTCATAGTCGAGTCGGTTGTGTGTAAGCGGCACAATGGGGCTTGTGGTGGAGTGGACCATCGTTGCTCATTACAATTGTCTGAGAGTATGACGAGCGTGACTGCAAGAAGCCGGTGTTGTGTGAAGCGAACCTGTGTTGGTGCACTTTGTGTTGAGTGCTCGTGACTGGTCGGTGACTCTACTGGATTGTGGTGACAGATGCTGTGTGTCTTGACCTGGTGTTGGTGAACATGTCGGTTGACAGGTTGATTGGCCAATGCGTGTTTGTGTGAGTTGTAGTCTTGCAGTGGGAGTGAACAGTCAAATGATTGTTTAGTTGTCTTGCTGGCAGCTGTGTTTGTTGATGGATTGTGTTTGTGTGTGAGTGTACGCGAGCGTGTAGACTTAGTGGATATGCATGTGAGTATGTGTTCGACTAGTCGAGGAGACGTAGTTGTAGTTGTTGTGTGGAGTTGTGCGAGTTGATGCGAGAGGGCGTGCGAATCGTCGTTTCCGTGGTGTAGTGGTCATCACGTCTGTCTAACACACAGAAGGTCCCCAGTTCGAGCCTGGGCGGAAACATGCTTTTCAAACTACAAACAACTCTCAGAAAAATACCGACATTGTGACAACATCCATCAACCACACCATACGTACTCTCGCTTTGTCAATGTTGTACATCGACACAGCTACTCCGTGACCAACGCATGACAATCAGAAAACCCACCGTCGTCATCCAACAACCCATCTTCAGAGTACACACTAACGCATTGTCACACACACACACACACACACACACACACACACACACGGGAACGTGCAGGTTCGCCTGCGCGAAAACGCACCCACACCTGGGTATATTTATTGAGTGAGGACCGGACAGTCACACATACACACCCACGCATACGCCAAGTATAAACACACGCATTTACGCAAATACACATGCATTCGTTGAACACTCGACATTATCTCATGTCGGATGTCTGTCAATATCTGCAGCTTGTCAACAATTCTCACGATGATTTTGTGACTGAGATGTGAATCATTGTTTGTTGGTCGGTTCCAGTGTTCATTCGTATTGCGAGTGTCGACCATCCAGATATGGTGACGTGTACATGAGGATGCTTCTCGAGATCCCGACTGATCGATACCAACACTAATTCACAACGGATCAAGTGACACTGTTTACACTTCAATAATTTTTAGGACAGTGCTGTCTCAATGCGAGTACTCAGTGACCATCATATTGTTCAGTCGACTAGGATTCGAAGAGGACTTTGACGAGCGTGGTGTGACTACAACTCGTCGTCCATTGTCACCAACAAATGCATTGTTTCTACTAGGATTTATCCTACGAGCGATGTAGTCGAAAGTGCCTCACTGGCAGATATCATTTCAGACTGGATAGTATTGAGCACATGGTATGTGGTAGAGAATCGCAACAACAATGTGCTGGACATAGATTGCGCTGAGACACTGGTCTCTCTGTATTGTTCTCTCAGGATGGTGTGCAGTATGGTCGATACACTTGGTGATATGACGGTCGATTTCAGGTGATGCCGTATGTCAATGTGTTGAATGTTCTGAGTGGAGTGTTTCAGGTGTGCTCATAGTCGAGTCGGTTGTGTGTAAGCGGCACAATGGGGCTTGTGGTGGAGTGGACCATCGTTGCTCATTACAATTGTCTGAGAGTATGACGAGCGTGACTGCAAGAAGCCGGTGTTGTGTGAAGCGAACCTGTGTTGGTGCACTTTGTGTTGAGTGCTCGTGACTGGTCGGTGACTCTACTGGATTGTGGTGACAGATGCTGTGTGTCTTGACCTGGTGTTGGTGAACATGTCGGTTGACAGGTTGATTGGCCAATGCGTGTTTGTGTGAGTTGTAGTCTTGCAGTGGGAGTGAACAGTCAAATGATTGTTTAGTTGTCTTGCTGGCAGCTGTGTTTGTTGATGGATTGTGTTTGTGTGTGAGTGTACGCGAGCGTGTAGACTTAGTGGATATGCATGTGAGTATGTGTTCGACTAGTCGAGGAGACGTAGTTGTAGTTGTTGTGTGGAGTTGTGCGAGTTGATGCGAGAGGGCGTGCGAATCGTCGTTTCCGTGGTGTAGTGGTCATCACGTCTGTCTAACACACAGAAGGTCCCCAGTTCGAGCCTGGGCGGAAACATGCTTTTCAAACTACAAACAACTCTCAGAAAAATACCGACATTGTGACAACATCCATCAACCACACCATACGTACTCTCGCTTTGTCAATGTTGTACATCGACACAGCTACTCCGTGACCAACGCATGACAATCAGAATACCCACCGTCGTCATCCAACAACCCATCTTCAGAGTACACACTAACGCATTGTCACACACACACACACACACACACACACACGGGAACGTGCAGGTTCGCCTGCGCGAAAACGCACCCACACCTGGGTATATTTATTGAGTGAGGACCGGACAGTCACACATACACACCCACGCATACGCCAAGTATAAACACACGCATTTACGCAAATACACATGCATTCGTTGAACACTCGACATTATCTCATGTCGGATGTCTGTCAATATCTGCAGCTTGTCAACAATTCTCACGATGATTTTGTGACTGAGATGTGAATCATTGTTTGTTGGTCGGTTCCAGTGTTCATTCGTATTGCGAGTGTCGACCATCCAGATATGGTGACGTGTACATGAGGATGCTTCTCGAGATCCCGACTGATCGATACCAACACTAATTCACAACGGATCAAGTGACACTGTTTACACTTGAATAATTTTTAGGACAGTGCTGTCTCAATGCGAGTACTCAGTGACCATCATATTGTTCAGTCGACTAGGATTCGAAGAGGACTTTGACGAGCGTGGTGTGACTACAACTCGTCGTCCATTGTCACCAACAAATGCATTGTTTCTACTAGGATTTATCCTACGAGCGATGTAGTCGAAAGTGCCTCACTGGCAGATATCATTTCAGACTGGATAGTATTGAGCACATGGTATGTGGTAGAGAATCGCAACAACAATGTGCTGGACATAGATTGCGCTGAGACACTGGTCTCTCTGTATTGTTCTCTCAGGATGGTGTGCAGTATGGTCGATACACTTGGTGATATGACGGTCGATTTCAGGTGATGCCGTATGTCAATGTGTTGAATGTTCTGAGTGGAGTGTTTCAGATGTGCTCATAGTCGAGTCGGTTGTGTGTAAGCGGCACAATGGGGCTTGTGGTGGAGTGGACCATCGTTGCTCATTACAATTGTCTGAGAGTATGACGAGCGTGACTGCAAGAAGCCGGTGTTGTGTGAAGCGAACCTGTGTTGGTGCACTTTGTGTTGAGTGCTCGTGACTGGTCGGTGACTCTACTGGATTGTGGTGACAGATGCTGTGTGTCTTGACCTGGTGTTGGTGAACATGTCGGTTGACAGGTTGATTGGCCAATGCGTGTTTGTGTGAGTTGTAGTCTTGCAGTGGGAGTGAACAGTCAAATGATTGTTTAGTTGTCTTGCTGGCAGCTGTGTTTGTTGATGGATTGTGTTTGTGTGTGAGTGTACGCGAGCGTGTAGACTTAGTGGATATGCATGTGAGTATGTGTTCGACTAGTCGAGGAGACGTAGTTGTAGTTGTTGTGTGGAGTTGTGCGAGTTGATGCGAGAGGGCGTGCGAATCGTCGTTTCCGTGGTGTAGTGGTCATCACGTCTGTCTAACACACAGAAGGTCCCCAGTTCGAGCCTGGGCGGAAACATGCTTTTCAAACTACAAACAACTCTCAGAAAAATACCGACATTGTGACAACATCCATCAACCACACCATACGTACTCTCGCTTTGTCAATGTTGTACATCGACACAGCTACTCCGTGACCAACGCATGACAATCAGAAAACCCACCGTCGTCATCCAACAACCCATCTTCAGAGTACACACTAACGCATTGTCACACACACACACACACACACACACACACGGGAACGTGCAGGTTCGCCTGCGCGAAAACGCACCCACACCTGGGTATATTTATTGAGTGAGGACCGGACAGTCACACATACACACCCACGCATACGCCAAGTATAAACACACGCATTTACGCAAATACACATGCATTCGTTGAACACTCGACATTATCTCATGTCGGATGTCTGTCAATATCTGCAGCTTGTCAACAATTCTCACGATGATTTTGTGACTGAGATGTGAATCATTGTTTGTTGGTCGGTTCCAGTGTTCATTCGTATTGCGAGTGTCGACCATCCAGATATGGTGACGTGTACATGAGGATGCTTCTCGAGATCCCGACTGATCGATACCAACACTAATTCACAACGGATCAAGTGACACTGTTTACACTTGAATAATTTTTAGGACAGTGCTGTCTCAATGCGAGTACTCAGTGACCATCATATTGTTCAGTCGACTAGGATTCGAAGAGGACTTTGACGAGCGTGGTGTGACTACAACTCGTCGTCCATTGTCACCAACAAATGCATTGTTTCTACTAGGATTTATCCTACGAGCGATGTAGTCGAAAGTGCCTCACTGGCAGATATCATTTCAGACTGGATAGTATTGAGCACATGGTATGTGGTAGAGAATCGCAACAACAATGTGCTGGACATAGATTGCGCTGAGACACTGGTCTCTCTGTATTGTTCTCTCAGGATGGTGTGCAGTATGGTCGATACACTTGGTGATATGACGGTCGATTTCAGGTGATGCCGTATGTCAATGTGTTGAATGTTCTGAGTGGAGTGTTTCAGGTGTGCTCATAGTCGAGTCGGTTGTGTGTAAGCGGCACAATGGGGCTTGTGGTGGAGTGGACCATCGTTGCTCATTACAATTGTCTGAGAGTATGACGAGCGTGACTGCAAGAAGCCGGTGTTGTGTGAAGCGAACCTGTGTTGGTGCACTTTGTGTTGAGTGCTCGTGACTGGTCGGTGACTCTACTGGATTGTGGTGACAGATGCTGTGTGTCTTGACCTGGTGTTGGTGAACATGTCGGTTGACAGGTTGATTGGCCAATGCGTGTTTGTGTGAGTTGTAGTCTTGCAGTGGGAGTGAACAGTCAAATGATTGTTTAGTTGTCTTGCTGGCAGCTGTGTTTGTTGATGGATTGTGTTTGTGTGTGAGTGTACGCGAGCGTGTAGACTTAGTGGATATGCATGTGAGTATGTGTTCGACTAGTCGAGGAGACGTAGTTGTAGTTGTTGTGTGGAGTTGTGCGAGTTGATGCGAGAGGGCGTGCGAATCGTCGTTTCCGTGGTGTAGTGGTCATCACGTCTGTCTAACACACAGAAGGTCCCCAGTTCGAGCCTGGTCGGAAACATGCTTTTCAAACTACAAACAACTCTCAGAAAAATACCGACATTGTGACAACATCCATCAACCACACCATACGTACTCTCGCTTTGTCAATGTTGTACATCGACACAGCTACTCCGTGACCAACGCATGACAATCAGAAAACCCACCGTCGTCATCCAACAACCCATCTTCAGAGTACACACTAACGCATTGTCACACACACACACACACACACACACACACGGGAACGTGCAGGTTCGCCTGCGCGAAAACGCACCCACACCTGGGTATATTTATTGAGTGAGGACCGGACAGTCACACATACACACCCACGCATACGCCAAGTATAAACACACGCATTTACGCAAATACACATGCATTCGTTGAACACTCGACATTATCTCATGTCGGATGTCTGTCAATATCTGCAGCTTGTCAACAATTCTCACGATGATTTTGTGACTGAGATGTGAATCATTGTTTGTTGGTCGGTTCCAGTGTTCATTCGTATTGCGAGTGTCGACCATCCAGATATGGTGACGTGTACATGAGGATGCTTCTCGAGATCCCGACTGATCGATACCAACACTAATTCACAACGGATCAAGTGACACTGTTTACACTTCAATAATTTTTAGGACAGTGCTGTCTCAATGCGAGTACTCAGTGACCATCATATTGTTCAGTCGACTAGGATTCGAAGAGGACTTTGACGAGCGTGGTGTGACTACAACTCGTCGTCCATTGTCACCAACAAATGCATTGTTTCTACTAGGATTTATCCTACGAGCGATGTAGTCGAAAGTGCCTCACTGGCAGATATCATTTCAGACTGGATAGTATTGAGCACATGGTATGTGGTAGAGAATCGCAACAACAATGTGCTGGACATAGATTGCGCTGAGACACTGGTCTCTCTGTATTGTTCTCTCAGGATGGTGTGCAGTATGGTCGATACACTTGGTGATATGACGGTCGATTTCAGGTGATGCCGTATGTCAATGTGTTGAATGTTCTGAGTGGAGTGTTTCAGGTGTGCTCATAGTCGAGTCGGTTGTGTGTAAGCGGCACAATGGGGCTTGTGGTGGAGTGGACCATCGTTGCTCATTACAATTGTCTGAGAGTATGACGAGCGTGACTGCAAGAAGCCGGTGTTGTGTGAAGCGAACCTGTGTTGGTGCACTTTGTGTTGAGTGCTCGTGACTGGTCGGTGACTCTACTGGATTGTGGTGACAGATGCTGTGTGTCTTGACCTGGTGTTGGTGAACATGTCGGTTGACAGGTTGATTGGCCAATGCGTGTTTGTGTGAGTTGTAGTCTTGCAGTGGGAGTGAACAGTCAAATGATTGTTTAGTTGTCTTGCTGGCAGCTGTGTTTGTTGATGGATTGTGTTTGTGTGTGAGTGTACGCGAGCGTGTAGACTTAGTGGATATGCATGTGAGTATGTGTTCGACTAGTCGAGGAGACGTAGTTGTAGTTGTTGTGTGGAGTTGTGCGAGTTGATGCGAGAGGGCGTGCGAATCGTCGTTTCCGTGGTGTAGTGGTCATCACGTCTGTCTAACACACAGAAGGTCCCCAGTTCGAGCCTGGTCGGAAACATGCTTTTCAAACTACAAACAACTCTCAGAAAAATACCGACATTGTGACAACATCCATCAACCACACCATACGTACTCTCGCTTTGTCAATGTTGTACATCGACACAGCTACTCCGTGACCAACGCATGACAATCAGAAAACCCACCGTCGTCATCCAACAACCCATCTTCAGAGTACACACTAACGCATTGTCACACACACACACACACACACACACACACACGGGAACGTGCAGGTTCGCCTGCGCGAAAACGCACCCACACCTGGGTATATTTATTGAGTGAGGACCGGACAGTCACACATACACACCCACGCATACGCCAAGTATAAACACACGCATTTACGCAAATACACATGCATTCGTTGAACACTCGACATTATCTCATGTCGGATGTCTGTCAATATCTGCAGCTTGTCAACAATTCTCACGATGATTTTGTGACTGAGATGTGAATCATTGTTTGTTGGTCGGTTCCAGTGTTCATTCGTATTGCGAGTGTCGACCATCCAGATATGGTGACGTGTACATGAGGATGCTTCTCGAGATCCCGACTGATCGATACCAACACTAATTCACAACGGATCAAGTGACACTGTTTACACTTCAATAATTTTTAGGACAGTGCTGTCTCAATGCGAGTACTCAGTGACCATCATATTGTTCAGTCGACTAGGATTCGAAGAGGACTTTGACGAGCGTGGTGTGACTACAACTCGTCGTCCATTGTCACCAACAAATGCATTGTTTCTACTAGGATTTATCCTACGAGCGATGTAGTCGAAAGTGCCTCACTGGCAGATATCATTTCAGACTGGATAGTATTGAGCACATGGTATGTGGTAGAGAATCGCAACAACAATGTGCTGGACATAGATTGCGCTGAGACACTGGTCTCTCTGTATTGTTCTCTCAGGATGGTGTGCAGTATGGTCGATACACTTGGTGATATGACGGTCGATTTCAGGTGATGCCGTATGTCAATGTGTTGAATGTTCTGAGTGGAGTGTTTCAGGTGTGCTCATAGTCGAGTCGATTGTGTGTAAGCGGCACAATGGGGCTTGTGGTGGAGTGGACCATCGTTGCTCATTACAATTGTCTGAGAGTATGACGAGCGTGACTGCAAGAAGCCGGTGTTGTGTGAAGCGAACCTGTGTTGGTGCACTTTGTGTTGAGTGCTCGTGACTGGTCGGTGACTCTACTGGATTGTGGTGACAGATGCTGTGTGTCTTGACCTGGTGTTGGTGAACATGTCGGTTGACAGGTTGATTGGCCAATGCGTGTTTGTGTGAGTTGTAGTCTTGCAGTGGGAGTGAACAGTCAAATGATTGTTTAGTTGTCTTGCTGGCAGCTGTGTTTGTTGATGGATTGTGTTTGTGTGTGAGTGTACGCGAGCGTGTAGACTTAGTGGATATGCATGTGAGTATGTGTTCGACTAGTCGAGGAGACGTAGTTGTAGTTGTTGTGTGGAGTTGTGCGAGTTGATGCGAGAGGGCGTGCGAATCGTCGTTTCCGTGGTGTAGTGGTCATCACGTCTGTCTAACACACAGAAGGTCCCCAGTTCGAGCCTGGTCGGAAACATGCTTTTCAAACTACAAACAACTCTCAGAAAAATACCGACATTGTGACAACATCCATCAACCACACCATACGTACTCTCGCTTTGTCAATGTTGTACATCGACACAGCTACTCCGTGACCAACGCATGACAATCAGAAAACCCACCGTCGTCATCCAACAACCCATCTTCAGAGTACACACTAACGCATTGTCACACACACACACACACACACACACACACGGGAACGTGCAGGTTCGCCTGCGCGAAAACGCACCCACACCTGGGTATATTTATTGAGTGAGGACCGGACAGTCACACATACACACCCACGCATACGCCAAGTATAAACACACGCATTTACGCAAATACACATGCATTCGTTGAACACTCGACATTATCTCATGTCGGATGTCTGTCAATATCTGCAGCTTGTCAACAATTCTCACGATGATTTTGTGACTGAGACGTGAATCATTGTTTGTTGATCGGTTCCAGTGTTCATTCGTATTGCGAGTGTCGACCATCCAGATATGGTGACGTGTACATGAGGATGCTTCTCGAGATCCCGACTGATCGATACCAACACTAATTCACAACGGATCAAGTGACACTGTTTACACTTGAATAATTTTTAGGACAGTGCTGTCTCAATGCGAGTACTCAGTGACCATCATATTGTTCAGTCGACTAGGATTCGAAGAGGACTTTGACGAGCGTGGTGTGACTACAACTCGTCGTCCATTGTCACCAACAAATGCATTGTTTCTACTAGGATTTATCCTACGAGCGATGTAGTCGAAAGTGCCTCACTGGCAGATATCATTTCAGACTGGATAGTATTGAGCACATGGTATGTGGTAGAGAATCGCAACAACAATGTGCTGGACATAGATTGCGCTGAGACACTGGTCTCTCTGTATTGTTCTCTCAGGATGGTGTGCAGTATGGTCGATACACTTGGTGATATGACGGTCGATTTCAGGTGATGCCGTATGTCAATGTGTTGAATGTTCTGAGTGGAGTGTTTCAGGTGTGCTCATAGTCGAGTCGGTTGTGTGTAAGCGGCACAATGGGGCTTGTGGTGGAGTGGACCATCGTTGCTCATTACAATTGTCTGAGAGTATGACGAGCGTGACTGCAAGAAGCCGGTGTTGTGTGAAGCGAACCTGTGTTGGTGCACTTTGTGTTGAGTGCTCGTGACTGGTCGGTGACTCTACTGGATTGTGGTGACAGATGCTGTGTGTCTTGACCTGGTGTTGGTGAACATGTCGGTTGACAGGTTGATTGGCCAATGCGTGTTTGTGTGAGTTGTAGTCTTGCAGTGGGAGTGAACAGTCAAATGATTGTTTAGTTGTCTTGCTGGCAGCTGTGTTTGTTGATGGATTGTGTTTGTGTGTGAGTGTACGCGAGCGTGTAGACTTAGTGGATATGCATGTGAGTATGTGTTCGACTAGTCGAGGAGACGTAGTTGTAGTTGTTGTGTGGAGTTGTGCGAGTTGATGCGAGAGGGCGTGCGAATCGTCGTTTCCGTGGTGTAGTGGTCATCACGTCTGTCTAACACACAGAAGGTCCCCAGTTCGAGCCTGGGCGGAAACATGCTTTTCAAACTACAAACAACTCTCAGAAAAATACCGACATTGTGACAACATCCATCAACCACACCATACGTACTCTCGCTTTGTCAATGTTGTACATCGACACAGCTACTCCGTGACCAACGCATGACAATCAGAAAACCCACCGTCGTCATCCAACAACCCATCTTCAGAGTACACACTAACGCATTGTCACACACACACACACACACACACGGGAACGTGCAGGTTCGCCTGCGCGAAAACGCACCCACACCTGGGTATATTTATTGAGTGAGGACCGGACAGTCACACATACACACCCACGCATACGCCAAGTATAAACACACGCATTTACGCAAATACACATGCATTCGTTGAACACTCGACATTATCTCATGTCGGATGTCTGTCAATATCTGCAGCTTGTCAACAATTCTCACGATGATTTTGTGACTGAGATGTGAATCATTGTTTGTTGATCGGTTCCAGTGTTCATTCGTATTGCGAGTGTCGACCATCCAGATATGGTGACGTGTACATGAGGATGCTTCTCGAGATCCCGACTGATCGATACCAACACTAATCCACAACGGATCAAGTGACACTGTTTACACTTGAATAATTTTTAGGACAGTGCTGTCTCAATGCGAGTACTCAGTGACCATCATATTGTTCAGTCGACTAGGATTCGAAGAGGACTTTGACGAGCGTGGTGTGACTACAACTCGTCGTCCATTGTCACCAACAAATGCATTGTTTCTACTAGGATTTATCCTACGAGCGATGTAGTCGAAAGTGCCTCACTGGCAGATATCATTTCAGACTGGATAGTATTGAGCACATGGTATGTGGTAGAGAATCGCAACAACAATGTGCTGGACATAGATTGCGCTGAGACACTGGTCTCTCTGTATTGTTCTCTCAGGATGGTGTGCAGTATGGTCGATACACTTGGTGATATGACGGTCGATTTCAGGTGATGCCGTATGTCAATGTGTTGAATGTTCTGAGTGGAGTGTTTCAGGTGTGCTCATGGTCGAGTCGGTTGTGTGTAAGCGGCACAATGGGGCTTGTGGTGGAGTGGACCATCGTTGCTCATTACAATTGTCTGAGAGTATGACGAGCGTGACTGCAAGAAGCCGGTGTTGTGTGAAGCGAACCTGTGTTGGTGCACTTTGTGTTGAGTGCTCGTGACTGGTCGGTGACTCTACTGGATTGTGGTGACAGATGCTGTGTGTCTTGACCTGGTGTTGGTGAACATGTCGGTTGACAGGTTGATTGGCCAATGCGTGTTTGTGTGAGTTGTAGTCTTGCAGTGGGAGTGAACAGTCAAATGATTGTTTAGTTGTCTTGCTGGCAGCTGTGTTTGTTGATGGATTGTGTTTGTGTGTGAGTGTACGCGAGCGTGTAGACTTAGTGGATATGCATGTGAGTATGTGTTCGACTAGTCGAGGAGACGTAGTTGTAGTTGTTGTGTGGAGTTGTGCGAGTTGATGCGAGAGGGCGTGCGAATCGTCGTTTCCGTGGTGTAGTGGTCATCACGTCTGTCTAACACACAGAAGGTCCCCAGTTCGAGCCTGGTCGGAAACATGCTTTTCAAACTACAAACAACTCTCAGAAAAATACCGACATTGTGACAACATCCATCAACCACACCATACGTACTCTCGCTTTGTCAATGTTGTACATCGACACAGCTACTCCGTGACCAACGCATGACAATCAGAAAACCCACCGTCGTCATCCAACAACCCGTCTTCAGAGTACACACTAACGCATTGTCACACACACACACACACACACACACACACACGGGAACGTGCAGGTTCGCCTGCGCGAAAACGCACCCACACCTGGGTATATTTATTGAGTGAGGACCGGACAGTCACACATACACACCCACGCATACGCCAAGTATAAACACACGCATTTACGCAAATACACATGCATTCGTTGAACACTCGACATTATCTCATGTCGGATGTCTGTCAATATCTGCAGCTTGTCAACAATTCTCACGATGATTTTGTGACTGAGACGTGAATCATTGTTTGTTGATCGGTTCCAGTGTTCATTCGTATTGCGAGTGTCGACCATCCAGATATGGTGACGTGTACATGAGGATGCTTCTCGAGATCCCGACTGATCGATACCAACACTAATCCACAACGGATCAAGTGACACTGTTTACACTTCAATAATTTTTAGGACAGTGCTGTCTCAATGCGAGTACTCAGTGACCATCATATTGTTCAGTCGACTAGGATTCGAAGAGGACTTTGACGAGCGTGGTGTGACTACAACTCGTCGTCCATTGTCACCAACAAATGCATTGTTTCTACTAGGATTTATCCTACGAGCGATGTAGTCGAAAGTGCCTCACTGGCAGATATCATTTCAGACTGGATAGTATTGAGCACATGGTATGTGGTAGAGAATCGCAACAACAATGTGCTGGACATAGATTGCGCTGAGACACTGGTCTCTCTGTATTGTTCTCTCAGGATGGTGTGCAGTATGGTCGATACACTTGGTGATATGACGGTCGATTTCAGGTGATGCCGTATGTCAATGTGTTGAATGTTCTGAGTGGAGTGTTTCAGGTGTGCTCATAGTCGAGTCGATTGTGTGTAAGCGGCACAATGGGGCTTGTGGTGGAGTGGACCATCGTTGCTCATTACAATTGTCTGAGAGTATGACGAGCGTGACTGCAAGAAGCCGGTGTTGTGTGAAGCGAACCTGTGTTGGTGCACTTTGTGTTGAGTGCTCGTGACTGGTCGGTGACTCTACTGGATTGTGGTGACAGATGCTGTGTGTCTTGACCTGGTGTTGGTGAACATGTCGGTTGACAGGTTGATTGGCCAATGCGTGTTTGTGTGAGTTGTAGTCTTGCAGTGGGAGTGAACAGTCAAATGATTGTTTAGTTGTCTTGCTGGCAGCTGTGTTTGTTGATGGATTGTGTTTGTGTGTGAGTGTACGCGAGCGTGTAGACTTAGTGGATATGCATGTGAGTATGTGTTCGACTAGTCGAGGAGACGTAGTTGTAGTTGTTGTGTGGAGTTGTGCGAGTTGATGCGAGAGGGCGTGCGAATCGTCGTTTCCGTGGTGTAGTGGTCATCACGTCTGTCTAACACACAGAAGGTCTCCAGTTCGAGCCTGGGCGGAAACATGCTTTTCAAACTACAAACAACTCTCAGAAAAATACCGACATTGTGACAACATCCATCAACCACACCATACGTACTCTCGCTTTGTCAATGTTGTACATCGACACAGCTACTCCGTGACCAACGCATGACAATCAGAAAACCCACCGTCGTCATCCAACAACCCATCTTCAGAGTACACACTAACGCATTGTCACACACACACACACACACACACACACACACACGGGAACGTGCAGGTTCGCCTGCGCGAAAACGCACCCACACCTGGGTATATTTATTGAGTGAGGACCGGACAGTCACACATACACACCCACGCATACGCCAAGTATAAACACACGCATTTACGCAAATACACATGCATTCGTTGAACACTCGACATTATCTCATGTCGGATGTCTGTCAATATCTGCAGCTTGTCAACAATTCTCACGATGATTTTGTGACCGAGACGTGAATCATTGTTTGTTGATCGGTTCCAGTGTTCATTCGTATTGCGAGTGTCGACCATCCAGATATGGTGACGTGTACATGAGGATGCTTCTCGAGATCCCGACTGATCGATACCAACACTAATTCACAACGGATCAAGTGACACTGTTTACACTTGAATAATTTTTAGGACAGTGCTGTCTCAATGCGAGTACTCAGTGACCATCATATTGTTCAGTCGACTAGGATTCGAAGAGGACTGTAGTGGCTGTGCTTCTATAATTAATCACCCTCGAACCGTTATCGTATAATCTTCAACGATGTTTGAAATCAGAAGGCAAAGAGAAGCAGCTACTACAGTTTATTTAGTAGATAATTCGGACCAGACAGCAGAGAGGCAAAATGAATGAGCAAGCGAACTACGATTGTAGTAGTAGCAAGTAGTTGTAGTAGTTGTTGTAGTAGTTAATGGGTGCAAATGTACACATATATATATGTATAGGAAAATGGATGAGTCAGCGAATAGATTAAGCAGTTAATAATGAAGCTAGCCGAATGAATACATGCGTAGGCGCTAAACAATGTTCAAGCATATGTATTTCATACAAGCATAATAATAAAGATAGTATAACAAGTTGTTATATCATGGATGACTTTGTCCACTAAATAAGTTAACAAAAAGGGCTTAACTGGGTTAAATGAAAATAAACCCATTAGCACGTGAGTCGCTATAATAGCTCCCCCCTGCAAACAAAGATATATGGAAAAATGTCTGTGTTTGCACAAAAAATAGTAAACTGAGCAGGGTAGTTACAATCGTTTGAAAAAATGGTTTGTACAAAATTAAGATGAAGTTAGTGTGTGCTGTACATTTGTTTTGTGCCCGTCCGTGAGGTTATAAAAAATAATAGCAATAAATAGAAGGAATGCGGTATTGCTTTACATTTTAAATAAAAATTATACGTGTAAGTGTAGGGGTACATAAGATATGTTGAGTTTTATAGCGTATAACATGAAATTAGTAATGCATGTGTATACAATGAAGTGGAAGTTATAATTAATATTTAAAATAGTAGAAAATTATTAATAGAAGATTGCAGCGACATAACGTTGGGGCCATCTTACTCTTCGACCAGACTTTGTGGTTACTGGATTTTCTTTGTTTGTGTTCGTCGATGTCGTTGATGATTGGAACTGACGTTTCGATGATTCAACGGTTTTCGCAGTATCTGTATGTACTGGCTGATCGCAGGCTTCGATGAAAGCTGGTTTGACTCGGTCGATGCTAATTACATCCGTTTTTCCAGCTTTGTCTACCGTAATAGTTTTGTCGTCTCTTTTAATCACCTTAAATGGACCATCGTACGCCGGTTGTAAGGGACGTTGCACATTATCCCTTCTTATAAACACATGGGTACTGTCACTTAGTTGTTTGGGTATGTAGACACGGCGTTGATGTTGTCTTGGAAGCGTTATCCTTAGACTACTCATATGCTGCTTAAGACGCTGTACATAGTCCGCTATATCAGTTGGGACGCTTTTACCTGCAGTGAAAAACTCTCCTGGCAGACGTAGTGTGGTTCCATAAACCAATTCTGCTGGGCAGCATTCTATATCTTGTTTGATTGTTGATCTTAAGCTCAACATGACTAACGGTAGCTTGCTGGCCCAATCGTTATTGCTGATGACAGCTGTAAGCGAAGCTTTAAGTTGCCGATGCAATCTCTCTACCATACCATTCGACATCGGATGGTAGGATGTTGTGCGAATTCGTTTGATTCCGAGTAGTTCTGTGAGTTGTTGGAAGAGGCGGCTCTCGAATTGAGCTCCTCTATCGGTTGTAATATTAGTAGGTACACCATAATGGGAAATCCAATGCTCTACTAGGGTTTTTGCGATAGTTTCGGCTGTAATATCTTTTATGGGCACAGCTACAGGCCATCGTGTGAATCTATCAATGCAAGTGAAAATGTAACTAAAGCCATTCGAAACCGGCAGTGGTCCTATAATATCGATATGTACGTGCTCGAATCTGTTATCGGGATGACGGAAATGACCTACTGCGGAACTGGTGTGGCGATGTATCTTAACTCTCTGGCATTTTATACACGCTTGCGTCCAATTACGAATATCCCGATTCATACTTGGCCATACGAAACGTTCGCTGATTAGTTTGATGGTGGCCTTTATTCCGGGATGCGAAATATTGTGCATGGCTTCGAAAATGTTTCGCCTTAGCGGCTTTGGAATAAATGGTCTTGGTTGACCTGTAGAAATATCGCAGGTGATGCTTACTTCTTCCAATGGAGTTTCTTTGAGAACTAACGAGGTTGTGTTGGCAGACTTTAGTCTGTTTAACTCGACGTCGATATTTTGTAATGCTGCTAACTTGTGATAATCGATTTCAGACTGGATGAGAGCGTTGACCATCGTCCTGGATAACGCGTCTGCCACTTCGTTACTATTACCTTTGATATACTGTATGTTGGACGTGAATTGGGAAATAAATTCTAATTGTCGGATTTCCCTCGGCGAGTAGTTGTCCTGTTTGGCGTTCAATGCTTTTGTGAGGGGTTTATGGTCTGTATATACTGTGAAAATGGTACCCTCAATCATATGTCGGAAATGCTTTATTGCTAAGTAAATCGCTAGGAGTTCTCTTCCGAAAGTACTATATCTTGTTTGTGTCGGATTCAGTCTTTTCGAAAAAAATGAGAGCGGTTCCCATATGCCATTTACTAATTGTTGTAAAACGGCTCCTACCGCTACGTCTGATGCATCCGTCATGATAGCTAACGGTGTTTCGCTCTTTCGTCTAGTTAGTGTCACTTCTTTATTTAGTGCTTTTTTAGCGTTCTCGAATGCTTGAATCGCGTCTGGTGATAATTGGAATGTCCGTGCGTTTCCGCGTAATGCATCTGTTAGTGGTTGCAATATTGACGCGCAATTCGGGATAAATCGTCTGTAATAATTTATTAACCCAAGAAATCGGCGTAACTTTTTCCATGAATCGGGTAGGGGATAATTTTTGATGGCGTCGACTTCTGTTGCTATTGGTGTGATGCCTTGAGAAGTTATATTGTGACCTAGGAACTGTAAAGATTCTTTTCCGAATTCACACTTCTCAATATTTATAGAAATACCATGTTCTCTGAGTCGCATAAATAATTGCCGTAGTTGTTGTATATGCTCATCTTTAGTGGTGCTAGCTACTAATAAATCGTCGATATACGCGTATACTCCAGGCAAACCTCTAATGACCTGGTCGATAAACCGTTGAAAGGTTTGTGCTGCGTTAGTCAGTCCAAAAGGCATACGCAGGAATTCATATAGCCCAAATCGGGTTGTTACTGCTGTCTTCGGTATGTCTTGTGGGGCAACAGGGATGTGGTAGTATGCTCTGACTAAGTCGATCTTCGAGAAGATAGTAGTGCCCTCAATACTGTAGGTGAAATCATGAATGTGCGGTATAGGGTATCTATCAGCTACTGTTTGTTTGTTCAGTGCTCTGTAGTCTCCACATGGCCTAACCTCTCCATTCTTTTTCGGGGCCATATGTAGCGGGGATGCCCACGGGCTGTTCGATGGCCTTATAATGCCTAGCCTCATTAGCTTGTCGAATTCCTGTTTTGCGATAGCTAGTCTTTTGGGATCTAACCTTCTTGGTCTTGCATTGATTGGTGGACCATTCGTTACGATGTGATGCTGAATAGAATGTTTGAGATCCGCTTTATTGTATGTTACTTTTACGAGTTCAGGGAACTCCCTTAACAACAATTTATATGGATCACCACGACTTTTATCTATCACAAGGTTCATTGAAACGGCTTCCGTAAGTATTCCTCTTATCGAAGTGGTTTGACTGCCGTTTATAAGTCTGTGTCGTCTAGAGTCTACTAGCAGGTCAAAGTTACATAAGAAATCTATGCCTATTATGGGCATCGATACGTCTGCTATGACAAAGTTCCAGCGGTATGAAGCGCCACGTCCAAAATCTAGGGACAATTTCCGTTTGCCATATGTCTTAATATCTGATTTGTTTGCTGCTCTTAACACTAATGACGGATTAATGTTTTTTCTTTCCTCGTTAAATGGAGGTACTACGCTAATTTCCGCTCCAGTGTCAACTAAGAATTGTGCGCCAGTGGTTCGGTCTTGTATATAAAAGAGGCGACTATTTTCAGGCATTATGTGTGTTGATGCCGTTGCCATTGATACTCGTGAGTATCGGTTACTAGCCCTGTTAAATCTACAAGGTTGTAGGCACTTTCTAGCCCTGTAGCCGAACATTTGATGATACCAACATATCGCGGGAGTTGTGCGTCGTCTAGAAGTTGACCGGGTCCTTTCACGCGAGCGATCTCGCGATGACCTTCGTGGTTTTTCTCTCTGCGTTAATTCTGTGAGTTTGCGGCATAAAACATTTATTTCCTTCTGTAGAGTATCAAGTCTATCATCTACTGTCACGTTGTGTAGTGGAGGGCTTGCTTGCTTGCTTCTTTCGTATATTCTATCGGCTATCTTTGCTATATTGTCTAAATCAGCATCCGTATCTCCCACAGCTAGGATCTGCTGTATGTTTGCCGGGAGTCGGCGGAGCCACAGTTGATAAAAGAGATTATTGTCAATGTGTCTATCGCCAAGTAGACTTTTCATATAATTTTTTAGCTGTGATGGGGTTCTATCTCCAATTTGTACTTGGCTAAGGAGTTGTTCGACGGCTTGTTGGTCACTGAGAGAGAGAGTTTTGATTACTGCCTCTTTTAGCACGTCGTATGGTTTCTCTGTGTCTGGTTTTGCTAGTGCCTCTCGAACGCTGTCAGCTACTTCGTCTGGGAGTAGTGTGCTTGTCAGGCCGAACTTATCCTTTTGCAAAAGAATGCGGTTAGCGAGAAAATAATTTTCAAGTCTTATAAACCAGAGTTTTGGGTCTGTTATTTTAAAAGAAGGGGCAGGGAGGTTAAGAGACCTCACGGACGAGGCTTGCTGTACGCTTGAAACTGTGTTTTCATAAGACATGCTTATAAAAATTAAGTAGCACACGAAAATAATTTAGTAGTCACAAGGAAAAATAGGTGGGCAAAAACAATGATAATAAAAAAATGGCACAATTTATAAAATGGAACAGACTTACTAAATTGCACCAATATATCAATTGTTTATGGATAATTGTTATTTATTATGATTATAATCGTCACGTTTAATAATGTTTGCGAAATAATGTAAGTGTAATTAGAATAATAATATAAATCCACAGTTGCAATTATAGTTCATTTGATAATCCAAATTGAGATGAAAAGAATCGGATTTTTGGAATTTGATTATTTCGCCAAAATTCGCTTCCCGTTCTCACGTCGGGATTACCAATTCTGTAGTGGCTGTGCTTCTATAATTAATCACCCTCGAACCGTTATCGTATAATCTTCAACGATGTTTGAAATCAGAAGGCAAAGAGAAGCAGCTACTACAGTTTATTTAGTAGATAATTCGGACCAGACAGCAGAGAGGCAAAATGAATGAGCAAGCGAACTACGATTGTAGTAGTAGCAAGTAGTTGTAGTAGTTGTTGTAGTAGTTAATGGGTGCAAATGTACACATATATATATGTATAGGAAAATGGATGAGTCAGCGAATAGATTAAGCAGTTAATAATGAAGCTAGCCGAATGAATACATGCGTAGGCGCTAAACAATGTTCAAGCATATGTATTTCATACAAGCATAATAATAAAGATAGTATAACAAGTTGTTATATCATGGATGACTTTGTCCACTAAATAAGTTAACAAAAAGGGCTTAACTGGGTTAAATGAAAATAAACCCATTAGCACGTGAGTCGCTATAGGACTTTGACGAGCGTGGTGTGACTACAACTCGTCGTCCATTGTCACCAACAAATGCATTGTTTCTACTAGGATTTATCCTACGAGCGATGTAGTCGAAAGTGCCTCACTGGCAGATATCATTTCAGACTGGATAGTATTGAGCACATGGTATGTGGTAGAGAATCGCAACAACAATGTGCTGGACATAGATTGCGCTGAGACACTGGTCTCTCTGTATTGTTCTCTCAGGATGGTGTGCAGTATGGTCGATACACTTGGTGATATGACGGTCGATTTCAGGTGATGCCGTATGTCAATGTGTTGAATGTTCTGAGTGGAGTGTTTCAGGTGTGCTCATAGTCGAGTCGGTTGTGTGTAAGCGGCACAATGGGGCTTGTGGTGGAGTGGACCATCGTTGCTCATTACAATTGTCTGAGAGTATGACGAGCGTGACTGCAAGAAGCCGGTGTTGTGTGAAGCGAACCTGTGTTGGTGCACTTTGTGTTGAGTGCTCGTGACTGGTCGGTGACTCTACTGGATTGTGGTGACAGATGCTGTGTGTTGTGGCAAGCCCATTTGGCCACTGTATCATCTGTCTATTCATTGTAACTTAGACTCTTAATTCACTATGTTAATTTCGGTGTGTATTATCGAATGCATGTCTGTACATTAACTTTTAAACTATTTTCCTATTGGTTTCAACGTGCAGATAATCGATAATTTATCTACACCCGATTAACCCTCAAATATATATGGATTTTTAACAAACTCACTCACTCTCTCTGTTCCCATCGTGTGCTTGCTCACAATACGCTTGTGGATTATCATTATTCATTAATAATAAACTATCTCCATAACTGGTGTTCAGGCTTCTTAATAATCTCGAGTAAATCCGTAATTCTACTAAGGGATTAAGCCTACCTTAAATACTCAGTTACGGAATATTATTATTTGGAGTCAGATATTAAGGACATTACCCTTAACATATTGGTTAGCTGCCGCCTCAACAGTGTCTTGACCTGGTGTTGGTGAACATGTCGGTTGACAGGTTGATTGGCCAATGCGTGTTTGTGTGAGTTGTAGTCTTGCAGTGGGAGTGAACAGTCAAATGATTGTTTAGTTGTCTTGCTGGCAGCTGTGTTTGTTGATGGATTGTGTTTGTGTGTGAGTGTACGCGAGCGTGTAGACTTAGTGGATATGCATGTGAGTATGTGTTCGACTAGTCGAGGAGACGTAGTTGTAGTTGTTGTGTGGAGTTGTGCGAGTTGATGCGAGAGGGCGTGCGAATCTTGCTTTCCTTTTTGTAGTTTTCTTCGTGTCTCTCTGGTTTGTATTTTTTTGTTTTTTTTTACTTATTCCATTGTTTGCTTTGTAATATATTTCCGATATACGAATGCTGAATTTTTTTTGTCGGTTTTCAATTGCGGATAGTTTGTTTTTGAGTATATTCTCTCTGTTTTGCGTATTTTTAAATTTTTAACACTTTTATTTTGAGAGATTTTTGTTTTGTTTATTTTATTGAGTTATGTTTCTAGTGATATGTTCATTTTCGACAGATCTCAATGGATATACTACATGCATTTGATTGCTCTTTTATGCTTGTATGGAATTATCAGGACTTCTCGTCCTATACTTGGAGGATACGGCCGTCCACTTCTCAGGTGTTTCGTGGTGGTCTAGCTTTAATTGACACATGAATCCAACTGGTAAGTTAATCTTATCATTGATATAAAATGTCATTTAAGATGTATTAGAATTATCCTTCGTTTATTTTTGATATCTTTACCTCCTTCTCACTCTATACTGATATCGTTATCAGTTTAGATCACTTCATATCTATCGCGGTTTCTACAAGTTATTGATTACACACGAACATTTACAGTTCAGCTGTTTCTAAAATCCATTTTCACTTAACATCTCTTCTTACCCATTAAAAGTCTTCTGTTTAGATCAATTTTAATAAAATTTTTCACCAAGTTTTAATGGATTGAAGTCTTTAATAAGAAGGCAATTAAAAGAATATTATTTTTAAGAAATGCCGGATATATTTATGAAATATTTATCCCTGAATTCGTCACAACTTTATTACTATATTGGTTTGTGATACGTATATCGACATAAGTAGTATGTAACGCAATCCAGAAATAGAATGTCTGGCAATAGAGTGTTGAGAAGATCGAAGAAGGAAAAACGAACAGAAAGCGATTGATATGAAAATGAAGAAACAATGAAATTCGAGACAATTAATGAACACTTTGCAAATGACAGTTCTACTGTATGAGACGGAAGCTTAGAGAATCACGAAAGCTATTGATTAGAAGATACAAGTGTTTATTAACAATTGTCTACGCAAAATACTTCGGATCCATTGACCAGACACTATCAGCAACAACCTATTGTGAGAGAGAACAAACCAGATTCAAGCGGAGGAAGAAATCAGGAAGAAGTGTTGGAAGTGGATAGGACACACATGAAGAAAAGCACCCAACTGCGCACAAGACAAACCCTCACATGGAATCCTCATGTCTTAAGGAGGAGAGGAAGATCAAATAACACATTACGTCGAGAAATGGAGACAGACATGAGAAGAATGAATAACAACTGAATAGAACTAGAAAGGAAGACTCAGGACAGAATGCTAGTCGGTGGCCTATGCTCCATTGGGTGTAACAGGCGCAAGTAAGTAAGTATCGGAGTATGAATTTTTCTATTTTATCAAGTAACTCTGTAATTTTGTGCAAAATATAATCGGTTATCCTAACCTGTGTTCTCCTACACTACACTATTAATTATAAATAAGTTAAATATTTAATCACAGGAAATTTTACTCAACTATGCATCAATATGAATTTATAGTAGTAGACAATATATACATTTAAAGGTCAACAAAGTTAATTATTGATTGTAAATTATAACCAGCTTAACCCTATCTAATATACTGTTTTTCAATGATAACTTCTTCGAGTTTTCTTACAACTATAATGATAATAATCAGAGGATATTCTATTCCAATCCTAATAACCTTAAGTTATAGAGATTATTTCATGTTTAATTTCTTGATTTATCTTGCTTCATTTGAATCAGTTACTAATCCAAAACGAAACATTTACCATATTTTGTTATAATATTACCATTATCATGGTACTTTTTTATTTTATCAGAATGAGATTTTGTGGAGATTATAGTCATTTTAATAATTGGATTCATGAGTCAATTGAAGCTAAACCACCATGGACAACCTGGAAGTACTGAACGGCCGTTTCGTCCTAGTATGGGACTACTCAGCAGTGCGCATCCACGATCACGCACCACGCGAGATTCAACACAAGGACCTATCAGTCTCACGCCAGGCGCCTAACCAACTAGACCACTGAGCCAGCCGGCATCCAACGGTGTTAATGTCTAATTTCAACCAATCCACGAAGTTGCGCCACCGTACACCATTGTCATCAGTGAGTTAATATCTCACAACCGACCTGATTGAACTCCACTGGTAACGGCATCTCACTAGAACTTCAAGAGTATCTCTTGAAGTCAGTCACTAGTAAGCAGATGATTATTATTCGAAGGGGTTTTGTGGAGATTGTTTAGAAATTTCACTGGCTGAGAGCGGGATCGTCGGTGCGCACTGCTGAGGAGTCCCATACTAGGACGAAACAGCCATCCAATGTTTCCAGGTTTTCCATGATGGTCTAGCTTCAATTGACTTAAGATTCCAACCCTTGAAATGATTAAAATATGATTTTTCGCAAACATTTTTTCTGTTTATCGTTATCATCAAATATTTTCATTGAACAAGATTGAATTACTCATAAGTAATTCATATTTGTTTATTCTTTATATTTTCTAATTCTTAACAAAATGTTTTGGTTGGTTATTCATTAAATTGTGTGTGTGATATATAAACATACTTAACACTTAGATTGATAAACAGACATAAAATATATGCATTATTATTATTATTATTATCTTCTTTACTTGATTTATTCAATAGCACAACTATATTGAATGATTTAATGAGTTATCATTATTCTTATACCCATTGATATATATTAGACATGAAACATGAATACGGAAATGGTATTGAACTTAGTCATACCGATTATCGATCATATCGGTAAGTAATAATGTTGAATTATACATTAATTTTCATTTGAATGTACAATTTTGTTCTTTCTTTCTTTCAACTTTATGTGATCATTCTTTAGATGACAGATTTCGGAGAAAATTGTCTTTGAATAATTGAGTTGATGAATTGATCCCAATCAATTGATCGTCAATAAGTATTGCTAAGTAGTTCCATACTAGGACGAAACGTCTGTTTAATGCTTCTAGGTTTCTCATGATGATCTAGATTTAATCGATTCATGAATTCTATCATTAAATCCATTGTTTATTAAATTGGTGTTTTTATTTAAGTTAGAGAGATTGTAGAAAATGTTCATTTTGAAGTTATGAATTATTTTAAATGTTTCATATATAAAAACGACTGATGGATTAGTGAGAAATTTAAATAAGACTTCATGAGATACTCTTGAAGTTCTAGTGAGAAGCCGTTACCAGTGGAGTTCAATCAGGTCGGTTGTGAGATATTAACTCACTGATGACAATGGTGTACGGTGGCGCAACTTCGTGGATTGGTTGAAATTAGACATTAACACCGTTGGATGCCGGCCGTCTCAGTGATTTAGTTAGTTAAACGCCTGGCGCGAGACTGATAGGTCCTAGTGTTGAATCCCGCGGGGTGCGTGATCGTGGATGCGCACTGCTGAGTAGTCCCATACTAGGACGAAACGGCCGTTCAGTACTTCCAGGTTTTCTATGGTGGTCTAGCTTCAATTGACTCATGATTTCAACCAGTGAAAAAAACTGAATAAGTTAGTTTACGCATTTTGTTAGCTTCTGCTAACACTTTTGCATTACTGGTTAACATTTAATTGAGAATAACATTGAAAATTAAGGAAACCTTCCTTAAACAAAAGAATGGATTATTAAATTCTAACTCTTTGACTTCAGACTTGAACACTCTAAAGTGAGATTTGGGATTTAGCTAAAACATTGTGGTATTACTGAAAGTTAAGTATTACTATAGTGAACGAGAACTTAAGTGAGGATAATCGAATGTATCTGAAAACACAAACTTACAGAACATCTTAATCAAATCTTTGAACCATACAGTAAATACTTAATTTGCAAAATGTCAATCAATTGTCTCAAACTTGATTATTCTTTTTGCAAATGTCGATCAATCGTTTCAGACTTCATGGTTTCTTCATTTTTACAGTAATAATTTACTGTTCTCGTTTCTTTGATTTTCTTAACTTTTTGCCTCCAGGCATTCCATTTTTGATTGACCATACATACTACTTATATCTGTCAGTAACATCAATAACACACACACACACACACACCATACTACAACATATTGTTGACCTTGATCAGAGTAAGTATTTTCTCAGGATTACATTTATTTATTTGTCGAGATTTTCTACTCATATAAAATTAAAATGATAAGCTTTACACTCATTGTAGTATACTTCATACGGTATCGTTAGTTAGACCAGATTTAACAAATCACTGAACAAATGAAATGACTTTAAACAAAAATTGTACTTTAATCTTTATAATCTCAATTTTAATCTCTGGTAGTTTACTTTAGTTCAAGGACCTTCAATTTCTTATTGTTAATATCCAAGTAATGAATGTGTTAATTTGATAGTCTGATCTATAAGAATTGATAATTTTAGAAATTCAAACTAAACTTTCATATCAGTATTAGGATAGATACATTGAATTATCAAGTCTATTATAAAATGAAAACTCCTACATCATCTTGAAATATAGTCAATCAGTTGTGTTGAAGCTAGATCACCATGAAAAACCTGAAAGTGTTGGACAACCGTTTCATCCTATTGTAAGACTGTTCATTAGTGTTCATCTACGATCTCGACCCTCGAGATTTGAATCCAGGACTTCTCAATGACATGATCTTGGATGGACATTGTTGAGAAGTTTCACAATAGGACAAAACAACGCTTCAGTGTTTTCAGATATTCCATAGTGATCTAGCTCCAACTGACTCATGATGTCAACTATTGAAATCATTATGATATGATAGTAATGAGTTGTATGTTGAATCAGTTTACATAGTATCAATGATCATATATCATATTACTTAATCATTATCATAAGTGCTTACACTTAACACAAATTGACTAATATTGATTGAAAAGAACGTAACTTCTTAGTCACATGTATCATTATAAGTACACAGAATATTGAACAAAATCTAATTAATTGAACTAAAAGAATAAACATTATTTGAATGAAAGATAAATATGAAAATAATTGTGTGTTTGATCATTTTACTGTTGAAGTTGTTGTGTTGTTCCTATTTAATTGATAAATAAAATGAATAATCTATTATGATATTTTAAATTATTCATGGTTTAGTAGATCTACAAAGGGTAATACTTACTTACTAAATTACGCCTGATACACCCGATGGAGTATAGGCCACCGACAAGCATTCTCCAACCCACTCTGTCCTGAGTCTTCCTTTCTAGTTCTATTCAATCGTTATTCATTCTTCTCATGTCTGTCTCCATTTCTCGATGTAATGTGTTATTTGGTGTTCCTCTTCTACTTTGGCCTTGACGATTCCATGTGAGGGCTTGTCTTGTGCGCAGGTGGGTGCTTTCCTTCATGTGTGTCCTATCCACTTCCAGCACTTCTTCCTGATTTCTTCCTCCGCTTGAATCTGGTTTGTTCTCTCTCACAATAGGTTGTTGCTGATAGTGTCTGGTCAATGGATCCGAAGTATTTTGCGTAGACAACTGTTAATCAACACTTGTATCTTCTAATCGATAGCTTTCGTGATTCTCCAAGTTTCCGCCTAGTACAGTAGAACTGTCTTGACATTTGTATTGAAAATCCTGACCTTGGTGTTGGTTAACATTTGTTTTGAGTTCCAGATGTTCTTCAGTTGTAAATATACTGCTCTTGCTTTACCGATCCGCGCTTTCACATCTGCATCAGATCCACCTTGTTCGTCACTAAGGGTAATAGGATGATATATATTGTTAATTTTGTGTGCTGGGTTCAAAGAAAATTGTATACTTTATGTGAACAGTCCTCACTGTTATTGTTCTTGTTTCAAATATTTTGTAGAGCTAAAGTGACTCAGTATACCTTGTTATTCATCGTTTCGTTGACTTGTGTGCATCTAGATTCATGTAGGACTGAGTGTAAACTGTTTCCGTATTATTTGTCCTAAGGCATCTCTGATAAACACAGTAAGATCTGAGCGAAAATTGTACGTATGTAAACTGGTTGTCGTCAGTGAATATCAAACGTTTCCTAACATTCAATGATATTAGAATATTGATAACTTACTTCTGATAGCATAGTTGCTTAGAAGTTTTCATTATATTGAAGTAATTCACATACACTGTAGTTATTTGTCCAATGATTTGAATGTATCACTAATAATCACTAAGAGGTTACTCATTAGACCATTAGATTAGAAAAAAAAATAGTCCCCTGTCTTTCAATGAGTGTCAATCATGCTAGTTAGAGTTTTAAAAATCCATCATGCCTAGCTTCATAAAAAAACTATTTTTGTTAAAATTTCTTTATTCATTTGTATAAAAAGTAAGGTTAATGAAAAAAATTTGTGGATCATTTACCTTAACCCCCCTCCCAACACCACCACCAACATAAACAGATTTGTCTTTCTTTTCAAACCCTCCCTGATTGTAAATTGTTTAAATTTCAATAACTTACCCCATCGTATTACGTAACACCTATTTAAAGTTACTAATCTTTATTTAATGTCTACAACAGTCTTGACAATCATTTTCATCTTAGTGTGGGACTCATCAGAAGTATACATCCGCCACACGTAGGACATTCAGTCTCGTGCGCGAACGCCTAAACTCTGGACCAATGAGTCAGAATTCAATTGTGTTAATGTTTAACTTCAATCGATTCATTATCTTGCGCAATTCTTCGTCGGTTGCTAGTGGTAAATATTTTTCTCATACCTGAAGGTCCTGAAATCGATTTAAGCGTGTGGAGTGGTAGATACACACTGCTGAGGAGCCCTATACTAAGACCAGATGACCATCAAGTGCTTATATATTTTCATTGGTGGTATAACTAAGATGAACTCATGAGTTCAACTGTGAAAACATTCTGTTATTGTGGATAAGAGTGCATATTTACGATTGTGTAATTTTTTTATAGAATGGATTCATTTAAAATAGAACTCTTTACTGAACCAGTCTTATCCTATTTTCATGTACTGTAAAGGTTATCAATATTGTTCTATCGAGATAACAATAATTTGTATAGGTTGTTTCACGTTGATTACATAACAATCAATCTCTGCTATTCCACTACTAAATAATTTGGAGATATGTGATTTTGAAAAGTAATTAGGGTGAATTTCTTTATAACCAGTTGGTCGGATTACTTTTTTTGTTTCCTACCTACTTACATTTAGTGTAAATATAGTTCACTTACTTACACACGTTACCCATCGTGAAGGAGCATAGGCTGATGACCAAAAATCTGTTCTGGACACTTCTTCTCAGTTATTCCCAAGTGCTATTCATTTTTTGATGTCTGCTTCCAATCGTCGATTCAATCTGGTCTTTAGCCCTCCACTTTTCCGTTTCCCTTCAGGATTCCAAATTAGTGCTTGCTTCGTGATGCAGTTTGGTGAAGGAGCATAGGCTGCCCGCCAGCATTCTCCATCCAACACTGTCCTGAACAATCCTTTCCATTTATTCTCAAGTTTTATTAATTCTTATGATATTTATTTCCAATTTCTGATTCAATCTGTTGTTAACTCTTTCATTTTTCTTTTACCGTGTGTTTTCCAAATAAGGGCTTGCTTTGTAATAAAGTTTGATGATTTCGGAAATGTATCCTATCCACTTTCAGCGTCTTTCCCTAATTTCCTCTTCAGATGGAACCTAGTTTGTTATCTCCCACAGTAGGCATTTGTTAATGGTATCCAACTAACGGTGATTAAGTATCTCGCATAAACAACTGCTTATAAATACTTGTACATTTTTGATGATGGTTGTAATAGTTGTCTAAGTTTCAGCTCCGTACAGTGAAACTGTCTTGATGTTCATACTGAAGATTCTCCCTCTAATATCTGTGTAATAATTTTGTATTAAAGACCAAAACTATTTATATAAATTATTCTCTTGTGTTTTGGTTTTCTTCTATTATACTTTACGTTTTCACAGACATTTCGAGTTACAAAATGGTATGAAAGTAATGATTATTTCTACTTGCAATGATATTGATGATAATCACTTTATATCAGATACTTTGGTAAGTTCTGTATGTATTATATTCACTCATAAAGTTTCGTTCTCTGAGCTGGATGGACCGAATAAATTAATCCCATTATTTTTGACCAAGTTTGATATTGGCAGAACTATCTAAACTTTTATGGGGTTTCGTAAAAATTAGTGAATGTTAGTGAGCTCATGAACTGACAACAGTGAAGAATCCGGAAGTAATGGAGAGCTGTTTCGTTCCAGTATGAAGCTCCTCAGCAGTGTACATCCACGATCCTAAAGCAGACCAAATCAAGGACACTAAGCCTCTCATACAAGCACCTAACCTTCACATAACTGAGTTGGTTATGCAATATGGTAAATTGATTAAAGTGAGAAATACGAGTAAGTAGGTTCCAATCCAATGGTCTAAAAAACAATTGGTAGTCACGAAATTTGATTCTCTTGAATTTACTCCCTGGTTGGATCTTGTTTCAATTTTTCAGAGGTTTCCTATACTATTACGAAACAGCTATTCACTGCTTCCAAATGGTCAATAGTCGTCTAATTTAGGCTGATTTGTTATCGTGATGAAAGGGCGGAACTATGATTTATAAACGACCTTTGAGCGACTATGGAGTGACCATGAAAATGTTCACCTACTCACTAGAGCTACATGAGGGTTATCAAGCAGTGTGCAGAATAAAGATTATGATTTACAGTTGTTGGTTAGGGTTAGAAATGAGATTTAGGGTTTTCGTCACGAACTGATGTTAACTATAATACCAAAATTCTATTTCACCAAATGGATGAATGAATCTCGCACCAAAATCCAAGACCTGTTATCCTGAATTTGATTGGTTCGTCCATAAATTATAGTTTCGACATTTTGTTCTTTAATTGTTCATAATTACCGTTATAGTTTACGAGATTAATTTAATCTCATAAAATAGAAAAAACAAATAAAATGAATTGATTGACTGGTCCACCTATTAAAATTGCTTTAAACGATATCATCCTTCGTCTGTAATAATGATAAATTTAGATACAGTTGATTGAAAACTACATTCTTACAAGATATAGTTGCGTAGGTAGTTACATGTAATAGTAATTAATAAATTTATCGCTTTTCTTTACATAAGCTATTGTCGTATATATACAAGTAGATAAATAAGTAGGTAAATATATAGGTAGATAGACAGATGAGTGGAGAGATAGATGGGTGTGTGGATAGATTGATTGATGGGTGGATAGATAGATAGGTAAGTAAATAGATGGATAGATAGATAGATAGATCCCGATATAGTTTTAAGTGGATCTGAATTCTAATAATTTGGAATTATCACATCGCCATTGACATAGAATATCTCCTGGTAGTTTATTTAAAAATTAATTATAGCTTTATTGTTTTATTAAATTTACTTACCTTCCAAAAATAAATTATCGTATTTCTCTTGTAAAATCATGCAGTTTTTATACACTATTCATATGGAAAAAAATTGACGATCAGTTAGGTACACAATTAAACTATTCAGCCTCATATACCCTGGTACGGTCGAGGGTCATAAGAGTCCATTCTCCCTTTCTAAATGCTCTCACATGGCTGCGCGTATACAGCCATTTCCACGGGAGCTCTACTTAATGCTAGAGTATCGTTTACGAAATTAGGAGTATGAAAAGCGAGTGTTCGGCGCTTTAACCGTCTTGGTAGATATGGAGGATCCACCTAAAGGAGTTAGAAAATCATAATTCCAAACCATTGGTGCACATGAGGTTCAAGATCCTGAGGGAACAAATGGAGTATGAACCAATCGTTGGTCACCGGCTACTATATGATCGCATCTCCTGACGTTGCTCCACTGCCTTATGGATTAGATCTTGAGGTCAAAGGCTCCGGATGTGAGCGCCCTATGAAAACCATCTATTTCGGTCTGGGAACCCGGCGAGTACCACAGCCCACACACAAATCAAGTAACTTGTGTGCCCCATATGTATTCTGTGCCCTTTTGTACCAATATTTATGTGTTCAAATAAAGTAAATAAATAGACTTGTGTAAAATTGACTATAACGTTAAATAACTTTGAAATCTGATTAAATCTGATTTCCAAATGTATACACTTTCATCAAGTACTATTCAATACTACTACTACTACTACTACTACTACTACTACTACTACTACTACTACTACTACTACTACTACTACTACTACTACTACTACTACTACTACCAATAAAATCAATATTTCATATTCTCAACTATTGCAGTATTCCATTATTCTAGTAGTTATTCATTTCATTTGAATATTAAACTTTGCTCTTTCAACTTATTTAATCTAATAATAAAGTTCATGATTGTATATAATGTATAATAATAATAATATGCTATAATTTTATACGATAAAGGTATATATTTTGTCTAACTAAAGTTCCCTTGTATATATTCTGTAATAAGCTAGTTGTATAAAATTTAAAGTTTTTATGAGTGAGACCATAATTTATGAATGACCTTTGAGCGACTATGAAGTGACTATGGAAATGTTCACCTACTCACTAGAGCTACATGAGGGTTATAAACGAGTGTAAGCAATTGGAATTGTGATATACAGTTGATGGTCAGTGTTAGAAATTGTATTTTGAGTTTTCATCACGAACTGATGTTAACTATAATACCAAAATTCTATTTCACCAAATGGATGAATGAATTTCGCACCAAAATCCAAGACCTGTTATCCTAAATTTGATTGGGTCGTCCATAAATTATAGTCGCGCCAAATTACGGAAATGATAATGACTAAACAGCTAATTTGTTCTCATCTGGTGTTGTTTGCTTGTATCTTTTAATTGTTATTTAAGACTGCAATTGATCAGTCTCTTGTTAGCATATGTACATCCTGTTCGGATTGCCTCGATATCACTCTAAGCCACAAGCTTTTTAAGCAAAGATGGATGGTGTCTAGTGGAATCCAGGACGTGAGTTTCGTCCTATTTGTTACTCATCAGTCGAATGTACCTGCATCTCAGAGTTGATGGTCACTCTGGGACTCAAATGCAGTCCTAAATAGCAATGGGAAGATACTAGTAAACAACACCAAGTGAATATAACTTCACCCGATTGGACAAGCTAGTAGCTATAAGGACTCAATGGCTAAGTGAATGACGCGATGACGTTTGTAGCGAATGGTGCTGGGTTCGAGTTCCGGAGTGAACAAAATACACGTTAAGAGGACACTCAAAGACTATATCAAGATGATCATGGATCTAAAATCTATCCTCATGAAGATCATTTTGAGCTGTTAATTCTAGGTTGAAATACAAAATATGAAACAAAAGAACACAATTATTATATCATACTGTCAACAACACCATTTCTGTTAATGAACTTCGGTTATAATTCGTTGTGATACAAAAATAAACGTGATCAAATTTCAAGTTCTCTTAAACACATACTACTTACCTATATATGCCTGTTACCCCTCATAGTGGAGCATAGGCCTCTCACCAGTATTCTCCATCCAACTCCACCTATAGCTCTTCTAGGGTTACTGTCGATCCCAACCCCGTGTAAAACAGGAGGATTAGGCATACGGGTCAGTAAATCTATCCCATAGAAAATAACCTTACTAAGGAAGAGAAAACGTTAACCAGAATAAACAAATATAAACTACATATAATAGATGATCATTGATATAACCAAAATCAATATTTATGTCTAGTGTATACTGTCAATTTTCCAGATTAATTTAGTACATTTTTAAATTATCATATCATTATAATGATTTAAAACAATCATTCAATCTATCAATGTATAAGAAACAAATGACACATTACAGAAACCAAAATCAAATTTTAACTACATATTTCTTTCTCTTGTGTGTATATAAGTGTGTGTGTGTGTAAGTGTAAGTGTAAGTGTAAGTGTGTACTTCTTCTTCTTCTTCTATTCACCAACGTTTCATAGATGACATATCTCATATAAATCAAATGAATATATGTATATCTTGTTTAAATAAATAACAAATACATTCAAAAGACGGTGTCTAAAAGTTAGAATTTCAATTGTGGTATCATCTAATTCGTTGGTTGATAAATGTGAAAGTATTTTTTTTGTTGTTAAAAAAAAGTGTACAGAATTCATAACTGAATAAATTCACTTGGTATTATTTGCTTGTATCTTCCAATTGTTGTTTAGGATTGTAATTGATCAGTCTCTCTTATTGGCATAGGTGTATCCTGTGCAGATTGCCTTGATATCACCTTAAATCATAAGCTTTTTTGAGCAAAGATAGATGATGGTTAGCAGTGAAATGCAGAACGTGCGTTTCGTTCTATTTATGACTTGTCAGTATAGAGGTTGTGAAGATTATTAATTTCTTTGATTGAGATCATGAACCAATTGATGTTAGACCACCATTGGAAACCTGGAAGCATTGGACGTCCGTTTCGTCCTATTGTGGGACTTCTCACCAGTGCGCATCCACGATCCCGCACTCCGCGAGATTCGAACCCAGGGCCTTCAGTCTCATGTGCGAACGCTTAACCTACTGGACCACTGAGCCGGCATCCAATGATGTTAGTGTCTAACATCAACCAATCCACGGAATTTCGCGACCAACTTTCATTGTACTGAGGTAGATACCTGTCTCTACCCGACACGGATTAGCTCCACTGGTCACGACTTCTCACTAGAACTCCGAGAATTCCCTCACGAAGCTGGTCACTAGTGAGCACATGTTAATTATCAGTATAGGGGTTGTGGAGATTATTAATTTCTTTGATTGAGATCATGAACCAGTTGGATATACCTGTATCTTAGAGTTGATGTTCACGACGGGACTCGAACTCAGTACTGTTCGATTCAAACAGCATCGTGTTATACATTAATGACTGATTGTTTGAGTCGATCATGTAAACAATTGTTTTTTCCCAAAACGCATTGAAATGTATTAAAAAAACAAACACAAAAAGATAAATTTTAAATAAACAAGTTTACTACTCATAATTTCGTATTATAGATAATTGAAATAGAGTAAGATATAAGTACTAAGTGATTCATTCAGTTATCAACGATGTAGAGTTTGGTACATGTGTACTTCGGTCCAAGTTTCCACATTGTACCAACATAGAGAAATGAAATTATCAAATCAAATGTCATAGGAGTAGAATTAGTAACAATGTAAGTGATGGTACAAAAGATTAGATGTAGAAAATATAGTTCGAGAAGTTAGAATAAATTTGGAGAATAGAAAATTATGAAATAATTTTCAAAACTTAGAATTTGATGGAAGACACAGGGAATACATTTGAATTGTAAATATCGATTCTGAGCGATGTTACTCAACGTCTCCGTCAATTGGCTATTTTAAATGAGACGATTTCAACTTGATAGTATGCACTTACTAATACGGTTCACTACAACAGGCAATGTGTTCACGAACTGATGCTACACTTTGGCTTGACTTATCATAGTTCGTGGTAAGCGATGATTGGGTAAATATGGTGACTAATTAGTAACTACCTAACTCTTGCAGAAGATTAATTTCTAATCAGTGAGAAAAGTATCTACTAGACAACATGGTTCAGAGTCACATCAAGGAACCCTATTTCTCTTGAGATTTCAAATATATTTTGCTAATACATGCCGACTTCTACGGTACTCATGTTTAGAATTTCTTATCTATTGATTCTGATTGTGTAACATAAGTTTATGTCAGTAGAGAGTAAATAGTTAGTTATTTATTTACTTAACTTTTTATTGATAAGCTGACTCCAGACTTATGTTGATACTGAGTATTAAGATCAAAATGAATTAATTTGTTGATATTCTAGATCTCATTTTTAGCGTCTACTTCATATAGAAGTAAGCTGTCTACTTAATATGCAACTATTACATTGTTTTTTATTCCGATGTCTTTGTTTATGATTGATTGTCTTCATTTGCCTTTGCATTCATGTTGACTGTTATTGTTGGTGGACTTCTGCATTTATGATTAATTAATCTCTTCCATATTGGTCCGTAGATTAGATCTATCTCGACGTTGAGGTTGATTACCAATTAACTTGAATGTTATGTTCTAGAAATTTGTTGAGATTCTTGGAATTTCAACGGTCTTAAATTTCGAACTCTTTCTAGTCAAATTCAAGTTCATGATTGTTTGCATGTATTGATGCTAGCGATCATTTACCATTTCACTTTACCGTTAAACTATGTTCATTTGTATGTAGGAGAAAAGGCAATATTCTATTTCAATCTAGTATTTATCTCAGTTAGTACAATCTACTCAAATCTTTATAAACTATCTGTTAGATCAATCTTCACATAATTATATTTGATTATTGAATAACTAAGTTGATTTAAAAGAGCTAGAATAGATTTTATTAGTGTTGTTTATTTCTCCGAACTTCGTGGTAGGGGTTTCATTACTATTCCAGATAAAATTATCATTGATTACTTCGTGTATAAACGAGGTTTCTACTTATTCCATAAAGAATAAATTAGTTCGTTCTTGTATCCTTCCGTGTTTATGACTGATTATCTTCGTAGGTTCTATTTTAGTTATTTGTTCTGGTGTGCAAGTTCGCTGTTGATTGATCGAATTTTTTCTTGACCTGTTCGTTAAGCTTAATTATCGTATGATGCCAGAATTTCTGAAAGTTATATTTATAAATAACACTTGGAAGTACTGTAATGTACATTATAAAATTTAAGTTTCATATTTGACTAAGTATTGATTTAGTTATTTAAACACATAAACATTGGTACAAGGAGGCACCAAATAGATATACGCCACATGAGTCATTCGATTTGTGTGAGGGCCGGGATACTGCCCGGGTGCCCAGACCGAAGCAGGTGGGTTTCTTAGGGGGTCACACCCGGAGCATTCGACCTAAAGGTCTGATCCACAAGGCAGTGGAACAACTTCAGGAGATGCGGTCCCGTGGTAGCCAGTGACTAACGATTGGTTCATACGCCATTTGTTCCCTCAGGTTACTGGAGCCTATGTACACCACTAGTTTGCAATCAGTGTTTTCCAACTTCCCTAGGTAGACTCTCCGTGTTCACCAACCCGGTTAAAGCCCAGGACATTCTGTTTTCGTCCTCTCAATTTTGTAACCAACAGTAATGCCACGAGGAGGTAGTGAGTAGGATGTCCCTTGCAGTGGTTGTGTGCAAGCGGACATGTTAGAGTATTTCAACAGGGAGAGCTAACTCTCCCCACTCTCAGCCGTAGCAGCGCATTTGGTGGCTGACTAAGTATTATGCACAGATTTTTATGACGATGTACCTACCATATAGTGATTATTCAAAGTTTTCACAATTTAATAATCATGTGCTCTTCTTCTAATCACATTTCTAAAATGAAAACTGAAAGTTTTTAAAGAAAAAATAAAATTCATTATTAGTCAAACAATCTCTTTGCATATTTTAGTCAGCTGCAGCACTCTGCATCAATGTTGGTTCATTTTCCGATCCACATGAAGCTCAAGGTCTTTCTCATCTGTTAGAACATAGTAAGTTTAATAATTCTAGTCATAATCATTACACCGAATCAGGTTTATCGAATACTGTCTTAGTTTTGTCATTTTTTAGGCACCACTTCAGGAAAAATTATCGTCAGTTAGATGTACCTGTAATCTTGAGGGAACTGATGCTCCCTGATGGATTCGATCCTGTATCATCCAGCTTCACAGTCAGAGACGAAATGTCGAGTCACCTAGACTAGTGGCCACATTGCAACTTGGTCGGTAGGATTCGATCGGCACTAAGAATGACCTGACACACATGGCACTGATCACCACCCAGTGATCAATCAATTGTGAAAAAAGTTATCTTTCGGTTAAATTTTTCATTGAATAGAACACTGATATTTCAAATGGTTGACTTTATCTTGTATTGTGCAACAAAACCTGCGTAGCTGAAAAGTCGGTTACATGAATTTGTATTTGGCTATCAAGTAGCATTAAAACCATTTATGGGTTAAAACTAGAAGTATTACTGAATAAGCATCCTTAACTTCAGTCGGTTTGTTAAACTGAGAGACCATCATCAAACATCTTTGCTGATATTTATCTCACATCTGACATCATCAAATCCGATTGGTTGTGATTTTTCTGTATCCGTATTGAAACGTTTGGACTTTTTTTCAGGCTAGTCAGTAATGTATAATTTAGAATTTATATTTCAGATTGGAATTTCCACAACTAATTCTGCATCATATATTACATAAGATCAGCTCCCAACAATCAGGTCACAAGTTTAAACCCTAATTCATCCAATTTGGTGTTTATGTGACCGAATAATAACAGTAACCGTTATATAAACATTGTGGCTTAAATCTAAGTAGTTAACTGATCTACAAACAAATGTAATCAGTTCACGATCAAGATATCCAGTTTCATTAGTAAATCTGAATCTACTGTTTTCCCATAAATTTTTATCAAGTCACTCGTTCAATTTATCCTTTTGAATGACTGTTGACATTGAAAATCTAGTTGTAATAAATGAACTTAGATTGATCCTATCTGTGAAAGGCTTAATTATTTAATAATCCCTGATCACTATACTTCAGTCAACTCATTCTCAATCAAAAACAAGAACTAAACGAATTTAGCTATTCTAATAAATCTGAACATAAAGGATACAATAGTAAAAAAACATTATGGTTAACATAAAATGTTTACGTAGGAAGGAATCTTTGATCATTAATTTCCTTATTCAACCACCAGACCTGTTTGGTTAAAACAATAGGCCAATTGATGCATGATGAACTGTTATGACTTATCAGGTCGGAATTAACATTATTCATATATCACAGTGTATAATATTTACAGTGAGTTATTTATGAAAGACTAATTATTGATACTTCCTAACATATAAAGTTATAGTTTCTTAAAAAATTTGAAGGAATATAAAACTCATGACGTCTGATCCACTTATATATATATATGTTGTCTCATGATCTCAACTATTGAAATTACTATAATATCAACAAAACCCCTTCTGATATTAATCAATATATACTCACTAGTGACTGGCTTCATGAGGTATTTCCTGGAGTTCGAGTGAGAAGCCGTGATCAGTGGAGATCAACCAGGTCTGTTGTGAGGTAATAACTCACTGAAGACATTGATGGATGTGTCGCTCAATTTCGTGGATTAGTTGAAGTTAGACATTAACACCGTTGGATACCGAATCAGTGGTCTAGTGCTTAAATGTTCGCGTGTGAGACCGATAGGTCCTGGATTCGAATCTCGCGAGGCAAGATCGTGGATGCGCACTGCCGAGGAGTCCTACTATAGGGTAAAACGGCCGTCTAGTGCTTCCGAATTTTCCATGGTGGTCTAGCTTCAACTGACTCATGATTTCAATCATTGAAGAAAATATATGGAGAAAGAGAGAGAGGGGAGGGAATGGGTGGGAGGGAGAGAGGGGGGGCGAGAGTTGGTTTGTGGAGAGTTCATTAAACCCAACAACAAATCATCATTAACTAATCAATAATATTTAAAGCATCATGAATTGTTACTAAGTCATAGTTTAAAACTGCTAAAACGTATCTAATTCACTAAGTGATAATTACTTATTCAAATTATAATATAAGAGAACCACGTGTGATATCATCAAATGACATTGAAGAAAAATATGTATACCGAACAATAAAACACCACAAAATTCATAATAATGAAATCAAAGAAATGTACTATCTATACACAATAATAATAGTAATAGTAATAGTATAATAACCAGGTAACTGAATTGAAACTATAAATATATACAGAAAAACGTTCTTTTTTTCAAATGAATCCAAATTTTCACTTGGTATTGTTTTGCTTGAATCTTCTCATTGAGGTTTTAAGATTGAAATTGACACAAGCAAATGGCTAACAGGATTCAGTAGCTGAGTGGATGACGCGATGGCGTTTGAAGCGAATTGTACTGGGTACGAGTCCCAGAGTGAACATGAACTCTGAGATGCAGGTACATCCAGTTGACGAGTCCCAAATAGGATGAGACGTGCGTCCTGAATTCCACTGCTAGTCACTATTCATCGTTGCGTATGAATCCAAATTTTATTGGAATAAATAAAATGATTTTATTGTATATAAACATCAGTTAGATTATGGTAACCAATGAAGTTTGTTGAATTTTATAGTTTTACATCCTAAACTGAAAACTATGGGGAAAATAATAGTAGTATTGTGCAGATGTTTTGTTTTAAGGTGAAAGAATAAAGTTCAACTATTTCATATGTGGATATAACTATCATCAGAGGCAATAGATGATAATTGAAAGATAACAAAAGTTGACTGAAATTAGTAATGTAAATCATTAGATGGAAATGGAATGATCTGAAGGTCTTAGGATGAATCACTGGTGAGGTCAAGAATGTGCATTATTGAGACGTACCATAGTGGGACTTCTGTTTTTGAATGGTTGTTAAACTAAAGTCAGTTTATAATATGAAGCTGAAAACAGAAAGAGAATAAAAGTTTTTTAGACGATACAATTAGTTTACATCACTCATTGAATTCAGCTAGACAAACATTATAAACTATAAAGTATTCGATAGCTAAACAGCCCTAGTATTAAACTTAACAAGAGTAGGACCCATTATCTCTTCAAGCATAGAAACTAGGATCTTCAATCCTCAGATTGAGGTACTGAAAGGAGATTAGGAAATGGCACGAATTGATTTCAATTAGAAAGATGGACTACTGGATACTAATTCAATGCTTAGTGCTTGCTAGACAAGGGTGTCTACTCTCCCCTTTTCTCTTTCTGCTGATGGTTGACTGGATTATGGTGATTTCCACATTTAATTGGAAGCATGGGATAAAATGGACAGGTTGGATGCAACTAGCTGATTTGGACTTCGTAGACAACCTAGCTGTTTTATCCTGTACATACTAACAAAACGCAGGTCAAGACAAAGTGTAGCAGCAGCAGCCTCTGAATCAGAAGGCCTCAGTATACACAAGGGAAAAAGTAAGATCATCAAATACACGGTGGAGAACACCAACCCAAACACACTTAAAGAAGAACTTTGGAAAAAGTGGAACCTTTCACTTTTCTGTGTAGCATCATCGATGCAGACGTAAGTGCAAGGATTGGCAAAGCAAGGGCTCCATTCCTACAGTTGAAGAATATATGGCACTCTAAACAACTGTCAACCAATATCAAAGTGAGAATCTTCAATACGAACGTCAAGACAATTGTACTGTACGGAGCTGAAACTTAGAGAACTACTACAACCACCATGAAAAGAGTACAAGTATTTCTAATCAATTGTCTACACAAGATCCGGATACCATAACCGATAGCCTACTGTGGGAGATAACAAACGAGCTTCCAGTCGAGGAATAAAATTAGAGAAAGACGTTGGGAATGGATAGGGCACACATTGAGGAAACCATCAAATTGAATCACTAGTCAAGCACTAACTTAGAATCCTGAAAAGAAAAGGAAAATAAGAAGACTGAAGAACACACTACGTCGGTAACTGGAAGCAGACATGAAAATAATAAACAGTAACTGGAAAGAACTTGAAAGGATTACCCAGGACAGAATTGATTGGATAATGCTATTGTTGGGATATTCAGGAAAATATCCCAAAAATTATTCTATTAAGTCTAATGCTATTCTTGGACTTGGAGATGGTGTTATTCTCTTATTGGTCAGTGCTTATTTCACGTGTCATTTTCCTACTGGTCAATATTGTACAATGTTATTTCCTATTTTATGGTACGATGTGGTCTACTTGATTAGTATATAAACAGAGTGTGTTTGAAATATAATGATTCATATATTCGAGGCTGAGACTTGCATTCTGGACTTAACTGGCTGGGCTACACAGGGAAACGGGGCCAATCAGAACCCTAGGTCGTTCTACGTGTTTGCGCGTCTTTGGTCTGATCAATAATTTGCTACCCCTTAATCAGCAGCATTTTCACAGTTATAACAGCTTGATTCCTAAAATAAGACGAAACAACCATTCAGTGCTTCCAGGTTTTCCATGGTAATCTAATTGTAATCGACTTATGATCTCGATCAACTATTTGTTTATTTGATAGTTTCTTACTTTACTTTTTTCTTTTCTTTTAGTGTTATTTCATGGTGATATAATTAATCATGAAATGAGAACATTTCATAATTATTTACAAGAATATAATGGTTATTGGGATTCTAAAACATCAAATGAACATACATTATTCTATTTTAGTATAACAGAAAAATATTTCAATGAAGCATTACATTTATTTGCTTTACATTTTATTAATCCTACATTAAAATTAGATGGAATGAGAAAATCAATTGAGAAAATTGATATGGGTAAGGAATACTTTTGATGATAGTTGAAATATTGATCAATATTCTACTGCTGAGGAGTCCTATACTAGGACGAAATGGCCGTCCAGTACTTCCAGCTTTTCCATGATGGTCTAGCTTCAACTGATTCATGATCTTAACCATTGAAATTACTATAATATCCACAAAACCCATCTGATATTATTATTCTATTTGTCTAGTGAGAAGCAATGCTCAGTGGAGTTTAATCAGGTCTGTTATGAGATAGTAATTCATTAAAGACAATAGTGGATGGTGGCACAATTTCGTGGATTAGTTGAAGTTAGACATTGACACTGTTGAATACGGGATTAGTGGTCTAAAGTTTGAAGGCTTGAACATGAGATCGGTAGGTCCTGGGTTCAAGTCTCTCAGGACGAGATCGTGGAGGAGGAGTCCCACAATAGGACAAAACGGATGTCTAATGCCTCCAGGTTTTCCATGATGATCTACCTTCCAATGACTCATGATCTCAACTACTAAATTACTATAATATCCACAAAACCCCCTTCCGATACTTGTTTAATTGTTAAGTATTGTTGAAACTCTGTTGAGCACTCTACTATTCTAAGTTATATATTATCATGTGGACTATGTTGTGATAAAAAGTGATTGTAAGCAGTCAATAAAAAACTTTAGTCTAAGGTTGGGTTACCTAGACTAGTAGTACAATGGCAAATGAATTGATAGAATTCAACTAACATTAAAGTACTGAATAAATGTGAAATGGTTCAATGCACAACGATCAATAAATGTAGATATTTCAGTGTAGAAGATTTTAAGAAATGATTTGAGTAGCTCGGTATTAATAATTTGAACTGAGATATTGGAGGATCCTGGCCTTGAATGAAGCAAGTTGAATTAGTTCTTTTAGGATTACATGTACGCTTTATTAACAAGTGCGAAATAACACGAAACATATGTTGATTGTTTTATGTCAACTATCTTCAACCACCTAAAATCTGTTCATATTCTTCTTCTTTATAAACAAAGTATTGTTAGCTTACGCAACTTAACCTACCTTAATGAAGATGTTTAGCTATGAAAGACTGAATCGTAGTACTTTTTGTAGGGTGTATTCCTTGGAAACGTATTTTTGAAGTGGTTTTATAGTGTATGTGAATGTTATCAGTTCAGTTGATAGGATTGTTGAACAATTTGAAATTTTAACAAAACTTACACTTTGTAACTTATGGCTAATTGACATCAATCTCCAATTAGTAACACTCAATAAGTTTATCTCATTTATACTGGTTGAAATCATGAATCAATTGAAGCTAGACCACCATGGAAAACCTGGGAGCACTGGACGACCCTTTCATCCTAGTAAGGGAATCCTCAGCAATGCGCATCCCCGATCCCGCACCCCGCAAGTTTCGAGCCCAGGACCTATCAGTCTCGTGCCAGGCGCTTAGACTTTAAACCACTAGTCCCGTATTGAACGGTGTTAATGTCTAACTTCAACTACTCCATGAAATTGCACCACCGTCCTTTATTGTCTTTAGTAAATTACTATATCATAACAGACCTGATTAAACTCTACTGACCATTGCTTCTAACTAAAAAAATAGAATATTGATGAATATTTCAACCATTTCATTTATAATATTATTTATGAACAAATTATCTTGATGGAACTAAATGGTTTTCTTTAAATTCAAATCGATTCGTTGAGTAGCACTGTTTTATCTTAATATTTGTCGGTGAAGGATCAAGTTGGCAAAAAGTTGGGGACAGTCAAACCGAGAGTTGGTTTTAGTACATGTTGATAGAATCAGACAACTTGTTTGAGATTATTATCAATATCAAGATTAGTGGCTGGAGAAATCAGGTGACGTAGCTCAGAGCAATCCGTGAAGGCCAAAATGCACTCACGTTTTGTTTGAGTTGTGAAATTGCTTAATCCTTTTCTATTTCATTAATCCATTCTCTGTTTTCGTACAATAATGACTGCTTAAACTTTGTACCAGGACTGGTACTGTTATTACTTCTAATCTTTTAGTATTCTTTTCAATAATTTCATCTCATTGATGATATGGTGTGATAAATTAAACTGGTGTACATAAGTGATAAGTTGTAATTTGGTTGTGACTGACTAAGTCTGATTGACCCCGTGAATCAAGACAAAATCAATTAGCGAAATCTTTATACTAACCCATAGTCACCAGTTTTCTTGGAATTCAATGAAAATCAGCCGTTAGTAGCTAGACAAAATTGTCAAAAGGTTAGATTTTTTTATCACAAAAGCCCTAATACCTATTTTATTCAACATCACCTGCAGTAAAAGTATCATTGAATTATGGGATAATTCCATCATCTGACAAATCAAGATCCAAGAAATACTCTTCATATCAAATATGTCTGATTAGAAATGTAATAACTTATAATAAATGGTAATTGGAACTAGTCACTTGGTAAATAATTAACAGTCTGAAGTATTCTGATTCATCTGGTTTAATGGAACAGAATCACGTGACTATATCGATTTACTTGCCATAACTATGAATACATAGAGCTTGTAGAGATTGTCCACTTATTATAGTTTGAATCAAGGGGCGAATTTTGTTCAATAGTAATTGAAGAAAAGGAGTCGCTAGACAGCCACTTCTCTTTAACATGAGACTTCTTAACAGTGTGTATCTACTGCCCTAATGAGCCATGTTGGTAATCAAACGTATACACCCTTGGATCAATTGCATGTTGGGTCTTGAATAAGAAATACTGAGAAGTACCCAAATAGAAAAACAGCTTTCTGATGTCCCCTAATTTATAATGGTTATCTTACTAAAGTCATTCTCTGATCTCATATTATATTACATTACTTGATTATGACCATGAACAAGTAATGGTAAGTGAAGATTGTTCATGTAAACTTAACTACTTATCCAAAGTATCCAATCGGAATGAAGTCGAATACCAAAGCAACTGACCAGAAAAATATGTAGCACAATAACAAAAATGACCGAAATTCAATTTGTGCAGCTGCAAGATTGCAAACAAAGTGTACTTTTCTTGCTAACTTACTACTCAGTGAAGCTGAAATCCGATGGTCAAAATTAATTCAATATCCATAGCTACAAATACATGAATAGTAAGCACAGCATGAAGATTATTCGGCTTACAAAACTGAAAGGACATTTATGAACGAAGATGGATAATGGCTAAAAGTGGAATCCAGGACATATGTTTCATCCTATTTGGATGTACCTGCATCCCAGAGTTGATGCTAACTCAGGGACTCAAACCAACAAAAAGCCAAATATAACTTCATCAACTGCAGTTTTGTACATCACTGTGGAAGACTCAAATAAACAATACAAAATAAAATTTAAAGAACATTTGTTTAAAATCTAAACAGATGAAAATCTGTTGATAATCAGGAAGTTTAGGCTAATTCTTTTGGATAAATTGGATAACAAAGGGCGGCCTGCTTGAGCATCTGGGCTACCTGTTCCTGCTATCTAGATATTTCAACAAGTTATCTATTTTTGTTTGTTTTAATATATCATTATGTTTATTAATCGCATAACCTATTCTGCTGCGTTTCTGAAAAGTGTACAACCTTTCGTTGTCAAAGTTACAAAAATCTCAATAAGAGACAATGTGGTTGCTGGCAATATACAACGAAAAGAATGCACATTATTCAGATGTTCATCTACTGAACTACTAACATCTAGCTGGCGATTACTTGATATTTATCGTCGGGACCGACCAAGAAGAAAGAAACGGAAACTTGTTGAAATACTTTACGTTGAGAATTCTATATTGAATAAAGCTGATAATAATAATAATAATAAAGATAAAATGAATATTTTCTCTCATGGATTAGCACGATATTTTATAGGTTATCAACTAACAGGAAGCTCATGAAAAAGAACTGAACGACAATTGCCGGTTATTTATAGTATCATAAAATGTACTATGAGGATAAGTTTATTTATTTATTTGAACTCATAAATATTGGTACAAAGGAGTACCGAATACATATACGACACACAAGTCATTTGATTTGTGTATGAACTGTGATATTACTCGCGTGCTGAGACCGAAACAGGTGGTTTTCATAAGGGGACACACCCGGAACCTTCGACCTAACCGTCTGATCCACAAGGAGCAACATCAGGGGACTTAGTCACATGGTGACCAGTCACCGAAATTTGGTTCATACACCATTCCTTCCCTCAGGATCTTGAATCTCATGTACACCATCGGTTTGGAATCAGGATTTTCTAACTCTTCTAGGTTGACCCACCATGTATACCGACACGGTTGAAGCGCCGTACACTCTTTTTTCGTAGTCTCAATTTCATAAACAACACCCCCGCTGCGAGAAGGCAGTGAGTAGTACTTCCGTGGCAGTGAATGTATACTCGTGACTATGCGACACCATTTAAAGAAGGGAGGAGGACTCTCCCCACTTTCGACCATACCAGAGCACTTAACAACAATGTGGATCAAAGACTGAACATTATTAAAGTCTTCTTTTTTTTCTGATATATTCCCAAATTTTCTTCTGAACTATTCACATAATGTATTATTCAGAAAACTGAACAAAAACTTCATCAATCATTTAATAAACATGCTAACCAACATTGTTATCACTCATGAACAAATACAGATTTCCAGTTATATACTGGAAATTCTATTCATGATATAAATTATACACCATATATATCTTTTAAACAAACAATTATTAAACTATAATATTATCTCAATTAAAACAAGTAATCGATCAATACATAAATATATATATACTTTAATTCTAGACTTTTGAAATAATGAAAGTTATTTCTCAAGGTCACCCGCCATTCCATTTTATTGATTATTGGATATGACCTTAGCTCTCAAGGTTATATTTATCGCTTTTTTTTAAAAAGATGGTTTCGTTGTTGTTGTTGTTGTTGTTTTATTGTGTTGATTACAACAGTAAAAAAAAAGAAATAAATAAATCATATTTCATTGATTGTATTTTATTTGTAGACAATTTCATTTTATAAATGGCGCCAAAATACTCATTAAAATATTGCTATTAATCATAATAATGTCAAATATAGTTTAATCTTAAATTATTCATTATGATTAAAATACTTTTATAATGAATGAGAATACAAGTGAAGACAATTGTGAATGTGTTTAAAGACAAAAAAAAAGCTATAGAATCTCTTTGTAAAATCTGAGTACTGTACAATAAAGAATTCATTTGCAAACAGATCAATCAATTGTCTTAGACTTCATTGTTCTTTCATTTCCACATCAATCATTCTTTGTTCTTGTTCTCTTTTCTTCTATCTTCTTGACTTTCTGATGCTAGACTTTCTATTCCTGACTATTGTTATATACTCTTTATGTCGATATAAATAGAACATACCATACTAACTAGCACCCCAGTTCTAGGCTCACATCAGTGTCCGCAGAACAGCACACTTCCCCTTTCCTGGTAAGTAGCGACACCAAATGTACTGAACGAGAACACAAGTGGGAACAATCAGATGTGTTTGAACACGAAATTACAGAACATCTTAGTAAAATGTGAGAGCCATGCAGTGAATACTCAATTTTCAAAAATGTCAATCAATTGTCTCAACCTTGACTGTTCCTTTTGCAAATATCAGTGAATTGTCTCACACTCCATTGTTCTTGCATTTCCATACCAATTGCTTTCTGTTCCCATTCGTTCCTCCTCGATAATCTTGACCTTCTACTGCCAGACATTCTATTCCTGACTATTGTAATATACTACTTACGTCGACTAAATTGGCACACACATCACATCAACTGGCACCTCAGTTCCAGGCTCGTATTGTTGTCCTTAGAGTAGCACCTTTCTCCCTCCTCATTGTCAGTGACATCAAATGTAGTGAATGAGAATACAAGTGAGGACAATCGAATGTATTTAAAGGCAAAAATTACAGAGTCTCTTTGTAAAATCTAAGAGAACTATTCAGTAAATACTTCATTTGCAAAATATCGGTCAATTGTCTTACACTTCTTTTTTACTGCATTTCCATATTAATTATTTTCTGTTCGATCATTTTGCCAGACATCCTATTCGTGACTATATACTACTTATGTCGATATAAGTAGCACACACCACACTTTCAGTACTAAGACGTAGTTAAAAAAATTTTAACTAGAAAATTATTAGGACTTTATATAGTAATCCATTTACAAAATCTTAGAATTACTAAAAGGAGGCAATAGTTAATAGATACTAACTTCTAGTTTCAATCACTTAAACAATGAACACAACAATTGAACTCAAAACTCTATCAAAATCATCCATCTAAGCTACAAATCTTCTTCATCATCTTGAAATCATATGAATTCAAAACGTTCAAAGATAAAACATGAAAGATCTATGAGTTTGAAACTGAAAACTTTATGATGTCAACTCATATCAATCGAAGATTCAATACAATATACAATATAATTATCTGATTTTGTTACTGTTGGGGAGATAGAGAAAATTCCTCGGAAAAAGCCAAGAAAGGCTCTGAAAACACTGAGTAGCATATTATTCAATCAGCGTTCAATAGATGTTTTGCCAGAAACATTAGTTACTATTTTACTTCTTGGGACAACTGAAGTATTTATAGTTAATTCTGATTATATTAAAACTTGTGGAACCCATCATGATTTTATCCGTTTTGTTTATGAATAACATCCAGAAATTGTTGAACATTTGGATAATGAATATTTAATCTAATTTCTTTTACTTGTTTACTTTTTAATTCATTATTACCTAGCAACAATTTGAAGGGGAATGCTTACGTTTAATTTATAAAGTAAACACTGAATTATTTATAGAAATGTTCCTATTTATTAAGCATATAATGAGATAAAATCTTGGAGAATTAAAAAAAAAGTTAATTGTTTTTTGCACTAACTTAAAGCAGACACATCATGTACATTGAATAATCATTAAGTAGTTACCGATGCAATGTTTAGCTAATCATCGGTGCTGATCGAATAATACTGGTCACTTATCAGTATTGTGGTGTGTGCTACTTATAGTATATGGTGTTAGTCGTGAACAGAAGGTCTGGTAGCAGAGAGACAAGAGGATCGAACAGTAAAGAATCGAAACAGAATGCAATGCAAGGACAATGAATTCTAAGTTATTTTGAGACAATCGGTGGACATTTTGCAAGTTAAGCATTTACTTTATGATTGTTAGATTTTATTAACAAGTCTTGTAATTTTGTGTTAAATACATTCGATTGTCCTCACTCGTGTTCTGTTCACTACAGTATGATCTTTGTTCTAGATGATAAGCAATAACATGCAATTAGATGGTTAGAGAAAATTAGTAGGAATCATTAAATATTGGTTTGTTGGCACTTGATCCTGGTCAACATGGCATACCTACAATTTTAAATAAACCAATGCTTGACTTTTGTATTGTAATCCAAGTCATTCAACTTTACAATATGAAATTTCACTCGGCAGCGATTGATTTTTTGCATGACAGATATCTATATTTATTTATCATATAGTGGTAACTAAAATCAGTCAGCAGAAAACTGAGTTTCATCGAAATTAGCGGTACACTAAATTGGTGAATGTCAACTATCATGAATCATAAATTCAGAGTTTCCAACCAATTACTTTCAATCATCTAATAATATATAACTATCATCTATTTCATTAAGGAGATAACGTCCTAATAATATTATATAGCTGATCCGTTCTCCTGTAATTATCATTATTTAACATTATAAAGTACGCAAAATACTTCGGATCCGTTCTCCGTACACTATTAACAACAACCAACTGTGGGAAATAACAAACCAGATCCCAGCGGAGGAAGAAGTTAGGAAGAAGTGCTGGAAGTGGATAGGGTACACATTGAGGAGAGCACCCAACTGCGTCACAAGACAAGCCCTCACACGGAATACTCGAGGCCAAAGAAAAAAAACACATTACGCCGGGAAATGGTGATAGACATAAGAAAAATGAACAAGAATTGGATGGAACTAGAAAAGAAGGCCCAGGACAGAGTGGGTTGGAGAATGCTGATTGGCGGCCTATGCTCCATTAGGAGTAACAGGTAATGATATCATCACTCTCGTCAACTGACAAGATAGCTTTTCACTATCTCTTTAATGGAAATACATATTACTTGTGACTTTCTTTTTTTTGTTCATAATTAGTACGTCTTATTTTGTTAACCTTGAAAAATTTAGAATTTCAAAAAGTGAAAACAAGAGATTATGCAAAACTACGTGGATTCATCTCAAGTTTAGCTGTCAAAGGATCTCCATATCGATTATTTAGTCGAGGTAAGATTTTGTTTTAGAAAATAAGAACCTTACCATAAGTTATTCAATTTTTGATTAGTTATAACCTTACGACAACTAATATACGTATATAGTGATTTTATACAAACTATATTACTTTCTGTGGTTAAGGTCATGAGTTAGTTGAAGCTAGACCACCATGGAAAACCTGGGAGCACTGGACGGCCGTTTCTTCCTATGGTGGGACTCTTCAGCAGTGCGCATCCACGACCTCGCCCCCTTCGAGTGGTTTAGTGGTTAAGTGCTCACGCGCGAAACCAGTGGGTCCTGGAATCGAATCTCGATCAACCCCACAAAACCTACCTGATATATTACTTTCTATTATTTAGTAGCATAAGTGTTACTACAAAATTAGTGTAGTCTCGAATAATCATCATGTAAAATTAGTAGCACAAGAGAAAGAAGATCTAGTTTTATGTGACGATATTGTCTAGTTAGATAGTGATGGATTCTTGATTAAAACGCAATCAAAAAATTATACATATTTATATCATCAGTTGATTGACCAGTGTCATTTTTTTCTCGCCATTTAGTTACGACAAAAATCTATCGATCAAATTAAAATGTTGCTTTTAGTTTAACGTGGTGTGGACTATGCTTTGCTACTAACTGGTCGAAGTTAGTTACAAATTGTAATAGATAGATCCGAATCCCAAATGTCCATGTTGATTGAAGGTACACATTGCGGATAAATAACGACTGGTACGAAACATAAGTTAACATCATACCGACTACCTTTCAGTGTATAACATGTATGTGACCATTAAATGTGGATAACTCAAAATGGACAAAGTACCGTCATATTATGAAGTTTATTTCGGCAGACGTTTTTCAGTTATAAATAAAATTTTGATTGAATCAAACTGATCACTGTTTAGTAAATAAAATTTATTATGAACAAAATATCTCAAATGAATAATATTAAATACTAAGTCATATCATGCCCTCAAATGACCGCGTACGGTCGAGGATGGAGAGAGTTCACTCTCCAGATGCTCTCACATGGCCACACGTATATAACCACTTCCATGGAAGTCCTACTCACTCCCTTCTCACAGCACAGGTGTTGTTTACGAAATTGAGAGGACGAAAAGTGAATATCCGGTGCTTTAACCGGGTTGTTGGATACGGAGAGTTCACCTAGGACAGTTGGAAAACGCTGATTGCAAACCAACGGTGGGTATGGGTTCCAGGATCCTTATGGAACAAAAGGTGTATCAACTTGTTGTTGGCCACCGGTTACCATGGAACTAAATCTTCATGATTAATTATCATAGTCAATCGTAAAATAAATGTTTATTCATTCATTGTCATATTTTGTTTGTCTAAAATAAATAACTTGATCGCATGATTCCTAATTTAAAACTGCTTTTTTTATCTACTTTTCATGCATAAGGAAATAAACAGTCATTGATTACTGAGCCAGAGAAGAATAATATCGATGTATACGGCTTATTAAAAAAACATTGGACCACATTGTATTCAGCACATAGAATGACGTTGGTTGTGCAATCGAAAGGTAATTGTATACGAGGAGAACATATGTATATATATTGTAGATACGAGAGAATTTTGTTTAGCAAAGGTATATATTGACTGTTTCGAAAGCACTAATAAATATCAATATCTAGTCAATTAAACATGATTGCGAAAAATTAGATTAGTACTAGGGATTAGCCAATCATTACTCAGTACTCGAAAATGTCAAACTCGATGAAGTAGGTTAGTGGAAATGGATCTGACTGTAACATGTAAGGACTCTTATTTAGATCAAATAATGAATAGCAGTTTAATTAAGAATAAAGTTAAGCCATGTACATGACAGCTAACTTGTTGATCAAAAGCTTCCAAACACTTGTTCTCCATTGTCATAGTAGAATATTTATGGGTTAAGTCTAATCAGATTACATTCATTTTAAAGGATAAATTCAGTAATACTGTAAGTTGACCAAAAATAGTAATTTCAAATAATGAGTAAATGATTTTGGCCTACAGAAGTTGAACACATCATTTGTTCAAAGATGAATCTCAAAGCACAGTTGATAAGCTGTGCCATCATTACTTAATGGTAGTATATTAAGTTTCTCCAATGCTTTTTTCCATTCCTGTTAATATAACTATTCATTTCAATTTCAAAAGTAAACTTCTAATTTGTGAGAGTTTTCATGACAATCGTTTTCATTGCAATTTGAACAAAATCACAATCAAGTAGTTGTGCAATACACATCCTTGTTCTACGACAATCATTCTATGGTGATACTTTGGAAAACATGTTACCAGATATTATTCACAAACCCGAAGAAAAGAACTAAAAATATGTGTTCTAGGGAAGTGTCTAAGCTATTGTGCATAAAATAATCAGGTGTATTTATATAGTTCATTGATTGTTGAGCAGTATTACCAATGTCATATTTGTCTAATCGTTTAGTACTGACTAAAGTTTGCTAGTCAAACTGCAATATAACCATTGGTCTAAGTAAATCGACTTCTCATCCAATACGTTGAGAAGTTGAGTAGGTGAATGTATTCGAAAAAAAGTTACATTATATATACGTTTCATGATATCTGGCACGCCTCAGCATGAGGTATCTTTCATCTCGATGAAGATGATGTATCCTGTGGGATTCGAATCTATTCCATTCAGTTTCACAATCTGAGAGGAGTGCCAAATATCACGAATCGTAAGTCTAAATTTTTTTAATGACTACCTTTAACCACTTAACAATAATTTTATAACTTCAACTACAGATATACTTGTTTGGTCGAATAATTACGAACAATATATGAATGGTAAAAACTAAGTTGGTACAAATTACTGAGGTGAAACTAAAATTTGTGAACGGCATTCGAGCGATGCTTAAGGGATCTTGAGAATGTTCACCTACTTACTAGGTTTAAATAAGGATTATAAATTAATATGAGGAATTATGAATAGAATTTAAAGTTGGACTTTGAGGTTAAGAATTATGGTTAGGCTTTTCATCATGAACTGACATAAGTTATAATGCCAATACGCTAGTTAGCTATATGGATGCACAAATTTTGCGCAAAAATTTAATAGGTGCTAACCTAAAGCTGATTGGTTCGCCCATAAATTACAATCTCACCGTTACAGATTGTACAAACTATGCAATTAGTTACTGAAAATTATTAAAATAAACGCAACTTATATTTTCTTTTATGAAAACATCTATGTAAGTAGTTCTGATTGTGATGCGCCGAAGATTTTTAATAGAAGGCAGTAGTTTACATAAACGTAAAGATTTTATGAATTGACATGGGATTGTCTGATTGTATTTACATATAAATCCTTTATACTTACAGATTCTTTGAACAAAATGGAGAGAATTGTTCGAGAGAACTTTTCAAATATACCTGCAAAGTTAGTAAATTTTTAACTATATTTGAGTAATCAATTTTTCAGTTTTTATTTATCCTTAAAGGAGTTAAACAAAATTATACCAGATAACTCTATGGTAATATTCCGATAGTTGTTACAACCTAGAATCATTGGAACAAACTAATATAAACGCTCTGAATTTACCTGATAATTAATACCAGATAATATTTTTATAATAAGCGTTCGGTATTAACTCATAATATTCACTATCCATTATAACAGCGAACAGGTGAAATAAATGTATATCATCCAGTGTTCTATTGAATGTTGTGGAATTGATTTTAGTGGTCTCCTCTCAGATCAAGAACACGTGATTAACTTGACTAGAACATAAATATATTTCCACACCAACAGCCAACAACAGTCCGACACAATAGGACAACAGTCAATCATAATAAGGATAGAAGAATATATAACTCATCTAACGCCTGTTAGATTACCTAGAAGTCTGGCTATGTAAATAACCAATTATTATCATTCTCATCCACACATCAGAGTCAAGCTGAGTCTGTTAGCGATTGATCAACAAAGTTCTATATCTCGATATTTGGGGTTATCTACGGGTTTGCAGTACTTGAGGAATTAGCAGCGATCGAGCTACTCTACTGCTACTGGTTCGATTGCGTAAACAACATTCCAACATATGACCCCTAACACAGGCTGAAGATAAATTGTAAAAATACTTGGTCTTCGAGTTAAGACAACCAGTACACCTAGGTACATATAATAACGAAAAATGATAGATAATCAAGCAGGTATTCAGTGAACTAAAAGCCATAGAAATCAATCATAAAAACGAAAAAAGTCATGAAGAATGTTAAATTAATGGAAAAAGTCTCTTGCGGTTATAATTTCCTGTGAAAGTTTAGCATTGTTAATAAAATTTAAGTAAAGAGTTTTAACACAAAGTGGATCACTTACCACTAGAAAGTATGATAAACAAGTTATTTTACCTTAAAATAAATCGATCATGAAAAGCAGCAGAGTTCAGGATGCATGCTTCATCCTATATACAATTGGCTAGCTAAGTTTACATGTAACCCGTTAGGGATTTTCACACTGAAACTTGAATCTACTACCTGTCAATTCAGACAGAAGAATAGTATACACTGAAATACTGAATCTAGTTATCCATCAATTCATTCAGGAGATATTATAATATTTATATAATAATTAGTAGTGGTTTGAATTATTCCTTAGTTAATATTTAAGCCAGTCTATTCTAAGACTTTTGACAAAATGACCATACTAAAACAACTTGTATATGCTGCACTATGATTTATCGGAATTCTGTCCCTACTATTACTAACGATAAAGTTCACTTGTTTACCAGTAATTTAATGTTCATTCTTAACAGTTTTACCAATAAGTGGTGATCGACATAATCACATTCATCAACTGCTGTTTTGTACAACTATAATCTAATGAGTTCTAGGTGCGAAACCTTAGATACTTTGAATTTGAATAGGTGATCACTATTATTAAGCTTTACATGTAAAGTTTAAACCAAAGATGGGTACATGAATCTGCAAATGGACTAGGATTATCTTAGCGTTTAATTTAGCACACAGAAAGCCAAGACTTTAATAATAACAAGTAAAGATAATGTAATGAAATAAACCAGTGGAATTAGTAAACAGTGTTCTATCATTTAAATTTTATAATGATTAATTTTCAAGCAAGTGTATGAATGTGATCAACAATTAGATAAGTATTCATATAAAACTGGCTAATTCTGTGTGACGCGGCTATAGTTACTTAGATTATTATTATTATTATTAGTAGTAGTAGTAGTAGTAGCTTTACATTTTTTGTACAGTATAGAATTCTCAACAAAAAGTATTTCAACAAATTTACGTTTCTTATTTCTTGATCGATCCTGATGATAAATGTTGAGTGATCGCCAATTAGATGTTAGCGGTTTACAAATCGACATCTGAATAATGTACATTCATTTCAATACATACTGCTAGCAACCACAATGTCTCTGATTGTTCTCGTTCCTAACTTGTACAGTAAAAGATCGTGAACTTTTCATAAACGTATCTGAATAGGTTGTGTAATTAATTGACATAATGATCTGTTGAAACAAATCAAAGACAGATAGATTGTCGAAATATATCTAGATGGGAGGAACAGCTAGATCAGATATTCAACCACGCCCCCAATATATTTGTGAAACATCTTAGTAATGTGCTTTAAATGTTGAGTTTTTTCAGTCATTACCTAATTGCTTAAAGAACAGTATTATCTTTTTAAATATTTTGTTTTTCTATTACCTTTGAGTGATGATAAATGTAAATGGTAATTTTTATCATTCATAGTCGATCAGTGAAAATAGATTTGACAAGATATAGAAACAGTTTTGATTCACCAGAATTCTTAAAATTATACCATGGTAAGTCAGTGTAATAATTATATATATATACATCATAAATTCAATTATTAAATTACTAAAATCTCCACAAAACCTCCTTCTGATAATAATCATCATCTGCTAACTAGTGACTGGCTTCAAGAGGTATTTCCTAGAGTTCTATTGAGAAGCCGTGACTAGTGCAATTTAACCAGATGTTCTGGGAGATAGTAACTCACTGATGGCAATGGTAGATGGTGTCGCAATTTAACGGATTGGCTGAAGTTAGACATTAACACCGTTGGATGGCGACTCACTGATCTTGAGGCTAAGCTTTCGCGCACAAAATCGACAGGTTCTGGGTCCGGACCTCGTGGGGCGGGATCGTGGATGTGCACTGTTGAGTAGTACTAGGTCGAAACGGCCGTCCAGTGCTTCCATATTTCCATGGTAGTCTAGCTTTAATTGACTCATGAATCCAACTATTAAATTATTAAATTCCCCACAAAAATCCCTTCTGATGATATATATATGTTAAATTACTTATCATTATGATGTTTACAGTATTTAGTAGATGTCAATTAAATGGAATTGTGAAAAAACTGTGCTACATTTGATTGTCTATCGAAATATACCAGAAAGTGTATGAGCTCGACTACATTTTGCAATTATAATGCTACATTTATTCAGCACCATATATCTGAATACAGTAAAGGATTCTTAGCATAATCATCACAAAATCCTAGTTATATAAGTACATAACTTGCTAATACACAATATATACATAATATTATCTATTACACTTACTTACGCCTGTTATCCTTCGTGAAGGACCATAGGCTCCCCACCAGCGCTCTTCTTCCAACACTGTCCTGGACAATCCTTTCCAGTTCTTTCCAGTCGCTATACACACTTTCCATACCTACTCCCATTTACCGACGTAGTGTGTTCTTTGACCTTCGCTTTGCACGTGATGCAGTTTGGAGATCTCCGTATTGTATGTCTCATCCACTTCCAAAATCTCTTCCTAATTTTCTCTTCAGCTGGAAGTTGATTTGCTCTCTCCCACAGAATGGTGCTGCTGATGATATCCGGCCAACGGATTTTTAATATCTTGTATAGAAACAGCGATTATGAGCCATTAATTATTTTTTAGAACCATTCTTACCCTCATGATATTTCTTTCTATGTCCAAATATATTTGGTGTATAAATTGTGTAGTGATCACTCCTTGTTTCTCTAAATGAAAGATGAGAAGAATTTATGAATCACATTGATGATACTTCTTCAGTTTCTTGGTAATCAGATTCGTAATAGGCTGCAAATGTTTTCTGAAGACCATTATGGAACAAGTTGAATTTTTAAAACTTAATTAACACAAAGGGTTGAAAACTAGCTACATTTGGTTATTACATAATCTGTAAAACTTTATAAGAGGACGGAATATGTTTTACAGAAAAAATATGTCTGAAGTATGCAAATATGTATTCATCACTTTTAGTTGTGAAACTATAGTTACGATTGTCGGGATGAGTTGTAAAGATTGTTCAATTCTACTGAAATCACTGGAAGATGCTCCGTCTTAGCTTGAAACTCACCACTAGCGCAAATCGACAACCGCACACCCGGGGTCGGATCCAGAATCCTCGAACATTTAAATCTCTAGACTATTGAATCGGGACTCAATGGTGTGATGGTGAAATCCACACTTACCAGTTTAAAACTACAAAGGCGAATTTCATAAGATTACTAAAATTAAATAGAAGCAAGTTTCATCCAGTTTGAAACTTGTAATTTTGAACGCAACTCTACTTCAGTGTTGATGTTCACTATGGAATTCAAGCCCAATATCCATCGCTTTTAACAATGACGCATTACCAACTGATCCACTGAGTGTAAATAGACCCTATCCTATATAATGTATAGACTGTTCTTATCATTATCAGTATGGTATGAATTCATTCATAATCATTGTTTCTAATGAATAAATATTCATTATATAATGGTTACATATTGTGATACATCAGATAAAATTCGTTACACTTTAATTAAAAAATAATAATGATATTAATTGCAATTAAACTACCATTTTATCTTTCCTCCTTCATTTGACAAATATTTACCATTCAGTTGATAGTACTCGAAATAAGGAACAATTACGTATGGTTTGGGCTGTACCAAGTGTTTGTACATTGTATGAGTAAGTGTAAATTGTCTATATAGATATGCTCTGGTTAATTTGTTTAAATGTTTAGATTTTTAGAAGAACATCAGTTCTTTTTGAAGATGACAAATACACTTTGTTAGTAAATGCCAATTCATATACAACGGAAAGACTGAATTCATTAGATTCAAACACTTTTTATGTTTATGTTTATGAATATGTAGTTATAGTTCAAGTGTATTATCGTACATGTTTGAGCTGAAAGGGCATAATTCACTCTTATATTTACTACAATACTACAATTTACGATGAAATATTAACTAAGATGTGTGAGGACGGTTCACAGGTGAACTTGAGAAAGCTCCAGGAAGCTCAGAAAGTGCCAAAGGTATTACATCTAATCATCTTTTAGAAGAATAACCCAGAATCCCTACATGTAGCTTCCCTATTGGACAAAAGCTAATAACCCCCTGTATGCGGATTGGAGGACTTTAATAATGATTTCATTTTAACTAAAAACTATAAATAATTGAAAGTCCTGTACCATAAATGAAATTGTTTCGGAATAGCATTTCTTTCACTTGTCGTCTGTCTTCTCACTCATGACTTGGTGGGTCCTAGCGTTCGAGTGATCTAGTTTTACGCAGTATAATTAGAAACTAAGCTCTAGATATAATAATTGGCGGCAGGGTTAACTTATCAAGATGACACAGATTATCGTCATTTTTAGAATTTTTGGAGTTATTTATTAACTTCGTAATTCTAAATAATGTTATCCTCTTACTGATAAATATTTTTACTAATGCGCCTAAACTATCTTTCTGGACGTTTCATGTAACTGCAGGTACTCCTACACGTCAACTAGAATAATAGAGCGAAGGCGCGAATTGTGAATACAAGATTTACTTCAAAGTAATTTTATAAACAGAAAAAACCCAGAGTATTCGTATAGTTATACATGATCATAAGATTTGGGAAATTTCTGTCACCACACTAAATATGGTAGCAGAATATGTTAATATTCAATCAAAATCTTAACAAATGATTCTGCATTTTCTGAATGTTTCTGAGAAGCTTCTATATTCAACGGTAATTTCTGGATCTTAAAATGTTTTGACAAATGATACTCTGAGATTCCTTCAACAGATATCTTCCATCACTTACTAAGTGTATTAATTACTCAGGGTTTAAGATCTTAATTCTTTAACTACTATCAAAGAATAGTATGACTGAAGGTATTAATGGCCAATGATACTTATGTTTATTTATGACACAGAATAAGTAAAATATTTTGTGTACGTATGATTTTCAATTGTGTATATGAAAATTATTCATGGTACCAATATTACTGTTGGATAAGATCAAAGTACAAATGTGAATGGTAAATGCTAGGAATTATTTATGGACTATTATGACATATATTTTTATTGGGGAATTAATAAATAACTACATTATATATACTTACGCCCGTTACTCCCAATGGAACATAGGCCGCTGAACAGCATTCTCAAACCCAATCTATCCTGGGCCTTCCTTTCCAGTTCTCTCCAATTTTTGTTCACTTATTTTTATCATGTCTGTCTCCATTTCTCGGCGTAATGTGTTCTTGGATCTTCATCTTTACCTTTGGCCTCCATGATTCCGTGTGAGCACTTGTCTTGTGACGCAGTTGTGTGCTTTCCTCAATATGTGTCCTATCCACTTCCAGAGCTTCTTCGTCCTGATGATGGGTTTCATAGTGCTCCAGGTTTCCGCCCCAATAGACAGTAGAATTGTCTTGACATTTATATTGAAGATTCTGACTTGGGTGTTGGTTGACAGTTGTTTCGAGTTCCAAGTTTATATATATATTCCTTTTATCATACGCTTTCATTCCACCTATTGTTTATCATTCTTAATTCTTCCCAATCTATTAGTTACAATCACCTATACTCACAGCCACTTTTGTCTTGATCTTGTATAATTATTATCTTTCATTTTATGATATGATACGATCTCGTCTGCTTGTATATAAATCGCGTATATCTGAACTATACAATTTATATAGCGGAGGCTGATATTTGTATTCTGAACTAAACGGTCCAGGTTAGGTGAGAAGCTACTATACAGACGGCTAATAAGGATACACAGTGACATCAAGGCTTCTAGTACTGATTGACATATCATTTGTTTATGACAAGGACGGTAGCGTATTTTGTGATCTTAATTCTGAATGATTAATGCAGTGGTTAATATCTTTTAAGACTGTAATGTGATAGTAGTTACTGATCTATGAAAGACCGCTTTGTCCTTCTCAATAGTGCTTATCCATGATCCCACAATCTAGGGCTCTAACCTGAAATTTATAATATTCAGCTCAAATGCTTAACTTCTAGATCCATAATGAATTCATTCAATATAGATTTCATTTTATTTTAAAAAATGAATAAATTAACAAGTTATTTATTCTTCATGAAATACTTCAAGTACCTTGTTCAATGTGATTTTCATTTTAATAAAACAACAACAACAAAACACACACACACACAAAAACCGAATAATTATTCATTCTACCATTTCATGACAAGAAAAACAAAAAAGAAACATACCACTTTGAAATGTTTCACTTCAATTTAATGATTTTTCTTTTCATGTATTCCCACTTGATGTTTTGGAATAGATCTATGCCAAGTTCCATATACATATGTATATTTGCATATTTTTGTATTCTATCCATATAACTATTCATATAGTTACAAATTGACATTCATATATGCACATTCATGTATTCACTGTAAAATTTGGAACAATGTTTTTATGAATGAAAGAATGAATTCATTATTTTATAAGTTTGAATAGTTGAGATTATGAGTTCATTGAAGCTAGAATAGTATTGGAAAATCTGGAAATACTGGACTGTCATTTTATCCCATGATGGTCTAACTTCAATTGACTTATGATTACAACTATTCAAATTATTACAATCTTCATAAAACCTTTTCGGATATTTTAGAAGTTTCTGATTGAGATCATGAACCGATTGATGTTAGACCACCTTTGGAAACCTGGAAGCACTGGACGGCCGTTTCGTCCTATAGTGGGACTCCTCAGCAGTGCGCATTCACGACCCTGCTCGCGAGATTCGATTCATGATCTCAATCAAAAAGTTAATACTCTCCACAATCCCTATACTAGTATTTTAGAAGTGTCAATATATTTATAACTTATCTGTTTTATTCATTGAATATTGTTTAATTGGATCTTTCAATTATTGTTTAGGATTATAATTAATCAGTCTCTTATTGGTATATGTACAACTTGTACGAATTGCCTCGATATAGGTTTCGAATCACAAGCATTCTAAGAAAAGATGGATAGTAGCTAGTGATAGAATCGAGGACACACGTTTTGTCCTATTTGTGACTCCTCAGCTGGATGTATATGCATCTTGAAATTGATGTGTCACTCTGGGACTTGAACCCAATGCTATTCACTTCAAACGTCATCCACTTAGTTATTGAATTTTGATAGCTACTTACTTGTGCAATAGGGTGAAGTTTTAAATTCACTTGATGTTGTTTACTTATATCTAGCCATTATTATTTAGGACTAAAATGGATCAGTCTCTTGTTGATATGTGTGCAACTTGTGCGGATTGCCGCAATATTGCCTTAAGTCACAAGCTATATAAGCAAAGATAACATATAAAATAGAAAACTACTTATTTGTAAACTGTGGAATTTATGAGAAACTTCATAGATTATAATGTTCAATTAAATATAATAGAAATGATTATATATAAATACATAGTAAATTAATTGGCTTTCATTGTTACTAATCAAGTTAGGCACTTTCAACATCTTTGTTATTTCACTAAAATCGAAGACAGAAAATTGTTATAACTTGTAAACCTGTGTACCCTGTTTATTGTATAACGCAACGATACCGTCAATCAGAGAGCAGCGAACTATCGACCGAACCAGTGAAGCATAAAACATGTGAGAGCAGCCTAGAGTCATGAATGGCCCTGCTTCCTGCCTAGCCCAGCCAGTAAAGTCCAGAACACAAGTATCAGCCTCTGCGATATGAATCATTGTGTTTCAAACATACTGAGTTTATATACCAACCAAACAGACCACAACGTACCAATATAATATGAAACAACATTTGTACAAGAATTAGCCAGATTTGGCTGTGAATGAGGGAGGCAGTGACTAATAGACAGGGAATAATTCAAGAATGGAAAATCGTACAATAACAGTTTATAGGTTAAAATAAAGCTTATGATAAGAGAGACATGAATATGAATAGTTTACTTACATAACAATCATACGATAAAAATATACTCATAGTATTGGTCCATAAATGGATCCCAAAAAAACTACCATTCATGATTCTTATTGGGATATAACAAAAATCTCTACAGAATCTTAATAGAAGATCATCAGTTCGATTAAACATGGAATGGTCAGTTGGAAATAAAAGAAAACTAAAGTGATATCTGATTTCAATGATTTTACAACATAAAAAGACATGTAGTTATTTACATTTTGAAAAACGAATATATTCACTTTGTAAAACTTCGTATTTTATTGAATTTGAGTTCATGTGTTAATGTGAATATTGGGATCCAACTACAACTACTTAATAACTTCAAAATAGGACAAAATACACTGTCATTGTTAAATACCATCTGTCATTATCAAAGAATATACAGAGAACTGTTATATCCTATTTGAAACTCATCAACTAGTTGTATTTACATTCCAGAGTTGATGTTCACTCCGAGACTAAATTTCAAGAATAGTTTTATTAACTGACGACTAACTAAACTATCTACATTCTTGTGTATGTCATCAAAACCTTATATGTTTATTATTTTAGATCAAATCCAGTTGCTGTGCTTGCATATTTTCTAAGTGATAAACATCCATATGGTCTTGAAAATTACCTTAAAAATAAGTGAGTGAATAATAACTAATTCAATTACATCTTTTGTACATTATGAGTTAAATCCATACTTATTTGGAATAACGCTAGTATTTTTCCTGATATTAATGGAATATTAAATTGCTTAGTGTTGTGTCTTGTCGATTGCAGATTAGACGCGCAGCGTATTTATCGATCGGATCAATGACACGTAAAACACGCACGAACGACCTAGAGTCCCGATTGGCCCTGCTTCCCTGCCTAGCCCAGCCAGTTGAGTCCAGAACGCAAGTCTCAGCCTCTGAGATATGGATCATTATATTTCAGACATACTCTGTTTATATACCAACCAAACAGACCACATCGTACCATAAAATAAAAAACAACATTTGTACAATATTTAACAAGTGAATATAAATATTGACCAATAGGGAATGTCCATTTAAAGTCCAAGGACACCATTAGATTTAACATGATAATTATTGGCATATTTCTCTGAATATCCCAACACTTAGGCTAATAATGAATGATTTATTTACGTATACAATCACTTGCACTATGCTAGACACCCAGCCAACAAACACTTTACCATCTTTCAACACAATTCATGATGGGAACACATAATTCACATGACTAGTTCGTGTATTAATCAATTATGACATCGAAATCACGAACCGATCAAAGTTAAAGTATCAGTGAAAACCTAGAAGCACAGGGCGACCGTTTAGTCTTAATGTGGGACTACTCGGCAGTGCAGATCCATTATTACGCTCATCAAGATCTAACTTAGGACGTTTGGTGCCGCTTGCAATCACCTGATTTCTATGCTACTGGACCGGCATCTAACAGTGTTAATGCCTAACCTCAATCAACTTACAATGTTGAACGGGCATATTGCATTGCCTCACACTCAACATGGTTAAACTCTACTGGTCACGGCTTATCACTAGAATTTCGGAAGTTTCCTCTCAAAGGTAATCGCTAGTGAACACATGACAATTTTCAAAGATAGTTTTTACTCGTTTAAAACTGAATGATCTATTTACGTGTATAGATTTTTAAAAAAGTACTCAAAATAATTATTAAAGAACATTAGATGGTGTATTAACTGTAAGTCATTGTGTTATCAGTCGAATAAGCTTAGTAGTTAAACTGTAAAACGTGGTTTTTATAGTCTGTAAGAAATCACACATAGCAGGATGGTAAAGGTTACTATGATGTAACCTTTTGAAGTAAACTTTCGTTTGAAATGTGTGATTTAGGTCTAAACATGCATAATTTACCAGTAGAAATATTTAATGTACCTTTGAAACTATCGTTCAACTAAAATCACCGGCTAATTTCCCCAAAAATATGGCTATCCAATATAGACATGGTTTCAGTATTGTCGTGAACGAATACTCACCTGGGGAATACCAATTTATTGTTTACAACAACATTAGTCTCTGTAAATTATGGAAACCATACATTAGATACTTCATTTACACATCTTCCATCAGTTGTCATTTACACGCTTCATGATTTTTCCAACTCTGTTTTCATTCTATTTCTTTTCATCTTTTGGTTCTTTTCAGTTCAATCTTCTCAATCTTCTTTTAACAAGCATTCCACTTACTTTTAGTGTTACACGCTACGTATATTTATCAACATCAATAGCAGACTCCACACTTGTTCCCCTTTTAAACAGTCGCCCCTGAGGCTGCTCTGACCTCCATGCTACTTTCTTCCCTACCACAGTCTGTGTCACTCTCCTCGTCAACGTGTCGAGTCTGCCGTCGCGCTCACCTTCGTAGCTCCGACGACATGCCGTACCATCTAAATTCGATGTCCGCCCAGTAGCCGCACATCCCACTGATTCTATTCATCTCTAACAACTGCTACAATCAACGCCTTCGCGCCAGAGCACTCCATACTTATGTCTGTTGAAATAAGTATCATACACCACAATCGCAACTAACTTCGTTAAATATTTAACAGTTTGAATAGCAGTCAGTATCAATATACGGAATAAATATGAGGGTCTACTTAATTTTCATATTGCTAGTAGATTAACTGTCTAGTTTATTGTTTTTGTTTTGTAACAATATGGTCACTATAATTTAGTGGCAAGTGATCTGACTAGCGTAAACGAATAATCCATGAACATAAACTTACTTCTTGATTTCATATATTCCACTTAGGCTAACACGGTTTAAGCAACCGCAGTAAAAAGAAGCTGAATATAATTAAGTTGGTTGAATTTACTTTAGCTACACTTTTACTCAGACTGACGTTAAGATAACAAAAAAGAAAACGACGCGTCAACTTAGTGATATGGTATTTGTTTCTTAGCAACTTCAACTGTTAATAAACGTATATGAAACTAGCTTAACAAAACAGTTTAGGTACAAACACTAAAACGGATTAATGGAGGTTGTTAAATTCCAATGTTCGCATCACAGACCAATCAAATTTAGACAACCAGTTAAAACTAGGAATCACTAGACAGTTATTTCGCCTTAGTATGGAACTGCTCAGCAGTACATAATTACGACCCAAGATATGTAGGTCTCACGAAGAGTGTTTAATCTTTAAAAAAAACTGAGTCACCGAAACACTGTGAAGTTTCATACAATGACGAAGAAGCTTTCCAGTGCTCCCTGATTTTCGATAGTGATATAACTAAACTCAGTTCCTGGTGTAAATTATAATATAAAGTATGAGTTTAAAAAAACATCAAGGTATGTGTTTTCTTAATAATATTAATGACATAAGCTACCGATATTAACAATTAATCATTTAGTAGACTCCAGATACTAAGTCAGTTTTAAGTCAAAAGTAGAACATGTGACAGGCAAAATTAATTGTTTTCATGTATCAACGATGAAATGGCGCCGGTAATTTTTGAAAGTATGTAAACGTATAATTAAGATGAACCATTATTTTTGAATTTCATCGAAATCATTAATCGATCAATGATAAACCACCATTGAAAATCTGGAGGCCCTGGACAGCCATTTCGTCCTAATATGGGACTCCTTAGCACTGTGAATCCGCGATCTCCCGCGCGACCTCTTAACCCCTATACCACTAAGCCGTGTGGAGTTGAACCGTGTCGGGTGTGAGGCAGTTATCCACCGAAGACAATAGAAGATTGTCGCGCGACATCGTCAGGTGCCGACTTAGTTGTCTAAAGTTTAAGTACTCGTGCTGGCGAGACAGAAGGCTTTGTGTTCGAGTCCCTCTCTAGATGTGCACTGCTTAGCAGTTCAATATTTAGACGGAATGACTATCCAGTGCGTCCGGGGTTTCAATTGTGGTCTATTATTGATCGGTTCACGATTTCAATGAAATTCAGTAATCTTGACAACCCTGAACTAAAGATCCTCTTTGATTCGATGAGCCACAAAAGTGTCATATTAATATCTACAACGAAAATTTATGGAAATGATGATGATTTATCAGTTGTATTATGAATAATTGAATTACTTTACATTGCCAACACAGTACATAACATCATAAAAAAGATATATTGCTCGGATTGGTATTTAACATTTTATTCATCAAAACGTGTTGAATTATGCCGCAGAATTCTTAACAGAAAGAATCCAATTTTACCACAAATCTCACACTCTTATACTCATTAAACTTTAAAATACTTAAAATAACGTAAATAGAAATGTTTCTTAACATTGATTATTACTTGCTATTTTTATTCATCCTCAAGGAATCTCTCCAGCATTTCTGTCATTCGAATAATAGAGCTACTACCTGAATTTCATTATAATTTCTTTTCATCTCATCAAAAGATAAAAGGAGAGGAATAGTGACAAAGTCACAGACACAAACAAATACTTACTAATCCCTCATGTAGAAGCATAGGCTACCCACTAGCGTTCTCCATCCAACTTTGTTTTGAACAATCCTTTGCAGTTGTTATTCATCCTCTTGATATCTGCTTCCCAACCTGAATAAAAAGAAAAAAAATCGTCAAGAGACCATCATGGGAAGCCTGGAAGAACTGGACGGCCATTTCGTCCAATTTTGTAACTCCTCAAAAGTGCGCGTCCACGATCTCGCCCCCCGCGGGATTCGAACCCATGACCTACAGGTCTCGTGCGCGAGCGCTTAGTCACTAGACCACTGAGCCCGCATCCAACGGTGTTAATGTCTAACTTCAACTAATCCACGAAATTGAGCAAAACATCCACCAATGTTTTTAGTGAATCACTATCTCACAACAGACCCTGTTGAATTCCACTGGTCACTGCTTCACACTAGAACTCCAGGAAATATCTCATGAAGCTAGTCACTAATGAGCATATGTTGATTCATATCAGAAGGGGGTTTTGTGAATATTATATTAATTTCAATAGTTGACATCATAAATCAATCATTATGTACATATTGTTTACATAATATAACAATAGATAAGCTTAACTATCAAATCAGTCTTTAATATCTCTATTTCTACAATTTAAACTTTACTATTATAACATTATTTTCATTGTTTTATTACTTTGTAACCCAATTTTATTCAATCATTAATAGTCATTTAGCTACAGAAGTAAAATGTGAATTTTCTGCAATGTCCGATTTTGATAATTCAACAATTTGTGCTTTAATTACCATTTGTATTGATTTAAATGGAACACGTCCTGATCTATTCAAAGTAAGTTTTTTTTTTGTGATGGAAAATCTAGTTGTTATTCCACCAGAACAGTTGAAATATCAAGTGCTTGTACATTAAAAACGTTAGATGTGGTATTATTGATTCCTTTGAAATAGCGTAGAGATCAGTGTGCTAAGGGTAATTTTAATTCAACTATATTTTATCTCAGTGTATTATCAAGGATAAATGTGTTAAGGAATGACTTTTTGAATGGAGTTTTAAAGATTGTAAAAACTTAGTGATTTCAAATATCATAAGTACTCAGTTATCAGCTTAATGAATAATGTAGAATTTGAACATTGTTCAACAGATGGTGGTATTTGTCACAAGCTGATCAAAACTAAGGTATCCATGAATACTGGGGTGCATTGTTATGTTAAATGACGATTCATTACACAAACACCTGAAATATTTATGATTTACGGCAAATGAGTAACCACTAACTTATTGGATTCAGGTCTAATGGTACCTATTTCCAACTTAAAGGAACCTGTGACAGGTGACTACTGTTTTGTATAAATGGCCCTTGAACGGGTTTTAAGTGCTTAGTTTAAAAGAGCATAACTAGGGCAAAATAACTGTCTAGTACTTCTCAATTTAGATCATTCAGTGACAAATGCTTCATATGAGGTAAAATGATCTTCATAATTCATCGAACAATGTTAATTTATGTGGTAATCAGTAAACAATAGAGATCACGATGATTACATTGTAAAAGGCAATTACATTTCAGGTCAAAATTGAAATAACCTCTCAATAGAGGTCCTATGAATAATCTATTGTAGTAATGTAGTATAATAAATTGCAGTATACGTAACTCTTTATAATTGCCACTTCGATTTTGACCAAATGCATCATTACCTTTCTTGACGCAAAAATCGATGCTAATAAATGGAAGTTCATATAAATTGTGAAGATCCAAATGATGTATAAATCGGATTATTAACCCCTAATAATAATCAGTATATATATACAATAATAAGATGTGTACTATTGCTTCATTTATTAGTAATGTGGTGTGTCCTACTGATGTCGACAAATATACGTAGTATGTATCATTAATCGGAAATGAAATGCTTGAATGCAGAAAGTTAAGAAGATCAAACAAAAAAGTACAGGAATAATGAATACTTTTTGTGGAAACGAAAGAATAATGAACTCTGTTATTTTATAAATGAAGTATTTACTACATGCTTCTTAGATTTTAGTAAGATGTCCCGTAATTTCGTGTTCAAATACCTTCGATTGACCCTACTTATGTTCTTAATCACTACAGTAATATAAGACTTTATCAACTAATGGATAAGTATTTTCAATGGTTGAGATCATGAGTCAGTTGAAGCCAGACCACTGTGGAAAACCTGAAAGCACTGGACGGCCGTTTCATCATAACAAGGGACTCCTCAGCGGTGCGCATCCACGACCTCTTCTCGCGGGATTCGTACCCAGGACCGGGTCAGTTGTGAGGTAGTAACCCACTGATGATAATGGTGGATTTGTCGCTCAATTTCGTGGATTGATTAAAGTTAGACATTAACACCGTTGGATGCCGGCTCAGTGGTCTAGTTGGTTAAGCACCGATGGGTCCTGGGTTTGAATCTCGCGAGGCGGGGTCGTGGATACGCACTACTGAGTAGTCCCACGATAGGACGAAACAGCCGTCTAGTACTTCCAGCTTTTCCATGATCATCTAACTTCAATTGACTTATAAATTCAACCATATATATATATATATATATATATATGTAAAAGTGGTAAAATCTTTACATAACCCCACTTCACCCCTTCACATAATAATTTCTTATTTCGTTTAGATTACAAAAATTGTTTATGAATATTTACGATTTTTATCGAATAAAGCAAATGATGCATGTATAAATAAAAACTCTGAAGAATACATTCATAATACTACTACTACTAATAATAGTAGTAGTAATAATACTGCTAATATTAAATCAACATTTGATTCATGTGTAAGAGATTTTCAATTAACTCAAAAAGAAACATTTCAATGTCGTACAATATTTGGACCACAAGAAACTGTTATATGGATTGCTACAATGTTACACCATACATTACCACAAGATGTACATTCAGCATATTTAATTATAAAAACACTTGATATTCAGGTAAGACTAATGATAATAAAGTACTATTAGGTAACATTAACTATTGAATAGTAAATATCCATAATCCTACCAGAGAATGAATTCAGTAAATTGAGTATTTTTAGTGAGTTCTCCTGTTACTCCTCGTGGTGGAGCATAGGTCGCCCATCAGCAATCGTCATCCAACCCTGTCCTAGGCAATCCTTTTCAGTTGTTATTCATTCTGCTCGTATCTGTTTTTATTTCTCAACATAATGTGTTCTTTAGCCTTTCTTTTCTCTGTTTTCCTTCAGAATTCCTAGTTATCTTTTAACTTGTAACATTATACAATAATTTTCCAGTATCATAGGTGATGTCTATAATTTTTTGATGATAAGATTAAACTTTATCTGTTAGGGTTTCTTTTTAAGAAAATGATTATTATGTGCACTAATGCTCTATAGATATATATTTGATTTGAAGTAAGGTTCAATCAAATACCTTTGAAATGATGAAAAAAGTTTATATGACTTATTAACAAACTCAAAACAACTGAAATACTTATGTCATTTAGTGCAATAAAATTACCTATCGAATAATTCACATCGAGTATTACTTACTCTCAACCTTTCTCTTTCTCCTGGTGATCGAATGGATCATAAAGACGTCAACATCTGAGCGGAAGCACGAGATACAATTGACAGTTAGGATGAAGCTGCACGATCTGGACTCCGGCTATTCTATCGCACACGTAAAAACAAATGCAGGAGAAGACAACCAGTGTAGCAACAGCCTCAGAATCCGTAGGTCTCAATATACACAGAGATAAAAAACAAAATTCTCAGATACAGCATAACAAGTACCAATCCAATCACACTCGACGGAGAAGATTTGGAAAATGCAAAAACTTTTACATGTCTGGGCAGCATAATTGATAAACACGGTGGATGCGATGCAAATTTGAAGGCACGGATCGACAAAGCAAGAGCAGCATATCTATAAATGAAGAATATCTGGAACTCAAAACAACTGTCAACCAACACCAATGTCAGAATTTTCAGTACAAATGACAATTCTACTGTATGTGGCGGAATCCCGGTGAACTACGAAAGCCATCATACACAAGTTACAGGTGTTTAATAACAGTTGTCTACGCAAAATACTTCGGATCCGTTGACCAGGCACTATCAGCAACAGTCTATTGTGGGAGAGAACACACCAGATCCCAGTGAAGGAAGAAATCAGGAAGAAGTGCTGGAAGTTTATAGGACAAACGTTAGGGAAAGCATTCACCTGCGTCACATGGCAAGTCCTCACATGGAATCGTCAAGGCCAAAGGAGAAGAGGAAGACCAAAGAACACATTACACCGAAAAATGGAGACAGACATGAGAAGAATGAACAAAAATTGAATAGAACTAGAAAGGACGTTCCAGGACAGATTGGGTTGAAGAATGCTGGTCGGCGGCCTTTTCTCCATTGTGATTAACAGGTGTAAGTATGTAAGTAGTAAGTATTGCCAGTTATCACAGTTGAGGTGAAAAAAATGTTTTGTTAATCGATGACAATTTAAAAGAATCAACTTCAAATGAAATTAGTTCTTATCAGCAACAGATAACAAAATATAGCAGTCAATCATATATTTTCACAATTGAATTCATGAGTCAATCTACGTTAGACCATCATCGAAAACTCGGAAGCACTGGACATCCCTTTCGTTCTAGTATGGGACTTCTTAGCAGTTCCTGATTATGACTCCGTTCTCGGGGATCAGAGCCAAGACCTTGGGTCTCGTGAACGAACGTCTAACCCCTAGATCATTGAGTCGGTCAGCACTCAACTGTGTTAATATCTAACTTCAGTACATCCATGATATAGATAAGTGTCTGACACTGAGTTCTAGTGAGAAGCCGTGGTTCAATTCATGTTGAGTCATGTCGTGGTCTAAAGATTAAGTATTCGTGCACGAGACTGAAGGTTCTGTCTTTGATTCCCACTCGTGGAATCACAAGTACTCACTGCTAGAGAGTCCCATACTAGAATGAAACGTCCATCCAGTGCTTCTGAGTTTTCACTGGTGGTCTAACCTAGATCGACTCGTGAATTCAACTGTGGAAATATTACAATCTCCACAAATCACCAGACTAATAATTATATATGTACTTAGCTCACTTTCTCTAAACCCACTGTTAATGCATATGAATAGTTTATTCATATATATGGTGAATATACCATATATATATATACCATAGTTCATATTGTCACTTGATTCCATTTAATGATAATACTTATTATTATAATTTAGGTGTATTCAGAACTATTGGATACTTTATCAAAACAACAAGCTTGTTTAATTCACAGTTTCAAGTTAAATCCTACGATACATAGAAATATTCATGTTGAGAAATGGTACAATTTACAATATACACAAGAAGGTAAACATTTGATTTATTTAGCATGGAATAATTTGATGATATATTGATATCTTTTCAACGATATTGTATAATACTGATAGTCTATATTTGAAGTCATTGAAATTTAATGACTGCAGTTTATCAATGTCTGTTTAATAAGTTGGTTGATATCTTGACTCAGTAGCTTAATGAACAGCTTGTTAACATTTAAAGTGACAAGTAATGAATTCAAGTCTCAGTACTGATACCAACTTTGTAATATAGGCATATCTAGCTAATGAATCCTAATTAGAACAAACATGAATTCTAGATTACTCTGTTAGGTACAATCTATTTAATCTAAAATACATGGAGCTATGTCGAGGCAATCCGAGCAGAATCCATTTATTCCAACTGAAACTGACTAAATATTAACAAGTGGATAACTCAAACATTTACCCATGATGATGCATACATCATACTCGTTAAATGAATTTGTAGCTATTTTAACTTATTAGCTCAGTGGATAATATATTGGTGCTTGAATTGAAAGGTAATAAGTCTGGAGCCGCAACGTAAATGTAAACATTGGTATGTAGGCAAATCCAGCTGATGAGTCCTGAACAGAATGGAATGCTCTACCCTAGATCCCACTGTTAACTAGGCAGTCCATGTACTTCAAATTGTTAGTTATAACATTAAAATACGAAACTGTTATATTCCTTTTCGTATTCTTTTTGAAAATTTTTTTTTAATTTTTCAGAAGTGTCCACTAAACAAATAGGCTGTTTGAATAATCTACATGGAACAATTCCATTCTCACTTCCATTAAAAGTTAATGGAAATGGTATGTTTAAGCTATTTATGTAATTTTATCAATGATATAGACAACAACATAATTATGTTAGTGATCTATAATATTGATTTCTTTCTTTAGTTATCAAGATCATTTAATCATATTGTATGAGGGAGTGATCATGGTCGTTAAATTAGTTGATCATAAATAGTTGATTTGGTATTCTGCAAATTATTCATTCATTAATGTCAAGTACTATTCAGTTTAATGTATATAAATTTGACTATTATGCAGTGTAAATAGTTGCCCTTAGATGCCCTGGTACGGTTGAGGGTGGGAAGAGTCCATTCTCCTAATTCAAATACTCTCACATGACCACGCGTATAGAACCACTTCCATGGAAGTCCTACTCACTCCCTTCTCACAGCACTGGTGTTGTTTACCAAAAGTGAGAGGACGAAAAGTGAATATCCGGTGCTTTAACTGGGTTGTTGGAAACGGAGAGTCAACCTAGGACAGTTGAAAACGCTGATTGCAAACCAACGGTGGGTATGGGTTCCAGGATCCTTATGGAAAAAAAGGCGCATGAACCTGTTGTTGGCCACCGGTTACCATGGAACTAAATCTTCTGAAGTTTCTACATCAACTTGTGGATCAGACGGTTATGTCAAAGGCTCCGGGTGTGTCTTTCTTAGAAAACAACCTGTTTCCGTCTGTGCACCTGGATAATATCACAGCCCTTATACATATGAATGATAACTGCTACTGGCCTCATTGTTATTGTGTGGTGTATATGTATTTGGTTTCCCCTTATACCAGTGTTTACGTGTTCAAACAAGCAGACAGTGTGAATCATATAGAAATTAGTGCATTTAGATATGAATTTTTCATAATTTCTTTTCTGGGTGTCAAATAAATTCTTATCAATTGTCTGCATTTCATTGCTTCTGTAGTCTGAAACACGGTTTTCATGTTTAAAGTATTAAAATAGTACCCAGTTTCAAAAGGGTTGATATCCTTTCGAAGGATCAACAAGTCTCCATTGGGATTATTCTCCTGTGTTTTTATTTTATACTGTCAAAATTGCATTAGTTCCCCAGATATAATAAACTTAAAACAAAAATATGGTTTCAAATGGTTGAAAAATACAATTCAAACAAAGAAAATGTATTTCTTTAAATACTAACGCTTCATCATAACTTAACAGTACAATGCATAGTTTTAAATTTAAGTTTTAAAAAATCAGTTGACAACAGAATTTTATTTATCAATGATAATGTTTACTATCAAAAGGGGCTCTTTTGGAGATTTTGGTAATTTGTAATAGTTGAATTAAAGCCAGACCACCTGGAAGCACTGAATGACCATTTCGTCCTAGTATGAGACTCCGCAGCAGTATGTGTCCACGATCCCGCCCCGCGAGATTCAAATAATCCCCTACCGATAGTAATCATCATCTGTTAACTAGTGACTGGTTTCAAGAGGAGTTCTAGTGAGATACCGTAACCAATCGAGATCACCCAGTTCTGTTGTGAGATAATAACTCACTGAAGACAATGATGGACAGTGGCTAAATTTGTGGATTGGTTGAAGTTAGACATTAACACAATTGGATGATGGCCGTCTCAGTGGTCTAGTGGTTTGGCGCTCGCGCGCCAGAATAATGAGTCCTGGGTTTCGAATTTTGCGAGGCGGGATCGTGGTTGCGCACTACTGAGGAGTCCCACAATAGGACGAAACGGCCATCCATTTCTTCCACGTTTTCCTTGGTGATCTAGCTTAAATCATCTCATGAATTCAACTATTAAAAAGAATAAAATCTTTTTTCAAACTTATTGAAATACTGAGTAATATATAGAAAATAAAGTGTTTTATATTCTTTAATCCCATCCAATAAATTAGAACATACTTTTAATATCAAACTACCAATCAACCATTAATGAAGAAAGAAAATTATTATTATGAGGGTAGCTGTGTTGTCATATGTTAAGTTTATAATGTTTACTGTATATGTATATTTATACGGAACCTATGGCCAATTAATTTTGTTAATTAAAGCATTCAGTTATTCATATTAGTCAACCTATACTTCTCTTTCACTTATTATATAACTTTGAGACCAGCTTTGCTCTGCATATCAAAAATAATAACTCGAATAGGAATTAAACTATATGATATTTCTATTCATGTTTCTACTATTACTGCATTAGTGAACAAGAACACAGGTAGGGACAACCTAATGTACCTGAATACAAAATTACAGAATCGATTAGTAAAATCTGAGGACCATGCAGTAAATATTTCATTTGTCATTTCAATTGTTTAAAACTTCATTGTTCCTTTGTTTCCACGTTAATCACTCTTTGTTCTCGTTCTCATTCTCTTCAATCTTCTTGACATTCAGCTCCCAAGTATTCCACTTTCCATTAGTGATATATACTACTCATATTTATTGACATCAGTAGCATACAACACATTAATACTAACAAGAATACTGATAATCACATACACAATAAGCCTAAAATACTAAGAAATGTTATATATATTACATTTATATGTCACTAACATCTGGGAAATCTGATAGATAGTCAGTGATAAAAGATTTACATTTAATAGTTATCCAATTCATAGTTCATCATTTTAAAGAGGTTCATCTTACTGATTAAATTTATTTTGTTTTAGTGCATGAATACTTGACTTTATCATCAGAAAATGATATACAAGTAAGTTGTTTTCAGTGTAATTAATTTGTGCGGATTTTTGAAATTCATACCTGTTCTTATATAGATAACCATTACAAACGAGGAAGGATTGGAGAGCTGTTTTGTCCTAACTTGAGACTCTTTTGTAGTGAGTACGCATGACTCCACTGAGATATCTAGTTCAATACTTTAAGGTTTCACAGAGATCATTTGTTCTTTAGACTACCAAGTGAACAACCAATGGTTTACATTGTTTGCTTCAATCAATTCACAATACTGTGCAATCAACTTCTAAGTTATTCATTTTACTACAGATAAATGTCCTTTTTCAGAAGGTATGAACCATTATCTTAATTTAATGATACTACGAATTCATAAAAGTCGTTTACAACTTCTTCTATTGCTCAATAGGCTAAGATTAGTTAATAATGTAAATCATGGAATTCAATAATCTACACAAAAGTCCCTCTACATGCAATCTTTTGCATAATACATATAATTTACAAATTTGTCTATACCTATTCTTTATGACGAGAAATAAAACATATTCTCTTTTTTAGACACCTATCAATCTAACGACAGAATTTAAAGGAACTGTCTTTGAAGATTATGGATCCCTATGGTACCAACAGCTGAATAATCAACTTAAAAATGAAGGTAAATATGTTGTTTAATTGTTTGATGTTGGTATTAAAATTAACTTGACACTTTTATCCATTAGCTTTTCTTCTTCCATACATATTACTTGATTATCTAGTTGTAGTAGTGTGGTGTGAGCTACTGATGTTCACCGATATAAGTAGTATTTATCAATGATCAAAAATAAAATGCCTGGCAATAGGAGGTTGAGAAGATCAAAGAGAATAGAATAAGAATAAAGGTTGATTAGCATAGTAATGAAGGGATAATAAAGTTTGGGATAATTGATGGATATTTTATTAATCAAGTATTTACTGTATAGATCTCAGATTTTATTAAGAAATTCTGTAATTGTGTATTCAAGTACGCTTGATTGTCCCTATTTGTGTTCTCGTTCACTGTAGTAGTGATACTACTAGTTGTAGTAGTGCTAGTTTTATTAGTAGTTAAAACAATAATAAATAAGCATTAAGTTAAACTAATGATTTCAACCAGTGAAATTTCTATAAAATATCTCCACAAAATCCATTCTGATAATAATAATAATAGTCACCTGCTCACTAGTGACTGACTTCAGGAGACACTCTTGGAGTTCTAGTGAGAAGTCGCTACCAGTGGAGTTCAACCAGGTCTGTTGTGAGATAAAAACTCACTGAAGACAATGATGTACGATGGCGCAACTTCGTGGATTGGTTGAAACTAGACATTAACACAATTGGATGCCGGCCGTCTCAGTGGTCTCTGGCACGAGACTGATGGGTTCTGGGTTCGAATCTCGGGGGGGGGAGGTATCGGAGATGTGCACTGCTGAGGAGTCCCACATAAGTACGAAACGGCTGTCCAGTGCTTCCGGTTTTCCCATGGTGATCTAACTTCAATTGACTCATGATCTCAACCAGTAAATTATAACCATAGTTTTTGCTAATGACTCATTATTGAGATATTTCCCAAGTGAAAATGATAATCTGTTGAGTGAACAGTGCTAAAAGTGTAATAGTTACTTATCTTGTGATATTGTATGTGTATCCCATTTCACATTACACATCAACTGACGATGAATAATGTGACTACGTAGACAAGAACTTATTCAGTAGTTTGTATCATGATTTCATGTTATATCTGAGAGTATAATTGTAATTTTAATAAGGTTCTAACCTAAGTCATTGAGTGTCTCACTTCGATATACAATTAAAAGACTAGTCATAATCAAGTTCTAAGAGTTTCTATCAAGTGAATTCAGGTACATGAAATCTTAAACATTATGTCAATTAGTTTTCATTATTTAACTTGATTGTATTTAAAAAATGATATTACATAAAATATGGATTAGTTTACACATATAACTAGAAAGCATTGACCAGTTGAGTTCAACCGGGTCAGCTGTGAGATAGTAACTCACTGATGAAAATTGTGGATGTTTAGCTCAATTTCGTGGATTAGTTGAAGTTAGACATTAACACCGTTGGATGCCGGCCGTCTCAGTGGTCTAGTGACTAAGCGCTCGCGCACGAGACTTGTAGGTCATGGGTTCGAATCCCGCGGGGGGTGAGGTCGTGGATGCGTACTGCTGAGGAGTCCCTTGATAGGACGAAACGGCTGTCCAGTGCTTCCGGTTTTCCCATGGTGATCTAACTTCAATTGACTCATGATCTCAACTATTGAAATATAACTGTTAGTATGTTTTATGTTCTATTTTGCTTGTAGCTTACATTTATGTGCAAATTTCAACGGGAATGGAACTCAACTACCCTTTAAAGTAAGTCAATTTCTTTTTTTCATTTTTGAAGAGAATGGTCGAAAACTTTATGTTAAACACCTTAACATTCTGATCGACAAACATGAAGTTTGTTTTAAAGGGAATTGTCAATGAATCAAATATGATGTAGTTATTCATTCACACTACAGGGAAGTCTATTATAAACCCTACTTAACTTAGATTTTACGCTAATTAGCAATAATCAATAAGGTGTGCTCATAATCTAACGGGAATTGGTGTTACGTATAGGATTCTAATCAATGTCATCTAGCTCCCCAATTTGGAGCATTACCACTGATCTATTCGGGCTGCATGTCTACAAATTGAACACTTTTGAATCTTTAGAACATCATCAAAGTGAATTCTTATGCTTTGAAATTCAGAGACTATACTACTAAGTAAATACCAACAAAATGTTTTAAGCCATTAGTGTTAAGAAACTAATATAACTAACCTATTCAACTTATTGGGATATTGGATTAGGTATCCCTTCGTTGGGATATCTTCTTGAAATAACTTCAAATTTTCTCATGTTCAACTATTGTCAAGTAGAGCTTTGAATGTTTACGCTAGTCACATAGAATTTGGTGCTGTGACATATTTAATTCACATAATACAGTTGATTTAATTTGCTCTTGATGTTGTTAGTTCATAATCATTACAATTAATCGTATTATCTTTATTTACAAAAATCATTTAGTGGAATACAATCTATTCAGTCCTCTCAGAATTTATGAGTTGAGGTTAGCAGTGTAATCCAGGATGAGCATTTCATGTTATTTGAGGCTTATAAACTGTGTGTAATGACATCCCAATAATAATATTCACATTGAAACTCGAATCCAATACCATCTACCTTAAGCGCTAATCAAATCTTCACTAATTTACTGGGTTCAATCAGATATACACAATTCAAATACACATGTACTGACTGATTAAAATCCAATCGTAAATATCAATGATGGAACCTTTAGAACTGTTCTATCTGAAATTATGACTTCTATTTTTCTTGCATAATTACTGATTACTTAGATTACTGTGTCTTTGTATTTGCCAACATGTAAGCTTCTACGTGATGGATAAACTATTGTCATATGTTATACCTTGCTTCAGTAGCTGCGGATATATAACTCAGTCCTCTCCATTTTACAGGATCATTACGTTCATACTGTAATTTCCTAATTATGTTGATGTGAGGTTATATTCTTACTGTATGAGTCATAAACTTGTGTCTTAAAGTTCGTTGTCTACTTGCTGTAGCATATTCTGTCCTGACTTTCAGACAAGCGAGCATCTTCTAAAGCAGTCGTCGTTAAGTTTTCTTATCAGCTGTTACCTCACTCTCATTGTATCATTAGTTATTGTAATGAAGGAGAACGCAGGTGAGGACAACCGATTATATCTAGCACAAATTACAGAATCACTTGGTAAAATAGAAAAACCATACACTAATACTTAATTTGCAAAATACTCATTAATTGTACCAAACTTCATTGTTCCTGCATTTCCAAACCAATTGCTTTCTATTCCTGTTCTTCCCTTCTTTATCTTCTCAATATTCTGCTGTCAGACATTTAATTCCTGATTCGCGTTATATACTACTCATCTCAATATAAGTAGCACACAACACAGTTAGCAAAAGGACATTGATACTAAATAAACAATCTAGATGAATTAATCAATACTCAGACTAAATCAATGCAAATGCTCTTCTGTAATAGTGATCTTATCACCCGTGGTACAATCTTATAACAAAAATCTATTTTATCCTATTATATCGATTTGTAAACAGATTGGTTTCAATAACTAGCTAAAAGAACATGTCAACCAGTGAATAATACAAAGATTAACATTATTATTTCGTACTTAATCATATCGAATCACAATATCCATGGATCATTATAATCGTATTAAATATTCTTTTTCCAACATTTCATCAACTAGTTTGGTTTTTTCAACATAAAACTCGTACATTCAGTTAATGCCTGAAGTATTTGTTTTTCTAATGGAACTATAAATGACCTTCTGTAAGAGAAAATAAGATGTCTTTACTTGCATTTTAAATTATTGAAAATAACCTCTAGTTTCGTAAATTGATATCTTTAAGGTTCAGAAAATTCTGCTGAACATATCAGGAGGTTGACATATAAAATATATCAGTATGGGGTTGTGGAGATTTTTGAGTTTAGAACAACAGTGGAAATGTGGAATGACTGGAGGATCGTTTCATCCCAGTAAAGGACTCCTCACTAGGGCGTATCCATGATTCCGAACTAAGGGGATTGAAACCCTGGACCTTCGATCTCTCACGAGAATGCTTAATCTCTAAACCACTGAGCCGACATATAACTTCAACCAATCCAGGATATTACGTGACCGTCTAACATTCTATTCAGTGAGTAAGTGCTTCACAACAGACACGGCTGAACACCAATGGTCACGGAAGTTACCAAAAAATGTACTTCAAAAAAAGTTACATACCAAAAGTATGCCTTCACATTTTGATTACTTTAAGATCACTAAACATGTAGTTACGTTCTAATGTATCTAAGACGGAGGTAAATTAAGTTTATAAAACATCCGAAGACAAAGATTCACAGAAAAAGTCATCAGAATAAGCTGATTCAGCCCTTGTGGACTAAATAAATATCTCACTTTTACATATGTTGGTGATGCTACGCAGAAAAATAACGAGATCTCTGCAATTAAATCGTACAGGTCAGAGAGAACAGCACAACTACAGAAACTTGGATAGTTGCTGCATCGTAGATTGCTTATTAAGGACTGGTCCTAATATGGATCTATCAAGGACGATATGAATCATGAAGTCCACCAAATCATAAGCAAACTAAATGATTGCATTGAACAACATTTCACTATACTCTAAATCAGTTTAATTTATAATGCTGGCTAAAAAACTGAATTGTGAACTTGAAACTTTCTAGCTGTTGATGCTTCTTTTTAAGTAGTAAATATTGCCTTTAAACTTAATAAAAATTTCCAAAAGTAAAACTGTTAAAACCAGTAATAATCTTGGTATTGTTTGCCTGAATCTTCCTATTGATGTTTGAGACTGCGATTGGTCAGTCTGTTATTGGTATATGTGCATATTGTACGTTTTGCCCTGATATTGCCTTAATTCACAAACTTTATAAACAAAGATCGATAGTGGCTAGCAGTGTAATTCAGGACGCGCGTTTAGTCTTATTTGGGACCCTTTTGTTACTGAGTCCTGATAGCAACTTGCTTGTGCAATGAGTGGATAACGCAATAGAGTTTGTAACGAATAGTACTAGGTTCGAGTCACAGAATGAACAACAACACTGATATGCAGGTACATCTAGCTGATGAATCTCAAATAGAACGAAACGTGCATCCTGGATTCCTTTGCTAGCCACTGTCCACCTTTGCAACAATAATCTGTTTATTTTTAAGTCGATCGATGAAAATTAAGAAAACTTTTACACCCTATTCATGAGGTTTATTTCTTTTATTCTAATGGTATCTATAGTGATCTTAATTAATCATTATGTATTAAATCATTCCTGTATATAAATATTCTAAGTGATCTATCCATCAAATAGTTTTTTTATTTCTTGATCTTTTCATGTTATACTTTTTACTTCACAGAGCATGTTTATCTCGCTTATTACAGTTAAGCATCAAACTTCGATCCTCCAATTGTAAATTATTAACAATGGAATCTAGAATGAAGTAAGTTTACGAAAAATCTAACTCGTTTATGAAATTGTGAACAGTTAAAAAAGAAGAGTTTTCATAAGGAAGTCTTCTTCCTTTATAAGAGTGATTCTTCAAGTAAAAGCACTTGATGTAATTGGTTCCCTTTATAAATCTGAATAAAGCAAGAACAACGATTGAGGCTGAATGATTCGCTGTTTCCCATCGGCTACTTACATCCATATATGTTGAATTTATGAGTTGATCTAAGCTAGACTACCATTGAAAACCTGAAATCACTAGAAGGCCACTTCTTCCCACTATGGGACTCCTCAGCAGTGAGCATCCACGATCCCATACACGGAAATCAAATTCAGGACCTTCAGTTCAGCGTATGAACATCTAGCCTTTAAACCACTGAGTCGGTTATCATTCAACGGTTAATGTCTAACTTCAGTCGATCCATGATCACGCACAACACTTCATCGATTGTCTGATGTGAGTGACTGTCTCACACCCGACATGGATTGGACTCCACTCGTCACATCTTCTCAGCTGTTAAAATTATTACAATCTCCACAAATCCCTATTCTGATAAGCATATATGTAAACGGAATATACTCATTAAGACGTTAAATAAAAAGGATTAGTTCAGTAAAGAGTTCTCTTTTTGGTTAATTCATTTTCATAGCTGTACAATCGCAAATATGCATATAAATATCACTGTACATCAGGGTAAAGCCTGGTAAGGATGTAATCGAAAACAACATTGTTCGATTAAATGTGTTGTTCTAGTTCACAATAAGGAAATTTTTCAAGTTAATGTGTGTATCAAGTGAATATGCAACCACTGTTCTTGTTGAAATAAATTAAACTCATTTACTTTATTCGTAGGTAGTGTTTTTCACAGATTGAACTCCTTTGGAATACGAATGGAAAAAACCAAGGAGTACCGAACAACATTTTCTCCCTAGTATGTGCATTCAGGATCCTAGTGAGGGTCACACCCAAGATAATCAGGTCCAACAGTGAGTAATTCACCATTAGAACCACCACTTCAAGGTGTTCTTGAAGTTTTAATGAGAATTCGTCGACTGGCTAGGTTAAAATATGTAAAGCGTGGGACACTTGTTGAGAGTAATCTTGGACCACTACCATGTTTTACTGACTTTCAATAGTACTCCAAATGAGGTCAGTTTGTGATGAACACTATCTACAAATCAAACACATCCCCACAAACCCCTTCCAATAAACAACTGTTTAAGTCAGGTAGATAGACTAAAAGATGCCGTCTTATTATATTTCGTCTTACTCAGACTCCAGATTTTTTAGGTGAGTCGTTCATTTGAGTCTTACTTCTATAATAGCACTCAAGACTATTCATCATTACAGGTTGACGTCAGCCTAAAGGCTTTTAAAAAATGTTGAACCATTTTGGAGTTATTTTGTCCTTTTTCTTGGCATTTCCCGACAGTGCAGATTGACCTGAGAGTATGATAATTTTAAACTGAGTCATAAACCGATCGTCAATATTCTATCCTAACCTTAGAAAATTTGGTGATATAATGCATTAATAATCTATAAGTTTCCTATCTTAATTACCTTCACATGATTATAAATGACTGACTTTAAGTTGAGCTTACAAAGCTCTTTTAAAATGACGTGACATATGGCGTTCACTAAGGTGGGATGTAAAACTTAAACCAGTGTTGGAGTTTACTTTGAGACCCGAAACCAGTATCTTTCTTTTCAAACTCACTATGGATTATCCATCAAGCTAGTGAGTTTGAATAGTTTTTGATGGAGTTTTTGTTCTCTGAGCTGGATGTTTTGGTCGTAGATCTTTCATCGTTCTTCTGAACGGCACCATCAGCACAAACTTTAGATAGAAGTAAAGTGTTCAAATTTCTCCACATTTGGTTCATAGCTTGTTCTGTAAACCTCGAAGTTGATTGATTCTTGTTGACCTTAAACCTGTCATTATTTAGATAGTCGTTAGCTAGCGCAATGGATATGAACTATTTTGACAATTTCGTGACTGATGTTCATGGCGAATCACTTTTTTTTTCAAATCGAACATCTTTCAATCTCAGAAATTAATTAGATTGATTTACTTACCTATTTGATTGTCTTAATTTACTTTTAAAAGAAGTTCAGTGAATACAAATGTAAATGGACCGGAATTTATTATTAAAGGACCATCTGAAAAAATTTCGGTAAGTATTATGATTCAATTTTTTTTTATTTTTTAAACTGTTTAAACATTAAAAACTTATTAAAGACTTGTCTGTTATGAGATAGTAACTCACTGAAGATAATGGTAGATGTGTCGCTCAGTTTCGTGGACTGGTTGAAGTTAGACAATAACACCGTTGAATGAGAGCTCAGTGGTCTAGAGGTTAAGCATTGGTGCGCGAGACAGAAGGCTCTGAGTTTGAATCCCGCGTGCGGTATCGTGGATGCGTACTACTGAAGAGTCTCACGGTCGTCCAGTGCTTCTAGGTTTTCCATGGTGGTCTAACACCAATCGGTTCATGAGTTCAATCAAAAATTTGTAATTTAGCAGATCCGAATAGAGGATTTCTGATATGATTTGATTAGTATATCATTAAATTTTCATAACAATATATGATAGAGTATCAACATTAGAAGTTTGACTAAATAAAATGAAATGAGTATATTTCTTTTTTAATTGATCATTGCATCTTTAAAGCATTTTATGCAAAACATTATTGAAAACAAATACAAAGTACTGAATGATTAGCATTAGATAGTACCTAGATGATCACAGTCATACTCTCACGTTAAATAGAACAAATGGTTTTCAACACTCTCAGTGATCATAATACCGTTCGATGACATAATCTTGTATAAGGATATGTGGGGAGTCTGAAATTCACCGAGGCAGCTGTGATAAGCTATCTGGTTTTTAATGACTTTCTGTTATAACATTGAATTTGAATGATAAATCGTGTCATACTTAAACTCAGTAATCCGACGATTCGATGCAGAACTAGATGTATTTATCAACACAAAGGTACAAGGGCTGAAGTACAGATATCATGATATAATTAGTTATGTGAAATATACTTGTCTGAACTCCTTGAATAAGTCATATTCTGGTTGGACATATTAATCTTCAGTTTTTATCACTTTATGAAGAAAATTATCATTGAGTACGTAATGAAGTCTTAACCATGACGTTTTTTCATTTCCTCACATTACAAGCTTTCGGACCCGATTCGGTTGATAAGAAAGATTTTTATTACTGATAAGAATCGGATGGAGAAAATTTGTAGACCGCAGAGTATCATATATCTGTTTCCTCCAACACTTCGACTGCAAAACATTGCACACTAACGATTATATACATACCGAACTCATGGCTTTAAGATCTTGCAATTAACTTAATACTCACAGGTCACAAAATCGATCTACCATTATTGGTATAAGGCAGTAGTGAAGATAAAATTAATTTTAGCTATACAATCAATAGAAACCAGGAAGCATTAAACAGCTGGTCCGTTCTAGTGTAACATTGTTGGCAATCAAAATTAGGAACTTTAAATCTATCGATATGTGTTTTGACTTTAGATCACTTTGGTTTCATCTAACTTTCATCATCTTGTGATTTGCCTTTGTTTAACTTGAAGACATTCATAATATAGACAAAGTCAATAACTAAATAACATCACTATTCATATCTAGCTTGTTATTAACAGAATCGATAATGATAACTTGACTACAAAACTTCATAACTTTCCCTCTATAAAAAATCGACAAAAATTTCTAGAAAAATCCTTTCGTGTTATGATGAGAATTACTCTCTTAACCTCTATTACATACTACTGATATCGGTCCGCATAAGTAGAGGACACCATCCGTTCATTTTTTTAATAGTTCATATAGAGTTTTATTATGACAATGTTATATTCTGGTTGTCGCTAATTGCTGTGCCGGAAAAACAAAAACGCTGATCACTTATATTCGGAACGAGGAACCACGGCAATTCCCGCGATGCGAAAGTAAGAACACAAGACTGGTATAAGTGAAGATTTATTAGCCCCAAACACTATGACAACGACGAATCAAAATAGTTTAAAATACACTGGTTTATATATTGATGGTACACCCATTTTGATTAATAATTAGGATTAAATCACATACTCAGTTATAACAGATCACTTACTGAGCATAGTTCATGTCAACTGAATACAAGAATATCGTATATTATACAGAAGAATATGTCATACTGGGAAAACAAATCAATTACTACACTGAATGATCCTCACGTTGAATCAAACTCATAATGAGTAATTCAATCGAAAATTGACTTTTCTTTCCATCATATAAAGCAATAAATAATCTACTGGGTATAACTCAAGTCCTAACACACCTCCCCTTTTTTGAAGATCCGGAGTTGATATCCGGATTCCAAATTTTCCGGGTTCATCCTCCCCAACGAAACAGTGTTAGATCCTCATATGCCCAAGTTACAATTAATTCGAATTTATTTAAAATATATTTGACGCACTGAGCAGAGAATCGACTGAAAATGACTGAGTAGTGAGGCTGAACGACGTTTGACATAAGGTCATCGAAGTTCGATTGTGATCAAATGTATTGGGAACATTACAAGTAGATAGCGGATCACAATGATGATCAGCGTCTAACAAAACTGCACCAGGTTCTTCATTATTATTTGATGTACATGACATATTTTCTGGCAAAACAGATAATTATTGCAGTATATCCTGTAATGACATATATATATATATATATATATATTAACAAACCATATGATGATACAAATATATAATTCAATCATTCATTGAAATCATGAAGATATGATATCTGAAAAGAAAAGAATCCAAAATAGCAACGAATTATTGATTTTGTCTCAATATTATATATGAATAGGTACATTTCAATGCCGATCGAAATGTAAAGATCCGTCATCATATCAGGTGTATATAATCAATCATATTAGAACATTTATGCCAAAAACAAACAATAGATTATTAATTCATTATTGTATATATGTTAAGTCTTGTAGAAAAATGCAGAAAAAAACAAATCAGTTTTATTGTTGTAGTAGGATTGTTTTTCTAATATTTTTTTAGTAAAATGATGAGATCTCCTAATATTGATCCAGTTTTACAGAATAATACAAATGGCATACTTTACCTACTTACTTACGTCTGTTACTCCCAAAAGAACATTGGCTGCTGACCATCAATCTCCAACCCAATCTATCCTGGGCCTTCCCTTCTAGTTCTACTCAATTGTTGTTCATTTTTCTCATGTCTATCTTTATTTCTCGGCATAATGTGTTCTTAGGCTTTCTCTTTTCCTTTGACCTTGAAGGTCTCGCCTGGAGCCCCCATGGGGCTACTGCCGGTCCCAAGCCTGGATAAAGGAGGAGGGTTGAGGATGGAGTTAGGGACCTCATCCCGTAGAAAACTAACTCTAAAAAATTGCTGTCTATAACCCTGTTTTATTTATTGAACGATAAGAAAATCAGAAGAAAACTGCTAGTGGGTGAATATGAAAATACAACTCTCTATATACACTTTATTCTAACCAACATATAACACTAATGACAAAATTGTTGGATAATTTACATTGATCGGTCTAATGAAACCAATTACAATATCTAATGAGGTCATTATCATGATCAAAGTTTGAAGTATAGGAACTTTGACTTCATTGGTCATTAAGCTTAAATGTTGAGATCTAATTTAGGCAAAGCCTGAAAATATTGTTATGTGTGCTACTGATGTCGACAGATAAAAGTAGTATGCATCATCGATTGAAAGTGAAATAACTGGAGGCAGAAGGATAAGAAGATGAAAGAAAAGAGAACGAGAACAGAGAGTTATTGATATGGAAACGAAGGAACAACAAATTCTGAGACAATTGATTGACATTTTGCAAATGTAGTCTCTACTAAACAATTCTCAGATGATCTCTAATTTCGTATATATAAACGTTCGATCGTCCCCACTTGTGTTCTCGTTCACACAATATAACCGCAACATTATCATAGACAGCATTCACTGAAACAGTTCATAATTATAAGGTTGCTTTAACAGTTAAATTATTCATATTTGGACTTCTACATCATGAGTTCAAAATCTTTAATATAACCTGTTAAAAAAACAAAGTTTCCATACAAATTAAAATGGATTAGATCGTATCTGTGAAACATTAATAAATCGAAAATAAATACCTTAGTGTAATTTACACATGTCTTACATACTTACTTACGTCTGTTACTCACAATGGAGCAAAGGCCATCGATTATCATTCTCAAACCCACTCTGTCCTGGATCTTCCTTTCTAGTTCTATTCAATTTTCGTTCATTCTTCTCAAATCTCTCCCCATTTGTCGGAGTAATGTGTTCTTTGATCTTCCTCTCATCCTTTGCCTTGACGACTCCATGTGAGGACTTGCCACGTGACGCAGGTGAATGCTTTCCTTAATGTTTGTCCTATAAACTTCCAGCACTTCTTCCTGATTTCTTCCTTCTCTGGGATATGGTGTGTTCTCTCCCAAAATAGGTTGTTGCTGATAGTGCCTGGTCAACGGATCCGAAGTATTTTGCAAAGACAACTGTTATTAAACACTTGTATCTTGTATATGATGGCTTTCGTAGTTCTCCAGGATTCCGCCACATACAGTAGGACTGTTTTGACATTTGTACTGGAAATCCTGACTTTGTTGTTGATTGACAGTTATTTTGAGTTCCAGATATTCTTCAATTTTCGATATACCGCTCTTGTTTTCCCGATCCGTGCCTTCACATTTGCATCGGATTCACCGTGTTCATCAATAATGCTGCCCAGATATGTAAAAGTTTTTGCATTTTCCAAATCTTCTCCATTAAGTGTGATTCAATTGGTACTTGTTATGTTGTATCCAAGAATCTTGCTTTCCCCTTTGTTTAACCAATAGCTAAGGTTACTATTGATTAATTAGCCTTGAAGTTGGCCAGGGGAAAAGAATTGATTGAACATATTCCAGTTTCTTCAAATATTTTTTTTTAAATATTTCAATAATCAATAATTTCTTTGTTTCAGTGTTTATTTAAAAAGATAATTTTCTTTCATTTTCAGAATTACTATAAAGAATTTTTAAAGAGTGTAATTGATGATATAACTAAAGAACATTTTATACAATGTAAAACATTATTAATTGAAGAATTAAATAATCAATTATCTGATCCAAATTTAGTTGCTAAGTAAGTACAAATTTTTTTTGGTCAAAACACCATTTTGTATCTTACGATCAATTTCATAATATTATTTATTATTGATCAAATTGCTTTGTTGGGTCTTTGAAACTTACTTCATGTATGAAGGACAGTTGACAGATACATTCCATGTAAGGACCGATGTCAGACGAAGCTGTCTACTTTCCATATTTCTCTTTCTTCTGGTGATTGGTTGGATTACGATGACCTTGGCATCTCAAGGGAAGCATGGAATACAATAGACAGGTTGAATGCAATCAGACAATTTGAACTTTGCTGATGATCTAACCTTTCTCTGTCCTACACACGATCAAATGCAGATAAAGACAACTAGCGTAATAGCAACAGCTTCTGAATCAGTAGGCCTCAGTATACACAATAGAAAATGCAAGATCTTCAAATACAACATGAAGAACACGCTTGATGGATGAATTTTAGAAAAGGTGGAAAAGTTCATGTACCTGGGAAGGATTATCGATGAGCAAAGAGGATCTGATGCAGACGTAAATGCAAGGATTGGCAAATTAAGGACAGCATTCCTACAGTTGAAGAATATATGAAACTCAGAACAACTGTCAACCAATATCAAAATGAGAATCTTCAATACGAATATCAAGACAGTTTTAATGTACGGAGGTGAAACTTATAGAACTACCACGACCACTAGGAAAAGAGTAAAAGTATTTCTAAACAACTGTTTAAGCAAAATCCGGATACCATAACCAACAGCCTACTGTGGACGATAACAAACCAGCTTCCAGTTGAGGAATAAATTAGGGAAAGACGTTGGCAATGGATAGGACACACATTGAGGAAATCATCAAATTGAATCACGAGTCAAGCCCTAATTTGGAATCTTAAAGGGAAATGAAAAAGAGGAACTCCAAAGAACATACTACGTCTGGACTTGAAAGCAGACATGAATAATATGAATAACAACTGAAAAGGATTGTCCAGGGCAGAATTGGATGAAGAGTGCTAATGGGGCCTATTCTACTTCAGGTAGGGTAACAGATGCACGTAAGTAGTAAGTAAATTTGAAATTACTTCAATTACAAACCTTAATATTTAACGATATCATTGGCAATATATTGTGTGTATAATCAACGTTTATAAATAGCATCTCTAAAGTATTATGGTTTACAGTGGTTTAGTATACAAACTGACATACAAGATCTAATGGTTAGTTACAATGTATTTACATTATACATATACATAATCTTCAGTCATATATTTTAATCCTTCAGTTTGTTCTGTATTCTGAGACATCTCGTCTGATCATCACATGTTCTGACAACGCTGTACTTACAATGTATTATAACTCTTCACTTCATCTGACAATTGTTGCAAATTCGATACCGCATTAGTTACAAATAGCCTTGTGACTGCCCCCAAATGCTGTGGTGAAGTCGAGGGTGGGGAGAGTGAGCTCTCCCTTTCCAAATGCTCTCACATGGCCACATGCATACAGCCACTGCCAGGGAAGTCCTACTCACTGCCTTCTCGTGGTGGGGGTGTTGTTTACTAAATTAAGAGGATGAAAGGCAAATATCCGGCGCTTTAAACGGGATGGTGGATACGGAGAGTTCACCTAAGGGAGTTGGAAACCCTGATTCCGAACCAATGGTGCACATGAGCCCCAGGATCGTGACGGAACATTTGGTGTGTGTACCTATTGTTGGCCATGAGACTGCATCTCCTGATGTTACTCCACCTCCTTTTGGACCAGACCTTTAAGTCGAAGGGTGTGACCCCCTAAGAAAACCACCTGCTTCGGTTTTGAGCACCCGTTCAGTATCCCATCCCTCGCACAAATTGTATGATTTATGTGGTACATATCTATTCGATGCCTCCTTGTACCATTGTTTATGTGTTTAAATAAACAATTAGTAAATAATCTTGTGACTAGAGTTCACTATATTATAACAGTTTTAAACCTGGAGTATTACAATTATGCTGTCTAATTTACAAAATACATTTTCTCTGTCTCTCTCTATATATTTTTAGTAATATAAATTCATGTTTATGGTATCCAAATGAATATATTGCCAGTAGTTTATTAAATTCATTAGAATACATTACAATAGCTGACTTAATGGCATTTCAAACTAAATATTTTTATCAAATGGAAATTATCATGTATATTGTTGGTGATGTAACATGTAATGTAAGTAAATCAGTTATATGTATTGAATTGTAATATAAGTAGTATAATACATAATTTTCATTAAATGTTTTGCTCATTGATTGATGGCAAATTTTGTCAATTCGGTCAGATACATTTATCTCGATAAATTAAGTTCTATATATGCTAATTATAAGAAACATTTAGATGGTGGTTGGAGGTAGTCAACAGGAAACCCTGGCCGCGGGTCGGTCTCAGCCCGGATAGCCCAGTGGTAACGTCTCTAACTGTGAAGCTTGGTGACATGGGGTCGAATCCGTCAGAGACCACCAGTTCCCTCAAGATTACAGGTACACCTTGCTGACGAGTGCCAAGAAACACGAAACCCCAGTTCAGGGTTTCCTGTTAACTACCTCCAACCACCATCTTACCTCAACATAGGGCACGCAATGTCGGGTCACCTAGACTAGTGGCCACATCTCAACTTGATCGATAGCATTTGATCTGCACTAAGAAGGACTTGACACACAAGACATTGATCACCACCCATTGATACATATCATCATTCCTCGTATATAATTATCGACTTAGATAGCGTTAGTGAATAACAGAATTAAACAAGTCGAATACGAGAATGGATTTCCGAATCGTTGATCTGAATGGATAATTAGAGAGACGTAGGAAAGGAAGCGAAGAAGAGAGAGTGAAACGACACTCAGTGGAGTTACAGACATGTAATGAATGGGATAATAAGTGTACACGCATACGCTTACACAAAAACAGTCAAGGTTGATAAGTGAATGAATAGATTGACCTGTCTGAAAGCTAGAATAAGGTATATGTGCTTAACATAATAAGTGACACTACAAAAAAGTTGGCAATTTGAAATGAATACAATCTTCATTTCTTTCAAGCTAAACATTTTACCAAAAATATATATGAAATTGGGCTGTTAGTTTACATTAATCTGAAGAAACTGTTGTTCATATTGTCCGAACGCTTCACAATTACACCATCTAGCTCACTGAACACAACACTAACAAGTTTCATGCATCTGAACTCAAAATCTTTCTTAATATTTCCAAACCCTATGAAATTAACCTCTCTTCGTATATGTGTGCAGAATTAAATAGCTTGATATCAGTTTACAATCTATTTTCCTGGATAGTACTTAGTAGTCAATAAGAATACTAAAGACGTCATTTTATGTATCACTCATTAGTATTACCTGGTCTGTTGTCAGATATTAACTCACTGATGACAATGGTGAATGTGTAGCTCAATTTCGTGGATTAGTTGAAGTTAGACTCAGTTGTTTAGTGGTTAAGCGCTCGCGCGCGAGATTGATAGGTTCTTGGGTTCGGTTCTCGCGAGGCAAGGTCGGGGTGCGCACTTCTGAGAAGTCCCACAATAGGATGAAACGGCTGTTCAGTGCTTCAGGGTTTTCCATGGCGGTCTAACTTCACTTGACTCATGATCTCAACTATTGAAATTATTGCACATCACTTAAAAGGTCATTTCCAATATTCAGGATCATTTCACTCATTTTATAATTCAAATATAAAACTAGAAGATATCAGATGAATTTATTTGATGAATATAAATGAACAGAATATGCTGTCCTAACTGCTGCCTTTAGCGAGTGAACATTTAAATCACATATATTCACCACTGATCCCAATGCCGTAAGATAACAATATTTCCAAACTCAGTCTAAGATATATACTCATTACTGTTTGCGTTACGGAAGACTGTAGAAATGACCAGGATCAAGAAAATAATGTTGAGGTTCCCTTAGTGTTAATGTTAATTTCTTATTTGAACAAAGTCATGCAAATATTTGATTAGTATATATATACTACTTGATAGTTGATTCAGTACTATAAGTATCATACTAACACTACCGTGATTTTACTCTGTTTTAGCTGGCAAAGGATTTATTTACCTACACAATAGGATTTTTCAAGTGTCATCCAAAACCTAAAGAGATTCAACACGTAAGTTGTTCGGTTTATAACAGCATTTTATGGTTAAGAATATATACTACTGAATATTATCTTCAGATAGATAAGTAATAGAAATTTGAGTTAGTTTGTTTGGACCTATTCACAAATGAGCTTTCATAACTACAAATAATGTTAGACACAAAGTTTTCAGTATAGATATGATTGTAAGCAGCTGTTGGGAAACCAGATAATTTGAAAACATGAAATTAGTATCAGATCCTCTAAATTTCTCAATTTCATCAGCTAGTAATGTTAAAAGACGGTTGTCCAATATCTTTGCTAAAATCAGACTTTCAGAATGATTGAAGTCTATTAGTCATAATTTATTTGTGAAAGTTTGATAATCCAATGCCGAACTATTGCCTAATGAGTAAGGGTTGACTTTCTAATGTATCATTCGTGAAAGAAACTATCTTTAAATTGAATTCAACCAAATAACTACATGGTATCTATGATACAACGATCAGGCGATATTGTCGATGATATCCGCACTTTTTTCGTATAAATGAATATAAAATATCTTCTTAAAACCCTCTAATGACACCTACTCAATGTTATCTTGTAAACTGTTCTATTCAGACGAAGAATAAATGGACGATAGATGCTAGGATCTATTTATCCACTGCTACTATATACATATATATTCTTATTACATGTACATTCATATTCCTTTTATTATAACCTCACATTTGACCTATTGACGATTCTGATACAGTTTACTTTCCTTAAGTTATGCCCAGTTTATTAGTTACAGTCTCTCACAATAAAAAACACTTTATGGCTTGATTTTGTACAAATATCGTCTTCTATTTTATGATATGATGAGGTCTGATTTACTTGTATATGAACTACGTATGTCTGAAATACATAATTAATATAACGGAGACTGATATTAGTGTTCTGAACTGAACCGGTTTGATTAGACGAGAAGTTACTATCTCGTCAGAGTATCAATAATAACTCAGAGTTGACTATGAGCTGCTCATACTCGTTTATACGTCTATGATCTGGACACTAATTCGATGTTTTCATTGGCGACTTTATCAAGTGATACGTACTCTGAGCATAAGGACATGATATAAACCATCTTTAAACCGCATAATCCTCCATTTGCCTCCACACTCTGGAATGAAATACTATTCGAAATTCATCTTTAATAGTATAATAAGTCATAGAGAATTGTTATAGATACCTAGAAATAAATAAAACCTATTTCACTTAATAGTTGAATTGATGAGTCAATTAAAGCTAAACCATCATGTAAAAGCTGGAAGAACTAAACGACCGTTTCGTCCAAGTATGGGACTCCTCAGCAGTGAGCATCCACGATCCCGCTCACGGGAAGGTAGAGCAACTTCGTCGATTGGTTGAAGTTAGATATTTGAACGCTTTATTAGTTTCCTAAGCTATTCTGGTAACCCGCAAGCTAGAACTACGCAGAGACCTGAACTCGAGAGAAAAGGCGCAAATTAAGCGAAAAAGACTTTACTCCAAAGGTTCATTTTTACACAGAAAAACACGGGTATTTATAGATTATTAGCATTTGTCAAATCAACATAATATTTTGACCAATCCGCTAAGTGACATATTATGCTACTGACTAATAGTAGCATTCCACGTTAATATTCTAGAAAGCTCCCTCATGCTTTGACTGACTGAAACTCTTCGGCTCCTTTAGGGCCACTGGAGGCTCCATTGTAGTACTCGGAAGCCGACTCAACAGATATCAACACCTTTGGATGCCAGTTCATTCGTCTAGGGGTGAAGCGTCTGCGCACGAGACCAATAGGTCCCGGTTTCGAGTCACACGAGTGGGATCATGAATAAGTGCTGTTGAAGAGACCCATGCTAGGACGAAACAGCCGTTCAATGCTTCCATGTTTTCCATGGTGGTCTAGCTTTACTTGATTCATGAATTCAACTATTAAATTACTAAGATCTCCACAAAACCCCTTTCTGTTAAACTATTTATTTTCAGATTAAAATCTTGAATTTAATTTTATTATTTACCAAAAACAAGTCTGCAGAAAAAATTTGATATAATTCACTGGTAATAGACTTATTACTACTGAAGTAACTATTTCTATGTATTTAGTGTTCATCTTATTGTGCCAATGAGGCATGGCAACTTCGACCGACGCATATATATGTTTGGTGCTACATTGTAGATGGCTGGTTGAATTAACTATATTGGGATTAAAGTTAATTGGGTTTAAATATAATTCGATGCATTCTATGCCTTAGGCATAGACCTGATGAATTTCTATTAATAATGGTAATAGAGGAGAATAAAGGTTTCGTTAAATTTGCAACATCTTTCAATGACACAATGAGAGAGGAGATAGTCAAGTCATGTAACATGGAAAAAGAGAAGCAAAATATGAGAAATATATCAAAAGAAGCGAATAAGAAGGAGGAATTAAAAAGGAAAGAATAACAACTAGTTATACTAAGCAATACCAAACGCTTAAGATATGCTTCGAGAAGACAGAGTGGAATATTACGTATGAAGGAATACTGAGATTCAAGATTTAGTGAAAGATAAAGAATGAATTAATTTGTACTCTTTTGAGTGATTCTGATTCATGTCACACAATATTTTTAACCATTTAAAGCGATTATCATACTGGCACTAACAATCTGGTCTGTATCTACAAATATGGCTCAACCAGATGGATAGTGACTTCACAAACTGATGTCACATTTTAGTTTGTCCACTCAATCCATTAGCGCTCTTTTAAGTTACTTCTGCATCATCTAACACCTCTTATCCGTATAGTAGATGGCTAGACATAAATAATACATGGCCTAACTGCCTCGATCAATGAAGATGAGCTATCTCATCAACCATTATCTAATACTGTTATGATTTTTTTATTAGGGCTCATCTAATATTATTGCTTGGTAGTCTTGGACACTACTTCACTCGACAAGTCCCCGAATAAGAACATGTTTGAACAGGAACGTAATTATAGTCAGAACAACAAAGTTGTATGAAAGTAGGAATCACAATAAGAAAAATGTCAGTATATTTATAATTTTTACTTGAGACGATTCTAGAGTCTTCTTCAGTTATCCTCTAGCTCTGATTCCTTAAGAAATAGCCAATCAATGTGCCTCAAAAAAATCCTTCACGGAGCATACTTTAATTCAATCTATATCCCGCTGACGAATGCCCTAAACCGAAGATCAACAGAAAATTCAAAATTATCATGTGTTTAAAGATTTGGGTTAACATATAAGTAATATATGTTAATTTATTGTGTGTTGTTTCATCAGTTCCATTCATGAAACTATTTGTCCAACGGTATATTTCATATAAAATAACTATGATGGAAAAGCACTGCCAATTAGACGCTACATATTTAGAAATTTTAACATCTGATTTATGATAGATGGATTTTAGCATAAATTTAATACTTTGATCATTAACAATATATGTTAGGCAGTTGGAAGCCATAAACGGACATTCTCATGACGAAAGTTTTATCAAAATCAAAAAACAATCTAAATTAAACCACCATTGGAAATCTTGAGACACTGAACTACAGTTTTGTCCCAGTATTGAACTTCACAATAGTATCCACTCATGACATCACCGAGGGTTAAACCCAGGACCTTAGGTTTCGCTCACGAACTCTACCAGGTCTTTAATTGTTACCTAACTTGACTCAGGTTGTAATTTTAATGACATATTGAGGTAAGTAATGCTCACTTTGACTAAGACATCGATTGAAATGGGTTCAAGTAATACAAAAAGTACCGGCACTGTCAATATTCCAAATATACCTCCACACTATAAATTAACTGATCAATACAATGAACTAGATCAATAGAAGACTGTTAAATGATCACTGAATAGTCATTATAACTATTAATGTACAAAATACAGCATTACTAATTATTGATATATGTTAATCATTTAATAAACTTTACTTCACAGATTGAGTATATATCAATTCAACCAGGCATTTATTATCATTCTGTACCGAATATATCAAATAATGAAAAGTTTCATCAACTTATTCAATTTGACCGAATTGAAAACGCTTCATCAGTAGATGAATTTTATTGTCAAATAATAACGGTAAGTTTCTTAAAATAGGAAAAGAAAACTTTTGACATTTATTTATATTTTAATCTAATTTATTTAATTATATGATATACTCAAACTAATTAATTCAACTATATTAGAGTATAGGCATCAGTTTGCAATTACCTCCGAATGCACTGGTACGATCAATGGTGGGGAGAGTTCGCTCTCCCTTTCCAAATGCTTTCACATGACCACACGTATACAGCCACTTCCACAAAAGTCCTACTCACTGCCTTCTCGTGGTGGGAGTGTTTACAAAATTGAGAGGATGAAAAGCGAATATCCGGGATGTTGGATACAAAGAGTTCACATAAGGGAGTTGAAAAACCCTGATTCCGAACCATTGGTGCACATGGGCTCCAGGATTCTGATGGAACAAAAGGCGTATGAACCAACGGTTGGCCACCGGTTGCCATGAGACTGCATCTCCTGACGTTGAACCACTGTTTTGTGGATCAGACCTTTAAGTCGAAGGCTCCGTGTGTAGTTTCCTAAGAAAACTTGTCAAAAGTGAGACAATATCCCATGATTAAAATAACGATGACGTTCCATTCTGAATACAATGATGTTACATACACAGATCATTATGATCTGATATAGTTCTCCCAAAGTATTGTGTTTTTCATGAGACTTGAAAGTCAATGACGCCTGAATTCACTGAGAGGGAGTGAAAAACTACTTTGAAACTAGTGTCTAATTAATTAAAAGGCTTGATTAAACATTATCCGGAATACTTGGCAAAGATTTTTCAACGTTTCAACATTTCATAAACACAAAATATTTCCAGTGCCTTTATAAAACTCAACTAGATTTTTCTTTGCTCACACATTTTCGCTTATTACCTTACACTACTCATCATTACTCAGTAGTATAGGTTTTGTTCAATCAATTCTGGAATTCATATGATCATCCATCACTTTGATCAGCTGCAACAAACTAGATATTCAATTTATCCATACTCTAATTCGACTGTTCCACTTTACTTTTCTGCTTGTGTCGGCATTTCATTCCCCCAGAATCACATATATAGATATATTTTGAATTTAACCTTCGTTAAATCATAATCTTAAGTCTTTTATTAAATTTAATGAATAGGAATTACTGAAATCACATGCAAAGCAATACTTTCAACATTATGAATCAGTGAATGGTTCAATTTCATTAGATTTCTATAAATTTGCATTGAATTCATCTAATTTAACAGTTGGAACACGTTTATCTCTTAATAGTCAATTAAATAAACATGATGGAGATTATCTTATAAATTGTATTCAAGTATTTTGGAATGAAATTGCACCACGTGTTATTGCTTGTGTTGATAATAATAATCTTGAACAAATTGTAAGTATTTTTTGTGTATAATAATTTGTGTATACTCATGGAGAAAATATAGTTGTTCTCGAGTGGAAGCCTGCCTTTTGGCGAAATTCTCCAATTTTTGAACAACGAGAAGCGTATTACGCTCATATGATTTTGAGATGGTGGAGAAGAGTTGTAGCTCAGGTGGATGATTTTGGTGGAGTTTTGTTCTCTGGGTTGAATTTTGTGCTGATGATGTCGTTCAGAAGAACGATGAAAGCTCCACGACCAAACCATCCAGCTCAGAGAACAAAACTCCACCAAAATATGTGCATACATCGTGATGAGTTAATTACATATACACTATGAAGATAAGTTTAGAATACGAATTTCCATAGTTGGGTCCAACTGAGTAGAACGAGGAATTTAATTCACCTTTTTTTATCCTCAAGGATCAGGTGAATATGTTTTATTGATATAATAGATGAGGAACTATTTTAACTTTGACAAACTCTTATTAAGAATGGTTATCCAGTTAGATTTGTCGATTACAACTTAACACTTAGACATCATCCTGAAAAAAGCACTGACAGTACAAAGGAAAACTCTTTTTATAAATATGGAATTTAAAATTGTTGAATAAAACGTTCTACTCAGCTAGGCTTCGTATTGTTTTCTCAAGCCGGTCTACCATTTATGGATATGTTAAGGACAAACTTCCGCTTTGAGCCATATCATTGTGCATCTGTAAATTTACTTACTCATATGGGCAGGTTACATTGGCCACACAAAGCGATCACTTTCCAAACACATCTCAGAATACTATCCAGAATGGCTTTTAAAAGGAGAATGCAAAACAATTACTAATTCAATACAGGAGCATTTAATCAACTATGGACACATAGCTCCAAAGGAGTCTTCTTTTAAAGTAATCAACACAGTCAAAGGGACTGGATCAAAAAGAGAAGTCGAATCAAAATCTTATGCACTGCAGAGGCATTGAAAATCCACGCACTTAAATCTGAACTTTGCGTGCAAAGACGATTAGTGCAACTTCCGATCATTCCTTTCGTAGAAAAGAACATTTTCTTCGCTGAATCCTCTTTATTTTTATTCAATGACACAATAGGTTATATTAAAATTAGAACAACCAAAGTTCAACTATTGAGTAACTTTGAACCAAAGTTTGGTTTATTATAGATGATTGAAAAATATATCCGAGGTTAAAATTTGAAAGATTTAACCGACCAGTAAAATATATATACAACGTGATAACAATCTTTTTCAGTATGAGCAAAGATGGATGGTGACTGACATATGCCACATATGCCAATAAGAAACTAGTCAATTGCAATCCTACACTTCATTTGGAAGATGCAAGTAAACAATACTAATGTGTGGACGAGAATGATAATAATTGGTCGTTTGTTTAGTCAGACTTTTAGATAGTCTGATAGGAATTAAATGAGTTATACATTCTCCTATCCTTATTATTATTGGATCGTTGTTGGATTGTGTGGGTTTGTTGTCGGTTTTGGCTGTGGAAATATATTTACGTTCTAGTCAGGCTAATCACATGTTCTTGATTTGAGTTGTGTTGAAGTCCTTTGGTATAGACACTGGGAGGGAATCTAGTGTAGATATTGGTCTAAAGAAGATTAACATCCCATTCGTAAGACGAAGAAAATCTGGGCGTTATAACAAATACTTCACCCCATCGCACAAGCAAGTGGCTATCGAGACTCAGTAGCTAAGTGGATAACGCGATCTCTCTTGACGAGAGTGGTAATGGGTTCAAGTCCCAGGGTGAACATTAACTCAGATGTAGGTGTATCCAGCTGATGAGTCCCAAATAGGACGAAACGCGCATCCTGGATTCCACCACTAGCCATTATCCATCTTTGCTCAGAATGCTTTTGAATTAAGTCAATATCGAGACAATTTGCACAGAATGTACCTATTACCAATTAGAGACTGATCGATTGCAGTCCTAAACATCTATGAGAATTTAATGATACTTGAAGCTTTTCCTGATCATCATCATCATTCTTTGTTCTTTTTTGTTTTGTTTAGTGCAATACAATCATATCAAGTGAATTAATCAAAAATAATAATCTCGAATTAATATCTCAATTTTACTGGGATAAAATTAAAACAAACTTGTTAGATGGAGGAATCAGTAGAAAGGTTAGTTATATTGATAAATAAAGAAAAGAAAAAGAGATTTTCCTTGATTTCTGTATTCATTGAAATATTTGTGAAATATTATGTTGACTAGTGATTGCATAACTTTTGATTGACCAATTTTGATCAGGATAGTTTTCATATAAATGGTTGCTTAATTCCTTAATATGCATTCACATAGTCATTTGGTATTTCTGAGTTCTTTGAGCTAGATGATTTAAGTGGAGAGCTTTCATTGTTATTGTGACTTTATCACGTGATTTATCCGCCAATCGGAACACGTTTTATACAATCTAAGCCCTGTACCAAGCCAATGATGTTGAACCAATATGAACAGCCTAGCTTCCTTATTGTTCCTTTGTTCTCCAAACCCATCCAATTGAGTCCAGAACGACAATAACAGTTCGCACCATGAGAATCATTTATTCCAAACATATTTGGTTTTCATAGCAGTCAAACAGACCGCATCAGACCATAAAATAGGAAATAACATTTATACACAATAAAGCCGAAATGTGACTATGAACGTGGGAGACGATAATCAATAAACTGAACATAACTTGAGAACAGTAAATCGTATCATAATAATCTATAGGTCAAAATGAAGCTTATAATAAGATGAATATAAATAAACACAATCTAAATAGTGAATAGTTATACCATAGGAATATATAGATAATATTAGTTCATTAATAGATCTCAGAAGTTACTCGTTATTTAATCTTCGCTAGGATATAACAATTGTCATTGTGGACATTTTCAGAGACTACTTCATATAAAAGTGGACTTTCTAGTTATTTCATAAATATTATATTGTATCATTTTGATGGCCTTATTCATGATTGATTGTCTTCATTTACTTTTAGACTTATGTTGATTATCAGTAATGGTTTACTTCTGGTTTTGTAATTGATTGTGTATGATATTGATTGTTTATTGTTATCAGTAAATGACTTGATTAGAATTTGGATGTTGATTGCTTAAACGAAACTATCAATTCTGTAGCAGTACTCATTATAAAACTTTATCAGAACAATAGATTATGATGTGTTATATTCTCTGATTTTAACAAATCCCTTACCCCCTTCATTCATATACCAGTTTTAATAATATCTTATTTGTAACCTTGACACAATGTATGATTTGTCATGCTTTACCAACTATGCTAGTTTCTGTATATAACATGATCACTGAGTACGAATTTTTGTGTAGATTCTACCCATGAACTAAATTCCCTCAATCTATTCTGTTAAAAATAATTTGTTGAATTAAGCTATTTGTTATGTAGAGCTGAAGGTCTCATATGAGACTGGAGGTTCACCATTGGTATTGTGGATGATTCGACATTACTTTGAGAAATTTTGCTAACTGTTCATAGGCAAAGTTGGTTTGTTGATTAACCGATTTCATTCATACTGATGATTGCTTTTCAGTGTTCTCAAGGGTCACTGTCATTAGAACATTGTAAAGCATATAACCATTGCTAACATTAATTAGTTTGCCTGTTGTGTAAACGAAATACGTCAACTTTGGCCTGTTACTGCTATGCATAATTGATTGACGCGATCAGTGATCGGAAGAATTATACATGTGATGTAAATATATATATGAATGATGCGAATAGTCCACCAGGGTGCTAGATACATGTGTGGTTGAGCTACAGGATTGAGCTGTACTATTCCAATTATAGCGTTAAAGCCTATATGATGTCTGGCTCTTCTGCGAAACGGGATAGAGTTTTACTGTTTGGGTTGTCACGTGAAAGTCTGGATGGTGTCCGGTTCTCCTGAAAACCAATGTAAAATTACCCTGACCCACAAGGGTATATTATAGAACTGCGATTATGTTTCAATGTTTACATTCTGAGTTGATTTCATTCCAGAAATATCATATACATTATTTGTGGTTACTAATATGTAAGTACAAATTTTCGTTTCTTTTCTTCTATCTTTTCATCAAACAAATTACAGAATATGTTAAAAAGAGAAATGAACCGAGAGAAATTACTAGAATATTTCCATAAAACCTATTTAAATCCTATGAAGAAAACTACCATATTTATTGACGTAAGTTGTACTGATGACATTTTTGTCATGGAAGAAGGGTAATATCTAATTAAACGAATATCAAGGTATATCTTAAGCTTCAGTTTCGTTTGATTTTCTATTGGTCAATAAACTAAATCTTTAAAATTGTGAAGGTGAATGCTGCCCCCCCCCCTTCGACTAGAACTTTTATTACTAAGAGTCAAAATTAGAAACATAAGTTGGGTAAAATATTTCAGTAGTGTTATTTCGGACTAAGATATTAGATGAAAGGGATTCGAATCACACAGAAAGTATAGATAGTATCAAGATTGTAGGGAAGATTTGCTGGTTAATGTTAATTTCAATGAAACTTTGATAAGACCTCAATACAGATTATAACTAATTATTTAAATATGTGGAAGGCGAGTAATAAATCAAACAACAATAGTGAAATGATGGATTGAATTAGTTAGAAAAATTAGTTATGAAAGAAACGAAATATGGTGTTGGGACGATACTGTGGAATTTCATATATTGAGCGATAAAAGTTAATGTGAAGATATTATATTTGTATGATAATGGAATCCAGAATGCACGTTTCGTCCGATTCGGAACTCATCCCAGATTTGATGTTCCGACTGGAACCAAAACCCAATATCATTCGCTCCAAACACCCAATCGTGTTATTCATTGAGTTACCGAGCTAAGATACTCATAGGCTTGATCAACCGGAATGAAAGTACCAGGAAGAGTTTGTCTTTTATTAATTGCCAACCCTATATCAAATACATTAAAGCTTATAACATGACCCTATACCGAGGCAATCTTCTCCGGATCCCTATATGACAACATGGGCTGTTTAGTTACAGTGCTGAATATCAATAATGAGAATCTACAAATACTGACTAATCGAGGGATAGTTTACGAATTATGAATCCTGTAGTTAAAAATACTAAAACTATAAATAACAGTAATAATTTCTACTATAAATAATGATTACGGAACGTACATCAACTTCCAGGCATTATATGTCAGATACAAATCAGTGAATGGTTACCCTGTAAGGATATGCAAAGGGAATCATGTGATCATTTAGCTTCCGAATTTCATATCCAAAGTACATAATGTCGGAAAAACTCGATTCTTCTGACTTCACATAATAACAAAAGACTGACAGATATTTGTCTAATCCTTCTTTTCTAAGCCATGGCGTGGATGAGATATCCATCAACAACCAAAAGATCAGTATATACTACTCAACAATTTGTTCTGTTTAGCGTTATGATTATAAAACGTGGTCTTTTAAAATAGAGAATATATGTACGATACTAGTATTTGTTCACAGATATCTTCAAAGTAGTGTTCGTGTATGTTAAGATCACTGAATGACTAATGCTGGTGTTATATCCACGGTACTATGTAAGGTTGACAAATCAGTTGATAAGATAACGAATCTTCACAAACTGAGGTGTTTAGAACATGTGATATGCATGCCCAACTATCACCTACCTCGACGAGCTACGTGTAATATTGAAGAACTAGGTTAGCAGAAAATCAGGGGCACTCAAAACAAGATGTGTGATCTGTTTATGACATTTGGCCTGAAACATGTTGATAGGTTTAAACTATCTGGTTGAATTTTAAGCAATATTTACAACTAGTTACTCAAAAATTTGGGTGACATGACTGAAAACCAGTAGCAATAAAATAAAACCTTTTTATATTTATCTTCTCTAAGATTCTGGGTTTAAAACTTATATTTTTCAATCTACTAATGAATTTAATCTCAAATCATGTTGTCTGTAAGTGGTACTAATACGGTTATTACTAATATCTTTATGAATTCGTCTTGATAATCTCTGTTCGAAGTGTTGGTATTACTTTGAAAATTGAACTAAAGAAAATATATATCTCAGGTTTCATGTGGTAAGGTGATGTAGTTAGGTTATGGAGCGGATTGGAAAAGCAAGAGCAGTATATCTACAACTGAAGAACAGCTGGAACTCAAAATAACTGTCAATCAACACCAAAGTCAGAATTTTCAATACAAATGTCAAGACAGTTCTGCTATACTGTGCGGAAACTTGAAGAACTACGAAAGCCATCATACAAAAGATACAAGTGTTAAATAACAGTTGTCTATGCAAAATACTTTGGATCCAGTGGCTAGACACTATCAGTAACAATCTATTGTGGGAGAGAACAAACTAGATCCCAGCGGAGGAAGAAATCAGGAAGAAGTACTGGAAGTGGATAGGACACACATTGAACAAAGCACCCACCTGTGTCACAAAGCGAGCCTTCACTTAGAATCCTCAAGGCCAAAGGATGAGAGGAAAATCAAAAAACACATTACGCCGGGAAATGAAAACAGATATGAGAAGAATGAACAACAATTGAATAGAACTAGAAAGAAAGATCCAGGACAGAATGGGTTGGAGAATGCTGCTCGGTGGTTTATGCTCCGTTGGGGAGGGTGTAATAGGCATAAATAATGAGTATGTAATTAGATATGAAAATAAGAAGCCCATGACCTTCATCGTATTTTCTCTATTTACTTTATGAATTTTTAAATTTCCATTAATTTAATACTTTAAGTTTGTTAATCATAATCAAAATCTCTCTGATTTTCACTTGTTTCAGTTTAGGAATATAGAATCTAATGAATTCATTAAATCATTGAATATTACTAAAATAAACGGAACAAATTTTAATCCCAACTTAAATTCTTATTTAAAAGATGAAGATCTTATGAATACATCTTATGAATTTTCTAGACAAACATCAAATGATTTAAGAACAATACAAAGGATTAAAACAATAAAACATATTGAATCATTCCGAACGGAGTTTAATCATTAGGCTAATCATCATTTACATAAATGTAATCAACAAACTATTCATAACCATTGATCAATTGAACTGGGTTCTTTTTCTTCATTGGTAAATTATTTCTTTTCATTTAAATGAAGAAAAAAGGAATTTGTCAATTTTCATTATTTATTATTGACAGTTAAACAAAATGACTTTTTTTGCGTGCGCCCGCGCGCGTGCGTACGTACCTGTGTGTATGTGTGTGTGTGTGTAATTTTTACCTATAATTTTAAATGAGAACAATAATTGAAGCTTTACATTAGTTGTTGTTTTCATAATCAAGGGAAATTTAGCTCTTAACAACACGACCATGTTAGATCGTTTGATTTCTTTAGCTTGTGGTAGTGTCGAGTCGCATTTGAATATGATCATCAGTACAGATCGATTACGTGTCAATTACCAGGTTAAATCCCTCCGTAGGATAAATATTAAAAGGACAGTTGTAGATTTTAGTTAGGATATATTGGTTGGTGATCTTGTGGTATCTAATTTATACCGAGGTCGTGCCAAAGTTTACAGGCGATACTACCGTGCGTTCGCGATTAAGTTTATGGTCACAAACAACGGAAAAGTGTGTTTTTGGTACTATTAAACAAAATGATACAGTCAAGCAATCACTGGTACAGTTGATCATAATAATAAATGCTTCCATCGCACCAATTGCGTTCTCTTCATAAAAGTAGATCACTATAAACTAAATAATTTTGTACAGGTAAAAGTTCATTCATTCTTCACATATACCTAGTTTCTTTGAACGATGAATTTCAATTGTATATAAAGCCTTAAATTGTTCATTTCTACTATGAACGTGTCATAAAACATTAAGACTATATGTGTAGGTTTATTTTAACTGACAATTAAACAGAGTTCATATTTAGAGGGAAAATCTTTATTGCATTTTCAAAAGCAATCACACATACTTCTACAGTTTTCATCTAAACTTAACAATTATTCGAGCACCTGTCAGAATGATTCTGATTAATCAGAGAGTAGAAACCAGTTTTATATTGATGTCGCATTTTTCAGTGACATAATTCTGTCGTTAAGACTGAAACCAAGCCACTAAGCTAAGTTATTTATGATGTAGCATTTGATGGCTGAAGGCAGTCAACAGGAAGTCCTTAGTTTGTCGTTAGAGTTAGCTGATGCTCATTCAAACTTTGTTATCGCATTCTTCAGAAAGCTAATGCTTTCCGTGAAATTCAAATATCCACTTTAACGAATAAACTGTTTCTTTCAATTCAAAACCAAATTGGAAAAATTTAATCTTATGATATTAGCTATTTACATAACACAAAATTGGAAAGAACAGACTGTTTTGATTCTTATAAGTTCCAATTATTGTGTGACATAAAAACAAGGCCAAGCTTTAGTTGTAATACACACTTTCTACAATCGATTTTGATGAGTAATTGTGCAGACGTAGTGATAATTAGTACTAGCCACGATGAGATTAGTAATTATAATTCTGTGGCATTTGTACTAACTAGGGGTTCCTTCCTACTTGAGTGGGCGCTTCTTTCAAATTACATATATAATACATCCAAATGTGCTCATCCAGTTCTGCCGACTTTAAATTGTACTATTTCGGTAATTCTTAGTTAACACATTAATTAATTCAAAAATTTTAATTATTATACAAGGTTAGTCTTTTATTGATACTTTTGGGGACCTTGAGTACTTGATAACACTGTGTTCTGCTTAATCACCATCCATTATTATCGTTGCCTATCAATACTGTGTTCCGTTCCAACTGTGTTTTATTGTCAATGAATATGGTTTTCTACTTTTCATGTTGATGGAAAGAGTTGATATTAGCTGATTTTGAATCCATTTAGCCACATGTTTCATAACACTTGATTACAATGGCAAACTAATCCTCTCTATGTACGAGTGTTCGCGCAAACTCATCACGTTTTTCTGATCGACTCCATCTTTTCATCCCTTTGTCGAAATTCGTAAAATGGAATAGTGTGATATTCAGTAGTCTTTGAATTATAGTGTGAACTAGGAATCTGAGAAATAATGTAATCGGATCAAGATAACCACAAACGAATGTACTGAATTTAGAATTCGAAATCAAGCACTCAACAAGTACAAAGGTATCATTAGTTCATTGAAACACCACATGTTTCTCAAATTGTCATCGCCCTTACACTGACTTGTAGCATTAATTGAAACAGTAAATCATCGTTCTAGACAAGAAAAGGAAGCAAGTGTTAGTCATCCCTAGCAAATGGCTGCTGAATAAGTAATTGTTTTTCCGGCAAATTCATTTTCAAAGCTGTACAATCGCAAATATATAAACTTATTTTTCAGGACGATAGTAATCATTACAATAATAATGATAATAAACTTCGGTTAGACATGATGACAGTGAGGTAAAATAGAAAAAGGTATAAAAAATTTTTAAACAAGAAAAACCTAATGACCGTTTGATTGGTAATGGCTTAAATATACATCAAAGGAAAATTATCATTGGGACAAGATGGCTCAACAAGATAAGATAAAATGTTGAAATGGAGATTAAATGCAATCAGGAGGATCGTAGAAGCAGAATTAAACCACTTGCGGACCATTTAAGGGGAAGCAGATGGCTGTAAAGGAAGAAGAGTATGAAGAAAGAAAAAAATAACGCGGCATTAAGACCATGGTAGAAGATGAGATTGAACCAATTTCTTCTGCACTCACAATCCTGTTTTTTTTCAGATGTATGGCTATTGCTATGGCAATACATAGAAGATGCAATCTAGTTGTCTTTGGAAACCTATTTACCTGGTGGATAACTGTGGACGCAGTCTGTCTTACTTCAGTAACCTGTATTCACAAGGTGTCCGATTACTGAACTTCTTATTGAGCCGTTTCCTTCTCTTTTTAGCCAAGCCGGATAATGTTCTTGAATTCTTTCGGATAAAGTGCGCATCAAATAACCTGATTCCACACGAGCAGGTACTATGGTAAATGCACATTGAGTCGGTAAGATGACATAATTTATCCCTAAGTTTACTGATGAACAATGACCAGCTAGAAAATATTAATCGCAATGTTGCTGCGAAGAACGTTCTTTTTAAGGAATCAGAAATCTTTCTCTTTAAGAAGCTTGCAACTCTATCACCCCTAAAGTCCATATTCATGTATAATGTTCTCTTTTTGACTGAAATCGTTTGTATTTTTGGTGGTTTTAGTTTTATGTTCTTATCAATCAATATCAAAGGATACCTGTTTTCAATGAGCATTTCCTTCAAGAAGCTCAGTTCTTCATCTATAAGTTCGGAACTGTAAATTCTTTGTATTCTTGTAAATAGTGATTATATTAAGTTTCTATTTCGACTATTGGGGACGCAGCTGTGGAAACGTGATAGTTGACTATTCCACATGAGTTTCCTTTAGATAGATTTTCTTAGAGTTCCATCTTGTTTTCTTGTCATTTCCACATTAAGAAAGTGAATATTTAGTTTGTTTTCAGTTTCAAGTGTGAAAGTTATTGCTTGGTGATAATTACTTAATATCTTTGGGAGATAACTTGAGTCATATTTGTTGTTACAAATGATAAAGATACCATCTACTCACCTATAATCGTTTTAAGTTGGTTGTTTTCTAAACTGACCATGAAGTTGTAGCGTGGTGTCGAGTTGAGATTAACTATGAACACCGCTACAAAGAAACACGTGCCAAGTAAATCAGAAGGCGAAGGTTGAACGTAACCAAATAAATCCATAAGATCCCCGAGAAGCCAAATATCAGAAGGCAGTTAATGGACCAAATCGAGATATATTCGCTGGCGATCTCGTGGTATCGAAAGGATACCGAGGTCGTGCCAGGATACAAGCTTGGTTACAGAATGTAACCGAATTCGCGTGAAGTCACAATCAAAGTGTAAGAATCAGAATGGAAGCACAATATAGCTGTCATTAGCACAGTCAAACAAAAGCACATTAAAACAAACACTGGTACAGTTGGTTATAATAATAATTGTTTTTATTAAACCAGTCGTGTTCTCGTGATAAATGTGAGTCACTACAAAGTTATCCTCTAATAATTGACCAAGTGGGAATCATGTTGCTATGCCATTCACTCCCCATACTTCTGTCTATGAATTACGTCGATGAATGTAAAGTGTACATAATAAGAGTTCCTTAAAATAAAGTCATGGCATTCTGTCGTTAATCTCATTACGATTTACGTACTTGCAAAAAAACTAAAGGTCTCTGTGAGTGGAACATTAGTGGATAGTGATTCGGCATCCAAAGATAGCATAATTTTGTCATTTACATTCACTTGCTTAGTGAAATGTGACTTACCCTAGACGATAAACGGACTAAAAGATTAACAGGGTGAATTTAAGGTTATTATAAATTGTTTGTGTGCACATAACTGCTGTCTAAATTTACGAATAACGAATGCCTAGTAGTGTGATAACTGTAGATATCCAGGATTCCTGCTGTCCTGTGACAAATCCAATCACTCAAACGTCAATATATATATGTCCACAAATAACTAATCAGTTTCAGTTTCAGTTTCAGTTTGGGAAGGACAGGAGGCTCGATGGCCTATGTTAGTCCTGGCAATGGTGGTCTCTCAGTTGATCCAACCTTCTTTTGAAAGAGTCGACGGATGGAGCCTCAACCACGTGCTGAGGTAGTGAATTCCACTCGTTGATGATTCGATGGGAAAGTCGATAGTCAGCTGACAAGTAATTTGTTCTCGGCTTATGAACTTTTTTGGAGTGTCCTCGTAAATTGTCTGTTTTGGAAGACAAGAAAAATGAGGGCATGTTAGGTGCAAATTTATCACTAAGCAATTTGTAGACTGTAATCAAGTCGCCTCTAGTTCTGCGATATGACAACGGGAAAAGGTTCAGCTTGGCTAGTCGAGATTCATACGGAAGCTTCGCTATTGCGGGAACCAGCTTAGTCGCCATTCTCTGAACCTTTTCCAGAAGCTCTCTGTCTTTTTTTAAGCAGGGGCTAGCCGCTTGTATGCAGTACTCAAGTTTAGGACGAACGAACACTGTATACAAAGTCAAAAACGTCTTAGTGTCGACATGACTAAAAGCCCTACGTATTGACCATAACGTTCTAAAACTTTTGGCGGCTATTGCACGGCAGTGTGCAGTAGTTTTTAAGTCTTGACTAACGATAACTCCTAAGTCATTATATGTCTGGACGACAGGTAGCTCAGTGTTATTCATCGTGTATGTATCTGTGCCTTGATGACCGATATGCATCACAACACACTTGGAAGTATTTATCGGCAACTGCCATGTTTGAGACCATTCAGATAACTTCTTCAGGTCATTTTGAAGTTCTAAGCTATCACTCTTACATCGTATCGTTCTCCATATCTTGACATCGTCAGCATATAGCAAGACCGATGATGATAGGAGACAAGGAAGATCATTTACATACAAGAGGAATAACACTGGCCCCAAAACTGTACCCTGGGGCACTCCACTAAGCACAGTTTCCCAGCTAGATAACTTTGAGTTCACCCTTACTCTTTGTTGACGCCCAACTAAGAAGTCTTTTATCCACATCAATAAATTACCTCCAATCCCGACATGTCTTAACTTGTATAACAGCCGGTTGTGCGGAACTTTATCAAAAGCTTTACTGAAATCAATGAAGGCGACGTCTACAGGTAGCTTTTGGTCCTTAAGAGCACACCAGCTTTCACGAGCCACTAATAAGTTAGTGAGACAAGAATAACCTATTCTGAAGCCATGCTGCTTCTCCGAGAGGATCCGGTTTTTATCGAGATACTTAAACAGCTCCTTCCGAATAATCTTTTCTAATATTTTAACAACCACACTAGTTAGGCTAACGGGGCGGTAGTTCTCAGGTTTGTGTTTCGTGCCTGTTTTGAAGACAGGACTTACTATGGCGTTTTTCCAATCTTTCGGTAAGCGACCCTGCGTAACGGATAGGTTAAAGCATGTACTTAAAGGGTTCGCAACGAAGTTAGATAATTCCTTCAGTAGCCTAGGATGTAATTCATCGGGCCCCGTGGATTTACCTACGTCAAGCTTATTTAGCAGACCAAAGACATCGAGTTCTTTAATGGTCACGCTATCCAGTGTATGTATGGGGGGATCTGTATACGCTGACGAGAAGGGCGCTTCTATGGTATACACGTTGCTAAAGTAGTTCGAGAACGCTTGAGCCTTACCAAAGTCGTCCTCCACTAATGATGAAGCAGTACTGTCTCCCCATAGAGCAGGAATATTTCCTTTTCTCCTTGTCCTTTGGTTTATATAGGAATACAAGCGTTTAGGACATTCTATGGATTCCTTAACAAGTTTTTCTTCGTACAATTTTCTAGACTTACGGAGGGTCGAGGCACAAGTGTTCCGAGCCTTTCGATACTGAGATTTTGACTCATCAGTCCCCAGTAACCTAAATCTATCCCACGTTTTCCTTTTCTTACGGAGAAGGATACGGACCTCCCTACTGAACCATGGTGGTGAGTTTTTCGGCCCCTTTGGTATAGTCCAAGGGATGTGAGGTGTGGTAACTTTTAAGTATGATTTTCGAAATGTGTTCCAGGCCGTTTCAATGGAGGACTCTGGGTCTATTGTCCAATCTATTAACGATGCTGAGTGCATGATGTCTGGTATGTTTGCTTTCCAGACGTTGGGTCTGGACTGGACTGACGCGTCCTCATGACTGGCAGTTATATGGAAGTCGAAAGTTAAAACTGCGTGGTCACTTTTACCTAAGGGTGGCATATGGTGGAGGTTCGCAACATCATCCTCATAGTGAGTCAGTATAAGATCTAATAAGGATGATTCAGTGTCCGGGTCGTACCTAGTCGCTTCTTTCACATGTTGCACTAGGGCACATGTGATAACCGCATCAACTAGTTCCTGCTCAAAGGAATTTTCTGACGATTCAGTTCGCAGATTTTCCCAGTCTACCATTGGTGCATTAAAGTCCCCTAGGATTAGACATCGACCACTTTGGGACCAAGTATTGAGACTGCTTAACAGGATCTCATTTGCCTCACAGCTTGGACTGCGATAGACCAAACCAATCAGCAGCTCTTGTCCCTTGCATTTTAGGCGAAGACTAACTAATTCGCATGTCCCACTCTCATGGGATACACTATCGATAATGGTAAATGGGATAGCATTCCTAATGAATAGAGCTACTCCCCCTCCTTTGCGCTTTTGTGTTCTGTCGGCCCTTACTAACGTAAAGCCCTCGAAATCAATTTCTATACTATCTATAGCCTGTGTCAGCCAGGTTTCTGTTACTGCGATTATATCTGGCTTTATAGAGTCAATCTGTACACCTAGTTCCGATCGCTTATTAAGTAAGCTTCGTGCATTGGTGTAACAGATCCGAAGCCTGTTTAGGTGCCTTCGTGCTTCACCCAGACTGGCTTCGGCATCATTCTCTGTCGAAGTCTTACAACCCGAAAATTTACAATTTTCAGGTCCTTTTCGCCAGCGTCTAACCTATGTTGTAGTTCTTTCTCGGCTTCCCGTCTTTTAACACGGTCTGCCAACGGTAGGTCCTTTCGGATAAAGACTCCCGAACCCTTTAATTTGTGTCCATTTTGTAAAATTAGGTCACGTTCGTTTGAAGAGCCGAATACTACTTTAAGCAGTCTGGAATGATTTGGTTTCGAGTCCGTTAGACTCCCTAGTCTATACACCTTTAGCAAGGTGACCCCAGTCATATTTTGAGGCATGAGTTGATTAAGCAGCTGCCTAATCAGTACAATGTCATGCTCAAAACGAGCTTTAGGTTCAGAGCTATCGCTCTCCTTAATTCTATGAAAAATAGCTGATCTGTCGCTATGATCAGCTTTCGATATTTCGACCACTTTTACGGGGGCAGGTTTCCCTTTTATGTCAATACTTTTCTTCCCTACAACCTTTACCCATTCGTTAACGCTGCTGGTAGAAGCAGTAGCAGTTGCGTCAAAACTAGTGTTGGGTTTTGGGGGGTTTTCGACGACCTGAGGGGTCGTGTTATGTTTACCATTCGAAACCGATCGAGCCTTGCGATTGCGGCTCCTAGGTGTTTCCTGTTGGATCCCATCTGGGAGACGGGGAACAGAAGACCCTGCTTTTCTTGAGCTTTTTTTTAAGGCAGACTCCTTTGGATACTGCTTTTCCTTCTTCGACGGGCGTGAGTCATCTATCACCGGACTCACCTTAGTTTCCTTCAGATTGATTTGCGTGTCAACAGATCGAGTGCTGTTTGACGCGTTCCGACTATGCTTGTTGAAACACTTCTTGGCAGCATCAACCAGTGAGATAGCCTCGGTTAACAAGCTGTTTGCATCCGAGCAGCACTGTTGACAAAGCCACACACACCCCTTCTTACTGAACCGTTTGAAAGCAGCAGGCGTTAAGTTCGTGCAAACTTCGTGGTACCAGCCTTTGCACTCGTCGCACTGCATGCCGCTTTCAACAGGATAACGACAACCCGGACGTTGGCAACTGCTTTTTTTACACTGTCCGGTCATTTAGGAGGGGTTTTTTCAATATGCGATGATACTCAGAAACAAAAAAATTATCAATGACCAAAAAAGTGAAGAGCTGTAGATTGCTAGGACCAAAAGTACTAACAGATACAGTTGAAAAAGTGGTACTAAAGAGTACCAACGACAAAACAGTAAAAACGATACTTTAGTCGAATACTTTAACTGAAATAAATTCAATTAAAGTGAAAAACAGTAGTCTTGATACGTAATAAACGATCAAAACAATAAAATTTACTCAGCGAGGAAAAATACCACTGTCAACTAGAATTACTGCATCCGAGTGGCTGGGGTACCATCCATGGGGCATTATCAAATGTCTGAAAGTTACCAGAACAATAAGAAAAGAGCGCGAAATCAGTCGTCACAAGTTGTTAGACATTGGATATTGGACTATATAAGCGCAGGTTTTGTCACTGTCGTTACAGTCCCGTAAGCTGAGGTTTTGCGTTTTGTCTAGTGAGTTAAAGTTGATGCCTATAATATATGTCCACACGCGTTTAAAAACTGTAAGTTTTCCATACTTACTAAAAACCTGGATTGGGCCATTCAAGAATGTCTCAGTATTTAGAAGTAAGTTGGACTATAGCTAGCTGATATTTATGGCTTCCAAACGTCTCTGTAATATAACTCAGGCATATTCCTTACCGAACACTTCCAGTTATGCAACTAGTAAAGGTCTTCGTGTAGTTTCTTCCGCAGGGTTATCACTGCGCATCATATTTTCCCCGATTGCACTTGGTGTTTCTATGATGGGAAATCTAATATTTATTTAGCTAAAATCTTCTTAGAATTTTTAGAATTACTACGAAATTGTGGTCCAGTTATTTCTATTGTCATGTTTGTTGACTTGTCATAAAAGTCTATTTTACACACGTTTGTTTCCAGATTTTGCTAATGTGAATTTCGTCTCGTCGTTAGTGATGCTGATTATTGCATAAAATGGAACAAGTACGCCATGGACAAGAGTCGTGGGCTCAATTTGATGACGATGATAATTCTATGGTTAGAAAACCCTTATCAATTCCTATTTGTACTTCTCACTGTAAGTATTTTCCAGCCTACATTAAATATTATTGTATGACTTTACGAACTTTCTCCTATACTATCTTCATAATACGGAGTTATGATCAGACCCTTTTTCACAGGAGATAATAATTAAAACTGCCCCTGACAGCATGTTTTTGAATGACCTAGTGAAGGTTCAGCATTTCACTTCGAATGTTCATTCTTTATGTTTAGTCGACTTTGATTACATTACCTCTCAATCTTGTGTCAATATTCATACTAGCTAATTGGAAAAAAAGAGCGAATAGCGAAAATATTCGGATGTGTAAAAGTGTCTGGCCAAACTAAGCAATATCAGCAAACTATTGTTGGAACTACGTTCTGAGTTGGATATTTTCATCTCGAAGTTGATTATCCTTCTGGACAAAATGATCAGCATCAACTCTGGGTAGAAGTGAGTTCTCTATAATGGAGGACAAGATTTAATCGATTGTGAAAAAATCTGAATAGCTCTATTCTATCCTAAATTTGTCCTGATGTCCAGAAACATAGTGATGTCTTCACGATTAAACCATTTAGCTCAGAGAATGAGACTTCACCCAAAATATCCTCCTGGGATAAAAAGCTTCTCCACCTTCCTAACATGGATGATTTGAATGCATGAAACTACCATTGCCACAGTCCATGGGTGAACCTTGTGTAAACACCATTATGGTCTATACTGCTATTCAAATTCTAAATATACTGTAGTGATAACTTTCTTATCACCCTCAACATCCGTCTAATCTTTCTAAGAGATCTAAATGCATTGGTCCTTCAGTCTTACATCGGCATAATGATGCTTCGCCGACTCCATAAACCTTTGTTAGCTATCACCATTATTGGCACTGGGACTTCAGTTTGAACCTCTGTAACTTATTTTAATGACAACAGTCATATCAATATCTTTATACGACTTTTAGAAACCCAGGAAGATACGCTGGCGAAACACTGTTGATTATATTGGGAAACTAGTCAATTTCGAGTAGAGATCATCTGTTTATTTTAATTTTTGTTTGACTATCGATGTAACAGAGATAGTACTACCACATAGATTGCAATTCTGTGAATCTCAAGTGCTAAAAAATATAACTTAGTCACCTGTTATATTCACGCCTGTATTAAATTTCGAACCTACCTTTGCCTCCGATGTATTTATCCAAGCATTTGACTCATTTCGGAATTAGGTGTCAGTGGTTTATTTCTTTTATAAACCAGTGGACTTCCTCGTTTACTTAGTATGAATTTATACTTAGATCTACCAAACTGTGATAGTTCTGTTTGTATACTTTACCTTTAATCAATGGGTCATGATTTCGTGCAATGTTTCGCGTAATAAGGCTGGAATGACTCGATAGTGTTATTAACCTTCTCACTATGCGTATCATTCATAACCAGGTACATCGCTGTACACTCTATATATCTCTCTATATTTATGTCCCCTACAAAACGCGGTTTTAGATAATTTCCGAGACTGATTAATGTGGTGATAGTAGCAATAGAATGAAAGTTGGGGATTTTATAATATCATAGCTTCTGAAGCAAATAGTTTAGAGGCAAAGTGTGAAACGTAACTTCGGAATTTTATAGAATCTATAAAGGATAGCACAATCTGAGTTGAATAAAGGGTTCTAAACAGACAGAATAAGTTAACTAGTAAGGTTTTAACCTTGTACCCATTGGAGGTTCTAGGTAATATAATACAAAAATCAAGTTATTTTCAGCCTTGATGTGTGCAATTTTAGCAGAGATGAGGTTAGATTGAAAAAAAACACTAATCTAAGTGAAAATAAACTGTACTTTCACATCTACATTCATCCTTCGTTTAAGCTGATTTTTTACATGTTGAACTCACTACAAGTAATTCTGATCAGCTGAACAATTGTTAACATGTATTTTTTAAAAGAAATACCACAAAGTACTATATTCTTTAACTAACCCAAACCTTGATTCTCCTATTTATTCACTAAATGTTTTTATGTTCACTTCAAAACTGGAATCCTGAGAGTTCGGTTCCATACTATAATGAAAATTGTCACATTAACTTAAGTGTCGTAAGCCACTTAACTAAGCAAAAGAAACTGAACATTACTTTTTATTCAAATCCTCTACTGTGTGGCGCATATATATCTGATGCCCCCTTGTACCAATATTTATGTGTTCAAATAAATAATAAATGAAGATTCTCTACTAAAACAATAATGTTTATATTTGGTGAAGTACTACATGTGACATAAACGTAGTCAACAACATAATCGCTTGACTTCAAGCCGCACAGTCTGCTTGAAAAATGATAATGCTAACTGCCTCCTCAAATTGAAGTAGGTGAAGTGATACTTGAACCGATCAAAACATTTAAACCAAACTAAATTGGTTGCAAATATTGTGATGCATTATGACACTTTTTTCACTTCCATGCAACTTTATTATCGGCATTTTGAATATTGTTTGTTCTCATTCTTTTTATTTAGCTTATTTCTCTACAGAAGCGTCATTCATTAATCAACAACAAACAATGAATCCACATTTCCCTAACTTGGGATCAATCAATCAGAATTTAGTGTTTCCTTCCTCTTTGAGTCAATCAAATGAATTACCTATGCTTAAGAATCCTTCAGATCCTAGATCATCACCATTTGCTGCAGCTCATCACCGGTCACCAAGATCAATAAGTGTATGAGACACATCGTTGTTTTGTTAATTTTTTGAATTTTGTAACTATTGTACTCGTATGTCTGCTGTTATTTAAAAAATAAGGGATAAGTAGGAAATTTGTTTCGAAAAACATTGAATTCAAATATCTATGTGAAGCAGTGACTGAGTGTTTTGAGTTAAGTACACAAACTTGTGGTTCAGGATTTTCCATCAACTACCTCTAACCACCGAATACAAATTATTTTTAATTTTGATCAAAATTCTAATCTTCGTTGTCTATGATTATTATTAGATAAAGTCTTGTGATGATCTCTATGATGTTATTTTTATATTGAATGATAGTAAAGGTTGAACATAATAATGGATTTGAACCTTTCCCAAAGATTATATAGTCGCTTTCTTCCCGACGACTTTCACGAACCGAAAACTTTCTGTTGGCTCATCGTGTATCCTATTCACTACTTTTTTCAAATATCTAAAGTTAAATACATTATGCTACAATCTCCTGTGACAGTTTTACATTATTAGATTAATGTATGGCCGACTGTAAATATACACGTTTATGTAATTTGGTCACTGCTTAGGAGACAACAATACTACCTGTCTAAACTGAATTAAATGGTACAGAACTTGAACTTTTGACCTCAGTTAGTCGTAATTAGCATACACCCTAACACTTATATGCATCGGTCCAATTTGCTGCACCATACCAATACACCAAGATGAAATTATCTGAACAAATCTCGGTGTAGTAGTAGACGTAGTAACCGTTTCAATAAGAGTAGAGGAGATTGAGTATGGACTATATAATTCCAGAAAAAGAATGAATTCGTGAAGCATAAGCGTACAGAATAACTACGAGACTCAGGAGTTAAAGGGAAAACTAAGGGCGAATGCATTCGCATCATTGCGACTGATTCGTGTCATCACCAACGTTTCCAACCTTTAATAACGACTTTATTGGTTTCTGAACATTTATCTCCACAGTTCTACATTATTACGGTAACATACATGCACCTTTGTAACTCAATCTTTCTAAATGATGTATACTGTCACTCTTGAAATATTTTGATATTGCTGTCGATATCAAACAAAATGTGTATTTTCTTTCACTAAGAATATTCAGATTGTCATAATATTTGTGAGGATTGTAGCCTAACATTCCAACCGAAAAGCATATAGAGATGTGGTTGATATCCTTCAGTAGTGTAGCTACATCACATTAATATCTATCGGCCCATTATGTCCTAAAAACTTCGTAGTCTAATGGTTTAATATGTTCTAAGATATGAATTAGAATAGAAGCCAATGGCGAGCATACCGTAGTTTTCTGTTATATTATTCATAACAGTTAAATGTATTTTTGACTAAACGGAATCCGCCTTGATTGTTTTCTCAACTACATTGCACGATTTTTTATTTGTTGGTTTACTGTTTATGTGACGTCTCCCCCTTCTTTTTCCTTGCAATACTATCATTTTTAATTGCGTTGCACAACTACACCAAACATTTTTATATTGTAAATAAAAATACTTTAGTATTATTGTAAACCGCACAATATTTACCATCCATAACTATTTGCCAAATATTATATTGCCTTGCATTTTCATCGGTCATTAGAAAACAGTCTATCATGGGAATTTAAATAGTCACTCGGATATGAATTCATCGCATTGTACAGAGATACAATTTCACAGTCATCAATTGAATAACTGGTCTAGTTTTAATCAACCAACCGCTCAATTCAAACAACAGTCCAATACTACAGATATTACTCCATTAGTTATTACTGCTAATACAACTACTACAAATTTCTCTCCCAGTTTAAATATTTCAAATGATGATTTTGCTGTAAGAAATCAACGTATTGTAGATCCATGGGCAGTTACATCTGATCAGAAAGCTTATTATTTATCACAGTTTCTCAGACTACAACCAGATATTGGTTCAAAACTCAGTGGATTGCAATCGAAGACATTCTTTGAATTATCAAATTTACCATCTTCAGAATTATCAAAAATTTGGTAAATATTGTCTTCAAGTTCGTTTATTTGTTTTTCATATCATTCATACATAAACCAGCTGAAATTATTCATGGGACGATTAAGAATTAGTAATAAAACTCTTCAGAAATGTATTTAGATTGGATAGATTGTGTAAATAACAGTAGGGACTAGGATTGGTGCGTTTCGTCCTATTTGGGGCTCATCAGTCAGATGTACATATATACAAGAGTTAATGTCCTCACCGAGAATCAAAATAAGTGCTTTCCACTTAAATCGCCAACACGTCATCCACTAGGCTACTGAGTCCAGATATCTACCACATTATTTAATAAATATGATGTTTAGATCATTATTAGTAAGAGTTTGAATTATTTCTTTAGTGATATTTAGATATGAATTTTAATCATTCTGTTGGCATATGAGCACCTTGTACATATTCCCTTGATATGGCCATTTTGTCACAACATTTTCTAGAATAGGTATATTATGGCCAATATCGGTATCCAGAACAGTTTGTATACTCAAATTATATACGTATGTACGTATATATTATAAACGGAACGTCAGAAATTTAATTTTTTTACTCATTGCGATATTACTTGTGTACTTTTGAATAAATCCAATGCAGTCTATACAAGTCGACTTAACTAATCTATGCTAAACATTTTTACTTCCGATAAGTTCAAACACTTCATACCCTGTATATGTCTTGTTTCAGGTAAACTGATCTTGTACCGTTATGAGGCTGTAGATAGTAATAAGTAATATGTTTCACCAAATGATATATTTAAATACTTTAAGATTTGTACTTCCAAACAATTCTAAAACTTCGATATTTATTCGTCAATCAAATTTGTTTTGTGTATACTTTTTAAGGAATATTTATCAGATAATTATTTTATGGTATCAATTATATAGACATTGTAGTGCGCGTACTTCTAATTCAGTTGATTGATGCTAAAAATGTTAACCATATTGAATTATAAATCAGTGGTTTAAAGGTTAAACACCTACTACAAAACTTGAAGATTCTGGGTTTGATTTTTATAGGTCATGGATACTAACTGTTAAAGAACAAAATGCTGGGACGAAACAGCTGTCCATTGCTTTTTAATCTTGAATGGTTGTTTAACTAAAGTCGATCTGTGAGATAAACTATGAAATTTAACAATTTCCACAAACTGATTGTACCAATTCAATAATTATCGTTATTATTTTTTGCTATCCTTTAATACGTACAGTCAATTGAGTGTGTACTCAATCATATTTTGTTATTTTGACGTTATATTGCAGTCTCTCTGATATTGTTCACAGCGTAAATTACCCAACATAATTATTGTTTTGTATTGAATACTATTAATCCGAAAATTCCACTATAAATAATCAGTCATTGTATTTCATCTTTAGGGAACTGTCTGATCTTGATCATGATGGACAATTAACATTGAGTGAATTTTGTATTGCAATGCATTTAGTTGTGTATCGATTAAATGGTGTTCCAATTCCTAATAATTTACCGACAGTTTTATTGGAATTAGTTGAAACTAATTGGTTATCTACAAAATTGTCATCAACATCATCACCAACTGTAAAAGTAAATACCACCACTACTGCTACTACTACCAACGGTAGTTGTACTAATAATTACGAACTAACTAATTGTACATTGAATTCTACTTGTCAACAAAATCATATCAGTTCAGTCAGATATAAATCAATAGATATGCCTGATTCATGTCAACATCACGATAATCATCGTCTATCATTATTCTTATCCTCTTCATCACCAATTTCATCTGTGTCAACTTGTCAAGTTAAAACACTAACGACATCATCATCAATTCATGTCAATACATCTCGAACTGAAATGATTCAATCTACAAATTTTACAGAGTTGAAACACCCTCATCATGAACCAAATCAGCAACAACAAAGACGTTGGTCTTTATCTAGTCAAAGTGATGTTAGCAGTTTATTAGCATCAGAAGAAGGAATGATCTTATTCGAATCGAAATTAAATGCAAATGCACAAGTAAATAAGTTTATAAATTATAATTATTTCTTTTTCAAAATTATATATATATACTCGGGACTAGATAATATCCTCCGATTATAAAGGCTTAGATCTTTTAAAGATGATCATTATTGCTGAATGGTAATTGGTATAAGTTGATATTAGAAGGGTGATTTATTAAGGTAGCGTAGGTATAAATGTTATTTAGATTTTTAAGCAACACAGTTTAGTATGACCTAAATGTGCAAATTCCAATGGTTTAGTATCCTGCGTAAATTGTCTAGTATAAATCTATTTCCGTAATTCTTCTACCATCTTGTGCTTTATTGTTACATACTGTTCCGTGGATCTTCACAATAATATATCCGATTCTTAATTCATTTAAACTCTGTCTCTTTTTTCGAACATCAACTTAGTTATGACATCTGCGACCGGCACAAACGCTAATACAGTTTGTTTGATTCGTTAAAAATGAGCGCGCATGAATTTAAATTAATGAAATAATTTTATTGAATTTCATACTAGGAATTGTATGAACCTGAGTGAACTAAGGCGATAAACTCCTGAGTGCTTCTTCAGTATACCAATAAAGATACTAGTCTAGCGGTTCCGAATTTCGAGTTGTCGAAAGATCAGAATTTGTTTGTTTTTTTTTTACCTTGTCCATTATAATCTAGAATGGAATTTTCGTCTCTCATAGTTATCTCGTATTCAGACTGTAAAGTTATTGGTCTTTGGTGGTTTCCAACTATTGAGTCACAGGTTTGAACACACTCTGTCTAATGTAGTTTGAACGGTATCGCTAGCCCTCACATTAAGGAATTTTAGCTTGACTCCACCAGTTATCTAAAAACATACTTGGTAACCAAGTTACAATAACTATGCCACTCTTTATCTCCTTTTTATCTTCCCAAATAAGGGATAAAATAAATAAATGAGCCAACTTATTCACCAATTACTTGGGTATGAATCTTACTTTAGATATAAGGGCTAATGATACTACCGGTTTGTCCATACCGGAGTGCGTGAAACACAGTTAGGACATGAAACTGAGTAGTTGAAAGTTGAGCACTTCAACCACTAAGTCATGAGTTTTAATAAGTTTCTTTCATCTTGAAATTTTTTCTCTCTGTCTTTTACTTTCTGCCAGTTAAAACATCCTATCCCATTAAGAGCTAAAACATTACCATCAAATGTTATTCCTGAGCTGGTGATTTCAATGATGACTACACCTCAAGATTATTCTACCGTAGATCATCAAAATGATTTTTCGCATACATATCAACTTCCATATAGTAGTAATAATGATAATAAATTTTCTACTGCAATTAGTAATCCAATGATTGAATCAACCCCTCGGTTACAACCACAGCCGATTACAATTCATTCATCTCCTATATTATTCAGTAGTCAACATTCCGATTCGATAACATCTCCGTCGTCATCAGTAATACAGAAGGCTCCACCTCCTCCACCACCACCTAGAGCTAATTTGTTACTTGTCACTAATATTGATTGTGTTCATAATGATAATATGGGACAGAAATGTGGTGTTTCACTAATTGAAGAGAAAGAGGTTAGTTGTATACACCATATTAAGCTTGTTTTAAACTAACTTTTTTTAGCGTTTTTTGTGTATCGATAGTTCCTTATCACTATGTTCGTCGATCTGTCATGTTACCTGATGTAAAATGTAGGTTGGATAGAAGATAGCGGTGATCGGAATAAAACATGTTATCACTCTATAAGTTCGTTGACTGTTGGACTGTTTGATATTAGTAGGTTGAGCACTACCTGATTAGGATCCATGCAGTTATCATTATCTATGGTTGGAGAGATCGGGTGACTTTTCTTAGAGTTGATTACAATAAAACAGATACATTCACTCTTTGGTTTCTTTTAAATATTGAGTTCTATTGTTTCTTACATATCATACCTTTTTGTTACGTCATTCGGAACCATATTGTCAATATATAGGTTTTCTCAATATTATTTGTTCACTGACTAGTAACCCTTAGTTGAATATATTTTGCATAAATAAATGATTATTTCATTACCTTCACCCCTCCGAAAATAAGCAATTAACAGAGTCTAGTTGGTTGGCAGTTCTATTCTTTAGAATAGATTCGATCGGAGTATTTTTGATCGGTGCTATAAGCAAAATTGACAGCTTAGTCGAGGTTTTATGACCAGGTTAATTGATGAAGCAATTAGAAGATGAGCTGTACTAGATGAAAATAATTTTGATCGCAAAATGATGTAGAGGATCTGTAACTCAAGTGGATAGTTTCTGTAGTATTCACATTCTTTAAGCTAGATAGATTAGATTAATTACGATGATTTTGTTGTCGATATGAACAATTCATTATCATTAGCAATTTGAATGTAAAAGTAAGACTTCAAATTATTTCACATGCACTAAGTTAGTTCGTTTTGGTGATCTTGTTTGTGACTGATTGTCTTCTCAGTTCTCATTATCTTCATGTCTCTTTGTGTCCTCGTCGACTATTTAATTCGACTTAACTCTGATCATGATGACTTTCCAAGCATGGATTGATAAATCAGACCTATATCAGTGTATCAGTTGATTACGTATTGACATTAATCCTATACTTCTCGAATTTCTCCGACATTTTGAAGTTTTTCTATTCGATTGCTCTCTCTCCTACTACTTCTTATAACTGTTAGAAAACAACATGGCCTAGAACATAGAAAATCATTGACGGAAATCCCTCTCTCTCTCTCGTTCATCTATCATCAACCTGAAATATTAACATTTAATTAAATCGGTACTTAGTCAGTTAGTCATAAGCAACGTAGAACCTGCCACATATGTGCATTGGTTTAATTTACCGCACTGTATCAGCACAACAAGTTGATTTCGACTACTGTTTAGAGATATGTGGGTGGTTGTCACTTCCCAGCTACCCATTCCATAAAACGATACTTCTTATCAAGGGATCCGTAAGAGGTACTGTTTTAGAATTAGTCTTTATAACTATGGGGCGTAATCACAGAACTCATAGTATAACTCCTTGTTCTTGATGTGCTAGCTTTGTAATTTAAAAGCTTTAGCTCCAGCGTTGAAATCCATGAGGAAAGGTAAAGTATACTATTTGTTTGGGACCAATCTTTTATAACCATCCCGTTCTGTTGTGAAAAGGCAACGTCGACGTTAGTGCTGGTTACCTAAGGTGAGCGTCTTACTACCATTACAGCGTAATACAGTTAGCTCTATGAATTTGCCCAGAGACCTTAAGTTGATTCTTTTAGCCATGTGCTATTCATTCTTTTGATGTTCGTCTCCAATTCTCGGCTTAATGTGTTCTTTGGTCTGCCCTTTTTCCTTATGCCTTAAGGATTTCAAGCTAGGGCTTGGTTTGTGATGCAATTTGATGATTTCTGAAATATGTGCCCTATCAACTTTTAGCACCTTTTCCTAATTTCCTCCTATTTAAAGGTTTGTTCTTCTCAACAGTAGGTTGTTGCTGATGTTACCTGGTCACAACATACATTAATTAAGGTTAAAACATAGGGTATGGGAAATAGAAAAGAAATATATTAAACAGATGCTATTTTGTAGGAATTATCCTTAAATCATTTTACAATCTAACGTCTATCATTTTTCAAGAAGAAAAGAGATTTGTGACAATTGATAAACACAATATACACTGAGCTAAAACAACTGGATTTAGACCACAATCTAGAATTAGGACTACCACTACTACTATTAGTATTCACACTACTAATACTAAGAGGTTTACTGCTTAGTTATACTTCCTCTATGGTTTAATGCAAAATAGACGAGTCGTATAGCTAATAATTAAATGTAGGACAAGTGTTTCATCTTCTTTCTGACTCATTCACTAAGTTAATCTACATACACCAATGTTGATACTCATATTCAAACTTGATCCCAGTATTTCTCCCTTCAAAGTTCACCTGATTGATCAGTCTATGTTAGGGTGGTAGTCTGTAAATAATGTATATATATGTCAACTAAAAATAATCAAAATTTCATCCTAAATACAAGCAACAGGATCGCTTTAACCCTAACTAATCATATAATGAGATACAATTGAGCAATTCACTTTCGTATAAAATAGTCAATCGACATGCAGCAAATGTTTAAGGCTGAAATGACTAATAATTAAGACGTATTTTCATACGATTTCCTGAATTTCACTGATTATTTAATAAGAAGTGTTAAACTGTTCATGCAAAGTAGACAGTAAGGTACAATTTTCGTGAATAGGTATATGTATGGAAAACTCGATTCAAAGAATCTATTCCTATGTGATTGGTGCATATATATATAAATACAGTCCTCTAACACTTTCAAATTTTACTTGTCTTAATATTAACCCACTAAGAGAGTTAGATCAAAATTCATATCATTGTTAGTACGAATTGTTTAATCCAGTTTAATTATTAATTCATTATTATTTTTTCTTCTATATGTATCTATCTTAGTAACAAAAATGTTTATATCTGTTTCGTAGTGTTGATTGGCTAAAACTCTGAACCAATTGTAGAATTGAACTATAATCTAGGAATTTGCTTATCTCTGTTGATTTCGTTTGTTTTTGTAATTTAAACGTGTTCATTCCACCATTGTTTGTCATCTGCAAAAGACTACTAACAATGGTGTATTTCCCAGTCTAAAGTATGCTTAACAATATTCACACTCAACTTTTATTTGTAGGTTAATAGGGTATGTTTATAAATACCTTGAAATCACCGCATGCGTTTATGTTACGGTCAGTGACTGAGCGAACAATGCTGACGTTAGTTAAAGATAGCAAATCGTTTGGTGAGCTCGTGAATCTCCATCGGCTGAGTTATTCAGAACATGTATTACATATATGTCTAACAATTACCTAAACCCGACGTGCGATGTTTTTTGGTGTTGGAGTAGTCTAAATGAATGCTAGACATCACCAAAACAAAGTCCAAGTCATTGACGATTGAACCAAGCCATGTATAGAGGTACAGATTACCTAGTTGGGACCCACGTGATTATCGTACTCAATTGTCGGAGACGTTGATTAACATGGTTTAGAACCAATCTCAATTGAGTAGTTGTATTCCTCCTTTATATTCCTTTGAATCCTATAATTATTTTGTACTTTTTATTTCATGGACTATTTTTTTGGGATCATATTGTCGTCTGCGTTTAATTTTTTCCTACTATTACTGATACTCTTACGATTTCTACTACTACAATGGAATTTGTTTTGATCATTTGATCTCGCTTTATTCATATGATGTGGCAACTTGAATCAGTGTAAACGATTCTACATTTATTATGAGTAACCTTTCAGTTCAATTAATTACCATCACCTAATTTTTCTTTCATTGTTATTCTCCTATGTACAGGACTTTGTTCCATCTCTTACAACAGAATTCAACTCAGAAGAAATGAAGTAAGTTTTTTCTTGTACTTAAATTATAATGATAATTCGATAATTACTATTACTGTATTATGTCTTGAAATCAGTTGACCATTATCGTGTGCTATATCACCAATCATAACCCTAGTTTTCATTTGGTTGGTTATTTACTCTATAGCTTTAGTGTCTATAATTCAGCTAATTGCACGCCCGCTCAGAACTATTGGCACTGAGCTGACAGCTGGTTTCTCATTGACCCACTATTCGCCAGCTCCTTTTTATGCCTAGCCTTTGAATGCAGAATCAGCAACCAAATTCAACTATATTTATAATTCAAACAAAAGTGGTTTATATACAGACATACTGAACCTCATCAGACCACCGAAAGGTGTCTGTGAATGGGGGGAGACTGTAAATAAATAGACTGGCATCAAAATAGGAATAGTGATTCCTATGACAGTAATATGTGAGTAATGAATAATGAATAATTATAATTCGAGAAACCAGTTTCAACTTCTACAATATTCTTCCCGTTACAACGTACTGAAATCATATCTTTGATGTAAAAGTAGTCAATAAAAACACTTTCTCGTTTGGTACAATATTACCCGTTATATACAATCTTAAAAAAACAGAATTATCATTCTTATTCTATGGATACAAAAAAACAATTTTTCGCTGCCATTTTAAATGTTCTGAACGGTATGGAAAAAACTATTTCAACTGCCTATGGTTTGAGGATAGCCATTCTTTCTCAGTGTTCAATAAAAGTGCAACATCTTGCATTTTCTCATTCTTCTAATGAATGAGTGCTGTATATAAGAGTACAATTATCCACTGAGGACTTCATTTCAATCATCTGACGTTATCTATGTATCTCCACTTAAGTATAACTCAACTTGGCAGTGGAAAAGAAGCAAAAACAATGAAAGTTACAGCTTGAAATGGAAATCATACACTTATAATTCATTGTTTATACTTTAAATGAATGAAAACATACTATAGATCGTATATATATATTGAAAATTGAAAGACAGATGTGCTATAGATTGATGGACACGTATCTTATCACCTGATTGTAGGTATCATTATCAAGTCCACTGCTAGCCACTATCCATCTTTGCTTACAATGCTTGTAAATTAAAACAATATCGAGGCATACGCACAGTATGCACATATGCCAATAAGAGACTGATCAATTTCAGTCCAAAAAAAACATCAATGGGAAGATTCAAATAAAACAATATCAAGTGAATTAAACTTCAACCCATTGCACAAGCAAGTGGCTATCAGGACTCAGTAGCTAAGTGGATAACGTGATGGCGTTTGAAGCGAACGGTACTGAGTTCAAGTCCCAGAGTGAACATCAACTCTGAGATGCAGGTACATCCAGCTGACGAGCCCCAAACGGGACGAAACGCGCGTCCTGGATTCCACTGCTAGCCACTATCCATCTTTGCTTATCATTATCAAGGTTTGACTTGATAATTTCGAATAAATCGAGCATTGGATAGATTGTTATAAATAAATATAATATATTTGTAATATCTCAATAATTAGAAAAATTAGATATTCTGATGTTTCGTGACTCAGTGTAAGCCATTTCTTCAGAGTTTGCTCATACAAACTCGTATAACTCATATTCCGGATTGTGATTGACTGATTTCTAAGATATACTTTTACCAAAAAGAGTTTTACTCAAAAACTGATTAATCCATCTCTATAAAAGGTATATGTTTCACCGAATATTTCTGTATTATTTTTCTTATCTTCACAGATTAACAGAATCTCAACAACCATATATTACTTCATTAAATAATAGTAATAGTGATAATAATAATAATGATAGTGATAATGTGGATATATTAAAACGTCAATGTGATTCTATTAGTCAAATTAATGAACAATTAACTACAACATTAATAAAATTACAACAAGATAGAATAGCATTGAAAATATTTCTGGAACGTTTAATGCCATTAGAAACAATTTAAGTGTTCAACAAGATCATTATCGTTTATCATTTACAAGTCACTAATCTTAATTGTTAGCTATATTGATGACAATGTGATAACATACATACCAATGTACGCATATATAAGTCTATATATATATATACTATTCTATTCAATAAAAAGAATCTGTTCAGCCTTGTTACTCTCTCTCTCTCTCCTTCTCAATATTGCTTTATTTTTCTCTATATATACACATTTATTATGATCATGTATTCTATTATCTACTTTAATGATCAACTTTAAAGTGCCTAAAGTTTGTTGCATAATCTTTATCCTATCCTTTCATGTGTTAATTGAGTAATGAATACTATTTCTCATTCAACACACATAACAAGTGTATTATTTACAATAATTACCAAGAAAGTAATCCTTTAAAAGCATTTTTCTTGCTGCACTTCTACTTTGTGCATCAGTTTGTTACCTATTATGTGGGTGTATGTGTTTCTACGTAAATTTATCCTTATCTGGTTGAGATTATGTTTTATTTTAACTGAAAAATACAATCTATGCTTATTGATTAGATCAACTCACTTTCCTATTGTTACTTATGTTTGCTTTTCATTAGGTATAATTCATTATCTATTTTGTTGCCGGTTTTTCTTCTCTTCAATTATTTTCTCTTTAAATGATTGGTTTTTGGTTCTTTCATGTTATAGTCTACTCTTCCTTTGTTGTTGTTGCAACTACACTGTTTTGTTTTATTCTCGTGAAATTGAAAGGAACAATTGTTTGCTTCTGTGCTAATGTATTATTGTATTGGAACTTGAACCAATACACATACATATATATATGCGCCAAGTTCAAATTCATTGTCCACTTTACTAAGTGTATACCACGGACTGAGTAGTTTATGTGTAGTCTATTGTCTCGTCTATTTATTTACTTACTTAGAATTATTTTCTGTTCCTAACGAATATGTGTAATTGTTATTCATGTTTTACGTTGTGCGGTCATCCGATACCGATACGCATACTTCCCCATACTCAAACGAGACCTAGTAAGTAAGTGAAAAGAATAAAGGATAACCAGGAAGCTGCACTAGACAAACCTAATTCAAATGTGTTCAACTCATTGGTATATACATATATGTCCTTCAAATTTTTAAGTGTTATAGCCCAAAGCCGCCAATCAGAAGCAGCGAATTATCGATCGGACGCGTAAAACACGTGCGAGTAGCCTAGAGTCCTGATTGGTCCTCCTTCCTGCCTAGCCCAGCCAGTTAAGTCCAGAACACCAGTCTCACCCTCTGCAATATGAATCCTGATATTTCAAACATACTGAGTTTATATACCAATCAAACAGACCACAACGTAGCATAATATAGAAAATAACATTTGTACAAAATTCGGCCAAATGTGGCTGTGAATGTGGGAGGCAGCGACTAATAATAGACAGGGCATAATTTAAGAATGGTAAAACGTATAATAACGGTTCATAGGTCAAAATAAAGTTTATAATAAGAGGAATATGAATAGTTTAAGTATTTAACAATTATACGATAAAAATATACGTTCAGTATTGGTCCCTAAAAAGGATCCCAAAGTTACCATCCATTATGTTTATCGGGACCTAACATTAAGCCAGGCCTGGACAAATAGCATGAACGACTTTCGCTGACAACCGTCTTCTTTCAACTTCTCTCACGTACCATTTGGCCTTGATCAAGCATGTGCTCGGAAGCACATAACGTATCTGGACTCGCCATGAGTATCATAACAATAATTTTGTAGACTGGTATTGATAAAAATGTAAAATCTTTTCTGCATTGACGAAAATGAGGTTATTTTGTGGATTCGACTTCTTTATATTAAGCATATACCAGATTCCTTTTAGATAAAGTATTAGACACCAAACTATTGACTGTTACCAAGTAATCTACATTCAGTGCTATAATGAATAAGGTTCCTGCCAGAATCGATTAATCGAACATAGAACGTCCCGGAATTTTAGTGGGAAGCCATAATCGGTGGAGTTCAAATGTGTCGAATGTGGGATAGTGGTTACCCACCGAAAACAGTGAATGGTGGTCACGCAATATCGTATGGTGATTGAAGTTATACAAAAACACCATTGAATCCCGGTTCAATGGTCTACGGGGTAAACGTTCTCGTGAAACCGGTCCTGGGTTCAATCCTCGTCGATAAGTTTGTGCGTGTTGAAGAGTCGCATGTCGGGCTGAAACCGCAGTTTACATCCCTCAGGTTTTCAATGGATAGGTAGCATAAGTGGGTTCATAATATCAATAATATCCAATCACTTCCACAAATCTCTATACAGAAAACTATGTAAGGATTTACAATGAACAAGCATTATATATTTACCTATATTTTTATCATCACGTTCTTTTTTTTAAAAAAAAGGCAAATATAACTAGGAAAGCGATATTAGTAATTTACGTCGAATATAAAAAAGTCAAAGGTTTGATAATACACTAAAAAATCATTTAAAAAAACGAGAATATGTTCATGTAAATAAAAGAAGAAAATCATGAGAAAGATTGGATTGTCATCCATTGAAATATAATCGTTGTACTGAAGTACGATGCTCTAATCGTAGTCATTGATATTTCTGATCCAATACAATAGAATTACATTCAATAACAAGTGTATGTATACATATATGTATATTACAGTTTATTTAATAGATCTCATAGAATATCATGTACAAAATATTTGTTGTATATTTCTAATCATAATGATATATTTTACTGTGCATTTGTCAACTTTGATCTAAACCTTTGACAGCTAATGCACCAGCCCATTGTTCAGAACCACAAGCTTTTCTCAAACGTAATCTGACTTTATTATTTTGTATCTATTAAAATGGAAATAAGTACGAGAGATGTATCATATTAAATACGAATATATTATTGATATCATTAGGGATAACTGCTAGGGTGCTTGTACTTTTCAGATAATGATGGATTATTAGGGCAAGGCGAAGAGTTTGGATATCCGAGTAGTGATAATAGTAATAAGGAGATAAGGCTCCGTATGTAGAAAGCAGGAGTGAGCTATGTTAATCTAGGTCACCTTAGATGTCGTTGAAATAGTTGTTTGATAATAAAGCGTGGGAAGTTATGATTAGAGCACTTTGTCACTGCTTCTGTCAAGAAAAGATGTCGGATAGTTTTATATTCAATTATCACTTTCTCCAAAGAATTGTTCACATGTGATAATTAGTTCAGAAGAGATAGTGAAGATGGTAACCTTACAGGTGCAATCACCTTGAAACACTTAATTCAGTAGTTTGTTTTTATTTCATTGAGATAATGAACCGGTCTAAGTTAGACCACCACTGAAAACCTGGAGGCGCTGGACGGCTGTACCGTTCAAGTACGGAATTCCCTAGCAGTGCCCATCCGCGACTCCTCACATGGAAATCAACCTCAGGGTTTTAGAAAACCGATGCCATCTGAAATGCTATAAATACCCTGAATTTTTTGTACATTAACTAACCTTGAAGTAAAGCGTTTTTCCATATTTTGTGCCTTTTCTCTCATATTTAAGTCGTCGTGTAGATTTAGTCTGAGGTTAATAGAAGAGCTTAGGAAACCGATTCAAGCGTTCAGTCAGAAGATTTATCATTATTTTAAAACAATAAACAACTATAAACACAAGAACCTGTTCCAACTAATGAGTTGTCATTCTTTCAAACACTCGCTTTACTATTTATCATAAATGTTTCGATTTTAGATTTGTTTTTAAAATTAATTAATTTTATCTACTAATCTCGTGTATTTACGCAATGTTATCAAATCTTTATGGTCTAATATCCGAGAAACTGAACAAGTACTACTTTAATGGTTGGCATATTTTCCTTTTCACCTATCCTTTAGAGAAAGAAGAAATAATTAACACAGACTTCATTCATCAAATACACATAATATTTACCTATGGAAAGAGGTATCATAGCAGTAGGACTAATTGTAAATAGAAACAGATGAAGATGAATGATCGCTGATTATTATTTTAAAACTTCATATATATTTTTGGATATTTACAAGTCAAATACTTTTAGAAAGGAGGTGATTTATTACAATTTTGCATACTTAAACTACAGATTCGGAATACGACAACTATCCATCCTCAGTGTTCAATAAAAGTACAATATCTAGCATTTTCGCGTTCGTCTAATAAATGAGTGCTGTATATAAGAGTACAATTATCCACTGAGGACTTCATTTCAATCATCTGACGTTATCTATATATCTCCACTTAAGTATAACTCAACTTGGCAGTGGAAAAGAAGCAAAAACAATGAAAGTTACAGCTTGAAATGGAAATCATACTCTTATAATTCATTGTTTACACTTTAAATGAATGAAAACATACTACAGATCGTATATATATATATTGAAAATTGAAAGACAGATGTGCTATAAATTGATGGACACCACCATAGAAAACCTGGAAGCACTGGATGGCCGTCCACAAAACCCAACTGATATTAATCCAAATATACTCACTAGTGACTGGGTTTAAGACGTATATCCTGGAGTTCTACTGAGAAGTAGTGACCAGTGAAGTTCAGTCGGGTTTGTTGAGAGATAGTAACTCACTGAAGACAATGGTGGATGTGTCGCTCAATTTCGTGGATTAGTTGAAGTTAGACATTAACACCGCTGCATGCCGGCTCAGTAGTCTAGTAGTTAAGTGCTCGCGTGCGAAACCAGTAGGTCCTGGGTTCGAATCCCGTGAGGCGGGGGCGTGGATGCGCACTACTGAGTAGTCCCGCGATAGGACGAAACGGCCATCCAGTGCTTCCAGGTTTTCCATGATGGTTTAGCTTCAACTGACTCATGGTCTCAACCATTGAAATTACTATAATATCCACAAAACGCGTCTGATATTTGTAATATCTCAATGAGTAGAAAAATTAGATATTCTGACGTTTCGTGACTCAGTGTAAGCCACTTCTTCAGAAGTGTGGATTACTCGTTTCTTAGATATACTTTTACCAAAAAAGAAAATAACCACTTTAAATGAATGAAAACATGCTAGATATTATATATATATAATGAACATTAAAAGATGGATGCGTTACAAAATTATGGGCAAGTATCCTATCTTCAGAATTCTTTGCTATGTAATCAAACAGAGAGTATTTTGACTGGAGAGAATATTACTACTACATTAATATATTAATTAAACTTTTAATAAAGAACACATTCCATGCATAAAAACTCACTTTAAATGTACAAAATGTTGGCATAATTTTCGATGGAAATTGACGTACAGTATATTCATAAGTATAATTAGGATTAGTTAATTCGCATAGAACATTTAATGAACTAAATTATTAAATAAATAAATAATGTAAATACACTATAGAACACAATACTAACAGAAAACATGATTATTAAAATCATACTCACTAGTAAAACGATGTTATATAATCATTGTTAAAATTAAAGGGATAGTAATAATGCAACTTAAATGAAGGGGAAGGGACGAGACCGATGTGCAGTGAGCCCAAGTTTGCAGTGGTGATCTAACTTAGACCAGTTCATGACTTTAATGAAATACTTATTAATACATCAGATTTATGTATTCAGTTATGAGCCACATGTCCAGTGTGAGCGCTAGTGGTATTAACAGGTTGGCCAAACTAAAGTATGTAGACTGGGATTCAGACACCCATGGCCCCCCTATACTTTTAATCATTAAAATCATTGATCCATGATTACCATTATTGTGATTATGGTCAAAATTTCATTAAACAATAATAATAATGATAATAATAATAAACTAAGGATAGATAATATTGAAGTGAATAATAAGTAGATGCTAACTTACTATTCACCAAGTTCCACTTTTAATAATCCATTGCCTAATTGTTGACGAATACTTGCAGATGTTGTATTGAAAGAATCACTGTGGAAATTCCCTGAACAACCGGGTTTAATAAGTCCACAAAATCCTCGACTAGGCGCCTGTAAACCCTGCATAATCAATGTAACTTGTACATCATTGGCATTTAATTCACTTGCTTCAATATATGGTTGTTTAGCCTTGGAAAATAGTAGTGAAAATTTAGAAGCATAAGATTACAATAAACACAGTAAAGATAAATTTAGCGAAAGCGATCATCTTTTTTTGAAGAGCACCAAAAGAAAACATACTATAACACCACAAACAATTAAGCGACAAATTGTAAGACGAGAAAGATTGAGGGGCGGACAAATAAACACACACAATGCAGAATATGGCACAACAAATCAGGAATTAGGAGATAAAAAGTATGGAATCTCATACTGAGTATAACATTTACAGGAAGGTACCAAGTAGATATATCTACGCCAATGTGAATAAGTTTGCTTTATTCGACCATACATCGTAATTATTAGTAGTATAAAATAGGTGAATAAGAAGAACAAGTGTTTAGGTGAATGCTTTCAGTAGTACTGTGTTCAGTGAGCTGTATAGTTTAATTGCAGAGATTTCATTGTTATTCCGGACAATATCGTCACTGCCTACTTCATGTAGAAGTGAGTATTTCAGTAATTCCACAAGTATTATATTAATTCGTTCTGACTGGCCTTGTTTGTAATTTGTAGTCAACATGAATCTAAGAACAAATGAAGACAAACAATCATGAATAAGGCCATCAGAATGCAATGACATAACATTTGTGGAATAACTGATGAGCTCACTTTTAAATGAAATGGATAATGTTGTTGTCAAGATCGACAATGAAACTTCTAAAACTAAACTGATTAACTTCGAGAACACAATGCTGCCAATTAATATATTTTGCTCTGAAGGATCAAAGCAGAAATGTAAGCAGAGGAAACCTAGACCATGAATATCAGGAGCTTCATATCTAGTCATTGGGTAAATAGGAATAAAGTCACACTGATTAAAAGACCAACAGTAAATTGAAACATTGATCAGTTACAATTATATGCTACTACTTTCACTACTTTCGTTTAATGATGATAACTTACAGTGAAAATATCTAGAGAGAAAATAAATGATTCACATAAAAATAATCCATTCACATGTTAAGATTAATAATTGTTGTTCATGAGATAAAACAGTCATAGAAAACTAACTAAATTCTAACTAGGTGACTTAACCAAAATTAAATAGATTGGGGTTCAACTCGGAAACCCGTTCGATAAAAAGGCTGCTCTATAAAAGTACTTCAAAGTTTAACCGTTTATGAAGAAAATAATCAATATGGGACACAATAATAATGTGAGAATCAATCCTCAATAGTCAAAATTTTATTAGTAAGCGTTTGAAATGAGCATCCTGAGTTCCACTGCTAGCTACAATCCATATATCCTGGTAAGAAAGACATGTAATGACATGGCTATACTGATGCAGTCCACACAAGATGTATGTACACGAACGAAGACTGATTAAGAATTTCGTACCAATGGAATAATTTGAACCGTTACAAATAATGGTATAAACATAGCATCCATTGAACAAGCTAACAGGGATTTGGACTCAAAAGCTTAGCGGATAATGAGTTCGCATTTGAAGTGAAAGGTACCGGGTTCGAATCTCAGTGTGGACATCTAGTGAGACAGAGGTACATTTCAGTAAGGTCTCCTAAGTGGGATAAAACGCACATGCTGAATTTAATCGATAGCTACAATCTATCTATTCCGAAAAAAATAAATCATTCTTAGTAAAAAAAGTTATTTTCATTTCAAAATGTATGGTTAATAGTTAAATCAATCACTGGTTCGAACCTTGCCCCAATTATATACAAAATATCTGATTACTCTTAGCCGAATATATAAATTCACAGTATTTTTTAATTAGATATATCATAACAGTGGTCATATAAACGAAGAATCGTTGGCGGCTTACTTGAATAACTGGACTACCTATTCCTATCATCTAGACATTTCATCAAGTTATTTGTTTTTTTTTTGTTTGTTAACAACCTTTCCCTATACAGGTTACAAAAAAGTACAATCAGAGACATTGTGGTGGCTAGCAGCATGCATCGAAACAAAATATACTTTATTCAGATATCGATACCTGAACTGCTAACTATCTAATTGGCGATCACTCAATATTTTTTTGTCAGGATCGATCAAGAAATAAGAAATGGAAACTTGTTAAAATACTTTGTTCTGAGAATTCTATATTGTACCAAAAATATAATATTCAATAAACCCGTTAATAATAATAATAATTATTATTTTTGTCATACAAACTATTTATAAGACAGTCCATTTAAGTTAGTCAACTTATACATTAAATGATTGTAACATAATGAAATTGTTAATTAAAATAGATCAACGAATTAGAATAGTATAAATGGATTAATGAAAGTAGACTGGCTTAGCACAGTTTTAGATTCTTTCTTTTTTTGATGAAGCTTTATGAAGACTAGGTTACTTTCTATTTGATGCTTGTTACGGATTGACATTAAATGGGATATTTAAAAAAATCCGGGGTGAATATGACAGTTGTTTCATCCTCATATGGTATTCATCAGTAATGCGAGGTCTAAAGAGCACTGGATTAGATCCCTAGTGGATTCATGTATTTGACCTGGTAAGAACAATGAAACAACTGTTGAATCCACATTAATTTTTAATAGTACTCAAATTCATGTTGAAACGTAAAAAAAAATGTTTGCAACTAACCATTGAACAAATTAACAACACATGATCTGACAGTTTCAAACTAGTACACCAATCAACCTGATATCAAACTGTGAAGACCACAATTTATATATAGATATTCTATCCGTGAATCTATATAGAGTTCAAACAAATTAATTTGTTGTTGAATTTCTTCTAATCTTCATTTTACAGGTGAATCAGAAAACTTACTCTTATTTGCGTGAATCTACCTACTAGGTTAGTCACATTTTGTACAATATAAATTTTTATTCTAAAGAACTAAATCTAACACAGAGTAGTTAATTTATCAATCTGAAAATACATAGTTTCCATTTGCATTATAACAGATAAAAGACTCCACGATGTCAGACAACTAATGTAACTCAATAAAGTGATTAAGCATACAAATGTACTCAATCACTAAAAATATATAAAATAGGCACAAAAAAAAGCCAGAACCTGAAGTTCATTTAGTTTCAAATCAGATTTATTTTAATTGCTAAACAAACTCTCCCCTGATTAGACATAATAAGGATGGTACCTATCTGTTAAAAATGCAAAATAGAATCTAAATATCAAATATTACCAACAAGTTTTTATTACAGTCAGATAGTGGCTAGCAGTGAACCCTAGGAAATGTGTTTCATCCTATCTATAGCTCGTCCGCTGAATGCATATGTATCTCAGTGCTGATGCTTACACCAAAACTTTGACCTAGTGACATTTGATTGAGCCCAGATAGTCGTTGAGTATGTGTATGTGTGTGTGTGAAACAGTCAACACCAGCAACGACAACGAACAAAGTTAATGATACAAGCGAACTACACTCAAAAAGGCATAAAATCAAGAAGTCACGAAAATTTCTTTGCCTCTTTTCTTTACAATAACGAATAATTGACTTTATTTCTCAAACGTATTACTACTATTAAATGCAATAAATTTACAATTCTGAATTTTACATACACATACACAGATATACAAAATAAATACATTACAATGTTAATTGAATCTTATCCATCTTTTGTTTCTCTTTAGCATCATAGACATTCTTGTTTATCACAACCAGTCAGAGAAGAAGTAAATCAATAATCAGTCGAGTAAGATCACTGTAACTTTATTATACACGACATTCCATACTTCTATATGAATTTCTTTTTTCGCATATATATTAAATATTAAGTAATTTTATGTAATGAATTCTAGAGAGATTGTTGAATCCTGGAATATTTGTTTGAATTAGATTTGGATGTACACGAAGTTGATAATTAAGTATAGTTGGTGTCGTTGTATGATAATTCATGTTAGCAGTATATGATGAAGTATTTGTCAATGATAGATTATGGTTATTGTCAGGAATACCAGTTGACAGTAGTAATCTCCATGGTTGTTCAGGATTCATAAGATCAGAAGATAGAAACAAACCACATGGTTTAACCCTTCCATAACATCCATTATCGATGTTCATGACTGATTTTCCATCATCATGATATACATGTGTGAACATGTCATTTGATACATCAGATGTTGATATATTCTGTTGGTAAACATCTATTGAACCATTGATTTGAATTAGTCCGATATATTTGGAAGTATTAGGAATATTTTCAGTTGACGTTTCTGGATAATTATGCGTAATGATTTGAACAATCTGTGTGAAGTGGGATAAGGAAAAAATAACAAATTGAATTTATGAAAACAAAATGTTATGAAAACGAATATGCAAGAGGACATTTTGACCCGATCTTTGGTGATTCCTCAATTAAAGGATAAGTTACCGGGTCCTGTCACATTTATGTGTATCTACAAATCCAGGTGCTCCTGTGGAGGAAGCCATATCGAGCGCACTACCAAACAACTAAGTCAAAACAATACACAGCTCTGTTCTAAAACACTTGATAAATAGCGGTCATGTAGTGGACCATTCTAAGTTATTTATCGTATTCCTACTAGTTTTCCTTATAGGGTTCGATCTTGTCTCTTACACATGACAGAAGTTATAGTAATTCGAGCCAACAATCTAGGTCTTTGTGTTTGTAAGAAATTTGCAACAGCTTTATCTCTCTCTTGGCCTTAACAAATGATTTTATTTATTATTATTCTCTATACTCTTTCTTCGTTTGTTTTTCTTTACCCCCTCCCACCCATTTTTCCCCTAGATATACGCTTTATTGTCTAATTATCTGAACACTTCTAATTACATAATCTTATAATCTTTCATGAAAGTTATTTCAGTGTCTATATTTTTCTAATCATTGACCTATTTTCCCATTACGTAACATTGATTCAAGCGTTTATTATTCTTATCATAGCTAGTACGCCCGTCATCATACTATCAATTTGTACTTTTCAATTATTATGTTTATTTATGTAATCTATTCCACCGTTACCATTAACTCATAAACTGCCTTGATTGGTTTAATAATTTCGTATATGCATATAAATATTACTGTACATTAGAGTAAAGCCTAATGAGGATGTAATCAAAAACAATATTGTTCGCTTATATACGTTGTTCTAATTCACTGTAGGTATATACACGAAGATGAGAACCAATTTTTTGAACATTATGTTTCTAATCATCAATGTTAACAGTCAGTCAGTTACAAGCAACATATCATGCGGGACAGATGTGCATCAGTGCAAGTTACCAAACTATTAAAGCACGATGGAATGGGATTATCAACACAAGTTTCAGAGTAATGAAAGTGGTAATATAGTGAACGAAGATTCATGTACGGTAAACCAATACAATATTTAATGCAAAATTGCGCAGTAACCTTTGTAAAATATGAAAATCATCACAGATTAAATACACAATTTGCACATATTCCTTCAGTAACCCTTTACATACTCCATCGTTCTTCTAATTCTGTTGTTACTGACTGATTTCCGTTTTCCTTCCTGCTCCCTTCATTTCAATCTTCTGCTGGTAAGCATTCCACTTCAAATTCCTACTACATACTACTAATATCGATCCACAGATGTAGCGCACACGACAATAATAGTATCAATGATATTAAAAAAACATTAGGCATGGATGGTAATATAGTTCGAGAAGAATGAACTCATGAAATAGAAAAACATAATTTTAAAATTCAAAAATCTGAAGGGAAACAAAGAATGAATGAATATGCACCATTGTGACTTATTTCGAGTCATGTCACTGTTGAGTCGGCTTTCCGAGAACTGCAACGGAGCCTCCAGAGGTCCTAAAGGAGCCGAAGAATCCTAGACAATAGAGTATGATGGAGCTTTCTACAATATCAACGTGGCGTGCTACTATTGGTCTGTAGCATAATATGTCTTTTAGCGGATTGGCCAAAATATGATGTTGATTTAACAAATGTTAACATCTATAAATACCCGTGTTTTTCTGTACAGAAATGAACCTTTGGAGTAAAGTCTTTTTCGCTTATTTTACGCCTTTTTTCTCGGGTTCAGATCCCTGCGTAGTTCTAGCTTGCGTGTTACCAGCATAGCTTGGGAACCGAATAAAGCGTTCAAAATAACGAGACTTATCAGTCACCCGATGCCCCCAACCACTGGTTGCAATTAATAAATGGACCCCAAACCAACCTCATGGACTGATCCTATGTTTTGATTTGATCATCTCTAGCTTTTTTTCAACGTGCTTACATACATCAATGAAACATTTCCCAAAGAGATAGATAGTGGTTGGGCATACGAAATACATATATATGTTTGAGTCCTGAAACTTATTTAGTTCGAACAACTGGATAGTGTCTCATAGATTGGTAGTATATAGTTTGATAAGCGTACATTTTTCCACACAAAGTGAGCTAACTGGAATTCAACAATCAGATTGGTATATATTTTACTTACATAATTGACTAATAACATAACCATAAAAGACTTAAATGTAATGAATCCAATCTGACAACTAATTAGGAGTGTGAATTATCTGAGAATTCCAAGGTTCCCACTCCAAAGTTATGCAATATCTATAACGTCATTAGGAGGTGAATCAAACTCAGCATTCATTGGTTCCAATTTCTTTTTTTTAAATTTATGATACTACTAGGTAAGGATGGCAAATCAATTGATGAAGTAGTGAAACTTCATCAGTTGAGATGGCTGGGACACGTGTTACGTATGCCCAACGACCGACTGCCCCGACGTGCTATGTTCAGTGGTATAGGAGTAGGTTGGAAGAAAGCTAGGGGCGGCCAAACCAAAACATGGCACAAGTCCATGAAGTCACTGACAAGTGGACTGAGTCATGTCGGTAGGTGTAGACTACCTGGTTGGGGACCGCGAGATGATAGCAACCGATGGTTAGAGACCCTGAATGACATGGCTCAAAATCGTTTGCAATGGCGCAGGTGCATCCACTCTCTGTGTTCTCCCAGATTCTAATCTTCTGAATTCTTCATGTCCCTTTTTTCCTCTTTCCAAATTTATTTCACTGGATTATACTCTTTAAGTAACATCTCCAAACCCTAATCTTCCCTATTACTGCTTATACTCTTGCTACCTCTACCACTACGGGATTTGAATCGACAACCGCATCTCTGTGCTAAGGTGGTGTGGCAACTTGAACTGATGTACGTACGTACGAAGTTCTACGTTGTTACTGACTGACTGAAATTTATGATACAGAGTGACGACCACCCTAAATGATACCTGTGTTAATTAGCTATAACGACTCAACATCTTACAGCTGGTGAAGTAGTAGGTGCACATTGTTGATGAGTTCAAACTACGGTGGAATGAATGTTTAATGAGTGATCCCTGAACTTCAATACTTCTTCAACTAAAGCTATTCTGTGACAAAAAACTAACTCGATATAGAAAAATTTAGATTAAAATATAGGCTTATTAAATATGCATACTTGTTTACATCTATGTGAGGACGATTTGAAAGTTTCATTTGTATTTGTAACATCTACATTTGTTAGTTCCATTTTAGGGTTGCGAATATCATAAACCCATAAATGACCTTCGTAAGTTCCTAATAGTAAATGATTTGTTGAAAACCAACTGAGTGCTCTTTAAATTAAAATAATAAAACACATATACATATAATTGTAAATAAAAATGATTTAAAGCACAAAGGAATAAGTTTAGAAAATCAAGTAAATCTAACAAATACAATCACAAAAGACTAAGATCAGTATTATTATTAATAATCGTTTGAAATAACTTATTCGTGATGTTTATGAATGAAATTTGGTCAGTCTCTGTTAGGATCTGTGCATACAATGCGGATCGTTTCGATAAAGCTATTATATCATAAATTTTTATTGAGTAGATAGATTCTTGTTAGCAGTAAAATTCAAGACGCTCTTTTGTTCTTACATGGAATTTACTTGCTGCATATTGATGTTTACCTCGAGACTCGAGCTTAAGGCCCTCGAATTCAAACATGTATATATGAGCTTCTAAGACCAGACATACGGTCCTAAATTTTATTTCATTATTACCAAGAGTTTGAATTATGTCGTTGTTGATAATCAGGAATGACATTTGACTAGTTTCTGTTCGTAGGTTTTCAATGGTTGGCTGACAAAAGTCAGACAGTGATTTGAAACTTCCATGAGCTGATGTTCTCAGTGGGATTAGAACCAACGTCACTTATTTTTATAGTCCAAAGCGTTACCATTGATTTCCAACTGACCTCCTGAAAGACAGAAATACTTACACGTATCAACCACTGAGTAGTGGTCGATTTTTGTGTTTGTCTAATCATTTGTGCTATTCAAAATCAATCGATTCATTTGTAATATGGTCATTAGTAGTTAGAAGGAAACTCTCCTGTATCAAATTGCGAGAAACTTAGGCCCTTGATTTTATGTAGACTATCATATGACACTTACAACAAAGTATCATCTTCGATCCTTACATCAAAATATTACTTTAAAAATGTTGGGGTGATCCAGGAAATCGCTTGCAAAAGACAAGCATCAGGAAACACTACGAAGCGCTTCATCCAATCAGCGTTCACTTGAAGTCTTAGCCAAAAATATCAAGGAAGCGAAACGTCACATGCAGATTTATTTTTTTTATTTTCAACACATAGATAATGGTACAAAGAGGCACCAAATATATATGCGCCACACAAATCTCATTCGATATGTGTGAGGGCTGTGATACTGCCCGGGTACCCAAACCGAAGCAGGTGGTTTTCTTAGGGGGCCACTCCCCGAGCCTTCGACCTGAAGGTCTGATCCACAAGGCAGTGGAGCATCGTGAGGAGATGCAGTCCCATGGAAGCCGGTGACTAACAATTGGTTCATACGCCATTTGTTCCCGCAGGATACTGGAGCCCATGTGCACCATTGGTTTGGAATCCAGTTAAAGCGCCGAACATTCGCTTTTCGTCCTCTCATTTTTGTAAACAACACCCCCGCCACGAGAAGGCAGTGAGTAGGACTTCCTTGGCAGAGGCTATATACGCGTGGCCATGTGGGGGCATTTCGAGAGGGAGAGTGGACTCTCCCCACTCTCGGACGTACCAGGGCATTTGGGGGCTCTGATTGGCTGGCTGCTACACTGCTACTATGTTTAGTAGCATTCCAGAATCTTCTAGCAACCCAAGGACATTTAAAATATTATAAATACCCTGTATTTTCTGTATTAAAATGAACCTTGGAGTAAACTACTACTCGCATACTTTGAGTCTTCTCTCTCGTGTTCAGGTTGCTGTATAGTTCTAGCTTGGGGGTTACAGAATAGCTTATGAGACGAATATAGCGTTCAATCCGCAAGACTTACCAAAAAATACCCATCTTTTCTCAGCACCAACCATAATTAAAGTAAGATAAAAACAACAAGAGAAATATACACACATTAAAACTCACGTTGGTAAATCATGTGTAATATTTGAACAGTCACTTGACTGAATTACAATTGGATTAGACACATCATTGACACGAATATCCCATAAACAAATTTTTCGTTTCACATCTAATGGATTTAAAGTTGACAATAAAAAGTTTTCACAATTATTTTGATGATTTATCATGTTATTAGTATTATCAGTAGATAGTAAAGAAATATCTGGAGTCAAAGCGGAACCGTTAACAGGCCATGTTGTAGAATTGATAGACCATGATTTAATAGGCATTAAAGATGGACAATCCCATAACTAATTTGAAATGAATAAAACAACAATGAAAACCAAACAATTTAATATTGAATGAAGAATAAGAATGAAGAGGGAAAACAATTGTGTTCTATGTAAGCAAAGCGAAGATTAAATAGCAATTAAGTAATTAGAATAACATTCGTGTAATTTCCCATTGTTAGACGCAGACATTTTCAATTGAAAATTATATCTACTAGGTTGTACTACGTTGACAACAACGTCAACAAGAGTCAATCAACATCGAGGTCTACCGGACAGGCTGTAAACCACATGTTGAGAAATTCGAACACTTCACTTCTACCTGAAGTTTGTGCTGATGATGTCGTTCAGAAGAACGATGAAAACTCCACGACCAAACCATCCAACTCAGAGAACAAAACTCCATCAAAATGAGTCCATCTATTTCATTGTGAACGATTCTGAAACATCTTATCCAAAGTCTCGAAACCACTACTGATAGCGATTGCTTCCCTTAATTTTACAAACTTCAAAGTAAAGCATTAATGGTACTATTTTCTTTCTGGTTTATTAGAGTTCAAGATTTGCAGAATAATGGGAATCGATGTAGCTATGAAATCACTTGAGAAAAACACACAATCAACAATGATAATTTCATTTATCATATTTTAAACGATAATAGCTGTTCATATCGGTCATTGTACAACAGAACTTAGTTTATTGTATACTACAGCCAAGTCATTTACTCATTAATTAAACAAACGAAACCTTCAAAGTAATTTTAGAATGAGAAGACTTTCTATCAGAAACTTTTGAAGTTGGATAGACCTTACTAATATTTTACCTAAACTCATTTACTAAGTACAAGTTTATGAATATAGTTGACTGGATAATGAGGCACAACACCTCCCCTCACAACCTTGCCAAAATCTAATTAAATAGAACAATGTTCAATCCTGTGACCTTTATGACCAAATGAAGTCTTAACTATCATATACTTTTTGATCAGGTCCAAAGAGATATACACACATTGGTACATTTTAGACCAATTAACATTAATGAACAACCCAAGAAATGAAGAAATTCTTATATAAAATCTAATATTTTTACAAAATATATCATTATTATCTCAATTATTGAAATATACATTATTCACTTTCAACTCTTGTTCTAATTTGGAAAAAGGTGAGTAAAGTGTTGAGATTATTAAAGGATAATAAACAATAGAAGAGCATAACAGATTCTATAGTTTAAAGTCATATAATTTCACATAGCTGATTAATTACCTCTTTCATTAAGCTTATAGCGACTCACGTGCAAATGGGTTTATTCTCATTTAACCCAGTTAAGCCCTTTTTGTTAACTTATTTAGCGGACAAAGCCATCCGCACTATAACAACTTATTGTATCCTTATTATTATTTTGAGCTTGTATGAAATACGTATGCTTGAATATTGATTACTGCCTACGCATTTATTCACTCTGCTAGTCTTACTACTAACCGCTTATTCGATTCGATTACTCATTCATTTCACATAGTATATATATGTCCATGTTATTCATACTCACTCACTCACATACTCTCGTCTCGCTCTTGCTCTGGCTCTTGCTCGCTTGCTTGTCTTTCGGCACAACTCTTGTTTAACACATCTGTACATTTGGATATATGTGTGTGGTCTCGCAATAAACGTAATCAACACTTCGTATTTGCCTTCTGATTAATATACCGTTGGTACGTTATATAGAACGGTTATCAAGACGAACTGTATACGAAGTTAAGGATTATATCGGATACCGACCACCACAAGCTTATGTGAAATATAACACAATTTGAACTGATATAAATTTATATCAAATCTTAATATTATTTAATGATTGAGTAATAGATTGCTTAAATTCAAAGTAGAGTTATGTAAACAGAGGTTTTATGTACAATGAATTGTTTAAAAGAGCTTATGAAATCCATGTAAACACATAGACAAGAATAACAATTTAATCTGTGTTCAAGTTTACTTTTCTGTAAAATAGTCTTAAATGTGTATTAAAATACGTATACAATATATATATAAATATTCATTTCTTTATTTGTACAAGATAGTTTAGTTGGTGGGTGAGTGAATGTATTCTAGAAGTCACGTAGTTAAAATAACTACATATTTGATTCATTCATTAATACAGATAATATCAACAGTACCATTTTCTTAATCACACTAGTTCACTCTCATTTTTATTTTGTATATTGTGAGATTTACATATATACATATATGTATGTGTACTAACTAATTATTTAGTTTAACCCGTATTTTAGCAAAGTAAACACGTAAAACTTGACAGAAACACAATCAATAACAAACTCATATTGTTCTAAAAAGATAGTGAAAATTATGAACAGCAAGTATATAGTTTTATTGTTTCGGTTCATTGAAAAGTTAAAGTGTAAGATATTATTGTTAGATAAGATGACAAGGTGTTTTACCAGTTTTCATGAGCTGCAGTTAAAAGCAATTTTGTCTTCCTAAACCTTGACTCCAATGGTGATAAAATAACTAGAAAGATTGATATCGGATTAAATGTTATGTCAAAAAGAAGGTATTCAGACGTTAAACTGATCTCTCTGTATCAAACGAATTGTTCATTGAGACAGTCAAATGTGAACAAATTCTTATCGCATGTTACATTTGTATCTACCAGTTTATATTTGTCCCAAAAGATATATATATATATATATATATATTGCAAGAACAGAGAAGAAGATTAGTGTCCGCATCTTTGGGCACATTCTACAAAAGCTTAGACTGAAAGGAAAGAATGTTTTCAGCAATGTGATTACTTGTCACTTGTTTGACAGTGAACACGGTTGGTTTTTCAAAGTTTTTCAAGATAGTTAGTAAACAAAGGATGTTGAATTTACTATCTTTTACTGAAATAAGTGCTACAAGAAGAAACTAAATCTATGCATCCGAAAAACACGCTCAATAATCTTGCTCTTCCATAGTGACCTTAATCACAAATGTTCATTACGTAATTGTTCTGTGACACTATTTATTTATTTCAACACATAGATATTGGTACAAAGAGGCATCAATTACATATGCACCACACAAATCTCATTCGATATGTGTGAGGGCTGTAATACTGCCCGGGTGCCCAAACCGAAGCAGGGCACTAGTTAAAAGACGTTACAAAATAAAGTGAATTTATATTATTCTACTACATTTATTATTTTTGTCTTATTTAAATGATCTTACTGAATGAGATAATAAAATTTGCAGAAATAATTTCACATAATGAACTAGTTACACCTATATATAACTATCAAAAGCTAAAATGTCATGAAGAACTGTTTTATTTGAATTGAGTACATTTGCTAACGAGCCAATCAGATTTAAGATAGCAGCTATTTGAACTTTTAACTGATATCCAAATCTACATGACGAATACATTGTATCTTATCAAAGACTATGTAAAATATATCAATATTTATTATGATGCTCAAAAATTAATATACATGGGATGACTAAAGAATAGGGGCCATGATTAATTGATTTTTAAAGGTAACGTAAAGGTTTTTGATATTCAAAAATCAAAGAATTAGCTGTATAAGTATTTATCCATAAGGCTTTCCTTCACTTAATCCCTAACAATTACTTGAAACTCGTAATTCTAAATTATAACACGAACTCATAATATTAACTCTAAACTCCTTGGGTCATTGAATCACAAATTATTCGTTTACATGTTATAAAAAAGAAATATACAATTCTAGGTGGTCGAAAGTAATCAGTTAGCAGGGTAGAATTTGATGAGTACTAAAGGACTAGACAAGATATTGGTTGCCACTCAGTCGTCAGTCAATTGGAAACAACTCAGTCCTGTAGGATGCTAGCCACGAACCTTAATAGTTCACAGGGTGACATTTCTTGGAGTAAAGCTGAATAATACGAGTTCGAAGCCTCCAGGGAGCATCAGTTCCCTCAAGGTTGCACGTACGCCTTACTGATCTTTTCCATCATCTCTTACAAGAGAATAGAATATTTTACATCTGGTAAAGATTTTCAAAAGATAATTAATGTGCATCAGCTTACTTTTACACATCCAGCGACATCTAATGTTATGATATGAGGATTCGTAGATGATATTACTTTCTCCAACGGCCAATCATGATATGTAGCAGAATTGATCGTTAATGGCTATTGAGAAATAGATGGCAACGTAAAGTACAAAGGAACTACGATTAAAGAACAAATAATAATTGCAATTTTAATTTTTTATAGAAATCATACGATAAGAGTGGTCAGAAGTAATTTTTCCTATAGAGACAACAGAAAATTGACTAAACTGCTCACTTATTTTATCAAGCATGAGTTTTAAGTAACAACTAACTGGTTTGATTTCATACCACTTATTACACACAAACTGACTATAACTTGCAGCCGAACAAAACTTTGCGTTGATTAACTTGGATCATTTTTATCTTTTTCATAGACATTATAGAGACAAAAGATTTTTCCTTCGCCATTTTATTAGTCCACTGGAATACCTTTTTCGATTCCGTGACCTAACCCCTGCTCAAATGATGGATTGTTGACTGATGAAGGCCTATTGGTTCTTGTTAACTTATATAATTTGTAAAGCAAAACCACACTTTCGGTTGATTAGTAAAATTAATAGTAGGATGATCAAACTAATTAAGGCCAAGGTAACGATAACGATAAGACGTACATCTTTTGTATGCATAGCTCTGGTTTAAGCTCCTGGATGGTAAGAGCTTCGGCTATTTTTAAAAGTTGGATACGAAGAAATCTGGGTAGATTTGAACGAATCATATAAACAACCTTAAAGTCAATTTGTGGATCTGTTGAATGGTTATAGTCGATTAGGTGTTCAAGTATAGAACTCCTAACTGCTTTCCTTTCACCCTTGTAGAACCAGGCTGGGATATGTTCTCGTATCCGAGTTGAAAGCGAGCGCTAGCTACGGCCAATGTACCTTGCTCCACAAGAGCAGGTGAACTGGTAGATGCACATGGAGGCGACCAGACGTGGAAGCTTATCTTTTATGGATACAGAAAATAAGTTTCTACTAGTGAAGGATATTCGCAGTTTTGCCGCGTTAAATGTTCTTCTAATAGTTGTTGTTAGACGGTTTTTGATTACGTCCGATGTTCGGTCACCTTTAAATTCCAGACTTATATAAAGGTTTTTCTTTGGAACGGAACAACTAGAATTCTTCTCGCGACTACTTTTATTCATATTCTTTTCTATGAACCGTTCTGGGTAACCATTTTCCGTCAAAGTCTTCTTCAGGAATGCGAGTTCTTCGTTAATGCATTCCGTACTGCATATGTGATGTATGCGATGGCATAAAGAATGGATAAGGTTTCTCTTCCTACTTAACGGAACCCAGCTATAGAAGTTGGTTAGCTGGCCATTCCATGTTTGTTTTCTAAAGATGGATCTTTTTAAAGAACCATTACTCTTTCTCATCAGACGTACATCGAGAAAAGGAATTGATTGGTCTTGTTCCCTTTCTAACGTGAAGTCTATGGAAGGGTGGCACGAGTTAAAGGTGTGTAGAATAATATCATCTAAATCAATATTATTGTCACAAACAACAAACGTGTCGTCCATGTATCTCACGTATAGGTGGAATTGATTGATCATTGAACGGAGTTGGTCGTTTTCTACTTTTGCCATGAAACAGTCTGCTAAAATTGGACCCAATGGAGACCCCATTGCGATCCCATCCCTTTGTCTATATATTTCATTATTGAAACTGAACTGGACATTAAAAGTACAGCGTAACAATAATTCTTTCAAGTGTTCAGTTGGCAAACCTAGATCTATATTGTTAGAATCAATATACTCACATATATAACATATTGTTTCGGTTAAAGGTACGCTAGTGAACAAAGAATTAACGTCAAGCCGGGTAAACCCGGCTTATGTATTTTCGGTAGTCCATATAAGCGCGGGATGACTGAACCCATGGGACGCATGTGATTATATAAATCTTGGGTTATTATCCCCTTATTCTTAAGATTTTTAACAACATCTGTTAGCTGTTTTTCGATTTGTAATGTTTTATCAACCTCTTTAGGAAAATTGATCTCACATTCCATTAATTTTAATGTTTAAATGGGAATTATCTGTCAATTGAAGAAAAGCAAGCACCTTATGACGATGAAAGGGCTCAATGAGTTCTTACGTTACACCGTCAAGCTTGCGTTAGTGAAATGTGAGATCAATTTTCTCGAAAGCTGTATCGAAAATAATGATTATCCTAAACGTTTCTGGAAGGCATTAAGGCGAAACCATATTCATCCCAATGCAAAAACACTCAAACGTCATGCACTCAATTATATCGATGCTATCAAATCTCGAAAAGTCGAACTAGATCGCAACATATCTCTAAGAAGTCACGCATTGTTTGAATTGTCGTTAGATGAACGTAAACAATTTGAGGACTATGTTACTAATGTTACGGAAAAACAGTCACAAAAAGCTAAACGTAAACACTTGGAAACATTGCAACACCTAGACGTGACTAAAAAGTTTCCAGAACATCCAGAAAAGTATGTATTTAATCATTCTTCTATTAAACTTTCGCCAGTCCAAATGCAGGCCTTATCATTGGGTCCCAAATTCTGTAACAGCACCTCCAAAACCAGTAGACTTCATACACAAATACAATTCGAAAATCTATCAAATCAAACTCATGATCTTATGCCGACATCTCCACAAAATCTCCAGCACTTTAAGTCCACATTACTGGACTGCAGTCATGGATTCGTTAATGCACATTGTAGTAAGAATAACCTATTAACTAAGAACCACCTGGATCAGCTAATACTGTTGAAAAGAAATAAGGATTTAATCCTAAGTACTACTTGACCGCAAAGAATATTTGGATTTTTAACATCTGTTAGCTGTTTTTCGATTTGTAATGTTTTATCAACTTCTTTAGGTTTGGAGAATTTAGTACCATCCTCTGGAATTAACTTCATTTTATCCAAATATTCTTTGCGGTCAAGTAGTACTACACCAGCTCCTTTGTCAGGTTTACTTAGGATTAAATCCTTATTTCTTTTCAACAGTATTAGCTGATCCAGGTGGTTCTTAGTTAATAGGTTATTCTTACTACAATGTGCATTAACGAATCCATGACTGCAGTCCAGTAATGTGGACTTAAAGTGCTGGAGATTTTGCGGAGATGTCGGCATAAGATCATGAGTTTGATTTGATAGATTTTCGAATTGTATTTGTGTATGAAGTCTACTGGTTTTGGAGGTGCTGTTACAGAATTTGGGACCCAATGATAAGGCCTGCATTTGGACTGGCGAAAGTTTAATAGAAGAATGATTAAATACATACTTTTCTGGATGTTCTGGAAACTTTTTAGTCACGTCTAGGTGTTGCAATGTTTCCAAGTGTTTACGTTTAGCTTTTTGTGACTGTTTTTCCGTAACATTAGTAACATAGTCCTCAAATTGTTTACGTTCATCTAACGACAATTCAAACAATGCGTGACTTCTTAGAGATATGTTGCGATCTAGTTCGACTTTTCGAGATTTGATAGCATCGATATAATTGAGTGCATGACGTTTGAGTGTTTTTGCATTGGGATGAATATGGTTTCGCCTTAATGCCTTCCAGAAACGTTTAGGATAATCATTATTTTCGATACAGCTTTCGAGAAAATTGATCTCACATTTCACTAACGCAAGCTTGACGGTGTAACGTAAGAACTCATTGAGCCCTTTCATCGTCATAAGGTGCTTGCTTTTCTTCAATTGACAGATAATTCCCATTTAAACATTAAAATTAATGGAATGTGAGATCAATTTTCCTAAAGAGGTTGATAAAACATTACAAATCGAAAAACAGCTAACAGATGTTGTTAAAAATCTTAAGAATAAGGGGATAATAACCCAAGATTTATATAATCACATGCGTCCCATGGGTTCAGTCATCCCGCGCTTATATGGACTACCGAAAATACATAAGCCGGGTTTACCCGGCTTGACGTTAATTCTTTGTTCACTAGCGTACCTTTAACCGAAACAATATGTTATATATGTGAGTATATTGATTCTAACAATATAGATCTAGGTTTGCCAACTGAACACTTGAAAGAATTATTGTTACGCTGTACTTTTAATGTCCAGTTCAGTTTCAATAATGAAATATATAGACAAAGGGATGGGATCGCAATGGGGTCTCCATTGGGTCCAATTTTAGCAGACTGTTTCATGGCAAAAGTAGAAAACGACCAACTCCGTTCAATGATCAATCAATTCCACCTATACGTGAGATACATGGACGACACGTTTGTTGTTTGTGACAATAATATTGATTTAGATGATATTATTCTACACACCTTTAACTCGTGCCACCCTTCCATAGACTTCACGTTAGAAAGGGAACAAGACCAATCAATTCCTTTTCTCGATGTACGTCTGATGAGAAAGAGTAATGGTTCTTTAAAAAGATCCATCTTTAGAAAACAAACATGGAATGGCCAGCTAACCAACTTCTATAGCTGGGTTCCGTTAAGTAGGAAGAGAAACCTTATCCATTCTTTATGCCATCGCATACATCACATATGCAGTACGGAATGCATTAACGAAGAACTCGCATTCCTGAAGAAGACTTTGACGGAAAATGGTTACCCAGAACGGTTCATAGAAAAGAATATGAATAAAAGTAGTCGCGAGAAGAATTCTAGTTGTTCCGTTCCAAAGAAAAACCTTTATATAAGTCTGGAATTTAAAGGTGACCGAACATCGGACGTAATCAAAAACCGTCTAACAACAACTATTAGAAGAACATTTAACGCGGCAAAACTGCGAATATCCTTCACTAGTAGAAACTTATTTTCTGTATCCATAAAAGATAAGCTTCCACGTCTGGTCGCCTCCATGTGCATCTACCAGTTCACCTGCTCTTGTGGAGCAAGGTACATTGGCCGTAGCTAGCGCTCGCTTTCAACTCGGATACGAGAACATATCCCAGCCTGGTTCTACAAGGGTGAAAGGAAAGCAGTTAGGAGTTCTATACTTGAACACCTAATCGACTATAACCATTCAACAGATCCACAAATTGACTTTAAGGTTGTTTATATGATTCGTTCAAATCTACCCAGATTTCTTCGTATCCAACTTTTAAAAATAGCCGAAGCTCTTGCCATTCAGGAGATTATTAAAATAACCGTAATTAATGGTTGATCGTTGATATGGCCTAAAATTAGTCATAGTGGTGCAGATGCACCAACATTTTGTTTTTACTAGTCAGGAAGAATACCTCAGTGTTTTTAGTGTTTGATTTACAATCTCAATAGTCAACAAGTCCGAACTCCACTTCACCTATCTCAATCTAGGGGAATAGTTAGTATCACTAGCGCTCGAACTTAGAGAGCAGTTCAGACTCAAGCCCGTGAATTCGCTGAATGAGTTAGTAAATAAACCAATCAGTCGCTGTGTATTAACCGATGGCATGTTGCTAGTGCAGACTAAACTGATTTGAAGAAATTTTAAATACTGTCACTATTTCAAGTAATATGGAATCTTTAATTTTATCTCAATCATAAACACGAGATTATTTTACACTTCTTTACCCCTATTTTTACTTGGTTTTTAGCCTCCCTTTTTCTCTTTTACTAACAATGTAATATTGTGATTATTTGTATTTCTTCTATTTTTTGTGAAGTGTGGTAGATCGAAGCAACATATTTCCGCCAAGTCTATATTTGTTTGTCTCATATTTTCAATGTTGAATATTGTCAACGAAGTAAATGAAGTTATTTTTATAACTAACGAACTTGGATCTATGGTATAACTTCCAAACAAGTCAAATGTTTACTCCACAAAAACATGACAATTTACTCATATTGTACAAACACTGTGATAACATATCTACTTTATATAGTTAGCCACCACTTTACTTTTATCCATCTAATAGTCTGACGAAGGAAAAATAAATATTTCGACATATATATATATATATATATATATATATATATAATTAACAAAGTAGATGAATACCTGCATTTGTGACTGATGAGAATTGGCTGACACCTCACGTAGTGTAACCAACTGAATAGAACCATCATCTAAACCAATCACAACAGCATCTGTTAATTCACCGCAACTTAAATTCAATGGTGCTATTGATGCGACAGATGAGTCGAAAGAAGTCTCCGTAACAACTTGATGAGAGATATCATCAACTACAGTCGATTCATCTTCATATGCAACACGACCAAAATAGTTTTTAAAGTTCTTCAGCTTGTAAACGACCAAGCCACCGCCCCATAGATCCCCTATGGTGGACAAAAACACAAATGCAGTGTGTCAGTGTAAATTAAAATTATTTATAATCAGATCCGTTCTCATATGACATGATATACATACTGTCCAACTTATTTATCTTTTCGGACTTTATATCTACAAATTTCAGCGGTGATACAATAAATTATGGACGACTTAGAAGAGTTTATCATTATGTCCTAATTCAGACAGTTTATAAGAAGCAAATACTCATGGTTTCTAAGTGCATATTGTGACTTATTCTGAGCTTCCTAAGCTAAAATTGGACACGAAATATCTGATAAGGCTAACTCAGTAAATTGGAAGTTAATTATGAGCGTGATAACAAAGTATTTTGATAAGCCAAAGTTGGTCAAGATACTTTGTTTACAAGTGATTGTGATGAAGGTAAGACTGAATCTGATATCAGTAAACCAGTAGACAACAAAGTAGCAGGCACTGGTGAAAACGATACTTCACTAGTTTTAGCGCCAGAACTATGTCTATTCAGTAATTTGAAATATTCCCATATTCTAAAACCTAATTTTACATGTAGTTCACTGCAAAAACAGATCACTGCGAAAATTTTCAAAAATGATAGGCCTTTTATTGCTGAAAGATAAAAATAAATTGACCCTTACTGATAAAAAGGTGCTTTATTTTATTTCCTCGTCTTTTACTAAACCTCGGCCTCCTTTTGCCAGAAATGTTTAACACCTTAAGACCAGCTTACCAACTAGAACCAACAATTAAAAGGTACAAGATGAAATGTGAAAAATAAGCCGTGATACATCTAGTCACATTAATCACAAATTACGATAGAAAAGTGGTTTGCAGAAAAGACTCAACGCCACAAAAATTATTTTTGCATCTACGAAGGTATTATTATTCACCTGATATGGAGGAGGATCCTATGAATAAATTTTGATTACGTACTCCTATCGCTGAAACTACAGACGCGTATTTAGCATGTGAGAATCCAGAGCCCAAACTTATATCATCGATATTTATTTCGTGCATCGTAGCGGACCAGTTTGAAAGCACCGCAGTCCTTGACCTTAAATTGCAGTACTCAAAATGGTTCAAATGGTTGTTGGCGGAATAGAAGCTTTCGCTTAGCAAGGGATTATCAATGCCTGGTAAATCATAGTAAGATATTATCCTTGGTCCCTAAGAATAAGTCAAGTTGCCTTTTAAAGGGCTCCTGGGAAGTCGCTTGGACTAGCTCAGCCGGCATCGAATTCCAGCATTTGACAACTCTTAAAGAGTAGAAGTTGTGTCTACAGTTCGTTCTGCTGTGTTGTATCTCTATTTTAAGAGTATTACCCCTTAGGTTTGTGCTGGAGCTAAAATTAGGTAGGTGTTTAAGGGGATGTTCAGAAGTGTTAAGGATGCTGTAAGCCATTAGAAAGTCACCTCTTAGATGCTTATACTCTAATGGGTAAATGTTTAGCGAATAAAGGCGCTCTTCGTAAGGCTTGAATTTGGATCCTCGAACTGATTTCATGGCTTGCCGTTGGATACGTTCCAGAGTGTCCTTATCATTTTGGAGTGAGGGAGGAAATACTATGTTGCCGTACCTTAAATGGGAACGAATGAAACTGTCCAAAATTGTATGGAAATTACTTCCGTCAAACTGACCGAAAATGCGCTTCAATGTTACCAGTACAAGGTTTGCTCGAAAGGCATTTTTGTCACAGTTATAGTAAGACTTCAAATCGTAGGACGCCAACACTCTAAACCTTTTTCAACTTGGGATACTTCTAGAGAGGAGTTTCTTAAGTTGTAACTGCAGTCTGCAACATGTCGCAGATGGACTACTTTACACTTTGAAGTGTTAAAGGTTAGTACGTTGTTGTCTGCCCAACTTTGAAGTTGAGTCAGATCCTCCTGAAGTGCCAGTATATCCTCTTAGTTGCGTATCTCTCTCCGGAGTTTCACGTCATCAGCAAAAGCAATAAATCAGACGTGAGTTGTTGTAGAAGATCAAGAAGAGAAGAGGTCCTATTACTGAGCCCTGGAAGACCCCACTAGGACATTCTATAGCCTGAGGGAAAGTGAAGTTAACCCTGACCTTAAAATGTCGATTTTTAGATATGAAGGGAGCCAGTCAATTAGAAGTGATTTGACACCCAAAGATTTGAGCTTATTGATAACACACATATGATTGACCCTAGCAAAAGCTTTTGAGAAATCAAGGTAAATGACGTGAATTTTCCCATCGCGATCAAGGATGGTTGTCCATCTATTCACCGTGGTCATCAGGTTGATTATTCAAGAATGACGCTTCTTGAAACCATCATGTTGGGGTGAAAAGAAGTTTAAGCTTAATGGATAGTCTTTGTAAGATCCATTTTGAATGTTTTGTGTGTTGGTGAAAATCTCTCCATGTATATACTTGCACTTTGTTCCTATTGATCCGCTTAGTTGTACATTGTTGTCATTTCATTACATTTCAATTGTTAATACTTGTATTTTTTAATTATAGTTTTTGTTTTTCTTACGCATTCACTAAGTTTTTGTTTCTTCCCGAACTGCATCTGTGTTGTTTTACTGGACACTTGTTTTTGGCGGTAGCCATATTGATTTGCTCGTCCTTTTGTGTGTTCTATCCAGTCAGGATAGAATAACTGTAACGGAAAGAGAACAGTGAAAATCCCTCTGTAGCTACTTTGTCGAACAGTATTTTTATTTATTTGTTCCTTCTCCTTTTTGTGTATTCCAACCTTTGTTTCGATCTCGTTTAGCCGTGTCTTTTGTTCTTCAGTCTTCCCCGTTTGAGCCTTTATTATGTGATTTTGATTAAAGACTTATTTTTGTTACCTAATTTTCTATTGCATGTTGCCGGACCATCGACAGTAAGGTTGTGTTTGACTAAGCTCAAGGTCACGGCGTGGTTCAGTTTGTGACTGTTAGCCTTCTGACTGTCTGCTTTGGAGAATTGCTGCAATCCCTGCAAATAGATATTTGATCCCATCTTATTGGGAATATTTGTATTGATTCTCAGGTATCAAACCCTTTAGTATTAACTGTCTCTTTCATTGTTTAGCGCGCTACTTTGCGTTAGAGAAACTTCTGACTGTATAGCACAGGCTGTACCGTTTGAGGTATTTTGTATTTTTAATGTAATTTGTTCTGTTTTCTTAATTAGAACCGTTTATATTGAGCACAGAGTTTGTGTTTTGATATAATATAATACGAGTATCTCAAAGACGTGTTGTGAGCTATACAGAGGGACTTGGTCTGGTCTAATCGAATAAATTTAGGGTTCATCAGTCCGTTGTTCCAACCGAATATTGGCTGTTCGGTCGTTACAATAACGTTCATTTGTTGTGACTGATTTTATTGATTGAACAATTATTGATTGAATAGCCGGGTGGTAATATTTGTTTAGAACCGCTATTTACCCGATTACTTGTTTTGATTTCGACGGGAAATGGCGCGTGTCTAACGTACCTGGAAGGCTATTCAGCAGTCCAAACCGTAGTTTGGATCTTACAGTCATGTGTAGCATCGCATATCAGCGACTCCATGATTTTCGAAGGTATGAAGGGAAGAGCTACCGGTCGGTTGATCGAATTTGGTGTGATGTAAACCAGACTCCAAATCTCCGGTAGTTCGCCTCAGCTTAGCTAGTGTGAGAACATCACGCTAAGTGGTGTTGACAGGATTGAAGCTGCTTCCCTCCGTATAGCAGAATGAACCACATACGGACCAGGGTTAGTGTCTTATCTTAGGTGCTGCAGATTCCGGTACATCAAGTCAGCGCTCAGGTTCACTTCGGAAGGTCATGCGCAATTGCAGATGATGCTTACATCAATATAGTTGGTGTGGGTTGGTTGAAATATCTGAGAGCATCGTTGTGACTCAGAAAACGAAGAGTGTGGTTCTTGATGGTTGTAGATTGCTTGTAGATCCGGGGGATCATTTGAGGAACAGACTGCTTTGTAGAACAAAAGATTGTGTGCAGTAGGAAATCCTAATGAGTATCCATGTCAAGTTGATGGTGGACATCCCAATCCACCTGTTGTAGATAGTTCTGTGAATCTGACACATTCAACCGCTTAAAATTCCAGCGTCTGTTGTTGGTGATATGTCTTAGCTCAGTTTCGCCGATGAAACTGAAGGCTATGACGGCGTGATCGCTCCTCCCCACGGAAGCCAGGATTGAGAGGTTGCCAACTAGGGATTCTTCGTTTGTAAATACCCAGTCCAAGCGTGATGGCGTCCTCAAGAATCAAGATATAAGTGAATCCGAGACCCGTAGGGCGGGATAATCCTTTCAGCATGCGATTGCCGTAATCGATGTCAGCAGTGGGCTTCCTGTAGATGATTTCAACTAGACACCTCGAGGTTGGAGACATGCTTACTTCACATCATATGGATTCATCTAGATTGATAAAATCTTGGTTGTTCACGTGATGTACCTTCTCACAGGATCATAAGTGTAGGGCTGTCCCAACCCCAATCCCTGTTTTTCTATCATGGCGAAAAAAAACATCCCGGGTATTCCCAGCTCCTGGTCCGTAAACTGAGAAGATATCCATGTTTCAGATATTCCCGTCAGATGACTATTATTAGCACTACTGAGTTCATCCATTTTATTCGGTAAACTCGCGACGTTTGTGTATAATCAGTTTATGCTTTCAATTTAAAACGTATAAGCATCTCCTTCCTGTTTGTCTGTATAAGCCTTACGTGAACTGACAGGTAGCCTACCTATACAAGGTTTTCCGATTTGATAGCCCCTGTCCTTTACACGTTTTTTTATGATCAGGACAATCCACGAGTGGAGTGGTCAGCTCCAACTTGCCTTTGTGCTTGATCCTAGCGTCATGTGGTCTATCCGGATGCACATAGATATCAATTGGCAACCGACGTCTGTTGGCACGAAATGTTTCCAGAGTTGCTGCCACCATATGAGAGAATGGGAAAGTTATCTTCATTCAGTTCACAATAATGATAATAACAGCGGGCTGTTCTACATGTGTCCATCTTTACAGCTTGATTACCAGCTACTCCTTTAAATTGTACACGTTACTTGTTTGGATACGGCGTTTCAGTCATTGGCCGCTAGGAGTCCCAATATGAGTTTACTTGATCGCAGTTTTTGAATTTTCGTCCTGTGACCCTAAAGACGATAAGTTCTAGGGGAGAAAAAAGATAAGACATGCTGACGCCCTCATGATCAGGATACAAAATGCTAACATTAAGTCACGTCATGTTTCACAATTGGATTATAGAGACAGTTTTAAGAGCCTATTGTTTAATATACTCTGATATTTTAACATCCTTAATGAGACATTAACTAACTGCAGACAAGTTCAGAAACGGTGTTCTAAAGCTATGTACTGATCTTTAGTGCATCAACTACTACAAACAATAGTTTTTCTTCCTAAAAGTTTTAATGAAACACTCGTGAACCTAACTGTTTAATAGTTTGTCGGGTGTTGGCTCTGCCTTGTCTTATAAATCGGGAGGTTCGGTACATTTGTTCAGTTCAACTACCACCCATCCTGGATGACTGACATTTTGAATCGCTGACTCAAGCTATTGTAGTAATCGAACTTTTAACCTACTCTATCCCGATTTTTCAATGTTTAAGGAGTTTAATTTTCGGTATCACATTGTGTCGGTTGAAGCCTACGGCGAGTAAAAGGTTTGCAGACTACTTCCGGAATGGGTTTTGCATCGAGGGGTCTCATGATTGAAGAACGTTCCCAAGTAAACGGTCACAGTTCCTGCTCTGCCCTGAGAAGTTCTCTGGTCACCGCACATTCGTAGTGAACTCCAAGACTTGACTAACAGTGAAGAGCAAATAGCATCCACATGATGCAAACACTTATGTCGCCATTTTAGAGTCCGAATTTGTTCCCTAGGGTATGCGTTGAAACTAAATTTATTTTAACGTTTAGAAAGATCTCAGGGATTATTTATGATGCTACGATGAGTGTTTTCGTGTACGTTGTTTGAGACCATTGTTATTCCTCTTGCATTTAAATGACCTTCCTGGTTTCCTATCATCATCGGTCTTGCTATATGCTAACGATGTCAAGACATGAAGAATGATAAAATGTAAAGGTGATAGATTAGAGCTTCGAAACGACCTGGAAAAATTATCCCATATGATGCTCGACTAAACTAGACCTATTTTCATTATCATATAGAGGAATCAGAGCCGACTTGATCATAGTTTTTAAATTACTTATCGATAAAGTTGATTTTTAATATGCTTTCACTTTTCTTGCTTTTCAAGACAATCGATTTACGTGTGCATTCTAAAAACGTTCACAAGGCCACAAAAAATTACTTGTCAGCCGACCATCGACTTTCTCATTGAATCATCAGCTGATGCAATTCATCACTTCAATACGTGATTGAAGCTTATCTGTCGGCGCATTCAAGGGACGTTGTGTCAACTGATAGACCACGATTGCCAGGACTAACACAGGTTGCCTAGCCTTCTGTCATTTGCAAACTTAAACTGAAATCAATTGTAACGATTGGTTTCGTCTTAAAGGACAGTTATATTCAATGAGGTTTGTAAAAACAAAATATAAGCGACAATGTTTTCTTTATTTGTAACGCTTTATATGTAACCACATTTGTATTAAATATCTTTTGTTTCTGCGCATCATTTTGCAAAACGAACATAACATTTTGGCAGTTTTAACACACGAGCCATCGTTTTTTTTTAGATAAACACTATCTCCGTCGTCCGTACCTCTACTTTATTAGACACGTTCTGTGGTTTAAGATTATAATACTGTTTTAACATCCTTTTAGACCACTCTACACTACGTCAGAGTTTTGGCCCAAATTATTATTGAATAATACTGTCGAGTTTCTCTTTATTGTCACGCCGTTTATGTCATCACATGCAGAGGAACTTTCATTAATCAAGTGAACTCACTTGTAACGCAAGGAAAACGCTGAAAATATCTCCATGGCACCTCATTAGACAGTACTGTAATTCATTTGTCTTTCCACCCTGTCTCATATTTTAACCGTTGTTCAAGTCTCTTTTTAACCTTGCATCATATTCTTCAGTCATCCTCACTAGCTCTTCTATTATGTGGCCTTGGATAAAGATTTATTTTGTTACTTAATTTTAGTGTTGCATGTTGCTGGACCATTGGCAATAAGATCGTGTCTGAATAACCTCGGGGTCACGATTTAGTCCCGTATATGACTGTCGGCGTTTGACTGTCTATGATAAATAAAAATGGTTTCCCATTCCAACTCAAATCAATTTATGTTATTAGGTAAGTCATGTGAAGGAAATGAAAATCAACATCTTACTGTAATACATATTATGGTCACATAATATTACTTCAAGTAAACATAATGTTTACAATGAACGATGAAAATATTTTAAAATGTAAAACCCATGATAATCTGTTCGTCATGATTTATGCCATTTACCAATATTACGTTTAAAATAGTAATGTATTGATTACTTTTGAAAAAAGCCTTTCAAAACGCATATTGATCCGATAGCGGACCAATATAACCCAAACGTAACAGATGACATCTGGAATAAAAAGCAAAAGATAATGTTTAATTATATAAATAAAGTCGAAAGTACTCGGTACGATTTTATGGATGCATTTGAATATGAATTACATTCTGAACTACAATCATCTATAGAGCCAGCAAGGGGTCACAAGACAACTGTATCGTTTTAGTATGGAAGTCCTTTGAACTTCACATGCATGATTGGACGTGGCGTGAAACTCAAGATATTCAAGTCTTTCTAAAGGCATCAAACGTTTCAATTACTGAATTCAGTGATTGATATTTCTAAATCAAGATATCCTTGGGCATAGTTTCTTAAAAAAAACCTATAGAACCTCTCTAGATTTTTATCGCTAGTAGTTAATCACATGGCTTATAAATATTAGTTAAATTTGAGAATATATATATATATATATAATAGTATCCAGCTTGTTTTACTGATTTTCAAAACATTTTATAAATCACGCATACATTTTTAGTTTCGTCTGCCTGAAATTATTCATGGGTTATTATATCGTCAAAATAATTTCACTATAATATTTGTTTTCACGATAGATTCGATAAATTTTACGTTCACTAAGGGGTTTTGTACATATTCTAGTATTTTAAGGGTTGAATCCACGGGTCTATCTAAGCTAGACCACTACTGAAAACCTGAGAGCACTGGACGGCCGTTTTATATGAGTATGGGACTCAAAAGTGCTCATCTAAGGTCCCACACAGGGCACTCGAATCTAGGACCTTCGGTTTCGCACACGAACTCTTAACCTCCAGGCTACCGTTTCAGCATCCAAGGGTGTTAGTTTCTAACCTCAGTGAATCCATCCTCTTGCTCAACTCTTCATTCATTGTCTGGGGTGGATAGCTGTCTCCAGTCGACACGGATTGGACTCCATCACTCTTAATTTTCCAGTATTTTGACATTACTTTCCATAATAGTCATTAAAAACCGATAGTAATACATCTTTGGTTATTATAACTTTTACATCGAAATAGTTTTATGTATTCCGCATAAAAGGACAGAATTTGAACGAGTGCAACTGATATGACGCTGATGACTATAACAAAAGTATATGGAGATGAGTTCAGTTTCAAAACGTAAAACGTGACAGCTGTAAGCTTTGCCTTTTAAGATGGTGTTTTAAGTCCTCTAGTCTCATTCATGTCATTCACAAAGCTGGCGATAAAATGGTTAATTGAGTTTACCAAGGTTTACATATTTAAACATCATTTGACATGAAGCCAAATGAATTTTTTTAGAAAATTTTAAGATGATGTTTGACTTACAATACTTTCACAAGGCATCTAACATAAAAAAAATAACAAGCGACATTTTGTTGTTTTACCAAGTAAATATCATAATAACATGTGGTGATTACTTTATGACTGATTATGTGAGTTTTCAACTAGCCCGATACTATGGTCATTTGAAATAACTCACATGTTGAAGAATAAGTATCCTTTAAAACTTGTTCAGTGTTTTCATTCTCAATCTTCCAAATATGAACGCTTCGCCATAATTTGTATTGAATGCATATATATATATATATATATATATATATATATATATATAGATTTTGAGCTCTGATTACTTGATTCTCTCGAGAAAATTGATTATTTATTTAAAGAAATATAAGTAGTTTTAGTTATATCCATAAGTAGATATAATGTAAAGTCCATCATATGTTCACTCTCGAATAGACTGTATTCATTCCTAAAACATTTTATGTAAATGTTCAATTTGATGTACTTTTTCTCTCATTGAGAATGTGGACGGTATTATCTTATGAATTGGTAAGTATAAAATTATTTTGATTTCAGCTAATATTTCAACAAAGTGAGAACAATGTTAAATCACTTAGACTAGTGGTCACATTAGAACTTACTGCACCTAAACGACTGAACAAACGTGACATTGGTCTTAACACAAGAACCAGTCAGTTATAAATGTATCAGTCCTACAGAAGGTCAGACCCTACCAAAATAACTTGGTTATAACATCTCATCTGGGTAATACGAGTTGGAATCATACATAGCGTCGATTTCCTTAAGAGAGCAGGTATGTCTTGTTTACGAATACTAATTAATATGAAATCTCAGTTCATAATCCTGTAACTGTTAGTTCCAACCACCAAACACGATATGAAGTATTTTGATTTTCTGTAAACTTCTAATTGGTGTACGTTTGAAATTTCTACTGATGTTTGACGTATGTGACAATATACTTTTTAACATGCATATGTCCAGCACTATTTTTATTGGTTTACCTTACATTGGAGGTTTATGTACTCAAATATATCATAGCTTTGAAACCCCTATTATAATTTGCCTTGTCACCGATTATCCCAATTTCCCCTATAGTTAGAATATTTAAGTAGTATGCTGTATACGAAATCGCTTTTATTTCTCTGTACAGCATTCACTCTATACATATCATTTTAAACTCACAGTAATTAAAAAAATAAATTATCACATAAACGTACCTGAAGTAAAGTCGTAACTTCCTAACGATAAAAGTCAAGAGTGGATGAATTTAATATTGTGCACTTGAGGTACCAAACTGAAAGGTCTAATACTAAATTTCTAGGTCGCCAGTGATAAATATTAATACTCTGAAGCTTCTAACTAGTGGTAAATAAATCATAAGAAATAAATGAACGTTAAATATTGTACTACTCAATTATTGTAGCAATATAACATATAGGAAGAGCGAATCCATCACTGTTTATTGATGAGACTGTGTCACTCTAGTCTGTCGATCAGTTGACTAAAAATGTACTGATGTTTTAATATTGAAACATGAGTAAGTTTTCCATGATTTCAGTAATAAATGCAATTAATGAATTATTTTTCAGAAAAGCCACTTAGTTTTGTGAAGGAATACATTTCCTTTCAAGTTCTTCATTGAATCCTAAAGTGTTCCACTTATTCGATTACTGAAGTAGAACAAGTAGCGTTTTAAAGTGTTCTCAATGGATGTTGATTGTTATTGTGCCGACGTTAGATTCTAATTGAATACGATCTGCGTTACTCCAGTAATCAGTCGACTATTCACAAAAAATATTTTCAAGTATTCTGCTCAAATATCATTAGTTTGGAAGCAGCTAATTTCTGCTCGGTCACTAGCTTACTGAAAAGGTTAGCTGAGAAACACTACGAATTAAAATGATATTGTCACTTACTCCATAAATGTCCTGTAAAGCACAACGTCAAAGAAATCAAGAAAATGCTCATAAATTTCATAAGTTCTGATCTTTTTTGGTCAGACATATGAACTGATCATAAAATAACATTGTAATGCTTAAGTATAGGGTTGTGTAGATTGCTGAATTTCGTTAAAATCATGAACCAAACTAAATTAGACCACCGTCGAATAATGATTCAACTTGGGTTGGTTCTTGATTTCTATGGAACTTCGATGTTAATTTATTTAAGTGAACAATCAAATTGGAAGAATGTCGATTGCTAAGCGATGGATAAAGTTGATACTCTATAATTTCTAAGATATTCAACATATTTTTCTTAAGATAAGATCTCATACTTGATACACACATATATCATACTTACGTTTGATATGGTTTATACACACTTGTGATTACTCGTAACTGATATTCAGTAGTGTAAATATCAATAACCGAAAGGCAAATCATCTTAACAAATATTTAAAAAAACTATTCAAAACTATTGAAATGACGGGTACTAGGTTCTAGTCTAGTCTTAATTAAGAAAAACAGAAATCCTAGAATCTACCCAAAAATGCAGTCACTTACATATCATGGTCTAATAAAAATCATTATTTATTATATGTTATCATAATGTTTAGGTGACTAATAAAATCACTATTTTTATTAGACAGTTATAAACAAGCGTTAGTGTTTTGTCACTGATAATTCCAATAGAAAGACGAAAGTCCTTCTGATAATAAAAAACTCTGGACTTACATTTCATGTAAGTTGCCATTCGTCAGCAAGACTTACTTACAGTAAAAGACGTTTTCTGTGTATGACACGGTTTTCAGCTCTATATGGAACATTTATTCCTTCAACGTTTCAGGAACACCTTGCTAACAAGTACCAACTAACATGAAACGTCTGCCTACTGTTTCATGTTGACCATCTCCAACCAACATAGTACAAGCGGTATTAAGTCACATGAAATAATGGTCATATTGTTACTTGGTCCATGGACTCCCATCAATAATAAAGGACTAAAAAAATATCAAGTAGGTTTCTGCTCAATGATCAACCAACTACAATCAGGTGATTTATAACTCATAACACATGAAACCCAACCTGTCGATGAGAAGAAATTGCGAAATATTTACCATAGGAAGTTACTCTTGGTCATTTCTTTAAAAAGTTAAATTATTTTAATGAATTTTGATTGAAACATTTAAATTAATCTAGATTTAGCTGGAAAGTACTGGTGGGCGGTCTATTCCCGTCGACGAAGTGTAACAGGCGTAAGTAAGTAAGATTTAAATTTTACATCGAGAAATACACACATAGATCAAAAGACCTATTTAGTTCGATGTAAGAGATGCCTATTGACATGAACACATTCTAATCAAATATATCAAATGGTAGTAGAGAATAAAAATATAATATTCAGTTATTTACTGGACAAAATGACATACTTTTATGCAGTACTACCAAGAAAATAACATTTAGGTTAATTAAGTTAAACTTAGTTTAATAAATCTTATGTCTACTCATGAGCATACCATTAAACAGTAAGTAATTTTTCAATTAAACAAGACACAGACGGCATTTAAGTCACTATAGTTTGACTAGTAAAGTTTAAACATCTTTAGTGTAAAACTGAAATCATCGATATTGCCCGATTTTGAATGTCTAGAGGTTAAACACTCCTCATTAAACAAGAATATCTTAACTATAACCCCTTGAAACAGTTGTAAACATACACTGTATAGAAACTAAACAATAGATCTGTACCGGTAAATAAATCCCCAAAATAAATAGCTCTGTAAGTTTTCGACATTGGATGCTGACCACATGTTTTAATGGACTCATCTAGCTGAAGGTGCTCGGTCATGCATCCGCATCAGATCATGAGCGGGAACTCCGTGCTCAACATCTACTGCAATCGCTAGCCAGATTAGATCAGACGATTCTCGATATATTGATACTCATCAAATATATCTTCCAATCTCCTCGATTCTGTCTTTTGATTTCTCTTGGTGAGTACGAGTTATATTAGGTGTTACGGGTTAAAGCGTTGTCAAACTCTGAATACTTGTGGCATCTTTATTGGTGAGCCCGACGTGATTACTAAAATGCGGTCGGCAGATGCAGCTAGCTCGTTTCAGGCGTTGTTGTGGAAAGAGACAAGCACAGCTTGCACCTGTTGAGGAAGTTTCGACATGAACCCTTTAGTTTTCGATTGTTCTCATACTTCATTCAAACTATGATACAAGGTAAAAGTCAGTTTATTAACAAATAAACATGATACTACTTTATAAATTGAGTTAGAATCTAGAGTATTTCAATATTTCGTTTAATTACGTAATGAACCCTTAATGTAAAATAACATATTACTAAGACTAAGAAACAATGCTATGGATTATTGACTATTGTCTCCATGTTAATACAGATTTATATAATATAGTGTTAGATATCTTTACTCCTTTAATTAATGTATCATTTATGAAATATCTAAACAATGAGATGTCAAATGACTGTCAACAAAACACAAAAAAATGTAATTGACAGTTACAATATATAAAATAGGCGTTTCTGTTGTACAGATTATTGTTTCGTTTGTTTTGTTTTTCTAAACACATCAAAGATGTAGCGGTAGCATTACTTTGAATTACTTTGAAAACACACATAAATCTCAGTTCTAGGAATGTTTTACACACATGTAAGTATGAATTGGGTTTGTTGTATTATTGTTACAAATTTTTTCTAATCTTTCGTTTTGAAATTTCTAACTTCTATGTATACGAAGGGGATTTCGTGGTTATTATAGTAATGTTAATACTTAAGATCACGTGTCAATTAAAGCTATACAACCGTGAGAAACCTGGATGCACTGGACGGCCGTTTCGTTCAGTTATGGGACTCTTCAACAATATGCCTCGCGAGATTCGAACCCAGGAACTATCAGTTTTGCAAGCGAACGCCTAACCTCTAGACCAATGAGCCGGGAGCGCGGATAAGAACTGCTGAGGAGCCCCACAATAGGATGAAACGGCCGTCCAGTGCTTCCGCGTTTTCCATGGTGGTCTAGTTTCAATTTACTCATAATTTCAACTATTAACATTCTACGTATTCATTCATGTCATTGTTTAAGGAACAAATGATATTCATAGAATAAGGGTCTGTGAAGATGAATATTACTTAAAAAATGTATGAAGTAGTTTATTAGATTTCAATAAAGAAAAGTGTAAATCTTAACAAATGGTAGTGCTCACTGATTGCTGCAGCTAAAAAAATTTAAGTTTTTATAAAAAATTTATTCTTTTCAACTAATTCATGTTCTGTATTAAAGAGGAAGAATGTATTTGTAAAATCTCAGTGAATGAATTTGAAGTAAATTCAACGTTTGGTACTCGGCAATCTGGCCTAAGCTTTTTTCAACGAAATATAATCAAACATAAAAATTATCGAATATAAATAATTATATGGTTCTTCAGTTAAATGTATACCAAACAGATCATCCGATCGTGTTAACAATGTTTAAGATAGGTATTCGCTTCAATGTGTATAAGATATGTGGTGTGCAACAAAATGTGTATTAAGATAATAGATTGTGTGTATTCGGAAGTGAATCTGAGGTGTGAGAAGTTTCATTCGCTATTCATAGCCTCTAATTCACGTACGTGGAATTATATAATTTTATTCATTTGTCAACCATCTTATTCAAAATACATGGTAAATGGATGTTTGGGAAAGAATGCATTTCGTATGACTTCATATCAATGTATGAGCATTACTGCAAACCAATTGAAGTTGGAAACATAAACTATCAAACGCTATCTAAGTGATCCAAAGGTTACATGCTCATTATGAGACCTGAGGGTATATGGCTAGGTTTTCAATGGGGTTTTATATGACCACTGTATCGGAGTCTCATACTAGGATCAAACGGAAATACATTGTTTCTTCATTTTCAAAGTTCATCCAAGTTCAGTTTTTGTTTTAGATTATCAAGGTTTCATTCAGTAACAAAAGAGCTGTTAATCTATTCAAGTACTATACCAAAGACGTATGAAACGTGCTCCTCAAATATATCTTTTACTACAATTCCAGTTAAAGTAACATTTCAATAATAAAAATCCTATCAAAAAATCGTAAAGACAACAGTATTTTAGACATTAGTTATCAATCAGATGTATTTCCATGACAATCGCATTATAAATTGAACTATAAATCTTCGACTTTCTATGTATTGAGTTTGTTTTGAGACATTGTTATCTGCATCATCATTAATTACGATAGATCTAGTTGAAATAGTCGCGTCATTTCATGCAACTAATTAATAAAAGTCTCTCGGTACTTTACTTTGGTTTGCGATCCTCCATGATAAAAACAATTGAAAAAAGTATCAGAAATTTAATCATGACCTAATTAGTTTCAATGCATTTTACAAACGAAAGGCTCTTTGTTATGCAACTGTTTGACTATCTTTTGTGTCTAATCGATACTCAGCCTAGCAGTCTCACTCTCATCCATGTCTTAATGCGATAAAATATACTTGACTAGTTCGATCAAGTAAGTTTCTTTCTTTACAATATTGTGATTTGTTTGTACATAATAAGTGAGAACAACATTTAAAGGAGCATGTTATCAGTACCCTGAAATTCTATCATATTAAATAGGGTGAGTTTACCCGTCACATGTTCAATGTTCATGCAATACGGCCTACCATGAAATCCCGAAAATTTCGAGTTTCTTTATTTAATGTGTGCTGCATATTGAGGTGTAATTTTCATCAGACATTTCAATTCAGAACTTAAGATTCCATGTATTTGTATTTATTATTCAGTATATTCGTTTGGGTAACATTGATATATCCATAGCAAATAATCGTTGATAAGTCATAGTGCTTGAAATGAAATCTTTGGTGAAAATCACTCTCTCTCTCTCTCTGTGTGTGTTTTCTGGACCTCTTCCAAAAAAGGAATATCTGAAAGTACTTGTTAATATCACATTGCGTTAATGTTGAGAACTTGATGAATAACCACAAGACGTTATTAAAATAATAAAATACGTTGGTAATTACATATAGTTTCTTACCGTCGGTTGAAATAATTACTGTTAAAATGAAAGTGATACACCATAATATACGAACACATTGATACATTTCTGTTACAAATGAAAAACATATATGAGAATGGCTATCATACAATTTTATAATACACCACACCCTAAATAAAAGCGTGTTTCTTTCGAGGCCACACAAAAAAAACCAATTAGAATAGATTATACAATGGTTTCTATGTAAGAATTTAAAGTAATGTTATTTGTTATTGATTAGCACAATAAATTCTGAATGTACCTTATTTATGAAGTAACTGTCGATGTTTGACGTTTACATGACGTATTTTACCTTAATTCAAGCGACATTTAAAACCATGATGTCATGGATAATTGTTTTGTTTTATCATTAGGCTCTTCAAGTAGGGTGCATTCATGACTCTAACAGAAGACGAACCCTGGGCCTGTGTGTTTTTTCTACTTTTAGAATACTGAGCAGGCGTCGATTGATGTATATATGATGTAAGCTATAAAGTTTTATTTATATTTGAACAAGAAACTTAAATCCTTTAACGGGACTAGAATAAATGGATAAAGATGTATAGTTACTGTTGGCTATTTTTTGAAGATCTTTATGTAGTTTTGTCTTCGCGAGAAATTTTAGTTACATCCGTGAGAAAACCTAGAAGTCGTTAAGTCCCATACTATTACTCATAAGATTACATGAAAATTTGTATTATTATTGTTGAAAGATGTTCACGATTATTCCAAGTTAATTCTCAACTGAATCTAGATGTAATCGTCTTATAAACTGTTGAAGTTTACATACTTACATATTTCAATGGCAGGGTATAGTAGCAATCTGAAGTATCTTCATCCAAAAATCTATCATTTATGTGACTCAAAGTAATATTATACAAAAGATTAGTTGTGTGTGTTTACACTCAATAATGGGATGAATGAAAATACTTTAGGTATTTTAATACTGTAACTACTGGAGATTGTATCACAGAAATTTTTACAACAAGGTATGTACACTGGCATTTTTTAAAGTATTTCATAATAATTTTACCACGATGAAAGGGTGTTATGTCCGCGGAATGCTTGACTGACTTGATACATGGTACCAGGAAACTGTGAGTTGGAAGACGTAAGAAAGAACTCAAAGACGGTTGATGAGGAACTATTCATTCTGCGGAATAAGACAAAAGGATATATGAGTTTACTCATTTTTATATAATTTATTGACAGTCAGATTTGTATAAATTGAAATGAATGATAGTTAACATTATTTAACCAACAGCTTGCTATGTGAACACATTTAAAATACCATACGACTAGGCATCTATAATTAATATACTGAGACCGAAGACCCTGGGTTCGAATCCCGAGAGAGAAACGTGGATGAGAACTGCTGAGGAGTCCCATAATAGGACGAAACGGCCGTCCAGTGCTTCCAGGTTGATGATCTAACACCAATTGGTTCATGATCTCAGTCAAAAACTAAATTATTTAATTACTCAAGATGTGATCAAATGTTGCGGACGATAGGAAAAGATAAATTCCATGTGTCTTTTAAGCACTGATCGTTAAAGTCATTCCTCATCATATCAAAGAATAAGCTCATTTCGCGCGGTGGCAAATAGACTATGATTCAGAGTAGCCTCTGCGATTAAATTTTTTCAATTAAATGTTCTGATTAAAACTGATTTCTTTGGTACACGGAGAAAGCTGTGTTACATGTGAAAAATTCTAAATACTGAACTACCTAAAACAATTCATTGATATATTAAGTAAAGATGGAAACGGGCTAGCGATGGAATCGAGGACCCGAGTTTCGTCCTATTTTGGACTCATCAACTGGATGTGCCGGCATCTCAGAGTTCATGTTCACTTCAGAACCGTTGGCTTCAAACACCATCTCGTTATCCACTTAGCTACCGAGCTCTAATAGTCACTTACTTGTGTAATAGGGTGAAATTTAAATTCACCTGTGAATTAAAGCAATATGGAGACACTACGCACAATATGCCCATATGCCAATAAGAAACTGATCAATTGCAGCCGTAAACATCAACTGAAAGATTCAAACAAGCAATACCAAGTGAATCTAACTCACTGGCATATTTTCTAGTTTATATCACTGACTACCTTAAATAAGACAACTGTTGAAAACGAGTAAAATTGAAATGAAAAGTGTGACAAGTGTACATATTTTATATCGGAAACTTTTAGAATAAGCTGAGTGGAGATAGAATAATATTAAGATACAATAATAATATGAATGAGTTAATATTATTCGCTAGTCGGTGGCCTATGCTCCATTAGAAGTAACAGGCGAAAGTAAGTAAATATTATTCATTTCAATTGATTAGGTTGTAAGCAACTGAGAGGAATCCACGAAATAAATGAATTCATGTTATTCTGGCACAATATTTGTTCTTTCGATATTTAAGTTTAGAAATGGGAGAAATTGCATAAAAACTAGGAAAGACTGAACATCTATTTCATTCTAGTATGGAACATGGTAACAGTAAACATCAACGACCCTACCAGCAGATATCACAGTATTGTTATCTGAGTTTTTATAAGCATAAAATGATTTGGTATAATTTCACTGAGTGTGAATTTTATCATGATAATTTCCAGAGTGTTCCCCAATAAATACATTTAAAAATCAACTGACCACAACAATGCATAATATAACACCCAATTGTAATCTATTAATGATGTCAACAGCAAAAATCCATCGCTTATAGTTTATGTGAACAAATGCAGATAAAGACAGCCAGTGTAGCAGCAGTCTCTGCATCCGTAAGCCTCAACATACACAAGGGAAAACCAAGGTCCTCAAATACAACACAGAGAACACCAATTTAATCACACTTGATGACGAAACTCTGGAAGATGTAGAATCCTTCACATACGTGGGAAGCATCATCGATGAACAAGGAAGATCAGATGCAGACGTAAAGGCGAGGATTGGCAAAGCAAGGGCCGCATTCCTTCAATTGAAGAATATATGGAACTCAAAACAACTTTCAACCAATATCAAAGTCAGAATCTTTAATACGAACGTCAAGGCAGTTCTACTGTATGGAGCTGGAACTTGGAGAACTACCACAACCACCATCAAGAAGGTACAAGTATTTATAAATACCTGTCTACGCAACATACTCAACATCCATTGGCCGGATACCATCAGCAAAATCCTCCTGTGGGAGAGAGCAAACCATCTTCTAGCTAAAGAGGAAATTAGGAAAAGACGATGGAAATGGATAGGACATACATTACGCAAATCGTCAAACTGCATCACGAGGTAAGCCCTAACTTGAAATCGTGAAGGGAAGCGGGAAGGAGAAAGGCCAAAGAACACATTACGTTAGGAAATGGAAGCAGATATGAAAGGGATGAATAACAACTGGAAGGAGCCGGAAAGGATTGCCCGGGACAGTATTGGATGGAGAATGCTGTTGAGCGGTCTATGCTCCTTCACGAGAAGTAACAGGCGTGAGTAAATAAGTAAGTATAGTTTATATCAGGAATATTGATAAGGTTATTAAGAGCCGAGTATTCATATTTTGGAAATTCCTATGTTTATGTTCCAAGTAATCAGGAGTTTCAGCTACAAATTGCTTGTTTTATCTATTATTTCTGAAGACTTTACTGAGTATGTAGTCCTAATGAATGATGCCATGACATCAGTAATTGTAAGTTCAAAGTTCCTAAATCCTTTTCTTAGCAGAACCTGGTTAACTTTACTATTCAAATAACGATCCCTCCTACCATTATTTGTTTCCGATTTATATATAAGCCTAATACGACAGTGCGATGGACCCTCTAATCAAAAACGGACTTATCACCAAGTTTTCATAAGAAATAAAGGTCATAATATGTAATTCATAAAACAAAATCTGCAAAGCTAGTTGAATATAACTCTAAAGAGATACTCTACTATGGTGAAACATTGGAGTAAGCAATATTAAGGTTGAGTGTAGTATACGACGTTGAGATAAGAAACTGATTGGTAGATTGCGAATCTTAATTGACTAAGGTGATTGCAACATGAGTTTAATTCTCAACGTGATAACAAGAGACATTTTTTTATTTAAAATACTTTTATTCTAAACAATATATTGGAGTTACTGAATAAGCATAAGGTAAAAAATAATCCAAACTTTAAATTTTTTAATTCAGTTGCAACCGTTTGAAACTTTCCGTTGTTGAAATTAGAGACTGCAATTGATTAGTCTCTTTTGGTAGATATGTACCTTGAACGGACTGCGTCAATATTTTCATCAGTAACAAGCATTTCTGAGAAGAAGTGAATAGTCACTAGCAATAAAATTCAGCAAGTGCGTTTTAACATATTTGTATCTCGTCAGCTGGTTGCATCTATACCTTAGTGCTGATGTAAATGCTGAGAATGAAGTCCTGAAACTTTTATCTTAAGACAGAAAGGCATTGTTCATCGAGTAATTGAGCTTAAATAACCCTTAACTCGCGCAAGTATGTCCTGATGAAAAATCATATATGGAATGAAACGTACGTCCTTAATTACACAGCTAATCACATACCCAATACGCCATAACTTTCGACTAAAGGCTATTTGATATTCATCTGAAAGAAATGCACTTATGGTAATAGAGACTTAATAATTACAGTTTTTCATAAAGCCAAGAAAATGCTCAAATAAGAAACTAATCAACTTCGAAGACTTTGTTTTCATTCACAAATATAAGCAAATAATCATTATTATTTAAATGATAAAGATTATGTTTATTGCTAAGATGATAACGGAATTATTCCATCTATTGTTAATACTACTGAAATCTTACTAATAACGCCTAACTGGGACTGCTTTTTCTTTAGTTCGCATGATATTTGATCATTTAATCTACTTACTACTCGTGCACTTGAAGACCACATATTCAATATACTATATTATGAGTTATACTTGAATATCAAGTTTTGTTTTTCTCTACATTTTATTTTCTTTCTGCACTAGTGATTAATTGTTCAAGTATTATATGAGATATAGAGCTTATTCAAATTCAGATGGATAGTGGCTAGCAGTGGAATCGAGGACCCCAGTTTCGTCCTGTTGAGGACTCGTCAACTGGATGTACCTGCATCACAGAGTTGATATTCACTCCACAACTCAAACTCAGAACCATTCGCTTCAAACATCATCTCGTTATCCACTTAGCTACTGAATCGTGATAGCCACTAGCTTGTGTAATAGGGTGAAGTTTTAAATTCACTTGGTGTTGTTTACTTGTATCTAGCCATTGTTATTTAGGACTGCAATTGATCAGTCTCTAGTTGACATGTGTACAACCTGTGCGGATTGCCTCGATCTTATCTTAAGCCACAAACTTTATAAGCAAAGATGACATATAAAATCGGAAACTACATATTTGTAAACTGTGGAATTTATGAGAAACTCCATAGATTATAATGTTCAATTAAATATAATAGGAATGATCATATATAAATACATAATAAATTAATTGGCTTTCATTTTTACTAATCAAGTTAGGTTCCTTCAACTTCTTTGTTATTTCACCAAAATCTAAGAAAAACAGTCTCTACAGAATCTTAATAGAAGATTATCAGTTCGATTACACATGGAATGGTCAGTCTGAAATAAAAGAAAACTAGAGTGATATCTGATTTCAATGATTTTACAATCTAAATAAAAAAATATGCTTATTCGTATTTTATTGGATTGAAGTGTATGTGTAAATAACAATAATTACTTCAAACACATAGACTAATTATAAGCAAAGATGGATATTGGCTAACAGTGGGATCAAGGATGCGCATTTCATCCTTTTCAGTACTCATTGACTGGGTGAACCTGGATCTCACAGCAGATATCCTGGATTCCACTGCTAGCTACTATTCATCTTTGCTTATAAAGCTTGTGATCTAAGGCAATATCGAGAAAGTTCGCACAGGATGCACATATTGCCAATAACAGACTGATCAAATGCAGTCCGAACATATCAATGGAAAGATACAATTAAACAACATCAAGTGAATTTATTCCAGTTCATTTTTCTTGTTATTTGTATGTAATAGATTCTCAGTTATTCATAAATAAACGTTACCGTTAATTAACTGGGTCAAAAGTCTTGTAAATTTGAACGATTTATTCGGTTCCTAAGCTATGCTGGTAACACAGAAGCTTAAACTATGCAGTGACTTGAACTCAAGAGAAAAGGCGCAAAATAAGCGAAAAAGACTTTACTCCAAAGATTCATTTTTGTACAGAAAAACACGGGTATTTATAGATGTTAACATTTGTTAAATCAACATCATATTTTGGCCAATCCGCTAAAAGACATATTATGCTACTGACCAATAGTATCACGCCACGTTGATATTCTAGAAAGCTCCATCATACTTTATGTCTAGGATTCTTCAGCTCCTTTAGGGCCTGTGAAGGCTCCGTTGCAGTTCTCGGAAAGCCGACTCAACACTGGGAAACCTCAATTCACAATTGTATATTTACAAAACAAAACAAGTCAACTCTTCCATAAAAAAAATTTTGTATTTTAATTGATTATTTAAACTTATTTTTCTCAGAAAAACAAACAAACAAACAAAAAGTTTGAAAAAGTACAAAATGTCATTTAATCCATTTCATTAAAACAACAGTACAAGAAGAAAGTTCCATTTGATTTTATTTTCCCTCTAAATCTATCAACTTTATAATGATGATCATTTAGAATAAGCATTGAACATTTTGTTCAATATACATGATATTCAATATCCAACAGACAACATCTAAACAAATAATAAAATATACAAATAAATATTCAATTAGTGAATATTGAACAACACTGTAATTCATTGATGACTGTATTAATCTATCTATATACATATATATATATATATCATATAATTTTAACCATACCTCATACAATAATCTATTCAATTTCTCTTCTAGATTAGCTTTCTGTTTGATATGATTGTAATAAAGTACATTCATATGGCTTCTTATTTCAACTTTTGATATTTTTACACCTTTGACAAGTGTTGTACAATAGTGTTCGAATCGACTAGCCATATTTAGTTATATAGGATAATTACTGATAAGATTTAAATCAAATCTAGTTACATGGAGGACAGTTGACAGACTCGATCGAAGTAAAGACAGGTGTCAGGCAAGGTTGCTAATTCTCACCCTTTCTCTTTCACCTGGTGATCGACTAGATCATAATGACGTCATCATCTGGGGGGAAGCATGGGATACAGTGGAGAGCTAGGATGCAGCTTCATGAACTAGACTTCACTGACGATATATCGCACACGCAACAATAAAGGCAGGAGAAGACGACCAGTGTAGAAGAGGCTTCAGCATCAGCAGGTCTCAACATATACCAAGGGAAAAGTGAGATTATCCGATACAACACAGCATGCAACAATCGAATCACACTTGACGAAGAAGATTTGGAAGATGTAAAAACCTTTACATATCTGGGCAATATCATTGATGAACACTGTGGATCTGATGCAGATGTGAAGGCGCGGATCCACAAAGGAAGAGCAACATATCTACATTTGAAGAACATCTGGAACTCAAAACAACTGTCAACCAACACCAATGTCAGAATTTTCAGTACAAATGTCAAGACAGTTCTACTGTACTGTGCGGAAACTTGGAGAACTACGAAAGCCATTAGCCACAAGATACAAGTGTTTATTAACAGTTATCTATGCAAAATACTTCGGATCCGTTGGCCAAGCACTATTAGCAACAACCTATTGTGGGAGAGAACAAGCCAGATCCCAGTGGAGGAAAAAATCAAGATGAAGAGCTGGAAATGAATAGGACACACATTGAGGGAAGCATCCACTTGCGTTTAAAGGCAAGCCCTCACTCGGAATCCTCAAGGCCGAATGAGGAGAGGAAGACGAAAGAACACATTACGCCGAGAAACGGAGACAGACATGAGAAGAATGAACAACAATTGGATAAAACTAGAAAAGAAGGTCCAGGACATAATGGGTTGGAGAATGCTGGTCGGCGACATATACTCCAGTGGAAGTAACAGACGTAATTATAAAGTAAAATATGTCTCTGACTACATGGTTTACTGTACTTTCTGGATGATATCAATGTGTTGATAAATTTTCTATGTTACTCCGCTAACAATATATAAACTAAAAACTTTTTGAAATGATATTTAACTTACAGAAATTCCAATACGAGTCTAATACAAATTTTGCAAAATTTACATCAATAGTGAGTAATTCAATGTAACAGAAGGGTTTTTGTGGGTATTATTGTAATTTTAATAGTTGACATCATGAATCAATTGAAACTAGACCCATTGTAGAAACATTGGAAGCACTGGACGACCGTTTCGTCCTATCGTGAGACTTCATGGTGATCTAGGTTCAATCGACTCATGATTTCAACTATTAATCATCCATGTAAGTTGATAAAATTATTTCAATATTAATAGTGACATAATGTCGCTTGGCTTAAGTAGAGCCCATCTTATCCTGAAAAAAAACATACTAAGTTTAAAGAAATTAGATAAAGCAATTTGATAAATTTCGATAGTGTATTAAGAAGACGACGATTATATTAGCGCAATACATTTCGAAGAATCTGATCCCACATATACTTGTTAAGAACATTTATGTATAAAAATAAGAGGTGAACTAGACTAGAAATGGAAGGTAAGAGGAGACAAAGGTAATAAAGAAATAATGTGAAAACAATTTGAAACCTCATCATTCTGGATAATAACCTAATATTAGCAGGGTAGGTTTAAGGTGAGAACAAAGGAGGTTTGAATTTTCGTATGGCTAAGGCGGCGAGACTATAATTTATGGACGAACCAATAAGGTATAAGATAATAGGCCTCGGATATTGGCGCGAAATTCACTCATCCAATTTGGTTAAATAGGGTTTTGGCATTATAGCTGATGTAAGTTCGTGATGAAAACCCGAAATCTAATTCCTAACGTTAATCATCAACTGTAAAACATAATTATAATTCCTCATACAGGTTTAGAACCTTTATTTGGTCATAGATATTAGGTGGACACTCTCAAGGTCAGTCTAGCTTAGCTCAAAGGTCGTCCATAAATTATAGTCTCACCGCTAAGGCTTCAATAAACCTAAGTAAACGCCCTTTTACACTATTGTACAACATCACAAAAGCCGAGTTAAGATCAATCTTATGACCTGTTTCAACTATGTGTTCGGCATCCTCTACTCCTATTGGGTCATTTGATTCTATTTGTTTCTGCAACCATTTAGGTACATGTTTACACACTCTAATTTTGAGATCGCGATTGCTCCTCCCTATGTATGTATGATCTTAACAAGTGTAGGTGCAACCAAACTGTTCGAAATGTATTGCGCTAGTATATCATATGGTTCTGATAATCTTCGTCTTTATACTAAGTTTCCTAGTGTAAGAATATATTCATCGGAAAATCATGTATTGGCAACTAATTTTACATAAAATGTAACTGGATAATTCGAGTCTTAATTCCTAAACTATCCGGTGATTTTTTTCACTACGTCATTATAATCTGGATTTATATGATAATGTGGAATTATAAATTATATGATTTACTAAATATAAACAAGCAAATTTAATGTAGTATCACTAAAGAACATCGGTTACATTGGTGGGTTACCATGTAGTGGGCAATATCATAATTTTCTCTTCCTTAGTACAGCTAATCGAATTCTGTAGATCTAGTTGAAATATGGCCACTTGATAAGTAACTCGAAATTACCTTCATTATGTTTTAATTTATTATCCTTGGAAGTTGTCGATAGGACAGTCCTAGTTCTAGGTTTATTTCTAGTTGAGATTTATCAGAACGTTTGGTGATGCGGATATGAACATCACAGGGAGTATAGTTCCCGCTAATATTTAGGTAAATGTTCATTAATAGGAAACATAGATCAGTGGTTTCCTTGATCTCTCAACAATGTAATCAGTACATGAAACGTTTATCGATGTATTTTGTATGTTCCTATATCTGGTATTAATCTAATGATATTATTTAATTAATTAATCGTATATCAGATTGCGACATATATTAAAAGTGATATTCATCTGTCTATAGACATTACGTTTCCATAGAGAGAGAGGAAGAACAACGATATATTCCGATAACTGATACCATTGTAAAACACAACAGCAGCCAAGAAGAATGTGTTTCTATTGTGAGAAGCTTCAAAGTATTTATATTATACATTATGCATAGCCTTCAATCTTTCACTTGCATTTTTTTGGTGTTCTGCCATTTGAATTATCTTCTCTTTGAGTCTCCAAGTGTTCTGCCAACGCCGTGCTTTTGATGAACCGATACTCATCACTCAGTCTGACAAGTTTCGCAACTTCGACACACTATGTACAATTCTGTGAATAACGTCCAATACACCATGTGTGAGCGTAAAAGATGATGAAACATTCCAAAACTAACAACAGATCTAATCAGTTCGTACTATTTTCATCAGTATCTCGGTTTAGTACTGATAATAGCAATATAAATTATAATCAAAACTTACTGTAACCATATCCGAAGTTTTCTGCATTCCGGAAATAACACATACACATTTTCCTTACAAACTTATGAGAATATATAATGTTAGTAATTCAACAAAATAATTTTTTGCATAATACCCAACAAAACTGGAAACATTGAAATTTAATCGATATACTGAATTCCTTATTCGAAACGTCTAAACAGATCCAACGGTTTGCTTGAACATTCATGTTACCAATGTTCACAAGGTGAATCATTATAAAATTGAAATTTCGTTGTAACTGTACATATTTTGTAATATTTAGAGATGACGGAGAAGATTTATAGATCAGGTGAATGAATTAGGTGGAATTTTGTCCTCTGAATTGGATGGTTTAGTCATGGAACTTTCATTGTTTTTCTGAACAACATCATTAGTACAAAATTCAGGTAGAAGTGAAGTATTGGATTTCATCACATGCGATACAGCTTGTCCTGTTGACCTTGAACCTGATCGGTTATTGTTGATCTATAACGTGTCATTATATGCATCTTTATTTTTATTACATCTCCCTTTTATTTGATTCTTGGCCCTGTATTTCTTCTTGAATGCTTGATAAATTTGTTCATTTCGATGATTTTTTTGTTAATTGATCTAAGTGTTAAGCATTAAAAAAATCTCTGATATTGTTAGTATTCCCTCTATCTTAGATTTCAACATTCTCTAGATCGAATGTGTATCCACAACTGTCCACATGAATTGATATAAGAGAAAATATGTCATGGTGTTTGATCACCAATTGATATTCAAGAAGGATGGGGGTGTCCACCTGGTCCAATGTGATGTTTTTCGTAATTGTAACAGTTCATTTTGTAAATGATATTCGCTCTCTATTCTTTTGTCGTTTCATCCTTTGGTTTGTATAAGATTGGTTAAAGTCATTTTACTGGTTCATGTGCTACACGTATTCCAAACGGTTTCAATTATAATGATAGGACGATCCGTTTGTTGGTTTCTATATTTGATTTCGTTTCTACTGATGAGTTGGATTTATACTTTTTGGTGAAGTTGCACGAGTAGCTGTGATTCAAATGTGCAGATATTCGAACACTTCATTTCTACAGGAAGTTTGTGCTAATGTTGTTATTCAGAAGAACAATGGAAGCTCCACGACCAAAACATCCATCTCAGAGAACAAAACTCTTAAATCATTATATTTAAGAACCATCATTTTACTGCTATACATAATCAAAATATTTGACTTAACAGATTAAATGTCACATTCAAAACATTCAGCTTTTAATAGTAGTAATGTTTCAGTATGGGACTATGGACATTGTTGGGTTTAAATTGATATTATGAATGGATCAGTGTTGGACCACCACTAAAAACCTAGTATGAGGCTCCTCAGCGGTATGCAATGTCGTGAATTGGTTGAAGTTAGAAATTGACACCGTTGGATGCCAGCTTAGTAGTATAGTTGTTAAGCGTCCGCGTACGAGACCGATGGTCCAGGGATCAAGTCCCGCGTGCGTGATTGTGGATGTGCACTGCTGTTTAGTAATGTATTTGGATATAACACAGAGTTCATAATTCAAGATAGATAATATTGCAATAAATATCCGCTTTATATGCACTAACTATTAAGTATACATATGAACAGTGATTAGCAGTAATTCTTATCTTACCGGTAAAACATTTTGTTTAGCACGTAATATATATATATTTGATTTATAAATCCCAATTAGGATATTTTTCACTTATCTTAAACGATAGACAATTAGGACAATATACCCTCTGTTCGTGGTGTTAACGAAGAAAACTTTCAGAGTAGTGCGAAATGAAGTTAAATAAATCAGTATATCATGAAGTTTACACAAACTAATTTAAAACTGGGGAATCTCTTCCGGTATTTATACAGTAGAAGAGTAAATAACCCAAAGGCATTATTTATAATAAGTAAAATGTAAAGATAATACAAATGTATATTATTACGTACTGCCAACGTGTTTTCCTTCTGAAAAATAAAACATTCAAATTACATGGAAATGAAGTTAAAGAAAAGACTGAAAATGTATCGAATATAAACTAACAGTGAGTTTTTAGGTTTCTGACAAATTAAAAGCTTGAACATGTCTTTTATAAGCACAATGAATGAGAAAGGAGATCTGAGTAAATGTGAAAAATACAGAGACACCACACTACTGTCAGTACCAGGGAAAGTCTTTAACAGAGTGTTACTGAACCTGTTGAAAGATGCAGTCGACGCCCAACTTCGAGATCAACAAGCTGGATTCCGTAAGGATCGGTCGTGCACTGACCAAATTGCGACACCACGGATCATCGTCGAACAATCAGTTGAGTAGAACTCGTCACTATACATCAACTTCATCGATTATGAAAAGGCATTCGACAGTGTAGGTTAGAAAACATAATGGAAGCTTCTTCGACACTATGGAGTTCCTGAGAAGATTGTCAACTTTATCCGGAACTCATATGACAGACTACAGTGCAAAGTTGTGCATGGAGGACGGCTGACAAATACATTCCAAGTAAGGACCGGAATCAGACAAGGCTGTCTGCTCTACGGGGTTGAAACTTGGGAAACTAATACAACCGTCATCAAGAAGGTACAAGTATTTATAAATAGATGTCTACGCAACATACTCATCATCCATTGACCGGATACCATCAGCAACAGCCTTCTCAGGGAGAGAACAAACCAGCTTCCAGCTAAAGACGAAATTAGGAAAAGACTATGGAAATGGATAGGACATACATTACGCAAATTATCAAACTGCATCACGAAGTAAGCCCTAACTTGGAATCGTGAAATGAAGCGAAAAAGAGGAAGGCCAAAGAACACATTACGTCAGGAAATGGAAGCAGATATGAATAGGATGAATAACAACTAGAAGGAGCCGGAAGGGATTGCCCAGGACAGGGTTGTTGAGTGGCCTATGGTCCTCCACGAGGAGTAACAGGAGTAAGTATTTAAGTAAGTAATGATAATCTTAAATGAAATTCCATCTACCTTCACCGATAATTTCATTTAAAATAGTCCGCAAGGTTAGGTGTACCGATTATAAAGGAAGTATGTTTAATAACCCTGTTCATATCACAGGCTTTAGGAATTTGTCAGTTCAAGTATGGTCACTATGTTCATCAGACTCATATTCAGTCATTTATTTTACGATGATTTGAAAATAAAAGCATTCGAACATCTCAATACAGTATGAGATTTATTTCTAATTAATGAATCTCTGTAAATATACAATGAAGTGAATGAATTCACTGATCTCCTGATCGAATGAATTAGTAGTGACCATATTCTTCTAATATCGGCAGTCTATTTCATCAGGATTATCACAAAATGATTAAAGTATTAAACAGTATCTGATAAGAAATAATTATGACTAGATATTTCATGAATCATTCGTCTATGAAATAAGTCATTACATCTATATGGGTTACAGCTAGAGAGAAAATTCATATTAATTAATGGATTCACTAATTTCAAACTATTTGTAATAGAGAATAAGTCAGTCCCATGTTGAATAAGTCACTGATAACGTCTCAGTTTATAAAATTGAGTAGTCCAGGTTTAGCTCCCATGAGCAGAATCAATTTCTTGAAGACTATATATATGCTTTGCTGACATGTTTAAGTATTCATCAGTTGTCGATAATAAATACTAGTTTCGTTACGATCATGAACCGATAAATATTAGACCACCACTAGTAATCAGTAATCTCCACAACTCTATACTGGTTGCATAATTGTTCCATCATTAATAATGATAATCATTCAATGTCAATATCGCTTATGTCATTAGTTAATGAATAGAATCAAATCGTATTTTATCGATAAGTTTGCTTACTCCCAGACAGATCTGTAAAATAATACAGAAGAAAATAATTAAATGAAAACAAACACAGAAATACCATCACATACATCTAATGAGATAGTTAACTAAAATATACTAAAGTTTACTGAATGATTGAATGAAGCCATTTACTTTCTTGACTATGACAGCTGATTTCTATCTAATTAATTAAAGTACTTAAATGACAGTTAGATTAAAAAGAAAACAGTAGATTAATAAACAAAGAGTATTCTATTGATGTGCAAAAGAAAAGTAGATTGTTTCACTAATCAATTCTGTTTTCAGGCGAATTCATTTATCAAGCTGTATAATTGTACAAATCGTAATCATAAATAACAAAATGTTTGTTTAAAAAAAAAACAATAACTGACTGAACACAATAGAGAAAGATCAAAGGAACTGAGTATGTAATTGTTAAGAACTTAATACTTCGTCAACAGTATTAATGGAGTTATAAAGATTGGTAATTCTTGCGCAATTTGAGAAGATAAGATTTAGAGATTGAAATAAACTGTAATCGAAAATAGAAACATGTTATACCCAAAAGCCGCAAATCAGAAGCAGCGAATTATCGATCGGACCAAGGACGCGTAAAACACGTGCAACCAGCCTAGAGTCCTGATTAGTCCTACTTTCCGCCTAGCCCAGCCAGTTAAGTCCAGAACACCAGTCTCAGACTCTGCTATATGAATCATGTATTTCAAACATACTCTGTTTATATATCAATCAAACAGACCACAACGTAGCATAAAATAGAAAATAACATTTGCACGAAATTTGGCTAAATGTGGCTGTGAATGCGGGAGGTAGTGACTAATAGACAGGGCATAATTCAACAATCGTAAAACGTATAATAATGGTTCATAGGTCAAAATAAAGTTTATAATGAGAGGAATATAAATATGAATAGTTTAGTTATTTAACAATTATGCGATAAAAATATACGTTTAGTATTGGTTCATAAAAGGATCCCAAAGTTACCATTCATTATGTTTCTCAGGATCTAACGAAACAGTATTAAATAGTTATTTCATCCTATTATAGATCATCTCAGAACTGTTCATCCACGGTCAAACTTAGGACTTTTAGGTCTCAATTAAGAGCACTTAAATTTTAGATCACCTAATCGGAATCCAATGATTTACATTTTTATTGTTTATCTAATCAAACTTAGCTTGTAACATTAATTATATAAATGAATCGGTTTGATGTAAAGAATGAATAGAGTAGAAGAAAAGAAGAGTGAAAGCTTTCAAGAAACTAGGGGACCATCAAAAAAGAAGAAGAAAAAGGTTTAAATGTTTTTTGTGCATATAGTCTTAAGTTCATTGAATGTAAAGCGAAAGATGAACGGATGATCAGTAGATAGATGATATATAATTTTACTGGGCTTCTATTCACTTTGTAGTTGACTTTAAACGCTGAATCTGTTTTGATTAAATGACTCATGTTGAAAAGATGTCTAATTGACTCATTAATTAACTAACAGTTCAATCTGTTCCATAGATTAGTGCTAAAATAGTTTCAATTAGCATAATCTACTGAAAACTAAGAATCCTTTTATATTTCACATCGCTCAAATATCACAATTCATTTCGAAGTAATCTCTATAAAACTAGCATTTTACTCAGCTATCTAAATACCTATTAATTACTGTATTACAAGAGGAATGTACTTTTGACATTTATAACTAATATATTACTGAGCAGTGAACAATGCCACGTTTATCTTATTCTTTATTGACGACTAAATTTTATCAATATTGTGGTTATTAGTCTAACTGACTAGTCTAAGTATCGGACAGACATGACGTTGGTCAACACTCAGTAATCAATCAATTGTAAATATCTTAGTCCTCCATGATGATAGCTAAGAACCGATTACCTCAATGTCAATGTCTCAGACTCTAAAGCGAACTAACGTGAGATCAAATCCTATATAGGTTATTAGTTTCCTCTTGATTTCAAGTATACCTTAGTGATTAATGTCAACTAGTACAAAACCTAGATCTGTTTTCTGTCGTCTACTTTTGAAAACCAAACATTGGACGTTCGAAATATTCCATATACAATAATGAATTGATATCGATAAACGTCACTTACGTTGAATAACCAGCTTAGAAACAATGAATTATAAATTACAAATTATTTAACATTTTATAAAAGTAATAATATTACAACAACTAACGAACATCTCTAGTTATTAAAACGTTAAGACAGTAAATAAGCAGCTGGATTCATCTAGATATATCGTGAATGTTAAAACTTGTGACCTTATGTCCTATTAATGTATAACATAATGGAACACCACGTATTTCAAGCATACCGTGTTTATATACAAACCAAACAGACCACATCGCACAACAAAATGGAAAACAACATTTCTACAAGATCTAATCAAAGGTGGCTGTGAATGTGGGAGACTGTAATTAATAGAGTGGACATAACTCAAGAACGATAAATCGTATAATAATAGTTAATAGGTCAAAGTAAATCTTGTAATAAGAGGAATATAGATGTACATAATGTAGCTGTTAAATAGTTATACATTCAGAATATACGTATAATATTTGTGCATAAATAGTCGTCAGAAGTTACTATTCATAATTCTCGTCGGGATATATTAGTGAAGTAATGAATTAAAAAAACTTCCAGTAAAGGAGATCCTATTTCCATGTTTATAAAATGTTGAATAAATGATATTTAAGAAAAATTATCATTTCGAAATGTAAATTACAATATTTTGCTACAAATCAGTAGATAACCGTTATGAGATAAATTAATTGATTGTATACACCACAAGAAAAAATTCAAAAAAACATCCTTTGTACAAGCCAGTGGCTATTTGAACTGAGTAGTTAAGTGAACAACTCTGTAGACACTTGAAACGATAGGTAGTGAGTTAGAGTTCTAATCTGTCCGTCAACACGAGACTGCAGCTACATTCAGCTGATGAGTCCCACATAGGATGAAATGTGCGTCCTAGACTCTATTGTAACGCACAATCCAACTCTGTTTATAAAATGCTTGTTACCTAGTAACAGTATTGGAGTAATTCGCGCAGGATACACATATGCTAAAAGAGACTAATCAGTTGCAGTTTATAATCCCTTCAGGAGGATTCAGATTATCAATACAAATGGATTTTTAAAAATTGTTGTTTGAAGATTGTAACTAAAGTGAAATCTGCATTACATCATTACATTTAACTGAGAATCGATTAATTTATTCCTAACTAAAGATACCTGCTAATATTGATGTTTTGAAATAATTCTTTAGATAGAAAACGTCTTGCTTTGTCCAGTAGTCTACTGGATAAAACTTCTATTGACAAATAATCACTAGAGGAACATGTGATCTTGAGTGCTGTTAGAGGTGTTGTGCTGATGAGGTGTGGCAACTTGGAATGATGCATATATGTGTCTGGTCCTATGTTGGAGCTAACTGACTGATATGAACATGAATAACCAAAATGAAATTATGTGATAACTGATGTTGCATACTACCTGGTGTAGGTGGTTTATTGTTTTCAATTAACTACATAATTCTGTAAATGAGTTTGCTATTGTACATTACATAGTTATATAGTTCGTAATAAAAATAATTAAATTCTAAATCACTCTAAATGAATACAAAAGAGAATTTCGGAAACAACATAGTAATATTGTTTCAGTTATCATAAAACTCTCTTTATAGTCTACAATCTTATCACCTCAAAACTTAATGACCATAATGTAGAATCACTTGGACTAGCCTAATCAAATTTCAACTTGATCAACGGAAAAAGAAATTAATACATTGAGAAGTAGACACAGTCCCTTTGAATAAGCCAGTATGTTTTTATCTTTACACTATGTCAGAATGAAAATAGCTACTTCAAACACATAAACTAATTATAAGCAAAGATGGATATTGGCTAACAATGGGATCCAGGACGTTCCTTTTGTCCTACATCACTCTCGTCAACTGGATGTACCTGTATCTCAGAGTTGATATCCTGGATTCCACTGCTCACCACTATTCATCTTTGCTTATAAAGCTTGTGATCTAAGGTAATATCGAGGCAATCCTCACAGGATGCACATATGCCACCAAGAGACTGATCAATCGCAGTCTTAAATAACAATGGGAAGATACAAGTAAACAGCATCAAGTGAATTTACATAGACTAATTGTTTAAAGTTAACACTCTACAGAATCGCATTATCAAAGCGTTAGCTATATGTACTTTAACACCGATGAAGTTCTGTATAGTCATCTCTACATTTAATCATAAATGTTGAGTATAACTTTCAGTTGGTGATAATTCTTTATCATCCAAATCAATAAGTCTACTGATTTTCATCTTATTCTAATGTGAATTAAAAAGTAAATAACTAGAAATAAAGAGAAAATTTCTAATAAGTAAATTCGACACTCAGAGAATTATAAATAAGATCATTTTGGTGAGATTATAATTTATGGAGTAAAAATTACCAAACTTCATCGCGAGGCAAGCGTCAACTTGGGATTGTGAAGGGAGAATGAAAAGAGCAAGGCCAAAGAACAGATTGCACTGGGAATCGGAAGCAGACATCTAAAAGATAAATAGGATCTAGAAAACACTGGAAAGGATTGTTCAGGATAGAATTCGAAGCAGAATGTTGGTGGGTGGCGTATGCTACTCGACGCGGAGTAAAAGTGACTGAAGTGACATTGAGAATATCCATCTACTTGCTAGGGCTAAATGAAGGTTATAAACCAGTGTGAGGAATTAGGATGATGATTAACACTTGTTAATTAAGGTTAAAAATTAGATTCAGAGTTTTTATTAGAAATTAACATCAGCAAAACTGTCAAAACGTTATTTAGTCAAATGGATGAATAAATTTTGCGCCAAAATTCAAGATCTGTCATCCTTATTTTGATTAGTTCTTTGATAAATTATAGTGTCGCCATGATCTTTTGTTCTTATCCAGATAGTATTGATTAATTCCCTTAATTTTATCTAGTTTAAATGATTCAATTAAAAACAATCAGATAAATTTTAATAATAAACATCGTGTATAAGTGACCACATACCTGATGTCTCTATCATAGTCGTCAAGATGAAATGTATTAAGAGAAATTATTTAAAATCAATCTCTTAAAATTCGGTTTATACCGTACAATTTTTAATCTCATTAATGTATATAAATGATAATGACAAAAAATACCTTGCTTTTTTGGCATAAGATGATACAACGTTTCGTCTTTCTATTATGCTGTATATACACTGAATGGTAGTTGGAGTATATCCCTATATGGTCCAAGATCTTTGATTTTTTTACACGTTTGTCCATCAATGTGAATGTTGCTAGCTAAAGACTCCCTTACTGTTTGTTACAACATTTGAACAAACAATTTTTTTCATTTTGATGTTTTGTCAAATTCTACACCGGGGTGCCCAAACAGAATCAGGTGGTTTTCTTTGGGTACCACATGGAGCCTTTGACCTGAAGGTTTAATCTACAAGATAATTGAACAATGTTAGGAGATGCAGTCTTATGTTAGCCGATGTTTCCTCAGTATCCTAGAATCCATGTGCACCATTGGTTTGAAATCAGGGTTTTCTAATTCCCTTGGGTGGATCCTCCGTGTTCATCAACCCGACTAAAGTTCCGAACACTCACTTTTCGTCCTCCCAATTTCGTAAACAAACTTCCCGTTGTGAGAAGGTAGTGAGTACGACTTCCCTGACAGAGGCTGTATACGCATATCCGTGTAAGGGCATTAGGGGAGGGAGAGCGGACTCTCCCACCCTCGGCTATACCAGTGCATTTGAGAGCATCACACAACATGTACAATAAAGATGTAAAAATAAGTTATCGAGATCAAAACTAATCAATTTGCATAAATGTAGGCTGGTCATATATTCTCGTATTAGCTCAGACAATATGACTTCCTACTTACTCTTGGTCTTCTTACTCATGTAGCTGGTTTAGATAAGCATAGAGTTTGCCTTTTATATCATTAGCAGAATCGAACGACCATACATTATGAAAATTTATTTTCAAAAATCTATCTCCCTTAATCTAAACTGATCAGAACCTTTTTATGAATATAAAATGAAGTATTTAAACTATCGATGAGCAAGTATCTACAACTGCCGTCGATTTCTAAATGTTCAACACTAATAGATAGTGAAATACCTGGCGGCAGATATTTATGAAGATCGAAGAGAAGAGAACAAGAACAAAGAGTGATTGGTGTACAAAAAAACGAAGAATCATTCAAGTTTGATACAATTGATTAACATTTACTGTATGGTTCACAGATTTTACTAATCGATTATGTAATTTTGTTTGCAATTACATTCGATTGTTCCCAATTATGTTCTCGTTCACTACAACCATTCAATTACATAATGTAAAAATAAATGTAAATCTAATATTTAATTATTAATTGCACATCATAACAGACCTGTTGTTGATTCTAATTTCATTAGAACAATGAAAATTAAACAAAGATTACAAGGTTATAATTTCATTTGATTTGATTTTACGTTTATATTGTCTATGCAGTCAAAGTGTAAACAGAATTATTAAGTAAGTAATGATGGATAGTGGCTAGGAGTGGAATCGAGAACACGCGTTTCGTCCTATTTGAGACTCATCAACTGGATGTACCTGCATCTCAGTGTTGATGTTTACTCTGGGACTCGAACTTAGTACCATTCGCTTCAAACAGACTGATCAATTGCAGTCCTAAACCTCAATGGGAAAATACAAGCCAAACAATACCAAGTGAAGAATTATTAAGGTTAGTTTTTTATAGACATAGAATAAACCTATCAGTATCAGTCAATCTGATTTTAGTGTTGTTTCAAAAAAGTTCATTTTTTATGGAATGGAATTACTAACCCTATCCTAACCCTTCTCATTTATCTGGGCTTAAAAGTGTTAGCAACCCTAGAAGGACTTCAGATGGAGTTACGTTTATTGAATTATTAGTTCCAAAAAAACAATATGGAAGCTGTAGAAAACATCGAAGGCACCAGAAGAATATATATTCTAAGGATACCAAGCGACGTTTGATAAGGAACGAAATAATTTATTGTTAAGTTAACGTGTTTGTTAGATGATAATAATAGTACTAATAGTAATATTTCTGTTTTTGTCTCTTTCACAAACAAAAGGATGACAACATCATAGAAAATTCGTTTTCAAGTCTTACTTTATCATTTCAGCTTAATATAAGTTGGATTAATCATGTAACTTAGACAATATTTTCCTATTGAAGTATAGTTTAATTTTCCTTATACGGTTATTATCTTCCAGTCCACCTGATCCTATGGAGCAAGAAAATTTTACTTTGGTTAAACTTTTCTTTCCAACATGTATCAGATAATGTCTACTAGAATGGTTCTACAAGAATGTTATAAAAACAATTAGAAGTTTAATTTCCAAACATTTAAGTAACTTTTATCATCTGACTGACGCACAGACTGGTTTTTAGGTTATTTTATGATACTATCGTGGCCCACCAAGATCTATTCCTTCTTAACCGCTTAAAATAAAACATGCTATGACGAACCATGAGAAATAACCGTAACTGAGTATGAGAAAGAAAGAAATATGTCCGGTCATTGACTTAACTTCGATCTTAACACCTTACCTTTACCATTATTCATTTAATTTGTAACGATTTGGTCTATCCCGTAATTAGTATTTTAATTGGAATTTGAACAGTCTTAGTTGGAATATGTGTGTCCTGAGCATACCTGTGAATTCATACCAACTGAATAAACAGGCGACGGTCAGGATTCAGTAGCTAAATGTATAACGTGTTGATGTTCGAAACAAACGTCACTGGGTCCGAGTCCCGAGGTGAACATCAACTCTTAGATTAGTTACATCCAGATGACAAGTTTCAAATAGGTAAAATGAACAGCCTCATTTCCACTACAATCCAAATTCCATCTATTCTTCATAAACTTTTCCATTGCTATTATCATTTGTCTAAAAACAGCTGCAATCCTTGAAATAATTTTCAGATCTTTTTTCATTTTTCTAATAATCATTGATTGTCAGTCTGCAAGGACCCTAGATTTCAGCAGATTTCATAGTTTGTAACATGAACTGATCTTAGTTGTTGAAAACAGCGAAGCAATGGATAAGTGTTTCCTTTGAGTATGGGACATATATAATCTCGCTGACGATTGAAACCAAAACCTTCAGTTCTTATGGCGACCAATTGATCTTTATACCACTGAGTCGGTATCCACTGATTTACATGTCTAGATTTAATCAGTGGTTATCTAACCAAGAACCATCCATGATATAAACCAAATTTTAGTCATTTACAGTATAATATCATTTAATTTTCTTGATGCATTTTTATGGTGGAATTAATGGAATAACAAATGCTTGTTTATAGTTAGAACACTGAATTGACATTGTAAGTCATCGTTAGTTATCTACACATTTATCCATATTTCCTCATATCCTGTAGATGTTAGATAATCTATGTTTAAAGACATTGAATAGCATGGCTCAAAATCAATCGCTATGGCTCATATTCATTCAATTTTGCTTCTCGATTACGTTGTCTGCGTTTAATCCTTTTTACTACTAATGTAACTGCCACATTTGTCATGGTAGTTTTCTTTTGATGTAGTGATATGTTGTAGCAACTTGAACCGATGCATATATCTGTCAGCTTCCATATCGCTTATGACTGACTGACACGATTTTTATTTATACCCCTAATTATAACATTATGATGATTATGGCGGAGTTTTGTTCTCTGAACTGGATGGTTTGGTCGTCCTGAGCTACAAATCTTCTCCACCATCTCATTATGATGATTATTTGTTTTTCATATTTCTTGATGAAAACAGTCTTTCAAATTTGTATATATATTTGTGTTTATGAATGTACATCGTGATGATAAGCCCACTAAAAAGATAATGATTCACTAAATCTTATGCCTTTGATTTTGTATTGAGAATTGTTAATATCTTAGTACATTTGGTTTATGTATAGCAGTGAAACCTAGAACTTATGTTCCGTCCTGTTTTGGATTTATCATCCAAATGCACCTTCATCCATGTTGATGTTCATACTAAGGCTCAAACCCGGTACTTTTCAATTTAAAGATCCATTGTATCATTGAGTGAACTACTGAACCCACAAAGTTTAACCATTTTCAATTACATACGACCTCGTATTTAACTATTTCAGCTAGAAACATTTGAAATATAAAAAAATTTTTAAGTATGACATTCAGTTAACCATTGAACATAAGAACGTACCTGTTGTCGTTGTTGTTGCTACTAATATTTTCCAGAAAATTTAAGAAAGTACCATTATTATGTTTAACTAATTTGTCCATATGAAAGTTTCTAAAAGTCTTTCTAGAAAATTCGTAATTTATTTAGTGTCGTATCACTAGTTGAATAGTGTAAATTCGATATAAAAATGATCAAATAATCTCACAAGATTTAGTGATTAATGAGATTATATCAGTATAAGGTTGAGGAGATTATCGAGTTTTGGTTGACATTTTGAATTGATCAGTGTTAAACCACTATTGAAGACTTGGTAGAAATGAATGGCCGTTCCATCCTGGTATGCGGCTGAACACTGCACATCCACGACCTCGTATGTGGGGTTCGGGCATAGGACGTTCGGTCTTGCAAGAGAATGCCTAACCTCTAGACTTCTGGGTCGGAATCAAACGATGTTATTTCCTAACTTCAACCAATCCACAATATTGTGCGATCATTTTTCATTGTCTTTGGTGGGTAACTGCCTCGCACTCGACATGGATTAATTCGATTGTTCACGGAGATTATAGCCTTATTTTGATCTGTTAACTGCCTCAGTAAAGTCTAAAATGTATGTACCTTACAAAATGAAAACTACTCACTTAAAGGTGATGTATACCATAAGTTTAAACTAGTTACCACATGAGATCTTCGTTCATAAACTCATTTCTGAAACAACATTACTAATGAGATTTCCTTTCTAAACTCCTTGAAAAGAAATGTTGATTTACTTTATGAGAGACTAGGAATGCTTAATCTAAAGTAAACCTCTGTAACAACACTTAAGCAAATCATCATGTCCACAATAAAACCCTTTCTATAATCTTCATATTTGTTCTATTCCGATTACCAACCACTCCTTTAAATGATTCGGTGTTTAATGATTGGGACTATTTAACTATTAGCATTAATTTATCATTTATAGTAACCTTCTGTTTTCATATACTATCGGTTTTTCTCCTAGAATATTCCCTTATCGAATGATCGATAGGATCCCTAAATATTAACTTATTGTAATGAAATTACTTCTATATGATCTGTATCCTCGATCAAATCTCTTCTCTGAAAACAATATAAACAAAGTATTTACACTAATTAATCGAATAATGATCAATTTTCAGTTGAATAATCAATAGCAAGTCTATGAAACAAATGAATTCATACAATTCCACCATGACTGTTGCATTCGATAGATTTAAATTTTGTAGAATGAAGGGTTGTGCAGATTGTGGTAATTTTAAATAGTTCGATTCATGAATCGATTTAAGCTAGACCACTATTCATCCCCAGTGCTCTAGAGGTCAAGCGTTCGCGTGCGAGAATGAAGGTTCTAGGTTCGAGCTTTGTATTCGAGATCACGGATGCGTATTGCTGAGGAGTTTCATACTAGGATGAAATGGCCATCCAATGCTTCCAGGTTTTCATTGGTGGTTTAGTTTAAATGGAATTGTGAATTCAACTATTAAATTTTGTACGTGAAAAATTATATGAGGCTTCCTTCTTAATTTTGGTAGAGTTTTGTTCTCTGAGCTAGATGGTTTGGTCGTGGAGCTTTCATCGTTCTTCTGAACGACATCACCAGCACAAACTTCAGATAGACTTCTATCCAGCTCAGAGAACAAAACTCCACCAAAATCATCCACCTGAGCTACAAATCTTCTCCACCATCTCTTCCTTCTTAATATTTACGTTAAAAAGTTCAGAATATTTATTAAGTTCTACTAATAAACTCATCAATGAACATCATGAACATACCTGTACTTGTTGCTAATATCACCAAAATAAAAGTAAATTATAATAATACTAGCGATATTTCATTCCTTTAAATTCGATTTTTATACTCTTGTTTCTACGACTATGGTAAAACTTGTACAACCTTTTATTCTTTTAATAAACCACTGGTTCTATGGCTTACTATTGTACATAGTCTATGTTTCTTACTAATTTACTACTAAATAATAAAATGTGTCTATAATATTGAGAGAACTAATAATCTCTATCATTTTTGAATACTTATCACCTAATGTTACTCGTCAGAAACATTATCACTAAACTATTCTAGTTTCAAGTGTCTACTTACTGGATTAAATAATAACTATTTTCATCTTTATATCATATTAAGTAGTGACTATTTGAAATAAACTAGAGAATTGTGATTGTCTAATACTGATTACTAGGATCATATGGGAGAATAGTATAACTAAGTAAAAATGGATAGTGGCTAGCAGTGGAATACAGGACGCGCATTTCATTGTATTTTAGACTCGTCAGCTGACATATGCCACATATGCCAATAGGAGAGTGATCATTTGCAGTCCGAAAAAACAGTGAGAAGGTACAAGTAAACAATACCAAATGAATTTGAAACTGCACCCCATTACACAAGCAAGTGGCTATCACGTCTCAGTAATTAATTGGATTACGCGATGGAGTTTAAAGCGAACGGTAGTGGGTTCGAGTTGTGGAGTAAACACCAAATCTGAGATACAGGTACATTCAGTTAACTAGTCTCAAAGAGGATGAAAAGCGCGTCCTAGATTCCACTCCTAGCCACTATCTATCTTTGCTCAGAGTGCTTGTGATATAAGGCAATATCAAAGCAATACGCACAGTATGCACATATGCCAATAAGTGACTGATCATTTGCAGTCCTAAACATCAATGTGAAGATTTAAGCAAACAATACCAAGTGAACAATATAACTATTTCAAAATTCCAGAATATTTCCATTAAATAATGTAGGTCGAAGTCAAAATTTGCTTTAATCACTTTACACAATTACATACCTATTACTGATTTGATTTTTCATCAAAACAGTACAAATTAAGTCATATTCTAAGTGTATTAAATGTTTAAAATTCAATTTTCAATATGTTTCTGTATTTCATACTTTTCTTAAGTAGAAATAATTTGTTATAAATACGAATACATGATACCCTATTCTAAGACAATCTGTTTGAAGATCTGGGTTACCTGTTCCTGTCATCTAGATATTTCAACAAATTATCTGTCTTTCACTAGATCCTTATGTCAATCAATTGCACAACCTATTCAGGTGCGTTCGTGAAAAGTTCACGACTTTTCGCTGTACAAGTTAGAAAAGAACACAATCAAAGACATTATGGTTGCTGGCTATATACATCGAAAAGAATTTACATTATTCAGATATCGATTTCTGAACTGATAACTATCTAATTGGCGATCACTCAATATTTATCGTCAGGATCGATCAAGAAACAAGAAACGGAAACTTGTTGAAATACTTCGCGCTGAGAAATCTATATTGTACCAAAAACATAATACTGAATAAAGCCATTAATAATAATTTTAGAAGTTGAAATCATGAGTCAATTGAAGCTAGACCATCATGGAAAACCTGGAAGCACTGGACGGCCGTTTCGTCCTGATATGGGACTCCTCAGCTGTGCACATCCACGACCCCGCACCTCGCGGGATTCGAACCCAGGACCTACTGTTTTCGCACACGAGCACTTAACCATTAGAGCACTGCTGAGGAGTCCCATACTAGGACGAAACGGCCGTCTAGTGCTTCCAGGTTTTCCATGGTGGTCTAGCTTCAATTGACTCATGGTTTCAACTTGTAAAATTTCTAAAAATCTCCACAAAACCCATTCTGATATTAATAATAATAATAAAGGACAAAGCTATGAAATGTAAAAATCGGTAACATACTTGTTTCCGTTGAGACTACCAATCAGTTTAATTACATAATTATTGTTAAAAAAAGTTTATATAATGGTAATTATATTTTAACAATTACAGCTGAAGAAAACATTTTTTGTTATAACTTGTGACCTTGTGCCCTATTAATATATAACGTAATAATATCGCTAATCAGAGAACACTGATTTATCGACTGGACAAATGATGCATAAACATGTACGAGCAGTCCACACTATTTATCGCTCGCTCCTACTTCCTGCCTAGCCCTACCTAGTCAGTCTAGAACACCAATCCCAAATTCTGCGATATGAATCACGTATTTCAAGCATACCGTGTTTATATACAAACCAAACAGACCACATCGCACAACAAAATGGAAAACAACATTTGTACAAGATCTAATCAAAATTGGCTGTGAATGTGGGAGACTGTAATTAATAGAGTGGACATAACTCAAGAACGATAAATTGTATAATAATAGATTATAGATCAAAGTAAAGCTTGTAATAAGAGGAATATAGGTATACATAATCTAGCTGTTAAATAGTTATACATTCAGAATACACGTATAATATTTGTGCATAAATAGTCGTCAGAAGTTACCATTCATAATTCTCGTCGGGATATATCACCTTTTCCTTATATATTTTAATCAATTGTATAAATGTGCTCCTGATGTGCTCTTAAGTAATCAGTATAATTTATAGTTCCTTTTGTGAATAAAAAAATTAAATCTTCGTCTTAGGCAAAGGGACATGATATGCCATTATAACCCATGATAAATGTTCTGTCGTTTAAAAAAGGCAGTTACAAATGGAAAGTATATTAACAATTTTATTTATTTAGTCAGTAAATAGGATGACATACGTCCTGTGTTTTCTGCATCCAAGAAAACAAAATACATTAATTTCATTATTATAATATAAACTCTAACTCTTTCAAACTGAAAGAAAAGATTTATATATTATGTTATTTTCGTTGTTTATATCATTGACTGGTCTTAGTTAAACAACCATTGAGAATCAGTAGGTTTTCGACGGCTGTTTTGTTATGGTGTGGGACTCTTCAGAGGTACTTATCTAAGACTTCATCACAGATAGAACCCATGGCCTTTAGGTCTTGCTAAGACAGCTGAATCTCAAGACCACTAAGTCAGCATTCAATTGCATATACGTCTAGGTCGGGTCAGTTCACAATATTTCACGGCCATCATCCACTGCTGAAGCTGAATACCTATCGCACATCCGATATGCTTGAACTCCACTAGTCACATCTTTACATTTGAACTCCTGGAATTACAACTAGAAGTTAATCCCTAGTGAGTAGATTATTATAATTAATTTTTTGGGGAGACTGTAGAGTTTTCATAGTTTACATCACTGATATTTGTTAAACAACCATTGTATGAATATATTTAAATCGTTGCTTTGTTGAGACCCCAATGTAATTTTATGAATAGGGAAGGAAATTTTTTATGTATCCTTGTATAGTATTCATATGCACCGAAAAGCAAGACGACTATGTACATCTGAATGAAATCCTAATTTCGACTATTAGTATACATTTAACTGATTGATATGATCTCCATATTCCTTGAATGAGAATTTCTACTTTTCCAATAGACTCAAGTAGTCATCAGGTAACAAAGCCAATCAGATTATCAGTTTCATCATGAAAATATGGAATGTAGAAGTACACAGTTTGTTCAATAGTTATGAGAAATGAGGTTACATTTTGATTAATATCTTGAAACGATTGATGTTAAACCACCATTGAAAATCTGGAAGCACTGGACGGCCGTTTCATCCTATCGTTGGACTCCTCAGAAGTGCGCATCCACTATTCCGCTCGAGGGACTCGAACCCGGGGTCTTCAGTCACGAGCACAAACGCTCAACCTACCAGACCACTGAACTGGCATCCAACGGTGTTAATGTCTAACCTCAACCTTATCTGATGCAAACGTTGATGTAAATCAATATTCTCTTCCATGAAATATTCCTGATTAATGACAATACAGTCCTCCCAGTACTTAGAAAGTTAAACTGTTAACCACATCATCATTTCTCCGGTAGCTTATGGTCAACTATCGGCAAATGTGGGACGATTTTCGCAAATAATTTTCTCATTTCTATTTGTTTTACTAGAATGGTATACAAGAATGATCTTACCGAATACAGTTCATAAGTAATCATCCGGAAAAAAAGCAGTCATTTAAGAATAGTAGAGAGTCAACATGTTTGATCTCTCCATTATTACACGAAGTAAACGGGGATCCTGACATTTAATCACTGGCAGGGTCTACAAGACCTACACAATTTAATCCAACCTTCGGATAGATAAATCATTTTAATCCTTCAAGTTATTCTGTCACCCATGTATTTGCCCTGTCAACTACTCACGTGTAACCTTGACCATGTTATGTATATTTTTTAATGATAATGTTTGCCTATCCACTTCTTGTATTTCTTGCAATAAATTATATAAACTGAGTTATTTTGTTATTCGGTGTATTATCATACTCCAGTATTTTATACAATCTCTCCATCTTCTGTTGCTTGTCTACCGTTTAACATAAGCATATCTGAAATGTACGAATCTTAAATATAATTTGTATTCAACTTTCAATATACGATTGTTCTAAACCTGTCAACCTGACAGAACATTCACAAAGTTAAGTAGGATATGTATCTTATTATCATATTTTTTGATCATACTGAACGAGCTGAACAGGCGCTTAACCTTCATTGATATATCAGTATAAGGATTCGTTGAGATGGTAGTATTTTCACTGTAGAAATCACAAGTCAATCTAAGCTAGACTATCATTGAAAACCAAGAAGATGTCCCACACTCAGGCGAAAGGCCTGTTCAAAGAGTTATTAATTTGTGTTCATAATTCAATTTGCGAATTTGTTAGGATGATTATCCACAATTTGTCATACAGGTTGAAAGTAGTCATCTATTTGTTATATGATAATTGATAAAATATGAAAAGTTTTGTATATTGGCTTTTAAGTTTCATTAGAATGAATATAATTCTAATGTAAATAAATTTCCCTAATTATAATTAACTATATGAACTCATGATCAGTTTGTACAAACGTATAACCGTGGAAAAACGAATCTCTTGTCTCATTACTTCAAAACTAACATATGGATATGGACATAGGGTTAATGACCCCATCCCGTAGACCACTAACTAGCTAAAAAAAACGCTAACCAGAAAATTCATCATTTTTCACCAATGAAAGGATAATATGATGTCATGCACAACTTTTTCTGATTGGTAGATCGTAACCATTTTGTAAACCACATTCTATTAATCATATATGTGAATGAATGATATTTGGATCAAATGTTAAAGCGGAAGAAGCGTGTGAAAATTTTTGAATTTCATAATTTACATCACGAAATGATTATAGTCTGGCAACCGCTGAATTTTACGAAGCACTAAACAGTTGTTTCATCTTAGTATAAATCCCCTCAATGGTGTGCATCCACAATTGTACCCAGGATCTAATCCACGATTTTCAGGTCTTCTGTGAAACACTTAACCTATAGACCATTAAGTCAAAATCGAATAGTTTACACATCTCACTTTGATCAGTTACATAATAAGATGTAACAGCTGTTGAATGCATTGTAGTTTACAATCATTAGTTTGTGTTGTATGCTAAGAAGCAGAATGTTTTGATTTAGTAATAAAATACTTAATATATCAAAAATCAACTATTCAACTGATTGCTTACGACTTCGGCCAACTGATATCATTAATAACACAATAATTAAACAATAAAGTAAACAGTTTAGTTCAATAGTTTATATAGTGTTAACTGTAATGAATACGAATCATCAAGAGATAACTGAAAAAGTAATTTCTTAAACTGTGGTTCACATAGATTAACTCCTTAAAAGGAATAAACATGTAAAGGACAGGTAGGTATTCTTTTGACAAGTTGTTTAAGATGGTGTTTATTGACAACTCTTTTACGTAAATAAAAGAAAAACATTTTCATTGATAATTGATTGTTGCTTTTACACAGATACATATTATTTTATTGGTAAGTACTCCAATCTTTTCGTTAGAGATGGTAAAGATTAGGTATTGATTAGTTTCTTTTGGTAGTTATCCATCCTGAGCTTAACCTCTTAATATTTGTATTTAGTTACAGATACTTCAATAAAGATGAATAGTAGTAACCAGTGAAATCTAGGACAAACATTTCATTCATTTTATTTGGAACACTTCAGCTGAATGTACCCGGATCCCTGAAGTATGCTCAGCCGATTAGTTTCAATTAGGAAAAAATACGCGATCTAGATCCCACTGATAGATAGTGTCTATATCTACCTAAATTAATATTGAACTTTATGTCACATAGTTACCATTATTATCTTGAAGACAGTAAATACAAAGATTTTAACAAATTTCATTTCATTTCGCTGAGTTCTCATCAGCTGTTGCTTACAGATGGTACTATTTTAAAATCATAGTTATTCTACAAAGTTGACATACATAGTTACAAGTGAAATCAGTTAGAAGTAACTACGTACAATTATGGTGAAGTGAATATTCAAAGAGATTTGATATAACATCCAAGAGAAAATTCTAGAATACCAAGATGGCAACTAACAATCATTGAGCTAAACATTTATTGATTACTTAATGAAAAAGCTGATTAAGCTCAACTCATATTATTTTAAATTGCCCTTATCTTTACTCCATCACGATGTTTACATATTTAGTTTTAAACAACTTCACTTGTATGTTAACTTCCATGTACAATTTTGAATTGTTCTTTTAAACCGTTGGTTGTAAGCAGCATTTAATGAGAACCTAACAAAGTAAACTAGATTTATGTTGAACGACTTCAATTTTGTATTCTTTCTCTCTTCAAGATAATTTTTATTTCTAAATAGATGTATTATAATGAATTGACAGATATAAGTTTCTGAGTACAAAACTCTCAGATATCTTTATTTCTTCGTCTATCGGATTTTAAAAAAATGGTATTATGGTTTGTACTACTGATATCAACAGATATAAGTAGTATGTATTATCCATCGAAAGTGAAATGTCTGACAACAGAAGGTTAAGAAGATCACAGTAATGGGAATGAGAACAGAGAGTGATTGGTTTGGTAACGAAGGAACAGTCAATTCTAAGACCATTGATTGACTTTTTTTTCAAATGAAGATTTTACTGTATAGTTCTCAGGTTTTACTAATCGATTCTGTAATTTCATATTCAGCTACATTCAATTGTCCTCACTTGTATTCTCGTTCACTACAGTATGACCAAATAGATAAGTTGTCAAAAAGTGTAAATTACCATTACAAACATTCCTATGGTTAAAATAATTTGTAAAACGCAAGTAAACATGAAACTCCAAACAATCCACACGTAACTTACATTTATCTGTAAACATTAAATTCACAATGCATGTTCACATTATAAAGGGATGAATCAAAATGATTATTTCATTTTCATTTTACCGAATATATGAAATTTTAACCGATCATTTCTGAATAGTTACGATTCATGTTCTAAGAATATTCATCTTCTTTATACTACAATGCCGGTAATAAGTTTTCATTATATAACTGATGAATTTCATTTTAAAGAAACTACCCAGATACATTACAATTCCATGAAATCACCACTTGAACTTGATGTCATCGTGTCTATTATTGTAAACAACTGACATAATATTGTTGAGTAGGCTAGTATTTACATGAAGTGGTTATTAACAGAGGGTTAACAACACAATTGAAGATTGTTACAAAACGTACAATGCCAAAGATGCATTCATTGTATGAAATCCAAATAGATGAAATCAAATCTTAAACAGGACTAAGGAAGTATGAACTGTGAAAGGAAAGTTTTTCATCTACAAAGATGATGTGTCTACAATAAAGTTACAAAGAAGTTGGCTTACTAATTTATCAATCCCTTTATGCAATGTAATTGTTAAGAATATTGCATACTGTTTAGTGATCTCATTGTTGGTGGTCAATTCTTAAGAACAACTCTAAATTTCATATAAATACACATTCATCTTCATTGTTGAGTTGATTGACCATAACACTTCCGTGTTTATTTTGTTGTCTAGATTATCCAGTGTTGAGTGGAAAGTTATTGAAAGTATAATGATAAATTGGTGGTGAGTACTTCCATGTGGTTACTGTTGTCTATGAGAACTGCTCATCTGGGCTTTTACGTTACACTTACAATACCCCAAAAGATAAATCATTAGGTAGTTTTAACTGTAATATTATTAGAAACAAACATAAATAGTTTACTCACATGAAGCTAAATATAATAACAGTGATAATAGAACTAATTAGTGACAAATCGATTAGTTACGACTGAAATATATAAATTGTGTGCAGATTTCTTTGATATTATTTGGGAGCTGAAAGTGATAGATGAATGGTTGGACTCTCAAAAGGAATATCATCATCAGAAAAATACAGCATACTTGGAAGACGTCAAGATAATTGAAACTGATTATTATCATTTCTCACATTGGATACCAAAATAATGACGTTAAAGAATTTGGAATGTGTTTTCAATATTATCACCACTGGTGAAATCCTTAGATAATAAATCATATTTTCCTAATATCTTGCAACGACTTGCCTCAAAGACAACCAATGAAGAAAAGTAATAATAATATGAAGGAAATGTATATTTGATGGTGTCTAAAGGTACAGAAATAGTCGACTATTAAATGAATCATCTGGAGGAGAATAAATGTTTCATACCATACAATACCGCGATCTGATGATATTACGTGATTAAGTGCAATCATCTAGTTACTATCCTTTAAAACTAACATGATTAGAATCAATATTGAATGAATACAATACTATTTATTATTGAATGTAAATGAACTTATTTCATTAATTATATACACGTTAACTTACCTTTAATTGATGTAATCCCTGTTTGAATAATTAAAATTACATACCATAATAAAAACATGAATTGAGACATCTATATGAAATTTTGTTAATCAAAAGTAATAATCATACAGTTTTATAATAAGTTCACACCCTAAATGAGAATGCAATGGTTTTTACAATACAGCAGAACTTAAAAGAAAATAACCAATAAACAATAAATAGAATGTTTGTTTAAATAAAGATGTATGAAATATGACAGTACACATACTATTGATTGATTTAACTATTTTTTTAAAAATAACTTACTTAAGCCTGTTACTCCCAGTGTAGCATAGGCCACCGACCAGCATTCTCCAACCCACTATGTCCTGGACCTTCTTTTTCATTTCTATCCAATTGTTGTTCATCCTTCTCATGTCTGTCTCCATTTCTCAGCGTAATGCGTTCTTTGATCTTCCCCTCTTTCTTTGGCCTTGAGGATTCCATGTGAGGGCTTGCCTTGTGATGCAATTGGGTTCCTCCCTTAATGTGTGTCCTATTCACTTCCAGAGCTTCTTCGTCTTGATTTCTTCCTACGCTGAGATTCCAGAAATAAACTTTGTCTTATTTACTGTGTATAGTGGAAGCGTTGTAAAATTATCAAGAATCTTATTTTTGCAAAATATCAACTTTATTATATACAATTTACCATTAACATTTTGATTGAAAGTTATCTTGATAAAGAATAAATTTTCCTAAAATGTTAAAACCTTTGAGAAATTTCTGTTATGAAATATTCGAAACATTTTCTGTTGATTCACTGGGTACTGTTTACTTGAATAATAAAATTGATGATTAGGACTGCGATTGATCAGTCTCTTATTGGCATATGTGCAAACTGTGAGTAATGCGTCGATATTGCCTTAATTCACAAGCATTATAGGCAAAGATGGATGGTGGTTAGCAGTAGAATCCAGGACGTACTTGTGACATTAGGCGATTTCGAGGCAGTACTCACAGGGTACACATATACTATATTATCTTTATGCCTTTTAAATTGACTAATAATTCGAACCGTTTATACCATTTTCAACTAAACTCATCATAGTAGTTATTATTACACTCATTTGTTTTGAAAAATGGCGTTTAGCGTCGGTAAGTCAACAAAGTCACCGTATTAAGACATACTCAATGTCGACAAATTAACCTTATGGTGACATATATTCAGTGATTTTTTGTAACAACAAAAATAAAAACCACATTTTTTCTCTAACTTGTCACACTTTATTTGTAACCACATTTTTATTCAATACCTGTTGTTTTGCTGCATCACTTGTTAAAAAGACGATGATAATTGTTTCGATGAATGATATACGATTCTACTACCGCGTTGTTTAAAATATAGAACACTATCTACGCCGTTTGTTCTTCTGTTTTATTGGCCACCGTTTTAATTGAAGACTATAATAGTATTATAACGTCATTATAGGCCTTCCGACTCAACGTTGGACTTTTGGCGCGGATTACTATTGTATATTACTATTGGATTCCGTCTTCCTCATTACGTCATTGGTGCAGTCACTTGCAGAGGAACACCTGTCAATCAAGTGAACTTAGTTTGTGGTCGTAGTTCTCACGAGGCAGTTCACAAGTAACATTCATTCTATAGTAACTGTTAGTGTCTGTTTGTTTAATATACCTTTTGTATTGAAATGGTGGAGAAGATTTGTAGCTCAGGTGGATGATTTTGGTGGAGTTTTGTTCTCTGAGCTGGATGGTTTGGTCGTGGAGCTTTCATCGTTCTTCTGAACGACATCATCAGCACAAACTTCAGATAGAAGTGAAGTGTTTGAATTTCTCCATATGTGTCTCAAAGCTTGTTCTGTGCACCTCGACGTTGATTGGTTCTTATTGACCTTAAATTTGTCGTTGTTTACTTCTTTGTTTTGGTTGTGTCTCCCATTGTTTTGATTTTTGTTCTTATGTTTGTGCATGATTTTTCTGATTGGTTGATAAATTGGATTGATTTCAATATGCTTGTTGATTGCTAATTGACCTGAGTGCCAGGCTTCTAAAAATTCTCTGGTGTTTTTGGAGTTTCCTCTGTCTAAGATTTCCACATTTTTCCAATCGAATGAGTGTCCGCAGTTGTCCACGTGTATTGATATAAATGAAGAGATATCATACCGTTTGACTGCTAATTGATGTTCATGTAGGCGAAGGTGAAGAAAGCGTCCGCTTTGTCCGATGTAGTGTTTTTCGCAGTTGACACAAGGAATATCAGAAACAGCGATGAGACTGCTGAAAACCTTCGGAATAGGTGTGGCACACAAACCGACAAAATCACTACAATCAATCTTATGCAAACCAAAAGATGAAATAACAAAGGAAAACAAATCAAACATCATCTACAAAATAAATTGTGCCAACTGCGAAAAACACTACATCGGACAAAGCGGACGCTTTCTTCACCTTCGCCTACATGAACATCAATTAGCAGTCAAACGGTATGATATCTCTTCATTTATATCAATACACGTGGACAACTGCGGACACTCATTCGATTGGAAAAATGTGGAAATCTTAGACAGAGGAAACTCCAAAAACACCAGAGAATTTTTAGAAGCCTGGCACTCAGGTCAATTAGCAATCAACAAGCATATTGAAATCAATCCAATTTATCAACCAATCAGAAAAATCATGCACAAACATAAGAACAAAAATCAAAACAATGGGAGACACAACCAAAACAAAGAAGTAAACAACGACAAATTTAAGGTCAATAAGAACCAATCAACGTCGAGGTGCACAGAACAAGCTTTGAGACACATATGGAGAAATTCAAACACTTCACTTCTATCTGAAGTTTGTGCTGATGATGTCGTTCAGAAGAACGATGAAAGCTCCACGACCAAACCATCCAGCTCAGAGAACAAAACTCCACCAAAAAAAATACCTTTTGAATTGCTAACGGTATTTTGTTACCTTTGGTTTTACTAACGGACAGACATCTAGGTTACTTTACTATTATTTTTTTGGTATACCACTATTAACCTAGTGTATCAATATATTTTGTGTAAGCTCCTTTTGTTTGGGAACCACCACAACCTACAGTTGTTACTAAATAATGTTTTCTCGTGGTTATCGTGTGGTGGCATCGGACCCTAACCACACGACTTTTGAAGCTGAGCATATAATTATTGAAGAGATTTATATTCGACGACTGACACGAAATGTTAATAACAGAGAACACAGAAACATTCATTCCATCAGATGTCATTGATTAGCCTCGCACACGTGGTCATTCTGTATAACTTGTCCTTACTCACATTGAATATATCATTCCATCTTTAGCTTTGTTGTATTCTTTAGAAACTATGGACACTATGTTGCTGATTGTTACAATACGACGAGTCAGAATAGACAATGATGTAACTTCCACGTTAAATCTTATGAATCGGTCAGTCACATCATGACATATCTATAATTTCAGGGTTAGGTCCATCATCGTAATGATAATAACAAAGTGGAACATAATTCTGCAATCTCTATCTATTATAGAATGTTTCAGCATGTTTTTCTACCACTTGTTCATTTAGAAAACATCTCTAAACCTTGTCAGTCTAATTGAAGGTTTAGCGTTACGATCATGCACGCAGATCATCAGTATAAGCAGTTGAGCGAATCTCCTGCAAACTGAAAACACTGTCGAATTTACCGCAACACTGACAAAGGTTCATGCCATTATCATAGACATGGGTTTGGAACTGTATTCTTCTTGGTTACAACTTATGCTCTCCTTGATAATCGCATGAACAGCATTCACAGTTTGTAATCTCGTAAATATCTGTTTAACCGTACAACACCATGTCACCTAAATTTGTGGCACAACGGCTTTATCGAGTTCAACATCTTAATCACTCAAGTTCACATAAATCGATCTTTATATTATCTTGTAGTGACTCACATTTATCACGAGAACACGACTGGTTTAATAAAAACAATTATTATTATAACCAACTGTACCAGTGTTTGTTTTGTAGCGTGGAGTCGAGTTGAGATTAACTGTGAACACCGCTACCAGGAAACACGTGCCAGATAAATCAGAAGGCGTAAGAAGCTCGTTCAAAATGACTCCATAAAATCCCCGAGAAGCCAAATATCAGAAGACAGTTAATGGACCAAATCGAGGTTTATTAGCTGGCGATCTCGTGGCATAATTGTTTTTATTAAACCAGTCGTGTTCTCGTGATAAACGTGAGTCACTACAGTTTCAACATGCTTTTGTTTGACTGTGCTAATGACAGCTATTTTGTGCTTCCATTCTTATACTTACACTTTTGATTGTAACTTCGCGCGAATTCGGTTACGTTCTGTAACCAAGCTTGTGTCCTGGCACGCTCTCGGTATCCTTTCGATGCCACGAGATCGCCAGCTAATAAACCTCGACTTGGTCCATTAACTGCCTTCTGGTATTTGGCTTCTCGGAAATTTTATGGGTTTCTTTGGTTACGTTCAACCTACGCATTCTGATTTATTTGGCACGTGTTTCTTTGTAGTGGTGTTCATAGTTAACCTCAACTCGACACCACGCTACAATTTCAAACTCGATACCTTCAACTCATATGTATACAGCGTCGACCAGCATTCAACTCATTCGAACTACATTTTAATATGAACGTTGACTTTGTAATTTTGAGCAAAGATAATACCAATAGGCATCTTAATGCGACTTGTTAAAAATATCTCCGCTAAATCATTCTTCATTGTTATAATCCTGCTTTACTCGACGTATAAGTAATGTTCATGTGGATTCTCATTTTAAGTGTGTTAAGCATGCAAGAAAACATTTTGGAAATATTATGTGTTTCCCGATCAGTTACTGCCAACATCTTTTTGATTTGTCTTTCTGTCTACCAATGTCCTCTTTCCTTGGTAACCTCCAGAGCGCGACAATCTCACCCGACTTGGTATTAAACCAACGTAAAGTTAGGAGAGTGATGTAGTGGCGCTGGTTCCTAACTACACGGTTTTTGAAGCTAAACACAGAATTACTGGATAGATTTATGTCCAACTTATAATAGTGGACGCGGGAACACAGCACAGCCTCATAGACATGGTCGTTCTGCATAGCTTGTCGTTAATCATATTAAATATATTATTCTATCTTGATGCCAAACATATTCATCAAAAGCACTAGATGTTAAATTGCTGATTCTTACGATACGGCGAGTCAGCGTGAGATCTAAAAGATAAGGTGGTCATACCACGACAAACCTACAATTTTAGGATTTAGTGTATCAGAGTAAGACTAAAACCGGGCTAAGCCATAATTTCACAAATATATGAAATCGAGTTATAACACAAGCAGTGTCACAGGTATTCCAAGTTTGACAACGCCTCTATACGTAACATTTCTATAATTGAAGAATGCCAGCTCATTTAAATCAGAACTCGGAAATGAAGTGGTCGGAATATATAATTAGAAGACTATCGTGAAGCAGTTGATTTCAAATGGCTAACTGATGCAAGGGATGCGTAGTAGGGTGTGCTCACTTGTGATCTGGTGTGGATGCGTGACCAAACACCTTCAGCTAGATGTGACCGTGAAAATGTTGAAGACTTACAAAACCATTTAATTTAGGGATTAATTTACTGCTACAACACTGTGAAACAGTTGACGTTGGTAACGGAAAGCATCAGAACAAGAAAGACTAACAATAATAACAATACATAGATCCAACCTTGAACAGGTGTGAGGTCATTTCAGAAGTATCGAGCATAGCTTTACGTGGTAATTCAATAAAACGCAGAGATAGAGTAGATGGGTACTGTGATTCTTGCAGAATTTTTGAAAATATCGGAAAAAAGCTTAATCATTTGGAGGTTAATATAGGAATTTTAAGAAACGAAGAAGTGCTTGTCTAGAACTATAAATTAAAGAATTGCGTAATAGCTGAACAAAATTATAAGGGTTTACAGAATATTCAATTTCATTCCAGTGTGCCTTATGAACTGCTGCATATCGTCTTTTATATACATAAAATTCTCAAGCTGTAGGACCTCTTCTTAGAACGATTTCACAAGAATGCTGTGAAAATTGCTGACAAATGAACTTTTGGTATTGTATGATATTCAGATTCAGATTTGTGTAGTAAGGACAGAAGGCCTACGGCCTATGTTATTCCTTTTCTAGTATGCTTCTGTGAGTGTCCAGTCTTCTCTTGAAAGAGTCAATTGAAGGTGCGGATACCACTGCTTCAGGCAACAGGTTCCAAGTATTGATGACTCGGTGTGAAAACCTGTATGCCACGGGTATTTTGTTCGTTCTTGGCTTTTCTACTCGCCTGCTATGTCCTCTGAGGTGTCCCGATCTAGTGGGAAGAAAGAGAGAGAATAAGTTAGGTCCGAAATCATTTCTCAGTATTCTGTACATCAATATTAGATCTCCCCTTAGTCTGCGATAGGACAGAGTAAAGAGGTTCAGTTTTTCAAGCCGCTCTTCATATGATAAACCCCGGAGTTCCGGAATTGCACGCGTAGCTGCCCTCTGTACCTTTTCTAGTATGTCTGAGTCACCTTTTAAACAGGGGCTTGCAGCCTGAACACAGTTCTCTTACTTAGTTCTCACTAAGGATGTGTATAATGTGGTGAACATGGTAGTATCAAGCTTAGTGAATGTCCTTTTTAAAGCCCAGAGGGTTCGAAACCCCTTAACTGCGACCTCCCGGCAATGGGCCGTCGTCTTAAGATCACTGCTCACTGTCACCCCTAGGTCCTTATGAGACCGGACTACGGGTAATGACACATCCCCTATGTTGTACGTATTAACCTTTGAATCCCCCAAGTGCATGTAGACACACTTTTCCGAGTTGATAGGCATTAGCCACTCTTTAGACCAGTTTATTATATTATTTAAGTCCGCCTGAAGAGTAAATGCGTCTGTGTCTCCAGTTATTACTCGCCAAATTTTTACATCGTCAGCGTATAATAACATTGGAGACTGTACTATACTTGTAAGATCATTAACGTACATTATAAAAAATAAAGGACCTAGGACGGAACCTTGGGGTACTCCACTAAGTACTGGTCTCCAGATGGAGCACTTGGAATTTATTCTTACTTTTTGCCTACGACCTACTAGGAAATCCTTAATCCATTTTAAAAGAGGTCCGGCAATACCAAGGTTTGCCAACTTCAATAGCAGTCTATTAGTTGGCACCTTGTCAAAAGCCTTGCTAAAGTCTATGTAGACAACATCCACTGAGTTTCCGTTGTCTAGCGCATTAATCCAGAGCTCCCTAGCTATAAGGAGGTTCGTTGTACAGGATAGACCCTTTCTAAAACCATGTTGTGCCATGTTCAGCAAGTTATTGGTTTCCATAAATGCTGTTATGGTCCGTTTGATTATCCTTTCCAGTATTTTAATTACAACACTGGTGAGGCTTACGGGTCTGTAATTTGATGGAACTTGTCGTAGACCAGTTTTATGTGTGGGAGTGACGATTGCGTCCTTCCAGTCCATAGGTAACACACCTTGGTCAAGTGACATTTTGAATATCACAGTCAGTGGGGCTGCGATATATTCGGCAATATGTCTCAAGATTTTAGGGTGTAGTTCATCTGGTCCTGTTGACTTCTCCATGTTTAGGGTGCTAAGAGCCTTAAGCACATCGTTTTGGTCGAAGTCCACGGTGAGCAGCTGGTTTGTTGACTCTGTAATTGGGTCTGGTTCTTTCTCTAGAGGAGGTTCCTGAGTGAAAACTGCCCCAAAGTAGTCAGCCATAATCTCAGCTTTTTCCTGATCTTCCTCTATCATTTCAGATTCACTTCCTACTTTAATTAGGTTGGGAATCCAGTGATGAGTCCTTGTTCTGTAGTTTATGTACGAGAATATCCTCTTGGGCTGCTTGAGTGCAGATTCTGCCAGCTGCATTTCGTATTTTCTTTGCGCTTCCCGAATTTTAGTTATACACACGTTTCTTATCGATCTGTAGTGTTCCATCGTACCTGCTGTGCCAAGGCGGATGGCAACATCCCAGCATTTCTTCTTTTGTCTTAGTAAGCGTCGAATATCCCGCCCTAACCAGGGATGCCCGTGCTTCTTTTTCATTGAGACAGTCCAGGGTATATATGGTTGAGTTACCCGATTGTATAACTGTCTGAATAGAGTCCATGCCTCTTGTACTGATGCCTTTGAGTCAATTTCCCAGTTCTCAGCCGATGCTGCGGAGTCAATTGCCTGCATATCTGCCTTCCATATGTTAGGACGGGCCGGCGCAATTGTTTGAGAAGCAATTTCAGCCATGAATTTGAATAAGATGACTGCATGGTCACTTTGTAGAATTATGGTCTACTACGATATTAGTACTGCTCTAATAATAGACCTAATCCTAAATTTGTAGATTCGTCATGATATAACTGCCTAATCTATAAGATCTTACGTGGAAGTCACACCATCGACTACGCCAACTCACTGTATCGTATCAATTACCAATACATGATGTATAAGAAGGTTAAGTTTAGAGAAAGAACAATATATTTAATATGAATAGAGACCACGCCTGCATGGCCGAGCCATGCCACTCGATCAACCCCAGTCCATTCAATTCATTGTTCGCGCCTTCTTCATTGTTAGGTATTTCTCGGCGTTAAATATTGAATATTTATTTTCTGAGTAGTCTCGTGTTCACAGCTTTGTGGATTGTGTGGCTATTGTCCAATGCCACTACACTACTCTCCCACCAGAATCAACGTGATGTTGGTTCGATACCAAATTGGATGGGATCGTCGTGCGCCGAAGGTTACCAAGACTAGGAAGAATCCCCCGGGTAATGATAAGCTGAAAGATAATTCAAAAAGAAGGCGGCAGCATCTGGTCGGGAAATACATGTAATAATTTTTTTTTAAAAAAAATCTGCCTTCATGCTTAACACACTTAAAATGACAATTTGGGTGAAGATTATTTGAGCTATAAAAAAAATGGGATTACAGTAATAATAATAAAACAATGCGTGTTAATAGCCGTTGGTTAATAACTTGACGTATAGGTAGTAAGTATTTTGTGTTTAGAAATATTAAAATAATGAATATTGTAGAAATGTTAATATTGGTATTAGTTTTGGTTCAAATTATGAAATCAGATAACGATTATGCCGGTAAGTTGTCCATAAGAGTTGATTTCCAATTGCATCTGTATCAGTAGGCTAACTGAAGGAACAAAAGTATTACCATGGTAAAGAATTCCAACTAGTGTTCCAGTTAGTTTGATACGGTTTATTTAGTTACGGGGAGATTTTCTCAACCTCATTTTTACTTGACCGTGATAGAATTTGGTAATACTACTAATACACATGAATGGTTACCAAAATAAAATTTAAATACGTGAGTGATGATTATATGAATTTTGGACAGATAGCTAGGAACAAATCGTTAAACATGAGCGTATTCGTAAGAGACATGCTCTAGACTCAATGTTCTGATCTGTGGCAGACTATTTACTTGTATTTATACTTGCCGGCTGATTGGACATACAAGTTAGTTGCAAGTATGCAGTTTATCATAAGGCGGAACACGATTTAATTGAGATATAGTGGTTACAAGTTATTAAAATCAGTTAGACCTGTGTCATATTACGAAGTGATGTGGTGCTGCAAAATGTATTTAGCTAAATAAGTTTTTACAAGATGATTAATAGTGAGTGATGCTCATGTGATTATCAGGGAGAACATAAGTTGTAACCAGGGGGAGTACACTCCCAACTCATGTCTATGATAATGGCTTGAACCTTAGTCAGTGTTGGGGTAAATTCGACATTGATGTTTTTAGTTTGCAGGAGATTTGCTCGACTGCTTATACTGATTATTTGCATGCATGATTGTGTCGCTAAACCATCAATTAGACTGACAAGGTTTTGAGATATTTACTGAATGAGCAACTGATAGAGAAACATACTGTAATCATCTGTGATGGGTGAAGATACCAAGAAAACAACACCATGTAATGGTAATTATAAGTCAATTTGTTGACCAATTTCGTTAATAGTTTCATTAATTTTATCAGTCATATTACGTGATTGTCAAGTTATGACAATGCTCTATGACGATATCCTGAAACTATTACGTTTAGCTAGTTATAGTGTTGATTGAGGATTAGTCAGTAGAAAAATAGGTATTGTTGATTTAGGTGATTCGAAATTATCAGAAATTTATAACGTTAAAGAATCCGAGACGCCTAATTTAATTATAAATTTTAATTCAGAAATATTCGTTTAGTGTTAATTCTAGTAGGCTACGGAGTTTTGGTTTTAAACATTTGTTTAGCCAACAGCTACCTGGGGATTTAGTTACTTTACTAGTGCAGTTGATAGTACCTAAATTTTTAATCTTATTATCTAAACTATGTTCGCATTTTAGGCTGCTAATATGACAAACCAATCCATAAACCCAAATACGATTAGCAACAACGACTATGATGGGTTTATTGATTAATGTTAAAGGCGATCCAGATGATTTCTAAATTTAGAAGAAATGGAGATATAGTGTAACGTATGTATGAGCCAGGTTAACATGCAGGTTGTTGACGTATATGACGACTTAAAAATAATGAACATGACCAGAAAATAGTTTTAAAGTTTAGACTGCTTGTGAAACTTCAGGCAGGAATATGATGTGTTATAAACATTCCATAAGAAGTTACTGCATTTAGCCTAGGGACACTTACAAATATATAGCAAAAGGAACCGGAAAACATATACATGTTAAGTAAAAAAAAATCATTTAGTAAAATAGTTGAACTCGCCTGGATTATTTTTGAAAATTAGATTATTCAGTGGACGACATATATAACGCCATTCGTGAGGAGTAGTAATGATCCAAAAGCATCCAGAATAAAACATACAGTATGGCAATCACTTCCAGGGTGCTTGATGCTGTTGAGGTCTTTGGGACTCGCTCTGATCAGAACAACTGAATGAATCCAGATAATTGTGTGTGCCATCTAAAATGAACTTATGATTGCAGAAAACTTATAGCTGGAACTCACCGTATGTTTTTGGAGTAGTCATCCTCGTTGTTTGGCAATGGAACTCGAGAATATGAAATTAGGCAGGCAGTGGTCAGAAGAAAAGATATTACAGGATAGTGCATCGTTTACAACAGGATGAGGTGTTAAGTGAAGGAACATTGAGAATTAGATCCAGATAACTATTTAGTCCTTGATCGCATTGTTAGTCAATGTATATTTACGCTATTTACAGGTCATATTTGCTAGAGCTTGATGTTTAAACATGACTATGTCGCTGAAGCATGTAAATGCTATTACAGCTTGTTAACAAATCATCAAAGCTAATTAGTTAATATAGACGACCAGTTTTTATTATCGATTGAGCTAGTTTGTCACGAGGACTAATCAATATAACATTACGATAATGCATGTGAGCATTAATCAGAGGACTATTGGAATACAGGGTTAACATAAATATAAAATCGATCGAGAAAGTTGAAGTGGAAATAAGGATTAATAATAATAGGTTGCGTTTCTTTAGTTGGGCTCACCAATGTAGAATTATGGTCTACTACGATATTAGTACTGCTCTAATAATAGACCTAATCCTAAATTTGTAGATTCGTCATGATATAACTGCCTAATCTATAAGATCTTACGTGGAAGTCACACCATCGACTACGCCAACTCACTGTATCGTATCAATTACCAATACATGATGTATAAGAAGGTTAAGTTTAGAGAAAGAACAATATATTTAATATGAATAGAGACCACGCCTGCATGGCCGAGCCATGCCACTCGATCAACCCCAGTCCATTCAATTCATTGTTCGCGCCTTCTTCATTGTTAGGTATTTCTCGGCGTTAAATATTGAATATTTATTTTCTGAGTAGTCTCGTGTTCACAGCTTTGTGGATTGTGTGGCTATTGTCCAATGCCACTACAACTTCTCCCAAGTGGTGGGAGAAAAGCCATTTGACCAACGTCCTCACCGTGTGTGAAGACTAAATCTAAAAGAGAGGAAGAGTTTCTTAAGTCGTATCTTGTGGGATCTCTAATGTGTTGGAATAATGCTAGTCCAATCGAGGTTTCTAACAGTTTGGAGTCGAACGACGATATAGATGACTCTACTTCTAAGTTAACCCAGTTTATATATGGTGCATTAAAGTCGCCTACTACAAGGCTTTTACCGTTGTTACACCAGGACTTAAGTTTACTGAGGAGAAAATCGTCTGCTACACATTCTGGACTGCGATAAACTACAACTAATTCAATATCTTGTCTTCGGCATTTCAACTTACATCTCACCAGTTCACATGTCCCTGAAACATGTGCTACTGTCTCAGCTAATCTTATGGTTAGGGTACTTTTCGTGTACACAATAACCCCGCCTCCCCTTCGGTTTAATCTATCAGCCCTACTGGTTATGAAACCAGCCAATTGGATTTCACTATCTAATACTTCTGACGTTAGCCAAGTTTCCGAGACAGCGATAACGTCCGGTTTTTCTTTATCCACCACTGACTTCAGCTCCGCCATTTTATTTAGTAGGCTGCGAGCATTTGTGTAGCACACTTTTAAGTCTGTGGAGAGCTTTCCCTTGCCACCCAGAGTGGCTTGGGGATCGTTTTGCTCCGAACTTTTACAATCTGAAAACCCTTAAGAACGAGGTTTCTTTCACCGTTTCGGCGACGCTCGTTTATTTCCGCTTCTGCAGCCCTTCTCTTAATACGATCAGCTAGGCTGAGGTCCTCACGGACATATATTCCAGACCCAATCAGTTTACGTGAACTACTTAGAACCAGGTTCCTTTCTTCCACCGTGTTGAATGTAACCTTTAGGAGGCGGTTTTTCTGAGGACTTTCGGAATCCACCTTTTTTCCTATTCTATAAAGCTTACAAATACTAACTCCTGAAACTGTATCTGGGAGTAGTTTACTTAATGATGTCTTAATATGATTGAGATCATGTTCAAATCTTGCCTTTGGTTCAGTGTCTGAAGATTCTCTTATCTTATGAAAAATGACTGATCTCTCAGAGAGATCTGTCTTTTCACGCGGTGAGGAATTTTCTTCTGATAAAGTCCCTTCCAATGTCTTGCTGACCAGCTGCGTTTTGCCTACAGCCTTTTTCTTCTTATTTTTTTTTCTTCTTACCGGAGTCCATTTGTCACCACTCAGAACAGCCACACCTGGACTATGTGGAACGGTGACAGTTTTATCCGGATCTTCGATTTCGACTAGAGGTGTATGACTGCCGATGTCAATATCAGGCGACACTTCATTTCTCGTTAATGTCAACGGAGATTTCACGTTCCCGTCAACCGCAGTCAGGTTTTTAATGGGTCCAGTAGCAGCACTTACTACACTGACACATTCTTCATCGTCAGTACTCCTGTTGTCAGTGCTTCCGCCATCGTTTTTCTTGCAGGCCAAAGCCAATAAGCCCATAGCCTCCTGTATTAGTACCTTTTTATCCGTACAGCAAAACACACAAAGCCAATGCGAGTTAGGCTTCGAGCATCTTTTGTAAGCCGTCGGACTTAGTCGTGTACACATTTTGTGATACCACTTTTTACAGTCGTCACACTGCATTCCCTCCTCAACGGAGAACAAACAATTTGGTTGCCCACATTTGTGAGTCTTACCAACCATTGTAATTCGATTAAAAGGTTTAAAAAACAAAAAACGATAACAATGTGAACACAAGTCTTAGTCAAGGACTAAAAACAGGTACCCAGGACAAAATGTAGCAAAAAATTTCAAACTTTAACCAGAGAACTCTTAGTTAAAGTAGACCAAGAATGCTTTTTAGTGCGATAAGTACCAAAAGCAAGTATAATCACAACAAGTACAAAATTCACTGCCCTTTTTGAAATTCGCGCGAAATAGAAGGCTTGCGGTGTAACACGCATAAAAATGAGCAAACAGTTTTCAGAAGGATATTCTTCACTGCGTGAAGATGTTAGAACTTTCATCGTAAATTTACATATCCACATTAAAGAGCAAAATGTCGTGGAGATTGAAAATGACACTCAAGTTAAGTGAGTTACAATTAATTGATAAATAAAATATAGGTTTCCCAAACTAACGGAGCAGTATTTCATGACTACCAGATGGCCAAGCGTAGATATCATTAAACAAATTGTTGACGGTAATATCATTTTTTGTCTTACTCAACGTTTGCAGATCCACTTTTTCTCATGCTGTATAACGAACTCTATTATCGACACATTTACGCTCACGTGAGCACAGGTTTAACAGTTGAAGATAGGATTCAGTCATATTTAAACTATACTAGTTTATTTAATGCACTTTTAGGTAAGTGAGATCTTATACGTCAGTAATTTAAAGACTTTGAAATTGCACTAATCATTACTAGTTATGGATCAGTGTCAACAACTGAACATAGCGTTGTACATATGCCTATATGTCAAGAGCGAAAGTGGCTTGAGGTTATCTAAAATACATTAAGATCCGTCAAGATTTTAACATAATCATGCTAGGTTGGATATACACTTCTGTAACACTAAATTAGGGCGATACTATGATTTATGGACGAACCATTCCGATATAAGATAACGAGTCATAAATTTTGGCGCGAAATTCGTCCACACATTCGGCTAAATAGAGTTTTGGCATTATAGCTGACGTCAGTTCGTGATGAAAACCGTAATTCTGGTCTTTAGCCCTAACTATTAACTGTAAATGAGAACTCCAATTTCTCTATAATCCTCATTTACTCCTTATCAGTAGGTGTCCTCTCTCAAGACCACTTCAGCGTCGCTCTAAGGTCGTCCAAAAATTATAGTTTCACCCTAATTAGCATTAGGTCGTATTAATCCTACCCAACATCAGGACTTACAATTTCCAAAAAATATTTGTGTTCTGCCGTCACTCCCCAAAAGATAGCTAACACCATGATTATATCGAGGAAGTGATGCTTCTGTCATATCAAATAGTTATATCGATGAATTAGATAAACTTTGCTCGTGTTACATTGGCCTTCATACTTTTCATGATAGAGAAGTAGCCTATTTGTACAGTTGCACAGCAAACGTAAAAGCAAAACTACTGCGTTGGCGTTCTGTTAAGAAGCAATGACTTAAAAATCACCAGTATTTGAAGTTTAGATATAAAGTGACCTCATGATTCATTATAAAGCTAATGACTGTATCCCTTATCTAGTTAAATATACCTCTAATATTGGTTGTTTTCCATATAACGGAGTGGCACTAGTAGTGAGTGGGGTAAATCCATTAAATATCAGAATGAACACTCAATACACTAGATACTTGCCTGCGTGTATACGACTTAACATTTGAAAAACATTATATACGATAATTTGTTGACACAAATTACAAGCAGTCAATACAGTTAAGTCCAGAGTAGGTCATTCTTTTAGTACCATAGTACTTTAAACTATACCCTTTTAATACTCCTGTTGCTATTGTGATAACGCTTTTCATCGTTGTGTTTTTTGAACCATTGATATCTAGTGTTGTGACACACTTCTTGACTGTCCATGATTATTAAATTAATCATCAAGCGTTTTCGTCCTATTGGTTTTATTTTGGTATTAATGATTATTTATCTATCTGTAGTTGAAATTTCTTTAATATGGGCAAATAGTCTCCTGTATGTAACGACTCGAGTCAAATTTATTGCACACTGGAACTTGAAAAAATGAGATTTTTGCGTGAGATGTCCCTATTAGTAAATTGTAATAGACAAACCAAACCATTATACCAGAGTAGTAGTAATCAGTAAAACCCTCTACTTTGTATGTCAAGGAAATGGCATTTAGCTCATATGTGTTTTCCGGAGGAGTTCCGTTGATATTGATCTATCAATGTTTTTTCATACTAGCAACGCAAGTTTTATTCAACTTACCAATAGTCAGTTTTTATACTAAAAACCCCGATTGACTACTTGTATGGTTGATATCAATAGGTAGGATTTTGTACGATTGGGAGTGTAAAGAAAGCAGCATAGATCGTATGACTTGATATTCCCCTTTTGTACTCGTAACTGTTCTTGTTTCTCTGTATACGACATATGTGTTTTCGGTAGTTGGTGAATCTCAGCTTGTCTTTTTGGTTCATATTAATATACATTATAATATTTCATTACAGTTGCTGAGCAACCAGTTAATTTGGTTCTCCCTAATCAGTGGTTGTGGGATATAATAGACGAGTTTCTTTACCAGTTTCAAAAGTTCTGCAGTTTCCGCAGTCGGTTAAAACTCAAGCCTGAAGATGAAGCTCAACTTTTAAAGAATCCAAAAATATGGAGCATACATAGCGTTTTGAATGTTCTATACTCTTTAGTTGCCAAGTCAAACATCAATGAGCTACTAAGCTATTATGCTCAGCAAGGTTAGTTACATTTTTCTGTACGTTTCTACCAGACAGAAACGCTTATTTTTTCGTAAAACTTATGTGGACTTCGTATTGTTTAGGGTTTTTCTTGTGATTCCTAAGGGACTTCATCATCATAGTTTCGCTGCTGAAAGCGAGTATTTATTTGCAGTGAACAGGCTCTTGAAACTAAGCGAAATATCAATGGGTGGTTAAATCCCATTAAATATACTACGTAATCAGAAGCTAAAATATGTTAGTAGCCTAAATTGTTTAGACTTCACCAAGATACAATATTGAGAAGCGGAAAAGTATTTGTCGAATACAATCCAGTCACTCTGTAAATCCCTTTCTCTGACATTTGAATAGATATGATGCACAAGAAGTCAAGTTTGATTGATAGTTAAATCTTAATTCTGTGGGTTAGTTAGTGGTTATTAGTCAATCTAGAATGCAACTAGTTCTATCTTTTTCAGCCATATTTATATTTTAAAGTCTTGTCTTTCAGTATTTTATCTAGCTACTTTCTGTTTAAAATATAGTTTTTATTATTTATCATTATATAATATTCCTACGTTATAACATGTAAACAACTTACGTCATTGATGCTTAACGTAAAATGTACTATAACCCTATGAAAAACTATTGCGCCACGTATGACGTTCTTGTTGAGAGCCCCCAAGAGTTTCTCGATTTTATTTTATTATTATAACACATAGATATTGGTACAAGAAGGCACCAAATACATGTGCGCCACACAAATCTTATTCCATATGTGTGAGGGCTGTGATACTGCCCGGGTGCCCAAACCAAAGCAGGTGGTTTTCTTAGGGGGCCACTCCCCGAGCCTTTGACCTAAAGGTCTGACCCACAAGGCAGTGGAGCATCGTAAGGAGATGCAGTCCCATGGTAGCCGGTGACCAACGATTGGTTCATACGCCATTTGTTCCCGTAGGATACTGGAGCCCGTTTGCACCATCAGTTTGGGAATCCGGTTAAAGCGCCGGACATTCGCTTTTCGTCCTCTCATTTTTGTAAATAACACCCCCGCCACGAGTAGGCAATGAGTAGGACTTCCCTGGCAGAGGCTATATACGCGTGGCCGTGTGAGAGCATTTCGAGAGGGAGAGCGGACTTTCCCCACTCTTGGCCGTACCAGGGCATTTGGGGGCAAATCATCTCACCCAATCAGTATCAAATAAAAAATATCTAGAAAAACTAGGGATTGTGTGTTGTAATTTGATTGAAAAACTGCTTATTTTACTATAAAATTCAGGGTGTTTCTTCAAGCTTATAAGAGGTAAAGGCAACCTGTAAACCTATAAAGATGCTCATTTTCTTTACATAGGTGAACCTTAAAGTAAAGCTTCCATTCTTCACTCATTTCCTCTACTATTTGAGGCTCAATTGTAAGAAGTTAATGTCAGGCGTCCGAGCAACACATATCATTTCTGCACACTGTTTTTGTTGTTTGTTTTAAATTTAAGGCGACCCGGATGACATTGCAGATGATTTCGGTCGTTGCGTACTCTACAAAATGCTCGGGTTCTTCAGTCTTATTGGACTTTGTCGATTACATTGTTTACTAGGTGATTATTATACAGCTATTAAAGTTTTGGAAAATATTAAATTCAATCGTCTTGTAAGTTCTTTTTTCTCAATTACTATTGTCATAAATTCCAACTTCTGTATCCGCACCCATCAATAGAATTACTGATTTGAGTCCATTAATAAGAATATCTGCTTTACTCTTAATATTCCCAACCACCACTTTACCTCTATAAAATCAATATCACCGCCAATAACGACTGCATATCTCGATTCCCATTGGTCCACACAGCTCTGGTTTTTATCCTAAATTGCAAGTGAGAACACGAAAATAGCCAGCCGAATTATTCTCAAAATTTATCTTTTTTCTACTCATTGTATTACTGTGTGACTCAAAAACTCATGATTAGTTACATCAATTACAGGACCACAATGCATCGGAAGTAATAAATTACAATATTTACCTGAATAAGTCATTTGTAGTAGAAAACTGAGTGATAGGTATATTATTAATTAACTGTAAACTATGAATAATTAACGATATGTGACTTTACTTATAATTATTTTAGTATAAAAATATTACTGTAGCCAAAATATCTGGTAAACATACGATAAAAAATATAATCTATCGTTGGATAGTCCTCATCGTTCCACCCTTTTTCACATCCTTCCAAATCTTACAACTTTCTACTCCATCAGATACAATTGTTTGTCAGTTAATCCTTAAGAATATTTCTTCCGGTTGACTGTACTTGGTGATTTGGATATTTGACTAAAATTATCTACTTACTTATCTGTATATCGACCAACACTTTTGATCTCTATCACTTTGTCAATTTTTATCATCTATTAACTCAAATTTTGCGGCTTCTAAGAGTTATTTGTGCTTATTCAAACTCTTGTCGTCAATTATTTTGACATCACTAAACTCACTTGTTCGACGTAATAATTCTTTATTTGCAGTTACGTTTAATGGCCAAGGCATTTAGCTTTATATCATCAGATCGCATATTTGAACCCTGCCCTCGGTTAGTGTTAAGTAGCTCTTAAATCAAAAGTATCACACGAATTTGATGATATCAACCTTTGCTCAAGTTTACCATTGTCTCATTTGAATCGACTGCACATTTATTTGTACACCATAGATGTAACATTGATTTAGTTTGCAGGGAAGACTAGAATTTAACAAAAGTTTGAAGCAAGTCACTAAACTCTTTATTCCATACATTTCCGTATATATATATATATATATATATATATATATATAACTTGGTTATTGCTTGTTATTTATTATAGACCACTCAAAGATATATTACTTGAAATCTGGAATTACCCACCTTACTTAAACCTGTTATCCCTCTTGGAACATGCTTCCGATCAGGGATCTCCAACCAACTCTGTCCTAGACTCTCCTTTCTGTCTGTCGACAAGTGTCTTTCACGGCTTTAATGTTTACTTCCAATTCCCGGCTCCTGATACCAACAGTAATCCTAGACAGGTGCTCCGGGTCGAGTTGATAGCTTACGTTCTATGTATGAAATTATGTATGTTTTCTTTATTTACCTAATACCAACATGCTTGCTTGTTTGCGTTTTGCTCATCTCACTTACTGTAAATATGTGTATCCATTATCATATTGTTAGGAAATGTATCATGAAGTACCTACTTGTCATATTACAACTGGTTATTATGTTGGATTTTCTTATATGATGATGCGCTCGTATCATAATGCTGTATCTACATTATTAGCCACATTGTCATATAAATCACGTGCAATAGGTCTTATATCTCAACGTGCTGATCTAAAAGAATATGTTAATAAACAGGCGGATCAAATGATGTCTTTGTTAGCTATCTGTGTAACTATGATTCCCACTTCGGTTGATTACAATATTGATTTGGATAAACGAGAGAAATTCACGGAGACGCTTAATCGATTGCAACAGTTGTAAGTATATTTGTGTATTTGAGTAGCGCATATATATATATATATATATATATATATATATATATATATATATATATACTTCGACTTATATCGCATTAGCTTAGCTAAATTTTGCAAACTGACCATTGTCCTATTGCACGGTTTTTATAATATCACACTTACCAGTAATCATAACATTTGTATTTTGGCTGGGATATTGCCCATGGGTCCAAATCAAAGTGGATAACTTTTTAGGGAGCGATTCTTCAGACCTTTGACCTACAGATCTAATCCACAAGGCAGTTGAGTGACGTCAGGATATGTTTTCCCATGGTATCCGACGATCTAATCAAGTTCATACTCTATTCCTGAGACCTATTTACTCTATTTGTTTGGAGTCATTGTTTTCAAATTCCTGTAAGTGCTCTCCGTATCTATCAACTCAGGTTACTCACCGGATATTCAATTTTCATCATCTCACTTTCGCAAAAATAATTGCACAGCTTATTGGCAGTGAGAAATGCTTACCTCATGGCCGATAGATTAATGGGATCGAATCAGTAGTACGATCAACTTAGTACCTGTAGTCACGATACAACGTCAACTATGGTAATTCACATATACTTTGTGATTATCTACTTGACTAATTATGTTTCTAATTTACCGGTAGATCTATTATTCAAAAATTATCCTTACTGTTAACGGTGTCTTAGCGACACATTTTCCCATGCTTCTAAAATTATCAAATGAATAATGTAGTTACTTTTAATAATTTTTGAAGATGAAATGTTTGACAAGTTTTAAATTAATGTCTTTAAAATATTATGTTCTATATCTATTTTATGTGGCATTGTACTGCAGTAATGCAATGTATTTAGTAACTATCCCGTCTTATTCACAGTAGACATTATTTTAAGGTTGAACTCCCCCAGTTTAGCGTTACAAATACCCAAAAAATAAACTGAGTCATGTTAGTAGATTCAGAGTATCTGGTTGAGGTCTATGTGGTTATCGTAATCAATTGATTGGAGATGTTGAATGACAAGTTTCAGAATCGGTTACAATAGTGCAGATTCATTCCCTCTTTGTCTTCCCTTAGATCATAAATCTTAAAATATCCAAATACCTCTTATTCTTAATGTAATCTTTCTCGAATCATATTCCCATGCTTAATCTTCTTTGCCATCAATAGCATCACAGTTGTTTTACCAACTACTTTGATATTCATCTTAATAATCTCATACTAATGTGATAGTAATAATAATAATAATAATAATAATAATAATAATAATAATAATAATAATAATATGTAATATGTAATATGTAATATCAACTCGAACTGATTTACATATGTTGTGGGTTTTATGTCAATTTTGGATGACTGGATTTGAAATGCAGTAGATAACATCGCCGACAATACCATCTTCAACTACATAGTTATCTCCAATTAATATTTTAGTACGTAGTCTATCGTTGCCTTCGTTTATCTCGTGGCTGTAAGATATATATTAACTCATTCACTAGGTACTTGAGAATAAGTCTAATAATACTATCTGGTTGCCCAAACCAAATTAGGTAAAGCGGGGTTCGAGGCTAGAGGTCGAACGCCTTAATTACTAAGCTACCGCTTCATTGTACGGGATATAGAAGTAGTGTGTTCAAAAATCAAGAAAAATTTTTGTGTTACAACTAAATTGTGCAGAGCAAAATGTTATTTGTGAAGATTAGTACTTTCCTGTTGTTAAAGCTATGTATGTTAGGTTTAATTCTTAGTTTGTAGATTTTACGCTAAAATTTAGATTCACCTAATTATTAAGTTTTAAATTGCGTTGAAATTCCCATCTGTTATTCTACTGTTTGGTACTAACAGCAAATGTTTCAATCGTTGCAGTTCACTATTTTGTTGTCTCTAATTTACTGGAGTTCAATCCGTGTCGGGTGGAAACAGTTATCCACTTCAGACTATGGATGAAGGATCGTGCAGGATTATGGATCGATTGAAGTTAGACATTAACACCGTTGGATGCCGGCTCAGTGGTCTGGAGATCAAGCGTTCGCGCGCAAGACCGACGGTCCTGGGTTTGAGCCCCACGTGCAGGATCGTGGATGTGCACTACTAAGAAGTGCCATACTAGGACAGGACGGTCGTCCAGTACTTCCAGGTTTTCAATGGTGGTCTAGTTTAGATCGACTCACCAATTCAACCATTACAATTATTGCAATCTCCACAAATCCCCATTCTGATTTATGTCAATTCCAAAGTATAACCAAATAGCACACTGTATATTTCCGAAGTCATGATATCATATCGTTCCTTATAAATAATTCCATTATAATATCGCTACATTCTAATGGTATTTTTAATTACTACTGTTCATAGCCTTCTGGACTCACTAGTTTAGTGGGTAACGTGTTGCTGTTTGAAGCGAATAGTTCTTGGTTCAAGTCTCGGTTTAGGCATCAACACTTGAATGCAGTTACATACAACTGAAATGTTCTAAACAGTATATAACGCGCATCCTGGCTTCCACTGCCTAGCTTTCGTATTAATTACTGTTGTTATTTTGTAGAGATGAAGCCGAATTCGCTAGTTCATTTGATCTTGGCTGCCCAAAATTTATCTCACCAGAAACTCCGTATTACGCCAAAGCTTTACCAATAAGTGATTCAATCTCTCCTTTGGAACCACAACGTCAACAAACTGATTTATTCAAAACAGAAATTATTCAACAAATTGAACTATTACGTCTTCGTTCATATCTTAAGCTTTATACAAATATTTCTGCATCGAAATTGGCTAATTTCATGAGTTTAGTGAGTCTTTTATGTATAATTTTCAGATTGTGAAACTTATCCGCTGTCAGTTGTAGGATTCCGTGTGCTTACAGATGATACTTCTCATTAGACCCCTATACTGTCGTAAACAGAGTCTCAGCAAGTCTTTAGTCAAAATAGGTCAAAAATTAGACAATTATCAGTTATGCATGTTACTTTCTACCTGTTATGTAATGATCAATATATCGAAAGAAACTAAAGTAGAGTATCAACAAATTGCACAACATTTAAAAGTCTTTTTTTTAATGTTTTGATAATTACTATAGTCTTGAACATAGATTCTGTCGAAATCTTTTTTGTTACTGCTATAGATTCTTGAATTTTTGTTTGCTTTTCTACTTTTACCAATAAATAATAGCTCTGATGAACAAGAAACGCCTTAATGACTCATTTTCAGTTCATACTACCCCTATTATAGGAATGGTCTTTTTTACATTGAGTTTGCTATTTTCGTTATATGTCTCAAAGGCATAGTTGTTGTATTCAACATTCAGCTACATGGCTGCAAGTTTGAATCTCTATGTTGGTTTTTACAACCTGGTAGTATCATTAGTTCAAAGCTAGGTAACATGAATTTGTACTTGGTAAATAATTTTAAACGATTTTGTTAAGAGACATTTACCGAAATCGAACAATCCATTGAACTGAATTGTTGTCAAATTCTAGTTAATAATTACCACTTAAAATTGATCATACTGTAATTACGTCACATTTAATATTGTCTACAAAATTCTATAGAATTGGTTAATCATAGCTAATAATAAAATTCAGAACATACATTTCATCCTATTTTGAACTATTTGTCAGCTAAATGTACATGCATGTCAGTGTTGATGTTCACATTGGAACTCGAACCCCTAGTACCTTTCACTTTAAATAGTCACTAAAATCAAGTATATTCAAATGGTTATTTACGTGGTATTATTATTTATTAGTAGTATGAATTATTACATTTTTTGATATTCAAGACGAAATGTTTTTGACCAATCTATTTATTTCAAACTATTATGATCACAATTTATGCTTATTCTTCTTTTTATTTGTGTATCTAAGTGCTTTGTTGTGTTTTACACAAACATTCTGGTACAGTTGTGAACCAAAAAAGGTATACGCCACACAAATTAAGCCGCAATATTGTGAATATATAGAGGATAATGAGACGAAAAGTACAATCTACTATCAGGAATAAGTAAATAAAAATATAACATATAATTTAAGATATATTTTTGTGAGAAATATAACCAAAAAAACTCGTTTAAGAGGATCCTTCTCACTTTTATGAAGAATGTGACAGAAAACTACGTCAAGATCAGTACTGGTTTCTGCCTTAAGTTATGTTTGATAACATCTCAAGCCTCTTAGATACATCATCTGTAGAACCTCAACCAGGGAGTTAGTCAATCATATGTGCGTTATTTCAAGTTGTCACATATCAGCAGAGAAATAAGGCAGTAGCATAAGGGGTAACTATGATTAATAGTATAAGAGATTAGGCACAAAAGCTATGATTTGAGAAGAAAATATGAATTTGTTCAGTGGTTGAGATGACTTAAAACCTTATAATATAAGGAAAGACACTGAATAAGTGCACTAGAGCTATTGCAAACTGTTTTGAGTTGTGTACCTAAAAGTCTATAACTATTAGTTATGATAATCATTCGGACTTTAACCAGAAAGTCTGAACCTACCTACACTAGTCAGTTCAACAGTCACTGACTTCATAGATTAGCATGTCTTAGTTTGATCGCCCCAGGAAGCCATGATCAACTAACAAATGCCAATCATATTCAAATTTCCTGGATACCACGGGACTAATGTCATAAACTGACTTACTACTTCATATCTTTTTGTACACAGTTCATTTCATTGTGTTTTCTACATTTATGCTTCATTCGTATCATTGTTATTATTTTTTTACTGCTCAACGTTTCTATTCAAACAATAGTCTGAACCATCTTTACATATGGAATTAATGGCTTACAAGTATCGGTTAAAACAAACTATGAGTCAAGCTATTGACGCTGCAAAAGATGGTAACGGTTTTGGTACATCGATCAATTCTGATTTGAACAGTTCTCAGCAAATGCATCCACATTTGGATTTTTATGTTGATAATGATACAATTTATGTAGCTGATACAACTGTTGATAGAAGATTTTCAGAATATTTCATTCTTCATATTGAACAATTACAACAGGTGAGATTATTTTAGATATTTTTGTCTTTTTTGTAATCGGCCTGTTTCCTGTTAGCAAGTTTTAAACCATCCCACTTTCATTGTTTTTATGCCTAAAAGTAGTTTAGGAATCAAAATTTTAGTCATTATGACCACTTTTCAGTCCTAGCTTGTTCGTGGCTCTGGTTTAGTGTTAATTCCTACCATATCATCCAAGTTCGATAAAAAACATCCTAAAAGCTTCAAACTCATTGCCTGAGGTCAAAGTTTTGCTTCTGACTGTGCAGTAGCAGAATGTTTCATTCGGATAACCAGCATCTGGAGTAGTGCTGCCTTCTCATAACGAAAGGACGAGGTCAAAAATTTTCGAATCTAAATATCGTACACATCATATATTTCCGTCTTTGATGGACATGTATTAAAAATAAGATGATAACATCTAAAATCACTTTCAAAAGAGCCGTATTTGACTCACCTCGTGCATTCCTCCCTTGAGCCCTGCCATCACACTCTCAACTCATTAAGATCACCCCCTATCCAATTTTCTTCCCATGTGCCTCGAAAAATATATCATCCCACGCCATAGGGAACCAGGAGCTGATATCCATTCTTATAACTCTAATAGCAATCAAAATAACTGACTTCAGATTCGATAATTGCCAAAATTACATCCTTCTGTTTTCTGTTGTTTTTGTTTTTAGATGAACAAGACATTGGATACATTGGAACGACGTATACATGAAGCGAATGTTCAAGAACCAAATGATGCAACTCAACTCAGATCTTAGCTTCATCATGCATGCATGCTACATTCTGTTAAGTGTCTACTCTGTATCGTTTATTGTTTAATAAAGTTGATCACTTGGACAAAGCTGTTGTGTTTGGTTTTTTTCTACTATTCTCACTGGACTGTTTGCTTATTAATAGTAGTATGTATGCAAATCATAGTATTTTCATTTTGTACTAACATAATCAGAGGTGATTTTTATGCGGTTATTACTCCTCTCTCTCAGTTTTAAAGAAAAACAAGTGTCTAGTATAGTGAAATGAACGAATATAAGTATATAAATAAATAATAAATTTGTAATATTCCAATGAGTAGAAAAATTAGATTTTCTGACGTTTCGTGACTGAGTGTAAGCCACTTCTTCAGAGAATAAATAACCGAATTAAAATTAATCCAAGTCTAAATACGACAACGGAACAATAAGAATAATATTTGATCAGTCAAAGACAGGTCTGAACAAGTTAATGTCATGTCATTTCTGTCAAGGTGTTTCATAAATAATATGTATGTAAATTTGTGTGTACTGTTTAAGGATGAAAAATTGTGTGACATTTATGTTGAGAAAAAATCAGCGTTAAAATCTAATTCGAATGATCTAAGAAGAATGGTTCATAATCTCTCGGACAGAAGCTTAACCAGTCGTGAAGTCACTACTAGAGAAAGGAATAAATTTCAATTTACATTGAAAACCACTTAGTACTCTTGAAATTGTTCCAATTATAGAACCAATAATCGCACAACTACCGGAAAAAGAGTCGCATTTATTACATCAAACATTTCAAAAGAAGAATTGAAGGCTCTGTATTCGCTTCAAAAAGACAAAACGATTTTCATCACAAAAGGCAACATAATAGTAGTCATAAATAAAACAGATTATATTCATAAAGCTATTGAACATCTCTCAACAGGACCATATGAAAAGATCAATCCGAAAAAATTCTCTAACGATTAAAAATAAAGTCAAATCAGAAACAAGTCAACTTTTGAAAGAGCTAAAACCAGTCATTTGTGTCTCGCTTTGGTTTGCTCTGCATCCCAAATCATGTAATGTTTCACGGTTTTATGGTTTACCGAAAATTCATAAACCAGATATCCCTCTAAGACCGATATTAAACTTTACCAACACACCTACATATGAGTTATCGAAATATCTAAGCAAAATATTAAAACTACTACAGCTTAACTTACATAATATGATTTAAGATACATATGACTTTAAATCAAAATTATCGGAATTAATTATCGAGAAGAATGAGATCATGGTAAGCTTTGATGCACCAGTATTCCCATTGATAAATGCTTAGAATTCATTAGTGGTTTACTAGAGAACGACAATACTCTTTCTGACAGATGTCCTTTGAGCATCAGTCTAATCATGAGATCCTTAAAACTCTGCTTCAATTCGACTCTATTCACTTTTAACGGGATGTTATACAAACTAACGGTGTAGCAATGGGATCCCCCGTGTCCCCTATCGTAGCCAACCTTTTCATGGCACAAATAGAATCAAATATCTTCGCCCACGACATTATACCACGAATTTGGCTTAGATATGTAGATGATACATTTGTTGCGATAAAAAAGACTCATCTAAGATCTTTTTCAGAACGGATAAATACACTTTCATCTCACATCAAATTCACGAGTGAGGATGAAAATGGTGAGCTACCATTCTTAGATTGCTTAGTGTAAAGAAACCTAAATGGAATTCTAAATCTATCCATCTACCGTAAGCCTACACAGTCTAATCGCTATATTGACTTCTATTCAGTACATCCTTTCAGTTCTAAGATCTCGCTCTTTCTAGAAGAGCTAACAAGATCACCACATCAGAAGACAAACAAAAAGAATGTAATTAGTATCTTACAATTTAATAATTTTCCTATGAAGATTATCAGAAGTATGTTAAAACAAGACGGTTTAGTGCTTTATAATAATAATTCGAATGAAATACCATTGATTGGCACTGCAGTTCTACCATACCGTCATGGCACAACAGAAGAACTCCAAAGAATCTTAAAACAACACAGAATTAAAGTATATTACAAAACAACGAACACACTTCGAAATACTTTAATTCGCTTAAAATAAAAAATCCCTTTCATGTCCACACAGAACTGCGCCTACAAATTAGGTTGTATCGATTGTGATGCCTTCTATATTGGAGAGTCATCTCTAGAAATCTTGACTAGAGCCAAAGAACATATTAGGTACACAAAGAAACCTAACAATCCCGTAGAATTGGATAAACTTCAAATTAAAAATCGGCACTAGCAGTTCATGCGATTTTCAACGACCACCAAAGTGATTTCAAAAATATCAAAATATTGCAAAAACGCTTCTCCAATTACAAATAAAGGAGAGTAGCTGAAGCGTTCCTTATAATATTTAATCCTACTTCTCTCAATAGAAAAGAAGGCCTTATCATACATCCTACTTGGACTATCTATCCTAGCCATTCACTCTGATCTTATTTACAATTCACACTATCATCTCACAAATTAAACTCGATCCTTTCTCACTATAAATGTCACACAATTTTTCATCTTTAAACATTACACACATAAGAACACACAAATTTACATACACTTATAAATCACCTTGACCGAAATGACATGACATTAACTTGTTCAGACCTGTAATTCAGATGCTGTATTTCATTTACCAGAAATAGACGCGTTTTTGTGTAATCTCAACCGTTATGTAAGCAGTGAAGTGCCCAACATATTTGTTTTGTTGTTTTACTGAATTTCCGTGATTTAATTTTTGCTAACTATAAAATCCTCTATTTGGTGATTTCTATACACTGAAATGGAAACGATACTCATAAGTTTATCATGACCACAGTATGTAAAAAATAATGATAAGCAAATTTGTAAAACCCTTCATAATCTTTTGGGATAATGAGTTCGCCTGTTGATTAACTCATCTGTTCATCTTTGTGAAGATCGCAAATTCAAACGTTACTTCACCACTTTCACTAGGATTAACCGTAAAGCATCATTAAAAAGTATAGCACAAAAGCGTCTGACTTATGAAGCGCGAATTACGTAACCATATATATTAGGTAAACAATACAAAGTGATAGTAAGTAGTCCACCGGTTTTCTCGCTATCAATTTGTACTTTTTACTTATTATGTGTGGTTACATAATCTATTTCATCGGGATCACTGACTCATAAGCTACCTAGATTTATTTAATATTTTCACATACATATATAAATATTCATTTATATTACAGCAATGCCTTATAATGATCTTACTGAAAATAACATTATTCGCCTATTTTTGTTGTTCCAATGTTCATCTTAACCATACACCATATTGTAAACTTTTGAAATTTACCATTTAAATAGTACTATTTTCATCTCTCCTAAGTCATGTGGTATATCCATCCGTTTGTGTGTATATGTTGTGTGGCAAAAGAATTCATTTACGGTTGATACCAAGGGATACCTGATAGTATCTACATTAACCGTACAGTGAAGAAGCAGATTGTCTTATTTCCCAACAGCTAAATCAATCGTAAGTCAGTCATTGGTAATGTGAGATGAGTGTCACATGGAATAAAGATAGAGGCAAATGGATCTTCCGTTCTATCCCTTGTATGTGTACGCCGATAAAAGAGAGGGAGTCATGAATAATAATGTGGCAGTTGTCCAATACTTTTCGGCTTTTCTTGCAATTCCAACTCGTCAGTTTGTAGTGGAAATAACTTCCACACTGTATTTTTTCTTTAATCACAGTTCAATTGTAACTATTATTACTGTTATTCATTTGAAGATCGAGTTTCTTTATTTTTCTTGTGAACATTTAGAAATTCTCTTCTCTATGCTAGAAAATCTAAATCCAGTGTTACATGTACCTGTAAAGCCTCGGCTAAATAGACTAGGCTTAAATATTAATAACTTTGAATGGGATGGTCAACGTCAACTTATTGATAAAGCAGAAATATTTGGTGAGTTTTATTTCATTTTGATTCTTATCGTTTCCCTAATTTTTTTATTCTTGAGTATGGATGAAATATTAATTCTTGTATTTACCATAGAGCGATCTCAGGTGAGGTGCCACTAAAAGCAAGAGGACACTGGGCAACTGTTCCACTTTCGTATGGAACTCAGTGGTGTGCACCTGTAACTGATGATCAGCGATCGAATCCAGGACCCTCATATCTCACACTTACCCATTTGAACCGCTGTTTTGGTACAGATTTTTGCGTCTGCCGTCCGATCACGTACAGATATACACGCTTACTATACTCGAGTCCATGCAAGCGAGGATCATAATAATAAGCAGGAGGCTGTAATCGGCCACTGAGTCTAAATCTTCATGAACTAAGATGGTTGGGCCGTGTGTTACATATGCATAAACACCGATTACCACGATGTGCAATGCTCACTAGTGCGGGGGATGATTGGAAGAAAGTTATGGGCGGCCAAACCAAAGCGCAGCATCAGTCCTTGAATTCACTAACTTCTGATCTGAGCCATGTTGGTAGATCCAGACTACTTGGTTGGAGTCCGTGTGACTATCGTAACCAATAGTTGGAGACTATAGGTGACATGGCTCAGAATGGATCACAGAGGCGTAGGTGTATCTACTCTTTGTCTTCTCTTATACCATTAGATTAAAATTGCTTTATACCTTTATTTATACGAACTAATTCTTTCTTCCTGTATTATATCCTTATACACGATCTCTTTTATATATTACTACCATTGAAGTAACTACTTCTATAAATTTGGTATTCATCTTGCTGTGTTAATGAGATGTGGTAACTTGGACCGATGCATATATGTGCCTGGTCCTACGTTGCAGCTGACTGACTGACCGAATAATCATGTGCACCAATCATTGGTATATATAACCCTCAGAGACATGAGCTAAGACTTTCACAAACTGCATAATCAACTTTGTCTAATAACCTACCTTATTTATCATCTCTCACCTAACTCTTGACTTTTAAAAAGTATGTGAGCACAAATACGTCTTATGTCTAGTTTTTCTCAGTCTACTACAATTTCAGCTTCAAGCATTTCGATACATAAAACGATAAGCATTCAGTTCCATTGGCGCTAACCGCCAAACATGTCAAAACCCCACTAGTCAATACTTCTTACTGGAATGAGACAGTTGATCAGTGCTCCTTGATTTTCATCAGTACCCCGGCTGACATCATGTAGTACTTTTCAATTTTCTTTATCAATTAAAGCGCATAGTTTTATCTTTCATTTCTACACTCGCAAGTGATCATCTATTGTTAAATTAACTGTTAGGTGATCATAACTAGGTTTATAATACTACTTCGTTATTTTATTAAATGATATTTTATCAACTTCCGTATGAGTTCCATAATATGGTTTGCTAAAAACGAAAATAAATAAAATTTTATTATTTATTATCAAATAAATCCATACTATCTCAATACTTGTTGTAGTATATTTTATATTATTAATCTTAAATTATGTATTAAGATCATATTCGTGATATTCGAGATCCTGAACATCCTCATAGTCTTGAAGTGTTAAGTGTATTAACTGATGATTGGATTAATGTGAATGATGCCGAAAGTTGGGTTTGTGTTGAATATTCACCAACAATTCCTGGTTGCAGTATGGCTACATTAATTGGATTGGCTATTAAAGTGAAATTAATTCGTTCACTTCCTCGACGATTTAAAGTGAGTTTTTCTATTAAGATCTATTTTTGTTTCAAACACCAGTTTTTAATTGGCTTTTATTAGGTGATTGTTTTATCTAAAGTATATAGTTAGGCTGTTTGCATGCAACTATATGACCTTAACACTTCCGAACAATGTGTTTTCTCATCATATGACCTATGGTTGATTAGATTAATAGATTTATATTGAGTAGATTACAAAACAACACTAACTTAATTAAAGAAAAAAAACATGATAATTGTTTATTCTGGTGCAACATCTGACCTGTAACTGTAGCAGTAATACATATATATTAGGTAACGTAAATTTACACCAGGAAAACATTTGAATGATTTCAATTCATTAGTTAGACTGAATAAAATTACATAGACCATGTAACAGCCTAATGCTTATCGTTAATTTCAAATATTGATTAGTAATTCGTGACGTAACTAAAACCAACTGAACATAACTGACATTGAATAGAATGTGTAATGTCCTCTTATCGATACACCAACTATGAAGTATTATCAATATGTGGTGATTGTAAAAGCAAGTTGTTTTAGTCATTATAACATGGAACTATTTGTAAGGTAAGATTATACTTCATTTTAATGGTTGCTAATTCAAGAAACCAGTCAGCTTCTAATTCATAGTTTTCATTCATGGCTATATCACTGTGTATTAATGTGATCATGTGTTGATTGCTGATTCACTTTATTTTGATTATAGACCATCATATTAATTGTACTAACTGTCACTTTGTTTTGTGAATATATACATCTTAGTGGAGAAATCTCTAATTATTCAAGTTGTACACCTTGGATTTAAAACTTTAAAATTTAATGTTTATAAAAAATTCAACCACTTGTTTGTATCATTGAAGAAATGATTAAATACGTTTTCCGGCCCCTCTCATTCTTTCATTTGCTCATTGGGCTTGTTGCGTCGTGGGTGGAATTAAGTTAGTGATTAGTTATCAATACCAAGGTTGGACTTGATAGTTTCAAATAAATTTAGCATTTGGTAGAAATTTAATAATAAATATATTATTTACTCTGAAGACGTGACCTACATTAAGTCACGAAACGTCAGAAATGCATTCTTTTCTAATCATTGGGTTATATAACACAAAATATATGTTTATTATTCGCGGTTAGTTGTTTTCTTCAGACATTTATAGAGATAGTCTGATAGATATTTAGTTTGTGTTCATCCTAAGCAAATTAGCATCCAATTAGTTAGTGTAAAGGAGAAATCAAGTGTTAGCGGGACGTAGATTAGATTAAGGTATACTCAATGCACGATTGCGTTGGTGCACGCTGATTGGCTAATTCTTATCCAATCAGCACTAGTCGATACTTCAGAACGCTTTAGAATCTTCTCATGTAAAAACTATAAATATACTAACATTTTTCCTACTGTGTTTCTTACTTCCATCTAGCCTTGTTATTCGGAATATAATCTCTTTCCTGCTCAATCATGTTCTGATTTGGGGACTTGTCGAGTGAATTGGTGTCCAAGTATACTAAGCAATAGGATTAACTGGGTTGTAATAAGAAAGAATTATAACGTCGATTTTTATTTCAGAGGCGTTGAGACTATAATGCATGGACGACTTTTAAATGACCCTAAAGTGACCTTGATAAAATTCACTTATCTACTTAGGTTAAAAAAAGAATGGTAAATTAGTGTTAGAAATCTGCATTAGGATTTAGTATTAGAAGTTAGGGTTATGTATTAGAATTAAGGTTTTCATTACGAACTGACATCAGCTATAGTGCCAAAATGCTACTAGACTATATGATTGAATAAATTTCGCCCAAAAACCAAAACTTTCTGCCTGAAAAATTTCATTGGTTTGTTCAGAAATTATATAATTGAAAGTTTAACAGCCTAATTCCACTGTCAAATGAACATATCAGAGAATTTCAAATATAACGCATGTTTACTTTTAAAAACTGTATGATTGTAGATCATATCAACCTGGGTTATAGCTTCCTAAGAAAACCGCTTCGGTCTGGGCACCCAGGTAATATTGTGGTGTGAGCTACTTATATTCATATAAGTAGTATATAACGTGCGTTAAATAAACGTAAGGTCCGGCAGCAGAAGATGGCGAAGATCAAGAAAGGAAGAGCAAGAGCACAATGGAATTGTAAGAAAACACATGTACAATGGAATGGGAGACAATGGATTAGTGTTTGCAACGGGAACAGTACAGTTTGATATGATGGAATGATATTTTGCAAATTGACGATTGACTTTATGGTATTCACATTTTATTGAGATAGTCTGTAATGTTTGTGCTAAATACAATCGATTGTCCCCACCCGTGTTCTTGTTCACTACAATATCATAGCCCACACACAAACCAAGTGACTTGTGTGACGCATATGTATTCGGTGCCCCTTTGTACCAACATCTATGTGTCCAAATAAATAACCATGTCAACCACTTTTGATTGATAAGATTTATATAGCTAAGATGGACTATCTTATAACATTTATACATATGGTGTTGCATATTTTATCTCAGTTTATATTTCGTTGTGTTATTCCTTGAATTAAAATGCTTATATGTGTAATTCAGTTATAATGCTGAGGATAAATTTATTTCACCGATTCAATTACATTTCATTCCTTACTGTTTTAATTATTATTTTTCATCTTTTTTCTTTTAATGTGATGTAATAATAGTAATGGTGATTATAAATCTTTATGAACTATTCTGTTAAATGTCAACAGTGATTATATTTTCTTTCGTATAGTCATTTGATTGTGTGATTTGACACATAGTGCCCCTTTGTCTAAAGAATTACTTATTATAAACCAATTCTAATTCTGAACGTTTTTTTTGTTGTAATTTCGTATCTTTGTACTCTATTGTTAGTTCTTGTATGATAAGTAAGTAGTCCATAAGATATCAAAATGGTTCCTTCGTTGCTGGGATTAATAAATGGTATACAGCATTTTATATCATGTTATACCAGTGTCTTGATCTTGTCTTATTGCAGTAATACTTAATATTTAGGATCCATTACTATCGGTAAACTGTTTTTCATTATCGTTTATTTATCATTTCAACCGTAATAAACTTCCTTTTTTCCACTGCTTTTCATTTTTACAAAAATACGTTGGTCTAAATGTTTTTATTTTGATTCACAGTTGTAAAGTGCAAATGTTGCATTGATATCGGTGATTTTATTGTTTTGTTTTACCGTTTATGTTAACTGTTTTCAACTAAGCACTAGGTAGGGATAGCGGATCGATTGATGGATTTGTATATCTTCACCGATTAAAATAGACAGGACTTTTCACATATACCAAACCTCAGAGTAGCTTAATGGGTGATGTTAGCCTGTGTGACAGGTGATTGGAAAAAAAACTAACGGATGTCAAACAAGAACGTGAAATTAGTCCATGAAGTCATTGACTTTCGAAATAGTCAGAAGTGGTATGCATAGACGACCTAGTTGAGGTCTTCATGATTTCCATAATTAATAGTTGGAGATATTGTATGACACGGCTCTAAATCAGTCATAACAATCCACTTGCATTCGCTCTTCGTTTTCTTTGAATATTTCAATCTTAAAATTTTATTCAACAAATTAATTTTTTCTCCCCGAATTCATAGTGCCTATGCCTGACTTTTTCTTCTTTTGTCGATATTATTACTGCTTATACTACTCCACCATTGATCTTTGAAATTTCGCCCCGATGTCCTTATGTTTAGCTGTGACATCATGAATAGATACGCATACATTTGCCAGATTCTACGTTACTTATTACTACTGATTGCCAGCTTTGATATTTAAAGCAATTAGTCCCTTTGATAAATTTCAATAATGTGATAAGAAGATGGAAATTATCAGAACTATGTGATATATTAGCACAATACAGTTCGAACAATCTGATCACGCATATACGTGTTAAGAGCATTTATGTATAAAGATAAAAGGTCAACTAGACTGGAAATGGGGTAAGAGGAGATAAGGATAGTAATAAGAGTAATAATAATGTGAACACAATTCGAAACCTAATCACTCTGGATAATAAGTCAATATTACCAGGGTAGGTTTAAGGTAAGAACAAACTGTTTTTGAATACACTAAGGGGATTTGAATTTTCGTATGGCGAAGGCTTCAATAAACCTTAGTGTACACCCTTTTATACTTAGATACTACATAACAAAAGCCGAGTTTAGATCAATCTTATGGCCTGTTTCAATTTTATGTTTAGCAATAGAGGATGATGGATGTTTATCCTCTGCTCTTATTGGGTCACTTGATTGTATTTGTTTCTGAAACGATTTTGGTACATGTTCACACACCCTAATGTGTGAAGTCTTGAGTGATGTGCTGACTGACATCTGTTCAACAATGCCTAAACTAGATATCTCCGAGCATAATTTGGATTGATTCAGAGCTACTGAATTCAACCATGCTGATACAAGATGAGGAAAGTCCTTGCGGCAGCATCAGATACTCGGAACGTGATTTAACTCCCACTGCTAACTTCTATTTCACCTTTTATTTTTATACATAAATGCTCTTAACAAGTATATGTGGGCTCAGATTGTTCGGAATGTATTGCGCTAATATATCACATAGTTCTGATAATCTTCGTCCTCTTATTATATTATCGAAACTTTGATATTTTCCCTAAAATATTTGTATCACTTACCTCCATATTTTTCTGTCCCTCTTTTTTTCCTCTATAGATTGAAGTCAAGGTGAAACCTGGCACACATGATTCTGAAGATGAAATTAATAAGCAACTTGCTGATAAAGAACGTGTGGCAGCTGCTTTGGAAAATCCCGCCCTGCTTAAACTAGTAAATAATTGTCTAGCAGTTCAAAATGAGTGAAGTATATTTCAGATGGCCCCACTCATTCACTTGTCATTACTTGAAAACAACATTACATGTATATTAACTGAAAGAATGTTTGACATTTATTTCATAAATTCTTGTATATTGTTGTGAATAAATAGTAATTTAAATGTACTTCTGAAAAGTTATTTATTCTTTCGTTACTAATCTTTAGTATCAAGTTTTAAAGAAGTTTGTAATTAAACTGTAAACTTACATTTTTAGATCAAACTTGTTCACTTCTTTTTCAACTATTTTTAAATTTCACTGGTAACAATTTTACGAAACAAACCTCATTATTTGGTCCTCAGTTTTACACAATCTAGATCATTCATGCGCAGACATGCTTCAGTCCAATGATAATGCACAATTAAACCAAGGTGACAGAAATGCGTAGAATTTTTGTTTCGTGCCTGTTAGAACTGTACAATTTTGATTATTCTTAATCTTCGGTTAGTAGCCGGCCAACATTACTCTGGATTCGAACACCTTGTCAGTCGATCTAACAATGAAACAACTTTTTTGGCCAAACTTCGGCATAAGGATATACTAACCTCGATCACAGATTGTAATAAGAAAGGCAGTTTCCCTTAAGCGAGTTACTACAAAATTAATGGACACACGAGGGTACATATACTGATCTCTACAAACTAGTACTGCAGCACGAAAAAAAATGAAAAATACCTGAATACCATCTTCCAAAAGAGCGGTTACCCAATCAACTTCAGAAAATCACCAGCCACACACATCATCAGGAACAAAGTGAAGTACAGAAATCAACAAAAGGATCACCCTACCGTACATAGAAGGCATATAAGAAACAACAAGACTGTTGAAACCCTTCGGAATAGGTGTTGCACACAAACCAACGAAATCACTACAATCAGACCTATGGAAACCAAAGAATGAAATGACAAAAGGAGACAAACCAAACATCATCTACCAAATAAATTGTGCCGATTGCAAAAAATACTACCGGGCAAAGCGGACACTTCATCGTCGCCTGCATGAACAATAATTAGCGGTCAAACGCCTTGACATATCCTCGCTTATATCAATGCATGAGGACATACATTCGACAGAGAAAATGTCGAAATTTTAAATAGAGGCAACTCCAAAAACACCAGGAAATCTTCAGAAGCCCAGCACTCAGGTCAATCAACGAGCATACCGAAGTCCATCTGATTATGGACAAACATAGGAACAAAAATCAAACCAACGAGAGATACAACAGAAACAAAAAAGTAAACAATGATAGGCTTCAGGTCAAAATGAACCAGTCAACATCGAGGTCTACAGGACAAACTGTGGACAACATGTGAAGAAATTCAAACACTTCACTTCTACCTGAAGTTTTCACTGATGATGTCGTTCAGAAGAACGATGTAAGCTCCACGACCAAACCATCCAGATCAGAGAACAAAACTTCAAATCCATCCACCTGAGCCACAAATCACCATCTCAGCATCTGTTTTAAGGCTGATTAATGCTCGAACATAGGTTTATCCATTTGGGATATTATGCATATGCAGCCTAATATGCCATTGGCAAATCAGAGGTAAGTTAAAGGTGAACAGCCGTTTGTCAAGATATACAGCCAATATCAGGGAAATCGTTCTCACGGCGGAAATTTTTTTGTGAAATTGGGAGGACGAAAAGCGAATGTTCGGCACTATAACCTGGTTGGTGAATATGGAGCATCCACCTAGGACAGTTGGGAAACCTGATTTCAAACCATGGTGCATATGGGCTAAAAGACCCCAAGGAAACAAATGGCGTACGAACCCATTGTTAGCCACCATTTGCATGGTACTTCATCTAACGTTAATCCGCTGTCTTTTCGATTAGACCATTAGGTCAAAGGCTTAGGGAGTTGCTCTTTACGAAATCTACCTGATAAATTCAACCAAACCCTTTACCCCTATAGGTCCTCGAGGTCATTTCTTACCCGACAGGAAATCAGACGCCGATAGGAGGCAGATTAGTTCTCTGATGTACCCTATTCACTTATAGATATGGGATCATGCAACCATATGGTTAGATTGCTTGATCATACAGAACACCAAATAAGGCGTCACATTTCGATCACAATCGAACCATGAACAGAGGAGGGCATAGAAAGCACTGTAAGACGCTTTTTGGAAGTGCTGTATTAGTGTATATGGAAATCCCTCTGTCTTTATATTTTCGCAAATTACTTATTTTTATCCCTTCAGCCATTCACTCAATTGAGGTTTTGATACTGGTTAAGATGGCTTAATTTGTTTTTCATCGTTGTTTTAGCTCATTGAAGTACTGTTTTCCAAAACTACATCTACATTCTTTTACTCGACGTGTTGGACATGGCGGATGTTGGATTGATTGAATGAGCGGAAAAGTGTATTGGGCTACCAGATAATATGCACAAATACTTATTTTTGTATATATCATACTAACTCATTAGATATTGATCCGTTTCTTAGCCAAAGAGATGCACTTGTCCCTTGGGTCACTTCTGATTGGCCTACAATATTGGTTAAATAGCTGAGCGAAAATCTTTGTTTAGGCAGTAATTTGCACTTTAATTTATATTATTATGTACAATATAACTAACAAAACCGCCTTGTCTATGACGTTGACTGTACAGGAGCACACGTGTTCAGACTAACCGCAGCAGTTATTCTTCGTTCCAAACCACTTCATCTTAGAATCTCCAAGTAGAATGTAACTAATGAGTAATGACTAAAGTTGCCAAATGCGTATCAGTTGAGTCTAATGGAAGCTTACAAAAGGGTCATATAGAAATATGACAATACAGGTATCTAATAGTTATACGATAAATATTCATATAGCAGTGATTCAGAAAACAGGGATGGATGGATAGCCAAGTCCGAGTCAGTCTGTCTCCACAACCCTGAATGGAATTAGAGTTACATAAATTTGAAAAAAAAATTGATGACACTAAAAGTTATACCAGAATATAAAGAATGTAACTACATTGGCCTTAGAGCAAGTAACAGACTTATATGTTATCATGTAGTGTACAAAATTGCATCCAGCTCACCAGTAGCACGTACGAAGCAGACTGCCTGTAAGAGTACAGGTGGGAGGGCTCCAAGAAAGCACTTGGCTACCAAAGCGGCACGAAAGAGATCGCCAGCTATAGGTGGCGTTAAGAAACCTCATCGTTATCGTCCTGGAACAGATCCCCTACGTGAAATTCGTCGTTATCAGAAGTCCACCGAGCTACTGACACGCGAACTGCCCTCCCAGCTTTGTTCCGGGAGATCGCGCAAGACTTCAAGACTGACCTTCGTTTCCGAAGCTTTGCAGTTTCTGCCCTTCAAGAAGGAAGCGAAGCCTGCCTTCCTGGCTTTTTCGAAGACACAAATTTGTGTGACATCCATGCCAAACGTGTAACTATTATGCCAAAGGACATTCAACTGGCTTGCCGGGTCCGAGATGAACGCGCCCAAGTCGACCTATAATATTCAATGACCCAACTGACGGATGATTTGGCTAGGGCTCAGTGAAATTTCGCTGGCCCTACAACGTAAAAACTTTCCAGCACTGGTGTTCCAGTCTTTTCTGATGAAACTCTCCTATTTTGAAGATCCCTCAAAGGAAGACATTGTTCTTTGTTAAGAGAGTTAATATGATATAAGAGTGATAACCTGTCTAGTAACAGCATGTGACGAGTCTTGTTGCAAATTGATACATAATCTGACCAAGATTCTTGACCCTCCACACTAAGCTAGTAGTTTGTCTTGCGAATTAACTATGTTTATAATTAATATTGAAAGGTTACAAATCGTTCATAGAGAGAGATTATTTTCCTCTGGTGTTTGAAGCTTGAAAGTATGCTAGTCACACTTCCGAATTTCGCACTACACGGGTGGTTGGATCATATGTTGTTTTGAAGGTCAGTGGGTCCTATACTATACAACTTCGATGGATTGCTCGAGGACTTTGTTTCGAATAATTTTATTTTGCATGTATTACACAGATTTACGGTAGGGTTTTTCTATATAATTGAGTCCCACTGCGTAGTTGGGTAAGCATGTACGTATACATACATGCTTATTTTAATATATATGCTAAAACCTTGGTTGTAATACAACTGCCTGTCATTAGAAAAACCAATCAAGATTTAATCTTAGTTTTAAATTAACAGTTAAAACTTTCCGACAAATAGTTACCAGTTTATTGTTTTTATACTAGTATTTTGAACGAAGCAACTTCTACTGCCATACTTTTTCCATCAAATCTTAAGGTTGGTTATTAGATCTAAATATCTGTTCATATTAATAAAAGTAAACTTGAGTGGTAAAAGTTAATTTGTGTTCGTGGAGTTCTCACATGGTCACTTGGTTGTTGTTCATACATCTGGAGTCCATATGCCAACTAAATAGCAGTATCGCTGCTCGTACTAATCATAGCTCATCGTGCACCTTTTGTCTAATAATTCGGTAATGTTCCACCTAGCAGAACACAACACTACCAAAAGCACTCGTCAGCTAAATCTTTTCCATCATTCCTGTACATATAGTGGTAGAATTACGGTGTACCAACGCCCCTCAGTCAGTCAACCAGAATTAAAATAAAGCTCTATGTATTTTACATGAAGTTTAGTAATAGATATCTTGTATGCTATCATCAGCTGATTAAAAATTATTAATAACTGATGCCCCACAATCGTAGTATTTCTCGACCTTAAGGTGGAATTTGACTCTGTTGATCGTCAGGTTCTATGACCGTGTTTGTCACTGAAAGGAGTACCATAGAGGTACATTAACCTTGTAAAGGCTCTCTACTCGAACACAGCTGGTTGGGTGAGAAGTTATGGCGAACTGTCATCAGAATTGATCACCTCATGTGGTGTTCGTCAGGGTTGTCCACTTTATTCTTGTTTAACTTTATTGTAGACATGCTTTTAGAGATATCACCTTCCTCATCTAAATTTCCAGAGCTTGAACTTCTACCGGGAGATCCACTTGTTGACCTAGAATATGCCGATGATATAGTTCTATTTGGTGAAGATGCTGACAAAATGCAGTCTTCTGACCACTATATGCAACAATGCAAGTATGTTCGGCATGCGATTCTCTCTCTCGAAATGCAAAATGTTGCTTCAGGATTGGGTTGCATCGACACTCGAACTTATGATAGGGGGTGAAGTGGTTGAGTGTGTCGACCGCTTCACTTATCTTGGAAGTCTCATCAGCCATTGTGGTCTGGTGTGTGACGAAATCTCAGCACGGATGCAGAAGGCTCGACTAGCTTTTGCCAACTTGCGTCATTTATGGCGTAGGCGAGATATCCATCCATCAACCAAAGGACGTGTTTACTGTGCAGCAGTTCGTTCCGTCCTACTTTATGGCAGTGAAACTTGGCCAGTGAGAGTAGAGGATATTCGTAGGTTACTAGTATCCGATCATAGATGTCTTCGAAACATCGCTCGTATATCCAGGGACCACCGGATAAGTAATGGAGTTGTTAGGTAACGGGTACTGAATAAGAATGGCAAATCAATTGATGAAGTAGTGAAACTTCGTCAGTTGTGATGGCTGGGACACGTGTTACGTATGCCCAACAACCGACTGCCCCGAAGTGCGATGTTCTATGGTGTAGGAGTAGGTTGGAAGAAAGCTAGGGGCAGCCAGACCAAAACATAACACAAGTCCATGGAGTCACTAACTAGTGGACTGAGTCATGTTGGTAGGTGTAGACTACGTGGTTGGGGTCCGCGAGATGATAGCAACCGATGGTTAGAGACCCTGAATGACATGGCTCAAAATCGTTTGCAATGGCGTAGGTGCATCCACTCTTTGTGTTCTGCCGAATTCTAATCTTCTGAATTCATGTCCCTTTTTTTCTCTTTCCAAATTTATTTCACTGGATTATACTCCTTTCGGATTACTGCTCATACTCTTACTACCTCTACCACTATGAGATTTGAATCGACAACTGCACCTCTGCTAATGTGGTGTGGCAACTCGAACGTACGTACGAAGTTCTACGTTGTTACTGACTGATTAACATCTGATCCTTAAAATGCTCGAAATCCAAAAGGTGGGTTTAAGACGGTAAATTACAGTATAATATAGTATGAAGCACTAATATCACGATAAAGGTGTATTGCTTATTTATTTCTTACTCCTCGACGTTTACTTCCTTTCCTTCTCTGGATGCACTCCCTAGCTTCTTTATTCATGGTTCTCAATGAGCGTACGTCACATATTGTTGTTGACACAGCACCTTTTGTAAAACGTACACGTCTTGAGGTAAGTGAAATTCGTAAAATCTTTCATCATGTGCGTTTCTAGACTTTCGGTGCAAGTATTTACACTATACCACAAGTTTTAGCTGAAATAAAAGATGTTCAAACACGTGAATATATGAATTGTTTACCATATGCCCTGAATTGTCAAGTACCAGAAACTAATTCTATTAACATAAGTAAGTATCAAGAAAATCTGGTACCTTATTTATTATCATAGTTAAAGGTATTGCAAAACAAACTGGGGATCTGTCAGTTCTTTCTGCAACAGATATTAACGTGATCGCTTTAACTTATGAACTGCATAAAAGATATATCGGCGAACCAAAAATTAAGGATGTGGTAAGTCATTGTTATATCACTATACATATACCCATACCGTCAGAAACCTTTGCCCAGTAACCTTGGGTCTTTAGCTCGTTCTCAATTGCCAAAATCGAACACAAAAAGCAATCCATCCGTTGATGTATGTGATGGGGCAGAAACATCTGGATCTGAAAACAGTGATACAGAAACATCTGAACCGGATGATGATGATTGGATAACAGAAAATAACTTTGATGAGAAGGCCATGACTAATTTTGGGCTTGGAGGAAAAATTGCGTATGCTAACCTTTTTGATGGTGTTTGGTTGTTTCTAACTAATCGGTTACTGTATTTATTGATTTATTTGCTCAATTCATGGACGGTCTTAAATTTATGTATTTCAGTTAACCTATGTAATTTTGCATGCTGTTCCTTCCGATACAGTTGCGCAAGGTTCAGGGTTGTGCCTAACAGAATAAGATTTGAATCTGGTACGCACTGGCCAAATGTCACATTTTTATATGGCTGACATATGGGTCTAATATTTTTATGATGTAGATATAATAATGTCTCAACAGCATTGTACGTAACACTATTTATGCCTAACTTTTAATATGACAGTTGACTCAAGGATAGATTAAATGTATGGCGTCGCCACATTTAGTGAATTTCCCCGAACACTAATTTTTCATGCATTTATCACTGATCTTGTGAAGATTCCCATTAATTTATATATTTCCTTGTGCGAGTTTCGCTAATATTCTGCAAAGTAATTCAACCAATAGATCGAAGGTTTTTATACTCTCCCGTTTACTTTAGTTTGGGCATGCAAGTAAAATTACATTTTAAGCTCTAGAACTGATACATACTTTTTATAACGGAGAGCCGTCCTTCTCGAATCATATCTAAGCGTAATTCTCTTTATTACCACTGATACTGTTACTACTTCTATTTGTCTGGTTGTGCTATGTTGTGGCAACCAATAAATATAAGTGATAAACTGTACGTTGTTTATGACTGATTGTCTAACACAGCAGTACATCTGTAAGCGGGAAATACCAAGTAGTATTTGATAAACAAGATACAGTAGAATAAATAATTACTCATTCTCTTTATTTTAATTTTCTGGATTTGTTTCTTGATACAAACGTATTTTGTTTTAGAGATATACTGGAACCAATCAATGAAGTTGAAACAAACGTTGTAGCTTGCTTGACAACTGATTTTGCTATGCAAAATGTTCTTTTCCACGCAGGTCTCGACATAGTAAGCATAAATGGTTTGCGTATTCGTCAACCAAGAACACACTTACTTTGGTGTTGTGCTTGCTTTAAGTGAGTCTAGGAAACATATGGTTTATATTTACGTATTGATTAATAATGGTCTAATGACCAAGTTTGTAAGTGGTCTACTGATGATATGATCACTCGTAAATACCCACTTCATTTCCAAATTACCATGTTCAACTGCCACCAGCCTAAATTCCCCATTGCGATTTGCGTGGAAGTAGGTTGTAAAAATGCTTGGGGATGGCCAAACTAAGACAAAGCACTAGTTCATGGTATTATTGACTGTTGGTGGATAAAAAACTATCCAGATGTCGTTTGCATCATAAAATCATAATCACTTATTATACATCGTTGGGTGACATGGCTAAAAATCAGTCGCGTAGTGAAAGGGTATTCACCGTTTAATCTCACTTCACTTTTCAAATTATATTTTCTATGTTTAGTTATTTTCACCATTACAGACTCCATTATTTCTTCGACTACTGTACTAATACACCTTATTAATTTACTCACGTGCTGCACAGATGTTAGAATTCGAACTAATGCACATTCGTGACTTATTTATTTGTTTAAATTATAATTGATTCGAACTCAAAGTGTTCAGTAGAAGTATTTCCGTTGCTCACTTGACAAGTTTCCCGTGTATCCGTTGTGCAGTGTAGAACTTGACAGCGCTCTGATGTAATAGTGACTGATGACTTTAGTGCTCAAGTAGGTAAACTAAACGAAAAGGAAAGACATTTGGGCGAACCTTATGGTGTCGATAGCAACTGATGGTTAGAGACCCTGAATGACATGGCTCAAAATCGTTTGCAGTGGTACAGGTGCATCCACTCTTCTAATCTTCTGAATTCTTCATGTCCCTTTTTTCTCTTTCCAAATTTATTTCACTGCATTATACTCCTTGAATAACATCTTCAAACCCTAATCCTCCCGTTTACTGGTTACTTTTACTACCTCTACCATTATGGGATTTGAAACGACAATTGTATCTGTGATAATGTGATATGGCAACTTAAACTCATGTACGTACGTACGACGTTCTACGTTGTTGCTGACTAACTGGTACTCTATGTCTGACTCAATGATCTCAAAATACGAGACCAATGGTCTGAAAACATCCATAGTCGAATACTAGTACATTACGAATATCCTATATTCTTAACGAACATGCCTTACGTCTATAAAGCAGAACAAAGCACACTGCTGCACAGTAAACTTGCCCTTTGGTTACCAGAAATATTCTCGTCTACCCCACAGGTAACGCAATTTAGTAAAAGCCAACCGAATTTTTTGAATTCGTGTCAAGATTTCATTAAACATCAGGGATAGTGTTTTATCTGTAGGATTTGAACTATTTTACTAAGTAGTTGACTTGTCCCAGCGAAGATCATCTCAAATCTTACTAATATACTCAAGTTAAACCTGTGAGACACTAGTGACAGTCCTTATAGAATTTAGGAACTGAGAACATTTAAAGAGAAAGAGCAAAATACTTGATTGATTGCATATTGTTCAGTAATGAGTTTATCACATCACGCTTCACTGTCCTGCTTCACGCAAATGAATCTTGATGGATTTTAATATAATTGAGTTCAATTTTTCTCCATTTTATTACTACAGGCCTACTAAACGTACGGACACATACTTTTGCCCATGGTGTGGACATGCTAGTCTACGTCGAATCCCAGTTACTTTACACGAAGATGGCCAGTTAGAATTTCACTTTGCGAAAAGATTTGTGCACAGACGGCGCGGTTTAAAAGTAAGTAGTATATACTAAATGATGTCATTTTGTTTTGTTCGTAGCAACCAGTAAGAATCCCAAAGGGTGGAAAGTATGCTGACGAACCAATTTATTGTGCAGACCAACGTATTCCTGACCGAAGACCAGCCCGTCCTAAAAATCCAAAAGTGCTTCCATTAGCTACTAACGGCTTATTGGGATTTGAAGATGAAGAACTATCCAATGTTTTGGAATTCCAATGTAATTTAAGCAATGCATCATCAGTGGTGTTCCCATTAAATGACGTTACTAGTCGATCTGCACTCTGTGGTATTCGATCTGATCACCAAATACCAAGCAGAAGCTATTTACAAGGTGTACATGCTGAACATGGCCTTAAACCAACAAGAGGCAAGGCTCATATAGTTAGACCAAGAACAGGAAATAAGAAGAAACATAAATCTTAAATGTGATTTTCTTCATTGTATATTTCTAGAATATACATTATTTTATCAAAATATATATTTCATGTGCTTGGTTTTTCATTAATCACATGCCTTGCTAGTGTATATCAAGTAGTTGTAGAAGGAACTAACCTTCGAACGGCAACTAAACCCAAGTCTACCAGCCAAAAAGTGCGATGTGTTGGAACCAGATTTAAAAATCAAGCACATCCTAATTCCTTTTGTCACCACTTACAAATCATTTATCATCAAATAAACCTTAATGTGTTTTAACTACTTTCACACCTTACTGTCTTCGGAAACAGAACGTGCCGTTTGTCGGCTAAGCAGTAGAGTCATGTAGTTTTATTAGCCTATAGTTTTGTATTAACAAACCTCTTTATTAATGCTTCCATAGTAACACAAGAAGACAGATATCTACATAACCTGTTGGTTGTTTACACTCCTACTTTGTAGTTGGATAAGGAGATTTAAAAAATATCGCGTTAACACGCTCTTATTAACAGAAGTCACTTAGCAATATAGCCAAGCGAATTAATACGACGATAAGAGCGAATCTTAACTAAAAACACACAAATAACAACAAGTAGCTGTTCCTCCGATTACCTTAAATCTCACTAAACCACATACATATCAGAAGACAACACCTAACATGTAAATGCAAAAATTTACTATTTAGCAGAAGTACAAACGCATTCTTAACTAATCAAAAGTCCAATGGAAAAATGATTGGGAAGTTTGTGCTGAATAATTAAGTGGTATAATGGATGATTGTTGGATAAGGTTATTTAGACCATATGACCCTATGATTTAATGAACACCACACAAAAATCCTTACTTCAATGACTAAAAACCTAAGACGTTAATTTTTAATCTAGTGTTATTAGACTTTAAATTAAACACCTTATAATAAAAATCGTCATACGCTTACTAAACTGATGTCAAAATGTGATACCTGGGTTTCTAGTGACAAGCCGTGATTGATAGGGTCCAACTTCGTTGTACATGAAACAAATATTACCAATGGTAGTAGATGGCGGCAGCGTAGTATCGCGAATGGGCTGACGTCAGAGATGTCAGTCATTGGATGACAACTCAGTAATTTTAAAGTTAAGCACTCACCGCGAGGCTTAAGGATTGTATATTCGATCTCTTGTGAAAGCGCATTACCAGAACGAAATAGCAGTTCAGTGATTATATAAGCACAATCAATTCTTCGTCATGTGAAACGTCGATATCAACAATTTCCACGACATCCTGTAATGATAATTTAGTCATTTCCTATCACAGTGGTGATCCTCCTCTAGTTAAATTTAACGAAATCAGCCAAATAACTTGTGACTATTGCTAGGTTAGTACGAGTGACCTTCAGAATTATTTATTAATCTCATGTTTTTAAGCTGATTTCGGCCGTAAAGAATTGCTAGTTACTAAGGTGGATAGTTATCGTGTCATTACGAAAGTAATAACTGACATCTCGGGCCAATCAGAAGTCGGCTAAGTGTAAAGTGCACATGATTAACCAAGAAATGGCTTTCATTCCTATAGGATGGAACACGAATGGTGGCTTAACTCTCCAAGGGAGATATATATGATTTTCAAAGTCGTGCATGGAGGACAGCTGGCAGACGCATTCCAAGTATGGACCGAAGTCAGACAAGGCCGTCTATTCTCCTCGTTTCAGTTCTGGTGGTTGACTGGATTATGAAGACCTGGACATCTCAAGTAAATCACAGAATACAATGGACAGGTTGGATGCAACTATATGAATTGGACTTCGCAGATGAATTAGCCGTTCTATCCCATACACCAACAAATGCATATGGAGCAGCAGCCTGTGTATCACTAGACATCAACATACACAAGGGAAAAGCAACAAGTTCAAATACAACACGGAGAACACCAACCCAATCACACTTGATGGAGAAACTCTAGGAGAGGTGGAAACATTCACGTACCTGGTCAGCAGCATCATCGATGAACATGAAGGACTCGATGTAGATGTGAAGGCAAGGATTGACAAAGTAAGGGTGGTACTCCTACAGTTGAAGAACATATAGAACTCAAAAATACTCAACTAATATCACAGTCGGAATCTTTAATACGAACGTCAAGACAGTTTTATTGTATGGAGCTGAAATTTGAAGAACTCCTACAACCATCATAAAAATGTACAAGTATTTATAAACAATTATCTGTGTAATATACTGAATGTGCGTTGACCGGATACCATCAGCAACAGCCTGCTGAAGGGAAGAACAAACCAGGTTCCAGCTGAGAAGGAAATAACACTGGAAGTGGATAGGACATACATGATGGGAATCACGAAGCAAACGTTAACTTGGAATCCTGAAGGGAAACGAAAAATAGGAAGGCCAAAGAACACACTGCATCGAGAATTGGAAGCAGACATGAAAAGAATGAATAGCAACTGGAAAGGATTATCCAGGACAGAGATAGATGGAGAATGCTGATGAACGACCTATGCTCCTTCACGACGGGTAACAGGCGTAAGCAATATATCATTCGGTTTGATCAGTAAGCTTTCTTTCTCATTCACTCTTTCCGCTTGAGTGACCAGTTGAGCTCATATCAAGACAAATTATGTATCAGTTTCAACTCTCTGGCATACCACATGTCACAACATTATTAGCATCAATTAACCTTGGAGACGAATAGACATGAGATTAAAGCATCTCGAATACCTGATTTCTGAGAACATCTCTTACTCATGTGTTTTTATTCCTTTGAGGACCATATGCCAAAGGATACAGTTTTTGGCCGATTCTACTGAAGCTAAGATGAACAATTCTAATCATTCTAGCAGTTATCATCTAATTGCTGTGATTTAAATACAATCAACACATCAGTTCTAACGTCACACTGAAATCAAAGTGCAATTATTTCAACTGTTAATATGTGTTTCGGAAAAAATAGTCAACTTCAATCAAAAAATAATGTTTAAAAAAATTCAGCATCCTTGTACAATTTGTAGAAATGAAATGAAAGTTACGATAAACCAAACCCACTTCTTGACAAAATAAACATGAATTAGGCGATGAATTCTTTTACGATACAAGAACTGTACATAGTGTCTTCCAAATAAATTATATCGCTGTGCCTCTTTCAAGGTTTTGTTTAATTTCAGCTGTATATTTCCCATAATGTCGGTCAAGTAACTCATTATATCGTTTGTTACGCTCATTAATATAGTCAATATCAGCATCGGCATCGAATGGACGTCTCCGACTGTAAGCTTTACGCTTGACACCTTGTTCAATTATTTGTTTAGCTAGACGCTCAACAGCTTCAGGTGTGTCTTTGCGATCTGTTAATCCTATTGTATCAGCAGTTGGAAAGGCTAAATCTCCTCTGAAGAAGAAAAACAAACGTTTGTGCTAGAATTAATAAACATAACAGTACTAATCTAATCAATCATTATATTCCTCTTTTTGTGAAAGTAAATCATAGCAACGTTGAATTAAAGACGTACGTGTTTAGCTTCAGGTTGTCACCAACTCGGCATAGCAAGATAAAATTGTCAAGAAAAATGCTAGTGTAATAGAATTAACCAGCCGTATAAATAGTTGTAAAATAAAACAGCAACGAAATGCTTTATAACTTAGGATTTAAGGAGTACCTGCATTAGTGAGACTGATTCTGAACCATGCCACCCAAATTTTTCAAACATTGGTCACAACAATAACGCAGACCCCGAACAAGCAGTCTGCATCTACTTACACAGTTCAGTACAATAGTCAACGACTTGGCGGACTGATTCCACTTTTTGGTTTGACCGCCTCTAGCCTGCTTGGTATATCAGCAAACATTACACATCGAGTTAGGCAGTGGACGGACATACATAATACATGTACCTACCACCTTAGCTGAAGATCGACTGGCTTATCAGTCGACTTGTCATTTTTATCTAATACCCTGTCCTAACCTTAGCACTACCGACTCTTATCCCAAGATACGCTTCGAAATGGCACAAGGAAACATCTGTATAACCTAGAAAACAGTGAATACTTTATGAGCAGTTTATTGTACAGGACTTAATCAACCATGATAAGTATTCAGATGAGATCAGGTTTGATTGTTTTCCTTGAGGTTCTTTGATGCTGGTGGTATTTATCATGACTTCGTGATTAACACAAGGACTAATTTGTAAAAATCTCACATAGTTAGGCGTAAGGGTGAGAAATTTTACTCCAGTAAAGATAAAAGTGGTCTAGCTTCAACTGACTCATGATCTCAACCATTGAAATTACTACAATCTCCACAAAAACCCATCTGATATTAATCAAAAATATGCTCACTAGTGACTGGCTTCACGAGGTATATCCTGGAGTTCTAGTGAGAAGTAGTGACCAGTGGAGTTCAACCAGGTCTGTTGTGAGGTAGTAACTCACTGAAGACAATGGCGAATGTGTCGCTCAATTTTGTGGATAAGTTGAAGTTAGACATTAACACCGTTGGATGCCGGCTCAGTGGTCTAGTGGTTAAGTGCTCGGGCGCGAAACCAGTAGGTCCTGGGTTCGAATCTCGCAGGGAGGGAGATCGTGGATGCGCACTGCTGAGGAGTCCCACAATAGGACGAAACGGTCGTCCAGTGCTTCCAGGTTTTCCATGGTGGTCTAGCTTCAACTGACTCATGATCTTAACCATTTAAAAGTTAATAGTCAGCATATGGAGTTAACTGTGAAATATCAGGAAGAAGCAAATGTGCGAATCAGTAGTTTATCATACAGTTAGTTAGTGCAGTTAAATCTATTGACATTTGAAATTGCATACACCCAGTTATTGATTATTTGCAGTTATTATTAGGAGCCCAACCAGGTAGGTTATATCTATCAATGAGCTTCATGAACTGATGGCACGTTTTGGTTTGGTAGCCCCTATCTTCATTCTAGTCTAGTCATATACAACAGAGCATCACTCACCAAGGTAGATGGTGGCTAGACATATATATGTTCTAAGATTTACAACCTCATCAACCGACTTTCCATCTTTACCTAGTATACTATGTCTTACATCAACATTGGTCACATGTTGGTCTAAAAATATATGAGTAACGCTTTCAAGATACCCATGATTAAGAACTTGGAGCCTATGCACACTTTCTACTTTCATACACCATGATTCACAGCCCATAAAATAGAACAGAACGAACTGTTGCGTAGTATAAATGCTATTTGGTTGGTAGACGGATATCTCGTGTAAGACACAAGTGAAGAAAACTGGCAAACGCCAAACGGGCTATCAAAACATGTGCCAAGATTTCGTCAGACACCCACTCACCAAGGCTGATGAGACTTCCAAGATAAGTGAAGTGGTCGATGTATTTAGTTATTTTATTCCCCATCACCAGTTCAACGGTTAACCCAGACCAGTTTTGGAGAGACACTTTGCACTTAGAAGGAGAGAAACGGATCTCGAAAATGTTAGCATTGAGGACCAAGGGTCATAGTCAAAAATGACTTAGCAAATATCGGGTAGTTAGTTTTTCTACTATTACTACTATCAAGACATTATATCACTCGGTTTATCAATGAAGTAGCATTGTTAAGATGAAAGGCATTAGGATTGGGATAAAACGCGAGACTAATTTAATTTAATGTGATGTTTATTTATTCTACTTTTAATTTGATATGAAGTCTGTTTAGAACAATATCTGATTTGTTTTAGTATGATATTTATTCAGTATAATATTCTTTTATATTAACTTGGTGTAATATTTGTTAAGCCTAACATGCAACACACCATGTTGATTCTGCGTAAAATGTATTTTTATACTTCCCTTATTTCGTTTATATATCATATTTGTTAACTAATCACCAATGCTAGTAAAATCTATTCAGACCTAAATAAATATATTCGACTAGAGCGACCAAATTTTCAGAAGATCAGTAAAACCTTTATTCTTTCATTAGATTTGTCTTTTCCCTATGTCGCGTAAATCTCAGTTTTCTTTCTGCTTTAAGTAACAGTTTCCACAGTTATAAGAAATAAAAACGAAGATGGCATTTTCTTTTATTCGGGATGTAGGAAATATGGACCCTTCATAGATTCCATTTGAAAAATAATACGAAAATATGAAGGGCAGTGATTGGAGCGGGATTCGGACTTGGTGGTTAAGAGTTGAACACCTTAACCTACGGAATTACGGCTCAATAAAAATAAATTTACAACATAACATAAAAATTCCAAACACACGTGTAACTTACAATTTTTCTTTCTCCTTTTGATAAGCAATCAAATCTGGTTTAATCTGTTTAGTCATTTTAAGATATTTACGATGTGATGCATCAGCGTATGTTGAAAATCCTTCATCTGTATTACATTTTTTTCTTCGTCTTATTTCAAGACGATCGGCGATTTCAGCACTAACATTTAATGCACGCATTCGATCTGGATCAATTTTTTGTTGATTACATTCCAATCTAAATAGTTCATCTTCTTCTTCCCATTGTAATCGTTTTTGTCGTACTTCCCAGTTTGATGGAAGTTTTGATCGCTTATCCTCTTCAACAACCTGAATATGATTAGATTTTCTAGCCTCATTCTAAAAAAAGACAAGAAATTCTCAAATTTGTTTTATCATAATAAACAATCACTGTAATCAATATTACACGTTAGTTCGGTAGTATAATAATTCGCAAAACTTCATTTTTTAGTAGTGATAGTGATTGAAATATGTTTTGACGGAGCTAATACTGGGAGCATTGCAACGTTTGGACTTGTTTTACAGACTATTATCGTTTACACGTTTATTATACATGTACCTGGGTTATTGTATGAATCTTCCCATCTGTTGGACTCACTAACTATTGTTATACGACATACTGTTCCTTAATTACGCCTGTTACTCCTCGTGGAGAAGCATAGGCCGCCCAACAGCACTCTCCATCCAACCCTGTCCTGGGTAATCCTTTCCAGCTCTTTCCAGTCGTTATTCATCCTTTTCATATCCGCTTCTATTTCCCGACGTAATGTGCTCTTCGGCCTTCCTCCTTTCCGCTTCCCTTCACGATTCCAAGTTAGGGCTTGCCTTGTGATGAAGTTTGGTGATTTCCGTAATGTATGTCCTATCCATTCCCATTGTCTTTTCCTAGTTTTCTCTTCAGCTGGAAGTTGATTGGATGGATGTTGAGTATCTTGCGTAGACAGCTATTTATAAATACTTGAACCTTCTTGATGATGGTTGTAGTAGTTCCCCAGGTTTCAGCTCCGTACAGTAGAACTGTCTTGCATTTCGCATTGAAGAGTCTGACTTTGATATCAGTTGACAGTTTTTTTCGAGTTCCATATGTTCTTCAATTGTAGGAATGGGGCCATTGCTTTGCCAATCTTTGTCTTTGCGTCTGCATTTGATCTTCCTTGTCCATCGATGGTGCTTCCCAAGTACGTGAAGGACTCCACATCTTCTTGAGTTTCGCCATCAGGTGTGATTGGGTTGATGTTCTCCGTATTGTATTTGAGGATCTTGCTTTTTCCTTTATGTATGTCGAGGCTGCTGCGGCTACACTAGTTGTCTTCATCTGCATTTGTTCGTGTGTATGGGATAGAAGGGCTATGTCATCTGCGAAGTCCAAATCGTCTAATTGGTTCTGAGCTGTCCAATGTATGCCGTGTTTTCCCTCAGATGTCGAGGTCTTCATAATCCAGTCTACCACCATAAGAAAAAGGAAGGGGAGAGTAGGCAGCCTTGTCTGAAAACGCTAACCAGAAAAATATTGTTCCTTAAATATTATTAATTATTTATGAACCGTTTGATCCGATCTCGGCCACTTACGGAAAAATATGGATAAAATCCCCATACCTACGATTCATATGTATAAACCGTGTTTAAGATAGATATGCTGGGTACTTTAAATTTAATGATAAAAGATTACTTGCGGTGTTCTCATTCGAACCCAAGGAGCGATAAATGCTTGTATTGACGGACCACTAACATTTAAAATTATGTCGTCAGTGTACAAGGTTACTCTTGTTAGTTTACGAGTCCTATTGGTCAAGTTAAGTAATAAGGTGGTAGATGGACTAGAATACTCGGACTCGAAAATACCAATAAGAGATTTAACTGCTGCACTTTTTCATGAGTTATAGACTACGAAGTTGCAGGCTTGGGAATATCAAGAGATTTGACAAGTTTCAGCGTAGTTTGGCTTGTGTACATACTGTGACGTTTTAGAGTGATATTTCTTTTATTAAAATACAGTAAATAGACAGATTGACTACTTGGAAAGCTTCAAATTGTTGGTTTCACACGATTGTCATATGACTGGATCTGACCTTAAAAGTGACGAGTATGTGACGATCGTTCTCATTAGTTTTACTTAACCTAGTGTTACAATGTTCACAATTTAATTGAACTAAATACCAGTCTTTTGACGACTGATGTTTTGGTCACAACGCTCATATCAATTAGATACAAAACAAACTTTACTTAATTAATATAAGGATTTTCTGACTAATTAATTGAATAAATAAGTACTTCATAACTGTGTTTGATTAGCAAGACGATGAAATTTAGTGTAGCACAGTATGCGTGTGGATTGTCAACTTAAAATGATGAGACATTGTTGACCCGTAACATGTAAAGCTGTTGAATTTCCCTCAGAAATTAAGATCTTTAAGTATTATTTTAAATGTAAGTATAATCTTTGTTGTTACGGGCTCAGTATAGTGATGAGTTCCATACTTGTTCATTTATTAGAAGACAATTGAGGAATACATGTCGGTTCGATTTTAAGACAGAAATTAATATTTAACTAAAAAGCTAACAGTATTGCAAATTAATAGGAATATACTGGTTAAATGGCATACACGTCATATGTGTGTAAAAAGGCATAAAGTATGGATAACGACGAAGATGATTCAACACCCCAAACGCCCTGGTACAACTAAGAGAAGAGTGTCAGCTCTCCTCTCGAAATGCTCTCATATGGCCACGTGCATACAACCACTACCAGGGAAGTCCTATTCACTGCCTTCTCGTGGCCGAGGTGTTGTTTATGAACGTGAGAGGACAAAAAGGGAATACCCGACCCTTTAACGTGGTTGGTAGACATACAGGATCCACCTAGGGGAGTTGGAAAACTTTGATTCCAAACCAATGGTGTACATGGGCTTCAAAATACTAAGGGAAAAATGGCGTATGAACCTATTGTAGGTCACTGGCTACCATGGGACTGCATCTCCTTACGTTGCTCCACTGTATTGTGGATTAGACCTCTAGGCCAAAAATTCGGGGTGTGGCCTCCTAGGAAAACCATCTGCTTCGGTTTGGGCACCCGAGCAGTATCCCAGACCTTACACAAATCGGATGATTTATGTGGCGCGTATATATTTGGTGCTTCCTTGTACCAATGTTCATGTGATGCAATAAATAAACAAACTTATTTTTAGAACGTAGGCTATTATTACGGCTGTTTAGAAGAATATATGTTTTATATAAACGAATAGAGATCTCGAACCTACCACTCTTAAGTGAAGTTCCCTGAGTTTTTCCATATACTTTGAGGACCCATTGGCCCCGGTTGTGGACATCTTTAGTCTATATAAACGGATAAACAAAATTAATAACAATTATAACTATAGAGTTTTGACTGGATTATTTCAAATAAATGGATGATTAGGTGTTTCATTTATAATATAAGAGATACCTTGACTCAAATAAAAAAGCATTCACATGATTGGACGTATTACGATCATATTGAATGTTCTGCCTTGTTCTTTCGTATCATGTAAACTTGAGTTGATTTAGTTCAGGAATTTATGTATTTTCTACAGAAGAAACTTACACTATGCTGTTAGACATCTGAAATCTAGTTTACTAACCAACAGCATATTACAAACATACTGGTATTACCATAAAATTAACAGACATGCGCCCTGATATGCTTTATTTGAACAACAAACTGTCTCTGTAGTGTGTTCTATTTTGAAAGCCCAGTTGGATCAGATTAGTGTGAGAACAAAGCATATAAAGCTAGTCAAAATCCAGTCGAAACAACTAGCAAAAATATCTGTTTTATTAAAATGTCTATTCATACACTTAAATGACAAAATGAAGTATCCCAATGATCAATCTAACCCACTGTCCCAGAAAAGAATTGAGAGATTGAAACGCACGCGTAAGATGACATGATAAGTTACCTTTCGTAGAAGATAGCCTAACAAGACAGTTATACTACTAGATTGTAGAAGAAACTTTACATAGACGTCTGATGCATGAAATAACCTATTTGATCAGTTACTGACGTCGAAATCCTGACTGAAGATGACAACAAAACACTGGAAGCGCTGAACAACACCCGTCACCAATGAGAGCTGAGAATTGTGTGATGCAGAAAGGAAAATGAAGACGGGAATCTTTACATCACACGCGTTTTTATTAAGACTGAATCTTAGTCGTCATTCAATAGGGGTAAGGGAGCACCATTAGGCACAACTTACAATCCGAGATCAATAACATGGTACGGTCAGAACACTAGGGATTTTCCTAACCACTTAAACAGAGAAAGTCGTTTAGTTTGAATAAGAGCTTTTTCCAGCGTTTACTTTGAGTAGAAATGCTCAAAATCCATCGCATAGGAATAAATAAAACTAGGGGAATTTATTGGGAATAATCGCTTAATAATAAAATAACCTAAGTTACTATCTCAAGGACTTTTACGACGTAAACAAATGAAGCCTGAGTTATATAATCCGAACCACGAAAACCAACATCTGGAAGACCTGTGTAGGTTTGAACTTTGAAAGACCTTATAAATGGCACAAATATATCCGAGAGATTTACTTGAACTCCAAGCAAAATGAGGGCAATTGTATATATGTACCATTCTTTGAGTGGACTGATGTCTGCCTGATGCCCTACTTCAAGGCAATCTTTTTAAAGAAACTAGTTATATGCGAAATATACGAAGTTATCTGTATGAAAGCATGTAGATTTTAAGGTGTTAGTGTAGTGATGCAGTTAAATAACTGATGAATCGTATCACTATACACTACGTGGACTCGTGCTACCCAAAGTAAGAAACTATAAAGATTTAGGAGTCATATTAAGCAATGATCTTAAAGTCACTAGTCACTGTAAAGCTGCTGCTGCAAAAGGCTATAGGGTATTATGGTCAATTCATAGGTCTTTCCAGTATTTAGACGATGAAATGTTTAGATTACTATACCCGATTTATGTGCGACCACATTTAGAATACGGGATTCAAGCAGCGTGTCCTTGTTTCAAGTATGAAGCAGATATGCTGGAAAGAGTCCAAAGACGAGGTACTAAGATGGTAAAAGATCTACCTGGTCTGTCATATGAAGACAGACTGAGACACCTTAACTTATTTCCGTTATCTTACCGTAGAATACGGGGTGATCTAATATTGGCTTATCGTATACTGAACGATGACCTTGATATTAACATGTCTTACCTCTTGCTTTCGTCTAGGACCGATCATTTAAGAATACATTCGAAGAAAGTTCCAAAACCGAGATCAAAACGTTTACGTCTGGAGTTCCGTTTCTCGCACCGAGTAGTGAATTACTGGAATTCTCTACCGGAACACGTAATATCAGCACCTGCTGTTAACATATTCAAAAAGAGATTGGACCTCCACAGTATTACAAACTGCAAGGATTATTATAGGTCGATAGACCTCCTATCCTTATTACTGAAGACTGAACATTACCAACAGTATTTATAATTGCTAATTAACTATGGGAAATCCAAAAGCCTTAACTTTTTAATCCAACCCTAATCAACTATAATTTTTACCACCAATATGGATTTAAAGTAAGTTTAAATTGTTAGTACACAGCCTGTTCTACATATATGTAGTAAAAAAAAATTCCCTAAAGTTTTTTTAGTTGATATATAATGAGAATATAATCTCAAACTTCATTGAAAAGCACACAAAAAATTGTTTCTTATTACCACGATGAAAATTGAATGTTTTCAGGAGGGATCCTGTAAACAAATAAGTATGTCTCAGTAGATGAGTAAAGTAACGCACATTACAAAAAACGCCATGACTTCTTGTACAGTAAACAATATCTATCGATTCAATTCAGCATCCAATGATAGAAATATCAGATCACTTGACTACGTCGGTCGCTGAACACGCTTTTACGTACGGCTTTTTAAAACAGAATGTTCGTAGATTGATCAGAGAGTACTTTGTTCAGAAAGACGGTACAACGTGCTTAGAAAAAAGGGATCTTACTTCAAATTCGTGAACCTTCTTCCGATAATTTTAAGACTTTGACGTGATGTCATACAGACAGTAGTATGCGAAACGTAATCCCATTGTGTTCTACGGAAAGGGAATAAGGATGAGGCATTTCTTGCCCTAACAGACACATTATGGTAAGGTCACTGAATAACGTAAAACTCACTTTTTTGAAACATTTGAGAACATCAGCATTTCCAATAATATCTCAAATATTTGATTGGACCTAGTGATTTATTACGGTCCTAGGTGCGTGTGACATAAAACGCGAAGATAAGCTTCCTTAACTGATTCAAAGGTTTCGGAAAATGCGTTAAGGCTTCCGGAACTGCTAGATTACTATATAATCATTTTTAAGCCATGAACTAAAAATATAATCAAGTCTTTGTTCGCTTAAGCCTGAGGAAGTGGCATCACAGTAATGGTGGACCAATGAGTACTTGTTAAATCAATGCAGTTGGACTACAGTTCATTCCCACACAATGCATGGGATGCTCGCCAAACTCTGACTTGGCACTTAGTCATGTGGTTCAGCATGGGGATCGTGCTTAAGGTGATCACTAACTTTTGCTTCTATCACCATATGCAGAGAAGTACTGAAAACTGCCATGTCAATCCATTTATATAGTTAAAATATTAGCGGCCTTAAGACAATATTTTCTTCCAAGTCGCGTGGTATTTATATTCATTTATACAACATCCTATATACTTCTGCCAGTTGTCTTCGACAAAGGAGCAAGTTTTCTAACCAAACCCTATGTTTTCTTGTAACCATGAATTTTGAGTGCTTCTTTTTTCGTCCTGCTCAACTTCTGATCTTGTGGTAAAAATTAGTACCACATTAATGCATTACGTCAAAATACAATTGTAGGTTGATGTCATATTAGTATTGTATTTATTCAGCTTCGACTTTATAACCGAGGAAAATTTTAAGTGGGATCTCCAATACAAATGTTCTTTAAAACATATTTAAGTGGTTGTATTAATTAGCGTTGATAAAATACTACATGTCATTAGAATATCTATAGATTGCAATACTATGAGATAAATGGAAGATTTAGCAGAACGGGTTTATTCTTCATTTGCCTGAAAGGATTCCGAACTTCTCGGAGTCGAAGGGAGATGTCGGAATTTCCTATTTTTGATCCAGTCTTTCAGATATCTAACGTGAATGAAAACCGCTATGACTACCATGTGTTGTACCTCAGGAAAATTCTAATTGAACTGGGTACGATAACAGTGATAAAACATATGACCAGGAATATTTCTTCTCTATTGCCTGGATAATACGACAGTACGTTAATGCGATAATAAGGCTAGTCACGTAATGTCAGAACCAGGATTCACGACCCAAAATGGAAAACCAGATAACGGATTAGATGGTGCTTTATTCAACAAAGTTACGATCAGTCACGCTAGGTGAGTCCGGTATAGAAATCAGTGGCAGCCAGGAAAATCACATACCTAATAGTCTAAAGATTATCGTTGTTTGTCGGCGCTACATGGTCAGTCACATTTTTATTTTACTACCAAACATCAAACAGTGAGTCAAATAATCACTGTGAATAAATATTGTATGGTTAAATGGCTTTGTAGGTCACCAATGTAGATTGTCTTTGCCGAATGATTGTGGGATTACTTGAGCTAGACGTGAATGGCGTGACTAACAGCTAACGTCAACGTCACACCTCTCGGTCAGCACCTTACAAAGATTACCCCTTCGTCGTATATAAGTATTGTGGATGCATTAAAGACTGTCCAAACAAAGGACGTTATTACAGGAATATATTAGTTGAAGTAGGCACAAACTAAAGTATGACAACCACCGTATAGGCTAGTCGATGGCGTTTGTTTGTCTGCGACCATGAAAGCAGCCGAGGATCTGTTCGATATTCTGTAACATGACTTCCGGATGATTTGACCAGGGCTCAGTAACATTTCACTGGCCTTACCATTTCTTGGCACCTCAGCCTGTACTCTGCAATAAGTATAGATTCAGTAACCACCAACAAAGTGCGACCGACCTATCAACGGGATTTCGAAGAGAACAAACCGCAATCAAGTGACAATACTCCTTAGTGGTCGATAAGTCCCCCAAACAAATAGGTCCGTAAATCTTCAACACTGATGCCAACCTTATGGGTCTTACTAGACAAACCCTAGCTGAAAGCGCCCAGTCACGCATTGATTATTCGAAAATGTGGAGTCGCCAATTCGTTGGAGAAACAATCAGAAGCCGGCCCGCTTAAACTGGGTATTTATAAACGAAGAATTTCCGGTTGATAACCTCTCAACCCTGGGTTCCTAGGGTGGAAGCGATCACGCCGTCCCAGCCCTCAGCTTCATCGGCAAAACTGAGCTAAAACATAACGCCAACAAAAGGTGCTGGGATTTCAAACGGTTGGATGTGTGAGCTCTACAGAACTATCTACAACAGGTGGATTGGAATGTTCACCCTCAACTTGACATGGATGCTCATTAGGATTTCCTACTGCACACAATCTTTTGTGCTAAAAAGCGGTTTGTTCATTCAATGACCCCGCAAATCTGCAAGCAAACTACAATCGTCAAGAAGCACACTCTTTGTTTTCTAAGCCACAAAGGTACTATTGGGTAGAATACAAAGGAATTGATAACAATGGCGTGTACAGGCAATACAAACATATAAGGAACACATGCACAGAGGTAATAAGAGAGGACAGGCTTCAGTACCAGATAAAGCTTATGGATAAACTTGTCTCCAATCCGAAAAGCTTATTCCGTTATGAAGCCTCTCTTCGACAAGCCAAGACGGGAGTTTTCCAAATGCTAGGTATCAATGGCCCGACCAACAACGACGGTGACGTCGCTAACCTTCTGGATGAACATTACTCTCAGACATTTCAACCGACCCACATTAACCATATTAATGAAAGCTTTATCTGTAAATGCGCAGGACCTTCCGAGGTGAACCTGATCGCTGACTTGGTGTACCGGAATCTGCAGCATCTAAGATAAGACGCTAATCCTGGCCCGTATATGGTTCATTCTGCTATATCAAGAGGAGCAGCTTCACTCCTGGCAACATCGCTTAGCGTGATGTTCTCACACTCGTTAAGCCGAGGCAAACTACCGGAGATTTGGAGTCCGGCTCACACCACACCGATTTTCAAAGGAGTTCAACGCAGAGAACATTCAGTCTGCCGACCGGTGGCTCTTCTCTCCATACCTTCGAAAATCATGTAGTCCCTGATATGCGATGCTATACAAGCTAAAACTTCTTTTCACCCCAACATCATGGTTTCAGGAGGCGTCATTCTTGTATAATCAACCTGATGACCACGATGAACAGATGGACAACCATCCTTGATCGCGAAGGGATGGTTGAAGTCATTAACCCTGACTTCTTATAAGCTGTCGCTAGGGTCAATCATATATCTTTTATCAGTAAGCTCAAACGATTAGGTATCAGATCACCTCTAATTGATTGGCTCACTTCATATCTAAAAATCGACATTTTAAGGTCAGGGTTAACTTCCCTTTCTCTCAGGCTATGGAATGTCCTAGTGAGGTCTCCCAGGGCTCAGTACTGAAACTTCTTTTCTTGATTTATAAAAACGATCTTCCACAACGGGTATCGTCTGAGTTATTACTTTTTGCTGATTATGCGAGACTCTGGAGAGAGGTACGCAACCAAAACGATATACAGGCACTTCAGGGGGATCTGACTCGAATTCAAAATTCGGCAGACAACAACGGACTTACCTTTAACATTTCAGTGTAAAATAGGTCATCTGAGACATCTTGCAGATGCTCTGGAACGTATCCAAAGGCGAGACACGAAATCAGTTTGGGGATCAGATTCAAGCTTTATGAAGAGCGCCTGAACTCACTAAACCTTTACCGATTAGAGTATAGGAATCTTAGAGATGATCTTCTTATGGCTTACAGTATCCTTAACACTTCTGGACATCCTCTTAAACACCTACTTAAGTTTAGCTCTAACACAAACCTAAGGAGTAACACCTAGAAGCTGGAGATACAACATATCAGAATGAACTGTAGACAAAACGTATACTCCTTAAGAGTTGTCAAATGCTGGAATTCGATGCCGGCTGAGCTAGTCCAAGCGACTTCCCAGGAGTCTTTTAAAAAGGCAACTTGACTTGTTCTTAAGGATCATGGATAATATTTTACTATGACTTACCAATTGATTTTTTTCCTCTATTATCGTTAATGTACCTAGGTTGCTGCCACGAGGTTGAAGATGGCACAGGTATTCAGTGTTTGACAACGCTTCCACCAGTAACACCATCTAATATAATTCGTAACCACCCAGAGAAATCAAAAGACAGAGTCGAGGAGATCGGAATAGTGTATTTGGCGATAACCAATATATCGGAATTCTCTGATCTAATCTGGCTAGCGATTGCGGTAGATGTTGAGCACGGCGTTACCACACGTGATCTGGTGCGGATGGCTGACCGAGCGCCTTCAGCTAGATGATTCCACTAAAAAATATAGTCAGCATCCAATGTCGAAAACGTACAGGGCTATTTATTTTGGGGATTTATTTACCGCTACAAGGTATTGGTGATCCACTGCTACTAGACACGGAAGCCCGTTAAGCGAGAGCTTCTTCTATTCATTCCACAATCATTTGAACCATTTGAATATTCTTAAAGACCGAGGTCAGTGTGTCACCCTTATTTCTTGATACTTTATTTACTTCTGTTTATTTCATGTCACAAGGTCCCGACTCGTATGAACAGGCAATCTAGTACCAATAGATACAGAAGCCTAATGGGCAGGAGTTCATTCTATTCGAGAGTTAAAAGTTCAAAAAAATTAAACAATGTGGGTAGAAACAAAGTTTGATGGCTAGTTTGAACTGAAGGTCAGGCGGACTTCTGAAATAACGTGAAAATAAGGTATTTAGAGCAGTAAGTCACCAGCTTCTAGTTCAGATAATTGGCTTATCTTGACCTCACGCCTGTGATATTTTTAATCTATAGCTTACATTCTGAAAAGTAGGTTCATTCTGCGTTCATGCAAGTCGTCGGTTCACTTCCTATTTTGTTTTCCTAATTCTCTCACTCTACTTTCACTACCGCAACCCACAAAGTACTTCAAGGCTAGGCACAAATCCATCAAGAACTGAACATTACATGAATCTTCTTTGGAGGTGATTTTCCAGACTTCAAGGCTTCTTGAGATTTTATGGTTAGTGTCCCCAATCACACTCTCTTGGGAAGAAACCCCAAAGTGTTATAAGATTCTGTAAGAATGTTGAGGAGGAAAATTACTCGAACATTTTTGAGATTTTTTCCAGACCTGGGGGAATTTCGAGGTTTTTGTGCCATTTCCCCAAAGTTTTCTATAGTGGTTTCTTCAAAATTGACCTGAACCGGACAAAAATTTCCCCAAAATTCCGTGATTGGGTCCCGATCATTAGGGACGTAATTACGTCTTAATATACTGTTAAGAACACTTTTAGGACAATGTGATAACAGTACCAACATTAAGGTACTTTGGTTGGTCACATAGAAAAAGCACGATTCTAGTTTACAGGCTTTTATGTATGTCTTCTATTGCTTTGTTACGATTCTGAAAGTGATGAGTACTAAAACAAACCATCCTTAACAGTTTTCAAAGGGGTTTTCAAGGAGTTTCTCATATAGTTCTCCGTTCACCATCACTTTTCACCCTATCGTGTACAAATTCGCTAACAAGCTTAGCGTTTTTTTATCGCAGGTTTAAAGAGTTCTGGCATAAACCGTAACTGGGGTACTTCATGAATAGCCTGGTTAAAGTCAATAAGCGTTATTTCATCGGAGACTTTGTTCTCTTGGGCAGTTATCTGTCCGCACTCGACAAGGCTCATTGGCAGAAGTTACTATCGCTTCCCAGAAAAAAAACTCCAGTTGATTTGACAGTTTTTTGCCTTGAGACTGGAAGTCCTGGACTCGGCCGCAGGTAGAGTGATATACACTCATTGATGAGGACGTAGCGACTGTCCATCGCGTCTCAGTTCTCACTGGTTGTTAAAACATGGTCAACCTTTGACGATAACTATATATATATATATATATATATATATATATATATATATATATATATATATGCATACAACCACTACCAAGGAAGTCCTATTCACTGCCTTCTCGTGGCCGAGGTGTTGTTTATGAACGTGAGAGGACAAAAAGGGAATACCCGACCCTTTAACGTGGTTGGTAGACATACAGGATCCACCTAGGGGAGTTGGAAAACTTTGATTCCAAACCAATGGTGTACATGGGCTTCAAAATACTAAGGGAAAAATGGCGTATGAACCTATTGTAGGTCACTGGCTACCATGGGACTGCATCTCCTTACGTTGCTCCACTGTATTGTGGATTAGACCTCTAGGCCAAAAATTCGGGGTGTGGCCTCCTAGGAAAACCATCTGCTTCGGTTTGGGCACCCGAGCAGTATCCCAGACCTTACACAAATCGGATGATTTATGTGGCGCGTATATATTTGGTGCTTTCGTGTACCAATGTTCATGTGTTTAAATAAATAAATATTTCGATCATAAAAAGTTCCCCATTTTATGTGAATTTAACCATGCATGAAACCTTATTTCAGGCATTTGATATACGTTATTTATCCTCTAAACCTACTTCCCACCAAAGTAGTCCTGCATCATCTAGTTTAAAAACCTAACTGCATTACATTTGATTGCATATGACCTCGTTTAATTCTTTTCGATGAATCTTACCAAGACTAATAAGTTGCCTCCGTTGTATTTTTAGACTGATACCAATGGACAACTTAATTTAGTTGTTACTCCACATTTTGGTTTGTGGTGTTTAGAAGTATTTGAATTATTATACGGACTTGAAGTTCACGAGATTTTTACAGCAATAAAACTAGATAGGCACAAATGAACGTACGGTATTCGGAACTCGAAATTAGGCGAACATTAAGTACAAAAGAATAATTAGCTCATACAATCACCACAGTTTTGTTTGGCCTTAGGTTATTATCTAAGTGAAATAGATATTTTTTATGAGGGAAGTTAAAATACTATATTTCTTGAGGAAATTAGTTTGTTAATGTACTTTAAGTAGGCAGAGCTTTGTTTTGAGTTGATGTCCAATTTTAGAGAATGAGATATCGGTTTACGTAGTAAATGTAAGTTTTAGTTTCCACCAATCCTATATACATTTTTTTAGTTTTGACAGATCACCTGACAGATGGTTAATTTGGGATTTAATAATAATACGTTACAAGATTTAAATGAATCTTCCACTCAGTCTTGTTCTAGCAGAAATTTTCCAAATTTTCTTGGAGAAAGAAATTATGCTGATTTGAAATGTATAAAGGGTAAAAGTCTTCGAGAGAAATTTCATGAATTATTGCCTCCTAATCATTCTGCACATCTAAAATCTGAACTTGATAAACGTATCGATCGTTTCAGGGAATCTTGTTTACACCTGGTTGGAAAAGATTCAGTTAATATCAAAGAGCTTGGTACATGTGCAATGTTTATTTTATTAGGCGATATGGGTGAACAGTTGATGGAATTGTTAAATCGAGGCGTTTCTGTGATGGACGTACCTCGTCATTGTTCTGTCAAAATCTTAAAACCAAAAATCTTGAGTAAAATTGGTGGTTCTGGTGCTGATGATGTTGATATTGCTTGGATAGAAGTATGTAAATGTCTAGGTGGGATACTAGCGTTTCATCCGTTTAAAACAACCAATCAAGATGAGTTTAGTCAGCTTTTCCGTTGTTGTCGTGTGGTTTATCAAAGTGATGAGTTCATCACAAAATCAACCAATACTCACAAACATAAGAAAATTATCATGAAAAATGTTACATGTAAAAAATCTTCGTTGGTTCATAATGTGAAAGAAAAAAATGTGGATATAAAAGAAACAAACGGTTTTTATGATACTGAAATAACTGATCCATTAAGGTAAGTTATCTACGAATCAGAAATTATTATTCTTAATTCTCGCTTTGTGGAGCGGTAGCTTAATGGTTAGGGCGTTTAACTTTCAACTACTAAGTCCCAGGTTCGACCACTCACCGTATCTACTTCGGCTTGAACAACCGGGTAACATCATTAGTCCTCGCACTTAGAGTGTGGCTCATACCTAAGTACCTGGTAAATGTGTTAATTGAAAATGAGTCCCGTTTTATTATCAGACATTAAAGATCTTAAAGATTGGTTCACTGCATTGTTTATTTTTTACTTCTGATATGCAACGAATAGTGACACTTGAGTTTATTGTGAAACAGACTTTTCAAAAGCGTACACTCTGAGCATTGAAAGCGTTAAACAATTTGATGTTTCACTTTCTATTCCGAATTTGTAAGACATGCTTTTCAACAACTACAGTGTACCAAGATAGAATGGTGGCTTAACTTAGCGATATGAACTGATCTCAGTTAAACAACCACTAAAAATCAGGGAGTACTGGATAGCTGTTTCTTTCTAGTACGGGAATTATAACTGCGCATCCAAGAGCCCATCAGGGCGTTCTAGTACGAAGCAGTGATCATTAAAGTTCAACCATATCGAGTGAGGCAGTCAGCTACCAAGTACATTAGTTGGTGGTACGATATTACGGATTGATTGAAGTTAAACTTGTAAAAGTCTGGGTACTAATTCCTCGTTCTAGAGATTTAACGCTCATGTTCGAGAACAAAGATCCTGAGTTCGGTCTCCAGTAGCGATTTCATAGATGATCACTGCTGCGAAGTCCCATACTATAGAACAAAACAGCTTTCTATTGCCTCCTGGTCTTCAGTGGTTGTTTAACTAAAATCAGTCGGTGATATTAACTGTAAAAAGTAAGTCTTCGCAAGCCCGTTTAGTAATACGTATTTTCAACCATTGGAAACCAACCTATCTACTTCACTTGCTACAATGGGAGTTCGTCCTTCAAGTCTTCCAACGAATGCATAACATTTATGCTACTGACTCGTCGTCCATTGGTTTGCACTTCTAATTTCAATCAATTCACGATGTTTCTTAATAATCTTTTAGTGTCATCCGTTAGTAAGTGGCTCATTTCCGCCGTGGTTAAGTCCTATTGATTTTAGCTTCCCACTAAATCTCCGGAAATTATCTCTGGAAATTGATTACAAATAAACACATAGTAATTATCATTACTATAGAGCGGAGTTTGCTAGATTATGCCATAAATCGCTTTTTCTTTCTATTCTATTTCAGACGACTTCTTCTTACTCCACTTATAGAACAAGATCAAAAAAGAAATTCTAATCAACCTGGAACATCGTCTTCGCTTTTTTCCTCTTCTACTTCTGCATCGTTACAAGCAACTAATTTAATTAATTTAACACAGAAATTATCTTGTAAAGCTAAACAGTTAGATATTACAAAAGAGCAATTTATTCAAATGATTTTTGATATTTTGGCTTCATCCAAATCAAATGATGAAGTACAAGAAGAGGTAAATAAATCATAGATTAATTAAAATTAAATAAAATAGGATTATCTGGCTAGTGGTAAAATCCAAAATGCACAGTTTCGTCGTAGATGAGACGTGTCAATCAAATGTACACGTATACACCTACAGTCAAATCCTCATGCTTCTAAACGGTCAATGCTTAGTGGCTCTTTGTTTTGAAGCCAATTAGATCGGACGATGATTGCTATTGAAATGTACATCCCGGCTACCCTCGTATATAATCATTGACTTAACTCACGTTAGTGAATAACGGAATTAAATAACTCAAATGCGAATACGAGAATAAAGTTTGAATACGCGTGTTTCACACAGTGTTGAACCAGACAGACGACCAGAGAAACGAAGCGAAGAGGAGAGAGCGAAACGATGCGTGGTGTCGGCGAATGAGCCAACTCCCATTTAATGGAGTGTGAGTCGATATTTCTGGTCAAACAAATATAAGTTGCAGACACATAATGAATAGGGTAAGTAATTAACACACACACGATCATATGAAAACAGTCAGGGTTAATAAGTGAATAATTGATAAAGTCAAAATGTGGCTTGAGAAGAATGAATAATTTAGTCAGCTCGGAAACTAGGATAGCCTATGTGGGCTTAACATAGTAGCAACCGCTACAAGTGAATTAAACATCATAACTTTTCTCTACAAACGCCTAACATAATTTTCATGAGTTCAGTTATCTGTTGGCTTGTATTAACCACTACTCAGCTTTACAAAAAGAGTATTTAAATCGCACATTCGAGGCAATCCTCTCAGGGTGTAACACATACTAATAGGGAGATTGATTAATTAAAGACCTTAAAGCTAACACAACGAGATAATCAAAGTTCCTACAAATCAAACTAATAACTGAGTTTTATTTTGTGAATTGGATATAAATTAACATGTTTTTATACAGTCAGGCATGTCAACTTGGACGTTATTTAAATAAATTATAACCCTGATTTTTAATAAAAATTGGTTAATGAGATAAGTGCGTTTTTATCGATTAAGGCGGTCGAAATATGTATTAATAAGTATGTTCAACTATCGTCTATCTCGACGGTTGATATTTACTTGTGTGGAAGTTGAAGGAAAGTTATGAATGAACAGACCAATACATGACATTAGTTCACGGAGCTATTGACTTCGTTTAAATTATGTTGGTAGGTACACACTACTTGTCTAGGGTCCGTGTGATCATCATAACCATTGGTCGGAGATCGATAACATAGCTTCGGATAGTGAAGATATTTTGCATGTTGAGTGGTGGCATAATTCCTAAAACACTTTGATTTCAGCCCGTAGGTTACAGGTTTAAAATCCCACTTCATCTATCTGTTTATCGCCAGTTGAGTGTTGTTGTCAAACCTCACGAAAAGGCATTATACTTCAAAGCCGGTTATCATAAACTTCTACCTTCAAGTGGTCTGGTACGACCGATGGTGAGGAATCTGCTCTTCCTCTTGAAATACCTGAATGCAGCCATGCATTCATAGCCTCTGCCAGGAACGTCCCTTCATCCATCGGGAATATTGTTCACAAAAGTAAGACGATGGAAAGCGAACATCTGACTCTTAGACCGGATTCAGTCAGTTGCAACAGCTCAAATTACCATACTTCATTAACATAGTGATAAAATTGTCAGGTCGAATCCCAGGACAGAGGAGGTAACAACAGTATTAATGATGATGGTGGACAAGGAGTGCCCAACAAGGGTAGTTTTGAAACCCTGATCCCAAACTAATGGTGTATATTGGCTGCAGGTTCCTGATTAGCGTATGAGCCTGACGCTGCTTCAATGTATTGTGGAGTATACCTTCAGATTCGAATGCTCGGAAGTGGTCTTCTGAGGAAAGCACCTGCTTCGATTTAAGCACTCTGATATTATCCTAGTCCATATATAAATATAACAAGCAAATCTATCGTTTTATATTTGTTAATTAATTTTATCCTTTATCTTTATTTTATATTTGCATTTATTTTTTATCATATAACACTCCTCGATGATATTTTGTTATATTCTCTCTGTTTAAAGTTATTTGAATTGATTGGATTGGATTGTGTCGATGTGATTTTTGATCTGATCAGTCGCCGTGCTGAGTGGACAAATGTTTATTTTACAACGGAAGGTATATATATATATATATATATATCATAAGCTTTCATTTAACCTATTGACTACTGTTATACAATTTACCATCCATAATTTATTCTTAATCTACTAGTTACAGCCTCCTATAATCACAGCAACTTTCGGTTTGGTCTTGCATAATAATTATTTTTTATTTTATGGTGTGATGCTGTGTGGTCTGCTTGTATATAAACCAATTATGTCTAAAATATAGATTCATATAACGGAGGGCAGTATTTGTGTTCGCAACTGAACAGACAGGTAAGACGAGAAGTCACTATTTCGGGGACCGATGGAGAATTAGCATTGACTCAAGGTTGCTGGTACTGGTTGACATGTCATTGGTTTAGCATGGGGGCAAGATCATAAAAGTTGGTATTCAGATTAGCGATTTAGTCATAGAACATAGGACATAACAAATTGGTGACGTGGGTTAAAAAAAGCCATAATAATAAAGTTACTAACTGACGTCGTGTTGTCTAGTTTGTCAGTGCTGATCGGATTCTGTTGACCAAGTTGGAATGTGGCTGCTAATCTCAGTGATTCAAAGATATGGTATTCACTATATCTTGGTGTTGGGTAATAGAAGCTAATCAACGGTAAGCCCTAGTCTTTGGTTTCTTACTATTTGTTACTCGTTAACAAGATGTACCTGTTAGTTTGTGAGTAATGATGGTGTGTGTGAAGTCTGAGTCGGTATCACTCATTATCGTAGTCAGAGACATTACCAATTAGTGATGGGGATCCGCATCCTACTGCGATCAGATACGTCTTGCTGATATTTGCCGGTCATCAGGAAACCTAGGGAAAACAGCGCTTCGTGTTAGCTACCAAATATGCGCGGTCGAGTCAGTTGAACTAGTGGCAAAATTACAACTTGATCAGTAAGTAGGGACTAACGAACCAAACGAACATTGTTTTGGACGCTACTCAGTAATCAATCAATCGTAGTTAATTGTCACAGCCCTACTTGCTTAATGTTTACGTCTCAGACATGGGCTTGAATTCTATAGAAATAGTCTGTCCCCTCAAGATTCTAGGTACACTTCGTTGACAAGTAACAACCGGTTAGTAACTTAGATTCATGGTGTTAAATTTTTTTGTACGACCCAACTACTCTTAGTGCTTAGTATTTTTCGCACATTTTGCTTCAAACAAACAGTCCTCAAAATCAGAACCGAGCTTGGACAGGTAAGTAATAATATTCCTAAATAAAGCAAGTTGAATGGTAGTAACAATCATAGTGAAAATTTATAAATTATACACAAAAATATTGTAGTCTTTCTGATCTATCTATCTATCAAAATTGGGCCAATCTTTGGCCTGATAACACGGGGTTTCTTGCCGACTACCTTCAACCATTTGAGACATCCTTTTAACTATGCCTTTGTAAACAAATTAACCTAACTTGTAAGAAAGAATTTTTCTTTCGAATAGCTTATTTATTGTTATTATTATTTTTATTTCCTATTTTGTTTTTTTTTAAGGATCTTCTGAACAGAATGATGCAAAACAATCCGTAAGTCAGATGTACACTGTTGAGTTTATGCGAGATGCATTCTTGTTTTCAAACATTTATACCTGTTAACAAAGATTGATTTACATACGAGGTATTATACTTTGCTATTATCTTCTACTGCTCATTAATCTGTAGAAGGTCGTTTTGCTTAAAACCAAATTTATGTCACACGTGATGTAATGCATATAAGTCGTATTTGTCACAGATTAAGGTTTCAGTTGTTGGGATACCATTGAAAGCCAGGATTCATCAGGCACCCGTTTCTTCCTAGTGTAGGACTATTCCTAAATGCCCACCGATAATCCCACTAGAAATCGAAATCAAGCCCTTCAGATTCAGCGACAAGTACTTGGTCGTTATGCAACGGTTAAATTACAAATCCAGTTTCACACAAGGTAAATATTAGTGATGTTGTTCAAAATGATAATGAAAACTCAATTAAATCTTCTATTTCCTCGTATTCAACGACACCAAAAGCATCCAATTAAGCTTCAAGTTTTCTTTATCACCTCAGTAATTAATATAGTTGAAAGTTGGTTGGTTTTTAACTTTTGAATCTTCGGTTCGCAATAATGATACAACTTTACTGTCATAGATATTTTGTGTAATTATATTTTAAGGTTTAATCTTCTATGCTTGCGCTATCGGTTACTTATCTGAGGTTTTATACAACTAGCATTGTGGTAGATCAAGTAGGTGGCATGTATAAATTTGATTATAAATGTATCACTATTCTATCTTCTTTTTCAACAATGCTTGAAATTAGACATTATTTTTCGTCATTCTTTTCTCTTTTTTTTTTCAAAGGAACAAATTAAAAATGATGATGTAAACAATTCCAATGTTTCATTAATTGAAAAACTTTTCGCTGATCCATTGACTGCGTCTAATACACGTCAAGCAAGAATTGAAGAGAATGCATTGAAAACCATGGAACGTTTACGTAAAGCTTTGAATAATCGATCATCCGGATCTCAGTCAAATGATAATGATTTACCTCATGTTTATGATGCATCAGCTAAATTACGAAAAAATTCTATTATGACAGATACTTCTAAAGTAAGCACATATAACTTCTCTCCCATTCTTACTCACTTTTCCCTCATACACTACAAATTTTATTTGTTTGGTATGTTGAATAACATTAAAGATTCAGACTATTGAGATTTCATTTTCAACTGAATGTACCTTGACTACAGTGTGTACTGGTCATGTATTACTATAAGTGAAAGTTGACTCAGTGTTATCCTATGTATAGTGTATTCTTTATATATAACATGACAGCACTATCGATCGTTGCGTTAATAATTTGTTTGTTTTACATAACGACTTATACTTAGTCTTCTTGTATCGAATGTGTAGACAGAGAGACAGGGAACCGGCTTCATGTCAGGTAGTTTTATTTAAAACTTGCTACGTATTCATGTCAACCTACTTAGTCTTAAACAAATTGTAGACTGAATTGTCTGTATCTTTTTTTACAGTGATCGTTGTTTAATCAACTCACAAACTGTATAGTGTTCTGATACAAAGTAGGTTTAAACTATTTGAAAAATCGATGAAATTCATCATCTATCTGTCTTACGTAAGAATACCTACTTCAGCATTTTCATCGAAAAATGTTGAGCAATCTGACATACTGTCAAAAAGTTAACTTAAAAATAAATCGTCTTACCATATGTGATAAGTTCTTCAGAAACTTACACGAATTCTGAAGCCATTTGGAACCAACGACGCTTACAAACCAACACAATCACTTTGTTACATTTTAACGTAGACTGAAAAAACAATAACATAATAAGACAAATCCAACATCTACCAAATATATTGTCCTAACTGCGAAAAATGTTGCACTTAAAAAAAGACACTACGCCTCATCTACGCATACATAAACACACATTAGCAGTGAGGCAACATGATGTGTTATTAATGATACTATTGAAGGTGGACAATGATAGATATGAATTCGATTGAAGGGGTGCTGTAATTGTGAATCGGAACAAAACTTTGGTTATGCCATTGAATTTCTAGAGGCCTGTCATTAAAAACAATTAGCAATCTCTAGACACTTTGACATAGATTCAGTTTACCAGCCTATATGGAAGGTCAGTCAACCACATGGTCAGAAGTAAACCAGTAAATCCAATTAATGTGAATGTAAGAACATGTTAAGCCACAGCCAATCGGCCAATTAATATATGACATTTGTGGCATAACTGTGGAGTAACTCACTTGTACTCAAAGTGAGCGTTGCTACTGTTTTTCAAAACGATAATGGAGGCTCCACAATTAAACGATTTAGCTCAGAAAATACAATACCACCAAAATTTTGTCTTCATTTACCTATTGAACATTTAATGACCTTGGTAATAAATACCATTAACACAGCTTTTATCCGTATGTAGACTTCCAAACTAAATTGTTTTCGAATTTAATGGGGAGTGAGAAAATTAATCAATCAAATATATATATGTGGGCTTTTCTTTTTTTCTTAGCTTTTATTACCGGAAAATGTGAAATATCAACAGTTGGCGCTATGTGATCAAGTCGAATTTCCTTTATCCGCTAAGCCGCCGGAAGATATACTGAACGTGAAGCGGGTTAAAATTAGCTCTTTAGATGAAGTAAGTTGTGAGAGTCAATTATCATTACTATAATATCACCATTATTGTTATTGTATATGTCTGTGTGTGTGTGTGAAGCCTAGGTTCAAAACACAATGATTTATCTAAAGAACGGTTCTATCATTAAAAATATATTTACAAGTTGTTTACAAGACTCAATTTGTAGGGTATCAACGGTAGTTAACATGTGTGTAAGTCTTGAGACAGAAAGGTTTCCTATAATGGTAACATAAAGATCATTTACAACATTCCATAGCACAAATGAAAGTTGGGCGAGACTCTAATTTAGGGACGACCTTTGAACGAATCTTAAATGACCTTGACAATTATTAGCTAATCAGAAGACAGTTAGTATAAAGTAAGAATATATTATAAGAAAGTAGTGAATTACGATGGATATTCTTCTTTTACATGATTTATAAAGTCGTTAAGGTTTGATAATGGTTCAGAGGATCTGAATTCATAATGCATACGGTATAGAAACTCGTCCATAGGGTTAGGGGTTAGGGTTAGAGCTAGGGTAGTGAGATTCTAATTTAGGGACAAGCCAAAAAGAAGCGTTTGAGCAATTTTAACGTCACGGAGCCAAGTTCAACACGTGATGCTAACGTACGATCGGTTTACAGCGAATTTTCGAGCAGGTGTTTATTGAGAGGGTACAACCCTAACCCTAACCCTATGGACGAGTTTCTATACCGTATGCATTATGAATCCAGATTCTCTGAACCATTATCAAACCTTAACGACTTTATAAATCATGTAAAAGAAGAATATCCACTGTAATTCATTACTTTCTTATAATGTATTTTTACTTTATACTAACTGTCTTCTGATTGGCTAATAATTGAAATTGCTCATACGCTTCTGATTGGCTCGTCCGTAAATTAGAGTCTCGCTGAAAGTTGTTACCCGTGCTTTGTGTCAATAATGACTACGAAAAATCAGGATAGAAACCAAGACCACATAAAATGGGAGCTGTCGCGCTGAAGCAAAGATTCAGGGGATTTAAAAAGCTGGGGACAACTTTGAAAAGGATTGAGGGAACGTAATTACACTAATAAATACAGATATCATACAACAGAGGAAATGCGTTCGAAAATTATCATAAACGAAACTGGTTACTGAATATGAGCAAGTAGTATAAAGCAATACACAAAAATGAGTCCAGCCAGTGGAAAAAAGGGAGAGAGGATGCAAACAAACTTAACACTGGTAATGCGGTGTAGATAGTTTTTAAATCCCCTTCATTTTAAATTTTTATAACGTAGAACAACTTTGGTCAGGCAAATTTTAAAGACTGAGAAGCACTGGATAGTATGGGGCTCCTCAACGATGCTCATACACGATTCTAACAGGAATCGGACCCAAGACATTTAGGTCATTCAGCGAGCGCCTAATTTCAATTCCAATAAATTAGCATTCAGTGGTTTAAATTTCCAATTCCAACCAATCCACGATATTACGTCATTATTAGCTTCATTCCTTGCCATATTCATCTCATTCGCATGAAATATTTATCCATTGCTTCTTGGTCTTCATTAAGTGTTTAACCAAAGTTAGTCCACAATGCAAAACTTAAGATTCTATTGTCTTCATAATACCCTTCATATTGTTTAACATTTTGTCATAATTTTGGTACGAGCCATGTTATCACAATCAGTTTACGAAATTAAACGCAATTGTGCCAGACAATGACAATCAATTTGATCTCCAGTTTGAGACAATTGATTGACATTTTGTAAATGAACAATTTGATTGTGTGGTTCTCAGATTTTGCTAAACGTTTCTGTAACTTTGTGTCCAAATACATTTGGTTGTCTCCGCCTATGTTCCCGTTCACTACAATGTAAACAACAAAATAGAGTGGATAACGTTACAACTTATTTGTTCGATCATCTCTCTTTTAACTAATCAGTATTTTATTGTTAATTATATAGATTGGTCAAATGGTATTTCATGGGATGAAAGAATTAAATTTAATCCAGTCAGTCGTCTATCCACTTGCTTATCATACATCAGAAAATCTTTTAATCTCAGCCCCAACTGGTGCGGGTAAAACAAATGTTGCACTGCTTACTATTGTTCAATTACTTCGTACTTATATGAAAGAGGATAATGTTTTAGACTTGAAAGCGTTTAAAGTAAGTAGCTTCTATCATTTGAATTGTTGCATTTCAATTTTGGTTATTTAAACTACTAATTTTGTTACGTTATTAATGATACGGGTTTTCAGCTGCAGAAATGTATAACATGTCTGAATCTGTTAGGCGGTTGGAAGTACACCCTTCATGAAATAGGCTTCTTGCTTGCTGGAAATCGTCAACAGTATGTCTTAAGGGAACTGGTGTCTGGACCGAATAGCTCAGCGATAATATTTGAGACTGCGAAGCTCGGTGACTGAGATTAAAATCTCATAAGAGTCATCAGTTTTCTCAACAGTGCGAGTATGCATGCTAACAATTACTAATCAGTACGAAACATAAGTTTAAGATTTCCAACTATCTACCTCCAACCACCTAATATCAAAACATAGTGTAGGGGATGTCAAGTTATTCAGACTAGACTGCAATTTAATCAACAGAATTTGATTAACAGTTAAGGACTAGGCAAACTTGACATCTCTTACTAAATAGTCAGGGATCAATTACAAATATACTGGATCTCGAAATAGGAGTTCCTAAATGCCCTGGTACAGCCGAGAGTGGGGAGAGTCAGCTCGCCTTGTCAAAATGATCTCACATGGCCACGCGCCAACAACCACTGCTAGGGACATCCTACTCACTGTCTTCTCATGGCGGGGGTGTTGTTTAAGAAATCGATAGGACAAAAAGCGAATATCCGACCCTTTAACAGTATCACAGCCCTCACACAAATCAAATGATTTATATGGTGCATATATATTTGGTGCCTCTTTGCACCAATGTTGCCATGTGAGACCGTTTCGAGAGGGAAAGCTGTGTTCCCTGACCCTCGACAGTATCAGGGCATTTGTTAGAAATCCGTTGGGAATTTCCCAAACAATTTTAGAAAGACGATGGACTATGTATTGAAAAGAGCAAGAACAAGCACACCATGTATGAATATCAGATTTTGGGTACCTCCCGTCACAACATACCGAACCTAGTTTATTTTAACAAACATCAAATGTATGAACATTTATAAAAGATGATTACTGGTTTAAATTGTTATTCTATGTTGTCTAATGGTAGAATTGTTAAATTTAATTCTCCATCTTGCTTCGGAACCATCATTCTCTCATTTTTCAGCAGTTTATGCTAAACTCGTATTTTTCAACTTAATCAACTAAGCTTTTTTGTTACATGTTTATATTCATAGGTGATGAATAATTGAACGGATAATTGTTTCCCATAACTTCGACATTAGGTTCTACAGTTACTAGTCCATAATTATTATGTTACAAAGGTTAAAATATGGCATGGATAAGTGAATTATACAATATTATTTATTTAAAAAGGTTGTCGTGGACCAAGCTAAACACTGCGGCTAAATATACCTTTTTTTGGAATAAGAAGTTGAATCTCCTAAAGTTGATCCCGTTGGTTTTTACCATTTAGAGTTGTAATTTTACTCCTTTAGTGATATTGTTTGGAACGTAATAGAAAGCAGAGTAAGGTTCATTCGTTTTAATATGATATAACAAGTGAGAAAACATCGTGTTGTTTGTACACATTTCGTGACATATTTTCTAAATCCTTTCAGTACTTATTCACGACAACTCAAAAATGAAACCTGAGTACGGCCTATGTAAATAATTCCACAGAATCAGTTGACTTGGTATCCACATATGGAGGAGTTCATCATCGGTAATATGTCATCGATTCGTTGTGTAAATACTGGTTTGATTGAGAAAATCATATGGAACTTGGCAGAGTTGAATGTCTTTTCAATAGATTGTTCAGGTTACCGTGTTCATAAATTGCCATCCGCTATGTCTCCTTTTAAGTCGGCTTCTAAATCAATGGTTATTTCACTGACAATGTCGGACTTTTTCATTGTTTTTATGAAATTGATTATGTAACTAACCGTTCTAACCTTTTGTAAATAACCTTTCTAATTTATAAATGACACCTTTCTGAAGTATTTAGTCTATGATTATCATTGTTTTAACATATAATGTTGCTTAATTCACTTGCATATCTTATGTTGTCCCTTGTAATATAACACAATAATAATAAACTTGCAAGTGTAAAGCACGGTAACGAATTTATTGTAAACAATTTTCCGCTCAAATACTCTTTGTTTTTGAATATATTTTTGAGATTTGTATACTACTGATATGTATATATAGTAATATGAATTTATTTCAGATTGTTTATTTAGCTCCAATGAAAGCGTTGGCAGCCGAAATGGCCGATACATTTTCAAAACGTCTTAGTCCTTTAGGAGTACATGTTAGAGAATGTACTGGTGATATGCACTTAAGTAAACAAGAGTTACTTGAAACTCAGGTAGGTATTTGGTTTCCTACGTATATTGTTTTTTTTTTCGAGAAGTCTGTTTAATTTTTGTAAAATCTTGTATAAATTTTATGGAGTCTGAATTTAATTGTTTACAAAAATGAACTATCTTGATATTTTAGTGAGGCTGGATAGGCGCTATCAGTGGAATTTACGATGTTTGTTTACCTTGTTTAGAACTCATAAGGAAAGTATAAGTAAGTCATTATATGCGAAAATTAGAACTCATCAACTGGGTTTACCATTATCTCTGTGTCAATGATTTACACTGAGAGTCTGAACCCGTTTGTTATGACTTATGACCCTGTCTAATATCGTGTGGCGAAAACAGCAGTTGGAATCGTCTTCACTACTAATAACCTTGAGTCAACGGATTAGTTCTTATTAGTCCTCGATGTGATAGAATTTCTCCCTGTCCTGGCCGTTGAGTCCAGAACACAGTCATCGGCCTCCAGTATACGAATATTGTATTCCAAGCATACGTAGCTTATATAAAAGCATACTCAACCACATCACATCATAAGATGAAAAAAAGTATTATGTATGATCAAGCCAAAAGTGGCTGTGAATAGGGTGAATAGACTGTGAATAATAAACTGAAAACATGCTAAGAATAATAAAACATACAACTATTAATATTTGTTTGAACAAATAAACATTGGTACAAGGAGGCACCAAATATATATGCGCCACATAAATCATTTGATGTTTGTGACGGCTGTGATACTGCTCGGGTGCCCAAACCGAGGCAGGTAGTTTTTTTAGGGAGTCTCACACCTGGAGCCTTTGACCTAAATGTCTGATCCATAAGCTAGTGTAGCAACGTCAGGAAATGTAGTCCCATGGTAACCGGTAACCAATAATTGGTTCGTACGCCATTTGTTCCCTCAGGATATTGGGACCCATGTTCACCATTGGTTTGGGATGAGGGTTGTCCAACCCCCTCAGGTTGATCTTCTATATCTACTATCCCGGTTAAAGGGTTGGATATTCGTTTTTCATCCATTCAATTTCGTAAAAAATACCCCCGCCGCGAAAAGTCAGTGAATAGGATGTTCCTGGCAGTGGTTGTTGGCGCGTGGCCATGTGAGATCATTTCGAGAAGGTGAGCTGACTCTCCCCACTCTCGGCCGTACCAGGGCATTTGGGGTGTTATCCACGCTCAGTGATCACTCATATATCACTCACTACCACATATTATTGATACTATGGTAAAGAAATCAATAATATGATAAATATATTAGTTTCTGATAGATGTTTATCTCTTAAAATGTATGAAATTCTTTTTAAAAAATAATTACTTATTTACATAGATGGATGAAATGACTAGCAGTAGAATGTAGGATGCGCGTTCCAATCTACTTCGGACTCATCAGTTGGATGTACCTTCATGCATCCCAGATTTGATGTTCACTCTTCTTCGAATTATGTTTAATGCGTTTCTTCTTAAAATGATTTTGTGTATGATCACTGAACATGGACGGATAGACAGTCAACTATTATTTTGGTTTGTTCTCTACACTCATTGAGTGTAATTGTATGGAGTAAAGTATTCCCCAGACTGTAAAATACTTTAGTTTTTATATTTGATCGTGAATAGTGTATTTAGTATATAGTGATCCCAGTCTGCGCATGTCTTATCGATGGAATGTCTTGTTTAATGATAGTAGAATCCTGTTTATCGATTGTATTGTTACTAATAAGAACTTTCGTCTAAATTTGAACGAATAGTCTCACAAACTTTGGGCGCCGAGTTGATGTGAGACATTAGAGATTTAACAAATACATTCTTCCTCTTTAATATATTGTTATCATACTATAATAGTATGTCTTGAGAAAACAGAATGTTTTTTTCATTCGTTATATCAGTAGTAAAAATAATGTCATAATCAGTTAGTGTTCATCTAGTTAGTTTACTAATCTGTTTTATACTTTATAACAACAAATGTTTCTACTCTAATTCACTGTATAAATTTAGATGCTTGTTAGTACACCAGAAAAATGGGATGTTATCTCACGTAAAGGTACTGGGGATGCCAATTTAGTTAAATTAGTCAAACTACTTATTATTGATGAAGTTCATTTATTACATGAAGAACGTGGTGCTGTTATTGAAGCCTTAGTTGCACGTACTCTTCGACAAGTAAGTTATTATTAATACTATGCAATAATATAGATATACATATCGATAAATATTTGTTGTTGTTGTTTTACACCACAGAATAATTTTAGTTAAATAACCGTTAGAAATCAGGAAGTTCTGGACAGTTGTTTTGTCCTATTATGACCTTACCAGAAGTGGGATCCAGAATCTTCAGGCCCATGGGTAACTTTCAGCGGTTGTCTAACCGAAGTCACTCCATGTTGTTAACCACTGGAGTTCGACGATGTAAGGTGTGGGGCAGTTACCCAATAATTGCTTTCAAAGTTGATTGCACAGTATCGTGAATTGATTCGTACGGATTTCTGTTGTGTATTCAAGATCATTATCTACGTCAATGCACGAACCTTCAGGGGCAGTTCGATTCAAGAGGTTGCATAAGTCCACGAAGTTCAGGGGCTGTCTGACTAAACCGTTTAGGTAGGTGTAAACTATTTGGTTGCGATCTACGCGATTATCTTAACCCAGGACTGGAGAATTTTAATGACGCGACTCGTTCTCAGTGACGCAAATGCATTCAATCTTTGTATTTCCTGCTCCCTTTAGTTCAGAAACTACCCTATCAAATTCTTTTTCATTAAGTCCATATTTTCAAATCATATCTTCGATGCCGAAATTCTTTATCACCATTAATACCGTCACTATGTCTACTGTTCTGAGATTTTCCTTGTTAATTTTATTTCACTGTGCCAATAGGGTATGGCAACTTGAAATGATGAGTTCGTTTATTAAGTTTTACTTTGTTATGACTAACTTACTGACAAATTGATTAAACTTCGACATTTAGAACACTGAACACTGGCTCTGTAATCTGAAAGCTAAGCGCTCGCCGTAGAACCCATAAATCCTGAGTTTGATCCCTAGTAGTGTTGCGGATTTTTAGTGGTCCGTTGATCTGACCCCAACTCGGATACTATGAGCATAAATGTTTCATTTAATTCCGTATATTACCTAGGCTAACGCCGTTTGTGTGGCGGCGCTAATAAGAAGCCAGCTACAGGTTTCGTTGGATGGATTTATTTCAAGCACCCGTTTGTGCAGATAGGTAAGCAAAGCGAAACGAAGAATGCAAATGTGCTAACTCGATTTGATCAAACATAACCCAATATTTATAACCAGATAAAAATAAGCTACAGACCTGTGATGAATAGAGTAAACGGTACACGCACATGTGCTTATATAAAGACAGTCAAGGTTAATGAGGGAATAATTAGCAAGGTCAATATATAACTGAAGAAGACTTAATAAATTGGAATGTTCAGAAGCTAGAATAACCTATGTTGGCTCGACATAATACTAGACGCTACAGATTCACATTATTGGGGAGTATGACTCTCAACGCTCCATGATGTAAACTATAAAAAAACTTATTGGAAATTCTATCTCAGTACTTGGCATAACATTTTCATTCAAAATGTAAGTTGATATTTTTGCTTAATCTATTTCTGTCTCTGTTGTTATTGTCCCTTCCAGGTTGAAAGTTCACAAACGATGATCCGATTAGTTGGTCTATCAGCTACTCTACCGAATTATATCGATGTGGCTCGATTTCTATGCGTAAATTTACAACGTGGTTTATTCTATTTCGATTCACGTTTTCGACCTGTACCATTGGCCATGTCATTTATTGGTATTCGTGGATCAAATCGAAAAGTCCAAGATTTAAATATGAGTACAATTTGTTATGAGAAAGTTTTGGAACAAGTTAAACAAGGTGAACAGGTAAAAGAAGCAATAAAATATCTGTCAGTTTTTCCATTGACAATGTTATGGTTTTCAAATTAACCAATACTAATATTTTTCAAATATATTTGTGGTATATCGATTGCAGTGGAATCTCATATGGCCGTTTCTTCCTCTTTACTATTTGTTTGTTAGATGTAGTTATTAGTTATTCGGATTCAGTAGCTAAGTGGATAGTTAATGTGTTCGGTATGTGAAGCTTGAAGTGTGAATGCCAACACAGGGAGATGTGTGCATCCTAGATAAGGCGAAGCGCGCGTTCTAAACACCAATGCTAGCCATAAATCCATCTGCTCTATTGAAGAAAAATTGTAAAATTGGCTATATTAAGGCAATCCACACAGAATGTACATATTCTAATAAAGACCGATCAATATTTAGTCAAGATTATCAGCAATGGGATAAATATAAATCATCTTTAGTCATGATATAAATTGCACTGATTTCTGTATCTGTCCCAGCTTTTACATTGATTCTGATTAGTGGATGAAGCGTTGTAATTTTCTCATCAAATTCCGCATAGTTGATTAGTACACTGATAGACTATTGATCTTTTATTCGTAACAGGAACCAAAGTAATTGATACAGCAATAAAATAACCTGACTAAATTCCATATTCAACTTCTTTGTTCCATCCTCATCTTTTCACTCTTAATTAACTATATTGTATTCACTTGAACTTTAATGAACATAATTTGAATCATTCTAAGGCATTTTTTTTCGATGTGTTCGAACGATTACACACAGTGGATGCGCACTGTCGAGGTGTCCCGTACTAGGACGAAACTGCTGTTCAGTGCTTCCTTGTTTTCAGTGGTGATCTAGCTTAGGTCGACTCGTGATTTCATCTGTGAAAATGATAATCACTTATATAAAATTATAATTATTGCAATATAATTAGGGATTTATTGAAAATTGTATAGTGTAGAAAGGAAACTGAAATTAGTTGTACACTCATCAAAACCAGAATTACTGGGCAACTATTTTGTCTTAATATCGTATCCATAGCAGTGCATATCCATGACCTTAACGGGGATTGAATTCAGTTTTAGAAAACAATTATTCTTTGTTTTAATGTTCGATATTTGGAAGTAAGCTACAAACTTAAGTTTCATGTTGGATAACATTCATAGACTAGCCATGTTTACATGCATGCTGAAAACTGATACTGTTCATAAAATTCCATTCCATTCCCTTCCAGTTATTCTACTGTCAGCTATATTATGGAAAAATTTAAATACTTTACTTTTACCTGAAGTTTGTAGTGATGATGCATATTAAGAAGAACAAAAAAGCTTCACAATTAAATCATCCACCACTCAAAGAACTAAACTCTATCAAAATTCATGAGAATCCCACACATCGTTCTGGATTAAAAAAACACAGTTACCCTTTCAGTTATTATAGTCATGTTTTCTCTTCTTTTTTTTTGATCAAGCACCACCATTATTAAATTATTCCTTTACTAAAAAAAGATTTCTATTTAATTGCATATACTATTTATTTGTCTTTTAAAAATGTATATTACAGGTGATGGTATTTGTTCATTCACGTGGTGATACATTTCGAACAGCTCGTGCTCTTCGTACATCAGCTCAACAACTTAATCATATGATGTATTTTAGAAATAATGATAGTTCAACTATAAAAATCTGTTTAAAAAAGGTAATATATGATAGATACCATGTTTGTCAATTATATTTTCATTTTTCATTTTTTATTCATTGATACATTATTTTACTATTTATTATTTATTTGAACACAAATACTGGTACAAAAGGGCTCCAACTACATATGCGCCACATAGATCATTCGAGTTGTGTGACGGCTGTGATACTGTCCGGGTGCGCAGACTGAAGCAGGTGGTTTTCTTATGAGCCCACACCCAGAGCCTTCGACCTGAAGGTCTGATCCACAAAGCAGTGGAGCATCGTAAGGAGATACAATCCCATGATAGCCGGTGATCAATAATTGGTTAGTACGCCGTTTGTTCCCTCAGGATTTTGGAGCCCATGTTCACCATTGGTTTGGAATGAGGGTTTTCCAACTCTCTAGGTGAACTCTACGTGTCCACCAACCCGGTTAAAGCGCCGGACATTAGCTTTTCGTCCTCTCAATTCCGTAAACAACACCCCTGGTGTGAGAAGGCAGTGAGTAGGATGTTCCTGGCAGTGGTTGTAGGCGCGAGGCTCTCTGAGAGCATTTTGGGAGAGAGAGAAAGACCGGACTCGCTCCACTCTCGGTTGTACCAGGGCATTTGGGGGGATTCATTGACTATCATATTTTACAGATGAATTTCTTATATTGACATTAAAGAGTTACATGAATCATTCCTTTCAGTCAATTAAATTCTTCATTCATTTTTCGGTAGTTATGAATTTACTATGTGATGAACTTGTAGTGAACAAAGACTTCAATCGGGAAATGTTGTCACGTGGCCACGAATCCGATCTCCCTCTCGAATTGCTTTCACATGGCCACGCGTATACAGCCACCTCAACAGAAGTCCTACTCACTGCCTCCTCATGACGCGGGTGTAGTTTACGAAATTGAGAGGACGAAAAGTGAATGTCCAACAATTTAACCAGGTTGGAGGATATAGAGGATCCACCAAGAGGAGTTGGACAACCCTGATTGCAAATCAATGGTGAACATGGGCTCCAGGATCATGGGAAACAAGTAGTGTATGAACCTATTGTTGGTGATCGGTTACCATGGGACTGCATCTCGTAACGTTAATTAGTTGTCTTGTGGATTAGACCATATGGTCAAATATTTGTGGGGTGTCCTCCTAAGAAATCTACTTGCTTCGGTTTGGGAACCCGAGCAGTATCTCAGGCCTTACACAAATCGAATGATTTATGTGGCACTTATGTATTCGGTGCCCCTTTGTACCAATGTTTATGTGTGTGAATAAATAAATCGGTGGTGAAAACTAATTTATTGCGAAATGTGAAATTACAGGGTTCTTTCGTGAAATATTAAAACTATACATTAATTTCATTATTCAATCTTCTCATCTTTTGCTGCAGGCAGTCTACATCGGATTGCTGCCATATGCTGCTCATATCTGTCAGCATTGGTAGCATTTATCGCCTACCCATTTAGTTATCTTCCCATGTTTGATTATTTATTGTGATAGGTGTAAATTTGATATATAATCAGTTTGTTGTAAATTCCATGTTATTACGCTATAAGTCATTCATAAACTTAGTTCATAGATTCAAGAATACCTAGTGAGTTCTGTAGTGAACGAACACTCAAATGAGGAAGGCCAGTTTATTGTTTAACACAAAATTACAGAATGTCTTCGTAAAATATGAAAACCATACATCAAATACTTCGTTATTCCTTCATTCCTGTTGTTATTACAATTACTCTGTTTATATTTCTCTTCTCTTCAATTCGATCTCAACTTTCTTTTGCCTGGCATTTCACTTCTGATTAATGTTACATGCCACTTATGTCTACATACATAAGTAGCATACACTACAAGATCTACCGGTTGTATTGAAAACACCGCGCTCTCGTTTTTATTGTACCATGCAAACGGATTGTCGTGTTCTGTGATTGCCAATTTGTTGTGGCTTAATACCACCCACTAATCGATACCATGTGTTATATTGGCTAGTCACAGGATTTCGAGTATCGATTAGTTTACCTATATTTTTTATATATTTATTTTAACACATAGATATTGGTACAAGTAGGCACCAAATACATATGCGCCACACAAATCTCATTTGATATGTTTGAGGGCTGTGATACTGCCCGGGTGCCCAAACCGAGGCAGGTGGTTTTCTTATGGGGCCACACCCGGAGCTTTCGACCTGAAGGTCTGATCCACAAGGCAGTGGAGCATCGTAAGGAGATACAATCCCATGATAACCGGTGATCAATAATTGGTTAGTACGCCGTTTGTTACCTCAGGATTTTGGAGCCCATGTTCACCATTGGTTTGGAATGAGGGTTTTCCAACTCTCTAGGTGAACTCTACGTGTCCACCAACCCGGTTAAAGCGCCGGACATTAGCTTTTCGTCCTCTCAATTCCGTAAACAACACCCCTGGTGTGAGAAGGCAGTGAGTAGGACTTCCCTTGCAGAGGCTGTATACGTGTGGCCATATGAGAGCATTTCGAGAGGAAGAGCTAACTCTCCCCCACTCTCGACCATAACAGGGCATTTGTGGGTACCTATATTGTCAGTAGGACCGTTAACCTATTTATCAATTGACACGTTGACTAATAAATGACAGTCGAGATCCTAAAGCTTATTTACCATCGAGGTGTTTATAACTCAGTAACTAATCAGAAGACTCAAATTAGAAGCGGATTAGTTCTCTATTGTACTCAATTCAACCTTGAATCAAATACATACTGTAATATACTGAAAATGAATGATCACATAGCACACTAAATAAACTGTAATTTACTTACATTCATATTATTTATGATAGACGGTCGATGGTTGGTGAACCATTGTCAGTCCGTGACATAAATTAAAAATCATGAAAGCTGCAATATTTTTCATTATTAAGCTACTGGTATATTTGTAGACGAGAGCGTGTTAGTACTCTTATGTCCTAACATTTTTCTTTAAATATTTGTATATGTATCTTTTAGATACAAAAATCATCTGATTCTACTATTAAAGACCTAGTACCTGATGGTTTTGCTTGTCATCATGCTGGAATGTTACGCGTTGATCGAACTCTTGTTGAAAAGCTATTTGCAGATGGTCATATACGTGTACTTGTTTGTACTGCAACCTTAGCATGGGGTGTTAATCTGCCAGCACATGCTGTTATTATTAAAGGTACACGTGTTTATAAAGCGGAAAAATCAGATTTTGTCAATTTAGATATATTGGATGTTTTACAAGTGAGTAATGTTATATATATCCAAAGTATGTGCAGCTTGCTTTCATCTAATTAATACATATTTGGTGATGCCAGTCAGTCATGTGCAACGTAAAACTTGACATATATATGCTGATCGATTCAAATTAATGGACTAAATGAACTACATTGAAATGAAACTATCAAGATAAATGTCAAAATAATGGTGGTAGTAATAGTATTGGCGGTAGTAGAAAACTTTAAAGATAAACAATTTAATTTATGAAGAGGTATTTGAATGAAAATTTATACAATCTTTTCCTAACTCAAGATCTGAAAGAAAAAAAATGGCGAATAGATCTGTTATCGGAATCGATTATTAGTTATATCATCCAATACCTCTCACTATTGGTTATGGCAATGTATGTGATTATAACCAATGTGATCTACACCTCTCATAGATGGTTCAGTTTAGCGGTCAGTTTCCCATAGCTTTCTGACCTAATATTACTTTTGATAATGTTGTTATTGTGGTCTTTGGGATTCAGTTTGTCCAACTCTAAAGCTATCACCGTAGCCATGTAAGAAGGCAATATGCAGGAGGAAGGTACATTTATGATAACAAGTTACAAAGTGTTTACACACTACCCGCAAAAAATATTGTGAGCAGTGTCTACTACAGTTAGTTAGAATGACAAAGAAACACGGTTAAATTATTGTATTCAGTTTAAGTTACTACATTAAAGCATCCATCTTAACTGCGTATCCTTTATTTGTTATTTGAAAATCTTATGGGCGTAACACGCTATTGTGATTATTAATTATCAGTAATTTTTGGTTCTTAAATTTATGCATTGATCGTCTGATCAGTTAATTCGTAACTATAAAATCAAAATTCCCTTTATATGATTAGCAGTTAAATGGTTCAACGTCAACTAGTGGGCTGGAGGTTCGGACCTCTGTCTGGGTACTTTGGTTTTCCAGCCCGTGTAGTATCGCTGGGATCCACATAGAAAGCATGTATCCAAAAGCTATAATGTTAGCTGTGAACAACTCAACTGTAACGTCGTGGACTGTGGGACTGGGTGATACGCGTCTGAATACCACCTGCTGCATCAGTTTCTTCAGGGTTACAATTATGCCTTACTAACGAATACGGAATAGCATAAAGCCTGGGTCTAGGGCTTTCTGTCATCTATTTACCTTCAACCACTTAACATCGAATTATGAATTTCTACTTGACACAAGTGTTACATTACCTTTATACGTGGGTCTCATCTTGTGCTTTGCATAAACTGGCAATTGCTATCAATTTTTCACAATAGCTACATGGTTTACAACTATCTGTATAATCCCGTACGTCTGTACTAGATATTTTAATGGTTGTCCAAATCAATTCATGCCTTGAGAGATAATGAATTATACGAAACAGGTTTCACTGTTTGCTGTATATACACTTTGATTTTTTAAGTATACAAAGAGTGCTTTTTTTGCATTATTTCATTTACCCTTTTGTTCTTTTGTTTACATTTAATCAATGATGTTTACTTTTTTCTTATTTATATATCATATTTATATGTGTCCTCGTGTAATATGTAGATATTTGGTCGTGCTGGTCGACCACAATTTGATACTCACGGTCAAGCTACTTTAATAACTAATCAAGAATCACTAGCCCATTATTTACGTTTCATAACAAATCAAGGTCCGATTGAAAGTAATTTACTCACTAATTTACATGACCATTTAAATGCTGAGGTTAGTTGAATTTGACTCTTTCAATATTATAAAAACCATGTTCACTTGTTGTTTTTAAGTTGATTTTTGTTTCCTCATAAATTTATTCAAATATAATTTCATATGATTAAGTAAAGTAATACGACAGTAGGATCGGATTTCTACTAAAATTCGGTTTCATATATGACTTTATTTATTTATTTATTTAAACACAAATATTGGTACAAGCGGGCACCAAATATATATGCGCCACACCTCATCATTCGATTTGTGTGAAGACAGGAGTGCTACCTGGACACCCAAGCCAGGTAGTTTTCTTAGGAGGACACTCCCAAAAACTTTGACCCAATGGTCTAATCCACAAGACAATGAATTAACGTTACGAGATGCAGTCCCATGGTAACCGATCACCAACAATAGGTTCATACGCTACTTGTTTCCCATGATCCTGTAGCCCATTTTCACCATTGGTTTGTAATCAGTGTTGTCCAAATCCTCTAGGTGGATCCTCTATATCTTGCAACTCGGTTAAAGGGTCGGACATTCGCTTTTTGTCCTCTCAATTTTGTTAACTACACCCGCGTCATGAGGAGGCAGTGAGTAGGACTTCTGTTGAGGTGGCTGTGTACGTGTGACCATGTGAGAGCATTTCGAGAGTGAGATCGGACTCTCCTCACTCTCTACCGTACTAAGGAATTTGAGGGCAAGCGATGTGCGTCGGCCTTCCAATACCTTTTTTCCTATTTATCTCAGTCACTAACTTAAAGTAATATCAGACGACATGTGGTATGTGACTAAAGAATTACTAGCGACAATTTAGTTGGACATACTTTTTTTTCTCTTTTAAAAATAAATTTCTACTCGCAGCACGTAGTGTGTATCATTGCAATTTTGTTGACTGATGGTGTTGTGTGCTTTGAGCTGGATAATCCCATTCATGAAGGTTTCGATATGTTGCTAGGCCACATCTTAACATAAATCGTAAAGAAGGGAGTAGTTAGAATTTTTTCACAAATGTAATCACCAGCTTGTGTTCTATTTTGACATGGAACTCGATTAGTTGATTCTAAAGATATATGCTCGATCGAGTTATTCAGAAAGGTAATGAACGATTCATAAATAAACATCTAATACAGGCCAAGAAGAACGCAACATCTCACCAAACAACAAATTTGCATCATTTAAATAATATCTATGTATGTGAGTGAGGCATTCTACTTGATAACAATCGTTGAACTATGTAAGCACTAACTATTGTGAATTATAGACATAAAAATTTCTGTCCTCCTTCTTAGTCGCAGCTATTTTAAAGAATTGAGTATCATATTTATGAGCCATGTTATGATGTACAAATTTCGTCTCAGAATATTTTTAAAATGTCCAATCAGAAAACAAAGTCATCGACATTATATGTTAACGTTGACATGATAATTGATGAAATTGACCTTTTAAAGCGAAATTGTAGTTTGGAATGAGATTCGAATTCAAACAGTTTCACTAGTAGTAGTGTACTCTGTTAAACATTTGCGAGAATATCAGGGTTTTTTCGTTTTGTACGTCAAAACTAATTGTAATGACTAGAAAAAATCTTCATTGACCTTGTCTTATCTCAAATTGATCACTTAACCTATTTAGTTTTTTGTGAATTTGTCATATTTTTCTATTGTCTTGTATAAACTATTTACTCAGAGTAATTATATCATATTTTCTGGATACAGTAAGAATCTTGTTCCCTTCTTCTCTATTACGTCTACTGATATGCATGCTACTTGGTAGTCTTGTTATAGTAAAATAACAGTAGTATAAAGTTAGATACGTATTAATCGGTTGTATTCATCCTGTAAAAATAAGTATATATATTTGCGATTGTACAGCTTTGAAAATGAATTCGCCGAAGAGAGAACTCTTCGCTGAACTACTCTTTCTTATTTAATTTTCTAATGGGTATATTCCGTTTATTCGGTTGCATTTGATATACTAATGATAATGTCGATTTCTCACTTTCTAATTAGATTTTGAATACAATTTCTATCCTTTTTAGATTTCTTTGGGTACAGTTTCTAATATTGATGAAGCTGTAACATGGTTGAGTTACACGTATTTATTTATACGACTAAGACAAAATCCACTGAATTATGGATTAACTACAGCTGTTCTTGAAGTAAGTATTGAATTACGAACCAATTGTATACAAATGAATAACAATATTCTATTAACTATCATGTTTGTTACAATCCGCGATATTCGTATCAGATACACACAATTCCTATACAGTTACCCAATAAGGTATACACAAATGAGAAGATCAAGTCATTGTTGGAAAACTGTAATTAACAAACCGAATAAACGTGTACATAAATCATTGATACAGATATAGCTCTCTTTCTGATCTATACGTGGATCTGTACGTTAAGATCTTGACTAGGTGCATAATTGAGTTTCTTCAACATCATGTCTTGATTATAATTTCTCACCTATCGTTTGACATTAAGACAGCAGCGGCTTAGTACAGGCAACTAATAGGCCGGCAGTATAATTTGAAATATACGGAACACATCAGCAACTATTCGCAAAATAGTTATGTCACCGAGCTCGAACGGTTTTCTTTCGAGCTCTATGGTCATGTTTCCAAATTATCCAAACCACCCCTTATCCAGTTTCTTTTTTAAACCCATCGGGAAAAAAATATCTTTGCATGATGTGAGTAACCGTGGCGTTCTAAACACTCATTTCCCTACCAACCCTCAATGTCATGAGGGCTGAGCTCAGATATTTCAAATTTCACAATAAATAAAACCTAGTTGATCACTTCACTTAATGGCGATCGAGTCTATATTTACTAATCTAGAATGAATTTATCACTGACATTATCTTTTAAATTGTAATAGGTTTGAATATCCTACGGTTGATATTTTGACTAAAATTAGATCAGTCTTAGTTGGCATGTGTGCGTCCTGTGCAGATATATGTACAGTATGACACAGGTTTACATATAACAGATGGGATATGGCTAGCAATGGAATCTAGGATCCTCATTTCGTCCCTTTTCGCACCCGTAAGCTAGGTGTATCTACACCCTGGAGTCGATGTTCACTGCTGGACTCGAACCCAGTAACGTTCATTTCAAACAACAATATTTCATGCCCTTAGCTACTGAGACCACGTAACCACTCACTAGTACAACCGGTATGAATTTTAGTCCAATTTGAAATGAGTTGAACTATCTCATTATTGATATCTTCATTGGGTTCGAGTCCCGGAGTAACTGTCAACTTTGGGTGGAACACAAATATGTTCAGCTTTGATCGATCCCAGATAGAATAAAGGGCGCATATTTCGTCTATCATATAAAAACATCGTTTTTTCCTAAAAGACTTACCAGTGACTTTTGCTCCCGCTTGTTTTTTTCTTACGGCAGCGTGATCCTGATCTAGTTGAATTCTTAGGTCGTGTTGTGCGTACTTGTGCTACCGACTTAGATTGTGCTGAAATGGTTCGTTACGAGCCAGCTACTGGTCAATTAGCATCAACAGATCGTGGACGTACGGCTAGCTTATTTTATATACGTTATGAAACCGCAGCTATGGTTAAAGATGCCTTAGAACCAACAATGATGATTCCACAAATATTTGCTATGTTAAGTGAAGCATCAGAATTTGCATCAATGAAGGTTTGTGTTCATTATTTAAATTTTACGGTTTTATTATTCTTGTTATATATGAATGATTAATCGTTTCTGAAATCAAGTGAATATTTATAGCAGTGAAAGATTTTTATTGGTTAACTTCAATTATCTCCCATCATGGAAACTGTTACTTACTTACTAATGGGCTTCGTTGATTATTACACTACATTGCGATTTAATCAAAACTGGATATACTGACTATTGGTTGCAAAGACAGTGGTATCTGTGCGAAGCTAGGATGGTTCCTTTATCAGGTCTGTTAGTGTGGGCAAGCACCTGTCCACTTCTAATAGATTTTTTAACTTTTTGCTAGCTGCTGTCACCTCGTGGCTGAGATTCATCTTTGAAATCCCATGATAGTCTTTAAAATACCACAGTGTTGTTATATATAACTCTTCTTGTCTAGCATTGAGTAACACCTTGACTGTACTTCTATAATTACTTACTTAAGGTTTCAGAAATTTGTTTCGGTTGATTTAAAACTTGTTAACTGAATATACCTGAACATTGACATTTGTTCACAGTCCATTCAATTAGAGTTGTCAACTTCTACACCTGACTGAGAAATTTATATCCTTTGCTCAATGATTTGCAGTTACTTGCTCATTTGACTTGATTCTACTGTATGCTGTTAACTTACAAGGTTTTATCAAGTCGCTTCACTATTGGTGATTAGTTTTCCGGATAACGTGTTTGTTTTTTCTAGGTCGAGTCCGGAACTAGTATGAAAAATTAATGGGAGAATGGTATTAGGATCAATTATAATTATATCTCAGTGCTATAGGAGGTCAGTCGCTGTCGGATTAGTTCACTGGTAACGTCTTTGACTGTAGAACTGGGTTACTTGGAATTAAGTCCACCAAAGAACACCAATTTCCTCAATACTACAGATATACCTTGTTAACAAGTGCCAAATAACAGGAAACCTAGGTACAAGGTTCTCTATCGATTATGTTCAACCACCTTATAAAGAGAATTTTCCTATTGTACATTATCGATGGTGAAAATGATGTTCAATGTAACAAATATGCAGTTGTTGTAATTCATTTGTTAGGTACAAATTCATGTGGTTGAATTCAAACTAATCTTTATATATGGGAGGTAGTGATCATAATGCTTCTACGTATCTCAATCAAAGTAAGTAGATGAAAGCTCGAACGTACGATCCAATGGTTGAAAGCTGAATGTTTTGACGCTTTATCCGTATTGTGTATTTAGTATACCTCAGTTGCCAAAATCAAAATTTGTTCTCTTTATTATCACAAGTCACAACATAACAGATATTGTTACACAAGATTTCCTACCATGTAACCCAACATCTCTGTGAGGGTTCGACTTAACCTTCGGTAGTTGGTTCATGCAACTTTTAAACCTCTCAGTCAATATGAATACCTGTTGACCAATATATCATAGAAATATATTTGTATAATTATCTAATTATATTGATCACATTGTTATGTTCTTGATCTGTCTACCCAATAGTATTCAGGAGAGAACGTATCTCGATCTAGAATAAGGCCTTGACACTAAAGGCTGACTGGTTCAACATTGAGGCTAGAAACGCGTGAGTTCGAACTAAGACTAACTACTTAGGGTAAATAGATGAAAAATATTCTACCAGCTAATTTGTTGACAGGCAAGTGAAAGAGAGAAGGCGAGTCAGCTGGAACACTGCTCGATTTATTCCCGATTTCGATCATTTTAAAAGGTTCATGAATGAATTGATGAGTAACACGACCATAACGGAAAACCAATTAAGTAAATACAATTATGTCCAATATTAAAGATTCCCATTGTGAAAATTAGAACAACATATATAAGCGAACAATTGTTTTCAATTAGATCGTCATCAGGCTTAGGGTAAAAAATGAGTACCAAGGTTACATTTAAATTACAGTAGTTCAGGAATAGAAAAGGATATGGCAGTGAACCATACATTAAACGAAAGCTTATGGTTTATAGAGTAAAGAAGAGAAAATTAAATGGTAGTGTTTCTCTGTACAAACTTTGAATAGAGTGAAATAACTTCACCCAAAAATAGCCTTCGTTGTTTGTCATGGCTTCTTTGTTTCTCTATTCACAGCACACATTATTATGTTTATTATTATTCAATATTTTTCAAGGTACGTGAAGAGGAAGGCACTGAATTAATTGATATTAAGAATAAAGTTTGTCATTTACCGATTCAGCAAGCTGGCACAGTTGATACAGATGTTATTGCAAAAGTGAATGCACTATTACAAGGTTACATAAGTCGTCATAATCCCAGTTGTCATTCACTTTCATCTGATATGAATTTTGTTCAACAAAATGCTGGACGTTTAGTACGATATCTTTTCGAAATTTCATTACGTCAAGGTTGGTCACAATGTGCCACGATAACATTGACTTTGGCTAGAGTAAGTATAACTATACGTAGATTTATCACTTTATTATGATATATCTTTTATATTGTTTAAATTTTAATCATTTGAAAGATTTTCACTGAAGTTCTCTTTTTTTGCCTGTTCACGTTTATTAGTCACGTTTTATTGATGTCTAACTTAGATGTAATCATTTCATACCCCTTTAAACCGTGGATTTCAGTTTGTCGTTTGTGAACATCAGTTCTATTTGATGCTTGTAATATCTGGCTCGTCTATTCAAGAACGCTGTCACTATGTGTGTTTGATTATTCTTTTCTTAAAAGAACTATTGTACATCTGTTAACACCACTTATTAAGTAATTCCGTAGTCTTGTAGTATGTATTGGGCTCAATAATAATTATCTATTTAGTGATATTGCATTGAAATACCGAATTAAGTGACTTGTATTTGGTTTTTAACTAATATCTTCTCAACAGTTTCCATATGATGTTTAAGCTGGATAGAAAAACTGCATTAATGATCAGTTTATAACAAATTGCCATGGTCTCAGAGATGTCAATTAATCAATCCGTCGTCGGTAACGTAGAATTTGACTCATGTATGGATCGGTTCATGTTATCGCCCCATGTCAATACAGCAAGATGAAATTATCATTTTAAGTCTCAGAATAGTAAAAAAATAGTGATAATATCTGCGGTAATAGAATAGATTAGGCATATACAATAGGATTCGAGAAGAATGAATCAATTTGTGAAATATATTATAGTGTAAGACAATTGTAAAACCCAAATTCTAGTAGAAGACAGTGATTGAGCCATGTGACTATACATCTTCAACATCTACCTCAAACCGACTAATATCTCAAGATAGTACATGTGACATCGAATTAATTATATTATCAGTCACACTGCAACTTGATCGTCAGAATCCGATCATCACTAAGAGGACTAGAAAAGCATGATATTTACCACTACTACTCAGTAGTCAGTCAGTTGTACGTCTCTAATCACTGGTTACGGTAATCATACAGATCTCCTTCTACATTGCTAATTTACACCTCTTTAACATCTGTTTGTTCTTCACAACTTCTTGTGTAGGGTTCACTTATATATTTTATTGATCCCTTCACATTGTGTGGTTATGAAGTAGGTCACTGTAGGATGAACTGTACACTGGTATCTCGCATCAATCAAACAAAATACATAAGTCAGTGTTGGTAAAATGTTTTGTTATAAAATGGTTACATTAACACTGGTACACTACGTCACGCTGTCCACCCAGGTAAAATTATCCGTGTTTTTTTATATTAACAAACTGGGTCACTAATGTTAGTAGTGTTAGTTCATTAACGTGATAAATTCAGACTGTTTGGCTTTTCGCTAGTTCAGTATAATCCAGGCTCATTTTGTTTTGTATACTCTATAATAATGGCTTTCTTAATCAACCATGGTTACCGAACTGATAATTCTCTCAGAAAATCAATCATCAAATTTCAATTGAATACATTTGAGTACACCGCATCTCTAGTCTGTTGATGCAGTAAGTGAATATATATTGTGAGTGAAGGTTACTGTTTATAGATTAAATAATCAACGAAGATGATGTCATCAGATAACAAATGGTGAATTAGTAGCTTACTGATTAAGATATTGGACTATCAGCTGATGAATCTCAGGTTCAAACACTAACGCTCCTATTTCCTCTTACGCAAATAAACAGTTTCACTAAACCCTCCCACTTATTGTGCAACTGAAAGCTACAGATACGTTACTGTTCATAGTAAATTAGTTTGTCGTAATCATTAGAACAAGTTACAAACCAAATAAAAAAAAAATTGAAAATCGCAAGGAAACCAATAAAGCTGCTTATTTTACACACCATGAAAGACTATTGATCAACATAATTTCCACTTTTGGTGGCGTTTTGTTCTCTGAGCTGGATGGTTTGGTCCATCCAGCTCAGAGAACAAAACGCCACCAAAATCATCCACCTCAGCTACAAATCCTCTCCACCATCTCATAATTTCCACTTTCAGTCGTTTCACATTAAATATCGTATTATTTGTGTTGGTTAACTGATTAGAATTGGATCATCCATCTTAATGACAAATTATTGATTAACCATAATATCGTCTAAAACCGGGCTAGTACAGCGTTAATATTAATACATTTATGTAACTTTATTACATTATGTAATATATATTATTACTAAAAATATCTTCTTTTAAAATTATTATTATTATGTTTAGATGTTTGAACAAAGATTATGGAATGACCAAAGTCCATTGTGGCAATTTGTAGAAAATGGTAAACAACGGTTAATTCAACGTGTTGAAGAACTCCAATTCTCAATTGATCGCATTCGTGAGACTGATGTCAATGAATTAGGTGGGTTATTATTTTTGCTTCATATAAGTAGTTTCTTTTTTTGTTAAAATATTACTAAATGTTTTGTATATATGTCGATGGACAATGAAATTGGACACTATACTGACCCTGCGAGTGTGATTGTTAAGAAAATAGGCTTATTTTTATAGTTACATTTTTTACAGCCTGGTATCAAATCATGAAGTATTTTGAAAATGCGAAAATGCTACTTAACTATTTCACCTAGCCATGCACACCGGTGACTTCTCTCTTGAGTTGGAACTCGAACATTCTATGTCTTATATGTAGCGGTGTAATTTTATACCTTCAAGTTGGACCTCGGGATATTACATTTACAACTTCCATTTAATCACAATACTCATTCAGTGCAATGGCTGATAATTATTCAACTATCAGTCGATCACAATATCTATATGTAATTTTGAGCTTTCTTAGAAAATCATTCAACTAAGAAAGGGTATATCATACAGCTATCCACTATTAGTATTGAACTGTAGTTGCTAAATATCATGAATTTGTTGAAGTTAGAAATATAAGTCATTGGTTATTGACTCAATGATTTTCAAGTTGAAGACCCCCAGATACCCTGGTACGGCTGAGAGTTGAGCGAGTCCGGTTTCCCTCTCGAATCACTCTCACTTGGCCACGCGTATACAGCCACTTCCACGGAAGTTCTACTGACTACCTTCTCACGGCGGGGGTGTAGTTTACGAAACTGAGAGGACGAAAAGCGAATGTCCGACCCTTTAACCGAGTTGCAGGATATAAAGGATCCACCTAGAGTAGTTGGAAAACCCTGATTGCAAACCAGTGGTGAACATGGGCTCCAGGATCATGGGAAACAAGTAGCATATGAACCTATTGTTGGTCATCGATTACCATGGGACTGCATCTCGTAACGTTAATTCGTTGTCTTGTGGATTAGACCATATAGTCAAATATTTGGGTAGTGTCGTCCTAAGAAAACTACCTGGATTGGGTGTCCAGGTAGCATTCCTGTCCTCACACAAACCGAACGTTAAATTGTGGTGTATATATATGTGGTACCTTGTTCTATTAGTGTTTATGTGTTCAAATAAATAAATAAGTTAAAGGATCCAGTTCGAGATTATATAAAGTTTCGGGTTCCAATCCGTATTGGGGTCACGCATATACATGATTGATGAGTTTCATGCAAGGACGAAACAGTTGTCGAGTGCTTCATGGTATCCAGTTGTTTTTCAACTGAGCTCACTTCATGATGTATAATCTCTTAAGGTTTTGTCTTTAACTTCCTAACAACTGTTAATATCCTCTTATTTACTGGATGCTTCATTTATACGTAGATTTTTTCATACATTTTTTGATAAATCTCTGTAATGTTAACTTACCATATGCTATTTATCATGTAGTTAGTAATGTCTTCTATTTTCTATCACATACCTATGACCTGTTCATCGATTGTCACTCATGTTTTTTTTTTCTAATTTAGCTTACCTCTTTCACTACCAAGGAAAAGACGGTGCTCGCGAAATTCGACGTTTAGCTTTCTATGTACCAAAAGTACAATTGGCTGTAGAATCACAACCTATTACACGTACCATTCTTCGTGTTAAGCTTACAATTGAGCCAGATTTTACTTGGTCAAATCAAATTCATGGATTACAGCAATCATATTGGGTATGGATTGAAGATCCTGATCAAGGTGTTATATTTCATTCAGAATATTGGACATTGACTAAACGCATGGTATATTATGGGTTGAGTTTATTTGTTTTTTAAATTTTGTTTATTATTAGTAAAGCTGTGGCTTGTTGGTAAAAACGTCTTTGACCTGCAATCAGTAGGGTTGTATGCTTGAATCATAGCCTATTTACTTGTTACTTCTTGTGAAAAATAGTGACCAGTGTGATTTGACCATAAATGTGGTAGGGATCATCATTTGCGATGAATAATTATCGCATAATATCATGGGTTGCCTGAAGTTTGGAATGGAAGTCATATTAATTGCCAACTCAGCTATCTGAAGATTAACCACTTTATATAAGACATAAAGGTTTTGGGTTTGGCCTCAAGTAGGAAGGTTGGATCCACCCTAATGAATAGTTCTGTGTTAGGACCAAACAGCTGTTCGTTCTCTCTTGGTTTTCAGTGATCATCTGTATAATATAAACTATTTAACTTGTTATTTTATCGATCTACTTGTTTTTCACAAAAATTTGATTTGTGTATAACTGCTTCTTGGGTAGAAGAGTGTTATTAAATTTCATCTATATTTCTTTGTTCATTCAAATTATAGTTCAATTCAAAAACCCCACAAATTTTAAATTTCACTATTCCATTGTATGAACCTTATCCAACTCAATATTTTGTTCGTATTCTCAGTGACTGTTGGCTTGGAACTGATTCAACCTGTCCAATTTCATTGAAACGTCTCATTCTACCGAGTAGTGATCCACCTCATACAGGTATTCATTTACATGTATTTGTTATTTCAAGATCATGTACCACGAAGAACCTAGCAGTTGACTTAAGGTTACTATTGCTAGTTAGACATAATGATTAACTCAGAGACAATAAGTCATAGAAATCAAGATTCTAATTAGTAATTTTATCACATTATTTCGGTCAGCAGTCAGAGACTTAATAAGTTCTATGACTGACTAATTAATGCAATTCTGTTACACAATATTACCAATGCGCATATATTTAAATCATCATTTATATACATAAAGAAAACATTACGAAGAAACTAATTGTAACATTACGTATAATGTTACTTCATAGCTACACTAAAATGATAAGTAGTGAAACAAAGTGATTAGAGTGAATGAATATTTCCTCCCATTGCAACCTTGATACATGAACATGATAATGCGAATAATTATTTTGACATAGGAAGTAGGTTCAAACTTACATCAATGAATATGTATTGTTAGTTGTTTCAAAAGATTATGTAATATAAAGTATATAAACCATCAGTCTAAGTATACTAGTTTTCAAGAGTCAACATGAAAGAAAAGGGAATGAGGAGTAACAAATGAACGATAGAAGGAATTCGTAATATAGTCTGTTAATGTTTCTTTGACTAAAGAAGAGACAAAGGTGTTACAAATCCTTTTCAAATACAAAGGTTAGGGTTCTTAGCTCGAATCCTTAAAGCTTTTATAAGTGACGAAATCAAAATTCACTGAGAAAACTTGATAATAATGGATTTCTCGTCTAAAATGTTTCTTTCCTATCTGCTAGATGACAATGGTCTATCAATTGTAATAGGACAGAATTGAGTATTAGCTTCATCTGACCACTCGCAAGTCATGAGTCGAAATACTATGTTTCATTGGCTAAGTTGTCTGGTAGTACGCTCGATAAAGCATCCTCCACAAGAATAGCTTAACTAATAAAATCACATCAAATTGGCTAAATCAAGGAATTTATCCTTTATTTGAGCAATCACCATTGTTCAATTAGAAAATGACAAACAAAGATTCGTTTCATATAGAGACCTTTTCACAATTTAAAACTAGACAGCTGAAGTTCATAAGTTTTGAGGAGTTTCCTGGTTGATTTGATCAATGGAAACGAATGTGAGACAAGTGTGTTGATGTAAATGAGAAGTATTTTTTTTTACTTAGGAGGAGAGGATAAGCGTAATTAGTAAAATGTATAAATTCAGTTTAGATCATTCTTAGCCTTTTAACAGTTTGACCAAGTGCATATTAAGTGTATTTATCTTTAACTAAATCGAACAACTACGGAACGTCATACGCGTGCGTAGGTAGCTAGATAGATAAATACAAGTTATAATGTTCACGGCCACTTTTTCTCCATTATGTAACAAAATAATTATCATTCCTTTTCTTATAGTCTATGTTTGCTTTCTTTCTCTCTTTCTTTTTGAATTCAACAATAGATTTACTTAAATTACAACCATTACCAGTGACAGCCTTGAAAAATGCTAATTATGAGTTATTATATAACTTTCCATATTTTAATCCTATACAAACTCAATTATTTCATACATTATATCATCAAAATGTCAATGTACTGTTAGGTGCACCTACTGGTTCCGGCAAAACTGTTGCTGCTGAATTAGCCATTTTTCGTGTATTTAATGAATATCCGAAACAAAAAGTTTGTTTATTTGTTTTTTCTTGTTTGTTTGTTTGAATTGTATTCAATTCTCATTGATTTTGACTTATTTACTAATATCAAGGTTTATTTACTTATCTTAGATTTGTAAAGGTTTGTAGACTTTCGAACAATTCTAATACAATCGTAGATTTGTAACTCCATTCAGAAAAATCATACTCAACGTTTTCATTGGAATGAAGTGTTTTTAAAAAAATGGGTGAATAAAAGCAGATGATTGGGGCTCGTCTTGTTTTCGCTAAATGAACTATAAGTTATTTAGAATTCCACCATCACGTACTGTTGTTACTCTGTAGTTAAACTATTACAAACATCTAAGAAACTTTGAGTTTACTCCTTTTTATTCAAAGTGGTGTAGAGGCAAGTTTGACTAAAAATTCTTTTTGTTGTTACCTGGTTGTTCGGATGTAGAGTCAACTGGGAGCGTTACTCGACCCATATCTTCATGCCAGTCAGTACTTATCATCAAAGTATATCTGGAACCTTGAATGAACTGATATTTCCTGTTAGTGTAGACGAACCTGACATAGTTCAAAACTCAGTGATTAATTACTGTTTATTTGTAAATGTGATTGATTACATTGTAGTAATTTTCTTCACTTATTTTTTACTAGTGTGTGTATATTGCTCCATTAAAAGCACTTGTACGTGAACGTATTGATGATTGGAATATTCGAATCGGCCAAAAATTAAAGAAACGGTTAGTATTTGAAATAAATATGATTTTTTAAAATCTCTTTGTTTACGCTAATTTATGCTAGATGAAATCCTAAGCATACTTCCACGAGGTACCTTGGAGATAGTGGAACTTTGTTTTGTGAACTAACGCGAGGGGCTAGGTTGAGATCGGGATTACTTCAACTCTGCTGACATCAATAGAACTCGGACTAGTCCCCCACTCTGTCGTAAATGTAGACTTCCTGAAACAGGCATGTGGCAAAGATAAGTGTGAAATGAATAAACTAAGGAGGAACTTATTACTTTTGGTGTCTAAATGGATTATCTCTAGGACAGGTCATTAGGTTTGTTACAAACCAGGGGTCGACACTAAACTTGTTTATGATATAAGCATGAAGTAGCTGATCAACAATAAGCGACTTACAACCCAAGTTATTTGAAGGCAAGTAATGCACTGACTCGCTGTTGCTACAACATCAAATCGCATCCATATCTGTGTGTATAAGACCAGGGTTTATGCATTCTATAAATGCGTGTAACGCATGCGTGTGATGTTATCCACGTTCCATACTAGTATATTCATAAAACTCTTGACGCTTTCGGGTTTTTAAAATTTTTTCCGGTAGAAACGTCCTTAGTGCGGCTGTGCAGAGACAGACTATTAGCGTGTCGATCTGCTTTGCAAGTGTGGTTGAACCAAAGTGCCTAATGGCATAAGAAGTATTCGAAAATAAACTGCTTGCTTGTCTGTATGTCTTGCATTATGCTGTTTCACATATTTTATAAAGCTCTTTTATTTTATTGATAAACCAATCGACTTTTTTAATTAGTTGGATGATTTAAATAAATAAATGTTATGTAGTTGAGCGTAGACCGACAGGAAAATTGTACCTAAGTTTGGAGTTAGTTGGCAAGTAGTGGTCACGTTGCAACTTGGTCAATAGAATTCAATCATAACTTGAAGGATTAGATAAAATTTATATTGATCACTTACTACTCAGTAAACATTATTCTATGAGCGAATGGGTGTAAAAGGAAACATATGACCAGTTTGTGACATGTTTCTGTGGTATGAAAGAAATCTGTTCTGATTTAAACATCTGTTGATCCATAATAAGTTCTCTGTTTAGTTTCAGAGATAGTGTTGTAACCCAGTGGTTTGTGATGTTATCAGATATGGCTTTGAAAATAAAAGTATTCTTGTTCACACATTTATTTATTGTGATTGTACTTCCATTTCTTCGTTTATTTTATCAAAATATCATCTTTAGAGTTGTTGAATTAACTGGTGATATCACTCCAGATATTAAACAGTTATTACGATCTGATTTAATAGTTACTACACCTGAGAAATGGGATGGTATTTCACGATCATGGCAGCATAGATCATATGTTCGTCAAGTTGCATTAATTATTATTGATGAAATTCATTTACTTGGCGAAGAACGAGGTCCTGTATTGGAAGTAAGTATCTGTGAAATAGATGCTCCGTTTAAGTTTGAGAGTGTTTTTTGAATTGTTTTTTCATTGAATAGAAATTATTTAAACTGAATAATGACTGTTTACATCACGAAATGGTATCAACTAGCAAAACTGAGAGTTTCATATAGTTTAGCATTCTTCAACATTACCCCATGCATAAGGTCTAACTCATAAATTTCAGATTCCATGGTTACTAGAATAACGTTTAGTTCACTGATTTACGTTTCAAGAGTTCACAGGCATTCAACTTCATTCACTTCGCTGTATAATGGACTGATCATCTATTCACTAACATGAATATTGCTTGTTCGACGTCTGTAACTCCATACAAATCAAACAGATGAAATATGAATTAATTAAGAAAAATGTCGATTATTTAACCAATAAAATACGAGGCTGTATTTTATCATCCGAATGAATGATAAGTCATGAATTATGTTTCATGCACCATATTACAAATCGAAAGACATTTAATGTTGCAATTAATGAAATCTCAACTTAGTATTTCGTTATTTGCTTTGGAATTGATTAAATTTACAAGTTGTTCAATTAAATTGACCTTAATGTACTCTTTTTGAGAGTTCTGGACCATCATTTACCCTAGACAAGGTCTCCAAACAAAGTTATAATTATTATTAACGTAACAGGTGATTTACTATTTTTCTCTCTATAGGTTCTTGTTTCTCGAGCAAATTATATCGCAAATCAAATTGGTCAACCAATTAGAATTATTGGTTTGTCTACAGCGTTAGCCAATGCACCAGATCTGGCTGCATGGTTACATGTTCCATTCACTATGACGTCCATTGCAGAGGTTGCTTCGATTTCTGGCACTAGTTATGGATTAACTGGTAGAGGTTTATTTAATTTTCGACCATCTGTCAGACCAGTTCCTTTGGAAGTTCATATACAGGGTTATCCAGGTAGACATTATTGTCCACGTATGGCTACCATGAATAGGCCAATTTTTCAAGGTAAAACTATCGATTGAATGAATTTTATTTTTGAAAATCAAGTTTCTAATACATATAAATTATAGCTATCAATCGTATCCTGGAGTGTTGGTTTAATATTATGTGGAACTTTTCAATTAGATTCACCGGGATTTTTATATAGAATAGAACCTGGTAGAGACAAGTTCAAAGTCCAATGTTTTACTCAAACCACAGTACCTCTGACAATACAAAAAATGGTTTACTCCACATTGACAACACAAGCACAAACATTGAAGAGAAGAACATCATCACGGTACAGTTTCATCTATTGACGTACCGGAAAGTTCATATCATTTATTAATCAACAGACTTGCTTGATGTTGATTTAATCTATGAACCTATACCAAAAAGTTCAATCAGTCACAAGCTCAGAGATAATCCAACGAAGACAGTCCATCTGTATCCAAAGGAAAATGAAGACGACGAAATTTACGAAGATGTAAAAATCACAAACAAGGTCAATGTAATGAACCGATATAATACTTATGGAATAACTAGAAAGCTTACTTCTACATGAAGTAGGCACTGAAGATATTGTTTATAATGACAACGAAAGCTCCCCAGTTAAATCATCTAGCTCGAAGAACTCAACATCATCAAAAGCATCCACTCTAGCTACACATCTACTCCATCATTTCAAACTACTGAACTCAATTAGTCATTAAAGTATTTGGCAGTTATTTATTTGTGTTTGTTCGGTGAAAGACAAACATTTACTGATATGATAAAACAAAAAAGAGATATTATTCCAGGCGGTTTTTTAATGTCAACTTAGTATGAATGCTGTCCAGAATGACAGGTGTAAACACTCGTTCAGTGTGACTATATTTCGGGATACAACAGAGGCGATTCGGATATAATATTTTTGAATGAAAAAGAATATTATTCAGAAAAGACCAATATCACAAAACGACATAAGCTAATAATGCATTCGTCATCGGGGTTTATTTGACAGTTGTTTTACCTTAATTTGGAGCTCCTATTTGGTATACACTCACGGCTTAATCAGACATCGTTTTATGCAATAGTATTATTCGTTAAGCTTTTGGTCGTCGAATCACTGTGGCTACTTTTTTCATTTCATGGTAGTCGTTTGGTTCGAACAATCTTCCGGCATGTTTTAAATATGTCGAGGCCTTCATCTTATTCATTAACGAGTTTTATACAGAAAAAAAAACTAGTTGTTAAATGTTTTTTAACAAACTTACTATTAATGTAGCAGGTTTGTGAAGGATTTTGAATTGCATAATGTGCATCCGATGCGAAACTGTGATCAATAGGATTTAGTCACGTTTGGTGTGATGAAGAAGTGCTTGTCCACAGAATAGCATCTAAGTTGTTTGTTCAGCATCAAGAAGCGATTAAAGACTAAGAAATCACCACGAGACCTGAATGTCCTATGTTTGATCCTTACAGGGGGTTTGTAGATGTGCATTGATGTGGAGTCCCGCACTATGATAAGACAGTACTTCGGTTGTTTTTGATTTTCAAATGCTATCTAACTACAGTGGGTTCATGATGTAACCTACAAATTTTTTTATTGTTTCATATGTAATAAACATACATGTTTATGTTTACATCACTGGTGTACATTTTTTTCAGCAATTAATAGTCATTCTCCGAATAAACCTGTCCTAATATTTGTATCAAGTCGTCGACAAACTAGATTAACTGCTTTGGATTTGGTTAGCTATGTTGCAGCTTCTGATAATTCCAAATGTTGGTTGCATATGAAACCAGAAGAAGTAAGCTTTTTCTCTTTTTAAATAAACTAAAAAATAGTTTACACTGACGACATTTATTTAATAATGAACAAAGGGGGGGGGGTTCATTTATGCTTAACTAAAACTGTTTCTTTTTTAATCACCGGAATGTCTTACTATCTGTAAAGTCAGTATGCGGTTGTGGAGATTATTAAGCTTTTGATTAAGATGTTTGTTAGCATTAAATCACTGAAATACTAGAAATGAAACTGAATAATTAACAGATCTCGTTACTCGTGAGTAATACAGTAGTAATAAATGAATCTCATAATAAACACTTGATTAGCTAAATATTGGTTACTAGCTAAAAATGATCAAACAGAGTTAATAATATAATCATATGTAAAGTCAGTTACCACTTGTATAACCCAGTGATAATGTCTGTTCTCTATATGTAACACGGATTCGAATTCTGACAAAAAACATTTACTTCATGAAGATTGCAGAATATATCTTGCTATTGACTCAGGTCAATGAGTAGGAAAGTTAGATCACATGATTGTTAGCATTAAAAGAAAAAAATCGATTTCAACTTCATTTAGATTCTCGAAGTGAACAAACATAAACTGTTTTATTAGGGCTTGAACTGTACATCCAAACTTCACCGTATCTACTACTTTAATATTGTGATCCGTCTTGTATGTCGTAATAACCTAATCGATGTTTGTTGTCTAGATCACTTGTTTCTTTATCTTCTGTCATACCACGGATACCATTCGGAGAGTGGTGAAATTAAAAACAATTAATTCAAGTGTATTCGCTATAAAGTGTTTTCCTCAAATACTTAGGGTCTACAGGATGCTGTCTTCACTCAGCGAAAGAATGGATTTTAGGAAACTATCGGCCTTAACAGTAGTGCGCTTCATCTTGTCCTACAAAATAAAGTCGCCAACGGAAATTTCTGAAAAGCACAAGGCTAACACGTCTTAAATTGGTCCTCAACTAATTGTCCTCTGGCCCTCTAGATCAACCCCCTTCTTTTCCAAGTAATTCAAATAAAACCATCGTTCCACAATAATGGGGGACCAAAAAGTGATAATTACTCTCATCCCTACGTCAGCATTTAAGATCATCTTGACGTCCTATCCTTTGATTAGTGAAAAATATTTCTGTCGAAATTATTGTATTATTATTCCTGTTTTTTTTATCAATGTCATTCAAAACTTACTCATCACTTATTTTTATCTAGATCGAATCAATTTGTGAAAATATACAAGAAACAAATTTACGTTTAACTTTAACCTTTGGTATTGGTTTACATCATGCTGGTTTACAGAATAAAGACCGTTCATTAGTCGAAGAGTTATTCACAAATCGAAAAATACAAGTATGCGTTTGATCGAGTGGATATTCTTTAGTTTGAAACTGTTTTTGAATATTGTTGTGCATTTATTCCTCTAAAAGACTCCTAACTTAGCGATCATAATTTATCTTCAATACGGTACTGTAGTAAATACAGATGACAATAATTAAACTCTGCAAACCTCGAACCATTCATGTGTAGATAACGCGTCAAAAGGAAAATCATTAGAAGACTATCTCCTCCTAATAAATTGATGAAAATTGATTTACAACAATAGAATGCAATTGTTTGAGAAAGTTCTTAGTAGTTAACAAGAATGAATTAAACATTGTAGGACGAAACCGTAGTGACCCGGGATCTAACTCCAAATAGATCGTGTGAATGATTGTTATTGAAATATATATGTCGCCGATTCCCGTATATAATCATCGACCTAAATGGCGTTAGTCAATAACTGAATTAAATAAGTTTAATAACGAGAATGGACTTTTGAATACATATAATTTGTATATGAAGCGAATAAAACAGAGCGAAGCAAAACGATGCACATTGGAGATGGCAAGTAAGCCAACTCTATTTACCCAAGCGTTAATCAATATTTATAGTCGTAAGTGGTACAAAACTCAGTTTACGTTTGATTATGTCATCATTCTGTTGTATGTAGTCTTGTGTTTTTGTCAAAGAAACATTAGTGAGGTTAGAAAACTCAGTGACTAATCAATTACATAGATTCTTAAACTTGACTTAGTGTCACACTTCTCTGTATGGATGGTGATCACTCAGTGGATTTTTGAAGATTTCCGAATTTCATAGTTTACATCGCAAAATGACTGTAATTAGAAAACCATTAAGCAAAGTCACAAATAGATTGAACTTAGGCATGTATACGATTGGATTACAGTTCCTGTGGTCTAAAAGTTAAGCGCTCTCCAGGTGAACTGAAGTTCCTTGGTTGGATGGACCCCTAATAGAGTCTTGGATTCAGACTTCTTAGGAATCCCAACGAAATAGCTACCCAGTGCTCCCCGGCTTTCAATTTTTATCTAGCTTCGTTAAAATTGTGATACAAATAAACCATATTCATCACAATTTCTTCACTTTACCTCATTAGCATCCCTTACACGTTGGACCTCGTTGATTTATTTTCTTCCATTATAGATTTTAATCGCTACTTCAACATTAGCTTGGGGTGTCAATTTCCCAGCTCATTTGGTCATTGTCAAAGGTACCGAATATTATGACGGGAAAACAAAAACCTATGTGGATTATCCAATTACTGGTAATTAATTCTCATTATTTTTGTGTAGATAATATCGTAACATGGTTTTAGCTCTAATTTCTTTAGGTTGTACTCAACACAGGTTGATAACAATTTGGATAAGGTTAAAACTGTGTGGCACTAAACAGCTATTTCGTCTTTATATGGGACTCTTCAGTGCTGCACACTTTTGACCCAGTCAGGGATCGAAATTAAGGCCTTAAGACCTTGTAGCCAAGGCGTAATCACTAAAATCAACTTTTTTTCAAGTAAACTATATTTTTTCTTGATAGAATATATCCACCATTTACTGTATGTAGTTGATATAAAACTAATGGACGATCATGCATCTCATTTACCAAGTATATTCTTGTGTACCTAGCTTTAAAACTCTTTTTTTTAAGGCTACCTGATTTACCAAACTGAAGTGGATCAGGTGCGGTTCGAACTTGAGAACAACGGTTTAAAAGCCGTATTGTCTAACCATTCAGTAATTACCTCGTCACAATACCGTAGATGAAGTTGTAGCATCTTGTTAAAGAAAAAAATATTTTATATCTTATCTGAGACTGATCTTCACCATGACGGTTGTCTTTGTGTTTTTATCGACATAGGTACTCAGCACGCATCCTTTTTAACTTACATCAAAACATTACTCTATGGGTTTTAATAATCTCTTGCTTTTTATTTACATATTTTTAAAGTGAGGTCCAATTGTTCCTCAGTTCAATCGATGAAGTCTTGAGATTTATGGGGTTTCGACCATTGGATTCACAGAAATCGACTAGCATTACAGGATTATGCAAACATGACTCTGACTACTCTATTCAGTGGTCAATCAGCTATGAATGTCTGAGCTGTATATGAAACCATTCACGATCTGGATATACCACAAAGAGTATTAAGTAGCATAAAACCTAGATGAAAAAATGTTTTTTGCCAACTACCTTTGATCACTTGACATTATGAAGTAGTCATGAATGATATGATTACATTATACATAATTTCTACATTAATTATTTTTCAGATGTTCTTCAAATGATGGGACGTGCTGGACGTCCACAATTCGATGATCGAGGCAAAGCTGTAATTATGGTGCAGAATTCAAAGAAAACATTTTATAAAAGATTTCTATATGAACCATTTCCTGTAGAAAGCTATTTACTACATGTACTGCCAGATCATTTGAATGCGGAAATAGTAGCTGGTACAATAACGACTATGCAAGAAGCTTTAGATTATTTAACGTGGACATTCTTTTTTCGACGATTATACTCAAATCCATGGTACTTTAGTTTGATTTTTCTAATTTTCTATCATGCATTTATGTAATTATTTGTTTGTTTTAAGTGTAGTTGAATAGATTAGTTATGTATCCGTCGCACATTACTTTACCTGTTACTTCTTGTAGAAGAGCATAGGCCGCCTACTAGTATTCTCCATCGAAATCTGTCCTGGGCAATCCTTTCCAGTTGCTATTTGTTCTTTGATGCCTGCTTCCAATTCTCGATGCAACGTGTTCCTTGGTTTTCATCTTTTTCTTTTACCTTCAGGACCTCATGCTAGGGATTGCCTCGTGAACTGATTTTAAGGTTTACTAGGTGTATGTCTTATCCACCTCCAGAGTCATTTCCTAACTTTCTCTTCAGGATGTCAAGCTACTGTGCTTGTAACTCTTCTAGGGTGACTGCTGGTCCTAAACCTAAGTAAAGGAGGAGGGTTAGATATGCGGTCAGCAACCTCATTCCGTAGAATGCAGACAATGAAAACTTTAAGATCCAAGCTATTCTAATCAAAGAACCCAACTATAATAAAATCATTTTTCATCGCTACAAATCATTTACAGATTATTTGTAATCAGTATGAATACATTACAACTTGATTGTAAAATCACACTATTAATCTATGTTTAGCAGTAATTAGATGGATATCAATAAGGAATCATTTTTAATGTGTTGATATTTCAAGAAAAATTGACTAATGTACTTCAGCTCCGTAGTGTGAAGGTATTTTGCTGAAATCCACATTTAAATATCTTATGCTAGATTGTTTGATGGTGACTATGTGTGTAGTGCTCAGTAATGCCAGAATATAAAGCTTTTGTTCATTTTATCTCATTATATTATCTAACATTAGACGTGCAAAGATTTCCACGTTGATATCTTCCCCAGATTGTAATCTTTGTATTTAGTGTATTCCAGGAAATCGCATATTGAATCATCACTGTTGAACTGGCTTTTAAATTTCAACACCTACTAGTGATTCATTATAATAGATGAACAAACGGTCGGTTAGTCATAAAATTTGGTAGCACTGTGCATTAACCCAACTCTCCATACACGGCTAGATGAAGTAAAGAAGATGAATACCATGATAGTAGAATTTGTAGTAATGTCAGTGATCGTCTCAAAGTTAAAGGTATGATTGATACTGAAGTTATGAAAAAAAGTGACATAAATGGATCCATGCCACTACAACAGATTCTGAGATATATCATTCAACATCTCCAGCCATTGATCACAACAGTTAGACACTTCAACCAGGTGGTTTAAATATATCAAAATGTCTCAGACCAACAGTCAGTGATTTCATGGACTGATGCCACATTACTTCTAATTATCTCAGCAACTAATATAAGATGTTCCATACAAATTATAGTCTTTCATCCTGTTTTTCTTTTTTTCGTCTTGACGATTTTTTTCAGTTATTACGGTCTAGAAAGTTGCGATACAAAATCGGTGAATAATTTCTTATCTGGGCTTATTACAAATGCATGTGACCAGTTACGAGATTCTTCATGTTTACAATATGATCAAACTGATCATAATCAGTATGTACTGATACCAACTACTCTTGGTCGTTTGGCGTCATATTATTATTTATCACACTTAACTATGAAATTATTTACCACAACAATTCAGTCAACATCGAGTATCCATGATTTATTGAGAATATTATCAGTAAGTGTGTGGGCATCTTTTAGGAGATTTGTTTTCTAAAGTGGTCATTTTGGGAGAGGACAGTCCATTTTTCACCACTTAACACATTAAAATTCGACTTTTGGTAAAAAACTATTGAAGGTATACTTTATTTTAAAACCTTATCAGTTCACCTCCCAGTTGTGTCTGTCAACTGCTATCAAGTTATTGTCGAGCTAGTATGACTCAAATTTTATTGATCGTCGTTTTATCCAGTGAATCTAAGGAATAGGAAATAAAAGTCAAGGAAACTTCCATCCCTTGTTTTCACTACGGAAATTCATACATATTATTTGGATCTGATCTTAGCAACGTATGAGCGTGACCACGTAGTGCTGGAGCCAAATGCATCAGGCTGGTCACATACGGCCTCTTTGTGAGTGGCTCTCGATATGTTAGCTATATTTTTAATACCTTACTGCCAACGACAGAAATCAGTAAGAGAGAGAAATGTAAGTTATTTATAGGAGTAACCCTCTCTGACATTTTTGTAATTTTTTCGAAAAACAGTATCACTGTAGGTATTGATTGTGTAAAGGAGACACTATACTGTCATCACAGCCAATTACAGTCAGCAATGCGACTTCACTTTTAGGCCTTGGTGCTTTTAGTCTGCCCATTCTCCAGCTGACCTGTACATCATGATAGCAACTTTAGGAAACAAATTTTTCAACCAACATGGCTCGATTTTCTCACCACCGTATGCGAACCCGATCATCGTGTCAATGTATTAGCTACGGTCGGATTACGTAGTGGAAATTCGCAGCAAAAATCTATCGACAAAGTCTCTATAGTTGAAGATTAGTGCTAGAGACATTTTACACAATCAATATTGAATAGAAGCTTCCTAAATACATCTAGATAAATGAAGAATTGTGTCACATTTCGATCGAGTAATTACTTATATCGTTACTATATTTCATATTTTGTACAAAAATCCCTAGAAGACCAAAATCATAGTAAGCTCGGCGAGGCTATAATTTATAAATGAGTCAATCAGGTAAGAGATAACAAGTCTTAGATTTTGACGCAAAATTCATTCATCCATTTAGCGCAATACTATTTTGGCATTATGACTGATATCAGTTCGTGACGAAAACCCCAAATCTAATTCCTAAACTTAACCGTCAACTGTAAATCACAATTCCAGTTCCTCACGCAGGTTTATAATCTTCATTTGGTAACAAGCGTTGTAGCAGCAAACTTATAAATCTATAACCTTTGGTATATGCAATACGATGTTTCATTTAACAGTGTGTAAAGTAATATATATATACTCTGTTGTTGCTTCTCAAAAGAGTGCACATGAATACTTCCTATTACCTGTACGACATAATGAAGATGAAATGAATAAACTATTAGCCAATGAATTACCTTTACCACCTATCGGTCCAATGGATTCTCCACATACAAAAGCACATTTATTATTTCAAGCTCATTTTTCTCGTATTAAAGAATTGCCGATTATTGATTATCGTACAGATACACAATCGATTTTAGATCAAGCTATTCGGATATTACAAGTGAGTTGTATTATTTATTTTATCACGTCATATCAAACTCTTCTTGGGAATTTTAAGAACTGTTTATTTTAGTCGGATATAATTCATTCATCACTCAGTATTAACCAGTATTATATTCCTATAGTTCATATAATCTAAGTGTATCGCAGTTCTACAGAAGGTCAATCGTGACCTGAAAAACTCAGTTGTAACATCTAAGACCATGAAGCTGTGTAACGCCGTTTCGTATCCTGCACAAATATTTCATTCCGTAAAGACTACCAGATTTCCTTGCTAATGAATAAAATCTATTATGATACATATACCCAGGGTTTCCTGTCTATGACCTTCAACCACCTAAAATCTCTAAATAATGCATATGATATCTGGTGACTTAGACAAGTTACCACATTGCTAATTTATCGAGAGAATTTGGTCATCACGAAATAACTCTGATTATACTAGGGTCAGGTTTTCTCCCTACATCTGAGTTCTTAGATATAATTTTAGTATGTATATTGAGGAGTGTATTTCACGCAAGTTCGAATACATCAACTACTGGATGTCTTGTCGTTATGAGTTGAAAAAAAAGAGATAAACCTAATAATAACTAAAGTCAGTTAATTCAAATTTATTTTATAAACAAACTGTTTTATTTACTATTAGTTTCATTTTATGCCATTACTAGCGAATATTTTTAAGAGGTAATTGTCGGCATTCCAGTACAAAGCTATGACTACTGTTGTTCAACCATGTCATGGATGAAACAAAATATAACAATGGTTGGTGGTTGTACCATAATAACCTGCCAGGTTTGTGGATGCATATTGGTATCATGTGACAGCTAGCTCGTAATTACTATCTTTCAATGGTTATCTAACTAAGATCAGTCTGTGATTGAAAACATCAAATTCGTTGACTCCTACAGCAAACTCCTTTAAAAATAAATATTGGTTATTGATGTTAGATATTCTCTGGACGTTAGGTTGTAGTGGATTATCTTTGAAATAATTCCAGAAGCTTCATATATCACTCGTCTTGATAACCGTTATTAAATAACTACCAATAGTGTCTAAATTTCAGAAGACAATGCGAATCGTTGGCTACATTTTATTGTTATACAGCACAGCACCATACATGCTCATACAAATATAGTGCTGAAAAGTTATTTACAAATTTTCAGTTTAGGGTTGTGGAGATTGTTGACCTTCCTTGAAATCATGAACTGGTCAACGTTAGACCCTCGTGCAGGATCGTAGATGCGCATTGCTGAGGTGTCCTCATACTAGGACGAAATGGTCGTCCAATGCTCCCGAGTTTTCAGTGGTGACCTAACATTGATCGGTTCATAGTTTCAATAATATGCACGGATTGTTATTCTATTCTGATAACACTTTCAGTTAAATAATTTAATTGAAGGGCTTAACAAAATCAAATATATACATAATCAAGTGTAGGTGAGATACTATAAGGCGATATTTCTTTCGGTATTGTTATATGACCTGTTTGTTCGTTTGTTTACTTTATATTAAACGATTTATAGGCGATGTTAGACGTTAGTGCTGAATGTGGTTGGCTTCGTACAAGTTTAAATTGTATAATTTTAATGCAAATGATTACACAAGGCTTATGGGTTGAAGAATACGCCAGTAGTATTTTACAATTACCGAAAATAACCAGTGAACATTTGGATTATTTCAGGTAGTTGGAAATATTCTTATATTTTTCTACAATAATCCAGGAATCTAATAATGAACTATATATGATTTTTAGGATCACGTACAGTAGATTTTATTATAGTTTACTGCATGAAAACACTAACTGCTAAAACTGAAACGTGTTGGTAGGTACAAACTAATTGGTTGGCAACTGTGCGATCATATTAACCAATGGTTAAAGACTGTGTGATTGGAATGAGAATCTTTTTCAATAACGCAGATGCACTTATTATTTGTATTTCCTGAGATCATTAGTTTATAAACTACCTTATCAAGTTTTCCTTCATTAGTTCATATTCTTTTAAATCATATGTTCGATGCTCATCAACACTAACACTGCTACTACCTGCAATGTTCTGTCGGCTCGCCTTAATAATTTCATCTCACTGTTCTAATGAAGTATGGTAACTTGAACGAATGTACACATATGCCAGGTTATGTGTTTATGAATGACCGAGTGAATTTTGAAATTAAGGTGGATCACTAATGTGGCTGGTTCGCATGTGTTTTTATATGCCCAGCTACCTACCTCACTTGGTGAATAATATTGCAGTAGAAAGAGAGCTAATGGCCTGTCAAATCAAAAAATGACGGTATCCAGGTGTGTACGCGTGTGCGACTCGATCAAACAGCAAAAGTGAATGAAGTACTGACAGCTAGCAAATATTAAATAATTTTTCCCTACAAAACCATCAATTCAATATTGTAGTGCAAGTGGAGAAATCAAAGAAAACGAGGCAAGAACAACTATAACAAATAAAATAAGACTTAAACTACCTCATATTTACGTATTGTTTAACGTAGTTCAGACTACTTAATTTTAAGTAAGGAGTATATCATGAAACAAAGCAAGTAGAAGCAATTTCAAAAGCAGAAAAGTCAAAAACAAAATCTATCGAAAATTCAGGTTGGCGAAATACTTGGTAACTACTGAACTTTGTATATTTGAATAATTTTAAGAAGATACATTTATAAGTTCAGTTAAAGTGTTTTTGCCCATGAGCAACTCTTATTGTTAATCATTTACATCATGAGCTGATTTAAGGCAATCATTAAAAAAACAGAAAGCATTGGTCAGGCTCTTCGTCCTGTTATAGGACTGTTCAAAAATAAAAATCCATCTTATACCAGTGACCGAAGCTAGAACTCTCAGGTGTCATAGTCAACACCTAACTTTTAGACCACTGTATCAGAGTATGATGGTCCACATTTCTAACTTCAATCACTTTGCGATTTAATCATTTAATTTAATGAATTATCATGATACCTTCAATGTAAAGGCAGTTTTAATTGTAGACTGGCATCATTTTATGAACCATTGGTAACTGGAGAGCAACGAATTGTTTTCCCGACCTATTATGAGGTAATCTAGTTGTGTGCACTCAGAATCCTGTCAGAGATTGAACTTAAGGCTTTCATATCTTACAAAGGCCAAAAATAAGGCATGGCATTAATGAGTTTGACAATGTTATGTGTTAAAAATTGTGAACGTTTGCATCTGTTACGATATATATATATATACTTCAAAAAAATTGTAATATTTGCAAAGTAGAAAGGTCATTCAATAAAGGTCAGTAAATTGTTCAGTCACAATAAGATAATGGTACTATTGCAAAATTGAAAATAATTTTGTCAACTGAGATAATAATAATAATAATAATAATAATAATAATGTTGTGTGAATATAATATGTAATAAGGGGGGTGTTATCAAGGTAATTACGGTCAACAAATTGGGAATGATGGATATGAAGATTAAGATATAGATAATGACAAATAATGATAATAAGGAAAATAAATAAAATGAAGGAATGGGTAAGAGGTTTATAATATTCAGTCTAGGTATTTGGTGATCTAGTCGTAGGCCAGGGTAAACATAGAGGCTGGATATATTTTTTATGGATGCATAAGTTAGGTCTTCTGGAGTTGATCCAGATGGCTTCGGCTGTGTAAAGCAGTCGTAATCTAGCTCCTTGAGGTAGATATTTTGGAACTTGATATAAAACAGAGAAAGCTTCCTCTATTTTAATATGATGTTCACTATCCACCAAGTGAGAAAGAATGGTGCTGTTAATTGATTTGGTGACTCCTTTTCCCAACCATGCTGGTACATGTTCACGAACACGCAAGGATAAAGCCCTCTGAGTACGGCCTATGTAACTAGCTCCACAGGAGCAGTTGAATTGGTATACACACATGAATGACCTTTCTAAGTTGCAAATATTACAATTTTTTTTGAAGTATATATATATATCGTAACAGATGCAAACGTTCACCATTTTTAACACATAACATTGTCAAACTCATTAATGCCATGCCTTATTTTTGGCCTTTGTAAAATATTATAATTATGGACTTATAACTGTAGAGCCTGATGATGAAGTTATTGAAAACAATTGTTCGCTCAAATATTCTTCGTTTTTGAATATTCTATGGGGATTTTTAAACTGCTTTCATATCTCTTCATAATAAAATTATCTTCACAATTTACTAGATTGAATAGAAATTGTTTATTCACCATTCTCTAACTTTGAAATAAATTACCGAATTACGAATGGGAAATCATGACTAAAGAGGTGAAAACGTATCTATTGTTTTCTAGTCTAGTTGTATTGTTGATCAACGCAGAATCTAAAACTTTCGTTTTGTTCTGTTTATAATTCATCAGATGGATATACCGATGTTCCTCCATCGATGCTCACATTGTGACGTGAATTCATTTTTTCTTTTAAAACACCAACACATTAATCACTGTGCTACTGAATCCACACAGCCTTTAACTTGTTAAGTGTGTATAATGTTTATATGATAAAAACCCCTTACTTATAATAATAAAAAAAATCTCTAAATTGTAATAATTATCATTCATGAAATTGGATGATAGTGAGGTATTAATATTACGAATTGATGGAATTGGCGATTGTGTAACGGAAAAGCTGAGTTTAATCCATGATAAAGTTGTGGATGATTACTGCATATGAAATTCACTATAGGACAAACAATTGTCAATTGTTCATCATTAGTTTTAAATGATCCATTGGTTAATGTTGTTTGAATGTTATGTAAATTCTCTTAATAGTTTTTATGTTCATTTGAATCCCATGAATTAATATTTGATTGATATAAAGAATATTTCATTCCCCCCCCTTTACACCTCACTCTCTCTTCTTTCCTGTATAACAAACGACTTTACAGATGTGATCATAATCCTAACATAAGTTCATTACCAGAACTTATTGATTATGTGGCTGGTTCACCTAACCTATTAGATTCCATGCTACAAGGTCATGTTGAATCCGATGTTATCAATAGTGTTAAAAAGGTATATTCATTTGATTTGGTATAATTTCATGCTTTACATTCAATCTATGTTTATTCAATAATTCAATGTGTCATTAGCGTTGAATGCTCATTTGTGCACATAATTTCTGTTTGGAAAAAAATTCATAAGAAAGAAAACAATGTCTAAATCTCATGTTAACTTTACATTAGCAAAATACTTTGTAACTATAGTGATATAGAGAATCAATCAGAAGTGATCTAAGCGTTAAGTGCATTTCATTGGCTAAGAAATTGATCAATTTCCTAAGGATTAGAGTGGTATATATTTATATATGAATGAGTATTTATGGATTTTATTCGGTAATCCAATACAATCTCACTCAAGTAGGCTAGTTGAGGTGTTAGCGCGCGTAGCACACCATGTATGAATATTAGATTTTGGGTACCTCCCGTCACAACATATAGAACCTAGTTTATTTTAATAATTTTTTTATTAGAAAAAAGGGTTTTACCCACGGGCAACTGTTATTAATCATTTACATTACAAGCTGACCGTGACCCTATAGCCATTAAATAACAGATAGTACTGATTCTTTTGTATTCACAACTTTATATCACATTGTTTGACTGTAAATAGTTTGAATTAGTCGATTCAATTCCTTTAAATTTTTTATTCTAGTTTAGTTGAGACTTATTAAGGGAGTGAAGTAGTCGAACGCGTTGACAACTTCACTTATCTTGGAAGTCTGATCAGCCCTAATGGGTTGGTGTCTGACGAAATCTCAGCACGGATTCGAAAAGCTCGTTTGGCTTTTGCCAACTTACGTCACCTGTGGCGAAGGCGAGATATCCGTCTATCAATAAAAGGACGAGTATACTGCGCGACAGTCCGTTCTGTTTTAATTTACGGCAGCGAAACATGGCCATTAAGAGTAGAAGACACTCGTAAGCTACTAGTATTTGACCACAGATGTCTTAGAAATATTGCTGGCGTCTGCTGGGATTACCGGATAAGTAATAGTGAGGTTAGACGCAGGGTATTAGGAAATGATGGTAAATCAGTTGATGAGGTTATGAATCTCCATCGACTGATATGGTTGGGCCACGTGTTACGTATGCCTGAGTACCGATTACCACGACGTGCAATGCTATCCGGTATTGGAGATGGTTGGAAGAAAGTTAGGGGCGGCCAAACCAAAACGTGACATCAGTACTTGAAGTCACTAACTTCTAGTCTGAGCCATGTTGGTAGATGCAGACTACTTGGTTGGGGTCCGCGTGACTGTCGTAACCAATGGTTGGAGACTCTTGGTGACATGGCTCAGAATCGATCACAATGGCGTCGGTGTATACACTCTCTGTCTTCCCTTAAACTAAGGGATTAAAATCGCTTCACACCTTTCTTTCTACGAACCAATTTTTTTCTTCTTGTACTATATCTCTATATGCATTCTTTCTCTTATATATTACCACCTTTGACCTAACCACTACTATGAATCCGGTGTTCATCTTGTGTGCTGATGCGGTATGGCAACCTGGACCGATGCACATATGTTCCTGGTCCTACGTTGTAGCTGACTGACTGACTGAGACTTATTATTAATATGTGTGTATCAGTAAAATTGAAGATGTTTTCCCCTCAAATTCTCATCAACCATAATTGAATACAACCATATACTTCAAAATAAAACTGTCTTGCACGAAATATTCAATACCAATTTTTTTTTTAAAAAAAAACACGATTTGTGTATAATATGGGAATGAATTTGAGGGACTCGCATCATGGTAACGAGATTTGAAGCAATTTTTGAACGAGCCTATGAACGTACAGTTTGTATACATCAAAATTATTTTGGAAATGAAGTAGTGATACTTGCAAGAGTGCAGTGATTTTAGGAAACTGTTTAGCAGTATTCCGATGTTAATATTTTCATAACTTGCATAAATTCATTAATCTGACGGTAACTATATTTGATCACACTTATGGTTACTTTCTCATGGCTAGAGATCTCTATTTTTCTGGGGGGAAGGAAGGAGGAATTCATCATTAACTCCAAAAATTTTTAATAATAAGTTAGCTGAGAAGTTAGAGAGATATAATATAATAATAATAATCTTGTCACACTTGGAGATGCTTCACACTTATCATAATGAACAAAATTCACATAGAACATCTCGAATTTAAATAATGTTACAGTGGAAAAATATAAACTGAATATCGTACTGATTAAAATGTCACACTGGAAGTAAAATAATGTTATGCTGAATAAGATGTTACGTTGAACATGTCATACTCAGTTAAAGAAAAATATAAACCCCTTCTTGCCCCGACTGGTTACTATTATCATTATTATTATTACTACGCTAATTGACTTGTTCTTATTCTATACCTTCACGTTGAAATATTCACATAAGTTAACAAATCTTATCCACTACTAGTTGGTATGTTACATAATCAATGCTGATGATAGTAATCAATTAGATTTTGACAAATGAATAACTTCTTTTGAAAGCAATCTCTATTTTTAAAATGTTTTGTCTATTTGCTTTTAGGCGGTTAGACAACTACCTATTGTTGAAATACGCTCATCTTTAGTTGGTCCTGATCCATCTGTCTCATTGTCGTCATCATCACCAACACAACTATCTCAGTCAGTTAGAGTATTTAAAATAAATAATATTGGACAAAGTTCAAATTGTCTAGATGTATATGCTGAAACGGAGTATCTTCTTCGTATACAACTAATACGATCTTCTATTGATCAGACAAGTGGAAATAAAGTAATTTTTTTATAATCCTTCTGTTTTCCAACTGTAGGAGTGTTTCTACTTTTAACGTAACTTAGAAATTGTATAATCTGATTAATTAGATAGATGATTTTCTTCGTCTAACTCAGTCTATATGCTTCAAGGTGATATTTCGTTTATCAATACACACTACCAGCACTCTCGAAACAACCAATCGTGTGCGAAAACCTGTTACACAGTTTTTACTATCAAGCAGTTTCACTTGTGTGTTGGGGTTTGAAAAACCTTTTTCCTGGCATAAAAATGTTGACACACTTTAAGGTGGTTTACAGAATATCATTGTTAGTGAAATTATGAAGAAATGACGATGGTAGACAACCATGATATGCTCTACTATTGTTTAGTTACAATGTAGGAACTTTTCGTCTGGATTCATTCTTCGTAAAGCGGTTTTGTATTACGACCTCACAGACTTTGATAAAGCGTTCAGACATACTTTTCTTCAACATTCCGTTGTAGAATTGATTCTTATCCAACAAATCGAACGCCGTATTGATTTGATGATGTGACGATTATTGAAGTACAGTACGCGTGAATAGTACTTTAGTTTTCGGTGAAAGATAAATATGTGATTGCTGAACGATTTACACTCTTTCTCACTTATTTTTGGAAGTCACCTCAGTTGCTACCTTTGCACTTTATACTTATCATCTTTATGCCGGATTTTATCGAGGTACACCTTATCTCTAGACTAGTGAACCGGTACTCAACGATTTTCATTTCCAAATGTTAGATGTTAGGTCGTAGATGCACACTGATAAAAAGTCCCATACTAGAACGGAACAGTCTTCCATTTCTTTAAGTTTTTTTTCGTTGATTGCCTAGCTAAAATCATTTTTTTCTCTGTTTCTGTATGTTATCTATTTCATTTACTCTTATAGCCAGTTATGACTGGATCTTTAATCAAATCGAAATCATACGAAGGTTGGTTTCTTCTATTGGGCAATTGTGAAGTCAATAAAAATTATGGTGGTAATTTATTAACATTGAAACGTGTTCCACCACAATCAATGACAATACTTAAAAAAGACAAAATGAACTCTTTGTATAATACTCGGAAACATTTTATCAATATACTTGTGAAATTCCCACTACCATTAACATTGTTACGTAATACCAATAGTAATAATAATGGTACTACTATTAATGATATCGAAGTGAAACAATCTTATCAATTAACATTATTTTTAATGTCTGATACTTATTTAGGCTTAGATCAACAGATTGAATTATTTTTTAATGTAATGTGTAAACCACCTACTCAGATTAATCATGATGATAAAAATGATAATGATGATATTGATGAATTGGACATATGATAAAGGTTAGTGCCGATACTGTCGAAATATCAAGGTATATATATGATGTAACCATATTTAGGTATGATGATTACACGTGTAACTATGTATGATTTGAGTGTTTGTTGACCATACCAACGATGAGTTATTTTATGTAGTACAATAAGAATTCAATAATTTAGTCTTTCATTTAAAGTGTGAATATCTTTCTCTTTTTTTTCTTGTTCTGTATAAAATTTGCTCAGATCCAAATGGATCGATGTTAGTGAATAGTGTTACATATACAAATTTTATCACTTATCCCCTTTATGTTGTATTGTATTTTTCAACGGTATTTTCTTCTTCCTTTTCTTTCTGAAAAAATTATTCTTACCGCTTATTACAGTTTATTTTCTTATCTGTTCTATCGTTTTATCTTGTAAATTTAATTGAAATGTTATAAATTTCATGGTTTGAATTGTATGTGTGCTTATTTTCAATCAACACAACCGTTACTTACTACCTTGACTTGGTGGTGGTTGGGTTTGGCTATTATGATAAGTCAATCGAGCTAGATTTGTTGGAACAGTCTTGCCTCAAAGTCCTATCATGTCAGATAGGTTGGTTAAAGAGTGGTAGGAATAAAATCAGAAAACTAAAGGTTCGAAAGCGAAGTCATACTCAAGCGGCAGCAATGTGTTTCCCCCCAGTAAACTAGTATAAAAGCAATGCTGCCTTCCTATAAAGGAAGAGTGAGGTTAGAAAAGGTTGACCCTGAAAATACACATCTCGTCTTATTCCACGGATTTCCGTCTCTATCGGTAAGGTTTCAACAATTACAGAGCTAACGCGAAAATCACCCACGAAAAGGTCGTGTGTGATTTGTCCCAAGCAACTGTCCCTTGGGTACTGTGGTCACCCTCTCAGGTCACTAAGACCAACTCTAACCCTATCTCCTTTATATGTACCTCTAGAAGAACTCTTCCACGGTGTTGGCAACTGGGGAATGATAACGGTCTTTATACTTGTGGTAGCATTCAAGTCCACTGACTTTTGATCAAGAAATTATTTGTATGGGGTCAGTGTAGTAATGCAGTGAATATTGAAAAGGAAATTGTACCACAATTTATTCGGGTCAATGATGTTCTCTGTATCTGTTATCTTATCATTTTGACTCAATTTATTCTGAATTTCAAGTTAATTTCGTAGATTTTCTAGACTGATCCTATTGTACGGTCGAATTCATTCAATAACATGATATTAATAATTAGATATATAATATTTTGCAATTAACTGAACTCTGAGTTGAGATAACTATTCAGTGCAGATGGATCTTGTACAGAAGAAAACTGTATTAAATATGTGATATTCGTTCTAAGTTTCAGTAATTCATTGGCTAATTCAATTTGAAAACAGATGGGTCACATATTCTCGTCACTATATCAGAATAATTGAGGTTCAAAAATGAACGTAATTATGTACATGCACACACACTCACTGTACATTTACTCCTGATTTGTTGTTAACTATTTAAAGAATACAATTCTATTTGGACAAACTGCATTATTTGATTTCGTTCACATTTGTAGTTATATTAAAAGTGTACGAAATTGTGAAGATTAAGGAAAGAACTTTATTTATGATCAAGTCTGAACCAAACACAATATGTTCGGTACTAAGTAATATATATGGACTTCAGGACCTTCATATATCCCAATTCATACGTATCTCTTACACTACTGTAGCGAAGTTTTGTACTGTAGAAATTCGAAAATCTCTTCCAAAGTTATTTATCTGCGTATATATGTCATATCGTTGTTATGAATTGGTAAGTCTTGAATAAAGTATTAAAGTTTGTTTGTTATTGTCGACACATGTGTTGATGTGCTGTTCATCTGGTCCAGTTTTTCCATCAATAATGGCAGTTGTACATATCTTTGTGTAACGATTTAATTTACATATGTTGACTTCATATAAATGTATGCTTCCAATAGATTTCATAAACAACTGACCTCAATTTAAAAAAAGCATTTAAATTCTGTCTAATCAGTCGAATTATAATGTTTTATTATTTGACTGTTGTGATTGATGTGATTCCTTTCACAAAATAAATGAACGAACAGAGTCATATTTACGTAAATATACCAGTTCGCAAGTTCAAAGCTGACATCAGTCACAAATACGACTCTGATTGGCTTACCAATGAATGGAGAGTAATATACAAACACCGATCAAGCTCGTGTTAACAAACTGCACACGTAACATCAAATTCTTTTCAATTGCTTCTTAACCTCTCCTGAATACTTATATTCAATTCACTGAACAATCCGATAGTAAGAATAAATCTTGCTACAAACTAACCAGTTTCGTCCTGTATAGTTTATAGTGCCTACTGTCTTGTTTTGCGGACACTAATACATCGTTATGATGCATCATGTCAAACAACTAAGTATTTCATTGGACTGTAATCTAAAATTAATCATAAATACCAAGTAACACTGACCAGTAGGGTCTGTTTGGAGATTTAGTTAAATCTCTGATTAATCACCTATGTCGACATTATATTCTCGTTTATAAAATATAACAAGGAGACCAGTTAACTTAATTGTGTATGGTGTGAATAGAGAAACAAAGAAGCTATGACAAACAACGGAGAATAGTTTTGAGGACGTTACTTCACATGATTCAAAGCTTGTGAAATACTAACATTTATTTTTGTTCCCAGTTTATTCGGTAAGCCATAAAGTTCCGTCTGACTTATGATTCACTGTCATACCCTTTTCTGTTCCAAAGCTATTATAATTTAAACGTGGCCTTTGCTACCCTATTTTCCTATCCTAATCCCCAGTTTAGGACATAATCGTATTTTGCAAATTGTTTGTGGGCTGTGGTCATGTTAGTCGTCTATTTATTCATGTATTTTTTTCACTAATCTGGACCGGAGTCGGGAATAGAATGAGTAGTCTTCCAGTTGACTCATCTTCTCTTCCTCACACTCTTGTCAACCAATCAGGTGACATAATAGTCATTTACATTGATTAGCGATTTTTGGCATTCTTGTTTTGTCTTTTGGGGTATTCGAAACCTGTCGATCACTGGTCTGGATGATTCGACATAGTGTGCGTTATTCTGCTTTTGAGTGGTTAAAGATAGTCTATAGGGAACCCTGTTTGATCTTGTTTTCGCTTTGTTTGCGATTAGTCAATATGGCACATAAACGATCTCCTGGAAAGTTTTGATTTCATGTTAATTGACGTTAGAGTGTGAGATGTGTTATAGATCCACTTTGCTGCTGTTATATTCACTATATTCATCACGTTAACCGAGTATGACAGTCGGAAGAAATTGAGTGTTGTGCGCTAACTAATAATATCCAGAATAGCCTAATTTAAGGCGGGCAAAACTTGATGAGCACAGGTGAACATACTAAATTTGGAGTACGTATTAGGCGTGGGATGATGTAAAAAATAACTGTCGTATACCGACATCACACTGAGGACAAATGGATTGGGCTAGAACCAGAATTTGAATGTTTCTGAATGTACAGGTAACCGACTGAATTAACTGAAATATATAACAGTAATGAAAATGGACGTATAATAGGATTGAATGAACACAACTGGACGAAAAAAATATCATTGTTTAAACACCAGAATTGGAACTCTTAGTAAATGAAGAAGGAGCATAACAACAACGGAGCAAACCAGAAATTGCCTTTATTGCGTAACGTATTGAAATAAATCCCAACTGTCCAACATGCCTCAACTGTCGGAGAATATAAAGATGAGATGTCATTAGCCGATAATCATGTAGACAGGGAACTGAGCAGAAGCATTCAAATTCACTACATGGCTGAGCACAAGTTAGTCTATGGAACTGCATTAATCCATTTGATATTATTATGCCCATTCAGACATCGTATTCAGAGATAAGTATACAGTTGTGTGAACATGATACATCTGTACTGAATAACAGGGTCGTTCCACAGCAATTCATAATTTGAAATACCAGTGTACCGTTAGAGAACCATCTTGGTCTGTCTAATCACATTCAACATCCATCACAATAGGAACGTCTTATCAAAGTTTCAAGCGATTTCAACTGAATGGAATAATCGAATTTCGAACATTCGATTTCAATATCAACAAATTACCCTTCTTTCCTCCTACATATAACACTTAACTCATCATAATGTGAGTGCGATGAAGAGAGATTACTTGGTAGTGTAACCTTTTAGGATCATACATCTCGTATTACGTCCAGTGCAACGAGTACTTCAAAACACTACGAATAAATACCAGTTCACAGAGGCGATTCAATTATATGTAAAATGATGTTTCTTCTATCGGGAGGGACATGATTTCCAGGTAAATTAAAAATCAGTTTTCTGGAAAACCTTAATAGAAGAGATATAAAATAATCAGGATACAGAGAGCATAAAAGTTCAAATGTAATGATTTTACTGTACGACTTTGTTGAATGAAAGTTAATTGCATGCCTGTTCATAGATCGCTCATATTTAACTTCCGATTACTGATGAGAAAGGTGAAGTGGTAGTGTCTAAGGTCTCTAACCATATGTTCTTTGGAGTTGGACAAAGAAAACTGAGCCATCGAATACTTCGATATGGTCAATAAAAGTCACCGCCAGAGCACGTAATTGATACAATGTGGTTTGGTCGTGCGGGCCTGGTCACTCTGTAGATTTACTGCTTTCGTATTAGATATATTATTCTAGTACCACCCCGAAAGTATTGTTTAATTGTCTTTACAAAACTCACTAACGACTTTCACCATAGGACGAGTCAGTGAACGATGTGACTTCGACCTAGGATCTTATAAATTTGGCAGACATCATAATAAGTTAACAGTGTTGGATCAGGTCTATCATATATAAGTAAGCTAATACCAGCCGTAAACCAGAATGCCATATATTATCATCATTTTATGCTAAGCCTAAACACCTCTCATAATTGTTGAGTGGCCATGCCTCAAGAATCAGGACTAAATATTTCACGTGTTACTAGTATGATATTTCTATGTTGTTTAAAAATTGATCTTCAGGATTTATCAAGCAAAAGAGGAATTGTGAATCTGATGTTACTATGTTTGTGAATGCGAACTTGTATCTTTTTGACCACGTACGTTCGAGGTTCACAAACTGTTGAATCAACTATTAAACCAACAGAATTGTTGGACAGTGAGATTAGACTTATGAATGACAACAGAAATTATGTATCGCCGAGAGAAGTTGTAAATTCCAAGTCGATTCGATCTGATATAAGTTTAGTATCAATTGAACTTTCTCGTGTAGCAGCCTCATACAATATGTTTTTCAGAGTTATTTGCTCAACGCACATCTGATAGTTAGAAAATTAATAATATATCCCAAAAACCGAAACCGAGTCTCTGGGGAATTCGTCCATTGATTTATTGTGTATTTGAGCAGTATTTTGATGTTCAAAATGAATCTTGATAATCTAATACTTTCAGATTTTTCAAGACTTAACTGAAAAGCTCTCATGATATCGATACAGGAAAAGATAGTTAACCTTTAAGCCATTATTGAGAGCCAAGTAAATGTGAGGTTAGGTAATCATCAGTTGAAATTAGATCGTGGAATCGCATCATAGTTGTCGTTATATGCAAAAGGGAGGACCATAGGTTATCGAGATGGTGGAAAATCTCAAGATGTATCGTACGCTCAAGAGTTTGTTTACACTTACTCGTTTGCAAAGGCCGGTATCTTAATACGGGACCGGAGTGCATACACTGCAAATGTTTTATGGTTTGTAGATTCATCATCGTTTATGCATCCTATGTGACAAAATTTCTTCCTTCTCCTTTGCATGCGACACCTCTGTTACTGTCCTCTGTGTTTGCGCATATTATGTTTATTCATTATGAATTGTTTTCAGTTATTATGTTATTGAGTTGTCGATAGATTTCGAAATTGTCCAACTTCTCGACGTCATTAAACTCTTCACAGTTATTCAACTAATATTTCTTGTAACTTTGCCTTCTGATGGTTGTTGTATTGGATTACTGCATTGCAATTGTGTCTGTGTAAACCGACTGCTTTTATTCAATCTCTCTGAGACAAGTGAATTCCCCATTTGTTGAAAAAGTTTGTTATTGATGACTGACAACTCTTGGTACAATTCCTGTGAAGTTCTTATTTATGTTTGGGGACTTACCTTTTAGACTGACTGAAGTAACGCATCCTCTCTTATTGCAATAAAATATTTTTCCTTAATTGATGAGAACATTGCCAACGATGTGACAACTCCTTTGTACCAAGGCATGTTATAATTAGCGTCTGTAGCCGTCAGAAAGAGTTTTGTTCAGGTAAGTTCTTCCTAAGTTTTTCCGAATGGTACCTCTTTTACAGCATTGCCACATCATTATGAGGAATTCACCAGTCGTTATAATCTTTTTAGTCTATTTGAATTCTAGAGGGAATCAGCAAGTTGAACAACAATGCAGATTCATTGAAACTCCTTGAAATCTCTACTGTGCATGCAATGAGTCTACCATCAACCTACTTGAAAAATCTCTCTGCGTTTCAATGTTTCTGTTTGTGCGTCATTACTAATGAACTGTGATTAAGTGTGAATCGGCATATCATGAAATTGTCTCACATTTGTGAGACAATTATAATATATATTTCTGCATATGCAGGTACACGCCATTTTTACAGGCATCATCTACAAATTACAACATTTGTTGGTGCACAACATGCTTCCCAACTTATTAAGTTTATAGTTGTTATAAAGTAGACTCATAGAGCGCTTGCTGTAAACCATGACTTTGAAGGGACGCGTACGTCAAGTTTGTTCCAGACGTCAGGAGTTTCATAGCTGTGCCCCCAGAGCAAGATTCTGAAGGAGAAAAAGAGAAACAAGAGTGTAGCGAGGCACTTGGATATGAACGCCAAACGTTGCTTAACATTGTGTAGTAGAACGGACAGAGGTATAATAAATTAGAATAAATTCATATTATGTTTTGTTAGAATGAAGTGAAGTCAGAGGCTCCATATTAGAGAATGTACTAATGAAGAACAATGGGTTGTGTCGTTTAACAAGTTGGAGTAAGCACACATGAAGGAAGGGAAGTCAAGGTTGGTACAAGGGAAGCGGTTTATTAGGAGGGTGTGTATATAGAGGGTGAAGTGTTAAGAATACTAATGACTATATATTTTGTTATCTAATCTTTTTTATTTTTTCGTCTGTCCGATGCCAGCTACACAATCCTAGTGTGAAAGTTCGAGTTAGCATGTTATAGGTTGTCTTAGTAGAATAGCTAATCCAGCATAATATTGGAAACATGAGTCTGAGTGGTGAGCGTAGGAAGACAATTTATATCACAGATTGACTGACTTATTCTCAATCATGAGGAGCCTGATACATACAAAATGTTCTGCCCCCGCAAACACGCGTGGATTGAAGTTATCGCCCACCAACAATGCTTGCTGGTCAGTAACTCCACCCTCACTTCGGACGAAAATAAACCAACATTTCGAGACACGCTTTAGGTCTATTCGTCGAATCCCACTAACAGTGAAATTTGAAAAAGTGACAAGTTTAGACATCAGTCCCAAAGTTCACCAATGTCAATCACAATATAGTCAATTCACGTCTTGAAAACTTTAACTGATAGACTTGGTGAACCATTTTTTCCTCGGGACGTGGACATGGATTGTGTGGAAGAGTTCTTGTTTGGTGATCAGAAGAGCGTTTTTGTATGTCTTTGTGCCAGTGTGAACGAAAATTCCTACGTGTGTGCGTTTAACTTTACGATAACCTTCGCATACTTTTTAATGATGCAGTTATTTTCAAAAAATTGTCAAGGATACCTCACTTATATTTTTATCTTTGAAGTTGTTGTTATTTCTTATTCTACTTGCACTTATTAGTTTCTGGGTACATCACCTTACCGGAGGTGTTCAGTAAACTGTGACAATTTTTTTCGTTACTCTCTGAATTGAGAGACTAGCAGATTTGGTTCGGTTTCAGGTTGTTGGTACTCGGATTGGTTGAATTTGTAGTGACTCACATTTATCACAGGAACACGACTGGTTTAATAAAAACAATTATTATTATAACCAACTGTACCAGTGTTTGTTTTAATGTGGTTTTGTTTAACTGTGCTAAAAAGCATCCATTATTCACACTTTGATTGTGACTTCGCGCGCATTCGGTTACGTTCTGTAACTAATCTATGAAATCTTGCGTGGAAGTCACATAATTGGTAATTCTAACCCGTCGTATAGTAGCAATCAGTAATATAATGTTTGGGATTTCTAAAGAACACATTAAGTCTTAACATACAATTATATTTTTAGTGCGAGTAATATATAATATAATATATGTCAGTAAGTGCAGGTACACGTCATTTTTACAGGCATGATCTACAAATTACAACATTTATTGGTTCACAGTATGCATTTTAGATAAATGTAGTCTATAAAAGTGAACATCAGTTTATTCCTTCAGAAATACTGAGTAGTCTCCAAATTATTCTTCAAAGTGGCATCGCGTTCACGTTACACACCAGATCCGATCCCGGCATAATTGTGTTCACAGAATGACCACGTCTGCGAGGCTGAGCCATACCATCTAATTGAATGAATGAATGTCATTGCGTTCTCCAATATTAACCTTTTCTTCGTGTGAATTGTTGAACACAAATCTTATTCTCGGCCTCAAAGTTCGTGTGGTAGAGTCCAATGACACTACATAGGTACATAATCCCCATAGACTTTTGGAATTGTAATTCGTTCTTATTTCCCGAGACTGAAATATTCGACTTTTTCTTTCGAGCGTATGTCTTGGTGGTATTTAGGTACTTTTTATAGTTCATATTTGTAATATTTATGATAAGAGCAATTTTCAACTTGTACATAGCACTTCAAGCTTATCTGCAGGGAACGATAGGTTTCTAGGACTTAACTGGGCTATACGGAATCCATGATAGTCCATCTTGGAATTAACACAATGAGTCATAACTTCTGCTAGATTACACATGAAAAATAAAAGCCAAAAATGATTTGGTTAGTAATAGGGGGTGATCGGTGATCAACGACTAAGTAATCCATCGTAGTTCCCATCGATGTGTTGTAGTCATCTAGTTTCATTTTGGTGAACTCATCAGAAAGTACAATCATCATGATTCAAACAGTAAAAATTTCTTCACGCTTTTAGGTAGCAGATCGCTTATATGTTATTCTAAACGCGTGTCTTTTTAGTTTTAGTTTACCACTGAAAAATAAGCGGTATTTTGGATTGAACGGAATAAGGAGGCGCTGAAGAGCCAAAGTTTATTCAATGAGGCCAGAGTATATTCTTCCGTACAGCATACAAAACACACTTGGGTGACTCTCATTGAATTATATCGAAAAACAAACTCTCTGCACAATTTAAACGGTTCCAATTTAAAAAATCATATAAAAGTACAAAAGTACTCAAAAGTTGCAGGTTGTGTTATTCAGCCTAAGATTTCTATAGCAAACAATAACATGTTGAAGGGACCAAAAAAAGACAATAGTGTTTAATAAATCCTTTTGGATAGCTATTCAGATTATTCTTTGCGCCACTGTTATATACGTGTTGAGTCATGATGGATATGTTCAATTTCTTCAGATGAGGTGTTAAGCAAATTCGGGAACAGCTTTTAATAAGGCGGTCATAAAGAAATTGATTTGGATTGGAACCGAAAGAGCGTATATTTTTAATAGCTAATGAATATCAATGAAAGAGGCTGCTCGAAACACCACATAGTCATTATAGCGGATAGAACACACTGAAAGCACCTCTACAGTGTTTTATTGAACGTGTTGTCATTCATTTGTCCCTTTTCCCTGTCTTGAATTCTGACCTTTATTCAGGTCTCTTTTAACCACACTTTATGTTCCTCAACCTTCCATGTCTGGGCTTTAATTTTTTGACAACGGTTTGAGGTTTAGCTCTTATTAATTGGTTTTATTGTTGCTTGTTGCTGGTACATTGACAGTCATGCCGTGTTCGACCAGGCTCAAGGTTAAATCGCGGCATACTTCGCATACTTCGAAAGGTTACTGAAAAACTTGCGAACATACAACCTGATTCCATCTTGTTGAGAATATTTTTATTGATTCTCAGGTATCGAACTCTTGCTTACTAACATTCTCTTTTTCTGTCTAGAATGTTAATTTATGCTATAAAAAGTATAATATTCGAAAAGAATTTGAATTATTGTATGAAATAGGAATCCCAGAATTAACTCAATTGAATCAAGAACTACGACACAAGCACAAACGAATGTATTGTATTTAGAATTCGAAATCGAGCATTCAACAAGTACAATAGAATCATTAGTTAATTCAAACACCACAAAAAGTTTTGAGTGTATAACACTGGCTGCACCGTTCGAGGAATTTTGTATATTTTTGATATGACTTTCTTAAATTGGAACCGTTTAAATTAATCATAGAGTTTGTTTTTCGATATAATTCAATAAGAGCCACCCTAGTATGTTTCGTATGCTTTACAGATGGCGATGAAAATGTTTTTCAAATATGGCTTTAACAATTGTTAATCTCCTCCAACGCACTGCTAGCAGTGAGCGCGTATTACGGAAGCGTCGCACTTATGTGGACAAAAAGTGTATGGAAGTCGTATAAACGCGAACTAAGATAGTGTGAGCACGTGATTGTGGTCAAATTAATAAGCTTACGGAAAATTGACATGTATTTATGTCTTAAATGTCTCGGTGATAAAGTAGTCCTTTCTTATAAGCGTCTCGAAATACTGCACAAAAGTGACTAATCGTTTGAGAGTATGACAGGTGAATAAATCGTGGAAATAAGTAAGATAGAATACAGCGAAAACTGATCTGTCGTGCGGAGGGAATAGTGAAGTATGAACATATTCTGATAAGCATCAGTAAAGTACATGGAGTGGATTAGTATTTAATGGTTGTGCATTAACATGACATGGAGTTTCCGTTAGTAGGATAAGAATAACCAAGCTGTAAAGCAATAACTGAGTTGATGGATAATACTGATTGTTGTTCTGCTGCTGATAATGATCAAAGGATGGAGAGTCACTATACGTTGTCGTTAGTATTATAACTAGATGCATTGATTTGTTGTTGAATCTGCACTAATAGAGTGACGAAAAGAGCAGACCAGTGACGGTGGAGACGAGATACTCGGAATCGTATTCACTTTTGGTCGTAAGTCTGAAAGTGGTTTATGTCGTTGGACAGAGTTGCGTCAGACCCTATTTGTTGAGAAACCGTACTAAGGCACGTTGAAAATATTATTAAATATGATTTTCTATGATAGACGAGTGAAATCGATTAGAATGTAATGAAAAAGAATGCATGTTTGAGAGACTTACTTTGAACTGTGTTCTAATTTACAGTGAGATGAGAACAGAACATTAGTCGCATTAGTTAAGTAATGTCAGTCGGTAAAGAACGATGCAGCATGCAGTTATATATGTGGACAAATAGATAAGATGAACATATTCGTTACAGATCTGCTGACAATGCAGCGTCGAGTGTTTGATTCGTGCATGTACATTAAAGAAGTATCATCGATTAAAAAATGGTCGAAGGTTTTTAAAACAATTAGTCCCTTTGATAAATTTCGATAATGCAATGATAAACTACGTCTTCTCATTGCATTATCGAAGGTTTTTAATTGGAAGTTAGGTTAAGATTGTCGTTCAAAAAGTAGAAAACGACGACTGCCTAATACAATTGCCGCGAGTGAACACTGATTGCATATCGAGAGCATAGGTTCTAACGATTGTGAATATTACTCCGAACGTATATCTGTAATAGATTTTAAACCTTTGGCAGAGTTTGGACAGATGCAACCATGTCGTTATCAGCGTGCAGGAGGCTCTCTTGACTCTCTAGACTGCCGATTTGTGTGCATGATCATGTTACCAGACAGCCAATTTTCACAGCAGGTTGTTTGATGTGCGAGCGGCCGATAAATAAGACCGAAGTTTATAAAATGTGATAAGCTTATAGCCAAGTAAAGGGATGATAATGAATAATTGATCTCATAGTGCTTTTGCTTTGATGGATGATTCAGAACATAACGGAGAACGATCTTATAAAAGGGTGGTCAGAATTAAGTGCATCCACAGACATAACAGGAGACGATATCGAAATGGAAACTGTGCATGTGAAATGATAACACAAAAATGACATCAGAATAATAAAATGAGACTAAATGACAAGAAAAAATGAAACCAATTCACCTAGACCTGGAATAATAAAACAATCCAATGAGCTGCAGATGTCGTGACGTAAATGCAATGTTCATAATATAATAATTCGATGAGTAAGTGATATTATTGCGAAAACATACCAATTTAATGTCGATACGACCAGGAATAATAATCTATGTCGAGTGATAATAGGACACCAACGTGATAACGAGAATAATAATTATTACAGTCATAATGGAATGACGTGCTAGACAGAGTTGACTCAAGTACAAATTTTCAGCAAGATGACACGATTTGAGCTCTTCCATATTTCTGATTAACTGGCTTCTCAGATGACGTCGGAGTGAAGGTTGAGTTGTTTGAGAAGTTCGTTGACTAAGTCAACTACTTAGTTCATTCACTGGGTGCATAGTGTTCGGACTGTTCGTCGTCTATGTAGTTTTGCAGGTTGTATTTAGTTCGGAGTTGGACTTACCTTTTTTTGATGCTTGGTATCTGGCCACCGTTAGATCGTATGAAGATGCTAGGAACATAAATCTTCTTAGGACACCACAAGTATTCGGAGTCTGATAACGCTATTATAATTTACATCATTATGATTTGAGCATACCAACCCAGTCAAGTCAGAAGCGAGAGGGTTCGAAGATATTTTCGGAAAGCTAGCAATATGTAGAGCAGCTCGCTTACAGTTGCAAGGGATGAGTAGCACACGTACTCACTCGTAAACTGATGTTGACGAGTGACCGGTGTGTTCAGTAAAATTAATGTGATCAGCAGCAATGTCAAAGACTTGCAGAACGATTTATTTTGAGGATTTAATTACCACTAGACTTCTATCTAACTCCGTATATTAACCAGGCTCACCCCTTTTGTGTGACGGTAGTAATAAGAAGCCAAATGCAGGTTGCGTTAAAGGAATTTATTTCAAGCATTTTTTATCAAGACAGACGCTCGAAATAAGAGGCTGAAAAGCGAGGCAAAGTGAAAAACGCGAATAAGACAACTCAATTTGATCAATCATAGTTCAATATTTATGGTCAGACAAAAAGAGCAACATACACAATGAATAAGGTAATAAATACACACATATACACTCATACAAAAACGGCAAAGTTTAATAGGCAACTAGTTGGTAGGGCCAAAGTATGAACTAAGAAGTATGAATGAGCTGGTTTGTCCGAAAGTTAAGATAACCCATGTGGGCTTGACTTAGTAAATGACACTACACAATCAATCCCAAAGCACATTCCTGTAGAACAAAGCGAAGGTAATCCCGATATGATATGTCAGTTTTGATTTGTGGTAAATGTTACGGTATTCTAGGTACAGCTGAAACTATAAGGAATAATCAACTTGAACACGATCCATTTTAGTCCTCATGGCTCAGCTTTTAGGACGTCACAGATCCTGATGCAACTGGTTTGGAGTTTAACTGAACGAAAAAAGTTGCTTACTAACTCAAATCACCTTTTTGCCAAATGTTAAGTGGTTTATCAGTGAATGCTATGGTTGTTATTATTATGATCAATAGGCTATTCAACTCACTTCCCTTTCGTTGTCTCCGTTTGTTTGCAGATACATTTAGTTATTTTATGAGTTGAATTATGTTTTACTTTTGGCTGTCTATTTTCCAATACTCTGAATTCTAGTTTTACGGTTTCATACCATTCGTCAGGCTGGTAACGTTATAACTTTTGGGTCTAGTAACTGAAATGCCTCATGACAAATGGATTCGCTTAAAATTAAAATATATATACTCTCAAATAGCTATAGAATAATGTAAGACTCTTGCGGCTAAGTGGCTATATTCGTTACGGTTGTTGTTTATTGGAGTGACCTTGACACAGCTCAAAAAGCTGAGTAATTTTGGAAAACTGGTAACGTTCGACTGGTCTTAGGCCTCACTGAGGTGCAGTAAAATTAAGTGGACGGCACATATTTCAGATAGTGAGATATTAGTGTTAATTGGGATGTTGATTTGCAAAATTTTGTTCACGTGGCTAGCATGCGTGTCAAACATGTTCAGTTACAGACTGTTTTAGCCTAGTATTCTGTTTATTATTGTAGTTCAGAAATAACCTTAGAGCGATAGATTACAGAGAAATGACAGACTGCTGCCTGCTTCATTTCCATGGATTCGTCCTCGAGCTTGATGATCTTTGAGTAATAGTTCAGCACCTATCTATCGGTCTTCTATCGTACAAACGGTTTAGGCTGATAAATATTTCGACAAGGGTCAGTGGTATTTGAGTGACTCTACTTCACTCCGTTTGATTCTATGGAGAGTAATAAACATATTTAAGATTGTACTCATGAGTAACAGTGAAATTTTCCGTTTTTTGCACAGACTGGCTTCATTCTCGAAAAATTCTAGATAGCAGCTTCCAAACCCTTCAAATATCACAATGCTCATAGATGGAAAACCTCGGTGGAACTGGCCGTGGTAAATTCTCCTGTAGTTCATATTTTTAAAATTTTATCGGTAGACTTGTTCTCATGGAGTTTAAAAAAGCCAAAGTTGTCGTAGGAGGCGATTCCGGTAAGTAGATTAATTTATCATTTTTTAAACCAGTACATACAATTTGTAATAATTTTTTTCTAAAAAGGTGTTGGTAAAACAGCTTTGGTACACTTGATATGCAATGGACAAACTCTTCTTCATCCTTCGTATACAATTGGTTGTAGTGTGGATATAAAAGTTGTCGAATTTTCAGTTAATTGTTTTATCACTTACATTGCTTTTGTTAAATTAGATTCATGTATACAATAGTGATCCTGAAAAAGAACATCCATATTTCATTGAATTATGGGACATTGGCGGATCAAACAGTCATGAGAATACTCGTTCGATCTTCTATCAAAATTTACACGGACTAATATTAGTCTACGATTGTACAAATAAGAAATCACAATTGAATTTAAGAAAATGGTTATCTGATGTATTGGGGAAACCAGTTTTAAAGAGGTAATCCTTACAAATTGTTTACCCACCTATTCGTGAATTATAAAGGTTTACATATATATATTTACATAGTGGTTAACTGAAAAAAGGGTCCTCTATTCAAACTATATTCTGATTTTCTGTGATTATTTATTTATTTAAAGACATAAACATTGGTACAAGGAGGCACCAGATAGATATGCGCCACATAGATCATTCAATTTGTGTGAGGGCTGGGATACTGTCCGGGTGCTCAGACTGAAGCAGGTGGTTTTCTTATGGGGCCACACCACGAGCCTTAGACCTAAAGGCCTAACCCACAAGGCAGTGGAGCATCGTGAGGAGATGCAGTCCCATGATAGCCGGTGACCAACGGTTGGTTCATACGCCATTTGTTCCCGCAGGATACTGGAGCCCATATGCACCATTGGTTTGGAATCAGGGTTTTCCAACTCCCTTAGGTGGACTCTCCATGTCCACCAAACCCGTTAAAGCGTCAGACATTCACTTTTCCTCCTCTAAATGTCGTAAACATTACCCCCACCACGGGTACTAGGTAAGGATGGCAAATCAATTCATGAAGTAGTGAAACTTCGTCAGTTGAGATGGCTGGAACACGTGTTACGTGTGCCCAACAACTGACTGCCCCGAAGTGCTATGTTTTATGGTGTAGGAGTAGGTTGGAAGAAAGCTAGGGGCGGCCAGACCAATACATGGCACAAGTCCATGAAGTCACTCACAAGTGCACTGAGTCATGTTGGTAGGTGTAGACTACTTAGTTGGGGACCGCGAGATGATAGCAACCGATGGTTAGAGACTCTGAATGAAATGGCTCAAAATCGTTTGCGATGGCGCAAGTGCATCCACTCTTTGTGCTCTCCCACATTTTAATCTTCTGGATTCTTCATGTCCCTTATTTTCTTTCCAAATTTATTTCACTGTATTATACTCCTTGAATAACATTTCCAAACCCTGATCTTTCCGATTACTGCTTATACTCTTACTACCTCTACCACTACGGAATTTGAGTCGACAACTGCATCTCTGTGCTAATGTGGTGTGGCAACTCGAACGTACGTACGAGGTTCTACCTTGTTACTGACTGACTGACCCCCGCCATCAGAAGGCAATGAGTAGGACTTCCCTGGCAGTGGTTGTATGCACGTGGCCATGTGAGAGCATTTCGAGAGGGAGGGTGGACTCTCCCCACTCTCGGCCGTACCAAGGCATTTGGGGGCTTTCTGTGATTACAATAGGTGAATAAAAGAAGACTTTAAAACAGACTAGTTTGTCGAGAAAAACTTATGTATACAATTTTTAGTCGTCATCCAACGGATTATATTAGGTTCACTTCATTTCATTATACAATTTTAGAGGTCAATAGTGACTAGGAATACAGGCTAGATAGTTCTCATCAGTTAAGCTACCTAACAAACACCTTTCAATGTTCACGTACTAGGCTGTTCATGCCGAAAAAGCTATGCATCTATTTCTGTTTTAAAGTCTCCCTTTATTCATTCGGTAATACTCATACTAATCTAACGTTTGTAATATCCTTTACTAGTTATAATTTCTGTTGTATGAACCTGATTTCTTCTAATATAGACCGGAGATAGATATTGGAGGAGTAACAGCGGTTGCAGATGGTATCACTGCTCCTATTACTACTACTAGTAGTTATTGTGGCGGTGTAAGTAGTGAAAAATATGGTAATCTAAAAGCAAATATAACAAATCAAATGACCACTATTCTGCCTATCTTAAATACAGAAACTTTGGTCAGTCGATCTTTCACATCGTCATCGGAATCACAAACAAGTAACAATAATCAGCATAATATAAACTATATAACTAACACGGTCTATCCACCTATTCTTGTTATTGGTACAAAATTCGACTTACTCAGTTCACATAGTCGACGGTCTGTGAATAAATTCACATCACGTTTTAATCTATCTACGTCACCATATATCCAAAATGAATTACCATCAGCTGGTAATTATCATCCATGTGTTCCAATGACGCCCAGATCATGTATATCATCTGTGCAGTTTTTTGGAAATTCTACACCATCAACAACAACGTCATTATCGTCATCGTCAACATCATGGAACTTAACATACCGTAATAATTATGCAAATGGCAGTGTTGGTGATGATCGCGAACCAACAAGTTCAATGCCACAATCGTTGTCATCATCAACGCAACAAAGTGTATATATTGATTTAAGTGATAGTCAAAAACTTTCATCGTCATTGTTGACTTCACCGACAAAAGACAAAACATGGAATTTCGCCACAGAACATGGATTTTCAGAAATTCTACTAGTGAGTTTATATATATATATATATATATATATATATATATATATATATCCAACATCTGGGTGTTGGAATTTAAGGATGTGTATGACTTAAAAATTTTAAATGCTTAGGTTATTTTAGATAAGGTATTTTTAGGTAATAACTTGTGGTCAAGTAATCAAGGTAATGCTTGTAAACACTTGGCTTTTATTGTTTGTGTGTGTGGCGACCACTGACACAACATCTGTCCTATACATATATGACCTAAGGTCATATAAATTGGGTTACAAAAATTTTAGCTTAGTTTGCGAATGTGTGGTGGACCGTGTGCACGGCCGCTAAAATGGTAAGAGTGAGATTCTAACCTACAAGTTATTGACTGTTTGTCTGAGCCATCTTGATATAAGCAGGCTAGTTGATTCGGATCTGTGAGGTAACCTTGATCCGTGGTTAAATACTTCACGTCATATGATTCATAATTGTTCGCAGTGGTGCAGTCGCATTCAATCTTAATCTTCCTTTCAATCTTCAATTCCAGTATTCCTTCATTCAAATCTTTTCACTCTGTTGTTTCAAACAATGTCATCAATGCTTACTCCTTTTTAACATAACTGGTATGTTATTTCGATTTCCTTTCTACCGATCCTATTAATATTGTCTCTTCGTGCTCATGTAGTTAGTAACTTGAACCGAGCACATCTATACCACGCTTCACGTTGTTAGTGATAAGCGAACTAAAGGGTTAGAGCCTACATTCTACAGCAGCTACACTACATTGACGTAGGAACTCAAACACCTAGAGGGAAAAAAGTACCAATGCAAAAAACTAATATGAGAAATATTTGTTCGAATATTTTTTATTCTCATCTCAAATTCTATCCTCATACTAATTGTCCACTTGGATTTTTTCTGTGTTTGGTGTCGACATTTTCACATGGTTGGTTCTCATAACTTACATTATTATGAGACAGTCAAGATCAGAAACTTTTCAAATATACTAGTGTGATGGGAGACAATGAGAGGCCAGTGTGGGATTGAATTTGTCCTACAGATATTCTGCTCGAACTGTAAACGCGATAATGGTGACCGGAGAGTATATGTGAAAGTTATAGTCAGAACAAGGACAACTTGACTTTAAATCTTATCTGTTTCTAAACGTAAAAATAAAAATTTGATTAGTACAATAATTAGAGGAATTATAGTTATTAAGTGGGACGCATGAACGTACCGATCAGTATTGCGTGTGATCGAAATGAATTAAAATCATGAGTCACATTAATATAACAGGATAACAACGTCCTTCAATTGGCAGGTTATATGTAACAGGAATAATCTACTGACACATCAGATCAGATCGACGTGGTTGATGTTTAAGTAACTATTTGGTTGGTTAGTTATGGATATAACTAACATCCAGAAGTGTTAGAAATTACCAAATAAAGTGAGTTATCCTACCTGTTGTGTATAGAATATTCATCTGTATACCATAGCCTTTCGCTTGTGATCTAGTGTGATGTGTGGTATAACCAGTCCACATTGAACAAGTGCGAGACAAGGACATGGCTTAGGCTTGTTATTTTATAAGACTTGGTGAAATGGATCTTGGACTAATCCTTAACTAACGATTCTGAATGCGTAAGAATAACTAAAGGATAAAAAAGTAAGACTGACCCCTGAACTACTTTTTCCTCTTCTTATTCGTAAAATACTGCATATTTACCAGGACCTACGAACCTCAGACACTCACGATATCGGTTTTAGTTAGCTACTGGTTGCACATGTGTAACTGAATTGTTAGTAATGGACCGCTGGACGTTGACCAATTTATATACAAGATAAGTTCAATAATCTAGTTTACTCGATAGTATCAGTTATTGTTTTAGCTCCTTTCTTCAGCTGAAAAGTGTATCACCAAATACATGTGGCAAATAAGGCTTCCAAGTATTCATAGTATTTTATTAAAGTACTGTTTTTCATCAGAAAGATTCTGCTTTTCTATTGTCTATTCTGTTCAATTAACTTGTAGCCCTTATTTTCACTTTTATACTTTAAAGAATTGTAATTCAGTCACTAGTATAAGTCCCGGAAGTCCACAAGATCTTCTATTAAATCGATTTTTTGATGAAGTGAGTTCACAGTTTTCTGGATTGATTCATTGATATGTAAATTATTTTATGTGATTGTTATTACGATCATAATTTTTTTAACTTTACGTTAAAACACTGTACTAATTACTTCGAGAATATTCAACAATTAACAACTGTCAGTCAATAGCAGGCATCATAGGACTGTGCACAGGTGTCCACAGACTGAAGTTAATAAATAGAATTTTGGAGTGATCTATTTACATACTTATGATCTCAGCTTTAAGCTATACACTTCTGGGTATGTGCTTGTATGTGAATGAGAAATAGTCATGCAAAACAAATATCCGAATAGAAGTTTACGTACAAATAATAGTGTAATTATTTGACTAGTTGTTTTAGTGACGAACATAGATAAATCAACCGTTAGTTGCCCAAACACGTTAATAATCAACCGCAAGATAATTAGTGTGTCAAGTGTTTGGTTTTGCAAGAGAACTTGTTATCATATAGGATAGTTACAACCTGAAGTGCACAGCTCAATCCTATGATGCGACCACATGGGTACGAAGAATCCTGGTGAATGAGAAAGTATTTCTTATTTCTACTGATCTTATGAATAGTTATAGATTTTTCATGTGTTTATGTCTAAAAGTTTGGAACTGTAGGATATCTTATTGGTTATCAGTGATTCGTGTTACGATACTTATGATTCGTAAGTCGCTCAGCCATACGCAACGTAGAACTTGGGACATGTGTACATAGGTTCAAGTTTTCACATTCGATTAATACGCAGAAATAAGATTGTCAGAGCGAATCTCAAACTAGAAGTAATAACAGTATTGGTAGTAATCAAAAAAACATCAAGCATCGAACATATGGCTCGAGAATAAAGTATGAATTAATCAAATAAAAAGTGTGTATAAGAATTTCGAAATATCAAGATCTAAGGGAAGACAAAAATTCAATTCATCTGTACCATAGTGAATGATTTTAACGTGTCTAACCGGATACGTGGTAACAGATAAGGAAAATTCTCTTGCTATTTTTAAGACAATTTAGTTTTTTTTATGTTAGAGTTCTACTTGATTTGAACATTCCTACATTATGCTTGTCAGGATAGATTTAGTTTTTTATTATGTAATAGTAAAATACACCATACAACAATTTTTTTGAAAACTTATTAATCCTCTTTTTAAATGTGTTCATACACTTTGAACAACACGATTTACAATCCTACCATACAACATCCCTACCTTATTCAGTGTATTGGTCGCCTTTTCATGGAGACGTTCTATTTTGCACTCAATTTTAATCTATTAGTCTTAAACATAACCTTGTTTTGTTTTATATGTCTACCTTTTTTTATATACTGGTTCAATAATTTTAATGGGCTCTCCGTGTCCACCAACCCGGCTAGAGCGCTGGACATTCGCTTTTTGTCCTATCAATTTTGTAAACAACACCCGCGTCATGAGAAGGTAGTGAGTAGGACTTCCCTGGCATGAGTTGTATAAACATGATCATGTGAAAGCATTTCGAGAGGGGGAGCGGACTCTCTCCATTCTCGGCTGTACGAGGGCATTTTTGGGCTGTAACTTAATAGATGAAGGCTATTGTCTAAATAGTAGTTTTAATCGTATTGATATAAATACTATCAATGGTATCAAAGTATAATCATATAAAAAAACTGAAGAACGACAACTCCATTTCCAACCACCATGGTTTGAGGTTATCCTCAATGTTTTTAAGCTTTCATCAAGTATATTGTACCTAGTAATTTTGCGTCAGTTTTTCATTTGTTTAGTGGTTGATTATTGTAATATATCAGAGTATAATTTTCAGCAAACATTTAATTTCAAACAACGAAAGTTATTTGCAACTATCTGTTTGAAAAATGTCCAATGTAGTACAGCCTACTTGCTAGATGAATAGCACAATTATAGTAAATATTAAAACTTGAAATCCAATGTACGGCTTGTGAATCACTCATTGAACATTGAAGAATTTTTCGATCTAACCTCAACTATGGAGAGCAGTTAAACAAAATCACATTAATAAAGCAATAATTAAAGAAATTTAGCATGTTCAGTCATTGTTTCTTGTTGTTATCTATTTCGTTAATTTAGGTAATCAATTACAAAGTGTTTTCCATGTCAATGAATTGTAATTTATCACCTGATCTATCCCGAGTTAAACGACGTCCAGTTGATTCACGCAACAATATGTATAAATACAATTGAATTGTGTATATTTATGCATACAAACTCTGTATATTGATAATATGTGAGTGATGGTGGTATTGTTGGACCACCACATTGTTATCGTTGTTCTTATTTCCTGTCCCACTGATACTGTTACTACTTCCACTAATTACTCTTAAATTTTTCTTGATAATTCCATGTCGTATCGATTTAATGTGGCAACTCAAACCAATATATATACCAGGTGTTACGGTGTATATAACCGACTAACTTTTAAGCCTTATGAACTTTTTTGAATTACTGTATCACACTGTAATTTTGGAGTGATACATAAAGTTTGTTTGATGTCTTTGCAATTTAAGCCCATATTTAGTGCAGTTAACTCTGTATTACTATTATGTTGTTGTGAAGTATAACCTTTTGAGGTATACTATATCGGGATTTCTCACGCATAATAGAACAAATGAGTGAGCATTTTCTGTGTTACACGTAGGCCGTTATGTAAGGATAGTAAACCGATCGATAATCTCTTGGATTTTCACCAATTAATCTAGTTGTGACCTATGTTTGGATAAAACTGAGGTGTGATCAAACAAAGTTGTAGCATCAGTTGATGAAGTCGTTTGGTGAGTACTAAAAGACGTACACTTCTTGGTTTAAGACTCATTCTATAAATTTAATTTATGGCTACATGGTTTTAGACGATGTAACCCCTAGACCTTGAGTTTAACACGTTGTTATCGGTTCACTTGTACTATGTTGTCAGTCAGTCAGTAACAACGTAGAACTTCGTACGTACGTACATCAGTTCGAGTTGCCATAGCACATTAGCACAGAGATGCAGTTGTCCATTCAAATCCCGTAGTGGTAGAGGTAGTAAGAGTATAAGCAGCAATCAGAAACATTAAGGCTTCAAGATGTTATTCCAGGAGTATAATACAGTGAAATAAATTTGGAAAGAAAATAAGGGACATGAAGAATTCAGAAGATTAGAATGTGGGAGAACACAAAGAGTGGATGCACTTGCGCCATTGCAAACGATTTTGAGCCATTTCATTCAGGGTCTCTAACCATCGGTTGCTATCATCTCGCGGTCCCCAACTAAGTAGTCTACACCTACCAACATGACTCAGTGCACTTGTCAGTGACTTCATGGACTTGTGCCATGTTTTGGTCTGGCCGCCTCTAGCTTTCTTCCAATCTACTCCTACACCGTAAAACATAGCACCTCATCGTTATCATAATTATTCGTATTAAAAGATTGTAAAGTGAACTTCATTTATGCTCGTTTTTAGTTTTCTATAAACAATTTTGACATTGATCACTTTTATTTTTCTTGTTCTCATTTTAGTTTTTCACAGGAAACATCCTTCTAATCTGCTTATTTCATCAAGCAGTTATTGGTTGTTAAAACGATTTATGATATTTTATATACAAAACCATAATCATTCACTGACATTCCTTTTCTGTTTGTTCGTTTATTATTATTTTTACTATTGCTCATTTTAATTGTCTATTTAGCCATCCATTGATGTTTTCAATTATGGGATCTTCTGTTCTAGTTAGTTTTGTTTTGAATTTGTAAAGGATTTAATTTTTCCTCTTTTTTTTACATATATACTACTACTAATACTACTATTCAGACAATGAAAACAAAGATAATAACAACTAAAGTTATTTTTATTGCGAATAATTTATTTTTCTTGTCAAAAGTTTTACACATTTGTACTTGCGTTGACTCAAATTTTGTTTCCATAGGACATATTGGCAACAAAAAATAAACGAACACATGCACATGAGAATTTTTAAGGATCTTTTTTTGATTTCATTTTGATTAATGTTGTTCTATGTCTTCGAATCTAACTTCTCAGCATAGTGCACGCTGTATTTAATTCCTTTAATCAGTGTGACCACAGTACCCGACCATTGTTGCTACCTTGACGTGGTGGTCGGGCTTGCCTATCTTGATGAAGCAACCGAGCTGTACTGGCTGGAACAACCGTTCCTCAAGGTCCTACCATATCAGACAGGTCGGTTGAAGAGCGGTAAGACTAAAAGCAACAAACATAAGGTCTGAAGGCGAAGTCGTACTGCTGACTGTATAGAGATGTGACAGCAGTAAGGCGCTTCCTTCAGACAACCAGCATGACAGCGATGCTGCCTTCCCACAAGGAGGGGTGGGGTTAGAAAAGGTCGACCCTAAAAATGCGCACCTCACCTTGCCCCACGGATATCCGTCTCCGGCGGTAAGGTCTCAACAAGTACGGAGCTAACACAAAAATTACCCATAAAAAGGTCGTGTGTGACCGACCTCAATCAATTGTCCCTTGGGCACTGCGGTCACGCTTTCAGGTCACTAAGACCACCTCTAATCCAATTTCCTTTTCAGGCACCTCCAGAAGAACCCTTCCACGGTGTGGGCAACCGGGAAGTGATAACCGCCCTCATACCTCTAACAGCACTTAAGACCGCTCTACAACCTCATCGATTTATACTAGAAAAAGCTAGACAAATATAACTTTACCATATACTCAGTTTACGAGAAGTCGATGGTGGTTTGAATGGCTGAGCAGTAAAGTTTTGTGATATACTCTCTAATCTCACAAAGAGAATATTAGATCCTCAGAATTACAGGTAAACCTTATTAAAATTCTAACAGGGTTTCCTGCCAAATATGTCTAACCATCTAACAGTAATTGATTGTGTTAAACTGTAAGGTGATAGCTTAAGCAAATAAACCTACATTCATTTTACATACGTAGAAGTGGGCTCCTGGATGGTGGTACTGTTTACGTCTTCATACTGAGTGTGTAGTGGTAGTGATATTTCTTGTTCGACGTAATTTATGTGTGTAAGATCAAAAAACCTACTTGTCATCTAGATTATTTATTGAATTAAAATGAGATGATAGGTAAATGCTAAACCAAAGTGATCATCGGGTAGACAGTTAGGGACAAAATTTGAAATTAACAATTCACTACAGGGAAACAAACAGAATAACGACAATGCACTATTGAATGATTTGGTTCTAAGTAGTGTTTCCACTAACCAGGGGGGCGGTGGCTTCATCTTAGTCTTGCACATCAAAGGCTAGAGACAGCAAATCATGACAGGACTTGAATTTGTAGAATGAATTCACTAGTCCATTTGTTTAGTGTTCCGGAAAGTAACTAATTGCGAACAAACAGAAGGGACGGCTTTCCTATGTCAACAGTGGACTCGTCCGGTTCTTTTATGATGATGAGTCTTGAACTAGAACAACTATCTAGTAGCTTTGTTACAAGTAAGGCATAATGTGTCGCGGATAATGGTGGGATTTCATTGAAATTGAGGACCGATCTAAGATGGACAGTTATTAGAAACACGCGAGCAATTGACGGTCGTCTCATTCTATTACGGCGCATCATCCGCGAGCTCGCAGCCAGGAACCGAAAACAACGAGAGTTGGTCGTACAGTGTTACGGATTGGTTAAAGCTAGACTGTCCTGACTAGGTAGTTCGGAAGTTCGAGAACGAAGGTCCTGAGCTCGTGTGATGTGTGTTCTGCAGAGATGTTCCATACTGGAATGAGACGACTGTCCAATGCCGCAGGGTTGTCAATGTTTTCCTAACGTGGATCGGTTCATCTTCCCATTCAGACTCAACAGTCTTCACAACCTCACACTAACGACGGATTTTGTTGTTGATTCATGTGTTGTCAGTCCAGATCAGTTCCTGTTGTCATATCGCTTTGCTTTGTTACATCGTTCACAGACTTTGTCACTTAGTACAGAGCATCTTTCAGCTATATGATTTTCGTTTGGGTGCTTGTCAAAGATTTGTTCAATTTTCATTATATTTATTCATCAAATATAAGGCCACTGAAAAATAAAGAGCTCGGATTAGTAGTTATATCCTAATTCGAAGCTAACTGTTTTGAAAAGGCACATATAAGAATGAACTGAGGGATTTTTCAGGTCTCGAGTTAAGCATGATAAATTTAGACTCATACTATCTCTAATTGTATCACGTAATTTACATGTACGTGCCAGAACATATACACTGGACGAACAGAAAGAAGAATTAGTGATTGCATATATGAGCAACATTTCGTAGAAGCTTAGACTAAAAGGACAGGACGTTTTCAGAGGTACTACCGTGGTGTGTGCTACTTATATTGGCATAAGTAGCATATGATGTTAGTCGTGAACAGAAGGTCTGGAAGCAGAGAGACAAGAGGATCGAACAGTAAAGAATGGAAATAGGATGCAATTTGTATGAAAATGCAAGAACAATGAAGTCTGAGACAATCGATGGACATTTTGCAAATTAAACATTTACATTATGATTGTTAGATTTTATTAACAAGTCCTGTAATTTTGTGTTAAATACATTCGATTGTCCCCACTCATGTTCTGTTCACTACACTACTACTGACTGTGGTCATGATGTGGACAAATTAGTCTTTCAAAATAATTATTCAACCAAGAACATCAAACTTACTATATTTTACTGAATTAAGTATTAAAAAAAGATCTAAAAAGAATTTACGCAATCTAAAGCATTCAGTTATTGATGTATGTGCGAGAATGATAATGAGATCTAATTATCAAAAGCAACTTCATAGTAGTTTAAGTAGCAATACTATCAGTGGTTTTAGGGAAGCTTAGGTATGGAAAAAATGAACGCGGAACAATATGTATAAGATCATTTTAAAACTGGAAGCCTGATAGAAGACACTGGGGGAACGCAATTTCACCATCGCGATTAATAATAAGTCAGGTCACCGAAGTCTCTAACCTTTGGATACAATAATTTCGCGAACAATAATAAAGTATTTGATTGCGATCATGAACCGATTGATGTTAAACCACCACTGGAAGCACTCGACGGCCGATTCGTCCTATGGTGGGACTCCTTAGCAGTGCGCATCCACGATCCCGCCCTCGGGGTTCGAACACAGAACTTTCGGTCTCGCTCACAAACGCTTAACCTACTGGACCACTGAACCAGCATCCGACGGTGTTAATGTCTAACCTCAACCAATCCACGAGATTGCGCGACCATCTTCCATTTTACTGAGGTAGATACCTGTCTCTACCCGACACAGATCACCTCCACTAGTCACGGCTTCTCACTAGAACTCCGAGAATTCCCTCACGAAGCTATTCACCAGTGAGCACATGATAATTTTGAGGATAGGTGTTGTGGAGACTAATAAGTTTGATGGGTTCGAATCCCGTAAGCGGGATTGTGCATGCGCAGTGATGAGGAGTCCCACAATAAAACAAAACGGCCGTCCAGCGCTTCCAGGTTCTCCAACTACCCATTGAGTACGTTAAATCAAATGTTCGAAATAACCAGATAGTTATATAAATATATCTCATACTAAAGCATCTTGAACAATAAACACATACATATACACCCGTAATACACAGTAGTAAATTGTTTATCTAAACAAAATTTAATTTTCTTTTTCATTACAAAATAATCATATATGGTATATATTTCATTTTATTATAAGCAAACATACATTATTCCTTCAAAATGAAAATCATTGACAAGAGTAATTGAAAAGCAACATGACTACTACTACTACTACTATTACTACTACTAATACTATCACTACTACTATTGCATCAAAATTGATTCTTAAATAAGCAAATTATTAATATTAATAAGTAGCATATTAGTAGTATATGTATAATACTTTTCAATAAGCACATAAGCTTGACAGCATAAAAAGTCATAGAAAGAATGATAATTATGAATAATATTCAATCCATAGTAATAATAACTATCATATTGTTATTATTACCACAATTTTTCCAATCAACTAATATCAATCATAGAAAATAAATTTGATTAGTCAAATTTTTCTTTTTGTCGAAAATGTTACAGAAATCAAAAAAATATTCAATTATGAGTATATAAGTAGTAACATTATAACAAATAATGAAACATTCATTTCTGTTCACAACAACAATAACAATAAAGGAAAAAAACAAATGGCAACACAACTTAAACATTAAACAATCTACTCATCAATAGTCGGTATGGATAATAGATAACCTGAGGGGGGGGTGTAAAAACAAAAAAGAAAAGAAAAGAAAATATTTGGTACTTATCAACGAAATAACAGAAAACAAATTTTTTTTCTTCATTTTCATTCCGTTTTGTTTAAAATAAGATCAATTTTGTTGCCATGTGTGTATGTATTTATGTGTGAGTGTGTGTGTGTATATATATGTATATATATACGAAATGGGTTGTTATAGGTATGACTGAAAGTGTATTTAGGGGATATTCATTTATTTACTATAAATATGAGAAAGTATATAATCATGACATTAACATTGAATTGAATTTCTATGAATTCGTTTGATTATATAAACATATTCTAGCTACACACATTGTTATCCAATCTGGTGGTGCAACTGATTTCAATAATGATGTAATCATATCGGAATATTGATATTTATGTTGTATAATTTCATATAATTGTTTGATTAAATCATTGATACTTTCATTCATTGAATCATATTGAATATTCATTATTTTTAATAATGATTGTAGATCATGAGTCTCATTATGATTATCATCATCAGTATTAGCTGGTTTCTCATTTTGTTTATTATTTTGTATTTTTTCATAATGTTTAAATATTGTTAAACAATTAGATGGTGTTAATATAAGTAAAATATGTTCTGGTTTTAAGTTAAATTGGATTGATTTATTTTTATCTAAACATTCACTTAAACTTAGTAGTACATTAAGTTTAATACAAGTTAGAAATAGATCTACACATGGTTGTGGTTGTTGTTGTTGTTGTTCTTGATGAGGATGATGTTCATCACTTTCTACTTTTTCATGTTTTTCAAATAAATTTAACAAAGTTTTCAAGGTTACAGCTAAACTAATTGAATGAAGTAATTTATCATCTGAATGTTTCTCTGTATTATTTTTGCTTTCCAATGAATGTCGATTTCCTGGTGAAGGTGTTTTTGTAGTTTGATTATCTAACCAATTTGTTAATAGTTTATCGATTGTTTTTTTAGGAAATCTGATTTTTTGTGAAGATTCGTTGGCTGTATTCTGTATTACATCAAAAAAAATTCAAAAAGTTATATCAATAAAAATATACACGTAATTATTATTGTCTTGTTGTTTAACTACTTTTTTCTTTATAAGTAGTTAAATGTTGCCTAGAGCATTTTTGTAACGAGGGTTGAAGCTATGATTTGGCTTTAGGATGCAACGGTTTGGTTTTAGCATTCAGAGTGAGGATTTATGATTAGAACTTAAAGCCAGCATCAGGATGTAGGATCGACAATTTAGATTTACAGTTTAGATTATAGTTCAAGATTTATTGTTAAGATTTAATATTAGGATTGGTTTTTCGGTTAACCTTCATCCTAATACTAGGCCTCAATCTAACTTCCGGTTCTCAAACCAAATCCAAAAGTCTAAATCATATTTCTAACTCTAACATAAATTACCTAATCATATTTTATTCATTGAAGTGGATCATCTAAGTTCGATTGACGATATTGAGTTCCGGTTTATACATTGTGACTCTGAAGTGATCTGATCACACCTGATTGGCTCGCCTTTATATTTCAGCTTTACTGATATTTGGACAGTTGATTATTTACGAAAATATTATCTGAATTTCATTTGGTGAAGGCTCAGTTTTTGTCTAGTGCATGAATGTTTTGATATAAATGTATTTTTAGATTCATATCAATAATGGATCAATGTTAGATCACCATTGAAAACGTGGAAACACTGATAAATGTTTTTTATTTTATTTTATTATTTTCAATGTTATCGGCTAATCGATTTTCAATACGTTGACTATATTCCATGTGAAAAAAGCATCGAGTTATGAGTAATTTAGTCAACCGTAGATCTTGATATCTAATTTTACATCCTTTGGATGAATAATAGCGCATATCATTCAATTTTGTTTGTTTACAGTCATTATTAGAGTGATGGAAAGTGGTTAAGATAAAGTGTATATATATAATAAATCTTCAGAGACAAAAGATCAGATGTTATATTCCAGTGTTTTCGTAACTGGTTGAAACATAATACAATGGGGTGAAGAAAAAACTATCCATACTCGGTACGCGCGTTTCGCCCTGTTTGGGACTCGTCAGCTGGATGCACCCGCATCTCAGAGTTGATGTCCTGGATTCCACTGCTAGCCACTATTCATCATTGCTTACAAAAAGCTTGTGAATTAGGCAATATCGAGGCATACGCACAGTATGCACATATGCCAATAAGAGACTGATCAATTGCAGTATTAAACCTCAATGGGAAGATACAAGCTGAACAATACCAAGTGAATTCAAATTCACCCCGTTGCACAAGCAAGTGGCTATCAGGACTCAGTAGCTAAGTAGATAACGCGATGGCGTTTCAAGAGAATGGTACTGGGTTCGAGTCCCAGAGTGAACATCAACTCTCAGATGCAGGTACATCCAGCTGACGAGTCCCAAATATGACGAAACTTGTGTCCTGGATTCCACTGCTAGCCACTATCCATCATTGCTTACAAAAAGCTTGTGAATTAAGGCAATATCGAGGCATACGCACAGTATGCACATATGCCAATCACATACTGATCAATTGCAGTATTAAACCTCAATGGGAAGATACAAGCTGAACAATACCAAGTGTATGCTTATTTATATTTAGTTATATGTCATTCAATGCATGTAACTCACTCATGTGTTACAGTAATAATTCAAATAGCCAAAAAACTGACATCATGAACTAACTTCTGTTATACAACTACTGAAATCAGAAAGCACTAGATAATAACTGTTTTGTTTTCGCATAGAGCTTTTCGTTATTGACAGTCTATAAACCAATCAAGAATCTCCTGGTGTTCACTTAACCATTGAACCAACATCTATTGGCTTACATACTCAAATTGATCAATCTGTAATATTATGCAAACATCTCCATATATCATTTGGTAGGTAAATACCTCAAAGCTGAAATAGATAGATACTAATGACCTTTACTTCTTACTTGCAGATTTCTGAAACTAGTCGAATTGATTTCGATTCCATTAGACTAACCTTTATTGAAGTTTATCAAATGACCTTTACTTCTTACTACAAGTCTTTGAAATAACTCTACAAATAAGTCACTGATGAACATCTGGATTCCATCAGAGACTAATCTTCATTGAAGTTTATCAAATGTAAGAAAAAACAAAAACAAACAAACAATCAAGAAATAAAGAAACAATTTACCAATACAACATATTCATAGTTTGTATTCGGTTCACAAACAACAGATAATTCATTCCAATCATCAATTGTACCATATTTATTCCATAATTGTTCATTGAAATGTTTTAATGGAAATAAGAATGTAACAAATTCACCTTTTAAATCTAATGAACGCAATTTCATACATGTGAATAAATATTCTGATAAACAATGAATGAATAATTTCGAGTTTTCATTATTATCATGATTGGTTAATGATGAAGGGATATGATTCTCATTTAAGTTATGAAGTAATGGATGTATAGTTTTCAATGCATCTATTAATGAAGCTAATGATTTTGGTGAATCGGAACGCATTACTTCAGCAGACATAGCAATATTGTTATTATTATTATTATTATTAGTAGTAGTACTAGTAGTAGTATTATAGTGGAATTTTGAAAATCGTTTATTTTCTGTCATTTTAGCGAAATATGGTAAAGCTAATGCATCAGGTTTTGTGGATCCAATCTGAAATATAAACAGAAGAATAAAGAATAGTATTATGATTGTTATATCCGAATGAAGATTAAATCACGAGTAACTTCTGAGACATATTAGTTGACTAATATTATCTATACATTCTTATGGTATAACAATTCAATAATTAGATTATGTATATTTATATTCCTCTTACTGTAAGCTTTATTTCGACTTATAATTTATTATTGTACGATTTACGGTTCTGAAGCTACTATGTTCAGTTTATTAACTACTGTCTCCCACGTTTACAGTCACTTTTTGGCTTTATTGCGTGCAAATGTTATTTCCTATTTTATGGTGCATTGCGGTCTATTTGGTGGATATATAAACCGAGTATGTTTGAAATAAATGATTCGATTCGATTCGATTAGCATAGTGGAAACTGGTATTGGTGTTCTGGGTTCAAGTGGACGGACTAGGTGGACATAGGACCAATAAGGGCGCTAGGCTGCTCATATCGGTCGAACGTCATTTGTTTGTCACAGTGCTAAGATTGTATAAATCGTATTTTGATTGATGGATAAATCACGTGAGAAAAAGCCGGACATAAAGTCACAACAATGATCACTATTGGTAATAGGTTGTAAGTTGACCAAATATTATGTTAGTTCAACAATTATTATTATTACTATTGGTGGCTTTATTCAATACCATATTTTTGGTCCAATATAGAATTCTCAGCGCGAAGTATTTCAACATGTTTCCTTTTATTATTTCTTGATCGATCTTGACGATAAATATTGATTGATCGCCAGCTTAGATATTAGCAGTTCAAGAATCAATATTTGAATAATGTCTATTGTTTTCGATGCATATTGCCAGAAACCACGATGTCTCTGATTAGGCTCTTTTGTAAGTTGTACAACGAAATGTAGTAAATGTTTCACAAATTCACCTGAACAGGTTATGACACTAATAAGCATAATGATGTGTTGAAACAAACAGAAAAATAGATAACTTATTGAAATATTTAGATGGCAGGAATACGTAGCCCAGATATTCAATCAGGTTAAAGTTGAAATGATCATAAGACCTTAATGTAAAGTTGAAAACATTTCTTAGCAAGTAGTCCTATCATGTTGGACGTTGATCATAGTTGAAAAGATATTGACAGTAATATCTGTTCTTGTGGTAATAATATCTATATCACTTTGAATAGCTTCAAAAATTTGGCATTATTTAAAAGTAGTTTATATTTCTGGATCCTTGTGTTAATCTGATATCGGAGATAGTTAGGCATGAAAATCTTTGTCTATTTGTTTTACGATGTTCCTATTTCATTAATTCTTCTGTTATTCAGTGAATATTGTGGTAAATTTTATTAGTTGAATTTATGAGTTGATCAATATAAAAAAATTGGAGGTAATGGACGACCGTTTTGTCCTAGTATGGGACTCTTCAGCAGTACACATCTAACAGTCATTCAGTGTTTCCAGGTTTTTTCATGGTGGTCTAGCTTTGATCGAATTATCAATTCAACTATTAAAAATTGCTACAATATCCACAAAACCCTCTTTCTGATAATAATTTTCATGTGCTCACTAGTGACTGGTTTCATGAGGTCTTTCCTCGAGTTCTAGTGAGAAGCCGTGACCAATGGAGTTCAACCATGTGTATTGTAGAAACAGTTACTCACTAAAGATAATGGTGGACAGTGGTGCAATATCGTGGATTGGTTTAAGTTAGACATTAACACTGTTGAATACCGCCTCAATGATCTACAGTTTTAGCGTTCTTGCGCGAGACTCAAGGTCCCAAGTCTGAGTCCCACTTGCAGGGTCGTAGATATGCACTTCTAGGGATTCAAAAATCAGGACGAAACTGCTGTCCAGTAATTTCAGTTTTTCAATGGTGATCCAGTTTACATCGACTCATGAATTTAACTATTAAAAATAAATCTATTCAGCAGGCTGCCAAAGTCCCTCTTTTCAATGATAACAATTTAAAACAAAAAAATATGAACAACCATTTCGTCCTATTGTGGGAATCTTCAGCAGTGCGCATCCATGATTCCGCCTCACGAGATTTGAACCTAAGACCTTTCAGTCTCGCGCGCGAGATTAATTTGAAATAAGTTGACAAAATTTATCGAAATTCACTTGTGAATAAATAGTTGAATAGAGTTAGTGAGAAAAAAAGGTAACCACAATTGATAGTATGGTTTTAAGTCAACATTTATGTATAGATTAATTTGTGCAAGTTTACTATCGTGTAGTTAAACTGTTTAGTTATTGTAATTGAATAAGAAAAAAAACTAGTAATTGATAAATAGAACTAAATTGATGCAAACGTTTTAGTTTACATTATGGATTAGGAAAAAAATATACAGTTGAAAGTTAACTTAGGGGTTTAAAGGTGAAGTGGTCAGTTGAAGACTTCAGGGTCTTAGGATCAACCTTTGGTTAGGTTTCAAGTAACACTGTTGAGGAGTTTGAGACTTTGATGTAACAAGTGTCCAGCATTTCTTAGTTTTAAATTTCCCTCCCTCCCCTTTTTGTCAGTTGTCGTTGTCAACTATAAAATATAACAGTTGCCATCGATTAATATATAGGGACTATTACTGGTATGTTCCTATGTCCTGTTAGTTATCACGTGACAAAACTATCTATTAGAACACCGACTTATATGACCTTGGCACTGTACCAAACCAGTGATGCGTTAACTGGTACGAGAAGTCATTTATGAGTCCTTATTGGTTCATCTCACCTAGCAGAGTACGTTTGAGTCCAGAACACAATCTCGGATTCCACTGCTTGAATCATATATTTCAGACATACTTGGTTAATATACAAGCAAACCAGAACAAATCATACCATAAAATAGAAAATAACAATTATACAAGATCAAGCCGAAAGTGGCTGTGAGTGTGAGAGACTGTAACTAATAAATCGGGAATAACTTAAAAATAGTAAATCGTATAATAATAGACACTAGGTTAAATGAAAGCTTATAATAAAAGAAATATAAATATATATAATCTAGTTACTTAACAGTTATACAGTGAGAATATATATATATATAATAACAGTCCATACATGGTTCCTAGTAGTTACCATTCATTTACTATTCGTAAGATCTAACAATTACGTTACAGAATCATCTTCAAGTTCAATTGTCAGTCAAATTGTAGCATTACCTGGCAAAGTTGGCACTTCACCTACTCAAAGTAGTTATCAGTGATTTTAAATTCAGGATTAGTCTATCTCCCATTAAACAAATACATATTATCAGTTTACTGATTTGTATTTCTACTTAAGTTTGTTAATCCTTAGGAGCATCTATTCATGAATAAATGAGACTAGAGATTATATCAATGATTGGATTTCAATGTGAATTATAAAGTCTCTGAATGATACATTAAATTATTTATATTTTCTAGTTTAAATAATTCCAGTAAAAGTGCCTGACACACAATCACAAGCAATTGGCTATCAGGACTCAGTAGCTAAGTGGATAACGTGATGACGTTTGAAGCGAACGGTACTGAGTTCAATTCTTCAAGTGAACTCTAGGATGCAGGTATATCAAGCTGACGAGTCCCTAATAGAATGAAACGCGATTCGTTGATTCTACTGCTAATCACCATCCATCATTGCTTATAGTAGCTGACATATTCAATGAAATCAGTTCAAAGCAATTAAGGAATTATTATTTTGAAAAAAGTTCATTCTTATTTAGTTAATAAATTCATTTGGATTACGTATTTTGACTCCCAGTATTAATTCTCATAAGTTATAATGTTTCTTCATTTTTTTTAAAGTCTGTAATCTACCAACCTTTCCAGTCAAATGTTCATAGAAAACTGATTATTTATAATGAATGATAAAATGTTGTGAATTTTTTACAAAAGTCTTAACAGTTTCAAAGTATCATTTTGATATGGGATTAATAGTTGGGTCTTGAACGACATTTTATCTTCTATAAGGTTCGTCACTTGAGTGTATTCACATCTCAATGTTAATATTCACACTGAGACTGGAACCGACTACGTTTCAATTCTACCAAGTCTTCTGATTTGAATTACACTGTTACTCACATAACACATATAGAATAGAAACTGATGACTAGACTGTATAGCGGCGATGTGCTCAGAATGCACATATGTTTACAGAAACTAATAACTTGCTGTCCTTAACGTCAACAACGGAGAAATATATACATTTACAGAATGAATTGAATTACTTGCATTTATTATTCATTTATTTAAACACATAAACATTGGTACAAGGAGGCACCAAATAGATATACGTCACATAAAGCACTCGAATTGTGTGAGGGATGGGATGCTGTCTGGGTGCCTAAAGGGGTGGTTTTTTAGGGTGCCATATCCGAAGCCTTTGACCTAAAGGTCTAATCCACAAGGCAATAGAACACCGTCATGCAGTGGAACGTTGTTAAAGTCTGATGCTCTATCAACTGAGCTAACTTAGGCTCGAATGGTTGGCGCGGCTTGTTACCCTCTTACTTACATTCATTATGTAAATAAATGTTGAGGTGTTAAACACATATTTCAATAATCACAAAACGTGACTATACTTGCTGAAATAAATCTGAAGAGGTATCCCATAGTTAATTACATCGACATTCAAGAGAAACCAATTTGAGGTTTGAAAAAAATACAACTGTACTACTTATGAGTAACTAGTTGTTTATCGTATAAATTTCGAAAGTTAATCATAAATCAACTGATTATTGGTTGATACACCTGTTTTATTTTAATCAACTTCAGGTGAATTGTTCTGGTGAGTGTGACAATCATTATGGTATTTGATATAATGTTACTGATTATCTGTCGTTTTGAAAGAAAGAAGAGATTAATACAACGGGATGAGAATGAACTCTATATGCTTTCAGTAAAATCTATTAAGATCGATACATAGTTGAACTACATGGTACTTTGTAAAAGAAAGAATCAAATGCATAGTTACTAGGTTTAAAGAAATAACATTATTATACGTTTCATTGAATATTCACTATATTATATTGATTTATTTGTGATAGAGGGGAAAAAGCAAGTATTTAGGTATAAGTTAGGGTGAGCGCAAATTGAAATCTTCTACTAAGTAAAATAAAACAATTCAGGTGTAAATCATGTGAAGAGCTTGAAATATTGTGAATATATGCAGTGGGAAATCAAAGAAATCCATCTAAGTTTCCTAACTGTTCTAGAATATCGTGATATGAAGAGCCAATCAAAAGTAGCTTAATGAGAAGGTCAATCGGTAGCAATCAGAAGGGACCTAAAGGCGAGTGGATTTCATCGGCTAAGAAATAGGTTGGTTTACTAAAGGTTAGAGTGGCATGTGTACAAGTGAGTATTTATGCATTTTATTTTGTAGCCCAATACACTATCTCGCTTACTCTTATGTTCTCGCTCAAGTAGTTAGTTGGTGGAGCGCAGGTGGGTTAGTATGTATCATACCGTGTGTCAGTATCAGATTTTGAATAATTCCCTTCACAACACATCTGATCAATGACACATATATCACCAGCTACAACTAAAGCAAGAAACTGAACTAAAGAGTAGACTAAAACCATTAATTTGAAAATTGCTTGGGATGAAGTGATATTGAACAAGATTATCAATAAGTATTTCAAGAAATGTGAACATGGTTAACAACATTTGAAACTATCTTAGTAAATGTACACAACCACACTATCAATTGGTAGTTGGAAGTAGTCAACAGGAAACCCTGGACCCAGGTTTCGTGCTACTTGCACTCGTCAGCAAGGTGTACCTGTAATCTTGAAGGAACTGGTGCTCTCCGACAGATTAGATTCGGTGTCACTCAGCTTCACAATCAGAGATGTTACCACTGAGTTATCCGGGCCGCGATCGACCTCCTGTAGGACTGAGATGTAATCACAATTGACTGATCACTGGTTGGTGATCAATGTCATGTGCGTCAAGTGCTTCTTAATTCACATTGAATGCTATCGACCAAGTTGCAATGTGGCCACCAGTCTAGGTGACTCGACAGTGAGTGCACTATGTTGAGATTAGATGGTGGTTGGAGCTAGTCGACAATAACAAATCAAAATGAAATCTAACAAATAAATTTTGCAAAGGATTCTATTTTTCATGAATTTCGTACTGTTAATTGAATCATGGTGAAAAAAGACGAACTGTGCGCTTCTTCATGTGAATTCAGTAGATCGTTGTTATATGTGTAAATGCGTGAACTGATTTGAGAATGATCATATTTTTTGCTACCTCTATTGTCTAAAATAGTATGTTATAGTATGTTACTATAGTTTTAAAACCTCAACCTGAAATTCTGATTGATGAAATTCGATCAGTGCTAAAAACTAATCAATTTTGATGTTGGCTACAATTCAGTAAATCATCAATTTCAAACACCTTAGTTTTACAACAGACTAGCGGCCACCTGAATAGCTCAATAATAACCTCTAACATTGTGCAACTGAATGAATCGATTTTAAATCCCACAGCAAGGATAAGTTTCCTGTGGATTGTACGTACATCTTGTAAATGAATATTGAATAACATGGAACAATTTGCCTATGCTAAGTTCGAGAACAGATTTGAAAAATTCATTTGAATAAATAATATTCAATGTCAAAATGTCTTCGAAGAATAATTATGTAATTCATACGTTCTTAAAATATAGAATAAATTAACTAAGACCATTGTAGTTGAACATAGAAAACTAAACATTCCTTCCTTATCATGTGGTACAGAGAGACTATAATTTATGAACAAACCAGTCAGACATAAGAATACTGGTCTCGAATTTTGGCGCGAAATTCACTTTTCCATTTGGTTAAATAGAGTTTTGGCATTATAGCTGATGTCATGATGTCGTGATGAAAAACCTAAATCATAATTCCTAGCCCTAACTATCAACTGTACATCATAATTCGTATTCCTTACACTGGTTTATAATCTTCATTTGGTCCTAGTTATTAGATAGCGGTCGCTCAAGGTCACTTTAGTGTCGCCCAAAGGTCGTCCATGAATTATAGACTCACCGATGCGAATGTTGAGATGGAAATTACCGCTGTACTATTGATCATTGATCATGGAAACGGAACAAATGATCATAAGTTTCAAGGATAAAATAATAATAGTAATAAAGCAACTAAAGCAATACTAATAAATTTGAAATCTAACGCGGTTAGTATTTTGTATAATACAAAAACGTTCAATCTATCCAATAAGATGATGTTTTAAGAAATCATTAAAGAGTCATTATATTAAAACAATATTATGGGCGGAGAAACTTCACCTTCATCAAACACCATTATTAAGAATATATTATGTTATATGTTGAATATAAGAAAAGAACATCCTAATCAACTTAATTCATTGAAGAAGTGTAATTGTTTATAAAACATAGTGATAGGATTATATTCAATGTGTTTACCTGTGGTTTGTAACGAATAAGCACTGAAGATGTCTAATTTATTAAAGTGAATATATAGGTTTATTATTATTATTATTATTAGTAGTAATAGTACTGTTTATGAGGAGTGAAGATTTATTTGTTGACACATAATAAAAGGAAAAAAAACACACACTAGAAACAAAATCCTGGAGTTCTAGTGCGAAACAGTGATCAGTGAAGTTTAACTGGGTCTGTTGTGAGATAGTAACTCACTGATGACAATGGTGGACAGTGGCTCAACTTCGTCAATTGGTTGAAGTTAAACATTAACACCGTTGGATGCTAACCGGTTCAGTGGTCTAGAGGTTAAGCGCTCGAGAATGGAACTGATAGGTCCTGGGTTCGAGTCCTGCGAGGTGAGACCATGGGTGCGCACTGCTGAGGAGTCTCATGCTAGGATCAAGCGGCCATTCAATGCTTCCAGGTTTTTCATTATGGTCTAACTTCAATTAAGTCATGAATTCAACTATTAAAATTACTATAATATTCACAAAACTCCTCTTTGATTACAAATAAAGATTTGTTGAAGATTATTTTAATTTATAGAAGGTATTCATTATGGATTGAATTTATTTGAGGTACAATGAACAATTAAGTAGGATTAGATAACACTAGTTAGTTTTTGATATTTCTTCAGTCAGTTTCACTCTGTGATGTAATATTCTCCTAAAAAGATTGATATCTCATAAAGAGTGCAAAATGAAAGATTTGAAATGTTTAGCATTTGTTTTTTTACATCAAACCATTTATTAATAATGTATAAAATATGTTTAAATTCCAGTTAGGTTGTCATTTGCAAACGCTTTAACATTCACTTATTGGACTAGAATAATATTCTGTAAAATACGTTCATACCTTCACTTGGAGCGTTTCTAAGGCTACTGTCGGTTCGGAACCCAAATAAAAGAGGAGAGCTGAAAATGGGATTAGCAACACCATTTGGTAGGAGACAATCTTGCTAAAGAAGGCTTACCACAAACAAAACCATGTGAACGATTCAAACCCTGACATGGGAGTTGAATGATATTCATACTAGAAGGGTTATAACGCCTCACGGAGAAAACTGGCATTTATCAGATACCACAAGGCTGATACCTGTTTTGACAACCAGATCAACAGTTAATATAGGTATATAGAATGTCCGTATAATATGGAAGGCCGAAATGGCCAATTAAGTAGCTGTGGAAATTAGAGGATACAAATTGGTGATACTCGGAATAAGTAAAACCTAATGGACACAGGCTGAGCAGAAAGCATTAGATTTGGAAGAGATGCTGTCGTACTCTGGTCATGAAGAAGGAAATATTTCGCACATACAAAGAGTTACACTGATGCTGTCCAAAGAGGCACTAACAGAATTTATGAGATGGGAAGCTCATGGATCTAGAATCATCAAGACATCCTTCTAAACAATGAAAAAGGGGATTAGAAAGAACTCCATCCGGACCTATGTTCCCACCAATGATAGCAACGTAGACGACAAAGATCAGTTTTATGAGAACTGAACCCATTGGACATCGAAGCATTACACACAGAACTTCTAGTACATATCACACCACTAAGTAATCAGGATGGCTACCAAAAAAATTAAGAGTGGTTAAGTAGCAGGACCTGACAATGTACCAGTTAATCACTAAATTCAGACACAAAAGTAACTGCAAAAATGCTCCACATTCTATTCAGGAAGATTTGGGAGGAAGAAAGGAAGGACACCTCGACAATATATCAAAGAACGGAAATCTGAGCAAGTGTGGGAACTACAGAGGCATCACATCACTATCGGTACCAGGAAGTGTTTTCAATAGAGTGCTGCTGAACCGGATGAAAGGTTTTGTAGACGACCAACTTAAAGATCAACAGTCTGGATTCCGTAAGGATCGGTCGTGCTTAGACCAAATCACGACACTACGGATCATAGTTGAGAAGTCAGTCCAATGGAACTCGTCATTATATATCAACTTCTTTGAGTATGAGAAAGTATTTGACAGTGTGAATAAGAGAAATTTGTGGAACCTTGTTCGAGACCATGGCGTACCTCAAAATCATACGTAACCTAAACGACGGACCATACTGCAAATTGGTGCATGGAGGACAGCTGGCAGATGCAGTCCAAGTGAAGAACGTCTTCAGACAAGGCTGCTTACACTCACCTTTTCTCCTTCTTCAGTTGGTCGATTGGATTATGTAGACCTCAGTATCTCAGTAGAAGCACGGAATACAATGCACAGTTTGGATGCATCGTGACGATTTGACTTTGCAAATGGCCTAGCCCTTCTATCTCATACACACCAACAAGTGAAAGTCAAGACAAACAGTTTAGCAGCAACATCTAGAGCAGTAAGCCTCAGCATACACAAAGAAAAACGAAAGATCCCGATGTTCAGCACAGGAAACACCAACTAGATCACACTTGGTGGAGAAGCTCTGGAAGTGGTGGAGAAGGTTACTTACACCGGCAGCATCATCAATGAACAAGGAGGATCTAATGCAGACGTGAATGTATGGATTGGGATAGCAAGGAAGGCATTCCTACAACTGAAGTATATATAGAACTCAAAACAACTGTCAGCCGAAATCAAAGCTAGAGCCTTCAATGAGAGTGTCATGACAGTTCCTACTGTACGGAGCTGAAACTTGAAGAACTATCACAACCATCATCAAGAATGTACAAGTATTTCCAAACAGTCGTCAACTCAAGACAATCAGTGAACGTTGGTCGGATACCATCAACACCAACCTACTGTGGAAAAGGACGAACAAGCTTCCAGCGGAGGAGGAAATTAGGGAAAGATGTTGTAAGTGGATAGGACACACGTTACGGAAATCATCAAACTGAATCACGAAACAAGCGCTAACCTGGAATGCTGAAGGGAAACGGAAAAGTGGAAGAAAAAAGAATACACTGCGTTGAGAATTGAAAGCAGACATGAAAATGATGAATAGAAACTGGAAAGGGTTGTCCAGGACAGAGTTGGATGGAGAATGCTGGTGGTCGCCCTATGTTCTTCGACGAGTGGTAATAGGCATTCAAAGTTTATTTGATATAATTAGTATACAGTAAACAATTGAGAGCTTAACTATTCTCTAATGAGAAGAAATTATTATTCAGATAAACTAAACGAGTAAATGAGTAAATTATCTTTTTTTCGTAAATGCAGTATCCAATGGATGAATGAATAGTGAGATTGCTACAAATTTTATGCATACAAATACATAGAGAAGAGATAGAGATTTAAAGACTTGAAAGATATCAAAGTGTTAAACAATGCCGGATGAGAATGTTTTCAGGACCTCTTCCGTTGTATCAACGAAAACTTAATTCGCACGAATCTATCTGCTAATAATTTGACTGAACTGGAAAAATCCGAGAATCAAATTAAAAATAACAGTATATGCTATTCTCAGCAACTAAAAAATCAATATTGAAAATATCAGAATATTACACAGACTTTTTTAATCATAGACCGAAACGTGTCACTGAGACATCCCATAGAAACGCTAAATCTCTTTAACCTAAAAAGAAACAGAAGCCTGACTATCCATACAACCTAAACTATTTATACAAACAACCACATTTAATTTTATTCATTTTTCACACCATACACTCACGCAAATTTCAGCTTTACTTCTTCAACTACAGATTTAACAATTTAAACATCTACTAAGACACATACAACTAAAGATGGTGATGTTTCATAAAGACTTCTACCTGACGTTTGTGCCGATTATGTCGTTTAGAAGAATGATGAAAGCTTCACGATCAAACCATTCAGCTCAGAGAACAAAACTCCATCAAACTCATCGATAGTGCTCATCTACAACCCTGGATCTGGGAGTCGAATCCACTGCCTTCAATCTCGCAAGTAAACACTTAACCTCCCTGTTCCTTCACACTATTTAAACCGACCCTAATTCAATCCGGTCATTTATTTATTTACTCTGAAAATGTAGCTTATATTAAGTCACGAAACATTAACACATTCTAATTTCTACTTATCGAAATATCAAAAACAAAATAGACCTCTATATTTTTCTAATGAAAATACCTGATTGTTTGGTGTTAGTTTGTAATCTGCTATAAATAATTGATCACGTGTCTCTGTGCCCGGTGTTCGATTAGATTTTTCTAACAGAGTCGATCTCTGTGAAAAAGAGATTAAAAAGGAAATAAGAAAACAATATTTAGTTTATTTTACTAAAAGTTCGTGTGTATATGGTTTATTTACGTAATAATATCAGGGGGGTACATTTTAGTAATTTCTGTCAACGTTAAATGTTATACTATGTATAAGTTGTTTAGTCGGTTTTCTGAGAACTGCAACGGAGCCTCCTGAAACCCTAAAGGAGCCGAAGAGTCCTAGTCAATCAGAGCATGATGGAGCACTCTAGAATATTAACGTGGCGTGCTACTATTGTTCAGTAGCATAATATGTCTTTTAGCGGATTGGCCAAAATGATGTTGATTTAACAAATGTTAACATCTATAAATTCCCTTGTTTCTCTGTACAAAAATGAACCTTTGAAGTAAAGTACTTCTTGCATAATTTGCGTCTTCTCTCTCGTGTTCAGGTTGTTGTATAGTTCTAGCTTGGGGGTTACAGAATAGCTTAGGAAACGAATATAGAGTTCAATCCGCAAGACTTATCATAAGTCTTGTGTTGTATGTTAATGGGTCGATCTTGAATATTATGATCTATTCGAGTAATGGTGAAAATAATTGTTTCCACTACCATGTATATATAATATTTACATAATATAATTAAGTAGGTCGAGGCCCATTATCGTTAATAATTACTTCTTTGATTATAATAAAACGCAGATGAATTGAGTTCTGCCAAGATTTGACTTAGGTGGCTGATTATTATAAGTCTTGTGACAATAAGTTTGGCTCCAGATACCGAATAAGAACATCAGTCCTTTGTTAGAACGTGTTAATAAGACATAAACACAATAAAAACGATTCCCAATGTTATTAGATGTATGAGATCTAATCAATGAGATAAATCGATTATTCTACTAATGTCTTAAGTGACAATACCAATCATGATGGTTGTATAAGGTGGAGCTAATGTATGTCAGGTGTGAGACATCCACCAAAGACAACCAAGGATGGTGGCACGATGCCGTGAATCGATTGTGGTTAGATGCTAACACCGCTGGATGCCGGATCAGTGTTCTAGATAGCAAGCGTATTTCATTTTTTCTAAAGCCATAGTTTGGATAAAGTTGTATTTTTCTCATTCCTTATACGTTGTAGTTTTGTTAGTTATATATTTATTCATATACCTATTTTGAGTTGTTCAAATGAGGAGTAAGTCGGATGTATTGTTCCAATTAAATTATCTTCCCATTCGGCTTCCCAACCAATCAGGTCAGCAGTGGGATAGTTTCTTCTCTCTGATTTCAAAGTAGTTCATTCACAAATGGAATTCACGTGGTACAAGTCTCATGGTTATAACATATCTGCTATTACGTCAACGCTGAACACAACATCAAAACATACTAGTGAGTAGATAAAACAAGGATATAACAGATTTGATGATATCTTCCATAATGACAATAAATACTCCACAATCAAATTAACTTTCTTACAAAACCTAATAAAACCGCAATAGATTAACAATAACGATAGCACTTACTTGTAATGAATGAAGACTAGTTACCTGTCGTTCTGGCGAAACACTTATTTCTCTTTTGTAATTCGGTGATTGATATTGATTGTTTATCTGTACAAACAAAACATAAAGCAAATATATTTAGCTCGTATTTTCCACAGCTTAATCTTAATTGAGGTGTCATTTGAAACTTTTATTGATAAAGTGAAGGGGTGTCTTGTCATTCTTACCAGTGAGCATCTATAATACTATTGAGAGAACAGAAAGCGAATGTTCGGCTCTTTAACCGGTTTGATAGACACGGAGAGTCTACCTAGGAGAGTTGAAAAACTCTGATTCCAAACCAATCGTGCACATGGGCTCCGTATCTTGAAGGAACAAACGGCGTATAAACCTATTGTTGATCACCGGCTACCATGTGACTGCATCACCTTACGATGCTCCACTACCTTGTGGATCAGACCTATAGGTCGAAAGCTCCGGGTGTGATACCCTAAGAAAACCACCTGTTTCGGTTTGATCACCCGGGTAGTAACCTAGCCCTCAAACAAATCGAATGATTAATGTGGTGCAAATGTGTTTGGTGTCCTTTTGTACCAATGTTTATGTGTTTAAATAAATCAATAATAATAAACAGTCAAATAAAAATATCCATAGTAACATGTTTTTTTGATTAAGATCATGAACCGATTGATGTTAGATCACTATTGAAAACATGAATTTCCCTACGAAGATATATCCTACAAACTATATTCCATTATCTTAAATTCACTAACCTTAGTACAATGTATTTGTTCTGTATTTGGTTCTTTTTGTTGAACTGTAGGTGAATAATTATTTCCTGCTGTAGTTTTTAATTGTTGTTTAATTACAATATGATCTTGTGCAGTATGTATTTGTTTTGGTGGATTAGTTTTATGTCGTTTTAATTTTGGAAATTTCGGTGGCCAATTATATACTTCACTACATTTATATCGTTCTGTAATAATTTTTGGTTTACGCGGTTTTATTGTACCACCATTATTATAATGATGATCAAATTCATTAAATGACATAGTTGCGGCTTGATATGTTGGTTGATAAACACGAGGTCTTGTTGGATAATCTGTATACTAAATAGATTAGAAAAATACATATACAATGATTATGTAAACATAAATAATATGAATCAGAAGGGGGGTTTTGTGGAGATTTTAGTAAGTTCATTAGTTGAGATCATGAGTCAATTGAAACTAGACAACCATGGAAAATCTGGAAGCACTGGATGGCCGTTTCGTCCTAGTATGGGACTTCTCGGCAGTGCGCATCCACGACTCCGCCTCACGGGATTGGAACCCAGGATCTATCAGTCTCTCGCGCAAGTGCTTAACCACTCGACTACTGAACCGGTTGGCATCCAACGGTGTTGAATAATCACTTTGTTTATCTAATCATACTTAGATTTAAAAGATTAATGATTGTCCATTTATCTTTTACAGTTCAATGTATTTACGATATTTCCTTCCTGTGGTATATTAAACTCATTAAGTAAATAAAAGAACTGATATTCGGTAGGAAATCTTAACTGACAGTTCTGACTAAGATAAGAGTATATGGACTGAGACCTTCATGTAGGTGTACAATCGAACTGTTTTGTTATTCTGCACCAACCACGTAAGCTTATAATGGGATTAGAGCATAGATATTTGATATTCTTTATAATCAATTAATCTATCACATTCCTCTACTAACAAGTGTATCTTTCATTTGCCGTTCAATTGTACGCATTAAAGGCAAGGAACATTAGAGTTAAGCTTTAAAATATTTGTGAAGTTTTATATTTTTAATTGTAGAGAACTAAAGTGTTTGCAAAAATTGTTGTCATTGTATTTCCTTTTAATTTACGAAGGGAACTAACTATATTTCAGAAAGACATTGTATGATGTAAGTTTGAGTCCCGTTGGACGGTCTTATTTTCTCAAGATAGCTAATACAAGTTCAAAACTAATACGAGATCTAAATCAAGCAATGCTTTCTATGTAGTTCTTTTGATGAACCGACATATTATTGATTAAATCTTGATAGAAGCCAGCACTAGGATCTAGGAATCAAATCTCATCTTATTTATGACTTGTTGGCCAGATGTATTTACATACCACATAGATATGGAATACAAACTATAATAAATATATTTAATAGATCATTTAGTATAGAACTAAGTATCTTGATTTATTCATGTAGAGTGAAAATTATGACAGAAAGACAATTTTTGTTGATGGAGTTTTGTTCTCTGAGCTGGATGGTTTGGTCGTGACATGGAGAAAATATAGTTGTTCCCAGAGAACAAAACTTCATCAAAATCATCTATCTGAGCTACAAATCTTCTCAATCATCTCAAGACAATTGTTCTCTTTACAGATAATTCAAAATTTATTGGATTTGAAGACTGTCATAACTACTGTTACCATTTTAACAATTAATGATTACATTTTTGTATTGGTTGTTTGAATCTTTCCAATGATGTTTAAGATTGTAATTGATCAGCCACTGTTATTGGCATATGTGTATCCTATGCGGATTGCCTTGATATGGCTATTAAATTACAAGCATTATAAATAGAGATGGATAGTGGCTCGCAGTGAAATTCAAGACGCACTTTTCGTCCTATTTTGCACTTATCAGACGGATGCGCCTACATCCTAGAGTTCAAGTCTGGGAGTCAACAACAATCCCAAGATGCAGGCACATCCAGTTGACGAGTCCCAAAATAGGATGAGACGCAAGTCTTGGATTCTATCGCTAGCCACCATCCATTTTTGTTTATCAAAAAACAATTTATTGTATAAGTTTTATAATGCATGACACGAACTTACATGATGATAATTGTTAGCAATAATAAAGAATATATGGAATAACACCAGTGTATTAAAAGATAACACACATAGCATAGATAGAAGACAGTAAAAGATAATCTAAGCATTGTTTAAATCATAATTATAAAGATAATGATAAAGATTAAGGTTTTATTAAAGTTATTAATGGATATATAGTATGGGAGATTTGTGAAGATTGTTGATCTTTATAATTTGTATTCATGACTGATATAAGCTATAAAACCACTAAAACAAAACCCTGAAATCACTTTATAGCTCTTCCATGCCAGTATGTAACTCCTTATCATTGCAGGTACATGATCTAATTTGGGATGAATCTAAACTAATATGAACAAAAACAAATCAGGGTTTCCCATCAACTATTTACCATCACCTAACACTACAATATAGGACAAGCAATATTAAGTCATTTAAGACAATTATCACAGTACAACTAATTGATAAAGCAAACACACACAAACATTGTTTACTACTTAGTGATCGATTGTATTTGTATATACAGAACCAAATTGTCAGAAGTCTTTGACTTGGTAATTTACTTCAAATCAATATCCATTTGTTGTCTTTATTACCAGTTTACACAAATCATTCCAAAATGTTTACACAAAATCAATCACACTTAATTAACAATCTTTATCAGCTTGTTGTAATCGGACAAGAACCGGTGCTTTCAATGTGATATGGTCACCGGTAGCCGCCTTTAGCTCTTCTAGAGTTACTGCCGGTCCCAAGCCCGGGTAATGGGCGAGGGGGTTGGACATGTGTTAAGCGACCGTATCCCGTAGAAAACTAACTCGCTGAAAAACACGCTAACCAAAAAAATTATCAGTTGGAGTAAATCAAATTAAAAAACGGGGAGGGAACAAAATGATCCTTAAAGAAGGAAAGAATAATCAGAATATCAGTGATTCACTAGTGAATACTACAAAAAAGAAATAACATCAGTTTAAAATCATTAGATGTGACGATACTACTTATAAGACTACTACTACTGTAATCATATTAGCAAAATGTCAGTTTTACAAAATTAATAAAAAACAATTACAAGAACAATGCTCTGTATACAGTATGTTTTTTAATCATTAAACTTCTAGTAAGTTGTTAAGGTATGTCTCTTACTAAAATGAACAAACGAATTGATCAAGGTGGTTTTGTCATGTGTACTATTGATATCGATAGATATAAGTAGTATGTATCATCAGTCGAAAGTGAAATGTCTAGTGACAGAAAGTTATGAAGATCAATGAAAAGAGAATGAGAACAAAAAATTATGAAGTTTCAGGTTGAGAACATGTGAGTCCGTTCATACATGTGAAAATTCGGGAACTATTCTATAAAGATTTAGTGTAATTATCATTGTTATGTATCTACTAAATATATTCGGTTCGCTTTATTGTTATCTTTCTCTAATAGTAAGCTTTCACGTAACTCGGTAATTGTTGACACAACCCTTTAAGTGGAGATTTTAGAAATGTCACTGATTGAAATCATGGAAAATCTGGAAGCACTGGATGGCCGTTCCGTCCTAGTATGAGACTCCTCAGCACTGCGCATCCACGATCCCGCACCCCGCAAGACTTGAACTCAGGACCAATCAGTCTCGCGCCAGGCGCTTAACCAGCTAGACCACTGAGCCGGCATCCAACGGAGTTAATGTCTGACTCCAACCAATCCACGAAGTTGCGCCACCGTACACCATTATTTTTAGGTTTTCCATGGTGGTGTAGCTTCAATTGACTCATGATTTCAACTAGTGAAATTTCTAAAACCTTCACAAAACCCATTCTGATAATAATCACCTGCTTACTAGTGACTGATTTCAGGAGATACTCCTGGAGTTATAGTGAGAAGCGGACATCCCTTAAGTGTTTAAAAATTAAGGTTCATAATTATGTAATCTGGTATTCATTTGTAATTGAGTAGGTTTGGGGTAGACAAAATTTTGTGTGGGTCAATCACCATTAACATCTTTTGTAAGCATACTGGTCAAGGCAAGCTGTTTAACATTATTTTCACAAGAGAACTCATCATTAATGAAATAAATATGTTTATATTTCTATGAAGTGGGGTTATAGTTTTGAAATCATGTCAGTAGCTTATCTTAACATGAACTAAAAAACTATGGAGGATTATTATAATTGTTATTTATTATCATTCTTATTACTGAAATTCTTCAGTAGTGTACACTCATAATCTCGATGATGAAAAACTGTTGTCCTTGTTTGATATGTCAATCAAAAAAATAATTATATCCTTACTTCTGATTAATTTTAAGGTCATTTAAGAAGCAGCAACCAAATCTGAAATGAAGCGATCACTCATCGATAGCGTTGTTAGATGATTCATTTACACCATGAGATGTGAAAAATCATGATGCTTGGTAAATGTTTCTCCATTATTAACATTGAAATCATGTAGGAATAAGGACAAATTCATTTTGAATTAATTAACAACAACAGAAGGACTAGATAGTAATATATCTGCCGATACAAAAATGCAACTACTGAGAGGATATAAGTAGTATATTTTGGATATTAAAACATTGTTTCCCAAGTTTATTCATCAAGAGGTAATTCAAGAATGGAAGAATTAGTCTATCTTACATAATATATGGCAAGAGCAAAGGATGACTGTAAGTCAATGAACAGGTGTTCTGTTTTAATATTTAGTTTCAGGGAAAAAACCAACCGCTGAATATATCATACTATTTCATTTTGGAAGTACCAAGCAAGAAAAAAATGGGTTTTACACACAGTTTTGGAAGTAAAAATTGAATATTCTGTATCTTGTCATTACCAAAAGTACTCAATACACATTTTTGGCAAAAAGTTAACGAAATATTCAACTTTGTTTTCATCACAAAGTATCCGAATACAGAGTCAAAGAGATTGAAACTCCATAGCAGTAAAAAAACACTGCTTCAATGTGATTAGTAAGGATGGGAGATGTATTGTGTAGCTACAGTTAATTCTAAATTGAACTCTTTCAAGATATACTATTCACTAATTATTCAATAGTATATATTTTATCTAACAATTTTTAAGGATCTTTGAAGTTGTGTTAACTGAATCATGACATTCATATTGCATAAAACACTTAATATTTGATAATTCCTTTGACTTTGATATTACAATTAATATTGAAAGATGTTTGTATACTGGTTCAAATGAACTAGATATGATTTGAATATTAGTTAACAATACTAGTTCAGCTCTACTTCATATTAACTTTGATAAGGATTATTAATATATGTATAGTTATTATTCAATTTCTTACTCTCATTGTTTGTACACGACGTGCTTCAGGTGATGAATAATATTGATCATATTCTTGTGGATATCTTCTATCCAAACTTCCAGGTGATACAATTCTTCTCTCTGATCTCATTGTATACGAATGATTTGGTTGATATTGAATTGATAATGGCTTTATTTTGATAGATTATTATATGTGATGTAATTCACAGTGATACAAGGAAACGGGTATATAAGTACTAAGAATAACTAGATTTAATCATAGGCAACATTAATAACGATTATAATGATAAAATAATCTCAACATATAACATTATCAAGCTTGAACATTCAATAGAATTATCATTTACGCTACTAAGCACTGTGGAATGGAAGGTTAATATCACAAAAAGGAATAATTGATGGATTTTCTATTCTAACTATGAAAATGAGTCAAAATGGCAAGCATTAAATTAAAATAGCATACTGATAAAAATATTTTGTTAGTAGTGAAACTTAACAGGTAAATAAACAAGTTATTAATGGTTAAATAAGTGAATTTAACAAGTAGTTAATTCAGTAGTATAAACCGTTCGTTAAAAGAAAACATAATGTTAGGATTATTATTAAAAATGATACATTACAATACATATACAAGTATTAAATGCAAACTTTTCTTAACTATTCATGACGGATGAACGGAAATATCATGCTTTTTAAAACAAAATAAAAGCCTATGGATACATGCCAATTGATGTTAACCACTTAAGTGATTTTGACATTGCGAAACATTTAGTTGAGATTAGTCATTAGGTTGATATCGAGTCAGCTTTTGTAATGTTGCACAAAATCTTTCAGGGATATATACTAAGGTTTATTGAATCTTTGGCTATACAGAAACTGAAATCCCCTTTATATGTTCAAAAACGATTGGCTCTTACTCTTAACCTAACCTGGTAATAATGATTTATTATCCAGAATGATTATCATATTGTTTTTAATGTACTTCATTTTTATTTGTTACGACTTACATTTAACCTGTCTAGTTGAACTTTTATTCTTTTTGGATTGAAATCATGAGTCAATTGAAGCTAGACAACCATGGAAAACCTGGAAGCACTGGATGGCCGTTTCGTCCTAGTATGGGACTCCTCGGCAGTGCGCATCCACGACCTCACACACTGCAAGATCCGAACACAGGACCTATCAGTCTTGCACCAGGTGCTTAACCAACTAGATCACTAAGCCGGTATCCAACGGTGTTAATGTTATTATAAATTCATTCCTTAATTTAGAAAATCTTTATGATCTAAAGAAAAATAATTGTTAAGGGTGATCCAGAAAACTTCTTGTTAAAGACAAGAAAGGCTCATGGAATAGACATAGGGTTTTAATAAGTTCCTTAGGTTAATCTTTATCGATTATTACTGTATGAAATGAATGCCAATGTGTAGATGTATTGAATCACAAGTTCAATCACGTCAGTTTTGTAGAGTAAATGTTAAAATCTGTAGTCAGTAAACTTCTGTCCAAAAGATGATCTTTCTAGGCAAAAGCCATTCAGTATACTTTATTAATGAAAAAGAAGAATGTTTAATTTGGAAATGAAAATATGGCGTTTCTATATTGTCATTTCAGAGACCAAGTGTAAGAAAGAGATCGTATTAAGTAAACCATTTTACACATAACATGTATACATGATAATTAACTTTCAATAACCGACAGTTGTATGAGATTATTGAGCGTTAAATTTTCTGTCAGAGTATATTTGGAGCACATTTAGAATTAGCATAACACATTACAGATCAAATGAAGAGTTTACACACTGCTAGATTCTACTAAGCAATATCTCATTATTCAAAAACCATTTCTGGCGTTTCTTTATGAGTAACGTTGACTGTATACAGTTAAATTACTTTATCAATGTGTTACATTGTACATAAATGAAATATATTTCATACTCATAGTTCCCTTTATGACCTTAAAAAGAGCAAGAGCGAAGATTGGTACAGTTCATAATGTTGTTAGGTGGTCTTTGGATAAAAACTTAGACTGTGGTATGAGTTTCCGATATCAACTAGTTTAGATTTAAACGAGCCTTACTTCTCTTCTTCAATAACTGGGTGCACCAATCTGCACTAATCTTCGTTCTTGTTCTCTTTGAAATATATTTAGTTTATCCTTACAAAAGATCATTGTCTACTGTAATGAAACGATAATTATAACGATGGTTATACTATATTTTCTATAAACATTAATAGTTTAGTCGATTCAGGAAAGGAAAACAAATTAAATGACTATCTACATTAAAGACTAAATTCGACTAGAAAACCACTGGTAACCAGATAGCTCATGCCATAGTATAAGGTTCCTCATCAGCGCAAACACAAATTTATGAAAGAAATCAAATGTAAACCTGGTGAGACCATAATTTATGGACGACCATTGAGCAACACTACAATAGCCTTGGAAATATCCATCTACTTACTAGGGTTAAATAAGGGTTATAAATTAGTGCGAGAGAATAGGATTAGGATTTACAGTTGAACGTTCGGGTTAAAAATTATATTTAATGTTTTCATCACGAACTGACATCAGCTATAATGCCGAATTGGTATTTAGCCAAAATCCGAGACCTGCTATCATAAATCTGATTGGCTCGTCTATAGATTATAGCCTCGCCACAGAACCTAAAGCGGTTGGATTATGTATTCAACCTTCAATATGACATCAATTAGTTCACGTTTCTTAGATGAGATATTATTCATTCATCGTCAATTACCTCACATCTTACACCCAGTATACCAGAAATTTACCATGAAAAAAAAACTAAACCACTTCCAGGTATTTTCTGATTTTCAATGATGATTCTAGATGAAGTCAGTCTGTACTTTAACATATCTTTACGGTGTGAACATCATCCGTCATAAACCTCTGATATTAGTAAGAAAATATGTCATTCCGACAATATATATATTACAAGAGGTGACTCTATTATTATGAAATTCTTTCAGAAGTCATTGAAGTTATTTGAATGAACTTGAAGCAAATGAAAGTAATGATAATTCAACACTGAATCTAGATAAACTTGGATAAATAAGACAAGCTATCTACGTCTCAATATACTACTTAAATTTGTGTTAGTTAGTAATATAATGTTACAAAGCTCTATATCAATACCATATCATTGTTAGACTTGTAATTCATCAGTAAGTAGATGAGAAAAAAGACTGTTTCATAAAGAATCAATTTATGTTCTGGGTATTCTTTATTAGATAAGTAAATAAGTATGTAAATATAAATGATGCATCAGAAACATAGAGTCATTCTAACTTCAAAAGAAACATAAAGAAGGCAAGCAGCTATCATGGATTATTTGCATTTAAAACACAAAATTAAAAAAATAATGAAAGATATATTGGTTAGTTAATTAAAATGATACAACATATAGCCATATAATGGTGTTATGTTTAGTTATGAAGGAAGCAAACTCTTCTAGAAATTACCATATGGGGGAGGGTTGTGGAGAATTTTACAGTTGATTTCATGAGTCAATTGAAGCTAGACCACCATGGAAAACCTAGAAGCACTAAACGGTCGTTTCGTCCTATCAAAGGAATTCTTAGTAGTGCGTAACCACGATCCCGCCTCGTAAGATTCGAACATAGGATTTATTATTCTTGCGCTCGAACGCTTAACCTTTAGACCATTGAGTCGGCCGGCTTTCAACGGTGTTAATATCTAACTTCAACCAACCTACGAGATTGAGACACCAGCTCCGTCTTCTAGAAATGTTTGATTGCTGACTCGATAGTATTGAAAATTTACAACTTGATAGTTGTATCATCATTGGTTTGTTTAATTTTACAACTGTAAACAGTATATATTTAATATTTGAATTGATATTGATTACTGTTACTATTAACAACCACATAGTTAGACAAAGAAGCAGTTAGTAGTGAAGCTCACAGTATTCCTCTGGATGATCATCTGTGGAAAGATTAACTTTTTTGTTCAGTTTCTAAATCATGATTTATAGAGAATATGTCTATTTATTTACTTAGGTCTTTGGTAATTCGTTAAACACTATTGACGATAATAAAGAAATTTCTTGAAGACAATTTGATAAACATGCCTTGAATATTCAGTTTAATAACAATATCAGCATCATTACCAAAGTTTGCCAAGTATCAATGTTTAATTGGATACTGAAACTATCCCGAAGAAATAACAATGTAAGGTAACTTAATACCGAAAATATCAAGTACCTTATTATTTCTGCAATTCGGTAATGTGATTAAACATTGTTATAACTGGATTCCAGTATAGGTAAAAATGAAAAACAAAACTAAATCACCCATTTGTTACCACAAAAATGCATAGATTTAAGGGATTAAGTTGAACCATCTTATAAATCAATCAAGCTATATAGGTATCAAGCAATGTATGGTGTATTAGTTGAAGTGAAATTTAATATAGATCTATGTATGTACCCATTTATCTACTTTTTAGCGCTTTGTTAGTCTATACGTGATCATTTCATTACCTTACCTCTGTGTTATAATATCCAACAGTATCGTTGAAATGTCCATGATCATAATCTGTAAATTTGTCACCGGGATTTATTGAATTCATTAAATCCAATCGGCGGATACCTATCTGATTTTTTTCATCTAATTTATCTTGTCTTTGATGATGATCCATAGGGGATAGAAGTGGTGGATTAATTGGTCGTGTCGGTTTTTGCGACGACAACTGATGTTGGGTAGAAAGAAAATCTGATGTTAAATAAAGCTTCTTTTGTTCATGATAATTATTAGTTGGGTAACTTTGTGATCTAATCAATAGATTAGGTGTTGAGTGTTCACTTCTTGTTAAATAATATTGTTGATAATTCATGTTTAATGGATGAATAGTTGTATCTCGACTATTTAATTCGTCTTTCCAATAAGTTTCTCTGTTGGATACCACACTGTCGACTATAGCTGACGCTGCAAACTCCTTTGCCTAATATACGATAAGGACATTTATTTATTTATGTACATAGGTTAATGTATAGTGTAGTATTAGAGTTTTAAAAGGGGATGTGGGGACTTGCTTCCGGTAGAAAAAACAACATTATTGATTTACTATGATTTAAAATCGATATTTCATTATTAGCTAATTCTGATTGACAGTAAATTGTAACTTGTTGCATAGGCTAATTTTTAAAAAAAATTTAACTACTGAAATAAATTAAGTAGTTAAAGTTTGATGAAACATTTTACTGACTGTAAATCATTATTTCTTCTCTGAAGCACATACAGTTTCGTTCTAGTTAGTGCACTCATTTTAGACAGCTCCTTAAAACAGACTATTTACATATTGAAGTCGCTTTCACAGCGAACTTAAGTAACATACAGAATCATTAGAAAACTGTGGTACACTGAACGGCTGTTTAGTCCTGTCTTGGGATACAAATCAACGGCGTTTATCCACGACCACAAGTAAAATTCAACTTAAAATATACAGATACAATGGCAATTATGACGGCATTCGGTCACACAGATAAAGTACAGAAGTTTATATTTTCATTTTTGATGAATTCTATGTGCAGATAAACCATCTTTCAATGCTATAAGAGACATCATTTTCTTTTTCCAGTAGTTAGAGAATCTTCTTGAAGTTGGTCACTAAAATGGTGGTTACTGATAGACTTAAAGATCTTAGGTTGGGTCCAAGTTGATATTAAAAACTTTCGCTGTAGAGGAGCCTCAGACTAAGACGAGACAGCTTTTCAGTGTATTCTTCAAGGTAAATAATTTACACAAACTACCAAACTACTATCTTCAAACCATCAATTTAAATGTTTCATTTTAGTTCATTGTTACGGTTACGTTGTGATAGCTTGGTGGGTCGTTTGATGAAAAGTAATTTCCTTATATAATATATAATACTTGTACTAACTGAAACTCTTGATAAAGAGCATAAAAGTGTTATTATTAGTGAGTGTAAACATGAAACAGGAAAATCACACAGAATTATAACAATCGTGACACAACACAAGTGATCAAAAGAAGGGAAACATGCAACATGGTGCATTCACTTCACATCATTGTTAGGGAACTCATTTTAATCTCGATATACATTGTAAATTTGTCTTGACAGATATTATGCACACATGCATACACAATACATATTGTGTGTTTAATGTGTATAGGTATGCATTTGAAATCAGTAATTATGTGGGAAAGGGGGATAAAAGAAGAAACAGAGTAAAGAAAAAAAAACTATTTTTTTGAGGTGGAGGGGTGAAGGGGTGAAACATTCTCAGAAAGATAATACTAACCTTTAATGCAGTTCGTAATTCTTGACTGTTTGCATAAACATGCTTATCATTTTCCTAAATAAATTGGAATATTTTTCTATTTGTCATACAGAAATTTTGTTTTAATTTGCTTAAATTTATCATTAATAGATTAAACTAAATTTTCGGAACTACATTAATAAAATTGATCAAATTTATAATGAAGCAAATGTGTCACGCTTTAACTGGTTTGGTGGATATGAAGGATCCATCTAAGGGAGTTAGAAAATCCTGATTCCAAACCAATGATCCACATGGGTTGGCTCCAGGATCCTAAGGAAACTAATGGAGTACAAACCAACTATTGGTCATCGGCTACCATGGGACTGTATCTTTTGACGTTGCTCCGCCGCCTTGTGGATCAGATCTTTAGTTCGAAAGCTCGGGGTATGGCCCTCTAAGAAAACCACATGTTTCGGTCTGGGCACACGGTCACTATCACATCCCACACACAAATCACTTGATTTGTGTGGCGCATATGTATTTGGTGTCCCTTTGTACCATTATTTACGTGTTCAAATAAATAAAAAATAATAATGACGACAATCACATTCAAAATTATTTACTATCATTGTTAAATTATCATATATATTGCCAACAATAGAATGTTAGAAACCATTATTGTTTAGACTGTATTAATCAAAGATTAGATTTCTAACAGTAATCCTTTATTGATTTCATTTTGAAGTAGAACTGAGATATTGAAGGAAACTGTTAAATCTAATAGGAAAAAGCAAATCTTTCCTATTTAAGTTGTGGTTATGTAACCGTATGATATTTAGGTATACAATGAAAAAGTGGCATTAGGATGGAGGAAAGGTTTAATCATAAGTATAGACCACTCAGATATTTTCTTCTGTACTTCAGTACTGATCGTAGTACTACCTTGTTGAGTTTAAGTTTTGTAATTACCCGACTAAATTGTATTCAGTGAACATTTGTTCTTTTAAGCTTCATCATACCAAGCAAACTAGTTGGAGAGAAATGCGACTATAAGCAATAAACTTAGAGCCATAAAGAGAAGTCATACTACTGATAGTACAAAAGTGTGACTATAATAGAGTGCTTCCCTCGGATGACTAACTTCTTCAGTGGTGTTTTCTTACCATAATGAAAGAAGAGGGTTAGAAATAGCACTTATCACTTTATATCATGGAGTTTCGTAGTATTCACTGAAGCTTTTAGAGTATGGGACTGACCAACATAAAACTACTCGTAAAAAGGCTGTATGTAACCAGCCTCAAGCAGTTGTCTTTTAAGTACTGCAGTAAAGTTAGGTGATCGTCAGAACCACTACTAACATGGTTGGTTTTACAGGTACCACGGAAAAAGTGTATGCAGATGAGAAGTAACAGTTCTCATATATCTAACTGCAACATTATTCCAGTTGAAATTTTGGACAACCATATGAATGACAGAAAATAGAAATAAATTTTATACATATTTCTTCAGAGATTTCCGATCAGAATAATCAATTTTTATACTCCTAATTTTCATCACTGAATAACATTCGAAATCTGTTTGATAGACGTTCACATATCAAACCGGGAAGAAACAATGCTGGTCAACTCCACTGCGTTCTACCGGTTTTATTTTAACAATCTAGTTATTGCAGAAGCAGTGATGCAGAGACTGAAAGCCCCGATTTTGCTAGTGATCAAACCAAAAAAATTTGGATTCTTCATGTGAACAACACATTCGTCATCGTGAAAACAGACGAGCTGGAAAACACCTACAATCTGATGAACAACGTCTTTGATGACATCTAGTTCAAAATGGAACAGGAGCCAAACGACAAACTACCATTCTTAGATGCAATAATTATCAGAACCGACACGGGAAAACTGGAGGCTCACATATATTGGAAGCCGACCAACACAGATCAAACTTTAAATTACAGTAGCGACAACCCAAGAGCTCACAAAACCAACTGCATACAAACCTTGTTCAAGAAGGCGAGGACATAGTGTAACACACTTGCAGCGCGGAAAAGTGAAGAAAAATGTCTGAAGATTATCTTTCAAAAGAACGACTACTCAATCAACCTGATCAAAAAATGCCAACCAAACGCAGCAGCAGGAACAAAATCAAGCACAGAAACCAACAAAGGGATCATCTCATGATATCAGAAATTACAACGAGATTGTTGAAGCCTTTTAGAATAGATGTAGCATACAAACCAGTAAAATCACTTCAATCAATCCTATGCAAACCAAAGGATGAAATGAAAAAAGAAGGAAAAACCGAATATCATATACAAAATAAATTGTTCCGAGTGAGAAAAACACTACATCTGACAAACTGGACGCGCTTTTCATCTTCGCATACAAGAACATTAGTTAACGGTCAAACGCAATGACATATCCTCGCTTACATCAATGCATGTGGACAACTGCGAACACAAAGTCGACTCGGAAAATGTTGAGAGCTTGAATAGATGCAATTCTAAAAAGAGAGAATTTTTAAAAGCTTGGCACTCAGGTCAATCAACAATCAACAAACACATTGAAGACGATCAACTTTATCAATCATTCACAAAACTACGGACAAATATAGGACCAAAAATCAAATCAATACGAGATAAATTCAAAATAAAGAAGCAAACCATAACAGGTTAAATGTCAACAATAACCAATTAATATTGAGGTTTACAGGATAAGCTGTGAGTCATATGTGGAGAAATTCAAACACTTCACTTCTACCTAACATTTGTGCTGATGATGTCGTTCAGAGTAACGATGAAAGCTTCACGATCAAACCATCAAGTTCACAGAACAAAACTTCATCAAAATCATCCACCTGAGATACAAATATTCTCTACCATCTCAATATTTAGTTTATGTAAGATATTTTGAAACTGTAAGCAACAATTAGTTAGCTATTCAGTGCTTCCAGGTTTTCCATGGTGATCTGGCTTCAATTGACTCAATTTCTACAAAACTCCTTCTGATACTAGTTAACTGTGTACCTTCGATCGATTCAATCGATTTATTCCCACAGAAACATCGCTATTCTCAACATTTTCTATGTTGTATTCAGTTCATCTAAATATGCTCTATGTTATAGTAATTTCTGTCTCAGCCAACCATAACAGTTCACTATGAACGTGTTAATATAATATATCTAAATGAAAAACACCCATAAATATACTGAATGTTTACATTATAAAATGAAATCTCTAGCGAAAATTCAATATTATGATGTATCAAGCATCTATCAAATGAAATAACTATGAAAATGATCAAACTTTCAGGATACAACACATTCATCTATCACTGGAAATATTATGAATAAACTCATATGTATCTATTACAGTGAATATTAATCTTTCAAGATTTGAATATTACACTTTACGAGTAGAATATTCAAAGAATTCATTAGTAACAACTTTCTCATCTGATTAGAAAAGTGAAAAAATATAAGTCAATTGAAGCTAGATCATCATGGGAAATCTTGAAACACTGAATAATTGTTTCGTCCTAGTATGAGACTCTTCAGCAGTGAACATCCATGATCCTGCACTCTGCAAGATTTGAATTCAGGACATATCAGTCTCTTCTTTTTGTAAATGTATTGACCAATTGATGTTTATGGTTAATATATTACTTATTGAAATGATTACATACACAGTAAATAAATAAGAGTATAATGTAATTTTATATTGTTCAAAATGATTTAACTTACATCAGTTTCTTTTCTATCTATAGTTGGTGGTCTATTTGGTTTAATTGAATGATTCACATAAATAGGATTATTTGGATCAGATGACATTTTAGTTGGAATTGCTGGTGGTGCAATAATTTCAGTAGAATATATTATATCAATATCTTCTTCTGGTCTTTTAAGTTGTTGTAATGAATCAGTAATTGACTAGAAATAGTAAAATTTGAAGGAAATAAACAAATAAATGATTAATATCAAACGAGATTTTGTGGATATTATAGTAATTTTAATAGTTGAGATCGTGAGTTAACTGAAGCTAGAAAACCTTTGAAGACCTGGAAGCCCAAGACGGACGTTTCGTCCTATTGTAGGATTCCTCAAAAGGTATTTCCTGGAGTTCCAGTAAGGAGCAGGAAATAGTGGAGTTCAATAATCGAGTCTGTTGTGAGATAGTAATTCACTGAAGACAATGGTGCATGTGTCGCTCAATTTCGTGGATTAGTTGAAGTTAGGCTTTAACACAGATACCGGCCGGCTAGATGGTCTAGAGATTAAGCGTTCGTGCGCGAGACCGATAGATCCAGGGTTCAAAACACGCAAGGCGGAATAGGGGTTACTGCCGAGGAGTTCCTCGATAGGACGAAGCGGCCGCCCAGTGCTTTCATATTTTCCATGGTTGTCTACCTTCAATTGACTCATGCTCTCAATTATTTAAAGTAAATGATTATTTAGTAAATGATCGAATCAAATTTATGGATAATTGGACATTCTTACGTTGTTTGATAAGTCGTGTAGGTTGAACGCTATATACGATTCCTGAGCTGTTCCTGTAACCCGCAGACTAGAGCTACACAGCGACTTGAACTCCAGAGAGAAGACACAAGTATGAGAGAAAACACTTTATCCCTAGGTTCATTTTAGTACAGAAAATCAAGGGTATTTATAGATGTTGGCGTCTGTTAAATCAACATCATATTTCAGCCAATCCGTTAACGTCATATTATGCTACCGACCAATGGTAGCACGCCACGCTGGAATTCTCGAACGTTCCATCATACTCTGATTGGCTAGGGCCCTTCGGCTCCTTTTTGGGCCTCTGGAGGCTCCGTTGAAGTTCTCCGGAAGCCGACCCAACATTGTCCAATGAAAATCAATAAAACATGTTAAATTTATGCATCTAGGGGAAAATACGGTTAGCTTTTATTTTATTTTCTAGAAGCCTCTTGAGTTCATGCCTCACCGCTTTCTTTTGACATATATAAATTCATAAACTTAAAATCAATGAATAATGAACAAGTTGAAATTAGTCTGACATACAGGTACCAGGCAAATATTAGCTATAGTCTTTCACGCTCACAGCCATTTTTGGCTTGATCTGGTATAATCGTTATTTTCTATTTTATAGCGTAATGTGATCTGTTTGGCCTGTATATAAACCAAGTATGTCTGAAATATATGATTTATATAGAAGATAATGATATTGGTTTTCTGGAATAAACCGGCTAAGTTAGTCAAGAGGCTACTATCTCAGAGGACCAATAAGAACTCAACGTTGACTCTAGACCGATGGTACTGGTGCCAAGGTCGTATAAGTCGGTGTTCTGATTGGTGATTTCATCACGTGATAATTAACAGGACATCAGAACATAACAGAATGCTTAAAATGACAATGGGGAATAATTTTTTTGATATCATAGAATAAAAGTGATAGTATTAAACGTATCAGATGCTTGATTTGCCTTCTGTAGATAGTACAATAAAGAGCAGACCAACACCATCTGTAAATACTAATACTAAATTACTAATTCGATGGCGCTATACTTAATGGACTAACCAATGAGATTTAAGATAGTATCCCATAGGTTTTTGTGTTAAATTCATTTATTTATTCATTCATATGGCTACAACGCATTCATGCAGGATAGCTAATGTCAGACTATGATGAATACCTTGACTCTAATGTAAAAACTTAGAGAAGAACAATATGGAAACTCCTAAAAATCTTTTAATGCTTATTTCAAGGTTGAAGAGGAAAGATGTTCCCTATTCTTGATGCAGTATCTTCCTTAGTCTTGATCTTTTCCACTTGCTTTCAGGATTCAATGTTAGGGTTTTCTTCGTAATGCAGTTTGATGATTTCCTTAATGTATATCCTATCCACATGCAGCATCTATTCCTAATTTCTTATTCAGCGTCGTGATTTCTGAAGAATCACGGTTTCCGGAATGAGGTGTGATAACCCTTCTATATGAATATCTTTCAACTCCCAGGACAGAGTTTAAATAGTTCAGTTCGTTTTTTCTGGTAAGACTTAATTTATAAAGGTTTTTTCTACGGGATGGTGTTGCTGACTTCATGCTCAACCCTCCTCTTTTATCTCAGCTTGAGACCGCCATTAACACTTGGTCCTTTCAGTACTCTTTAAACTTGTGTTTATTTATTCTGGTAACTCGGAAAACATCAGAAATACTAATTACTATTCATTAGAATATCACAACAAATAGAATTATGATCAATGGATTATCTATAAATACTTGTATCAACCATCATCAAAAAGGTATAAGTATTTATAAATGATTATCTACACAAGATACTTAATGCTCATTGATCGGATATTATTAGCAACAACCTACTGTTGAAGAGAATAAATCAACTTTCAACTGAGGAGGGAATTAAGAAAAGACCTTAGAAGTGGATAGAACAGACATTGAGGAAATCATTAAACTATGTCACAAACCAAACAAAAAAAGCGGAAGATCAAAAAACACATACCACATTAAGAATTTGAAACAGACATAGAAAAAACGGATAGTAACTAGAAACAACTGGAAAGGATTACTTAGGACACGAAGACTACTGGTGAACAGCCTATACTTCTTCATGTGAATTAACAAGCGCAAATAATGGATATTGAATATAGAATGGTATAATATAGATAGATCCTGGGTTCGAATCTCGCAGGATGCGGGATCGTGGATGCGCACTGCTGAGGAGTCCCATACTAAGACGAAACGGCCATCCAGTGCTTCCAGGTTTTCCATAGTGGTCTAGTTTCAAATGACTCATGATTTCAATCAGTGAAATTTCTGAAATCTCCACAAAACCCATTCTGATAATAATCATCTGCTCACTAGTGACTGATTTCAAGTGATACTCCTGGAGTTCTAGTGGGAAGCCATTACCAGTGGAGTTCAATCAGGTCTGTTGTGAAATATCAACTCACTGAAGACAGTGGTGTACGGTGGCGCGACTTCGTTGATTTGTTGAAGTTAGACATTACCACCGTTGGACGCCGGCTCAGTGGTCTAGTTGGTTAAGTGTTTGGCGCGAGACTGGCGGGTCCTGGATTCGAATCTCGTGGGGTGCGGGATCGTGGATGCGCACTGCTGAGGAGTCCCATACTAGGATGAAACGGCCGTCCAGTGCTTCAGGGCTTTCCATAGTACTCTAGCTTCAATTGACTCATGATTTCATTCAGTGAAATTTCTAAAATCTCCACAAAACCCCTTCTGATAATATAGATTAGTTTACATTTAGTAATCAGTAACTAATTCACATGGCATATATGTATTCTAACATTAAAAATATGTGTGCTTAACATAATTTTAAAGTAAAATATACAATGAATAAATTGAATTTTATACATTAACATTTAAAACAAAGTGGGGTTTTTCTTATTTTCTTCATAGAAGTTTACATTCATGTGTCATTGAGAAAAAAAACGGATCTTTTTTTTCTATTTTTCGTAACATGTGAACATGAAAATGTTTTATTATTTCGATTATGTAATGCATACAGTTAGTTACATTTACTGGGTATTGTTTTACTTAAATCTTCCAACAGAGATGGATGGTGATTAGCACGTTTCGTCCTATTTGGTATTCGTCAGATGGATGTATCTACATCTCAGGTTCATGTACACTCTAGAACTCGAACTTAGTACCGTTCACTTCAAACATTTTCGATTATTCATTGCTAGGCACTATATATATTTGCTTAGAACGCTTGTGAATTAAAACAATATCGAGGCAATCCTCAGAGAATGTACATATGCTAATAACAGACTTATAAATTTCAGTCCTAAAACATCAATGGGAAGATTCAAGTAAACAATACTAAGTGAATTAAAACTTCACCCTATTGTACAAGCAAGTGGCTATCAGAACTCAGTAGGTAAATGGATAACGTGATGGCGTTTGAAGCGAACGGTACTATCCATTATCCCTTTCTACTCATATTGCTAGGTTATCAAATATTTGTTCTACTAATGAGTATGTTTAAACATTCAATGGTATTTTTGTTAATTACTCAATTGTTTGTAGGTCATGGCTTATTTATCAGAATAGAGTGTCACTTATTGAACCTGGATGCTTGAGATTTATAATTAGCGTTAGACTTACGATAGACACCTTAGTTATCTATTACAGCGACCTTTAAACGCTATCTCAATATGAAAGTGTAAACCATGTCAACACATTAAAGATCATTCCTCTATGTTTTTCGTCCTTTGATTGTCTGAAAGAGATCATGAATTTGTCATTCAAACTGATCGTTATTATTTAAGCCTACCAATTGTTATTTTCTATTATTAAGATATGTAAAGTGACGGGTTTGTGTCATCTACTTGATTCATATTTACTATTAGACAGGACACATATAATGTTAACAGAACATATAATCGATTGTAGTTAAGCTGACAGATAAAGCAGTCAGGATTGATAACTGTTAATCATAAAATGAACATAACTGTTGACCGTTTGGTTAAATTATAGTATAGAGATGAAGCAATCAGAAGTGAGGAAATGACCTTCATGTTTTAGTGAGAAATTCCAGAACAAATGAATTTTATCTTTCATCATGTTAATTTAGGATTGAAAATGGCACTAAAAGTATCAACGTACTCAACACTTTGTATTCAGATAATATATATATAACACATGCTTAAACACTGATTCTTGATCCTAAGCCTAAACCCTTAATTCTAGCTTAAATCTAAAGTTACTACTGTTCAGCCCGTAATGCTATGCTCCTTATTCCCAACACAAATCTTTGACTTCAGCCAGGAAAAATTTGGGGACTCCTGAAAGTCATTTTATTTCTAGATACAAGTTTGAGAAGACCGCTACTCTAGATGTGTGTGAAAGAATTTATATAACATCGTTTTATCGATTTACGTACAGATTAACTCTCGAAGGAGTTTAATAGATCCATCAATTATATAAAATTTATCTATATACTACAATATTACTGTTTTTGTTTTACCTCAACCATCGATTTACAAAACTGTTTACTAATGAACTAACAGTTGTCTAAATATTCACTATGATTCCTTCAAACTCGTGCTTACGCTATGTGCTTATCGAATTACTTTATAAAGTAAATGAAGTAAATAAAGTAAATTCACCATTTATAACCATACTCTACATCACTTTTAAACAGTCTAGTATGTAATGTCGATCTATATGTTATGAATAACTCGAGAATAACTGTGAAATCACAAAGCCTTAACTGAAAACAAAAATTGCAGTAATCACGAGTTGGCGAGCGAGACCGAAGTTCATAGGTTCGAATCCCGTAAGTGGGATCATAATTGTGTACTGCTGAAGAGTCCAGTGCTTCCAGGTTTTCAATGGTGATTTAACATCAATCGATTCATCATCTCAATCAAAAATTTAATAATCTTCCCAACATTATACTGATGATTACATAATACTTATTGTTTCAGTGTAATATTACAAATCATTAAGAAAAATCAATACTTAGTTTATGCCACAGATACCAACATTATTGTAACTGTGTGGATTATTTCTCAGTTTTTTTTCTGTTTTAAGAAAAATAAAACATTTACATCGTACAGTTTGTTTGCTTTCCGTTTTTCTCTCTCTCTCATTCTCTCTCTCACACACACACACTCTTGATAAAAATGTATGTGCACCATATGAGCAAAAAAACAAAAGAGTAATGAGCAGTTCATAAATCATTTATTCAAAATTCAATTTCAAAGTGCATTTGTATACTTAAACAAACAACAACAGAAAAATCAATGATTGAACACAGAAAAAAAAATGTTGGAATTCAATTTTAGTGGCCCGTTATCTAATTCTAATTTGATAATATGTGGGCTTAACATAGCAACTGATACTACAAAACTAATTTTTTTTTTACTGTTTCAGGGTTGTTTCTATTATCTGTGATATGTGTCTTTTTTTCTTACAAGTCACTTTACGGTACTGTTTGATTGGGAAGTGATTATGTATGTTTGTCTGATCTGTTTAATACTGATCGGATTCAACTGGGTAAGTTGTTATGTGACCGTTAGTTTAAGATACGTGACATGGTTTCGAATCCTTTCAAGAGTATCAGCTGCCTCAATGTTATGTTGAGGAATAGTTTTCATGTAATAAATAGTATGAGATCCAAATACAAGATCCTTTCCTGACTCCCTTCAATCGATTAACAGTCTGACCTGACACAATAAATTACTAACTCACTAATAATTTCATTATTCACTCGTATTTGAATGGTTAATTAATGTATACCAAGCCAATATACATAGATCAAGTGGACTGACATAAAGTGGTGATATCAAATGAATGTTCATCTATCTAGTCTTTCCTTATCATTTACATCAAGATGCATAGATTCATGTAATCAAAATTGAAGAGTTATGTTGTGACTAATCAGATGGATGGATAATTAAGCAAGGCAACAGAATTGATCAACAATGGAAAAAATAAGTATATTTTGCTAGTTATCAGATATAAAATTGAAGACAGATGAACTAGATTAATTATTAGAAAATCCTTATGAAACGCCTATTGTCTTGGTATCTGATTATTACTTAAAACATTGTAGTTTGATTATGAACACCTATAAGTATAAGCATACTGATACTCTGAATGAAAACGTTTCTAGTTTATAAGGAAAAATAATTCATCTCCCTCTCTCTCTCTATTATTTCATTACAAGAACCATATGATAGGATATCATGACTAGTCCATTGGTTTTTAGATCATAGTTTTTACACTAATAGTCAATTTCAAATTATATGTTTACTAATGGATATAGTAGATTTGTTAATGTACCAACATTATAGACGTTTTTACAATCGACAAATCATTAAGTAATTTCAATGGTTGAGATCATGAGTCAGGTGATGCTAGACCGGCATGAAAGACCTGAAAGTACTGGACAGTCGTCTCGTCCTATTGTGGGGCTCCTCAGCAGTGCGCATCCATGAGGTGGGATCGTGGATGTGCACTGCTGAGGAGTCCCTTGATAGGACAAAACGGCTGTCCAGTGCTTCCAGGTTTTCCATAGTGGTTTGGCTTCAACTGACTCATGATCTCAACTATTGAAATTACTATAATATCCACAAATACTCTTCTGATATAAATCATTAAGTGGTGACCGATGTCATGTATTCCTCCTAAGCGCTCAGTATTAACATCTCTGATTGTGAAATTGGGTGACACGGGAATGAATCTGTCAAGTAGTATCAATGGCCTAAGATTACAGTTATATTATGTTGAAGAACGTAATTTGAATCCAGGGTTTCCTGTTGATTATCTCTAACCACCAACTTACGTTTTGGAAGATGGCTCAGTGAAATTACTAATTAACTGAAGTTAAACATGTAATTGTTCAACATGAGGCCTGCATGTCCTAGATTCGATCTTAGGTACCGTCCTGTGTGCTGACTACTGAAAATCGAATGATAAGATGAAATAGCTACCTATTGCTTTCAAGCTTTTTATGGTTTTCTGATAATAATAATTTCCAAAAAAACTCCTACAATAAAACTTCTATAGTTACCTTAAAGTACAACTTCAACTCAATTGTATTGTACACAAAATGTCGAGATCGATAAGTAACGTAATTTTCCAATATATAATCTATGCATCTAAGTGCACCTTAATCAATTTGAATTTGTCAATGTTTAATGCATTATTATTATTATTATTATCACCGATAAAGTGTACTAGCTTAGATTGAATCATGAATTCAATTATTAAAATTCCTACAATCTCCACAAACCTCCATTCTAGTAATAATAATAATAATAATCAACATATGCTCATTAAAGACTAGTTTCTTGATAGATTTCAGTCGAGTTCTAGTGAGAAGCTATGACTAGTAGAGTTCAATCCGTGTTAGATATCAGACAGTTATCCACATCAGACAACAGATAAAAGTATGCACAAGATCATGCATCGATCCAATATCGACGTTCGCACACTAAGCTAAACGTTGAAAGTTTCAGTCCCGTATGATAAATCATAAATGTGTATTGTTGAAGAGTTCTATACTAGGACGAAAATAATCATTTCATACTTTCAAGTTTTCAACAATAGTCTAGCTTAAATCAACTCAAAAATTCAACTAACTTCAATAGAAAGTTTTTAGTCGTAAATCAATATCATCATCATCATCATCATCATCATCATCATCATCATCATCATCATCATCATCATCATCATCATCATCATCATCATCATCATCATCATCATCATCATCATCATCATCATCATCATCATCATCATCATCATCATCATCATCATCATCATCATCATCATCATCATCATCATCATCATCATCATCATCATCATCATCATCATCATCATCATCATCATCATCATCATCATCATCATCATCATCATCATCATCATCATCATCATCATCATCATCATCATCATCATCATCATCATCATCATCATCATCATCATCATCATCATCATCATCATCATCATCATCATCATCATCATCATCATCATCATCATCATCATCATCATCATCATCATCATCATCATCATCATCATCATCATCATCATCATCATCATCATCATCATCATCATCATCATCATCATCATCATCATCATCATCATCATCATCATCATCATCATCATCATCATCATCATCATCATCATCATCATCATCATCATCATCATCATCATCATCATCATCATCATCATCATCATCATCATCATCATCATCATCATCATCATCATCATCATCATCATCATCATCATCATCATCATCATCATCATCATCATCATCATCATCATCATCATCATCATCATCATCATCATCATCATCATCATCATCATCATCATCATCATCATCATCATCATCATCATCATCATCATCATCATCATCATCATCATCATCATCATCATCATCATCATCATCATCATCATCATCATCATCATCATCATCATCATCATCATCATCATCATCATCATCATCATCATCATCATCATCATCATCATCATCATCATCATCATCATCATCATCATCATCATCATCATCATCATCATCATCATCATCATCATCATCATCATCATCATCATCATCATCATCATCATCATCATCATCATCATCATCATCATCATCATCATCATCATCATCATCATCATCATCATCATCATCATCATCATCATCATCATCATCATCATCATCATCATCATCGGTACTTTCAATGTGTGTATTCAATTAAAGCATTCCAAAAGCACTAATTCTTTCATTCATTCATTCAAAGGGAAGAATAATAAGAAAGAAAAATCTTTCATTTCATATGAATGATATACTAATCATGATTAAAACAAACGATAAGTTGATCTTACATTGTAAGGATATTTATGTACATATATATATGAATAGATTACTTATATTTGATATAAAGTGATTGTCATATGAAATGCATGATATGTACTTACAGTAAATATTCAATATATAGAATTATCGTTGATTTTTATTTTTTTATTTTATTAAATAGATGAAATTATAAAAGTTTTTGGAATGATGAAATGGAACTCAAAGTTTATTATCATGATGTAAAATGTGTGCTATTGTTCATAGTTTTCGGTTTCTATGTGCTTGTATGTGCGTGCGTGTGTGCGCGTGTGCAGATATGCGTGCGCTTGGATGTATGCATATACATATCTATATACTTGTGAGTTAGTATTATTATTATTATTATTACTACTACATAAGATTATTAAGATATATTTTTTAAAGAAAGAATAATATATTTACGGTAAAAGGTTTTCTCAATAATAATTACCGAGTTTACAAATTCTATTGCATAATAGATGGCTTAATTAACTAGTGATATTCAACTGAAAATCAGATTGATAAAATTCAGATTAAGATTTTGTTGTGCATGTGTGTGTGTGTGTGAAATGGATCTGAAAAATTTAGACTTGAAATAACTGAAAGAATAGGTTTAATTTACTTGGAAAGAATTTTCTAAATTGCTGTGGTTAATATTCTAGACTGTAATTCATCAATTCCTATATACATTACTTAAGCCTGTTACCCCCAATGGAGCATAGGCCACCGAGCAGAATTCTCCAGCCCACTCTTTTCTGGGTATTCCTTTCTAGTGCTATACAATTCTTGTTCATTCTTCTCATATCTGTCACCGTTTCTCGGTGTAATGTGTTCTCTGGTCTTCCACTTCTCCTTCGGACTTGACGAATCCAAGTGAGGGCTTGCTTTGTGATGCAGTTGGGTGCTTTCCTCAATTTGTGTCCTATCCACTTCCAGTGCTTCTTTCTGAGTTCTTCCTCCACTGGGATCTGGTTTGTTCTCTCCCAAAGAAGGTTGTTGCTGAAAGTGTCTGGCCAACTAGTCAGAAGTATTTTGTGTAGTCAACTGTTAATAAACACTTGTATTTTCTGGATGATGGCTTTCGTAGTACTCCAGGTTTCCACCCCATACAGTAGAACTGTCTTGACATTTGTATTGAAAATCCTGACCTTGGTGTTGGTTGACAGTTGCTTTGAGTTCCAGATGTTCCTCAGTTGTAAATATACTGCTCTTGCCTTGCCGATCCACACCTTCACATTTGCATCAGATCCAGCTTGCTCATCAATGATGCTGCCCAAATATGTAAAGGTTTTTACATCTTCCAAATCTTCTCCGTCACTTGTGATTGGATTGGTGCATGCCGTGTTGTATCAGAGAACCTTGCTTTTCCCTTTGTGTATATTGAGACCTACTGCTGCTGAGGCTGCTGCTACACTGGTCGTCTTCTCCTGTATTTGTTGATGCGTGTGCGATAGAAGAGCCAAATCATCTGCGAAGTCTGGATCGTCCAGTTGCATCCTAGCTGTCCACTGTATCCCTATATATATATATATATATATATATATATATATATATATATATATATATATATATATATATATATATATATATATATATATATATATATATATATATATATATATATATATATATATATATATATAAATAAATTCTGAGAGTATTCCTTGAATATTATCATTTAGTTACTTCTTGCGGGTAAATTGTTTAAATTATATACTTTTACCCCATGTTCAACTTTGATATTGAAATTTTACATTTAGTAATGTGTTTTGATCAAGATTGGATAGTCGAAATTAGTTTTGTCCTGATTAGAATCCATCGATCGATTATATCTGCATCCAAGCGTCAATGTTCATATTGAGACATTAATTATGTGTTTATCTTTTCAAATATCGACGCTTTATACCCAGTGTTATTAGACTGTACTGTAATATAGTCTTTATTATCATCAATAGGGCAGCTCAAATTCGTTAATATATAAAACTATATAATTGTTAAACACGTTACTGGCTGACTGGATTCAGTAATAATATTAACAGTAAGATAAAAGTACATCCATCTAATAAGTTCTAAATACAACGAAATAGTCACCATACATCCCACTGCTAGGGATATATCAAGTTTAAATAGTGGTTGGAGGTAGTCGACAGGAAACCTTGAATCCAGGTTTCGTGCTACTTGGCACTCGTCAGCAAGGTGTACCTGTATTCTTGAGGGAACTGGTGCTCCCTGGCGGATTAGATCCCGTGTTACCCAGCCTCACTATCAGAGACGTTACCAGTGAGCTATCCGGGTCGCGACTGACGTCCTGCAGGACTGAGATGTAATCACAAGTTTTAATAGGATGGATTTTATTTGTTTGAGTAAAACAAAATAATTGTATGCTGAGAGATCAATCGAATTCATGACTTGTTCAATTGATACTTAATTGCCTTCGTTATATATATACTTCTCTAAGTCGAATGATCGAAAATTTCACATTGACATAAAGAGTACTAGAATTTATAACTTAATCTGCTATAAGAGATAGTTACGTAGATTATGAACGTTACTAAAATCATACAAACAACAGACAGCATTGGAAAGTTTATCCTTAGCAAGGGATTTGAAAAAGAAAATACATTTAGTTGGATAAAGTGAATAAAAAGTGGTTGAGAAGAAAGAGGTTGAATGATTAAAGACTCAATGTTTCAGTGTTTATTGACAGAGATATAGGGAAATAATTGATTATGGAAGAAATGGGTATTTTATATTAGAAATGTTAACTTGTTCATTGGTTATAGCTAATCAACAGTAAACCTTAAATCTATATTACATGATGATCAGTACTCTTCAGACAAGAGTTGCTTCGGTCTTGATATTCCCTGTAAGATTTGGAGTTGAACCAATTAGTTTCACAGTTCAAGACAATAACATTGAAGAGTTTGGCAAGTACGATAGTGTCCACTTCACAGTGATCAGTTGGTTAGAAATGTTAACATATTTCACAGTGATATCTAGAATACACATTTCGCTTTATTTGGGATTCATCAAAGGGATGTACTTAAAACACAGTGTTGACGTTCACTTTGTTATTTAAAGCGATTACATTTTACTTCAGACGTTTAACGTACTATCCATTGAGTTACTAAGTCCGGATACTCACTGGCTTTTTCAACAGGTATGAGTTTTTGTTTTACGGGATTTAATTTTTTCGGACACGAAGTGATCGATCACTACCCTCATATAAGGTTTTCTATTGCAATGTTTCGAGACTAGCGTTCTGGATTTCACTGTTAGCAACTATTAGTATTTAGTGTAAACTTTGACCATATGGCAAGAATGAGACTGTTCCTTGAGGATGCACACAATCCCAAACAGGCTAATGGGTTGCAAACCATAACATCTATTACGTAATATTACAAACCCTTATAAACAACATAAATCTACAATTTACTATGTACAACTAAGCGCTCGTGAGAGAGACCGAAGGTCCTGGGTTCAAGTCAAACATGCGGGATCGTGGATGCGCACTATTGAGGAGTCTCATATTAGAACGAAACAGCTATCCAGTGTTTTCAGGTTTTCATTGTTGGTCTAGCTTACAACGACTAGTGAATTCCATTGTGAAAATACTACAATCTCTACAAATCTCCACACAACTAATTTATCAAGTTTCGTAAGATTAAAATTGTAACAGTTAACACTGAGAACTGATTAACTAAATCATATATATAATGCCTTCATTAACTGCTCGGTGATAAAATTATGTTCCCTTATGTAAAAGATTATTTAAAATATGAAGTTGATAAATACACACTGTTCCAACGAATGAAATCTGCAATGATTTTAATATTTTAAATACATAAACCTAATCTTGAAGAAGTTTCAATGTTTACTGAAATAAAGCTGATGAATTGTCAAGAGGACGACGCATACACTCTGATTATTGTTCTCTAATATGTAATTAATGCTACTGACTGCACTATAAACTTAAAGTTAGTTTATATTGTATACTAAATAACTACCATTGAACATCGATAGTCTGTGGACAGTTGTATTATCTTTTGTCATCCAAACTTGTTGGCACTACACGCTCACGATGTTTTAGTTTACGTTACAATTTGTTCATGCTGTTTTTATCAGTTAGTTATAGAGATGATGTTGAAGGACGTCATGAGGTGCACCTGAAAGTTAAGTTAGATTCGTATTTGTCTTGGCAACTTGAACATTAGGCCAAATGGACAACTGATCTGGCCCGGTACTATTCAACATTTTAGTTAGTAGGTCATAATGCATTGCTTTTGTATTTTAAAGACTCTATCACTCAGCCATAGAAACCCATGGAGAAAAGTGATACACGCTATTTTTAAAGTCGATTTTCACAAACTTAATCTTTCCATTGTAAGAACAAAGCATCGTTATTACAAATGCCAGTTATATCAGTGAAGCAATTTACTATTGTCACATACCACTAAATTTGATATCAGCCACAGATCTTGTTGTCAAACCAACTTGCCTGACGTAGTACGAACAAGGTGCAAGATCATTCACATACCCATCTCTTTTTAAACTACGTTATTTTATGCTAAAGCGATTATTAATAACGCTAACACTACTATTACTACTACCACTACTACTACTACAACTACTACTACTACTACTACTACTACTACTACTACTACTACTACTACTACTAATAATAATAATAATAATAATAATAATAATAATAATAATAATAATAATAAAATCAATAAACAACTGAATATAACTTACAGAAACGTAAATAAAACTGAATTACTACTTGAGCTTGTCATACAGTAAGAAATTTATGCCACTTTTTACACACAACGACTGTTGCCAGATAATAATGCAAAAAAGGTGTATGGTAACTATTGATAAGTAATATGAGTACTTGAGAATATATCTATCATTGATTGATTAAAAGCTTTTTACCTATTTGAAATAGTGTACTACAAAGAGATACTACTAACTAACTAACTAACTAACAAATTAACTTACCGACCTACTTAGTAACTAACCATCCAATAAGCAAACAATCATGGTTATGCAAACAAACAAATACATTCATTAGACACCCCCTCCACACACACATACACACACACGCTTATTACTAGTCAATAAAAATGTCTTTTATGACAATATTTCACTTCAACTCTACAATTGGTTGATGATAGTGCAGAATTATATTTATGAAAGTGAACTTAATTTCTAATTAAACTTAAGGTTAATTGATAATTTTCTTAAAAATACGTATTATCCCTTGTTTGTCGGTTTATGTGTGTGTGTGTGAGTGCATATAGATAGAAATGACAGTTTTATAATAACAAGCACATGTTTTTGTTTCCAATTATACAGAGGTATTTAAGTGCAATAGTTAAGCAATTGATTAGATTTCTCGATATGATTACATGGTGACATAATTGGATAAGAAAATTTTTGAAGTGTTGCGTTCTCTGAATTCGATAGTTCAGTTGTAAAGATTTTAACTATCCTTCCAGACAATATCCACATTTCAGAAGGGTTTTTGTGGATATTATAGTAATTTCAGTAGTTGAGATCATGAGTCAATTGAAGCTAGACCACTATGGAAAACCTGGAAGCACTGGACAGCCGTTTTGTCCTATTGTGAGGCCCCTCAGCAGTGCATATTCACGATCCCGCCTCGTGAGATCGCTCAACCGCAATCCCGTGGTTCATTATTTTCTTTGATCTTAGTTAATTTTATGTTGAAAAGCTTGGGAGAGTCGAGACATATCATATACCTGTTCTCACAAGCCATTTCACTGTCAAACGGAAGGTAAGATATTGTAATAAAAGGAGTTCTTTTGAAAGAAATCCATTATGCTCCTACATAAAGTTTCAACCCATATGTCTTCGTTCAGGTTTGAAACGACAATCGTAGATATATAGTTACTATAGTTCTAATCTTTTGCGAATCGTGAAACTTCTAACAATGTCAGCAACATTTCCAGAAGTATGTCATTCAGATTAGTTGTCAGTCAGTTTACATATCAAGACAAACCCAATTAATAAATCAATACCAAAAATATCACTCAACTACATGATCATAAGCTAAACGAGCAAACTAGTCAGTCAACTTGAATGTATAGATTAATATAGAACCAAAAACAAACCCAACAAAATCAACCATTTTCAAACAAATTCTTCAGAACAAACTGATTGAACGTCTATGGAACAACTAAGAAGCTCACATATACATAAAGTAGGCGCTTCTGGTGATGTTCAGAACGACAATGAATGCAACATTATGAAATCATATAATTTGGAGAACTAAAACAACACCAAAATCTCTTCATCAATCAATAATGTTTTTTGATTTTTTTTTAATTGATGACATAATTCAGTATACCAATATATTGATTGATATAATGAGTAGAAAATTTGGAAAGAATACCAACTTTCAGAGAATACATACATACGTTGTTAAAGTAATAATACTGTTGACCTTTATTATTTAATTGTGAAAGTTATTTCAACTGAAAATCAACTAATTATCAGTCTAAATATTATATTACAGTGATTAATTATAAGGTTTTTCAGATTATTGAGTTTAGATTGATATCATGAATAGATCAATGTTAGACTACCGTTGAAAAACTGAAGGGATTGAACGACTGTTTCAACCTAGTAGTACATATCCATGATCGCTCATGAGGGACTCGAGCTCAGGACCTTCCGTTTCCTGTGAATGTTTAACCTCTAATATCTATCGACTCATGATCTCAATTAAATATCATGGTCTTTGTTATGTTTATTTACATATCTGTGTATTATTACTATTATTGTTATTATCGGTTTAACAGCATTATCAACCTCCTGAATACATGATTCATTTACTTCGCATTTATCCCACCTTATTGTTTCTTACTAAATGCATATCAGATCATTACATATTAAAGTCATCTACTAAACACTTGATTAAATTAGTAAGTGCACTAATATATCTCTCCCTATTTCTGGTCCATATTCACTCTGATTATGAATCTTATAATTTTATTTAACGTATAAGGTGATTCAAGTTTACATTGACTCTGAGTCATCCCAACATGAACAAATTGTAATTTTATATTTACTTGTTGTTGTTTGCTTGTATCTTCCCACTGTTATTCAGGATCGCGATTGATCAGTCTCTTGTTGGCATATGTGTATCCTATTCGGATTACCTCAACATTGCCGTAAGTCACAAGCTTTATAAGCAAAGATGGATGGTGGCTAGGAATGGAATCCATGACGCGCGTTTCGTCTTATTTTGATGTTATTTTGCTTAACAATCCTAAATTCATATGCTATAACACTGTAAACAATTCATTTTGCCGTAAACCTGACCACTTTTCGGATTATTAATTTGGATTATATAATTGTAGAATCTAAAGAGAATTTATTGAAAAGAATATACCTCATTTATTTATTCGTCTTTTATTATGATGAGGGTGTTTAGGCAATTAAAATATGAATACCATCATACAGTTATATTAAATGCTTTCATCAAACAGAAGATTCTCTTCTTCGTCCATTTATAATTAAAGTAATATACTACCAACATTCCAGCTGTAGATATCATGTCAAAATCTGTTTTAAAATATTTTATACTACTTATGAGTAACCATTAATTAATTACTAAATATTTCTGTAGTGGAAATTACGATTTCAAATGAAGTGTTTAAATAAGATCTTTTAAATTGAAATTACAACAATTTCTCCTTGAAAGAATAGATATGTTCTTGAATTATTGTTTCATGATCTTGATTTAACATTTGATACACCAGTGTTTTATTTATGCCAGTAGAAGTTTTATTCCTAACGAATTAGTTCTAATTTAATAGTTGAATTCAAGAGTTAATTGAAGATAGACCATCATGGAAAACCCTGAAAGCACTCAACTACCGTTTCTTCCTAGTATGGCACTCTTTAGCAGTAGGCATTATTGATCCCGCCTGTGGAGTTTCAACATAGGACCTAATGGTCTCGCGAAAGAACGCTTAACCTCGAGACCACCGATATGGCATCCTACGGTGTTAATGTCTAATTTCAGCCAGTCCACGAAATTCCACCACCATCCACCGTTGTCTTCAGTTAGTTACTATCTCACTACAGACCCGGTCCAATACTAGAAAGAAACGGCCCTCCAGTGCTTCCAGGTTTTCCACGGTGGTCTGGCTTCAATTGAATCATCAATTCAACTATTGAATTACTATAATCTCCACAAAACCCCTTTTGTTTTAATTTTAATTTACACTTAATTTTTCTTCCCTATGTTTGGTTAGCATATAAATCAGTCTAAGTTTAATAATAATCAATAGAATGTAGTTCATAAGGTAATAGCTAATATATATACATTGATTAATCACTAGGTTGTGAGTAATCCCACATTTTTCTGGTCGTAAGTGACATTGATTCAGTAGAACAGACTGGAGTGTGATCAGTACTCTTAGTTCTAAATACTTCAGTTTTATAGTAGGTCAACAGCAATCCGAATATCTAGACGAATAATAACATGTAAAACTGGAAGATTGAGTGACTATGGTTCGGATCCACTGAGAAATGTTAGTCCCCTAAATATCGTATGTACGTTGTGCTTACGTATACCATCTAGCATGAATCCCAGTTCTTGAAATTCTTGATTACTATCTCTAACTAACTAGAGTTTGATTCTGTCAACGTTCTGATATTAAATTATAAAAAGTATAAATATTTGAAGTCCGTTCACCTTCTTTTCGTCCGTTGTTAGGATTTTCCAGAAGCACGTACCGCGAACTCTGAAGATATAATAGTCTTAAGGCCTAATTAGAAGCATGATAGTTTGATATGGAAAAAATTGGGATCTATTGAACTTCGTCTTCAACTCCACAAAGCTAGTGATAAGTCGAAGTGATCATTTATAGCCTTAGGTTTTTAATGTTGCCAATACTATACGCCCCAACTTTATTCTTCACAAAGTTTTGATAAAATTTTGCAGTTCACATCAAGGGCTGACTCTTCTTTGACGACTTGTGACAAACTGGAAACACAGGTAAGCTATTTCATTACAGTATTAGACTCATTAGCAGTGATGACTTTCGACCTGACAGAAGAACGAACCCAATACTTATAGATTTCGAGTTTTTCGTTTAACTTTCAGATCACTGAACCGGTACCCATTGATTTCTTTGTCTAACTTCTGCCCAAATCCTTTGGTATTCATTTAATGAAAATACTATTTATTCAACTTTAATTTTTGGAGAATTGACTGTTATGGATAACCTGTAATGTAAACTAATCAAGGTGTCAACCATAGTTAGACTGACTCCACTAATTGATATCTTATTTCTGCAACATTAAATCTAAGCTTGACCGTCATTAAGTAACTTATTGTAACGCAGTTTTTTAATTATTATCTAGCTTTGCCTCTATGGATGACTTTTTATATAGAGAAGAAAAATCTCCTCACAGGACTGTAATCATACCCAAGTTCATTCAACATATTGAGACAATTATCTAGTGTTTTCAAGCATTTTCCCACTGATTTAGCGGATGTGTTTTGATTTTAAGGATACAATTTCACTGAGGATTTCCTTTTACTAATGCAAAACTTACTATTTAACAGGATTAGTCTAGGATAAAACAACTATCTAATCATCCTCAGTTTCTAAAAATATCTTAAATGAGATCAGTTCATGACGAATATAACTTATATTATGAATAAGTTATACAAATGAACTTAGATACTATGGTCTACATAAGTGACTACAGATCATAAATACAACACTATAAGATTGAAGATTCATATCAATCATCATTTATGTGAATGAATAGGATTAAAATTGAAAGTAGAAATCATTTAAAAGTGATCCTAAGTTAATAATACTATTAAAACATCTATTTCATATTATAATGTTAATCTACTTATTAATTAAGAGTTATTATAACTATTTGATACAATCAGTTCTTGAGTTAGATTTCTATCTTGAACGTGCTTAAACGAAAAAAAAAACACAAACCCGGTTTAACATGAAGTGAAATTCAAACAATCACAGACATTCATTTCAATGCACAAGCAAGTGGCTATTAAGACTTAATAGCCAAATGGATAATGCAACAGTACTGGGTCCGAGTCCTGGAGTGAACATAAACTCTGACACGTAGATACATTCAACTGACAAGTCCCAAAAATAGGATGAACCACACATTCATTGCTAACCACTATCCCCATGTTTGCTTATCATCACAAATATTATACATAAATTCAATGACTTACCAATATTTTCAATGAAAATCACTAACATTAATAATCCAAATTGAAGCAATAACACAACAGATCTACTAATTCTACTAATCAGAAACTATTAGAATAATACTACCAAATCATTATCAACCAGATATTGTCGATATAAACATTGAACATATAAATGTAACTAATCACTATCCAATCACAATGTTTTAATTGGGAATAATTAATGTAAATGATCAAATTGACATATATAATTGTTCATTATTTAGGTATATGAATTCATATGTCTTCTTTCTTTTATAGGATGATATAGATATGTCAAAAAAATGGACAATTAATCCCCTTGTAAAATCTAAGGAAATAACCTTGAAATAGATATGATGTCAAAAATGTAACCAATCAAAATATTGAAGAAGTTTAGTCAGTTATTATCAGTAATTATCAGTATGGAGATGATTAAGTTTTTGATTAAGATCCTGAATTGATTGATGTTAGACCATCATTAAAAATCTAACAGCATTGGACAATCGTTTCGTCCTATTGTGTGACTCTTCAATAATGAGTATCCACGATCCTATTCGAAAGGATTATTTTGAACAAATCATTAACTGAATGAGATAATGTAAGGTGGTTAGAGATAATCGTCAAAAAACTCTGGATCATGATTATAGATTAATTAACATTCTTCAGCAAAGTGTGTATTAAGAGTATTGATACGTATATTGAGATTCAAATGTGCGTCATTTAGCTTCATCGGCTAAGACATTACTTCTAAGATCTTCGAGCAATAACTGATCTCCAGTAGGACTGATAACCTTTAATCACCTTATTTTAAAATAGTAATTAATCAGTTTAGTTCACTAATATTTTTATTGATTTATAATTTCACTTTGGATGTACATGTAAATTTCCAACATTCAGAGTACATATGTAATAAATTTCTTATCTGTAATGGAGTATACAACGAGTAAAGTAATTCAATTCACTACGGTTTGACTGAATGAAGAATATAATTCTAATTGAGATCATGAACTGATTGATGTTAGATCAACAGTGCAGACCTGGAAGCACTGAACGTCCATTTCGTTTTATTGTGAGACTACTCAGCAGTGCGCATCCACAAGCCCACCGTGATCAGTGGAACTAATCTATATCAGGTAGGGACAGGTGTCTACTTCAAGTACAATGGAAAATGGTCATGCGATTTCATGGATTGGTTGACATTAGACATTGACACAGTTGGATGCCCGATCAGTGGTCCAAAGGTTAAGCGTTCGCGTGCGAGACCGAAAGTTCCGTGTTCGAACCCCGAGGGTAGGATCGTGGATGCACACTGCTAAGGAGTCCCACAATAAGACGGAACGCCCACCCAGTGCTTCCAGGTTTTCAATGGTGGTTTAATATCAATCGATTAATGATCTCAATTAAAAACTTAATAACCACCACAACCCCATACTGATAAAAGTCTATACTGATAAAACAATTGGCGAGTTCAAAAATATTGATTGATATTTTTCAATGATTTAAATACTCTAAAAACGAATGACAATTCTTAAATATAGTGTAATAATGCATGAAAGTTTAAATACCACCCTTGTTACCTAGGAATATTCACTAGCATAACTGGCTTAATAATTTGCAGTTTCTAAATAAGGCATTAGTTCACTTTTGAAACGAATTCCCATGTATATATTTTATATTTAATATAACAGAGAACAATCTACCTCCATAGGTGTCTTAAACTTAGTCAACATTTAATTTAAAGCAATAATTTACTCAGTTAACTCAAAACGATCAAATGGCTAGTGTAAATTTACTTCAAGCGACTTCAGTTTGAACAATTAAATAGTCATGTCAATAAAAATTTTGAAGTATACTCAATTCAATGCTCAGTATATTATTCTGTAATTGAGTGCGTAATTAATGTGATCAACACTTTCAATACGAATGTTCGATATGAATAATTAAAGAGAGAGTCAGTTCAAAAAACTGGTGGTTGAGGAAATTTTACTTTAAAAGGTTAATTACTCAAAAGTAGGTACATATATATTTTTGGTTGTGATCATGAATTAATTGATGTTAGACCACCGTTGGAAACCTGGAAGCACTGGACGGCCGTTTCGTCCTAGTATGGGACTCCTCAGCAGTGCGCATCCACGATCCCGCACCCCGCGGGGTTCAAACCCAGGACCTACTGGCTTCGCGCCTGAGCACTTAACCATTAGACCACTGAGACAGCATCCGATGGTGTTAGTGTCTAACATCAACCAATCCACGAAATTGCGTGACCACTTTCCATTGTACTGAGGTAGATAACTGTCTCTACCCGACACGGATTAGCTCCACTGGTCACGACTTCTCACTAGAACCCCGAGAATTCCCTCACGAAGCTAGTCACTAGTGAGCACATGTTAATTCTCAGTATGGGGGTTGTGGAGATTGTTAAGTTTTTGGTTGAGAGTTATCTACCTCAGTACAATGGAAGGTGGTCGCGCAATTTCGTGGATTGGTTGATGTTAGACACTAACACCATCGGATGCTGTCTCAGTGGTCTAATGGTTAAGTGCTCTGGCGCGAAGCCAGTAGGTCCTGGGTTCGGATCCCGCGGGGTGCGGGGTCGTGGATGCGCACTGCTGTGGAGTCCCATACTAGGACGAAACGGCCGTCCAGTGCTCCCAGGTTTCCAACGGTGGTCTAACATCAACTAATTCATGATCTCAACCAAAAACTTAACAATCTCCACAACCCCCATACTGACATATATATTTGACTGAAGTTTATGGAAAAGTTATCCTAGAACTTCCTCATTAATACATACTGTATTGTAGGTTGTAGTGAAAGAGAACACAGTTGAGGACAATCGAATTATTATTTAGCGTAAAGTTACAGAGTTACTTGGTAAAATAGAAAAGCCATACTATAATAATTAATTTGCAAAATATTCAGTAATTGTCTCGAACTTCATTGTTCTTACATTTCCATACTAATTGCTTTCTATTCCCGCCCTTCGTTTCTTGATCTTCCCCATCTTCTGCCGCCAGACATTACATTCACGACTCTCATCATATACTACTTATATCAATATAAGTAGCACGCACCACGAGGTCAGTTATCTGAACTGTTCTACTGATAATAATGATTTTAAAAGTTTGAACTTTAATTAATATAAAGATTTCTGAGGATTCATGTTCAACAGAGAACTGGGAAAATTCTAGGAAACTACTCTTAATTAGAAGGAAAGATATATGTGATCAGTCAATTATAAATACTGCCTGAACTCTAGGGAAATATTTAGGGACATGTATACAGTAATAAACATGTCTTTGTTTTAAACAGAGATCTCCAACTTCAAGCAGTATGTAATGTCATGAATTAGAGTAGAATTATTTAATAAAGACAATTATTATCATAAACATTGAAAACTAGAAACCACTAGGTAGCTCTATCGTTCTATTACAGAATTCTTCATCACTGCTCATCACTGACATGAAATCTATACTATCAGAACGCCAAGTTAGTGTGTGATGTTTAGAGTAGTAAGTTGTTATATAATGATTTACATTTCTAACTTCGGTAAGCTCATGACATCGGGATTGGTGAGATTTGTTTACTGATCATTAACTTTGAGAAGTGGTATCTGGAATTCCAATGAGAAGGACTAACTAATGGGGTTCAAACATGCCGGATGTAATAGACTAAGTTACACATCATAGGTATGTAAATCATTGTATATTGACTCAAAGATCTACAAACTGAATAATCATCAAGACAAATGATGATTAAGAATACAATGATTGTAGATGAGTACTGCTGAATAGTTTCATACTAGAAATAAACATATGTTGGGCCGTTTCTTAATTTCCCCTTATCAACTAACTTCAGCCAGTCTATGATGTTAACTGTTTAACTTGATAATTTCCTTAAAGAGAGCAAGAACAAAGATTGGTGCAGAATAATAAATGGATTCATTTTATTTCGTTAGGATCTCATCAGCTGCTTACAACCTAAAATATTTAAAATTCAACATTATTACAGATATTGACATATTTATACATAAGAGGGTGATTAAGGATGAATAAATGTATCATGGTGTAGCGAAGATTCCAATAGAGTTAATGAGATCATAAAATTTTGTCTCGAATAAATAAAGTTTGAGAGGGAAAGTTCCGGAACATTGAAATAGTGATTAGAACACATGAAAATAGATTAATGGTAATAAAGAAAATATGAATTCAAATCAGTCAGTTATGTATGATGTAATTTTAAAATTCAGGAAGAGTTGGATTAGTGAATGACGTAATAAATAATTAAGAGGGGGGGGTATTGTTACCAGGGTAAAGAAAGATTTATTACTGTCTTTTTTTGTATACATAGGTCTGGTTTTAACCGTTTGATTGCTAATGCTTCAGCTTGATTGTTTAATAATCACCTTGAAGGATTTCAGTGTATCGACTTCGTGTCCTATGTCAAGGAGATGTCTTGCGATGGCATTGTTGAATGATTTCAATCCATTTGATGTTAAACTTTTGATAATTTTCAATTAAATCTCTATACTAACTGAAGTTCTATCAAAAATACCAATCCCCTTACATTGGAAATGCTAACATTTCCAATATATAAAAGTCCTTTATTTGTTTAGTTCTAATATGTCATATGATAATATTTATTACATTACCATTAAAAAGGTCTAACTTGATCTACCGTTGGGACTGTTGTTTAATCAAACCATCGATCAAGAGGGAATCAATTATCCTATTGTGTAATCTTATCACTATTAATCAATCATGTGACTTGTGAATTTGGTTAATTTATAAAGGGAAATAAACAGGTAACAAAGTTTGTACATAGTTTATGGACATATATAAAGAAACTTGTTCATTCATAGTTAGAATAAACTACATATTATAGAAAGAAGGTGTAATTATGAAGTATTGAGGATAAGAAATTCAACTGTTAAAATGAATTTATTATTGAATTCCTTAATATTTCATTTCATAGAATGACTATGGTTGAATAGCCGTTGAAAATCAGGAAATAGTAAAGAATTTTTCGATGGTATTATATGGGATTTCTTACGTACGTCTAAGAAACTACAAAGGATTGGATTTGAAATAATGTTGCTTTGGGGTGAACACTTGACCATTAGAGCACTGAGTAGGCATCAAATGGTGTACGCTTTTTTGATTAGATCAAACAACTTCTAATGTCATCAGTAGGTATCTAGTTTTCAAGCAACACAGTTGAACTTTACTGGTCACAGTCTGAAAATCCCGGGTTCGATCCCCGATCGGGTTAAGTATGCGAACTACTAAGCAGTACCATATTAAGATAAAGAAAAGCTGTTCAGTTAGCCCTTCTTCATTTATAAATGGTAATTTAGCTATAGTCATTTCATGATGTAAACAATGAATATCAACGATCTTCACGAATTCTTTATCGGTTTAATGAAATCTAGCCACTGAAATCATATCAAATTTATTGTTTTCATTGTGCGATTTTTGTACATGATCAGATAAGCGTCGATAACAACAGTAACTAATAGTGATTTTTGAATATTGGAATGAGAGAGCAGGAATAAATAAACATTCCGAAGACTTTATAGTATCAGTAATTGACATAAGTTAGACAAGAAAATAAAAACCAGTGTTGATGAATGAACAAATCGATTGCCATATCACACTTTCATTATGTAGTACACAACCATAAGCTTGACAGAAATTGGGCCCAATACCTCTAAACCTTTCTATGTCCGACCATAAAAATTATCGCTAAGTCAAACACCCCGCCCCCCTTAGTGATAAGTCTTATCGATTGAACGCCATACTAGTTTCCTAAGCTATTCTGGTAACCCGCAAGCTAGAACTACACAGCGACTTGAACACCGGAGAGAAGACGCAAGTATGAGGGAAAATACTTTACTCCGAGGTTCATTCTATTACAGAAAATATAGGGTTTTCATAATATATCTAAATGTCCTTGGGTCGCTGGAATATTCTGGAATGCAACTAAACATAGTAGCACTGTAGTAGCCGAACACTCAGAGCTTCCGCATCTGACGTTTCGCTACCTTGATATTTCTGGCTGAAATTCCAAATGAACGCTGATTGGACGAAACACTTCTTAGTGTTTCTTGATGCTTGCTTTTCTTTTGCAAGCGATTTCTGGATCACCCCAACACTTAATTAAATTTAGAGAAAAATCCTAAGAAATATTCCTTAATGTCAATGAAAGTCTAAAATCAGTACAGTTCAACAATGGAAACATCTTCAATGAGATAGGAATCAATCACGATTACGCAATATTACTATTGAAATATAACTAGTCCATGATATATTTGGAAGAATAGTTCATGTAATATTAAAAAAATACCATTTTTTTTCTCCACTTCGTACATGAAATATTCACATTCATAAATTAATAACCAGACACTTATATATATAAGTTATTTAACTGACATGATTACGTCATAAATTGAAAGTAGTTGATTACATTAGATACATGCAATATTAACATCACTGAAGTACATCATCATCATCATTATTATCATTATCATTAATCAACACTCTTACCTTCCCCCCCCCCACCCAGCAACAAAAATACCCTAATAATTTAATACAGAAAAACTAGAACAATACAATACACTATAGAGAAATATTACATTTGATCATAGTCTACGTCAAATAAACACAATGATTATGATTATTATTACTTATTCCCTGTCTATATATATTACAACGTCATTAGTGATTATATGTGTATTGAAATTTAAGTTAAATTGCATATACTGTGTAAATGTTTACTGATAGTTTGTTGTTTTGTTCTTTAACCAATAATAATAATCAATAAAAATGTCCAATTATGCATTAAACCATTTGTTTATTATAAAAAATCAATGAACCAGTTAGTGACAAATGGATATATGGATAATAATAATAATATTAATTATTATTATTATTATTATATCAAAGTTATTTTATCTCTTCATAGTTATAGTTATATAATATACCCTTGTGGGCCAGAGTAATTTTACATTGGTTTTCAGGAGAACCAGACACCGTATAGGCTTTAATGCTACAATCTGGATGGTACAGCTCATTCCTGTGGCGCAATCACACAGGTACCAAGCACCCTAGTGGACTATTCGCACCATTCATATACACATTCACATCACATGTATTGTTATTCCGATCGATAATCGCGTGAATCAATTATGGACAGCACGAATAGGCCAAAGTTGACATATTCCGCTTACACGACCGTCAAATTCATTATGCCAGCAGTGGCGACATGCCTTACACTGTCCTAATGATAATGGCCCTCGAGAACACTGAAAAGCAACCACCAGTATGAATGAAATCGGTTAACCAGCAAAACAACTTTGTGCATGAACAGTCAGCAGAACTTGCCAAAGCAATGCCGAACCACCCTTAATACTAATGGCGAACCTCCAGCTTCATATGAGACCTTCAGCACTACATAGCCATTTAGCTTATACTGCATACGACACATACGTAAGGTAGTAAACAAAATAGCCCAGCCTGGAGCGTTATGGATTAAATAACGCTCAAAACCTATTGTATGGTGTCGGAATACTATTACTGGACCACCAAAATCATTTTTAACGCATTTGCGAAATTTTCATTCTTTCGAGTTTTCAGGCCCTGAGTTAGGGGTAGTATCACTTATTTTATCTCTTAACAGAGATTATTTATAAGTAAATACAGATGTTGCTTGTCAGTGGAATCCTTGACACGCGTTTCATCCGATTTAGAACTCGTCAAATGGATTTACCTGCGTCTCAGAATTGAATGTTTACTCTGAGATTCAAACCATGTAGAGTTAGTTTCAATCGCTATCACGTTATCCACTTAGCCACTGAGTTCTGACATCCACTTGCTTGTGCAATGGAATGAAGTTTAAATTCATTTGATGCAGGTAAATTCAGCTGAAGAGTCCCAAATAGAACGAAACGCGTGTTCCGGATTCCACTGCTAACCATTATCTATCTTCGCTTATAATGTTTTTGAATTAATGTAATATCGAGGCAATCCGCACAGGATGTACATGTGCCAATAACAAACGAATCAACTGCAATCCTAAACTTCAAACGGAAGATTTAAGTAAAACAATAATAAAATGGTTTTTAAGTTACATGATCACAAATTGATCTCATTTGAACAACGAATAAAAACAAGGGAATACTGGATATCTTGTCTATTCTTATATGGGTCTTCTGTAGTAAACAGTTACAAACAATCTATCAGGGATCGGCTGCATAATATTCAGTTCTTGCAGCAAGCATTCAAACACTAGAACTAAAGTTTATGCGAAATAGGGTAGGGGAAACCAAAATATTGTGTTATGTCTTACATCAACTCACACACTGTTTTTGTGACATATGAAAACAATACATTAAATATACTAATTGCACACAATCCATGAGTTGTTATTTTAGTTGCTTTCTGTTTTCTTTTTTTCTTTTCATTTTCCTCTTTTACCTCAATAATTCTACTGTCGACTCCTGATGCATACTACTTATTTCTATCCGAACAAGTAGTACACACCACAGAACTATTGACCTCCACCAGTTACCACTTCCGATTCGAATACTGTGAATGTATTCAACGAAATTTGTCAGAAAGAAGTGGATAGATTATCGTAGTTTGATTGGAGGGACTTTATAGAGATCAGTTAGATTTTAATGACAATAAGCCGAATACTAGGACAGAATATCTATCGTGTGTCTACTTGTTTTCAGTGGCACCCCAACTGACATTTATTTCTGACGAATACGACCTACAGGTGAAACAGTTTCCATGAAGACACTTAAACGAGAATAGATAATTTACAATGACTTATCAACTTAAAGATTAATTCTCCAACTGAGAAATAACGGACGTTTGAATGATAATAGGGATCTAGTACAATTTCGTTTGAAACAGTTAATTAATCCAGATTTAATCACTCAAAAAACACAAGATCAAAGCAAGAACATTCACAATCACGATGTGATGAATTATATTTCGCAATGAATGTATACCTATGTATACATAATATGTATGCTTACAGGTTATATGTAAATTCACAGTCCCATATGAGTGACATATTGTATTATTATTATTATTTCATTTTATTCATTTATTGTTACCAAGAAATGAAAAGTTGATGAATCAAGGTATTGTTATGGTTAATAAAATAGTTTTTTATTCGATTTCTTTGATGGTTTATGAATAGTTTATTGATTTATAGATTTGATAGCTTCAATTCTACTATTTCTCACGTGACATCACTTTGTTTGTATACTTTTTTTCTAAAGTACATTATATTGTAGTTTCTATCCTGTGAATAAGGAAGTTTTACCTAGGGAATAGGGAAATGGAATTCAAATGCTTATTATGAAAATATCCCCCACCAAATGCCCTGGTACGGCCGAGGGTGGAGAGAGCTCTCACATAGCAACGCGTATACATCTACTGTTAGGGAAGTCCTACTCAACACCTCAGGGTGGGTGTATTGCTTACGAAATTGAGTGGATGGAAAGTGAATGTCAGGCGCTTTAACTGGGTTGGTGGATATGATGAATCCACCTACGTGACTTGGGAAACCCTCATTATAAACCAATGGTGCACATGGGCTCTAGTATCTTAAAGAAACAAATGGCGTATGAACCAATCGTTGGTCATCGGCTACCATGGGAGTGCATCTCCTGACGTTGCTTCGCCGCCTTGTGGATCAAACCTTTGGGTCGGAGGCTGTTTTAATGGCGAGACCAGAATTTATGGACGAACTAATCAGGAATTACAGCTGATATCAGTTCGTGATGAAAACCCTAGATGTAATTCCTAACATTAACCGTCGACTGTAAATCATAACCCTCATTTGGTTCTATTTATCATGTGGACACAGTCAAGGTCAGTCTAGCATGGCTCAAAGGTCATCCATAAATTACAGTCCTATTGCTTTAATTATATAGTAGCAGATATCTAATCATAAGTATATTTATGGACAACAATGAATGATTTCGACGAAATATATTTCTAGTATATTACTAGTAGTGTGCAATTACAATTCTATACAATATTGAACACAACAAATTCTATATCATTGAAATCACTGTTTCAAAATACCACTAATATATATATATTTTACAAACCCATTGTTGGTTGGAAGTATTTTACTGACGTATCTGATATAGATCCTTGTCAGAAGATTATAGATACGAATGTGTATTGAGCTAATAATTCAAAACTACTAACTTTAATAGATGTGAATGAGTCTTTTGTTCATATGATCCATACCCATTCAAAAAAGAAGTAGATTTCCAAATCTGTCTAGAATCTATCTAGGTAAAGACCCACTAATACTGAAAAACAATGAACAAGATCCATTCTAAATCAATATGTACATTTCGAACTTGATGTCATCTTCACTTTGTATTTAAGGATCAAACATTATTCATTAAAAATGTATACGTCATGAATTCCATTGCTTGACGTAATCACAATCTATTTTATATAACCCGGAATAAAATGTTTATCTAGACAATCTCTACAAGATGTATTTCTATGAATAAAGATTGATCAACATTGAGATCACAACATCAACAACGAGATAATTCAAATCCTTTCTGATAATAATAATTGAGGTCATCTGTATTGTTTGTTACAAATTCACATTATCAAGAAGTGTTGAGAACTATTTACATCTAAATACCGAAACGTTTGCCATTGGAAATATTATTTTGTCCATTCTATTGAGATTGAGTGTAAAATTTAATATTCGAATCAGTAATTATTTGGCATTCAAAATTATTTGGTTCTACCTTGGATAGTTAGTTTACTTCAGGATGATAGATTTGTGAAGCTCATGCAATTTAAGAATAGATCACTTGACGAAATGATCAAAGTGCATAAGAAAAATTTTTCAAATCCTAGTTCCAGATTCTTCAGAAGTTCTCATTGCCCACTACTGTAGTGACCAAATTGACTGAAATTTAAAACACCGATTAAAAGACCAGAAACCTCGAAATGATATGAATTCATACTATTCTGCATCAATGTTTGTTCTTGCTCTATTTAAATTCATAAAGGGAACCAATTGCATAAAAGATATCAATCGAGTATCTGTTCTGAATGATGAGCACTTTGATCCTATAAGTAACATAAAATCATTTAACAACATAGACGAATCTTATTGATAAGTGAAAACTAGTTGAAAACAAATATCTATGACTTCTTGTCGATTAACTATAATTATGTAACTGTTGGGGACGTCAGATCCCCAGAACTCACTTGGGAAAGGACCTAATTTTGTAATTTATTTAGAATATTTGAATTTCTTTGTTTTCGCGCCAAAGACGCTCTTGTCACCTTCATGTCGTATTTCCCATTGGGAAATATCTTAGATGCTATTGGTCCGTTGCGTCTTTTAGTATGCTATTTGGTAACTCTTCCCAAGGACGGTTTTGTACTGTATATATACATTTTGAATTGTGTTTGTTGTTGTCGCTCGTTTCTGAGTGATTTGCAGAATATGAATCCCATTCAAAGCTTGGATTTCTCCCTCTAGTTAGCGGGGCTGGGACGCATCGAATAGCTAGCTTACGGGTTTTTGGTCACCGAGTCTTGTTCTTGTTCGCAGATTAAGTGAAATCATGATAGCTTCAAACCTAGAGAGCCAATCGAGTCTCTGAATCCTCGATTCTTCTTTCCGTTCCGAGTAAAACGAATCAGTAGTAGCATTCAAGTTAACGAACATAACAGTAGCATAGATCAAAATCTTTTCCATTGATCAATCGATATGTTCAATAAATATAGATTATTGATTGGCTGAATTAATCCTGAAAACAACTACTCATTAATTTCAATTGATATGATTATTTAGAAGAAAAATTTGTTAATTTTGAAACTATTGAAATTACCACAACGTCCACAAAACCCCTTGTGATATGAATCAGCATATGCTCACTAGTGACTGCCTTAAAGGTGTATATCCTGGAGTTCTAGTAAGAAGTAGTGGCCAGTGGTGTTCAACCGGGTCTGTTGTGAGATAGTAACTCACTGATGCCGATGGTTGATGTGTCACTCAATTTCATAGATTAGTTGAAGTTAGACATTAACACTGTTGGATGCCCGCCGGTTCATTGGTCTAGTGGTTAAGCGCTTACGAGCGATAAGTTCTGTGTTCGAATCCTGCGAGGCGAGATCATGGATGCGCGCTGCTGAGGAATCCCTTGATAGGACGAAACTGCCGTCCAGTGCTTCCAGGTTTACGATGATGGTCTAGCTTTAATTAACTCACGATCTCAACTGTTAAAATTTTATAACTGACAAAATAATGTTTCAATATTGATTTTGTTGTGAATAAAAGTCAGACAACTAATATTTACCACTGGTAACCATAAGAAAGGTCAAATTTAACATTAAAGTGACCTTTTAATTTACTGACAATTTTTTTTTCCTGAAACATGTAAATAAAATTTTATGAATAATAAAGAATGAACTCGTAACTCAATTACGATATCAGACCTAATAATGTCAATAAAATAATTTCTTTAACGTAAAGAATGAAGATTTATGCTAAGCTTTGATTGTTTTTAGAGTTATCACCTATCTCAAATGTGTGGATTTCTTATGACCTAAATATAAGTTATCATAGCTAGACAGAGTGATCTGGTTACACGTATTTTGACATAGCTTATGCTGTTTCTAAAACAAGCAAAGATAGTGGTTAACAGTGGAATCCAGGACGCGCATTTAATCCTATTTCGAACTCGTCAGCTGGATGTACATGCATCTCAGAGTTGATGTTCACTCTGAAACTACACTGCTAGCCACTATCTATCTGTGCTTAGAAAGCTTGTAACCTAAGGCAATATCGAGTCAATCCCCACAGGATGCACATATACCAGCAAGAGATTGATCATGTAAATAGCATCAAGTGAATGTTTCTAAAATAGTTTAAAATTTTTTTCAGAAAATAGATGTTTTATAGGTAGAGATGAAATTAGGGATCCGCTACTCATTTTACTAAGAAATCATCTGGATGCATTTTTATCTCTCTCTTGATCTTCACTTTGGAACTGGAATCCACTAATTTGAATTGTATCTCTAAGTCTATACCATCAATTATTTGTTTTATCTTTATGTGTGTCGATACACATATGTATATACATAAGGATCGTTTCAAAAAATGAGGTTTTTGGAAAACCTTTCATTTCGATGAATGAGATATGAATACATTTAAAATCGGCCTCAACCTGTTAACGAACTTGTGTCTAATGTGGTATGTACATATACGTCAGAATATATCAACATCATCTACTTGAGATATTTCATCTATTAACTCTATTGAAATATCTGGAAAAAGCGAAAGGCATACTGGTAATCTGTTTATCACTATAATGTTATGATGTCAGATGCAGAGTGAAGTGAGAAATTTCTTCTTCCAAAAGATACCTAAACCCGTCTTATTAACCAGCCCTCTATTACTATTCTTCTTCTCAGTCTATTTCTTACTCTATTTATCCTCTTTGTCACAGCGGGACATGTTTATTACATTTGAATGTTAAAATTAAATGCTCTGAATGGAAGCTATTAGGTTCAGCACGAACTTTTTAATGTTCAATAATTGTGTTTTAAAGAGAACTTTTATTTGTTTGTTGGGTGATTGCTACATTTCAAATCACAATTTTTATTGAAGATCTCGTTTCAAGCCCTAACAATCCATTATATAATTGTGTCTATCATCAGTCATATAGATCTGTTTACACTGAAATCCTCTTAAAATACAGCTGCGCATGACTCCAGACAATTGAAAACTTATTAAATATTTTAAAAATGCTTTCCCTTACTTCAATGAAGTGAAAGTAATAGCTTTGATTTATTCTAAATTTCTTTCATAAAAGAATAGTCATCGTTGGATAAAGACGAAAAACTACTTAATACTACTTATATTACTAATTCAGTAGATTTCACTTGTAAAATAAACCATTTTTTAAGTGAATGTCTAGTATTAAACTAAGCTTTTATTCACGTCATTTAAGCGAATGTATATAAGTATATATATAGGTATATACATTTGAATGTAAATGAGATGAACAGAAGTAAATCGATTTACCCATTGTCTGACCTAAATTGACAAATTCAAACATTGAAATACAAAGCTTTCACTCATTATAATTAATAGTATAATTCAGCGACACAGTTTATGAGTAAAATACTCAAGTCGAAATACTTGATAAAAGCATAAATTTGTATTTAATTGAATGATGAATTCAATGTGAAACATGAGCAAAACTCTTATAAAGTTCTTAGTATGGGGTTGTGGAGATGATTGAGATTTTGATTAAGATCATGAATCGATCAATGTTAGACCATCATTGAAAAGCTGAAAGCACCAGACGATCGTATCGTCCTAGTACGGAACTCTTCAGCAGTGCGAATCCATGATCCTGCATGTGTGGATCGAACTCAAGACTTTCGATATGGTGCATGAACATCTAACCTTTAAACCACTGAACTGGCATCCAACGGTGTCAGTGTCTAACTTTATAAAGTTATTGAAAAAATCTATTTTCTAGCAGACTATGTTATTCACACTTTTGCTCAAAATTATACTTGTTCGATTAGATTTATGAAACTTCTATCCATTAGAAATTATAAAAGGAATTGAGTTGATTTTATAGTTCATCCCATAAGAAGTTAATAACTGAATAGGTTGGTCAGTGGGTATATTTGGTAATAATTTGAATGTAATTAGTTCAATGTTTCCCATCGCATTTCAAATGAATGAGACAGATTACTGATGTGAGAGTACAACATGTTACTGTCAAATCTATAATTGTATGATAGAATTTTATTCATTTGTCTGTACTGTTATATTTTTACATTCACGTGAATAGATGATATAAAAGTCGTACCTAACTTAAGTGTGAGTAAACCTACAGTAACATAAGGAGATGACATTCACAAGATGAGTATCGAACAAGTCGAAACATTCATAGTAGTGATCGTAATGACAAAGATCAGACATTGAGAATATGGTTTAAAAAAAGTGTATATAAATTAATACTAGGATACAACATCAAGAACAAGAAGCAAAGTGAATGCATCTATGTCAATCTACCTCATTCGCATGCAGGTCACTCCATTTCTTTAACAACCGATTGAGATCATCGTACTGATTCTAACCTGATAGTCTTTATCTACTAAAATTAATTCTGATTAAAAGTCAATAAATTTATAAACCGGTTTATGCCATGATTTGATGTTACATAGCTTGCTCATAACTACTACCTTTTACAACTATAATTATAAGTCAAGGAAAACAGTAGTTGAACATACTAATACAGTTTGAAATAGGCAACTTCACCAATTATTATTGTGCTTAACTAAAGTTTCACGCAATACTAGTCATAGTAATCATTTAGTAATTATGAAATTAACTCAATCATCTAGAAGATACAAGTGTTTATTAACAGTTGTCTATGCAAAATACTTTGAATCCGTTGGCCAGATACTACCAGCAACAACCTACCATGGGAGAGAACAAACCAGATCCCAGTGGTGGAAGAAATCAAGAGAAAGCACTGGAAGACGATAGGACACACATTGATGAAAGCACCCAACTGCGTTACAAAGTAACCTCTCACTTGGAATCCACAAGGTCAAAAGAGAAGAGGAAGACCGAAGAGCACATTACGCTGAGAAATGAAAACAAACATGAGAGGAATGAACAACATTTAGATAGAACTAGAAAGCAAGGCCCAGAAAAGAATGGGTTGGAGAATGCTAGTCGGTGGCCTATGTTCCTTCGAGGGTAACAGGCATAAGTAAGTAAGTAATTATGAAATTATTTATCGAATAAAACGAATTCTACTAATTTATTTTGTTTATTTAAAAATAATTGTTTTTGTAATTAAAAATGTAGCGTCAACATTCAACTTGACTTAATGTTCAAATGGACACATGAATCATGTGACTTATTCAGGTATTTATTTATGTATTTGCTATTTGTTTTATTTATTATCGAGAACTGGAAAACGACCTTTTAGGGACATATCTATTCAGTTCCCATAGAATACGATTTTATTAGTTGTTTTAATTTCACTGGTTGAAACCATGAGTCAATTGAAGCTAGACAACCATGAAAAACCTGGAAGCGCTGGACGCCCGTTTCGTCCTAGTATGGGACTCCTCAGCGGTGCGCATCTACGATCCCGCTCCCACGAAATTCGGACCCAGGACCTACCAGTTTCGCACCAGGCGCTTAACCAACTAGACCACTTAGCTGGCATCCAACGGTATTAAAGTCTCACTTCAGCCAATCCACGAAGTTGCGCCACCGTACATATCATGTTTAGAAAATAGATTTTAATCAGATCTTTTTAGAGAAATAATGTTTTACTCAATTATTTCATCAATAACTGATAAATAAGATGAGTTAGGATTGATTATATAAAAATCACTGGTTAAATGTTTCGTCTTGATATGGAATTGTTTAATGATCTTATCACAGTTAAAAACTTGAACTTCTGAGGTTAATAGGGAATACGTTATGATTTGTACGATTGAGTTGGTATCTAATAATCCATAAAAATAAATTAGTTCATTAAGATTGCCGATAGCGATTGGACTACTTGAGTTTGCTACAGAATCATACATGTTCAGAGTTTCGTTCCAGTTTCAGTCACAGAGGTCTAATCTCAGGGGGGGGGGTATAATGATATAAAGTGAAATCTACACAACAGTTCCTACGTTTCGAAGGATGTTCAAGTAACATTAGCCTGTGGTTTCTTCATAGCTGAATAACCTTCCCAAAATTGCTTCTTTCAATAAATCCCATTAATGACGAGTAGAATAACACATTGAAAAGAATTTAGATTTCTGGATATTCACTTGTTTGATAAGTAATCCAAATTATTGCCAATAACTTGTACGGTAGTCGAACAGTCTTTGACTTATACTGTTTTGTAAGTTAATTAAAGTTGAAGTGGACATATATCTCGCATGAACTCTTAGCTTAGATTATGACTAACAGTGGAATACAGGATACTCGTTTTCTTTTATTACAAAATCGTCCAACAGATTCACTTGCACTCCAGTTCGAATATACACGCTAGAAATAAAACCAATCGCATTTCATTTAAAACGTCAACACATTATCCACTGAGTTACGGAGTATCATTGTGAATATTAACGCTGAGATTCAGGTACATCCATTTGACGACTCATAAGTCCAACGGAACTAACCTACTAGACTGCAGTGCTAACTTCTACGCAACTTTATATAAAAACTTGTAACTTAACAGTATTATCATGACAATCTTCTCAGAATGTACATATGTCAAAGGACTGATCAATTGCAGTTAATGACACCAATTTTCAATCATGTACAGATAAATAATGTTTACTGTTGAAATAACATTCTTAAAATCAGATTAAAATACTTAATCATCATCACTTAACATTCGGGTGGAGACAAGTATCTACCTCAAAAAATGGAAGATGGTCGCACAATTTCGTGGATTAGTTAAAATTAGACATTAACACCATTGAATGTCAGTTAAGTGGTTTAGAGGTTGAACGTTCGCATATCAGACTGAAGGTCTTAGGTTCGAGTCTCACGTGAGAGATCATGGAGTCGCACTGTCGAGGAGTCCCATGCTAAGACGAATTAATCATTCAGTGCTTCCAGGTCTTCAATCATGGTATAACATTGATCGATTTATGATTTTAATCAAAAACTTAACATACACTAATACTAGTATACAGTCAATGTATGTTTACGTTAATTTTCTCATCCAGTCAATAATCTAAATATGATTGGTAAATTGTCTAGTTTTAAACAATCTATTATTATTTATAATTATAAATTTTGTTTAAATCAATGAAATTGTTTTGAAAAACCCGAATTTGAATAGTCTGTCAAAATGGACATGTAGTTTAACTGTAATTTTCTGCTAAGTCAATTTCATTTTCGTCATTTTCTTAAATATCTGATCTGCAACTTGGCACCAAGTTTAAATCGTTATTAACGCAGATTGAAATGAATTAAGTAATAAAGATGTAATCAGAGCAGATGCGTCAGTGGGCAGTAATAGGGAGAGAGTGAGAGAGAGAGACGTAGACGGCATATTACCTCGTGTTATGCTCTCAGAGACCAAAAGCGTTTCATAGGAATAGGTTCATTTAGAAATAAGTTCACTACTGGAGATTTTTCATTTGTGAATCGCCTTAGAGATCCATCAAATCAACGTACTGTGCACCAACTATGTATGCTCGTTCCGTACTTCTGTAGAGGTCGTAACATGAGACTTACTGATGCAAAGAAATTACATACCTACGTTTTCAATCGTTTCACATAATGGAAACCTTTACAATTTTGCTTATTCTCTGACAATACGAAACTCAACATTCAGGTTTTTGAGCAATTCTATTACACCTAAATTTCGCCATTTAGGATTACGATAGTGTTACGAAAAAAATCCATCTATGAGAATACCAAACACTAGTTACAGACAACATATCCAAAGTAGTGTTAAGCCTTATGGAGTATATGTTTATTCGCCTCCTGAAGTGACAACAACCATGAAACAAAGATCGTCCAGTTGAGAATACAAATAATTATTTAAGTTTCCTAAATCGCATATTTTTGTGCATGTATATGCCATGAAATAAATCATTTGCTTTAAATACTAAACATCATTCTAAATAGTCCATTTTTATATCGTTTGTTCGAAACTTCTCATTGATTGTTAGGACTTCAGTTGATCAGTCTCGTATTAGCATATGTGCATCCTAGACGGATTGCCTCAATATTGCCATAAGTCGCAAGCAAAAGATACGGAGTTCGAGTCTCGAAGTGAAAATCAACTCTGGAATCCAGACACATCCATTTGATGAGTCTCAAATACGACAAAACAAACACTTTGATCTCCACTACTAGCCACTATCCATCTTTGCCTATAAACACTCTGAATACTTCAGTAAGATGTTAACTGTTAAGTTCTAGCTAACATGAAGCCTATGCAAAGCCATGTTACGGATATATATATATATATATATATATATATATATATATATATATATATATATATATATATATATAATATGGAGTGCAATTTATTAATACCGTGAATTCTAAACTTTAAAAAACAATAGTTTTGCGCCTTTCAAATTACTTCCATTGTCTGCCAGCAAACCTGGCTCGTCGTTCCTTTCCCCCGGAAACCCTAAGAAATTAGGCTGTAAACTCTTATTTTTATCAGATTTCATATTTTTAGTTACCGCCTCTGTATGTCCATTTAGCAAAGGGGTTACGTAAAGTAATGTAAGGGTGTAATCGAAAGTGTTGATTGAATTATGGATTATTAATCTGAAAAATGTCATAACTAACAGGTGAAGTGGTTCAGTGCTTTCATTTTGTGAATAGGGAATGTAAGTGGTCATTTTTTAAAAGAATAAGCCCACTCCTAGACAAGTTTATCATTGAATTTTCGAATAATAATCTTCATACACGAGTAAAGAATAGAGAAAGACGATATCTATCTAGTCACCGATGCATTCTGAGAAATAGGAGCATAGTTTTTAATGTCTACATAGAAAAACAATTTTCATTCAATATTATCACCATTTTACCTTAATAATATTAGACCAAATGCGGTATGAAATTTATAATTTGAATCTGTAATCATATTCATGAATACTTCTTCATACTTTTTCATATTACCCTCTTCAAATCTGTTTCCCGGCATTACTAATCATTCTTAAAATGATATAATCGGTTATTATTGTCGTAATGCCCTCACATGGTCACTCGTATACAACCACTGTCAGGGAAGTCCTATTCACTGCCTTTTTGTGGTGTGTGTTTTTACAAAACTGAGAGGATGGAAAGCGAATGTCCGGCGCTTTAACCGGGTTGGTGGATACGTAAAGTTTATTTAGAGGAGTTGAGAAACTTGATTCCAAACCAATGTTGCACATGAACTCCAGAATCCTGAGTGAAAAAATGGTGTGTGAACCAATTATTGGTCACCGACCAACATGAGACTGTATCTCCCAACGTTGCTCCAATTCCTTGTGGACTAGACCTTCATGTCAAAGGCTCGGGGTATGGCCACCTAAGCAAACCATATACTTTAATTTGGGCATCCGGGCAGTATCACAGCCCTCACACAAATCAATGATAACTACTACTGGCCTCATTGTTATTGTGTGACGCATTTGTATTTGGTGCCCCTTTGTACCAAGGTTTCTTTACTCAAGTAAATTATATAATAAATTTAAGATGAATATAGAAGCAGATAATTTGTCCATTGATTAGAATCATGGTGATACCCTCAAAAGTTATCGATTAGACCAAGGTAAAAAAATTTCTAACTGGTTTTAATGTCAGTTGTCTTAAAATGAATTATTTACTCAATATATTGATATTTCAATTTCTATGACCTCTTCTATTGACTTTATTCATTTACCATATTAAATTACATCAGTAACACTATATTTACAATGTTATTCTTATATTTACATGATCAGTTTTAATATAAGTAATAAATTAGTTGAAGTTCGACAACAACACTATTGGATGCCGATCGGCTCAGTGGTCTACAGTTTAAGCGTTCGATCACGAGACCGATAAAACCTGGGCTCGAATCTCGCGAGGCAGGATCGTGGATGCGCACTACTGAGGAGTCCCACAATAGGACGAAACGACCCTACAGTGCTTCCAGGTTTTCCATATTGATCCAGCTTTAATTGTCTCATGATCTAAACTACTAAAATTACTATAATATCCACAAAGCCAACTCTGATTCATTAATTGTCTCATTTATTTAATTGTCAACTAACTCTTTTTATTTCGTTATATCCAAGGCCTTAATTAGAAAAATAAAGTTTAGAGACTATCAGATATATTGGATAGAACGAAAATGATAAGCTGATGGACGATCCAGTTTGTAATTCCAGTTCTTTTGATATATCAAATGATGTTTGTTCGACTGTAATTTTCTTTAGGGCAAATGAGAAAAGAATACCTTCTATGTGATCCCTATATTTATAAATCTATTCATTGTTAAGTAACTTATACAGTCAATGCAAAACAAATTGTTGATGATCATTCTTGATAAAGTCAAATTTACCCTTAGGGAATATTATACTTTAGATTACAATTAAGTGATATAAAGTGATAATGTGATTATACAAAATGATTATGATGGGTTTCGAATACTAAGCCATGTCTATACGAATTCTGTTCAAGTTTCTATGCTGAATAACAGAATTAATGATAATATTCAGATTGAAGTCATTCCTAACAAAGTACAAGCTGACAGTACCTAATTAATTGAATAATTAAAAGTTGATTACCATACAACTGAAAAAAGGAATCTAAGAAATTTAGTCTCTCTACAGTTTGTTTGGAATTTGATTACAAGTGGAATCCAGGGTAAGGGTTTCGTTTAATGTTAGACTGGTCAGCTAGATGTACCTGTTTCCGAGTGTTGTAGAAATATATTTCTTGAATTCGTGATTTAATTGCATACCAATCATCCTAAAAAACTGTGCCATTTCTGTTATTTAAGTAATAATATAATGATTTGTTCATTTACATTCTAGTTTAGGCGAGATATCCGTCTACCAGCCAAAGGACGAGTTTAGTGGGCAGCAGTTCGTTCCGTCCTACTTTAAAGCAGTGAAACATGGCCGGTATGAGCAGAGGATATTCGTAGGTTACTAGTATTCGATCATGGGTGTTTTCGAAGCATTGCTTGTATATCCTAGGTAAGGATGCCAAATCAATTGATGAGGTAGTGAAAATTCATCAGTTGAGATGGCTGAGACACGTGTTACGTATGCCCAACCACTGATTGCCACGACGTGCAATTTTTCATGGTGTAGGAGTAGGTTGGAAGAAAGCTAGGGGCGGCCAGACCAAAACATGGCACAAATCTACGAAGTCACTGACAAGTGGATTGAGCCATGTTGGTAGGCGTATTCTATCTGGTTGGGGACCGTGAGATGGTAGCAACCGATGATTAGAGAGCTTGAATGAAATGATTCAAAATCGTCTGCAATGGCGCCGGTGCATCCCACACTTTGTGTTCTCCCAAATTCTAATCTTCTCAATTCTTCATGTCCCATTTTCTTTCTCTTTCCAAATTTATTTCACTGGATTGTACTCCTTGAATAACATCTTCAAACCCTGAACTTTCCGATTACTGCCTAAACTCTTACGACCTCTACCGCTATGAGATTTCAATCGATAACTGCATCTCTGTTCTAATGTGGTATGGTAACTCGAACTGATCTACGTGCGTACGAAGTTCTACGTTGTTACTGACTAACTGACTGATTTACATTTTAGTTGATTAGTGGTTCGAGAAAGTCTACAATATAGATTTCTTCAGGTTAGATAAACACTGGGTGACCACAAGGAATTATATTAATGACTCCATCTAGTATGGGATTAATAATGAATGATGAGTTGTCTAAAGATCAAATTCCAAACTATCACTGCTTGCAATAAGTTAAAGTCGAATAGTCTACAAATGGTTAACTACAGACATTCAGCGATATAACATATTCAATTCAGTCGTCTTCAATCAATATTTTGTGCTCTAATTAAAGGGCATCAAAGATTGATATAGATTGACTTAAAGAGAAGAAGGCAAAGATGATGGACGAAGGTTCTTTCTATGTAATGAAACGAAACAAAACAATACCTGAGTACACAATGTTATATATGTATTATTGATACTGATCTATAGTGAAATACAAAGTGCATCGAAAAAACTTGCTATGATCTATGCATACATTAGAAACAGTTAACTTCATTATCAGTTAACTCCCATTAAAAAAATTCACTGAGAATGTAAAGAATACTCAATCATCTGGTATCAACTAAGCTTTTTTTTTATAAATATCCTATTTGTTGTGAAACACTCAAGACTTTGGCTCTAATCAGTATAAGGTAGTGGGTGTCTCAATTCAGTCTAGAATAAGATAGAATGACCATTTTAGCACCCCTTGAATACTGCTGTTTATCAAAACATATTGATGAGAATTGCCTTTTAACTGGATGGACTAAATTGGCTGTTCATCTAAATAAGTATCGTCAATTTATTACAAACTTCAAAGATCATTCTTTAGATGTAAATATAGTTAGAATCAAATATAACTCAATGCAATGTTTAAAAAACGTATTTGGCAATTAAATCAACGTTAATTTCAGTGTGCAAAATCTATTCCACCCTTTGTTTTAAGAGAGAGAGAGAGAGAAGGAGAACTAAGCACCCCCCCTATTAATAAAAAACGAAAGATCTACCTTACTTTTACTAACAGATAAATAATCTCAATGGTTAAGATCATGAGTCAGTTGAAGCTAGATAACCATGGAAAACCTGGATGCACTGGACGGCCGTTTCGTCCTCAGCAGTGCGCATCCACGACCTCACCCCCTGCGAGATCCGGACCCAGGACCTACTGGTTTCACGCACGAGCGCTTAACAACAAGGCCACTGAGCCGGCACCCAACGATGTTAATGTCTAACTCCAACTAATCCACGAAATTGAGCGACACATCCACAATTGTCTTCAGTGAGTTACTATCTCACAACAAACCTGGTTGAACTCCACTGGTCACTGCTTCTCACTAGAACTGCAGGAAATACCTCTTGAAGCCAGTCACTAGTGAGCATATGTTTATTAATATAAGAAAAGGTTTTGTGGATATTATAGCAATTTTATTAATAGTAATTCAATAGTTGTAATTTTAACCGTTGGATGCCTGCTCAGTGGTCAAATGGTTCAGCGCCCACGTCCGAGACTGATAAGTAATGGGTTGGAATCTCGCGAGGCGAAATCGTGGAGATCGTGATCACTGCTTCCCACTTGAACTCCAGGAAAAACCTCCTAAGAAGTCCTACAGTAGAACGAAACGGTCGTCTAGTGCTTTCAGGTTTTCTATGGTGGTCTAGCTTCAATTGACTCATGATCTCAACTATTAAATTCTATTAAACAAGTTTTGAAATATATACTCATTAATCGAAGTAGTTCACAATCAAGTTACATTGTAATTTCAATCTATAGAAATGGATTAGCCCAAATTGTTATTAAGACAATGTAAAATTGATCTGCACTAGGTGATCAATCAATGTAAATAAAACATTTCATATAATCAATAATTTTCAGACAAACTAGACGCTTATAATTATTTAATTAAAGTAGTATTTAACGGAATGTAAAATTTAAATCAATGTCATTCACTAGTGAAGAAAGATAGTTATTAGTGTTGCTAAGGTCACTGATTTTTATTACATAGAAGTTTTACAAGAGAAAAATTGCTCAATATTGACAATACTTTCTTCTTTGATACTGAACAAAACGGAAGATTAATTAACATTTCTTCAAATGAAAAGTGAAAATATTTTCCAGAATGATCATTGATTACATTTGAAATGGAATCCGGATTCCGTCTTTTCAAAAACCAGATCATTAAAACTTGTAAGGCAACTATAAGCTCAGTGTCAGTATGTAAGACCATGAAGCCTGCAGACACAGGCATAAATTCAATAGAGAACATCGTTTCGTTAAGATTTCAGGTTCTCCATGCGGAAGACTTCCACCATGAACGATACCTAGGCCCACGGTTTACCACCGATTCTCTTCAATCATCTAATAACTCGATATGGTGTCATTTCGTTTAGCCTAGTATCCACATTGCGATTTGATCGATAGAATTCGGTTATCAATAAATAAGCATGAAATTGATCACTACTCATTGAATAATCGATGATTAAGATGGATGCATTGAAACTCTAAGACGAGAGACTATATCGTATGAAAGAAAGAAATTTGGAAGTTTGACAATTCTCTTCAAACAACGAAGCATTAAGTTATACTATAAACGAAAATAAAATATTTGAAAAATACCCATTGAACAGCCCTTCCATTGTCTGAATTTGTCAAATCTACCACGAATTCACTACATCATGTAGTTATAAATACGAACTACAGTAAATGTATTTTCAAGCTGAAAAGTGGAAAAACTCCCCCTTAAATGGTCTCACCTCATAACTTGATTAATACAAGTTTATATATATATCATGTAAACGCTAGTCTTTCTTTCTCTATCTCTACATACAAATATATCAAACTTACGATATTCAAGGATTGTGCATTGGATAATTGTGATTGATTTTCTTGTAGTTCATTAGAATTTCGATAATACTGATGATGATATTCCTGATGAGAAGATGAACTTGAAGGAAAATTTGACTGTTTATTTCTATGATCAATATAATCGTTATTATTATTATTATATGCATGTGTTGTCATTGGTTGCTGACTAGTGTATGTATGATTGTTCTCAACATTATCATGATCATTAACTACACGTTTGATTGATGGTTTATCTTTACGTTTAAAACTTTTTCTAAGATTAGTAAATACATGTTTAATATTTGATTTGATTGTTGGACGTTTATATTGAGGTTTATGCTGGTCGACATCGTTTTCATTTTGCTGTTGTTTTATTGATGTCTTCACATTAGTTTCATAATTATTATTAGTAGTAGTAGTATCTATCTGTGAATTGTCATTTAATTTGTCATTTTTACTTATTACATCATCATTTTCTCCTCCACTATATGAAAGAGATACTGATGTATGTTTAGTTTGATTTAATTTTGGTGGAGGTGGTCGATATGGATGTTTCGGACTATTTCTCTCATCATCTTTATCATTGTTTATAAGTGATTCCTCTTGTGTTGTAATATAATGTTCAGTTGATTGATTTATTGATGAATTATTACTAATCGATGATTTATGGGTTGATATATCCGGTGAATTTTTTATTAAAGATAATTCAACTTCTGTTTTAATATCTTGATTATTTTCCAAATTGTTTTCTTGTAGTTGTTGACTTGTCTCCGTATGAGTTTTCTCTTGTTTCATATCAATCTCATCTATGGAAACATCAGTATTCATTGGAATCACTTCATTATTGAATGTATCACTATGAGGACTTATTGTTTCATTTCTTATTATCATTATTCCAGTAGTTATTACATTTGTTTTGTTATGATTCTGTGGATTTTCTGTTTCATGATCATCTACCTTTGATTCTGAAGCAGTGGTTTCATGAGAATTAATACTTGATTGTAAATCATTACTATTAGACATATCTGAATGAATTGTCTTTGTTAATACTTCAGTTTGATTGTCATCATAATCATAATGATCTTCAGTAGTCTTATCAGTAGTTACATTATTTACAGTGCTACTCGAAGTAATAGTAATGGTTGTTGTTGTAGTTTCTTGAACGGCCGAATTCTCTGAACAGTTGACCTCGGTAGATTCCATTTCTGTTTACAAATAATTTCCTTGACAATTAGTTCTTAACTATTTTGTTCATTTCGTTTTTGTTTTTGAGAAAAAAAAACCAGTAAAAATTTGTAGACCTGATTTCCTCCAATGGTAATTATTGTGAATATGACCAATCTATGTCAGAGTAATGGTGATGATAACAATAATGATAATAATAATAAGAGTATTATTAATGATAATAATATTGTGATTTCTTGTGTCATGTAAGTAAGTGCATATGCACGCTTACATGTTAGTTTCAGTGTGTGTGTGTGTTAGATAAATATAAAACACTGTGTGATAGATTAATAGAGACAAATTCGACGAATGCGTTCAATCTGTAGGTGCATGCATATATATATATATGTATATGTTGTAGATTTATACGTGTTTTGCACACATGTGTTATGTATATTGGAACCAACTCAGCCAACAACGAAATTACAAATAAAAATGGTCTCTTAGCGAACTTGGTCTTACTCTCTTTCTGTTTCTCTCTCTCTCTCTCCCTCTGAATCTAGTCGGTTGTTACTCTTTTTTTCTTTAGAAATAAAGTTTGATTAAACTTTACTCATAAGTGCAAAGTGCAAGTACACACACTACACATAACAACAATGACAACACACTCACACATACACACAGCACATACACAAAATGAAATCCAACCTATCTGGTTTTTTAAAATCATGTGTTTATTCACATCATTTGTGTTTGTGTTTCTATATTCCAGTAAATCAATTAACTTATTACTTATTTATATGTATTATATATATATAGAGAGAGATATGTATTCGATGTAGTGCAAAAGTCAATAGATTTCCATGTGACACTTCATTCAATTAGTCACATGAAATCATCAACATTATAATATCAGTAACATTGAAGAAAAATAAAAGAACATTGTACATAGTAATAAAATTAATGGTTGAAAGTTGATGTTGTTTATTATCGTGAAAATTGATTAGGGGAAAACAATTTTTTTAAAATTCAATAGACTTCTATCATTGTTGCTAAGTATCACTTATTAATAAAGGGTATGGGTATTGCATTGAGTTATTGTTATTGACATTAACGATAATCTTATTATGACTACTGATGATGCTTTTAATGGCCGAAACAGAGAGCAGTTGTATTAATATTTTTAAAAAAAAGTATATATGAACCAATAGAAGTTAATTTAATTTACTTAACTACAATACAAGTATGAGAAGCTATTGACCATTTATAGTAATGATGTTAATCCAATCAAAAGTTTGTTTCCTTGTGTGTGTGTATGTGTATGCTAGTGTATCTATAATTGTGTAATGTAGTACTAATGGTAGACAAAAGTACATACTGATATTTGACATTTCAAACACAAATTGTAAACTAATTTGTTTAGGTACTGTAATTTTTGTGTATATGTATGTGTGTGTGTGTGCGTGATAGAAAACCATAAGTGTTACATTTTACTTTTGAAGCACAGGTTTTTTATTTGTTTTTTAGAAAAAAAAAACCATTAAATGGAATGTCAAAATTGATATAAGTAGCATAGAAGATAATTCGAAATTATTACTTTTCCATGGTGAATAAAATCTCATTATAAGATGATGAAAAACCAATTATTAACACTGAAGGTCGAACAAAAGTTGAGCGAGTACTTCTAGTTAGTCAACAACTGACCAGTGGACTTCAACCAGGTCTGTTGTGAGATAGGAACTCACTGGTGACAATGGTGGATGTGTCGCTCAATTTCATAGATTAGTTGAAGTTAGACATTAACACCGTTGGATGTCGATCAGCTCAGTGGTTTGGTGGGTAAGCGCTTGCGCGCGAAACCAGTAGGTCCTGGGTTCGAATCTCGCAGGGGACGAGGTCGTGGACGCGTACTGCTCAGGAGTCCCACAATAAGACGAAACGGTCGCCCAGTGCTTCCAGGTTTTCCATGGTGGTCTAGCTTCAACTGACTCATGATCTCAACCATATTCAACTGTCTTCTCAATTTGACAGGTTAAACTCACGAACAGTTTTGGGTATTTTATTGAGTCTACCGAAATTTCAGTATTAATTATAACTCTATAAATAACGTATATTTTATAACTAAGTGAATGAGGTCAATGTGTCAGAAACTCAGTGCAGACTAGCATTTCATGTTAGATGAGATTCTTTAACAAGGTTTATTTTAATATGAACTAATTGATCTCATAAGATTGGAAACCTAATCATCCTGATTGACTGCCAGTAACGTCATCACTAAGTTACTAGTCCAAAAATGCCTTAATACGGCTAAGAAGGAGGGTGAGAAGAGCTCTCTCTCTTTTTAAATGCTCTCATATGGCCATGCATTTACCCACACTCAGGGACACCCTACTCACCTCCTCCTCATGGATGGGGTGTTGCTTACGAATTTGAAAGGATGAAAACCAAATGTTCGTCACTTCAACTGTGTTGGCGGGTAGTGTGAATTCACTTGAGAGATTTAGGAAACCGTGATTCTAAACTAATGGTTCACATAGGCTCCAGGATCCTGAGGGAAGAAACTACGTATAACCTATTCTCGGTCAACGGCTACTACGTGATTGCATCTCTTAACGTTGCTACATTGTCTTGTAGATTATACCTGTAGGTTAATGGTCTCAGAAGTGGATCTCTGGGAAAACCACCTGTTTCTGTTTGAACACCCGGACGGAATCCCAGCCCACTTACAAATTTAGTGATTTATGTATCGCGTATAAAAATCTGTGTCCCTTCATATCAACGTTTATGTGTCTAAGTATATAATAGTACTAGAATTACGATCACATGAAGGACTGAGACGTTTACATTGATCGATCAATGTGTAATAACTAATGCTATGTTTGTTTAGTCTTTATACTGTTGAGATTCCGTTGATTAGCATATAGTCTAGGTGTTGTTGTTCCATTGGATCCCAGTCATTTTCAGAATAGCTCTGTGACAATACTTCTAGTTATGACCTAGAATAACACGAGTCCAGATCTCAATTATATTTCATCAATAATTCGATGTTTTAATAAAGGACTTTTAATTAACCTGTTACTGCATGAAACCCCAGTAACGAACAAGTAACGTCGGCCTATGCTACACCACGATGGGTAACAGGCGTAAGTAAGTACTTAGATAAACAGTGTTTTGTTTTTGTCAAGACCACTGATAGTACATCTAGGGCTCTATTTTTATTGTAATGGTAAATAACTCTCCAAATTCAATAGTCTTGAAGGCATTCTGCATTTATACTCACCTTGTTAGTTTAGATGGAGACTGCTATTTGAAGGTGCTTGACCAAGCATTGTTCCATCCTAAACAAACAACTTGTAGGTCACAAGTTGTTCCGTCTACACCTACGTTTAAATATACTGCATTTCCTTCTTCACGTTTTGTCTTTAAGAATCACTTTCAGGGTATCCGGATATCACTATTGTCTGATACTGCCGTGTTCAGAATATCGTCACTACATATTTGTAACAGAACTAATAGAAAACATGGACTCCCATATTTTCAAAAGTTTAATAAGGACTTGAGAAAACTAGATCAATAGATACAGGTAATTTAAATTTTTTGGACTTAACATTCCTCTATAATGAATTAAGTGGGGCTAGCATTGGAATTCGCCCACAACCTTCCAGGGCTAGAATCCAGGATCTTCAACGTCTTGTGACGAAAGCCCAGCGGTAAAAACCAATTGGTTGGTATTGAGTAGTACTTTTTGAGCTCATATATGTAGTGAAAATCATCCAGTGCCGTTAGTCAGGACTGTTTCGGTCTCTAAATGTCTGAGGTTCACTAGTTAAGACTTTTCACTAGAAACTCAACGATACAACAATCGAAATTCGTCAGTGATTAAATAAAACCTACCAACTATGATTTACTTGTTAATTATATTACTAGACGAATGTCAGTTTTTTCTTTGCATTGGGAGCTAAATACACTTCTAAGTGTAGAAGTCGTTAGATGATTGAAGATAGTCGATTGGAATGCATAAACCGAGGTTTCTCGCTCAATGCCACTCATCGGCATGCCATAGCTGCAGTTTGAAGGGAACTGATGCTCCTTGGTAAATCCGAACCCTGATTAACCAGTCTCACCATTATCATTGGGGTATTAGATCCAAGAATGATCTTTTGTAGGACTGTGTTATAAACACTGATCGATTATTGAATAGTAGTCAACATCATGTTTGTCTAATCTTGTCGATTACATTTCACCGTCACTTATGAAAATGTAGTGAACATGGTGTCAAGTAACATAGTCTAATTGCCACATTGCAACTTGATCGATAGAATTTGACCAGTACGGTAAACCGATGGACAAGCATGACATTGATTGTTATTCAATGAGTGATCAGTCAATCGTAGACTCTGTATTTCAGTCGTGTTTATTACATACTGAGAGTACTTTAGTCTTTTGTCATGTCGAGTGATTTGCAAAATATTCTTCTTCTTATCAACCTGTCTTGTAATGATTGAAAAATACAAACGTTTCTTTGGCAAACAAACGAAAGTTGTAGTCAAGAGTATTTAATATTAGGATTAGCTACAAAAATCAAAGTAGTTTTTCACAATTTGAAAAAATGAAATTTTCTTGCACGCTATTTGGCACAATCGACAAAATGATTCTGCACGGGTGTTTTTTTCGGTAAACAATTTAACCATAAATCAATAACGACTATAAACGGGTAAAAGTATATTCATATTGTGAGATTGTATCGAATTCAATTAATCGCATATTTTATTGTTTAGATAAATTATTATTTAAGAATTAAGAATAATGTTTGACACTGGTTATTTGAAAGAACCTAATTGTGAATGCGGATGTTTCTACTGCATATTAAACTTCGGAAGATGTGTTCAAATTCAAAGACAACCAACACTGATCTACTGATTAACAATATCTATTGAATATGAACTGGAGTATCCATCAAAACAGTCGATAGCTAACATCATTCAAGAGACTAATGAACATCTATATTAAGATTGAATTAAAAAATACTGAAGGATTGGTTGATGTTAGACACTAACACCATGCTGGCTCAGTGGTCCAGTAGGTTAAGCGTTCGTGCGCGAGACTGAAAGCATTGGGTTCGAATCCCGCGGGTGGGATCGTGGATGCGCACTGCTGAGGAGCCGGGACGAAACGACCGTCCAGTGCTTCCAGTATTCCAACGGTGGTCTAACATCAATCTGTTCATGTTCTCGATTAAAAAGTACTGATACAAACCTTGCTGGATTCCGCTGACGAATCTTCAATGGATTCTAATGTTATCTAATTAGTTAAATTATAACTAGATTGTAAACGTTTAGAATGTCGATAGAATTCGTACAAAAAAAACATGAATGTAAACATGTAGTAATCAAAATCAGTCCAGAATTTCAGCAGTGATTTGGCAAAAAATGTGTGAACAGTGATTTTATCATGAATCGATCCCAATTGTGGAATCGTTGAAAATTTATAAGTTAAAATAATCTTAACAAAACCTGTTCAGTTAAATTGTTATATCTACTTCAATACTAACTTATCTTTTTGGATGAGTTCTTGAAGTTCTAACAAGACTTTATGATAAGACTATAATTTATGGATGACCTTTGAGTGACACTAAATTGACAATGAGGATGTTCACCTAATTGCTAAGGCTAAATGACAATTATAAAGCAGTTTGAAGAATAAGGATTATGATATACATTTAGGGTTTTCATCATGAAATGACACGATCTAAAATACCGAATCACTATTTAATCAATTAGATGAATGAATTTCGCGCCAAAATCCATGACCTGTTATCTTGAATCTAGTTGGTTCGTTCATAAATTATAGTCTTACCGAATTTGTGACTGGTATAGTTTAGATATGTGAACAGTAAAACATTTGTTATCAATAGGATTGTATAGTAGTTAAATTAACCTCTTGTAAAAGTGAGGTATTTACAGTTAATTATTGAGAAGTGATATATATATATAATCTTTGTCTAGTATTTTAGTGTTAATTAAACCCTATCAAGCATATAACTGAAGTCTGAAGTTATCTGTACACTATTTTCAACCATCTCACATCATACAACATAGTACACTTAATGTTGAGTAACTCATGCTAATGATAAACACCATAAATTAGTCGACAGAATTCGATTAGCATTAAAACATTAGAAAAACGTGACATCGGTCATTACCTAGAGATCAGTAAATACTGTTATTAAAATTTATAATTTAGTGAACTTCTAATCTTTTTTTTCACTCCATCAAACTGATAAACCTTATTGCATGAATTCAAATTACTATCAGAATGGGAGTTTGTGGAGATTGTAGTAATCCTAATGGTTGAATTGATGAGTCGATCTGAACTAGACGTGAAAGCACTTGACGGGAGTTTCGTCCTAGTATGAGACTCCTCAGAAGTGCACATCCATGATCCCTCATGAGAGACTCAAACTAAGACCTTCTGTCTCACATGTAAACACTTGACTTGTCAATCCTGCTTGAGAGATCACGGGAGAGTACTTTTGAGGAGCCCCACACAAGGACGAAACTCTCGTTCAGTGTTTCCAGCTTGAATTGACTCATGCAATCAACTACTAAATTTAAATTGCCGGTTGCTATCACTCGAAGCTGTATAAAGTTTGCTTATGATGTAGCAAATTAATTGTGTGATATTCCTGAGAAATCAAATGATCAAACTATCACAAAAATTTTTCAGGTAACATTTCAGATTCGAGAATCTGTATCTGTTAGAACCAAAACAGTAAGAGTGATATTCAGGTTAAAACCTTACAAAACAGTGATTGAAAATCAATCAATATAAATAATAAGCCGTCACACCATAAATATTATCCTGAGCTTAAGGTTTCTTGCTAATTAATTCCAATTCGATAGCATCAGAGCATATGTTGAGTTACCTAGACTAGTATCCATATAGTAACAAGTCCAGTGTAATGCAATCAGTATTAACTACATGACTAAAAATATGACAATATTTAAGATCACTCGATTGTCACAGTTTCGGTTTCGTTTTGTATAAATTATATGTGGACAATTACAGCGGAGTTTCAAATGAATTTTTAACTGAGAATCTCAATCATTATGACTCTCGTCACAACACTTCACTACAGTGTTATCATTGAAAAAAGTGGAGGAAGGAGGTAAGTTCCACATGTTCCGTAAAATATGAAAATTGATTTGTAATAAATGATCACTGTCTCACATACTTCAGTTTTCGTAGCTAATTAGTATCATTCACACGTGAAATCTAGTTGAAAGATGAATGATGTTTTGGGAGATACAATAGAAATCCGTGAATCCTTAGCAAATTCGGTGTTAAATATATGTGCAATATTTTTAGGATTTTCTTTCATTCACTGGGTGATTGCTGCATTTAAGATTAACTAAGGATTTCATTTTAAGTATTAATTTTCATTATATTTACCATTTTTTATACGGTGCCTTGGAATAGGGTACAATGTTGTATTCAACAAAGACTTGTAAATGTTTCTAAATGATTGAGATGAAATTGTCAGTGAGAAAATTATACTCTTATGTAATGTATTCACCTATCAAATGGATGGGAAAATACTCAAAAATGCTAGATGTCGCAGTTTTATTGGATAAGTTTCAAAAAAGATAAATAATCGTATATTGTCATGGTTACTACTAAAGGATTTTGTTTTTCAAAACCCAATAACTAACTATTTTTGCCACCACCTATTCACCCGTTTTTCAGATGACCTCAGACCTCGTTTAGACTCCCCCGAATAGTTATTACATCATAAAATTGATTTTTTTCAATGTATTTTTTTTTACATCAGTCGTATTTCCATAATAATGATTAATTGATAGAATGTATGAAATTGAACCATATCCCGTGATTCATCTGATCGATGTGATTATAGAAGTGGAGTAATGTAGAGCGAGAGAGAGAGAGGGAGAGTGGATGGTTGATAGGAGAAAATATTTGTTTTGATTTTATTTCAGATAACTATCACGGTTATGTGTGTACATGCATATAATTCAGTTAGTTGACATTACTGATTTTATTTCCCTAAAAATATACTGACTTTTAATTTAGACAAACCAGTGGAAAAAATTTTAAATTAAACTAGATATATCTAGCTAACGAGTCCCAAATAGAACGAAACACGCTCTTTGTATTCCACTGCTAGTCACCATCTATATTTGCTTAGATTTTAAATGGTTTGAATTATCACGTAAATGATGCCTGTGACTGAATTTTGTTGATTGTTAGTTAATTTATATGAACCCTGATCCAAATACCTTGATTTAATCATTATAGCACAGAATATGTACACATTGTATATATCAATGTCTGTTTGAACTGATTATATTAGTGTGTACTACTTTTGGAGTTTGAGGCGAAAGATATTAGTTTGGAGTTCAGGTGTGAATATCAACACTTGTATTCGAGTATATCCAACCAATGAGTCTTTAATAAAATAAAAACTCCGTCTTGGATTCACCGGCTAGCTACATTCCATCTATTTTGTAAATGTATCATTGTTGATTGCAGATTTTCCATATATTTTTCGTTTCGATATGACAGATTCAGCGAGATTTTTCAGTAATCACTAATAATTCAGTATTTAATAATAAGGGAAAGATTTATAAGAAAAGTGAATTGTTCGTGTATTACATAACTACAAACTTCTATTAGACAGAATATATGAGTCTTACACGCTTTTCAGATATTCTGTGGCTTTTATGACTTTAGTCAAATCAAGTCTTATTTCCGTCATTCATAAGAACTAATTATCTCTCTGAGCCTCTTTTATCACTTCTATATAATTGAAACTATTGATGGCCATTAGTCAAGATAGAATTAAAAGTGCTGCGACACTTCAACATGATATGCCATATTATCAGTTGGTATTATAATTAGTTTTAGAAATTTTATTCAAACTGTATAACATTGAATACTTCTTTATTAACAGACCTAAGAGATCTTCGTTAAAGATCACATAAATTAATTACAGTACAGAGTGATTGTTAACTTACACTGAAACTTTTAATTTAGGTTGGATTAAGACATAATATTTAATTTGTATCAGAAGGGGTTTTGTGGAGATTCTAATAATTTCAATAGTTGAAATCACAAGTCAATTGAAGCTAGACAACCATGGAAAACCTGGAAGCACTGGACGGCAGTTTCGTCGAAGTATTGGACTACTCAGCAGTGCGCATTCACGATCCCGCCCCCCACGAGATTCGAATCACTGCTGACTGACTGCAAGAGGCATTTCCTGGAGTTCTAGTGAGAGGCCGTTACCAGTGGAGTTCAACCAGGTCTGTTGTGAGATATCATCTCACTGAAGACAATGGTGAATGTGTGGCTCGATTTCGCAGATTAGCTGAAGTTAGACGTTAACACAGTTGAATGCTAACCGGCTCAGTGGGCTTGTGGTTAGGCGCTCGGGCGCAAGACTGATAAGTCCTGGGTTAGAATCTCGCGGTGGGGCGGGATCGTTGATGCGCACTGCCACTGGGGAGTCTTTTGATAGGACGAAACGGCCGTCAAGTGCTTCCAGGTTTTCTATGGTTGTCTAGCTTCAATTGACTCCTGATTTCAACTATCTAATTTGTGCACCTTTTTAGATTTGAAGATGTTATAACAAAGTATCATTTTGTAAGTAAAGAAGTTGGTTGATGTCTACTTATAGTTGCCTTGGAAGGTGATCATCAACAGATGAATTGCTAGTCTTCAAATAAATCTTATCACTTCCATACAAGACCAATTGTGAAATGTATTCGTTGTAACACTGCTGACATTGTGCCATTGTTGGGGTGCTTTTGTTATACGTTCATGTAATTTATACGTTATTCAGGAATTATTTAAATTGAAGTTATAGTGAGAAGTTATTATCTTTTGTGTAAGCTTGATTATTGAATACGTTGTAGTTCTGAGTACATTAAGATTTTGTTTCTCACGTATGTAAATTTTTTAGACTCTAACAATTATGCTTTTTTTCATAGATTACATCACCAACCATTAAGAACTAGAAAGTACTGGACAGCTGTTTCATCGTAGTGTGCGACTCATCTCTAGTCCCACTAGTGATCGAACCGAGTGGTTTCGGTCTCAAAGTCGAGAGGTAGGTTTCTGAATAATCAGGTCGGCATCCAATGATGTAAATGTTTGGCTTCACTTAATTTAACGTAGTATCAAAACGCTTTCTTTTCTGTATTGTAATCAGGATATATAAAGATAGGCAAGCGATCATTTAAAAAGTTGTACTTGGACAACTTTTGAAGTTTCAGAACTGTTTATGATGTTTTTCAGATCACTTGTGTTGATAAACCTCAGAAATTCTATAAAAAACTGGCCATACTACACATGAATCTTCCTATTGCTATTTAGGACTGCAATTGATCAGTCTCTTGTTAGCATATGTGCATCCTCTGCGGATTGCCTCGATATTGCGTTAATTCACAAGCTTTATCAGTAAAGATGGATAGCGGCTGGCAGTGGAATCCAGGACGTAGTGAACATCAACTCTAAGATGCAGGTACATCCAACTGACGAGTCCCAAATGGATTTCACTGCTAGTCACTATCCGGTGTTATTGCCTAATTTTATCTGTTTACTTGTTTGTTTCAACAGATCATTATATCAGTTAATTGCATAGCCTATTCAAGTACGTTTGTAGAATGTTTATGAGCTTATGCTGTACAATTTACAAAAATTTACAATCGGTAAGAATGCGGTTCAGACGTTATGAGTTCATGATGAAAACCCTGGTTCCAATTTTTTACCGTAACTTCTAACTCTAAATCCCAGTCCAAATTTGTCACATCAATTTAAACCCCACTTTTGACTCTAGTAATTAGGTGAATCTTCTCAAGGTCATTCCAGCATTGCTCAAAGGTAGTAAATAGATTGTATTCTCACCAAGATACCTAATACACAATGAAATTGTGAATTTAACTGCTTTTCAAGCTAAATTACAAGAAATACTTGCTTCTGATTCACACTGATTGCTAGAGTATTTATTGTCACTCAATGTATAATCTAGGTTATCTTTATCACAAGATAGTATTCTACCATCCTTACTATTAACTCCAGTAACCCAACACTAAGTTTCTTACGTTTGTAAGCAAAATAGTGTAAAAGAATTGTTACATGATAAGTGATATCAGTTGGTGACAAAAACCTTATAAGGTTATAACCTTAAGTTCCCAGTACTAGCCCAACTTCTAACTATGTAAACTTGACCATTGTTTATTACTGTGGAGAATAATCCAACATATACGGATTAACTAATCACTGCAAAACTATCATTTGACTGCAACTTAATTGCTTTTTATTTTCAATTTAAACAGCTGAGATCATGAGTCAATTGAAGCTAGATCACCATGGAAAACCTGGAAGCACTGGATGACCGTTTCGTCCTATTGTGGGACTCCTCAGCAGCATTTTTAATTATTTTACAAATAAATCCCGTTTCTTAATTAGATGATCAATCAGTTAAGTTTCTCTGTACAGTATACTTCTACCGTTATAACGTTAGACCATCTGCAGATGATAAGAAACCTTGGAATATAATGAATGCATTTTATCCTGCGAATTTGTTATTAATGTTTTGTCCAAATGCTCTGATCTTATTAAAAGTACTGTAAGTAAAAAGTGATTATTATCTCAATTTCTGTACATCTTCAACCGAAACAAATCGCAAATAGAATCTTCATTTCACAAAGTTTCACCTTTTAAAATGTGTGAGTGTGGTACATTCTGAAGTTGAATGCATTTTGCTGTTCAAAAATTATAGTTTAATTTTTCAGTCGTAATCTGGCACAGACAAATGATGAACAACCTCGAAAGAGGTAAGATTAAACTTTAATTGACAATGCCTGAAAATCTTCACAGTTAGCAAGTTTGACCCATTATTGATTAACTACATAATCTTGTTGAAGAGCATATGGAACTCAAAATAACTTTCAACCAATATCAAAGTCAGAATCTTCAATACCAATGTCAAGACAATTCTACTGTATGGAGCTGAAATTCGGAGGACTACTACAGCCGTCATCAAGAAGGTACAAGTATTTATAAATAGTTGTCTACACAAGATACTCATCATGCATTGACCGGATACCATCTGTAGCAGCCAACTGTGGGAGAGAATAAACCCGCTCCCACCTGAAGAGAAAATTAGGAAAAGACGATGGAAATGGATAAGATATACATTATGCAAATCATCAAACTGCATCACGAGGCACGCCCTTACTTGGAATCCTGAAGGGAAGCGGGATAATAGAAGGCCGAAGAACACACTGAGTAGAGAAATGTAAGCAAATATGAAAAGGATGAATAACGACTGGAAAGAACTGGAAAGGATTGTCCAGGACAGGGTTGGATGGAGAATGCTTGTGAGCAGCCTACGTTCCTCCACGAGGAGTAATAGGCGTAAGTACATCATAACGTCTATAATTCCAAAATGGTATTTAGCCATATAGTTAAGTGAGTTTTTCACCAAAATCCAACTCTTGCTATCGTAAATCTTATTGATCTGTCCATCAATTATAGTTTCACCTTCTAACCATCATAACTAGTTATATTATAACCAAAGCCTTTTATAACTTATTCAATCACATAGATACAACATATTTAGCATGGTAGTTAGGAATCATGAATATTTATTTATTGCAAATAAAGTCACATAAATAGTTCGGGAGAGGGGAGTGAGCTAATGTCGTAATTGGTAATTCAATTGCAAAATAAAAAAGCGATATACAACTAGACGATGATGTAATTAAATCAGCTAGTTAACATGACATTAAAATTAATGTAATAAACGAATGTTAGTGGAATATTTAAAAAAGCAACGTAAAATATTGGGAACATAAAACTGACAAGCACTACAACACTAATGAGTGATTTATTCTACTTTCTTTTTATGTACAACTAAGGAAATAAAAGAGCTTAACCATGACGATTTCTACAAAGAAGAAAACAAGCAGTGTTCACTGCTTGTTAATTGGTTTCAGTGACTATGTAATAACCGACTCACGTCTACTAACCGTTAAATAAGGCAGTTTTATGTTAAGGTCTGAAGCGATAATTCTTTTGCCTTTGTCAAACAGAGACCTATTTCAATCTTACGCTTAAAAACCATAATTACCTTTCAATAATTCCATTGTAGTTTGAACGTTAGACAGTTTAATAAACCAAGAAATGAAAACATCTGACATCAATGTTTACTCAGAAACTTATATCTTGTATAAACTCTTCAAATATATGGAAACTATTTAAAGAACTCACAGATGAAAGTCACATCATTGACGAGGCCCAAAAAGATGTTGTTGGCATTAGTAAATATGGTGAAAGATAAAGATAATGTCAATACCAAGGAAATTATCTTGTGATAAAAATGCAAAATGAAGACTCATACAAATAACTTCATTTTCTTTCAAAGAGTTTGAAAAAATATTGCTACTCTGATTTCAGTCCGTATTAAAAGACCCTTGTGCTCCATATAAGTTTGTTTGCAAAATACTTGGGATACTGTTTTTGTCCTAAATCATGACACAGTGTTCAGTTTGAAAAAGGGTAAGAAGTATGTTTAATTCACATTTTCAAAATAGACTTCTACCTTTGACACTTTATTCGAGACCATTCCTCCTAAATAAGTTTGTCAGTGTCAACTCCGACAGCTGCAGAACCGAATCTGTGTCCGTAATTCTCTAGATGAGAATAGTATACTGTGATTGGAACAAAAAAGCTCAATTTCTCTACTAACACAGGATGCTGTGCCACAAGCAATCGTTCTATTCCCATTTTTACTCACGATCTACAGTCTTCACGATAATATATTTGTGTCAAGAATGAGGATGATTTCACTATATGTAAACTAATTTCTGATAATTCAAATTCCCTTCAAACGAATCCATTCTGGTCGCTCATTGAACAATGGTCTGTTACTAATCATCTCACAATGAATACTTCTAAATATCAACTGTCTAACCACATAATAACAATCTACTTTATTCACATCATTCTTCTTGCATATCTTCTATCTATACAAAGCATCAACAAATTAGGTTCCATGCACACAAACTAAAGTATGAAAACTCTACAATACCTTGTCTAGTAAATATACCATATGATGAACAAGTTGTATGAGTTGATCTAATCAAAAACATGTATTCTTGCACACAACACTTATGAAAGCTTTTCTGAATTCTTACCTTATTCTTGAAGAAAAAATCAAACATTTGATTTCGTGGATTAGTTGAAGTTAGATATTAACAGAGTTGAATTCCAGCTCATTGGTCTAGAGGTCAAGTGTTCGCGCGCGAGACTGATAAATCCTGAGTTCAAATCTCTCGAAGTGGGATCATGGATGAGCATTGCTACTGAGGAGTGCCACAATAATACTGAACGGCCATCCAGTGATTCTAGGTTTTCCATCATGATCTAGCTTCAAATGATTCATGATCTCAACTATTAAGATTATCATAATATCCGCAAAACCCATTCTGATATTTCATTTAATTCCCGATAGAATATTTACTTATTTCATCTGTCCATTTATGTAATTATTAATTAATCTTGATTGTTTTTGTAAAAGAAACTTATTGAAATACTTTATTACTAAACATTCCATGCAATTCCATATACTATTTCAATAAAGTCATTAATTACATTGATAAGAATGTTTAATCCATGCAAAATGTGTTACGAACCCCACCACCACCACCACCACCAACAACAACAAAACACTGACAAATCGGGAGCGTATATATCAAATATCTACATTCAGGAAAAAAAAACCCAGTCTAGATACCTGATAACAGATTTTCGATGAAGTGGAATTCATGTAGGCTGGTAGTTGTCAAGTGAAGTAATATATAGAATGTATTACAGAATATTATAATTGTTCTATTAAAATATTAGTGTATTTATTGATCGAATACTAATTATCATTTGACAATGATAATTAAATGTTAAGCTTCTATTGTTATCATTCATTATTAAGTGGGAAACATGACTATCATGTAAGTATTTTTGTCTTATTACGATAAGATCTTGAAATATGAAAGTGGATGTTGTATGTCCAAGTTTTACATAGAATAATCACTCGGTTGATTGTATATTGAGATAAGATTAGTAAAATTAAATGTTTGAATGATTTATAGCAAATGCTATACATGATTTTATTGTTCATTTATTAAATATTTTAATAGTTGAGATCATGAATCATTTGAAGCTAGATCATGATGGAAAACTTAGAATTACTGGGCGGTTGTTTCGTCTTATTTTGGGACTCCTCAGTGGCAATGCGCATCCATGATCCCACTCCGAGAGATTTGAACCCAGGATTTATCAGTCTCGCGCGCAAACACTCAACCTCTAGACCAATGAGCTGGAATTCAACTCTGTTAATATCTAACTTCAACTAATCCACGAAATCAAATGTTTGATTTTTTTTAATAATAAAATAAGAATCCAGAAAAGCTTTCATAAGTGTTGTGTGCAAGAATACATGTTTTTGATTAGATCAACTCATACAACTTGTTCATCATATGGTATATTTACTAGACAAGGTATTGTAGAGTTGTTATACTTTAGTTTGTGTGTATGGAACCTAATTTGTTGATGCTTTGTTTAGATAGAAGATATGCAAGAAGAATGATGTGAATAAAGTAGATTGTTATTATGTGGTTAGACAGTTGATATTTAGAAGTATTCATTGTGAGATGATTAGTAACAGACCATTGTTCAATTAGCGACCAGAATAGATTGGTTTGAAGGGAATTTGAAGTAGCAGAAATTAGCTTACATATAGTGAAATCATCCTCATTCTTGGCACAAATATATTCTTGTGGAGACTGTAGATCATGCATAAAAATGGGAATAGAACGATTGCTTGTGGCACATCTTGAGTTAGTGGAGAAATTGAACACTCTTGTTACAAGCACAGTATGCTATTCTCATCCAGAGAAGTACGGACACAGAGAGTTGGTTCTGCAGCAATCTGCATCCATGGTGATCTAGCTTCAACTGAATCATGATCTCAACTATTAAAATCACTATTATATCCATAAAAGAATCCTCTTTCTGATATTAATTATTTGTTTTATGGTTATTTGGTATTGGCCTAATTGTCAGATTTCATTCAACTCATCGACAGTCAATGTATGTTCTACTGTTCATAAATTAGCATTAGTTAATTGTACTGCCATTCTTTAGCCTTATATCTCAGATAACTTAGTTGCGTTTAAACTGTAATTTATTATTTGTGATGCATTGTAGTCATATAATAATCTAGATTAAGTTGACTGATTGATGTTGTGCTTGCTTTAACCACTAGAAATAGAAGTAGTTAGATGGATTAATGGTTGTTAGGACCTTCCACTTTTAATAGTGAACATTCGTATTATCGGCTAAATGAAGGTTATTTGGTCTTACTATTGTAACGGCAAACTCCTTATTAGTTGACTGAAGAAACTAGTGCTCCTAATAAGTGAGTATATGTAGTTAGGAAACAGAAGTTCAAGTTTATATCACTACTAATATTGGATATTTACTTTCTTGATTTGCAACAAGTAATTAGTTTAATGACACTCCTATCAGCTACAGTTAACTACTCAGTATTACATCAATGAATTACTTAGAGGTAGACGTCGTCTATCTCTTGTATATGAAATATTTATGTATAGTTGTTTAATTAGTGAACTCATTATTTTTTACTTCTTTTACATTCTGGATTGATAATTTACTGAACAATCGAGTTGTTGAAAGTCGATATCTTCTTCAAATTTCGTATTTTTCTGTTATATTTTGTTTTATAATTTCTGACCTATACCTACTTCATTGATGTTCCAGTATACTAACTGACAAAGAGTATTACGAAAAATGACCATGATGATAACAATTACCTCATTTCACTTGGTGTTGTTTACTTGTTATTTAGGACTGCAATTATCAGTCTCTTGTTGCATATGTGTATTCGGTACGGGCTTCCTCGATATTAACATAATTCACAAGTTTTATAAACAAAGATGGATAATGGCCAGCAGTGGAGTCCCAGAGTGAACATCAACTCTGAGATACAGGTACATCCAGCTGACGGGTCCTTAATAAGACCAAACGCGTGTCCTGGATTCCACTGCTAACCACTATCCATCTTTACTTAATCAACTCATTTGCCTTTAACTAAATATTCATTATGTAATAGAGAAAACTCAACAAAAGTATAATGTACAGATGAGCCTAAAATAACTGTGATGGATTTTTCAATTAGTTATTAGATAATCAGAAAACAGTTTTTTCGAAATGAAAAGTTAATAAAAGAGAAAACTTTAATATTACAAAATGTAGACATAATTAATCTATTTTAAGCAAAGATGGATAGTGGTTAACAGTGGAAATCAGGACGTGCGTTTCGTTCTATTTGGGACTCGTCAGCTGCATGTATCTGCATCTTAGAGTTGATGATCACTCTGAGACTCGAACTCAGTACTGTTCTCTTCAAACACTATCGCGTTATCCATTTAGCAACTGAGTCCTGATAGCCAATTGCTTGTGTAATAGAGTGAAGTTCAAATTCACTTGGTATTACGTGTAATTTACAGGTTTTCGTTGTCAGTGTAAATGTAAAATGAACTTCAGAGAGTACAGTGTTTTAACCTTATGTGTAAAACACATGACCAAATAAATTATCCAAGAGTAATTGGAAAATACTGTGCGTATAATACATCATTGGTAATCTTTCTATAACATATCAATAATTACTAAAGACTATGTTGATGTTTTAAAGAACAATGCTTTATAAGTTTTATCCTATTTATATCATCACTTTCGTTTATAGGTGTCATTACCAAGGTTTGATTTGATAATTTCGAATAAATTGAGCATTGCCACTTCTGAAGAAGTGACTTACACTAAGTCACGAAACGTCAGAAAATCCAATTTTCTACTCATTGGGATATTACAAATATATTATTTTTATTTATCACTATCGTTTGTTGTATTGTATATGTTCACATGATTGACAGGCCAGTCAAATCCCACATTTCTAAACCTTGATGTTCAAATGTGTAATGTTAGCCAGTTTGGGAGTATGTTGGGGAAACTAAAGAGTGAGATGACCAATAATTGGTATCAGTCCATGATATCATCCTCTATTATATTGGGTTGTTAGGGCCTTAGGTGAAATGGAATAAAATTACTTCAGTGTATTCACTCTTCATCTCCCATCAGCTTTTGGATTTCAAAAATATCTCATACTTTTCTACTCTACGACTTCAATCTTTCTTCTCGTATCATGTTTTATTTGTTGAATCTTTACCAATACCACTGATACTGTTACTACGTCTATTAATCTGGGAATTGCTTTGGTAATTTGATCTTACAGCGCTAGTCTGACTTGACTATTTGAACATAAATTTACTAGATTCGATTTTATGTATAGCTAAACAACTGATATCAGGTGGTTTGAAATAAGACTCACAGCTCAACAGATTAAATATATAAAATCACAAGTCACATAAAAGCAAAATATATCAATCTTGATAAGTACATAATGAAGTCCCAGATTTCTAAGGAATTGAAATAACGGTAAATTGTAAATAACAAACAATATATCAATAACTATGAATTCAAAAGCAAGTTTATAATTGATTTAGTAACTAAGTATCAGGAAGCAGACTGGCTAACTAAACACTGATGGAAAACACACAAACTAAATTATTGAAAAGTGGCTCACTAAATTTATATATCTAACAAATCAAATAAAGAGGGTTTTTTAGAATTTGAACGTATCTACACTACTTCGATCAACTTAAAGCTATGGAATCAAAGACTTTGATTACTTAAAAGTCAGTCAGCTACAACGTAGGAACAGGCACATATATGCATCGGTCCAAGTTGCCATACCTCATTAACACAAAAAGATGAACACAGGATTCATATAAGTAGTTAATTCAGAGGTGGTAATATATGAAAGAAAGGTTGCAATAAGGATATAGTACAAGAAGAAAGAATTGGTTCGTAGAAAGAAAGATATGAAGCGATTTTAATCTCATAGTTTAAGGGAAGACAAAGAGTGTATACACCAACGCCATTGTGATCGATTCTGAGCCATGTCACACACAGTCTACAACCATTGGTTACGATAGTCACGCGGACCCCAACCAAGTAGTCTGCATCTACCAAAATGGCTCAGACTAGAAGTTAGTGACTTCAAGCACTGATGCCACGTTTTGTTTTGGTCGCCCTGAACTTTCTTCCATCCATCACGAACACCGGTTAGCATTGCACATCGTGGTAATCGGTGTTCAGGCATTCGCAACACGTAGCCCAACCATCTCAGTCGATGGAGATTCACAACCTCATCAAGTGATTGACCATCAGTCCTTAATACACTGCGTCTAACCTCACTCTTACTTACCCGGTGATCCCAGCAGACACCAGCAATATTTCTAAGGCATCTGTGGTCAAATACTAGTAGCTTACGAGTATCTTCTACTCTTAATGGCCATGTTTCACTGCCGTAAATTAAAATAGAACGGACTGCCGCACAGTATACACGTCCTTTTATTGATAGACGGATATTATTCTTAAAATATCCAGATATTATGAGTCAGATTAGATAACAAGCTGAAAAAGATTCATTACGCTTGACATACTGATTGATCATATTCTTGTCGTAAATTTAACTTGACAAAGATCCTTGTTTTCTTTCTTACATTTAATCCCATAAATTAAATTTCAAACTATAATCCTACCTTGAACTTGAACCTTTATATAGATTTATTTTACCCTAATCATACTTAATAAAATTGAGGTTACTCAATTGTAGTGTTTGTTATGATTAAATCAACATATGAAATGCATTAAAACAATGTAGACATTACTGAGTTTCTACTCTCTCTCGTACACGTACACGCAAACACACATACCCAAGACCATTGAAAATGTAAACCAAATGAATTGATTTTTGTTCCATTGAACAATTGAATGTGTAATGTACAAATTCCAGTGAGATTTTTTTAAATATAATTTTATACAAATGTATTTAACTTAATTGAAAAAATTGTAGGGTATTTGTTTGTTTGTTTGTTTGTTTATTTTTCTCGGTTTATTCACATTGAACCCTTGTGAATTTATACGTGCTCATGTTAAGACAAACATAATTGTGTTTCCAATGTGAGTTTCATCTAAGATTCTGTGTTAAATATTTGTGTAGACCCTTTGTTTGTCTAAAATAATTTGTTCATACAATTTTAGTTGTAAACAGAGATAGTATTTTCAAGAGTTGAGATCGTGAGAAAATTGAAGCCAGATAATCATGGAAAACTTGGAAGCATTTAATGGTCGTTTCGTTCTATTGTGGAACTCCTCTGTGGCAGAACGCATCCATGATCCCACATAACGAGATTCAAATCCAGAAAATATCAGTCTCGCGCTCGAACACTTAACCACTAGACCACTGAGATGGCCGGTATCCAACGGTCTTTTATGCCTAACTTCAACCAATCCACGAAATCGAGAGACACATTCACTATTATCACCAGTGATTTACTGTCTCACAACAGACCTGGTTGAACTCCACTGGTCATTACTTCTCACTAGAACTCCAGGAAATACCTCTTGAAGCCAGACACTAGTAAGCATTCGCTGATTAGTATCAGAAGGTGTCTTTTGTGGATATTACAGTTATTCCAGTAGTTGAGATCATGAGTCAGCTGTAGCTAGACCACCATGGTCCTATTATGGGACTCCTCAGCAGTGCGCATTCATGATAGTATTGTTTGTTGTTTATTTTCTTTTTAAAAGTTTTATTACTTATAGTGAATGAAAAAGGGACAGTGAAGAAATATGGTCGATAATTACTACCGAATCATTTAACAATAATTGAGTTTATAATATGGGATTTGTCTGACTGAACATAAATAAGGTCATATCCTACTGGTAGGAGTTAATGTTCAAAACATTTACATTAATCACACCACTTGACCTTGAAACAAATTAATGACTCAAACATGTAACTTTCAATCCATTAGATGCTGATAAAGATGAGAGGATATCACATGAAGTGATTAGAGGTAGTCAGAATGAAACCATCATCTGAATTTCTTGTTATTCAGTATCGGTTTCCAATCTTGTAGGAATTAATACTTCTTATGTGGAGCAAATATGCGTTACCTAACTTCCCAATCGAAGACTTTATGACTAAGCTATTCTGGCCACGACTAACCTATTGTATCACTGATGGATTAAAAGTCGATACTTACAATAGGCAGTATAGTATATCGTCAATATATGACAATCTGTTACCAAACTGTTTAGCTCTTGAAATCAACATATACCTGTCTTCCTCGACGTAGATCACCTTCAACGCTCTCACTAGAGAAAGCAAACCAAAATATTGTAATTGACTTGTACATTGACAAATGATTACCAAAACAAAAACTGTTGCCCTCCAGTAGAATATCGTTAGCTAGTGAATTATAATCACCCTTTACGGTTCCATCTCACGATGAAGATAAAATTGAATCGGTACTTGATTATGAATAGATTTGTCACTCTATACTGTAGTGAACAAAAACACGAGTGGGAACAAACGAATGTATTTCAGCACAAAAATACAGAACATCACACTAAAATCTGAGAACCACACGGTAAATAATTAATTTGCAAAATACCAATCAATTGTCTCAAACTTGACTGTTCCTTTTGCAAATCTCAGTCCATCGTCTCAGATTTCATTGTTCATGTATTTTCACATCAATTGCTCTCCGCTTCTGTTCTTTCCCTCTCGATGTTCCACTGAAATACATTCTATGTCTGACCATCGTTATATACTACTTATAAGTAGTATCCCATATTATAAACTCAATTATTGTTAAATGATTCGGTAGTAATTATCGACCATATTTCTTCACTGTCCCTTTTTCATTCACTATAAGTAATAAAACTTTTAAAAAGAAAATAAACAACAAACAATACTATCATGAATGCGCACTGCTGAGGAGTCCCATAATAGGACCATGGTGGTCTAGCTACAGCTGACTCATGATCTCAACTACTGGAATAACTGTAATATCCACAAAAGACACCTTCTGATACTAATCAGCGAATGCTTACTAGTGTCTGGCTTCAAGAGGTATTTCCTGGAGTTCTAGTGAGAAGTAATGACCAGTGGAGTTCAACCAGGTCTGTTGTGAGACAGTAAATCACTGGTGATAATAGTGAATGTGTCTCTCGATTTCGTGGATTGGTTGAAATTAGACATAAAAGACCGTTGGATACCGGCCATCTCAGTGGTCTAGTGGTTAAGTGTTCGAGCGCGAGACTGATATTTTCTGGATTTGAATCTCGTGGGGAGGGGGGCAGGATCGTGGATGCTCACTGCCACTGAGGAGTCCTAAAATGAAACGAAACGGCCACTCAGTACTTCCAGGTTTCCCATTATTGTCTAGTTTCAATTATCTCATGATCTCAACCATTGAGAATGCTATACTATCCACAAAACACTTCTGATATTATCATTATGTAACATTAATTTTTATCATAGACATAATTTTAGGTAAACTACTTGGTTACTACACTTTTTTTCTTTATCAATCTATATGTTTCACATAAAATTTGTATGTTTGAACATTTTTTTTAAACACAGAAAACATTTTATTGATTGAAATCTATCAGATAATTAGTTAAGATGTGTGTATATCAAACTGTAAATTGAATACAATGAAACATTGACTTGATGTAGCAACGAAACTAAGGGTATTATTCATAACTAAGCTGATTACTGCAAATATTGATCATCGATCAGTAGCACGAGGTAATACTTGAATAGAATCAATGGTTTGTAGGACTCTTTGAAAAAAGTGTAGTTATTAGTATTATGTAAGTTTATGTCATTTTAAATCATAATTACAGGCGTTATTACTGACCCATTCACTTAATGATAAAGATAATAATGTTAACTTCTCACTAAGTGGCTATCTATCGATGGTGTTTGAATGAACCGATGATTTCATTGTACTTGTTGAATGCTTGGTTTCGAATTCTAAGTACAATACATTCGTTCATGCTTGTATATTACTTCTTGATTCAATTGCTTTAATTCGAGGATTCCTAGTTCATACTATAATTCAAATACTTAGAAACACTACACTATCATAATAATATTCACCTATACATCTCTACACAGAGTATCGAAGTTTCGAGTTACGTGGATTAGTGACTACTATTTCAACAAAATAGACTGACTTTATTCAACCCAATTTACTAAACAGTATCATGCTGATTATAAATCCATTGTGATCAATAAATATGGTTCACACTCCAGCTCAAAGATAAATTGATATGAGGAAATTGAAAGAGAATGATATACCAAAGTTTATGTTATACTTTTGAAATTTTTGAGGTAGTTGGTACACCCTATTGACTTACTTACAAAACAACTATCTAATTATAACTGATCTTCAGTTGTTCATCATTTACTCCCAGTTTAAAGTATATATGAATTATTAACAATCATGTACTTACCAATGGAAGATAATATAACAGTCAGTCAGTCAGCAACAACTTCTTTTGTACGTACATCAGTTCGAGTTACCATACCACATTAGAACAGAGATGCAATTGTTGATTCAAATCTCATAGCGGTAGGGGTAGTAAGAGTTTAAGCAGTAATCGGAAAGATCAGAGTTTGAAGATATTATTCAAGCAGTATAATCCAGTGAAATAAATTTGGAAAGAGAAAAAATGGGAAATGAAGAATTCAGAAGATAAGAATTTGGCAGAGCACAAAGAATGAATGCACATGTGCCATTTCAGTCGACTTTTAGTCATGTCATTCAAAGTCCCTAACCATCGGTTGCTATCATCTCGCGGTCCCCAACAAGGTAGTTTACATTGGATCTCAATTACATTTCCGATTATCATGGTACTCAACATGATATTTGAATGTTACTAATCGAATCTCTTATCAGATCACGAGTATACTAGCTCTTGAAAAGTCTCTCACTGAAAACATATTCAATCTTCTTGTAGTTTTTTTTTGGCTGATAGCACTCTAAGTAGTAAAGTAACTTTAATATATACAAATCGTTTGACTTTTATTCTTTATGAATATAAACGTGCTATAGCATTACCAAAAGGCGGCCTGCTTGAATATCTAGGCCACCTGTTCCTGCCATCTGGATATTTCAACAAGTTATCTGTTTTCTTGTTTGTTATTATCATTATGCCTATTAATCGCATAACCTATTCGTGTGTGTTTGTGAGAAGTCTACGACATTTCGCTGTGCAACTTACAAAAGAGCCCAATGAGAAACATCGTGGTTGCTGGAAATATCCACCGAAAATAATATACATTAAGCAGGTGTCGATTCCTGAACTGCTAACATCTAACTGGTGATCATTTAACATTTATCGTCAGGATCGATCAAGAAATAAGAAATGGAAACTCGCTGAAATACTTTGTGCTGAGAATTCTATATTGTACCAAAAACATGGTATTGACTAAAGCCACTAATGATAATACTACTACTAATAATAATAATCATCTTCAGTTCTTATATACAATGAATATTGTATGTTAATTAAACATTTGATATAAAAAGCTTCAAAAAGGATTTGGCATTAAAATGAATGTTAAATTCTACCATGTTAATTGACGTCAGAAGAAATGATACCTTCATTATAATGAAATAACTAAAACATTTACTTGTGTATATGTATTAATGGGTTAGTAAAATGTCAAATATCATCAAAAAGATCGGTAATCATCGATGTGTTTATTTATATAAATACTATTAGAGGATAATGTTTCTTATACACGTACGATTTCTGTGTACTTTCTATTATAGTAGTTGAATTAATAAGTCGATTTAAACTAGATTACTATTGAAAACCTAGAAGCAATAGATGACTGTTTCGTCCCAGTATTGAACTACTTAGCAGTGTGTTCACTACCCCGCATTCAGGATTCGAATCCAGGACCTTCGGACTCGCGCGTGAACGCTTAACCTCTAGATCACAGAGCCTGGAGTTCTAGTAAGAAGCCGTGATCAGATGAGTTCAATTCATATTGAGTAGAGACAGGTATTCACATCAGACAATGGATGAAAGTTTGCGGAATATCATGGATCGATGGGAGTTAGACATTAACACTTTCGGATGCCAGCTCAGTGGTCTAGAGGTTACGTGTTCATGCACCAGACAGAAGCTCTTGGGTTTGAATGTTGTGTGGGGGATCGTAGACGCGCACTGCTGAGAAGTCGTATGCTAGGATGAGACGGTCATCCAATGCTTCTAAGTTTTCACTAGTTATCTAGCCTAAATCGATTCATGAATTCAACTATTAAAATGTCCTTTTTCTCACTGACTTCTACTCCGGGCACATTGGGTATGACTGCTTGTAATTGTATTGAATAAAGTATCATTTAGTATTAACCTGGTTCTCTATACTAGGTTATGAATCCTGTGTCTGAAATTACGTGACTACTCTCATTATCGTATTAAGGTATTATCGAAGTATACCTGAGAGGTAGAGGAATATTTTAAACCATCCTTTAGATCATCTACCATAAGATAACCACAATACATAGTTTTTCCAATTAATACATAACATCAGCAATTTATTTTACAATATTTACGTCACATTGGTATAGTAACATTCATTTATGGAGATATACTTGTCTCAACTTCCTATTTGTTATTATAAACACTTATGGGTGCTTGCAAAATTTGGATCCTAATCTGTTTCATACTTTGACTTTTTACTAGTTTCAGATCTTAATAAACAAGTTTAGGTGCAAATCGATTTCAGTTGGGACTACATTTGTTGCTAATTCCGACCGATTGAGATTATCCTCATACGAACGAGATGCAAATACACACTTTGAAAATATCCCCAAACTAGGGAAAACAGGAAATATGAGTTTAGAGAAGACTGATATTCAACAAAAAACAAATTGAAGTGGAGTAATGTGGTGACCGGCAGTGTCCGAAAACTTATACTGATGCACGATAAACTGCATACTAACCCCACCTCCAACTAACGGCTTGAGCGAGAACAAAAGAGTGAGCCAGAAAGTATATTGGGCTACCGAATAAAATTCAATCCATTTCTTAGCCAGTGAAATGCACTTGACCTCTCGGTCACTTCTAATTGCCTTCGATTAACGTTCTCATCAGGCTATTTCTCATTGACTTACTTATATCAAGTAACACTGTATAAATAACAAAAAGTACAATCCTGAGATAAATACAATTGGAAAATTAAAAATGGTAACAAGCAATCAAATAAAAAGTATCATCTGATCTTTCGATTTCACTTTGAATCTATAACAAATTTCACAATTTCCTACTACTTGTCTTACCGCGCTAGTGCTTCTCACGAACCAACATCTTTTCTGTATAACAGCCAAGACCAGTGATTTGGAAATATATCCTTCCTTAATATACTGATCAATTCTGTGATAGCCTGTCGACTTGGTAATATTATCAGATTGTTAAATGACATTGGGGACGCAGAAAAATCCAATCGACCACCAACACAACAACCCAACTAATATTACTTGTGTTAAAGTTTTCAAATCACCAAAACCTACTAGCTTTCAATCTTCACTGGGTCCACTTGAAAGCTTTCAGTATGAGCCTTCATGTACTAGCACCTAATTCCCACGTGCAACACCATCAATGTCTCTAGTTTTCAAATGACCCAAAATGACTGATCAGTCCTGACATTCATGAATACAATATCTTGAAATAGTCAATGAATCTGATAAGTCAATCCACTGCTGTTACATGTTTCATTCGGGCTGAGTAACAATCCCAAAGTAAATGAGATTCATATATTTTGATACTTAGATTGTTCCTGATAATCAACTGTTTAAATTTAATATCTCTAAATGGACATTTTAATTAGTCTGTAGAAACGAAAAGTTCTTTCAAGAAAAGCATTACATACAAATAGAAACATGAAAATGTTGCCATATGATGTTCGTACATGTGGGTTATATCACAATAAAATAATCGCTTTACATTACTGTTTAATTAGATTTGAGGCATGCTAACTATCAGGCCATGAATCTGGTATCAAAAAAGCATGAAAATAATTTATCATTTAAAATATAAACCCTACACATTTACTTATGATAATCACACTAACTAAACTGGTGTTATGTAACATGTGTGTGACTTCATACGTGACAATTTTCTTATTTTTAAAAGACTTAATCTAAGCTTTATAGCCAGTGTAACCTGAAAAGTAGTTTATTGAAATTAATTAAAAGGAAAAAAAGTGAAATTATATGGCTCAATCGTAAAATGATCTCGACGATTATCTACACAAACATTATCATAAATGTTGGATTGATCACTGAATAGAAGTAACCAAACTCTTGGTTATCTTATCCATTGTGTTGATAGGATTCAATTGACAAACTTGCACTACAGTCCATGGTTCAATTGATTTTTTTTTAAAGGTTTGCTCTCACCACAAGATAAGGACAGGATTGGAATTGGCTAGTTCGGAATACTTTAACAATGTCTACTCACAATCTCTCTATGGTCATGATGTCAACCTCATAGAAGTCAACTTAAAATAAATATTTTAATTGATTACTAAAAATTGTTATTGATTTGATCGACCTGATTTAGATATCCACTGTAAACCAAGAATCACTAGATAGCTGTTTCCTGTCGGGGAAGTTAGACAAGCATTTCATCAGTTGTCATCCCTGTGGTCTAGTAGTTGAGCATTCACCACTCTACCGAACGCTCTAGAATTGGTATTTCTAGGCTCATAGCGCGCAGTGCTAAGGAGACTCATATTAAAACAAAATATCTGTCCTCTTTTCTCTAGCTCTAAATGAATGCATAACTTGGTTCGTTTAGTCGTAACAAACGTGTATAATAGCTAATTGAAAATTAGTTGCATATTATGGTGAACAAATCATAGATTACAATGGATCATAGTTATATCCGAATCAAGTCGACGTATTATAAGTTCTTTATTCCATTAGTTTCGTTCAAACTCAAACGATAGTCTTTTTTTAAACGTTAACTTATTTTCGGTGTGGGGCTGTGGGGATTGTCAAATTTGTGATTGAAATCATGAATCGATAAATTTTAGACCACCATTGAAGACCTGGAAGTACTGAACATCCATTTCGTTCTAGTATAGGACTTTTCAAAAGTGCGCATCCAAGATCCTGCACGCGGAATTCGACTGAAGGTCTTCGGCTTGAATCCTACGTGTGGGATCTTGGATGGGCGCTGCTGAGGAGTCCTATACTAGGATGAAAAGGCCGTCCAGTGCTCCCAGATTTTCAATGGTGTTCTAAGATTCATCTCTTTATGATCTCAATCCAAAACTTAATTTATTTATCGATTCATCTTATTGAGCACTACTTATGTATATAACGTTTGTCAAAAACGAATGTTTAAACTTCTACAACACATGAGTTATGTCACAGATTGAAATCATGAATCAATTGAAGCCAGGCCACCATGGAAAACCTGGAATCACTGGACGGCCGTTTCATCCCAGTATGGGACTCCTCAGCAATGCGCATCCACGATCCCGCACCCGCAAGATTCGAACCCAGGATCTATTAGTCTCGCGCAAATTAATTGTGAAAGGAACCAATTTCTATCACAGTCTAACCAATAAATAACTATAGTGATCAAAATTATTGAACCAAATTGAAGAAGATAAGTTCAATCAAATGAAATAACATTTGGCAGTTTTAGTTAAGTCCATTTATTATTGGGTAATCATATCATGGTTTCAAAGTGAAGATCACTGTTGGTCAAGATTATTATTATTATTATTATTATTATTATTATTACTATGTAAGTAATTAGTTAATTTCATGTGGTTACGGAGTTTGAAAAGATGTAAAATAAACAAGAAAAAATATTCACGACACTTATTTTCTGAATGAAACATCGAAATCACCACAGTTTTCAATGATCCTTATCATTTCTAAATGTTGTGCTTAAACATTACAGAAGGCCTTGGTAAAATATGACAACTATACATTAAATACATTATTTGCACATCTTCCATCAGCTATCCTCAACATATTTCATGATTCTCCTAATTCTTTGTTCATTCTAATTCCTCTATGTTTCTTTTCTCGTTCTCTTCAGTTTGATCTCCACTCTGATTGGTGCTATATTCTACATAAGTGGCATACACCACATTAGTAGTAGTAATGACATTACTAGTATTAGTATTAGTAGTAGAGGTAGTATAACGGCAGCCTATCAAAACGTCTAGATCACCTATTTTACATCTGTGAAGATTTTACAAAAAACGTTTTTGTTGTCGATTACCTTGAACTGGATAATTATGAACCGTACATTCATGTACATACGAGATACTATGGATAACTTACAATCTATCGTAATGTGTACTACTGAAAGTTTCATAGGGGAACTCCTCATCTTCCACTTTTTGAAAACAATGAGGAATGAATCTATTGAAATTCATGCATTCATTACCTAATGGGTGAAAAAGAAATAATTATAGTCTCTGGACTGATAGAAAGCATTCAGTGTTGTAAATGTATGGAAATTATCGACAATTAAAACAAGCATTTATACGGAGGAATTTACTGTAATGTTAGACATCCGGTGTTAAAACCTCCTTATCAAAATAGAATTTATCGAAATGAATAAACTTAATGATAATAATAATAACAATATTATTATTATTATTACCCTTATGATTAGTATTAGTATTAGTTGCATTGGGCACAGGTAATTAACCAGATAAGTAATAGAGAGGAGAGTGAAACTGTATATAGAAAAATAGTCTGACAATGATCGGGACTAAATGACAAGCATAATTAAACATCATTTTTTCTTAGACAATATACCTAATATATACGAATATTCGTCAAGATTAGAACGAATAGTTTGACAGAAATTGGGCGCCGAGTAAAGAGAAGTCATTATATGTGAAAATTATATTTGAAATAGTGTCAGCGATGGACACTTAAATAAATCCAACGTTTCGTCCAGCTAACTTGTCTGGACTTCTTCAGGGTAATAATCAAAATCATCAAATATATATATGTCATTTAGAATGGTGCATGATTTGATCATGTAAAGACTAAATATAAGTATTTGACCTACTTGTCAACTGTTGCGTTGAACTATATTGATGAATGAAAATATCTTGATTGATTTTGATGGAACAGTTACAATCTTCACTTATTACATTTTGTTAATTTTCAGTCTCATTATAATGATAACATCAACTTCCAAGTCATTTAGACTGATACATATTGTCTTTAAATTAGGTTTATAATGACTGACTGATTGTTGAATACAATAAATGTTCTCATTCATCTTATACTATCTATAATTAATGTAACAAAGGATACATTCACTAACATGAAAGTAAGTGCATTTCGTGCTACTTTGGACAGCATTAGAGCGACTCCCTGAGTGTGTGGAGCATTTTCATCTTCTTGACCGGAGTATAGCAGCATCTCTCCCGTAGCTAGCCTTTTCTGTCCAGCTTGGATCCAATAGGTTTCGCTGATTCCCAGTACTGCCAATTTGTATCTCCTCATTTCCGTTGCTATTTGACTGTTCTTCCTGGTCTCCCTCATTGTTCGGACGTTCCATGTACCTATAAAAATTGTTGTTCTGGTTGTTAGAAGTGGCATCGCCCTCATGGCTTCCGAAGGAACTCGGCTTTCACCATGTGGCGTCATAGTTCTTTTAAATGAAGACCTTCTAACTCTCAGGGCAGAGTTTAAATGGTTTGAATTATTTTTCCTGGTTAGCGTTTTTTAGCGAGTTAGTTTTCTACGGGATTGGGACGCTAACCCCATGCCCAACCCTTCTCTTTTACCCGGGCTTGGGACCGGCAGTAACTCTAGAAGAGCTACAGGCGGAGTTAAGTTTTATAGTGTTTATATACATATTGAATTCTTACAATGTATGGAAATTATTCTTTGAGAAGATTACAACTACTCATTTAATAAAAGTAGCATAAATGTCAATGCTAATAGACAAGACATTGCATGATCATCATCTGCAGTCATAAACTTATTTTGAAAATAGGAGTATGAATATAATTTCTTTAAAGATAATTACTGATATCGTAATTTAATTTGCTAGAAGTGAATCTAAGACACATGTTTCTTCTTGTTTCGTACTAGTCAGATGGACGTACTGCATTCACTGTTTTTGAGTACACTGTAGCTCAATCGAGTCCAGTACCAATAATTTTGAATACAGACGCTATTAGGTTCAGGTTTCCACTAACTTATATGCCTAGTTTGATGCTTATTTGTAGTTTTTTAAAAATATTATTCCACTGTTAAGATTATGGGCTGAAGTTTAATCAGTATATGCTAAAGTATGTGAATGCTTATCGGATTACTTACATGTTTCTGTTTAGTGACAAGCTTTTACTAATGAATGAAATGCATCCTGTATCTCCCTACCAGAAACAATCCAAAGTTGGTAAAAGCTATTGAAAATGTTTCATTATAAATCCAACTCATCCAAGATGAACGAACATATGCTAATATAGACTAGCCGTTTACAGTTCTATAATATCCACAACTTGATAATACAAGCATTCATAAGTAATTCAGTTATGTTGTGTCCGGGACTTCTCCCTCTAGTTAGTGGGGCTGGGACGCATCAATAGCTAGCTTACTGGTCTTTGGTCACGGAGTCTTTATTATCAATCGCAGATTAAGTGAACTTGTGATAGCTTCAACGTGGATGGTTTGTTTCTTAGACTTTCATTGTTGTTCTGGACAACAACATCAACACTTAATTCAAAGATAAATGAACGATTGTAACTTCTTCACAGCTAACTAACAGTTTATTCTATTTCATTTGTAGAGAAATTCTAACGGCTCACTTATCGTTGCAGTACGAGCTAATGACATAGAGCTCACAGAATAAAACGGCTTCAACATCCTTTACCTGAGATAAAAACATTCATAATCATCACAAAATTCAATTGTATCATTCCTTTTACATAGTTTCAGTAATACATCAAGTGAACATTCTAGCCTTTAGTTATCAATATACCTGTTTTACAATATACTTCTGACTCATTAAATCTGATCAATACAGGTTGTACCGAAAAGTGCCGTTTTTGTCGCAAGATTGTCTCCTAATTCTATCCTAAATATTTAGCAGAAAGCAGAATACAACACTTACCACACTCCAATTTTTATTGTTTGATAATTAGTGATGTTTCATCTAAAGTATTGAAACTGCGCTAGAACAACCAAATATCTCCAAAACATTGTGTGTTCTGTAAAAAAGATCTTGATAATTTATTCGTTCAACTCTTTTCATGGTCAGGTAGGTATCGTAAGACCTAAAGGTTCTTCATTGAACCAATTGCTAAGGGATCTCGGCGAGACTATAATTTATGGACAAATCAACCAAATTTACGATAATAGATCTTAGATGTTGGCGCGAAATTCATTCATCCATTTAACTAAATAGAGTTTTAACACTTTAGCTGATGTCAGTACGTGATGAGAACCATAAATCGAATCTCTAACCCTAACCATTAACTGTAAATCATAATTCTAATTCTCCGCATTCCTTTATAACCCTCACTTACTCCTATTTAGTAGCTGAACACTCCCAAGGTCACTTTAACATCACTTAAAGTTCGTTGATAATTTATAATCCTAAATCTTACACTTGGAAAAAACACCTTTCCACAACTTCTAGGTTCTCTTTAGTAGTCCAAATGTAGTGAACAGAACACCAGTGGGGACAATTAAATATATTTGACAGCACTTTACAGCATCTCACTAAAATCTGAGAACCATATAGTAAATAGTTAATTTGCAAAATATCAATCAATCGTCCCAAACTTCACTGTTCCTTTTGCAAATATCAGTCCATTGTCTCAGATTTCATTGATCATGCATTTTCATACCAATTGTGTTCCTTTTTGGTTCTTTCCTTATCGATCTTCTGCTGAAATACATTCTATGCTTGACCACCGTTACATACTACTTATGTGAATATAAGTAACCCACATAACACAAGTATAACAAATGCCAACTTTGAATACAACTTACAATTTCATTTATATTTAGAATTATTTACCCTAAACAATGTATGAGTTCCTTATTCCTTGCACATGTTACTTAAATAAATAAATACATTACAATCAAGGTGAAGTGTTTTCTTTACCATAGATCATTCATTATCTTGTATTTTATTCAAATGAAATGTTAAATATACGTTGATTATTGTATAATCATGTTTTATTACAATCACTTTTCCAAAGATTAAAGTAATAAGCTGCATAAATAACAAACAATAATGATAATAATAATGATGACAGCGGCGTAATTGAACATGTAATTAATTGTTTTCTTCAGAGAGAGAAAGAGAGAGAGGAAGCAAGAAAGAAACGAAAAGGTACATCATCGCTAATATCAATTGGATAGTTGGTATTTTCTTTTCTGTGTTTAAAACTATTTACTGTAAAATAAATCTCATCACAAGTAAATAATAATATTACATTACATAACATTACATTAATACAGATATGATAGTGGATTATTTCACTTAGAGATAATATTAACCACTAATATATATATATATAGAGACTGCTGATTTGACTAATATTCTATATCAATAACTCTTTCTTCATTGAGATTATGAATAGATTGATGTTAGACCGAAAGTCCTGGGTTCGAATCTCGCGCGTAGGATCCTGCATATGCACTGATGTGAAGTCTAATATTAGGATGAAATGGCCATCCGGTGCTTCTATATTTTCAATGGTTATCTAACATCAATCGACTAATGATCTCAATCAAAAATTCTAACAATCTTCACAACCCTATACTGATAATAAATTTTCTTTTAGAATTTGTCAAGATTTGTATTTAATTTTTATTCTTATCCAAGACTGTATTGAACTGATCATTGTTAATACATACATTTACTGAGAGTTTGCTTGGATGTTGTTTTAAACTACAAGCTTTAATTAAGTTCTAAATTGTAGATATCATTAGTATTATGGTGTGTATTTGTCCTATTTAGGACTCATCATTAGCATGTACCAGTATTCGAATGTATAATTTTACGCCGGAACTTAAACATAGTACGTATAAATGGTGTAAAGGTAGCATCAATCTATCTTTGTAACAGAAGGTACATTCTAGAAGTCCTTCCCAAGTGTTTTATACCAAAGACAGACAAAGCTGCTTACTCTTCTCCTTCTTTTCTCTTCTAGTGGCTGACTGGATTATGAAGACCTCCACTTCTCATGAGAAGCACGGAATACAATGGACAGCTCGGAATCAACTAGACGATTTGGACTTTACAGATGACTTGGCCCTTCTATCCCATACACACGAACAGATGCAGATAGACACAGTCAGTGTAGCAACAGCCTTTACATCAGTAGGTATCAACATGTACGACGGAAAAACCAAGATCCTGAAGTACGGCAGTAACTCAATCACACTTGATAGAGAAGCTCTGGAAGATACGGAATCATTCACAAACCTGGGAACCATCATCGATGAACAAGGAGGATCGGCTGCAGACGTAAAGGCGAGGATTAGCAAAGTGAGGGCAGCATTCCTACAATTTAATAATATATGAAACTTAAAACAACTGTCAACCAATATCAAAGTCAGAATCTTCAATGTGAACATTAAGACAGTCCTACTGTAAGGAGCTGAAACTTGGAGAACTACAACAACCATGGTCAAAAGAGTAGAAGTATTTATAAGATACTGGATTTCTTTTGACCGGATACCATCAGCAACATCTACTCTGGGAAAGAACAAACCAGCTTCCAACTGAAAAAGGTATTTAGGAAATGACACTGGAAATGGATAGGATACACATTGCGGAAATCATCAAACTGAATCACAAAACAAGCGCTATCTTGGAATGCTGAAAAGAAACGGACAAGTCGAAGACCAAAGAACACACTGAGTCGAGAATTGGAAGCAGATATGAAAAGGATGAATAGAGACTGGAAACAAGTTGAAAGGATTATCCCAGGTTGGAGTTGGATGAAGAATGCTGGTAGGCGGTTTATGCTCCTCCACGAGGGGTAACAGGTGTAAGTCACTATACAAAACAAGTGCACGAACTCTGAAAATTCCGATTTATACCAATCAAATACTAAACTACAGCAATAACATTCCGATTTCACACGAGAAAATTAGTACATAGATGCCATTTAAAAACAGTTAAAATGCACTGTAGCATTCTTAATATGCAACATTTGAAGAAATCAATCTTCTATCATCTGTTCGTCAAAATAATGATTCTAGTACCTTTCCGTCAAGGTGTATAGTGAATTGACTCATCCTTTCAAGATTTTTTTCATAAACTACGATACAAACAGTACATGTGCACAAACATAAGCCATCATGTTCCTTTTTTATCTTTGCAAATTCATTTCACTGGATTATACTCCTTGAATAACATCTTCAAACCCTAATCTTTCCAATTACTGCTTATAATTTTACTACCTCTACCACTGTGGGATTTAATTAGACAATTGCATCTCTGTTCTAATGTGGTACGTACGTACGAAGTTTTACGATGTTACTGACTGACTGAAAACAACACTATATTATCACTGAAATCAATTAACATGGACAACTAAGAACATAAATTCGACTGGGAAAATGTCAAAGTTCTGGAACGAAGAATAATTCCTAGCATCATAATATTTAGATCAGTAGACATTCCAACTAAAACAAGTAATTCAGCGAAGAAAATCTTCCTATAAACAATCGTCGTGAATAACTGACGCCGACTTTTATTTAGGCTGTCACTGTCTTCCGATCTACTCTTTAAAAAGTTAACACAGGCATTGCGGTTGGCAATGCTCAAGTGTGAATATCGCAATCACGGTTGGCCAACACAAGAAAGGACACTAGATAAAACCGAAGCCACAAATTTGGAACGTCAGTACGATTGTTATTAACAATTTAGCTCCTTTGACAAAATTTGTGATTGACTACTGGTAACCAATGATTGCTTTACACTTTTAAAGGTCATGTTTTATAGCCGCTGAGTAAATCAAAGAGAACTTCGGACAGTATAAATGATAAAACTTAGATTAACAGTTTAGATGATTAATCGAGAATATTCGAACTTAGTAACTTGACATATCACATTTTCATTGTTTCTGTTTTATTGAACGTTGTTGCTTATAAACAAAATTTATATAAGATCTCCACTAGCCAAACAGACATGACTCGATGCAACAACAAAACAGTGATGATAGGTGATTTTTGATGTGGATCAAAATGATGTATGAATACACTGATTTCTGTATGTTTTATCTACACTAATTAATACTTAAATATTGAATACATTCGAATAATTGGTACTTAGCATTGATTCATCAATACGTGATTGGATAAACATACATTTTATAATCCTTACAAGAATAAACTGATACAGTCAAAATAATATAATCGGAATATTGAGCTATATAGTAGCCTCTTCCCAACAAATCCTGATCATCTAGAAGGCTCAAAGTACAATTTCAAGGACAAATAGTAGGATAAAAATGTTGATGGACCTTGAAAGAAAGTGAATTAATCATCTAACCAAGAATACTGTTTATATCAATCTGGCAACTCACAAAGTTCCGCACGTAACCTTGGTTTTTTCTTTATTTAGTATTACTGATTTGCTCGAATGTTTGAATTTGTATAGTTACGTAGATAATAACATTTTTAAAATGCAGATTCAATTACCATAATGTTGCAGTATTAGTTAGAACACTTAGTTTCATGCTAGAAACTGACTTCTCTTCGGATGATGATGATAGAATCACTTTACGTGTAGTTCAACCCAATAGCACTTCTAAACACTGAGCTAACCTGTTTATGATGTCAAAGCCAATATTTATCTTTATTTTGCCAATATTAAATTAGACTTTGTGGCCTTTTCAATCAACGTTTATTTATTGAATGAATTGTGCAAACATATTTCTTGCTTTGCCTTGCAATTATAGACTTGTTCCACTCTTAAGCGCACGATTGAAAACTAATGCAGCTTGTTTGAAAATACACCGAAGCAAAAACAAAGCTGAGGAGTGAACAGTCAGAAGGTATACGCGATGGAGACTATATTTTAAACAAAAGTTATTACTAATTTATAGGACTTGAGAATATTGTTGGATTATGTAACGTTGCATCAATGGTTAGATGGTTCCTAAATGCGTTGGTACGACAGAGGATTGAGACAGTTTTCAGTTCCGGTCGAAGTGCCCTCACATGTCAAGGTGTACGTAGGAACCATCAACTCACTCCTTTCTTGCGGTGGCCATGTTATCCATAAAATTGATGGAACCAAAAGCGAATATTCGGCACTAAAACCTGGTTAGCTGTGAAATCTGGTCTTGTAAAGTGCGATAGCCCGAGTTAAAAGCCAACTTTTGGAATAGTTATTGCAAATTTACTACCTGACGCCCTTTCTCAGCAACATGAGACCAAACTTAGATTGATCACATTGCGATCAGCTACCGCCCGTTTGGTTGTAAACAAAACCGAAGCTTTTTTTGGAGTATTTATGTGTACTCTGATCATGCCCTTATTGCCACCAATTTTATTTCAGTGGTGAACAAATAGAAAAAAAAATTGGTTGCAGCTTCTGTTGCAACAAAATATCAAACCGAGCTAGGTTCAACGTTAGCTACCAACACACCGAAAAGTACAGATGGGCACTGGCACGATTTCCTCGTTGGGGTCTTAGCAAAAGTACAAAATAGTGGCTTGAAACGCTATCAGACATGGCTCATACTAAAAGTTTGTGGCGGTCCTGCCGAAAAACCTTTTAAATGTATTTTTCTTAACCAAACTACACATCTCACTTCTTTAGCTTTATTTCCCTTATTTTTATCAAATTATTGTTGTTTACTAACCTTTCATCATATATTTCTTGAACATACTGTACAGAGTACATTTATGTTAGTGCCTCTTCGTACTAATATTTATATATTTAAATAAATAAAATAAAAGATTATCACTGAAAACCAGGAATACTGGACAGCTATTTCGTCCTAGTGTAACACCCCTCGGTAATAAGTACTCACAACCTCACCAGTAGTCGAACCCAAGACCTCGTGTAACCTTTAAACCACTGAGTGAATTCCATGAAGTTACTTGTTGACCGAATAGCTGGAAACAAGGAGAAGTACAGAAATTTTCCTCTTATTTGATTAATAAACGACATTCACAATATTATTTAAGTCAAACGATAAAAAAAGAAAATAATGATAGAATTATTTACCACTGTGCATATTTGAGAATAAATAAAACAATACTAGGAATAATATCAATAATAAACAAATCAGTCATTTCAGAAACTGTACATAATATAAATTACTGTACAGATATCAATATGTACTAAAAAGGACAAAGAAAGAATATCATGTAAGAATAATACGAGATAAGGGATGGAAATATCCATAGAATAAAATACAATACTCAGAATGATGATAACCATTTCTCATCATAACACTTCGTTATCTAATTAGCTCGGCCGACAGCTCTATCTGTACCATGCATTAGATGACCAACTCGTCTCATTTTTCGTTCCATTTTCTTTTGTTTCTTTTCATTTACCTGAGTTTCTTGATTTGGATCAAATATCCACGGTGCCAAGATATTTACCCAAAGCACGTAGAATAACCGAATAGGAATCTGGCATTATACATAAGACATAAGTATATAACATTTATAAATGGGATGTTGCTACTTAATATTAGTGAGTAGTGTAAATGTTATTAGCGAATGTTAACAAACATTCCACATGAATTGCGTGTACATGTACATCTGGATATAAATGACAGCTTTCACTACAGTTTAGCAAGAAATTATTAAGAGTCCCTAATGATTCAAATAAGTTAAGGAAAATTCAGGATCATTATTACACAATATCAGAGAAAACGGAACAGCGTAATGAATGAGACAGCTTTCTCCATAATCTATTGAGATTCCATTATTTGTAGTGTTAAACAAGTTCAGCCAGTGAGACTATAATTTGTGGACGACCTTCGGGGAACGCTGAAGTGACTTCGAAAATGTCTACCTACTTACTACAGTTATATATGAGAGTTATAAACCAGTGTGAAATTAGGATTATGATTTACAGTTGATGGTTAGGAAATAGATTTAGGGCTTTCATTACGAAATAACATCAGCTAAAATGTCAAATCGGGTAAGTGAAATTCGCGCCGAGATCCAAGTCATATTGCCCTAAACCTGGTTGGTTCGTCCATAAATTATAGTTTCACTATTCAGCCAAACGTAGCTGATACTTTGACGAAATGGTCGTCCTTGCATATCGTGATGAACAAATCGAGGCATGTTAGCTAAAAACACGTCTTTCCAGGTCATATCATGGCAGATAGGCTGGATGGAGTAAGATGAGACTAAAAGACTAAAAGCAAAAACCTAAGTTTTGAGGACGAATTGGTAACTCTGACTATATTGGGACGTCACATTTTGGGTGCTTTCCTTAGAAAACCAGCATCTGTCGTGACGCTGTCTTCCCATAAGAAAAGGATGGGCTTACAATAGGTCGGCCTTAACAATAGCACACAACGTTGTCTCACGGCTTTCTGTTGCCGAAAGTATGGGGTAAACACACCTGAAACTGCTCGTAAAGAGACCGTATGTGACCGGCAACAGGCCTTGTCACTCTCCTAGGTAATCAAGACCATTTCCAACCCAGTTTCCTTTACAGGGACCCGAAAAAGAATTATGCTTCCAAGGTGTGGGAAACATGGGATGGACAACTTTGCTCATACCTCTATAAGCACTCAAGACAGTTTAGGGAAGAGACAATGTTTAACAGATGACATTGAATGTGATTGAAAATATACACTTTAAAATCAACGAGAAACTTGGTGAATTTTACAGTCAAAGAATATAGCAGCTGAATAATGAATACTGCCGATAATGGAATATTAAATGATTATTGTAGTAGAATTCAGGACTATTAGATAACATGTACCAATAACTTTGTAGGCATCAATGAGCTCAACATTCCGTGATGGGTGATACATCCTTTGACTGAACGTTCTTCTAATAACCTCAAGCTAAATCTGCACAACTTGAATACGGTAAAAAAGGCGCGAAATATGGAGAGTACGCTTTACCCTAAGGTTAGTTTATGTACAGAAAGTTGAAGGCATTTATAGCATTTCAGATGTCCTTGGGCTTTTGGAAAGTTCTGGAATCCTTCTACACATAGTAGCGGGATAGGTGATCATCTAATCAGAAATGTGATACGTGACTCTCCATATTCTAGATGCTTCTGAGAAACATCCATTCAATACTGATTGAATGAAACGTTTCCCACTGTTTTCAGGGACCCTTTGGGCTCTTTTCAAGGGACCTTTCGGGATCTCCCCAACAATGAGCATATCAGATCTGAAATGATTTATATTTATGGTTCATTTAACATTTCGAAAGAGACATTTTCATAATTCATATCGCAGAGGCTGAGATTGGTGTTCTAGACTCAACTGGCTGGGCTAGGCGGAAAGCAGGACCAATCAGGACTCTAGGCTGCTCGCACGTGTTTTATGCGTCACTGGTTCGATCGATAGTTCGCTGCTCTCTGATTGGCGGTATCGCTGCGTTATACAGTAAACAGGGCACACAGGTTCAGAAGTTATAACAGTTAACTAGTTTGAAAAGTAAAAATTTAAGGCTTTATGGATCGACGTAGTGTGATTTCTGAGGAAAAACGGAACTCCATAAAAACCTGTGAAGTCGATTCTGGAAGTTTGAAAATACGAATAGGAGCTATTTGGCATAAAAACAGCCTTTATGGATCACTGATTACCAAGTCTAAATTGCAATTTTTATTAATCAAAACTGGTTCCATCAAATTTCAACATTTCATGTTTACGGTCAATAAAGATTGAAGGTAACTTCTTTATTAATAGGACTGGAGATTCGCGGTTTAGTCTTCGACGAGTTCTAGAGTTTTCGCTTTTGAGTACTACTATTGATCCTTCAGTGGGACAGTAAATCAGTCTGTTGTGAAATTTCTATTTAGGTCAGTGAAATAATTATTAGGATTTTAAAATAGGATTGGTGAGACTAATTTATGGACGACCTCTGAGCGACGCCAAAGTGACCTTGAGAATATCCACCTACTTACTATGGATAAATGAGGGTTATAAAGCAGTGTGAAGAATAAGGATTGTGGGTTGCAGCTGATAGTTAGGATAAGGAATTGGATTTAGGGCTTTCATCATGAACCAACATCAGCTAAAATGCTAGAACGCTATTTAATCAAATGAATGAATGAATTTCGCACCCAAATCCAAGACCTGTTATCTTACATCTGATTGGTCCGTCCATAAATTATAGTCTTGCCAAAGAAGTTATCAAATACTAAGAATATAGAAACATAAATAAACGCGTATACACTATACACTAAACAAGAAACGGATTCAATGCAAAACTTACAATTAATAAGAGGAACCAGAAATATTGATGAATTAAGCTTAATATAGTGACTAAACTGCACATGATTATTGCATCTTTAGCTTGTCTGAAAAGAAAAAAAAACACCATTAACAATAAGTAAATAATAAAAAGGTATACAATATTGAAAAAAGCAGCTATGTAAAGTAAAACGAAAAGAATGAGAGAAACGTAGGTTAGTGTGAACAAAAACAGTCCGAACAATTAATGAATCATGAGATAAATGAAAATAACTATAGGTTATTAGAATGTGAGTTGTGTTCTGCTTTAAAGAATAATTCAACTCTTTTCCAGCTACTCTCCAGTTGTTATCCAATATTCTGGAACAATCAAATTGCGAGTGAAATACGTCCTCCATACCCCGATTCTTAATAAAGTTCCAAAATGTATATTTAAATTAAAGCAACGGTAAGTAGTAGGCCTTCAAAAATCTTTAAGCATGATGATCTAGTTTTCGAAGTTAGATTGACTGAGATATTAATCAGAGTCTGCAAACACGGCATACTCCTAAATAAAACTGATCGCGATCGCTAGACATCAAAGTTTTTAGAATAGGACAAAAATCCTCTTTTAATAACCATAGAAGAATCGGTTTGAAGAATATATTGTTTAACATGGTGGTCACAATAATCCTATGACTCCTAAGACTCGCGAACAGCGAAACTGAGGAAACTAAGCTGGTTTTAGGCCTGGATGTGTGCTGAGGAGGCTAGGTCCACAAATACAATATGCTAAGGAGTCATTCAGTCAATTATATGAAACATGGAACCTGGCTCATATGTGCATTGGTTTAAGTTGCCACATTAGCATAATGAGATAAAATTATCAAGAAAAATCTGACTGATAAAAGTAACAGTATTATTAGTAATAGAAAAGACTAGCTGGAGAAATAAAATAAGAATTATACGGAGATTTCGGGACTCAGGATACAGGGAGAAACAAAGAGTGAATGCAAGTGCAAACATTTTTGAGCACACACACACAGAATATATTACAAAGAGATTAATCTTAAAATTCAAAAACTGATCGAAGAAATATTAAATTATGAAAGCTGCTTTTAGGTTATCAGTTTGCTTAATTTGTAGTCAGTAAGTTATTTACAGCTATTTTATGTAACTACCTTACTTGCTTGATCATAAGCCATCGTTTAATCTATCAACTATTGTCATTTCTTCTTCCTAATTTATTGTATTATAAATAGCAGCCTTACTTCCTGTTTTGCATATATTGTATTTGTTGTGCTTCGTGGTCTAATTATCTCCATATTTAAACGTGTACTCTTCTAAGTTAGACATAATCGAACATAGAGATTTCCCGCCACGGTTGTCTTCCCTCTTCTCTTCCCAGCCAATCATTATTCACGAAGTCAAGGAATAGGATAGTTCCCTGCCCGCAAGGTTGATTAATTACAAGTTGAACTCACGAGTTTGCGGTCTGAAGGTTATATTGAGTAACCTAATGCACCGAGGCCGTTAACTAGCTTAGAGACAACCTTCTCTTGATATCTAACTACAGAAACAAGGGGCTCACTAGAGTTACAATACCTAATAAGTTAAGAACTAAGTTGTTAACCATCACTGTTTATGGATTCACTGACTTTTTTCTCTCATTTGCATCCTTTTCCATCAAATGGCCTTAGATTAGATTAATAATAAATGGTATATAATTTAGTTCCTAACCAATGAATAAATTGATATGATACAGAAACAAAAAATAAATCTTATTGTTTATAGACTCATCTCACAACTGTAAATATGGATTTATGCTGAGTATATTTAAAATTTAAACCAAACTACTTTGGGTGATCGATACAATCCTCTTTCTTTCTCTTTCCAAGTAAATACAAAAGATAAAACTAAGAAATACGATCTGGTTTCATTATATGAATAAAAGAACTACATTTTTTTGTATTTTTAAGACAAATTCTTTCAAATTATGTTTTACTCTAATCCAAATCTACACCGACTGTAATTGGATTAAAAATATAAGAATTTTGTCGGTGATCTGGATAGTAAGATTACAGAGGTGATAAATGATTTAATTTGGAATAAGTGCTAGGCTTCAACCGAAATCCTAAAATAGATGTGTCGAAATTGAACTAGACTCTATGGACGAACCAATCAGATTTACGATAGCAGATTTTGTATTTTACGTGAATTCTGTTAGTCTTTACAGTTATAGCGCATTCTTCCACTATAGTTGGTATCAGTTTGTGATGAAAACACTCACTCTGACTAACGATCCTAGTCCCTATTAAAACAAATAATTAACCCGATTTTGGATCATATAAGTGATTAAAATTTCGCAAGGTCCCTTTTTTATAATCAATCAAAGTAATTCATAAATGTTAGTTTCATCGGTGTTCACACCATTGTAGTATCCAGGACTTGGGAGTTTATACAAAACGAAGTGATATGGATGAAACAACAGAGATAACTCTTAACGACACTTTTATACGCTGATACCACAGCTTCTTATTCTACTATCACTGACTATTCCAAAACAAGATTCTTGTAGAGAAGATTTATAGGCTAGAATTCGAAAAAATTAGTTCATATTTCAGTTCATTTAATTAAGTTCAAATTAAATTCAGTCTTTGAAAGAAAGAAATTGAGCACAGTCACCACAGAATATTTCTGACTGATTTAAAGAAGTAAAGCAAAACAGTAACCATGGGTGGTTGAATGAAAATTATTCATTTCGAGGAAATGATTGGACTCGAGATTTTGAATTACAACATGTTAACTCAATAAGTCGAACACAAAATGAGACCCACAAGACTTAAAATCCTGGGTTTGTCTCCTGCAGCTGATCTTGTGTGGGAGATGTGCATTGCTGAGTAGAACAAAACAGTTGTCTAATGATCCTTGGCATTCGATGACTCATTTTAGCTTAAATCAGCCTGTCAGTCAGTTAGTTCGTGGGTCAGACCCAATGCAGAAACTGGGACTTATGCACATAAGTTCAAGTTGCCACAGAACAGCACAGATACAAAAGTCAGAGTAGTAAAAGCAGTAACAGTATTAGTAGTAATGGAAAACCTTTTTTTCAATTACAGTCTAGTTAAGATCAGTTCATGATCTAAATCTTAAAGATTCTACAACCTTTAGAAATCCCTCCATAGTGGTAATATCCTTACCCAAAATAACCTAATTATTTAATAAGGGAATAAAGCAAAAAGTGTAAATCACTTACTCTCCAAGTCCACCGGATCCTATATTTAAATCTAGGCCAGCATCCACCAGTTGACGAGTTCCTCTTTCGTTGACAGCGTAAGATGGTGAAGCCATGTAGGACATAAATTTATAAGCAGCTAAACAAGCACCGAAGCATCCTAGTGATAACGCTATGTAACGTTTCGTATAGGTTGACCAGAAAAATGTTAAAGTGATAACGAAATAAACTATCTAGGAAGAAAATAACATTGACAATAATGAATGTTGTAACAAAATGTCCAAACACTAAGTCTAAGATAAGAATATAACCAATAATGAACATGATGATAAAATTAACCGGTCAGAGAGGAAGTAAGAACTGAGAACGATATGTGTCGTTCCAGGTTGCACATCTGACATTAACAGATTGGAAGAGGAAATCAACAAGTTGAAAACCAATGAAGAATGAAAGTCAGTAAGTCAGTACCCAATACAACAGAAGGTTAAACATGTGTGCACCAAAAAGAACGAGTGAAATTAAATAAAGATAAGTGTGGAATGGTACCATGTTCAGGGGAGAGAAAAATACATAACGGATACAACTGTACCATTGCGATTGACTTTGAGCCAGGTATTTATCGTTTCTACCTATAAACTATGACTATCCACCGGAACACAATCGAGAAATAAGTCACTAATGACACAGGTCAGTTTAGCAATCAATAGCATCAGTTGCTGATACCATGCTCTTATTTAAGCACCCCTATCCTTCTATGAAACCACCCTAATACAAACCAACATTATTAGTAAGGATATACTATGGATATACATTTGTGACATATGGCCCAAATATGCCAATCGACAGCCTATAATCTCGGTCGAATAACTATTTTAGAAACCAACCTTACTACTAACGTTAGAGTCAGTCACTTGATGTTTATATTATTACTAAGTAATGCTTCCGAGAAACCTATGATTGGAGACTTGCATTGTAGACAAGGTTAGATATCAAGTAATATACTAACGAAAAATCTCCATTTAAAGATTTAGTAAAGACGAACTTCGAATATATATATATATATATATATATATATATATATATATATATATATATATATATATAGAGAGAGAGAGAGAGAGAGAGAGAGAGAGAAAGTCATTATGAAAAATTAACTGAAAAGAAATCTCTTCGCTTAGCTAGTGTTTACAAAGTATAATAACTGAGCATATCTAATACTCAATTTAAACTCGGGTTTTTGGTAATTTAACTAAAGATGTTTTGGAATTCCTTATTGTATAAGTAATAGTTGGTAAAAATAAACGAAATGTTCAACTGACAGTCTTTAATGGTCTGAATATGTCTTTAAAGTAACGTTTCAGAATGTATTTGAAAATATAGGTGAGGAATAACAAATCTAAAGGTTTATTTTGAACTTTTCTCTCACGAAATTAAGGGGTCCTCACCATTATGCTTAATTTCAAGTGGAAATGAGGTTTTCTAGTTAAAAGAAAAGATAACCAGGGATAATTCAGAACGTAGAATAAATATACATTGACCTACGCTGTCAGATTGTTCACACTAATGTTAAATGCGGGAAGGATCGAGAAGAGTAAAAATTAGGTAAAGAAGCCTGTAAAATCGAAGAATGAGTGGTGTGGAATAGATAAACACTTTTGTTATGATAAAACTAGATACAGCTCACCAGTATCACTAGTTTTAAATCACAGAGCCTAAACTTTACAACAGTTAGTCCCAGTCGCTTGAGAATATTCACCAATAAGTTTGCAATTTTTCTTTATTGTTAAGTTTAAAATAACGACGATTTCAAAGATTATTATGAAATGCATGAGTTTAGTCATCTTAATTTTTCATGGTTTCAACACAAATAACTAGTATTTTGGTAAATATCCGTGATTGGATAGTTATACCAGCCATTGAACCAAACTACACAGTAGGACCAGTGAATTGTAACTGGGCCATATCTAAATCATTCGATAGTTGGTTCAATGAATATCGAATAGTTCACTGATCCTCATCACGTTCAAAGACCACCAATGCGCATCAATTAATGGCGCGCCAAGTACTGGCCCATTCGGTGGTGGTTGCACTCTTTTTGTTGTACCTACTCTTATTAATATATGTCCTTTGTGTTATACGGACTTCAAAGTGACCACAGTACCTTGATACGACGAAAGGTAATCCAAGTTAGGGACTAACCGCGAGGTGTGACTTCGAAACTAGTAGATTCGTCACACCACTCCTGTTTAGCTCGAGTAGACCCCCAATCATTTGACACAGATAATCCACTTTAGTGATCTACAACACTACCAAGTCAACCGGTGTTCCAGAATAACATTGCAGTATTGTGGAGAATTCCTGCAGTTACAGTTCGAATTGCTTCAGAGTGAGAAAAAATACTTTAAACATCGTGCGCAAATGTAGTTTTGTATAATTTCACTACTCAGCTTCTCGAGTACATTTAAGTCAAACTTATCTAAACTACTGAATATAGGGCAAATAAAAGAGATATAAAAAGTAATATCGTCAACAAATCATTGACCTCGTCAATTATAGAGAATTATGAATCGAAAAGTAGTATGATTAAGTCTTTTAAATAATACCTTGAGTGGATGGATTGCGAAGATAATAATTTAATGAACATATATACGTATATATGTTCAGCAAATAGTACTATTTGCTGCCAACTAGCTTCTCACAACTGTTACCACAAATCAACATGGTCGTAACCCTTCGAAAGGAATAGACTTACACTGTCCATTGCAATCAGTTTAGGTTACCTCGAACACTTAATTCTATTTCCCGATGACATCGACACTTGAACTCTGTATAAACTAGTTTAAGTGAAACTTTTAACGACGAATCTGAAACTACACAATGACTCGTTATATGTGCATTTGAAATATTGGTTAGAATTAACTTTTGGAACAAACATAAAAAATGGTTATGAACGTTCTGAATTAAAATAACTACAAAGGACTTACATAACAGGACAGAAACAAATAACGGTAGAACTTGAGTGTCCGTACATTTTCTTCATGAATGAGCTTTTCACTCTTAGTTCCTTCTTTATGGGGCTTTTTCTGGCTGAGCATTACCAAAAGCAAAACGTGGCCTTGGGGTAGCGAAATACTCGACCACGGCGGTCTTCAATACTGAATACCATTATTCCATGTACTTCTAATTTCAAATAGCTTTGTCACAAGCTAGCACAAACCAACTGATTTCTCTTCCCTCGGTTCTTGTTGTTCGTGTGCGAATCCAGATACTTGACAATGTCCAATGAGTGGTAGTTCAGTCAATCGACTCCACTAATTCTAATCAGTTTGTGGATTTATATATCTTGTCGTTCAAATAAATAGGTCTATGGTTTCTGGATACCAGCATCTATCACAGTGCCGGGCAAGATGTTGTTTGTTTGCACTGTAAGATTATTAAAGCGATAATTCGAGTGCTAAAAGAGAACAAATGTGAGAATATATAAATAGTCTGGTTAGTTGGTGATGTATGAGAAGACGGACATGAAAGAGTAAGTAGGGAAAAGGTGTTGATAACAACTTTCGAAGCCTACCATTTGGAAAGAATCGTGGTATTTTTCCTCGTTGACTTAAATTTACAGTTTTGATCGTTTGTTACTCATCACTACTGATTTTTTCACTTTGATTGGATTTATTTCAGTTGGAGTAACATCAACAGCATCATTTTTCTCGAATATAGATTATGATCAGCACTTTTTCAAGTTCATTGGTTTTTCTTATTTGCTGCGTTTTTGACCTGACAGTGTACGGTTTTCCACTTATTTTCTGATTAACCGACATCAAAGATGTTTGTTAGATGCAAAAGCTCAAGAAAATTGGTTTCTTCTGTCCAACTCCATCTGAATGGTAGGAGTCGGGAAACGTCCAGAAAACCTATTTGTTGGGCTAGGTTTGTTTCTGAAGGAAAAAACAACAACCTGAGCATCTGAGTCATCGACAATCGTTCAGGACCTTACAATGTGTGTAACATAACTAGACTGCCACTCCGCGGAGAGAGCTGATGAATAGGTATAAATTAAGAGTAAAAGACGGACTTATATCGTTAAGGAAAAGTCAGCATCTCAAGCAGCAATTGGGAAATTGATGGTTGATCATAGTGACAGTCAGTCGTCTCTCATTTATTCAAGCAGAGTGAAATCTCGGAGCCAGCGATTCGTTTTGAGCGAGACGACGAGGCCACTTTGGGTGCGCTTCGAAGTCATTTAAGTGGTCTTCGGATCTGTCACACAAACGCTCGGAACTTGCTCAACAAGCGATCAGTGCTAGGTGCACAAATATACTCTACTGAGCTTAACGTGATCGCCGTCACAGGAATTCGGCTGACGCAGTCGGTAGACAGTACGCAATTAAATTTTGACAGTTTTACACTAGTAAGAGCCTATTGAATCCATAAGCATAAATAAGAAGGAGTTCTATTCATCGGATATACTGCCTCGTTTACCGTTACTTATAACACATCCCATGAAATTGAAAGGTTGGAATTAGTTAGTTGCTGCTTGAAATGCAGAGAACAAGAGCTATTGTTTGATTCAGCGTACCCAAGTTAAGTGAATGAACTGTGACTAGATGGTTTCAACACTCGGTTCTCAGTCGGTCGATATTTGTTCTGAAAAGACATTAATGCACTTACGGTAGACCGGAAAAATCTGTGAACTGATTTGTCATAAAATTCTTTTGAACAGAACAAGGTACGACCTGGGCTCTGAATCATCCTTACTAGTTCTAGTGCTGATGACGTCACAGACCTCCACTATATTTCACGATAATTTAACGTTTACCCTGCAGTTCCAGCCTCTGATCTCCATATTTTTGTCCATAACGTGGATGTGTCAGCCTAAGCTAGACCAAACGTCTGTAAAGTAAATATACAAAATATTGTACACTCAGAATGCTCAATAGATTGGTAAACAGAGACAGAGTCTCTCATTGAAACAACTTGAGATGTATCCAAGAATTCGTACATCAAAGTCACTGCACCGTACATTCCTTGAACCTTACCTAGGGGTCTGGGAAACCCCTGACTGTGGAACAGTTAAGAGGTTTGCAACTTACTTAGTAGGAGAAGAATATGAGAGTATTTAAGTTGCTAGTTACTGATGAGATAAAATCTCAATATCGGGAAGCTTAAAATATTTTTGTCTCGACCCTCCGCAGTCTAGAAATTTGTACGAAGGAAAAATTGCTAAGGAATCTCGTACTCGTAAATAAACCAGGGTATTAAGAGAAAAGGAGACTGTAGTATTTGGTCATCAGTGGAGGACGATTATGGTAAAGACCAGGAATTCCCGAACTACTTTAGCAATTCATATGAAGTAGAGATGCCCTCCTCTTCGGTTTATACACCACCCATACACAATGGGCACTATAAACACTGAAGAACTCGATTCGTTTTGGCTTTTTAAACGAGGTGAACATGGGCATATTTATAAAACTGGATGAAAGGAATCCTAGGTTACCAGAGGAACTTCCAAACTTTATTACGAATTTCATAAGCATATTTTTCATAATCTATCTGTAGCCCGAAGTGGGTTACCAAAAGGCCGGTAAAGCTCCATAACAAGTCCTGTCTCCAAAACCGGTTCAAGACGCAAACCCGAGAACTATCGATCAGAAAACCTGACCAACGTGTATGTTAAAATTTCAGAGAAGTTCGTTCTAAAGTTTTTTAAGTATGCAGACGAAATCCGGATTGTTTCGGAAAAACAGCATGGCTTTAGAACAGGTTACTCATGCCTCACAAGCTTTTTTGTACCTGAAAAACTATGGATGAATATGCATTTGTCAAATCTCTTCCTAAAGCTGTCCACTGATGGGTAGCTTATCTTCAAAATACCTATAAATCTTCAAGGATTTTGGCATTGTATCTACTACACAATGCCAACCGAGAACTTCATTCAGAATCTTTCAGAGACTCCGCTGGTGCCAGGTTCTCTATTTGGCTTTCAGCTAACGTTACATGGCTTCCTCAACCCGGGACCTTTTTCTCAAGCTGTGTGCTGACTCCGAGATAGATTGTGCTGGACAGAATAGTAAATGGTGTGCCCCACTATCTCCCACTGATCTTACACTGTAAGACTACAGTGCTCTCGTGAACATAGGGTATATTGAAGATGCCTTCTCGTCGTATAGTCCGCTTAAGTATAGCCATGGTGGGGAACATTCTCAACCGCACAAAGTATCTCGTTTTTTACCACGTTAAACATCATGGTTAACAATTTCCGTTGGCGCATGGACATGAATATCCCCCAGTAATTAATCTAGGTTCGAAATATTTCCGTTACAGTCATTTTGTTGCGCTGTGCACATGTTCAGTCCGTTCTAACCTTTTAATAGTTATGTCAATCCATCTGTGGAACCACCCTGTAGGGATTATATCTTGCTGGATGAGATTTAAAGACGGAGGGTTGAAGTCTTCAGCTTAGAAACTGACTTAATAAAAGAGAATTAGTCCAGGTATCCCTACTCCAACTATTCTTTCACAAATGACCAGACTTCACGAGCCATAAACAATGTTAGTTCTGCTTCTCGCCCTTCCCGTTTCTCTCTTTTGTTTTAGTACCCTCGTGGTGTACCACTAAATCATTCGCAGAACATACGGCTTTGTCCCGCGCCGTCACATATATTTCCAGGTCTACCTGGGGCCTATGATAATTAAGAGTATTTGAATTATAGTATGAACTAGGAATCCCAGAAATAACGTAATCGGATCAAGAAGTACTAGATAACCACCAACGAATGTACTGTATTTAGAATTCGAAGTCAAGCATTCAAAAAGTACAAAGAAATCATTAGTTCATTCAAACACCACATCCGCCACAGCTTAAATTGGAGTCTAGGTGTCTGTATTTAATTGTACGTCCTCTTCTCAAGTTCATCCTGTGTCTGTCGGACAGTGTATTGGATAAGGATTCTGTATTATCTAGAATGTGCTCATTAGTATTTGAATTAACAAACGAAATCGGAACAGACTCACCTGCTTCCTAGGATTGTATACAATCACAGTGTCAGTTGTATGCCGAAACCACTATCTACAATTTAAAACACAAATTCCTCAACAATATCCTCCCCCGCGAAATAATGTTGGATCTTTAAATCCCTAATTTACGAATGATGTGACTTCATTTAAGACATATTTCTCACATTGGTTAGAGTAAACATCAGGAGTGTTTTTGTCATGAGGACAAACAGCATTTGATATGAAACCAACCGAATTGTAATCAAAATCGAGGTAATTTAGTACTCGTGCTTCGCATTGAACAATTTTCTCACAAGAAACAAACGCCTTATGAGGACAAGTAATATTTGGTATGACATCAAGCTTTGACTCTTCTGATATAGTTTCCTCGAATTTATTAAGAATGTCATTGCAGAGTAAAGGATCATTGGAAAAATTAGCATCTATCAAAACTACATCAGGTTTTCGACCATAATTATGTTCACTCAGCATATGTGGTGGACCAGACAGATATGAACGCGAAAAGTATAAACAAAGTTACTAAAGATCAATAGTAATATTAATATATACAGTTAATTGTTACAAATACAATAAAAACTAGGGACGTTACTTAAATTGACCCAACGTTGCGTATTCTGATTAGGTCCGGTAATGTAAATCCACAATTACTTATGCTTGATGATTCTGAGCAGGTTGGCGAACTCTCTAGTGATATAATCCCACGTAGAATGTGATATATTCCAATTACAGTCTATAAATAATGATAATATTTGATTTAGACTTCAGCTAACTCAATCACAAATGAAAATAGAACGAGGGATGTGTGAGTAGTAATGTATTTGTTAGCCAGCAAGAATATGTCACGCTATGTTGGAATCACAACGGAAAGTGTCTTAAAGGTCATTGACTAAAACAACACGTACAGTCATTTAGTGATGAATGTACATACAGTGAAAAATTGACAAAACAAATACAAATAACATTGAAAACTATTTACAAAATAAGGTTGTCAGGTCTATCTCCACACATATTTTCTTCAGATTTGCAAGGAATTTCATCAGAAATATGTGAATCATTAGGAAAAGCCATATTTGGTACAATAACATGAGAAATCTGATAAGTTGGTTGATTAGGAACTGTTGTCTCACAATAATTCTGAATTTCTTTTAACTCTGAATTGCCATATGACTCTGCACTCTTTTGAAATCGTTGATAAAGATGAATGAGCATCATGAACAGTCGACTCAGTAGAATCAGAATTACAAGACTTAATATTACTTGCAGTAAGATGAATAGTAGTATTCCAAACTGACTGAATATGTCCATTATCACCACACAAAAAAAACACTTGAAATTCTAACATTAACTTTGACTGTCCAAGCAAGCTAATTTACTTGGATCCAGTTACCCTTTACATAAATCTTGTATGTGCAAGTGAGTGGGTGTGTGTTTTGTAGTTGAAGAGACCACAGAGAGAAAATCTGATCGAGGCAGCTAGATGTACCGCATTGTGCTTCAACCCTAGTATGATTATGCCCGCCAGATTTCTTACTGTTGTCTACTAGCAAGAGAAAACTCATTTCGTGTCCTTGAAAATGTTTAATATTCTAAGGTGTTAATGAAAACTGGATGTTCCTGGCTATTGGTGGTAGATCAACGTGATTACGTTGGAATCAAAGGGCCCACGGATCATGCCAAATTATAAAAAAATTTCATTTTCATTAAGAAATTAGATGTATTCATAATTTAATGTGAGATTATTTTAATGCTAGGATACAAGCAGCTTATGTCAGACAAAAGTATTGTTCTTTCAGCTTTTTATGGTAAGCACCTTCCTATTAGATACTGCGTATATACTTCCTTTTATCCGTTTTCTGAATTGTAACATAAACATCATTCTGAGAAGGTATCAGTTGTTGGTTTCGGCAACCACACTATATCGAAGCAAATAAACTCACTTATAAACTTGCAAACAAACTGTCAAATGAACAGTGCAACTTTCGGTGAACATCTGCGTATCTAACTTCGTGACCGCCTGATTGCTGGTATTAACTATTATGAACTACAGAAGTAGCTTATACAAATCCTGAACTTTTCAGACTCACAAAGATTTCAGTTTAACTTGTAGCGTGGCGTCGAGTTGAGATTAACTGTGAACACCGCTACCAAGAAACACGTGCCAAGCGAATCAGAAGGCGTAAGAAGCTCGTTCCAAATGACTCCATAAAATCCCCGAGAAGCCAAATATCAGAAGACAGTTAATGGACCAAGTCGAGGTTTATTAGCTGGCGATCTCGTGGCATCGAAAGGATACCGAGATCGTGCCAGGATACAACCTTGGTTACAGAAGGTAACCGAATTCGCGCGAAGTTACAATCAAAGTGTAAGCGAAAGAATGGAAGCAGAAAATAGCTGTCATTAGCACAGTCAAACAAAAGCACATTAAAACAAACACTGGTACAGTTGGTTATAATAATAATTGTTTTTATTAAACCAGTCGTGTTCTCGTGATAAACGTGAGTCACTACAAACTTATTACGATGCTAATAATGATCCTCGTGACGCCGTTATGAAATAACATGAAGTTTTATTTTCGAATGTCAATAAATAATCCGTACTGCAAAAACCTTAGACTTGTAACAAGAATAGTCTTGATTCATTTAGACAGGTGAATGGTTTGAAAAGCACTGTAATTTATTTTCGGGTAATTGTGGTGGTTCCCAACAACGGAGCTTAAACAAGAGATATCGACACGCTAGATTAATAATAATATACCAAGAAAGTTAACAGTGAAAAAAACCTAGGTGTCTGTCTGTGAGTAAAAACCAAGAGTAACAAAATATAGTTACGATACAAATGGTATATTAAACAAACAGACAATAACAGTTACTTGTGAGCTGCTTCGTGAGAACAACAACCACAAATAAGTTCACTCGATTAACGAAGGTTCCTCTGCAAGTAATTGCACCAACGGCATATTGAGAAAGATTGCGTCCAATAGTATTATAATATAATAATCCGTGCCAAAAGTCCAACGTAGAGTCGGAAGGCCTAAAAAGATGTTATAATACTATTATAGTCTTCAATCAAAAACCGTGGTCAATAAAGCAGAAGAACAAACGGTGTAGATAGCGGTTTATTTTTTCAAACCTCGCGGTAGTAGTATCGTATATTAATCATCGAAACAATTACCATCGTTATTAACAAGTGATACAGAAAAACAACATATATTGAATAAAAATGTGGTTACATATAGTGTGACACATTAGAGAGAAAATGTGGTTTTAATTTTGTTGTTACAAAAAATCACTGAATATACGTCACCATATAATAAATCCTGTATTTCATGTGGTAAGTTCATGTCAGTTCCGTTATACACGTTGTCGTGAGTGTAAAAATGTGGGACACATACATAAGGCATGTAAAGGTCCAAAGTCGTTTACTACTAAAACACTAAGTGATGATAGATAATGATCAGCTGATTTGGACATAACGATGGATTTATTGCCACTCACTATCGCCTGCTGAAATACTTCAGACGCAATGCAAAAATAAATTACTGCTTAGTGAGGCTTAGTTTCATACACACGTTTGTGATTTAAATCTTGTTTGGATAGTGTCTGACAAATGATTTAGACCGATAAACCTAATTATTTATGTCTTCACATGAAGAGACATTTCTTTACATTTACCATTTTTAAGGTTATTAATTAACTCCGCCTGGAGTCCTTCCGGTGGCTACTGCCGGTCCCAAGCCCGGATAAAGGAGGAGGGTTGGGCATGGGGTTAGCGTCCCCATCCCGTAGAAAACTAACTCGTTAAAAAAACGCTAACCAAGGTTATTAATTATAGTGAACTTATTTTCATAACTACAACTGTTTAATCTTAATACATATACGCTTTTATATATGTATGCTTGTTAAAATTTTGAATACACTATGGACAAATAGTTTGTGTATACTGGCTTGATTGTGAGTTAATTGGGATGTAATGTTTATCCGAAGAGAACAGTACATTTGTCTAAGAATAGAAATAGTATATGATAAAATGATTTTTGTTTTTGTTTGACCAAACTGCTGAAATACATAGTAAATAAAAATGCTAATGCTTCTTGACCTTTTAACCTCTGCTAATTAAATTTATTGAAACTGAAGAAATCATTCTCAATTATTTAATACTTAACTGAATAGTCTTTTTTTCGTTAGCCATGTTACTAACTGCTAAACGTAAATTACCCAAAGCGTCTACTACTAATAGACTTGTAGTGTGGTGTCGAGTCGCGGTTGACTATGATCACCACTACAGTTAATCAATAAGATCCTCTGTAAGCCAAATATCAGAAGGCAGTTGATGGCTGTAGTCGAGATGTATTTGTTGACGATCTCGTGGTGTCTGAAGAATACTGAGATCGTGCCAGGTTACAAGTGTGGTTACTGAGCGTAACCGGACTCGTGCAAGGTCACAATCAACGGAAGAATGTATGTGTTTTGGTGCAGTTAAACAAACAAGTACAATAAAACAACCCCTGGTACAATTGGTTGTAATAATACTTCTTTCCATAACACCAATCGCGTCCTCTTGATAAAAGTAGGTCAATACAGACTCATAAAAGTAATTATTTTTTAAATTTCAAAATAATAAACATATTCAAAATTTGATAGTTTTGGTTAGTCTAAAAACTCACCATTTTATTTACACAAGTTATTTGAAACCATGTTCTTATGAAGGAATAAAAAGCAGTAATGTAGAGTTTGTTTGTTAATAAAATGAATTTCGTGGATTGGTTGAAGTTAGACATTAACACTATTGGATGCTGTCCGGTTCATTTGTCTAGAAGTTAGGCATCCGCGCGCGTGACTGATAGGTCCTAGGTTCGAATCTCGCGATGCGGGATCGTGAACATGCACTGCTGAGGAGTCACATAGTAGGACTAAACGGTCGTCCAGTGCTTCCAGGTTTTCCATCCTTGTCTAGTTTCAACTGACTCATGAACTCGACTATATTAAATTTCATAATTAAGTTTTCTGAACTGTTATTTGTTGAAGTGAAATTCTTTAAAATATTTGTTGTGGGGAAAAACCAAGTTTAATAAAAGTGGTATACCGAAGTTCGGTTAGGTGCATTGTGAAATAATTATTCGTCTTAGAATAATTCCTTATCATGATGCTTTGAAACCAAATCCATGGTAACCATCTCCTTGGAACTGATCTTTTATAGTCAAAATAACTTCGAAGTTTTTAAGTGTAAAAATGTATGGAATTATCGAAAAGTCGAATTTTAATCGTTTGCATAATAACTGACTAAATGTAATAGTTCACTGATTTTATAGTTCACTAATTGCCAGAGTGAATGAGATTATGTAAATACAACTGTTACAAAGACCCCTGAAATGTAAATTTCAATCAATTTCAACTATTAATTCATCAAAATGTGTGGCCTAAGATCTGCTTGTTCACAAAATGGTTATCAAATTTGAATTGAATCACCCTTTCATAATCTCTTAGTTATTACAAAATGGCTTAGGATAAAATCAAATAGTTTTTCATAATCTGTAAAACCGAAGTTATGACACATTATAAGTTGACAAGGAAGTTAGGAATCAACCACAGAAATGACTAATAGCTAAACCTAGGAACTAAATAACCACTTGTAATAATAACAGCTGATCGAATACATATCCACTAGATTATCTTGAAACGTCATCTAATGGTCACTAATGGAATAGTTTGAAGACAAAATGAATACAGTATTCTAGTTAAGCTCAATTAATTCTTGGATTAATTTGTGATAAACTATCTAACTACGGTCTCTTTTCAATATGAATATCTCGTTTTTTGGCGACTACGTTGCCGCTATCCATATAAATTTTAAAGAATTGAAGAATGTGGTGCTTGGAAAATCAAGTCAACATGAATTTGTAAATTAAGTTACACTACTTAAACAGTCTCAGTAGCCAAATTATAATTGTAAATAATATTCAGTGTCCATTGGATCAATTATTTGGTTAAACATAAACTAATGCATTCAGATGTTCCATCCTGCCGTTTAAATAGCCTTTATGTGTTATATAATTTGATTTGTCTACCTTGAATCATATTGGTCACATTGTGTCACATCAGAATATTCAGCTGTTAAAAGACTAGCTCTACTTTGTATGTTTGTTATTTAGCAAAACCTACACATGTCTGCCAACAAAAGTTAAGTAAACTAGACTGGAAAATCTGTAAAGAAAAGTGTTTGCTATTATATATTGAAGCAAGTTTAACGAAATTTCACCCATTACTCTACAACCAAAGATTTGAACTACTTCACTCATTTACACAATACATTTTCACTAAAAGAACTATGTCATCAGTAGGACCTACTCTATGTGGATTTACAACTATTCACCTATGTCATTCCACTTTGAGGTAAAATGAATGACCCATTATCGAGCCCGATAAACCTAGTCATTCAAGCAAAATGAATTTTAACGAAAATAATTAATTTCAAGCAACCACATCTTTTGATAAATTTAAGTAGAGCAAGAAATGCACCTAGCTGACGAGTCCCAAATAGGACGAAACGTGTGTCCTGGATTCCACTGCTAGCCGCTATCCATCTTTGATTAAAAACGCTTGTGAATTAAAGCTATATTCAGGCAATCCGCATAGGATGCACATATGCTAACAAGATATTGATCAATTTCAGTCCTAAATAACAATGGGAAGATGCAAATAAAACACCAGAAAATTTAAGAAAAACAAGTTCTACAGAATAAAATGAATTCTTAAAGGGAGCAAGAAAGAAGATTGATGCAGACAAATGCGATGAAATTTATCTCAATTTCAATAGCTTTTGTCCAATCTTACTCTGTATAGTGAGCAGATTATAATAAATGATTCATTATATATATTCATTCTTTGATTATCCTTTCTACAGTATTCAAAAGTATCAATGCGATGTTCCTAGAATCATAAGGAAGTAAATTCTCTTTAATGCTTTAAAGAATTCTAGTCCAATATGTTTGATGATATTGAGGAACTTGACGATTATAGAAAATCTAATCAATAAAATTTGGGGCGAAATTACAATTTATGGACAAAATAATCAGATAGAACATAGCGAGTCTTGAATTTTGACGCGAAATTCACCCATACATTTGGCTAAGTTGCTTTTTGACAGTATATCTGATGTCGATTTGTGGTGAAAACCCTCAGTCAGATTTCTAACCCTAACCATCAACTTTAAAACACAATTCTAATTCCTCACACAGATTTATAACTTTCATTAGACCCTATCAAGTAGGTGGGCATTTTCTAGATCACATTAGCGTCTCTTGAAGGTTGTCCATACATTATAGTCTCACCGAATTTGGACATAAACCGATATTAAACATTATGTCAATTTCAATAGTTGAGATCATGAGTCAATTGAAGCTAGACCACCATGAAAAACCTGGTGGTACCGGACGACCGATTCGTCCTACTGCGGGACTCCTCAACAGTGCGCATTACCGACCCCGCCCCTCGGGATTCGAATCCAGAATCTACTAGTCTCGCGCACGAGCAGTTAACCACTAGACCACTGAGCCGGTATCAAATTAGTGACTGGCTTCAAGAGGTATATCCTGGAGTTCTAGTGAGAAGCAGTGACATGTGGACTTCAACCAGGTCAGTTGTAATATAGAAACTCACTGAAGACAATGGTGGATGTGTCGCCCAATTTCATGGATTAGTTGAAGTTAGACATTAAATCCGTTGGATGTCGGCCGTCTCAATGGTCTAGAAGTGAAGCGTTCACGCGCGAGAATGATAGGTCTTGAGTTCGAATCTGGCGAGATGGGATCGTTGATGTGCACTGTTGAGAAGTCTCACAGTAAGACGAAACGGCCGTCCAGTGCTACCAGGTTTTCCATGATTGTGTAGTTTCAATTGACTCCTGATCTCAACTATTGAAATTACTAAAATCTCCACAAAGCCCCTTCTGATACATTATGTCAATGTTAGCTAACTGATCATAAATTGATTTCAATCAATGTAATTCGATATCAAATTAAGTAATCAATTTTTTGTTGTTGTCTACTTAGTTGATATCATGAATTTGTAATTGAACTCCGGTATCAATTACATGAATCACTGATTTGATAATGGAGTCTAAAAAATGAAGATTGCATAGCGTCTCACCATATAGGGTATGACAATAAAAAAGCTAATTGAATGTTCATTAATTTATAGATTATTGTTGAGTTCTTAAATATGAAATACTCATAGATAATTTGTTTTTAATCTCGTTAAATTGTTTGAACAAGTCAATACGTTTCATCAACTCTGTAGAGTTTATAGAAGATGAAACTTTGACACAAACTTGAAATAATCATCTAGATTAGATGGTGGTTAGAGGTAGTCGACAGGAAACCCTGGACCCGGGTTTCGTGCTACTTGGCACTCGTCAGCAAGGTGTACCTGTAATTTTGAGGGGTCTGGTGCTCCCCGACGGATTCAATTCCATGTCACTCAGCTTCACAGTCAGAGACGTTACCACTGAGCTATCCGAGCCGCGACCGACCTCCTATCGATAGCATTCGATCTGCACTAATGAGGACTAGACACGCATGACATTGATCTTCACCCAGTGATCAATCAATTGTGAATAATCATCTACATTTTATCAAAATGAGTTACATATAATTTAGGCTGGATGTTTGTTTGAATAGTATAAAGAATAGCAGTCTACTTTTTTATGAACTGTGACCTTCGACGTTAGATGGTATACATAAGTTATAAATATTCGATTATATATGTTTTCGAAAGACAACTGACTGAATAATGATAAAATACAATGTAGGGAATTAGAGGAAACTCACAAATCAGATAACAAATCTGTGAATGTTCATGACTTGAGGTGGCTGATATAAAAGTCACATATTCATAACCACTGCAGATTAATAGCATACAATGTTGGTTAAAGTTAGACGAATGTTAAGGATAGTCAAACTGAATTGTAGAATCATTACATTGAATGATTATTAGTTTGATAGTGTCTTTTGTATACATATTCCATGTTTCGTGTCTAAATAACAATCTTGGTCGATGATTGGATACATTAGATAACATGGTTCACAAATGGTCACAGTGATAAAGAAGTATTACTTCTTTATCTAACCGAAGTTTTCGAGTTAAAATATTGTTCCACGTTTTTACCTCACTAATTCGCTTATTTTCCTCGGGCCAAATTCATTTTGTTAATTGTTTTACTTTAAAATACTTTGTTATTCATACTAATAGGTTATTTCCCAATATAGTGAATTAGTACAACAGCTTAAACTGGTCCCCATTCTTTGTCAGTTTTGCATTCTTGATTTATCTAACCATTAGTCTGTGCTGAATAAGAAAAGGAAGGAGTTGTCTTTATCTAGTTTAAGGACTTGATGTGATAGGTTACTTAGCACAACCTTGAGATTTGCAACGTATGAATTCGATTATTGACTGAATGGCGTCGAGAAGGAAAGGGAAGAAAACTATCCTACTTTGATCAATGTCCTGATTGGCTGGGAAACGAAGAGAGAAGCAAATTTATTTGGAACTGTGTATCCGATTAATTCTTGACTCAAATAACTCAAAAAGCTATATGAATTAATATATATGGGGCTGACATGATCAAAGCGATAAAGAAATGAGGAAAATACAATTTTATCGAAACTAGGAAATCAGAGCAGAAAAATCGGAATACAAGGATCATGTTTTCTTGTCTGATATATTGTTTACGTTTGACCAGAAATAAGCTAACTTTAATTGCTATATACTTTACGTCATCTAGAGCCCAAAATAAAGTTCCTGAGCCTCAACCTTCTATTAATAAGACTCTACCATCTCATAGAATACAAACTACTGCCATGAGTGAGCTACATACTTCAAGCAATATTGATAATGATTTATCTTAAAGCTTCATTGTTCCGTCTCCTGTTTGTTATTTAGTTTTCAACTAAACCACAGTGTCACTGCTATATCCCTTTACATTAAGAAATGGAGATTTTCATTCATGATTTTTAAGTAAAATCAGTGATGTAGAATTAGGAGCTTATGTATTTTTACATAAGTATTTCTGTCGTTCTTTAAAAGTTTCTCGTTTATTTCGGATACAGATTGCATACATCTAACTTAAAGATGTCGAATAACTTAAATTCTGAGAATAAACACGAAATATCTGGCAGATGAGGTCTATGTTAATGTGCGTGGTTGGAATTAAGTAAACCAGCCACAGAACCTCCAGACCTCACAATCTACAGAACAGTTTATAATGACTTCGTTGGAATATGAAATTTCACATTTTGAAATTCAGTTAATTTCCAAGGTAACGCAGACATAAATTAATGGTATTATTAAACTCACTTGGTTTCAGTTGCTTGAATCTTCTCACTGATATTTACGACTGCAATCGACCAGCCTTTTATTGGCATATTGCCTTAATTCACAAGTATTATATGCAAAGATGGATGGTGGCTAGCAGTGGAATACAGGATGCGCGCTTCATCCTATTTGCGACGCGTCAGCTGGATGTACCTGTATCTCAAAATTGATGTTCACTCTGAGACTCGAACTCAATACCGTTCACTTCAAAATCCATTACGTTATCCACTTAGCTACTGGGTGCTGATACCCACTGATTCCACTAGGTTCGAGTCCAAGAGTGAAAATCAACTCTGAGATGCAGGTACATCCGACTGACGAATCCTAAATAGAACGAAACGCACATCCTGAGTTTTGCTAAATGCTTTATTGCTTTGATGCCTAATTCATAATATTCTTTATTTAATAGGTCATGTATTCTAATTAGTAATTTGGGCAATTCATCAGTAATCCAAAATTCATTCATATTTAATGTCATAAGTACTCACATTTGAATATTCCCATACTGGAATAAAACTGTTTAAAACTGTAGGTTTTCAGCTGACGTTACAATGAAAATTACCTTGAATTCAGGATCATCCAATTTGTTATTCACAGTGGTAAAAGGATTTTTATTTTTCATTTTCAATATTCAAAATCGTTTTTACTTTAATATGAAATAACAAACATCGTGATGGTTGGTAATGTGCATTGAAATGAATGAATATTATTCAGATGTCGACTTCTGAACTGTTAACTATCTAACTGGTGATCATTCAATATTTATTGTCAATATCGATCAAGAAATAAGAAACGAAAACTCTCTGAAATACTTTGTGCTGAGGATTCTTTATTGTACGAAAAGTATCAGATGGGTCTTATGGATATTATAGTAAGTTCAATGGTTAAGATCACAAATCAATTGAAACTAGACAATCATGGAAAACCTGGTAGCACTGGACGGCCGTTTCGTCTTACTGTGAGACTTCTCAGTAGTGCGCATCAACGATCCCATCTCGCCAGATTCAAACTCAAGACCTATCATTCTCGCGCGTGAACGCTTCACTTCTAGACGATTGAGACGGCCAGCATCCAACGGTGTTAATGTCTAACTTCAACTAATCCATGGAATTGAGCGACACATCCACCATTGTCTTCAGTGAGTTTCTATCTCACAACTGACCTGGTTGAAGTCCACATGTCACTGCTTCTCACTAGAACTCCAGGATATACCTCTTGAAGCCAGTCACTAGTGAGCATATGTTGAATAATATCAGATGAGTTTTGTGGATATTAAAGTAATTTCAATGGTTAAGATCATGAGTCAGTTGATGCTTGACCGAAATTGTAACACCGAATAAAGCTAATGATAATAATAAAGTCAAATTTTCAACCAACAATACGTGTCCCATCTTTTATAAAAGGAAGCTTTATTATTCAAGTTACGTCAGATTGGCATACCGTATTAGTTTCATTTCATGAAAATAAGTGTGGCTTTGTGGATTCAGCTGAAGACACTAAGGTAGGCAGTATTTCTCCTATGTTCTGCTTAAGGTGCGATTGTTACTTCTATTGCTATAAATTGGTTGCTCTTGATTAATTGTATCAATAAAGCGACCAATGATAGGTTATACTTTAACAGATTTTTAATTGATAATTGCTCTCTAGGTGGTATATGGTTCATATATCTTGTCAAATGTTTTTTTTTGACATTCACTTAATGAATAACGTCACCAAATATTCATATAACAACAGTATCTAACCAAACATGCTCTACAGTTGAAAGCATCTTGGCTATATTAATGATCTACTGATAAATTGACATTCAATGTTCTTAATATTTGATTTACAGTTCCACCTTACTTTCAAACGAATTGTGAATATTCAGGTTTCATGAAGTTCTAAGTAGTTTACCACATTATCTCTTCACCCTGTAGCTCTAGTAGAATTTTCGATGATAAATAATTTACATACTTTCACTATTAAATAGTTTCACATTTTAAAAATGTTAATTAAGATCAGATTAGAAACAATTTAACCCGTAAATTATAACAGGTTTAACAATATTATTTGTTATTTTAACTTCGCCTGGAACCTCTCTGAGGTTACTGTCGGTCTCAAGCCCGGATAAAGGGAGGGGTTCGGTGTTGGGGACGTTAGACTCCCCCCAGAACTCACTTGGGAAAGGACTTAATTTTGTAATTTATTTAGAATATTTGAATTTCTTTGTTTTCGCGCCGAAGGCGCTCTTGTCACCTTCATGTCGTATTTCCCACTGGGAAATATCTTAAATGCGATTGGTCCGTTGCGTCTTTTAGTATGCTATTTGGTAACTTTCCCCAAGGACGGTTTTGCACTGTATATATACATTTTGAATTGTGTTTGTTGTTATCGCTCGTTTCTGGCTGTTTTGCAGAATATACTTCCCATTCCAAGCTTGGACTTCTTCCTCTAGTTAGAAGGGCTGGGACGCATCAATAGCTAGCTTACTAGTCTTCGGTCACCGAGTCTTGTTTCTCGTTCGCCGATTAAGTAAACTCGTGATAGCTTCAAACCTAGCATTTGGAAATGGAGTTAACGATCTCATCCCGTAGAGAATTAACTCGCTAAAAAACAACAACAACGCTAACCAGAAAAATAATTCATTTGTTAATTTAAATAGTGTAATTCATTCTACATTATCTTAAATAAATAATAATAATAATCTCCATGTTTACTATTACCCTTTTAGAAATATATTCGATTCAATTTTTATTCAATTATTTTATAATTATTCAATAACAGCAACAACAACAACAAAAAAGTTAAACATTGATATACCTTTGTTACCAGGAGCAACCAACAATCAATGTACACATACACACATACACACACATACACACCTACATACAGACATACATACATACAAAATATACATTTACCCTTACAACTATGTATTTGAATAATTAACATGAAATGTAATAAATTTCTAAGGAAACAAATAACCTAACGATTCACATAGAAATTACTAACAGAAATGTTAATCTTAATATTCAAATGATTTAAACATTCACTACAGTATAGCACTAACAAACAAACAAGCAAACAAACAAACAATAACAATATTCAATAAAATTATGTCATTTGAATTTATCAATCTATTTTTACTTAGGGACTATTGTCAAGGTTACATGAACCTATTCAAATGACCTTAACAAATGACCTTGTTTATTCATGACACATTATTATTTATTAGTTTAAACAAACACAAAACAAAACAATAGAAAGATATATACATGAATAGAGGAAAGTTTTCTAATTCGTCTAACGTAATATATATATATAACTATTATAATGGTTGCCTAATTAAAGATTTCTGTAAAAGTACTACAATAATTAATTAGTAACAAGATATATATATATAATACACAAAGTGTAATTAAGATCAAATTGTACATTTAATATTGATCTCCTGTGATATTCATTCACTTTTTTTTTCTGAACATTGAACCCACATATTACCCATACCCATACCCATACACATACATACATACACATAGATAGACATACATAAGTTAATTGTTCTTCATTATTAAATAAAGAAAATGGGATGTGGTGCAAGTGGATTGAAAGATTGTAAATCAGGTAAATTTTAATTATATTTAATGATCATTATTGTTTTTTTTTGTTTTTTTGTCTTGGATTTTTTTCAAAAGTACATTTACTTAGATTTTACATTGACTGTATTCTATTTACTTAATTAGAAATTAATGAAGTTTAACTATAATTGGTTGAAGTTAGACATTAACTTAGCGAACGGTACTGAGTTCGAGTCTCAGAGTGAACATCAACTCTGAGATGCAGGTACATCCAGCTGACGAGTCCCAAATAGGACGAAACGTGCATTCTGTATTCCACTGTTAGCCACTATCCACCTTTGCTTATAATGCTTGTAAATTAAGGCAATATCGAGGCATACGCACAGTATGCACATATGCCAATAAGAGACTGATCAATTTCAGTCTTAAAACATCAATGGGAAGATTCAAGTAAAACAATATCAAGTGAATTAACATAGTTGGATGACAGCCAGCTCAGTCGTTTAGAGGTTAAGCGTTTACTCAAGAGACTGATAGATCTTGGGTTCGAATCTTGTGAAGCGGGGTCGTGGATGTGTACTGCTGAGGAGGCCTAGATTAGGATGAAACGGCGGTCCAGTGCTTCTAGGTTCTACATGATAGTCTAGCTTCAATGGACTCATGAATTCAATTATTAAATTACTATAATTAAATCGCTTTTTATTAACTCTGAATACGATTGATGATACTTTTTGATAGTTATTAGTTAGCTACAGTGTAGGATCAGGCACATATATGCATTAGTCCAATTTGTCATACTTCATTAGCACAAGAAGATGAACAATGAATTCATAGAAGTAGTTACTTCAATGGTGGTAAGATATAAAAGAAAGATTGTGTATAAGGATATAGTACAGGAAGAAAGAATTAATTCGTAGAAAGAAAGTTGTAAAACAATTTTATTCTCTTAGTTTAAGGGAACACAAAGAGTGTATACACCGATGCCATTGTGGTTGACTGTGAGACATGTCACCCCTAGTCTCCAACCATTCGTTAAGACAGTCTTGCCGACCCCAACCGAGTAGTCCATATCTCCCAACATGGCTTAGACTGGATGTCACGTCTTGGTTTGGCCGGCCTTAACTTTCTTCCAACCATCTCCAACACTAGTCAGCATTGTGCGTCGTGGTAATTGCAGTTCAAGCATACATAACACGTGGCTCAACCATCTCAGTCGATGGAAATTCACAACCTCATGAACTGATTTACCATCATTCCATAATACCCTGCATCTAACCTCACTCTTACTTACACGGTGATCCCAGCAGATGCGAGCAATATTTCTAAAACTCTAGTGTAGATATAATTGTTTGAACAAACCTTGTGTATATATACATAGTCTAATCATTAAATAAATGATATCTATTGTGTACCCAAAATGAATATATTCTGAAAGAATATACAGTGAACTTTGTCTTTCATTTGAGGTCTTTCAGATGCTTAACAAGTAGCTTGTGAGAGTAAGAAATGATTATTGAATTACGAAAATATACATTTATATTCAGTGATAATTTTCTACGAGTTTTTTGAGATCAATTTGATCACCGTGTTACATTATCCTTTGCATCCTAAATGTATAAAACTATAAAGCAGCTAAGAAACTTAATATAACAGAACTTGTAAAAATAACTAAACAGTCATAAAGGAATTGAACAAGTCCATTACCATAAATGAGAAGTATTTTAAAGGTGATAGTTTTAATGTAATGTTAAATTTATAAACTGAAGTTTTATTGAACTGAGTTAATATCTTCTCGATCAGACTACGTTCATCCGTCAGTCAGTAACAACGTAGAACTTCGTACGTACGTACATCAGTTCGAGTTGCCACACCACATTAGCACAGAGATGCAGTTGTTGACTCGAATTCCGTAGTGGTAAAGGTAGTAATAGTATAAGCAGTAATTGGAAAGATCAGGGTTTGAAGATGTTATTCAAGGAGTATATTATAGTGAAATAAATTTGGAAAGAAAATAAGGGACATGAAGAATTCAGAAGATTAGAATGTGGGAGAGCACAGAGAGTGGATGCACTTGCGCCATTGCAAACGATTTTGAGTCATGTCATTCAGGGTCTCTTACCATCGGTTGCTACCATCTCGCGGTCCCCAACCAGGTAGTCTACACCTACCAACATGGCCCATTCCACTTGTCAGTGACCTCATAGACTTGTGCCATATTTTGGTCTGGCCGCCCCTAGCTGTCTTCCAACCTACTCCTACACCGTAAAACATAGCACGTCTAGGCAGTTGGTGGTCGGGCATATGTAACACGTTCATCATGGAACTAGAATTAGTTCATTTCTACGTGTTTGCGCGTCTTTGGTCCGATCAATAATTCGCTAATTCATTCTGAAGTAAGATGTTATACAACGCTTTCATAATGTTCCATATATGCATATATAATGGATCACTAAAGTAGATGATCTGAATCGAATGATTAAGGTCCTACTCAAATTAGACAGGAATTGTGTGACCAATAAGTTAATATCGAACTTGCACCTCGCAGTTAGTACCTAACATGGATTACCCTTTCGTTGTATCCAGGTGTACTACTTCTGCTTTGATGACCGTACAACACAAACAACGTTATTACCCGACTGCTGGATGATTTGATTAGGGCCCATTGACATTTCACTAACCCTACATATATATCTCATTATTTTGTGTGTTGGTGAGCTCGTAAATTTTGCTGAACACGGAATTTACCTCAGCAATCAGACAGGTGAAACGAAATTTGAAATTCTTAATATATAACAACTTTAAACAGTCTCTTTTTCAAATTCAATAATCATTAAAACAACGATATTAATAAAACAGGTTCTTGATCTTAGTTATCTTAATCCATTTACATACTCATCCACATCTTTTAGAAATTACCTAATCTTTCATTGTCATGGTTTACACAATATAACCTAGTATTATAATCTTTGTGTGACATTTCTAGTCGTTGGTATTTTGTTGTTAAAAGAAGAGTGTAGGTCAATCGGTGAGTAAATTCTACAACGCGTTAATTCTGATTCAAGTTGCCAAATCGCAATTATTACCCTCAGTCATCTGCTTGTTCAAACCATTTGACAAGAGGTGAGCATGACTGAAAAACTGACATTCTATTTTAAATTAATAAATTCAAGTGTGAACTGTGATGAATGTAACGCGTTCATGATCCAAACCACTTTTGCCATTTTTTAATCATCGTCCTCTATCAATATATAACCTGCTTTCGATATTTGAAGTTTCTTATCACGGATTTACTTTGGTTAAACAATGGGTGAAGAACAGGAAGGGCTGGACAGCTGTTCTGTTCAAGTCTGTGACTTAACAAAATAGCACGTCCACGTCATCATTAAGGATCGAATCCAGGACCTTTAGGTCTCGTAATATTTCGATAAGTGAAATTTCCAAACAGTTTAAAATAATAAAGCAATCATACCCTATTTTGCCTAGTTAACAATCATATCTATTATAAATAACTATCAAGTAAACCTTAAAGTCCAGGTCATAGATATTGTCAAACATGGAATTACTTTGTTTACTAAACTGTCTTTATCTTCTTCAACAAAAAGAAATTTACCACAGACAAAACTAGGAAATAATTTTATACTTGAATAGTTTATAAGCAAGTTAACTATCAAGTTGGTTTATAGAAGCCATCTCCATAAAGCACTTAGAACCCGACCTATGTAAATGTTCAACTAAGAGTGCTAAGTAAAAAAAAGCACATCATTTGGTCAGGTAGTGAATCTTCATAGACTGAAGTAGTTGAAGTATGTGCGATGCATCCTGAGCTACCGTCCACCTCGGCATGTAATATTTTCTGATATGAAATCAGCTTAAGATGGCCAAATAAAGACATGGCTTTTGTACATGATGTCACTGTCTAGTGAACTGGAACGCGTACGCAGATGCATGCAATGTGGTCGAAGTCCTTCCAATTATCGTCACCACTGACTGGAGATTTTTGTTGATATAGATGATAGTTAGTGACAATAGTATAAGCTAATTCACCTCTTGTTATCCCTTAGAACCTGTGTTTTGAAATTGTTTTATATATCCCATTTCATGGATTCTCTTTTTCCAAATCATATTTTATATGTTTTATAATACTACTGATACTATTACGACTTGTACTAAAGTTGCATTCACTTTGATGATTTCATCTTGTTGTGCTGGTGTAGTATGATAATTTGAATCGACACATGTATTTGGTTTTCTGTTACTTATGATTGACTGATTAACACATCAACTGTATCTAAAACTTATCTTTAAAATGATGGTGTACTTTCTCGTATTCCATCATCTACTTTCAAACTATCAATTGTTGTTTACTAATCTCGTTAATCCTATTTCAAATATGTATTTTAAACTGAATAATTATAATTGAAGACAATATAAAATGAATTTTGAATTATCAGTTTAGGGGTTGTGGAGATTGTTAAGTTTTCTATTGAGATCATGAACCGATTGATGTTAGACCACCATTGAAAACCTGGAAGCACTGGACGGCCGTTTCGTCCTATTGTGGGACTCCTCAGTAGTGTGCGTCCACGATCGCGCTCGTGGGATTCGAACCCAGGGCCTTCTATCTCGTGCGCAAACGCTTAACCTACTGGACCACTGAGCCGACATGGAATGGTGTTAAAGTTTGACCTCAACCAATCCACGAAATTGCACGACCATCTTCCATTGTACTGAGGTAGACACCTGTTTCTACCCAACACTGATTAGCTCCACTGGTCACGGCTTCTCACCAGAACTCCGAGAATTTTCTCACGGAGCTAGTCACTAGTGAGCATATGGTAATTATTAGTATAGGGGTTGTGGAGATCGTTAAGTTTTTGATTGAGATCATGAAAAAATCGATGTTAGACCACCACTGAAAACCTGGAAGCACTGGACGGCCGTTACTTTCTAGTATGAAACTCCTCAGTAGTGAGCATCCATGATCCGACTCACAGGATTCGAACCTAGGTTAAGCATTTGCGCGCGAGTCCAAAGCTACTGGTTTCAAACCTCTCATGCGAGATCGTGGAACCGAAAATTTTCTTCTGTTCTTTCTTCATACTTCATTCTCAGTTGAATAAAATTTTTTTCATTTTTTTCATACAAGTTGGCCGGATTTCCCAAATTGACAAAATTGATTATTATTATTTGGCTTAAAAATCATTTAAAATAGAATTCGTACATTGATTATGGTGACTTTTATGAAAATGTCCGAAAGAGAACATTTAGGTTACATGATTGATTAATGTATTGTGAATGTCGATGTTTGTTTGTTTGGTTTTTAGTTAAAGGGATTGTGAAGTTAAATTTTAGTAGGAAACTATTCAAATGATTTCATGTATTCGATTATAAGAATATCAGTTAAAAACTAATTAACTGTTTAAGCAAAGATGGATAGTGGGTAGTAGTGGAATCTAGGAAGCGTGTTTCGTCCTATATTGAACTCGTCAGTTGAGTTGATGTTCATTTTTGGACTCTAATTGTCTTCTGAATAACTTACTGATTATTGTAAGAGTAAAGTGTTCAGTCTTTTTTTAAAAGATTGAATGAGTATAATAGAATGTTACATATGCCTTATAAAGAAATAAGTAGTAACTACATTGTTAAAATGGCTTGATAATTGAAATTCGAATCTAGCTAAAGCAAAAACAATAAATGTAAACTTTCAATATATGAATTCATTATATTTTGCGGTTTCTCATCAACTGCTTATAACCCCTAAACATTAGAAATCAGCTTACATCCTTTATATGACAACATTGAAATGTTCTAATCAATGAAGATTCATGAACAAAGCAATAGAATTGTAAGAACTATAGAATATATTTGTATGCTTATCAATGTGGATATTTATAGGTTAAATATAAGAATATCCTAGAATAGAAACAGAACATAACATTTTGATGAAGTTTTGTTTTTTTGAGTTAGATGGTTTAGTCTTGGAGCTTTCATTGGTCTTCTGAACAACATTATCAGCACAAACTTCAGAACATAAATACATTAAGTTGACTTCAATAGCTTCTATCCAATAAACTACTAAAGAACTTTGGTTTAAATGTTTTTTTTCAGTCGTGTCATAAAATTATAATCAATTAATCAAAGTTGAACTCTATGAGAAGACTAAAATGAAGGTAATAGAATATACTATGGTTGAGAAGAAGCCTGTCTTCTTAAGACTTATATTTTAAGGGTAATGAAATAGCTGGAAAGATTAATTTCAAACTAATAGTAAGGATGTATTCAGCTATTAGGCTAATCTATATACATCAAATGAACTGTTGATTATGACAGTCATATGTGGAAAAATTCCCACCTTATATAGAAGAACAATACAGAACTAGTACTTTTTGTCTTATCCAGGAATTGACAATTGTATGTGCCTAGATCTATATTGATGTTCAAACAGGAGTTTGAACTCTGCTACTGAATATAGTAATTAACATTTTCACATGTGACCTTCATGAATAGATCCCAACTACAAAATTAAACTGTTACTTACTTGCTTAAGCCTGTTACTCCTCGTGGGGGAGCATAGGCCGCCCACCAGCACTTTTCATCCAACCTTGTCCTGAACAATTCTTTCCAGCTCTTTCCAGTTGTTATTCATGCTTTTCATACTTTTCTATTTCCTGACGTAATGTGTTCTTTGGCCTTCCGCTTTTCCGCTTCCCTTCACGATTCCAAGTTAGGGCTTGTATCGCGATGCAGTTTGTTACTTTCCGTAATGTATAACCTATCCACTTCCAACGTCTTTTCTTGATTTCTTATTCAGCTGGAAGCTGATTTGCTCTCTCTCACAGTAGGCTATTGTTGATAGTATCCGGCCAATGACTGTTGAGTATCTTGCGTAGACAACTATTTATAAATACTTGTACCTTCTTGATGATGGTTGTAGTAGTTCTCCACGTTTCAGCTCCGTACAGTCTAAATCCAATCAATATCTTCTAGAAATTTATTAATGCATTAACATAAGAATTAAATTTCTTTATCTGTGATAACATTTCTCTTTATTATTGAATAGAAGTAGCCGAATCGACAAATGATGATCATGCTGATAATACAGAAATAGAAACTGAAGAAAACAAAGAAACAAACACTAATCATATAGTTTCTGTATTATCAAGTGAACAATTGGATCTCCCATCAAATAATAGTCAACATGATGAACCCAAAGAAGAAATTCCATACAATCAAGAAACGCCAGACGTTTCAGCGATTACCGAGCAACAACCAGATTTAACAAATGATGTGAATGTAAGCACACAGTTTTTTAGAAAATAAAGAACACTTGAATTTTAGCACACAAAAGAAATTAATTTACACCATATATCTCCGATTTATTGTTAATATTAGATATGAATAGGTTAATCAATTAGGTACCATATTTGTTATTTTAGACTATATAGCAACCGATGGTTAGAGACCTTGAATAACATGATTTAAAATCGTTTGCAATCGCGCAGGTGCATCCCACACTTTGTGTTCTCCCAAAATCTAATCTTCTAAATTCTTCATATCCTATTTTCTTTCTCTTTCCAAATTTCTTCAAACCATCATCTTTCCGATTAATACTTATACTTTTACTATCTTTACCATTATGAGATTTGAAGCGACAATTGTATCTCTGTTCTAATGTGGTACAGCAGCTCGAACTGATTTACGTATGTACGAAGTTCTACGTTGTTGCTGACTGATTGACTAATATAGTTTATCAATTCAAAGAGTGTTTTATCAACGATATAATTACAGTTTACATTACGGACTGAATTCAATCAGAAAAAATATTGAAAAACGGAGATTAATGAATGATTATTTTGTTTTATTATAGGACTTCTTGGAAGTGTCTCTACACGACCCCAATATAAATTGAACCCATAAACGTTCAGGCTAATAATGAATGTTCAACATTTAAAAAATTAAGCCCAATATTCAGTAGTTTTAATCTCTAGCTTCAGTCGAGTTGTAATGTCGTGTGAAAACCATCCCAAGTTTAGTGATTACTGTCACTAATCCTTCAGATGATAAACAAGAGACAACGCTACTAATTTACTAATCTCAGTTGTTTTGTTACCATCAATGAATAAATTTTATAAATGGATACCTTAATAACTCATAAAGTTATACTTTGAATGACATTCAATAATGCTTATTATGTATGATCTAAGAGTCATTTTTCACTTGATTTGATCGGGTCATTATACCATAGCTGGATCATATTATATTAATCTTATTATTCAGTTTAGGATATAACACCTATTGTAATCTAGTATTTCAGTAAATAATTCTTAATTGCCATAAAGAAATTTAAATTGCACCTTACTATTAATGAGAATCTTGACCCTCTCACATACAGAACATAGTATATAGACGGTGGATTGTAATCATTTGATTCATAAATATGTTAAGAGAAACATTTCCTAGAATGACTTATGATTTCCCATCAAAAATACTTTATAGTTTACTACATGAACAGACATTAGTTGGTCAATTCATAAAAATCTACCCATGACATTAAAGATCTTTGAGAATTGACGTGAATTAATTGAAGTTCAATATATATAAAGTATTGGATATCAACTTAGTGTTTTATAGTTTCAGCACTCATAGAGTGTCATGAAGGTCCTCGATTTGACCAGTGCTCATGAAGAGTCCCGTACGAGGAACAAACAGCCGTCTCGTTTTTCCTAGTTTTCACAGGTTATCTAACTAAAATCGGTCCGTGAAATAAGGTTTCAAGGTAAACAATTTTCACAACCATCCCTATTCATAGTGTAGTGAACGAGAACACCAGTGGGGAAAACCAAATGTATTTGAACATAAAATTACAGAATCTCTTAGTAAAATCTGAGAACCATATAATAAACCCTTCATTTGCAAAATGTTAATTACTCGTCACAGATATTATTGTTCCTTCATTTCTATACCAATCATTCTCTGTTCTCATTCTTTTTTCTTCATAACCTTTTGTTACTAGACATTTTACATTCGATTGATGATGCATACTACTTATGTCTGTCGACATCAGTAGCACTCACCACAGTATCAATAGTGATGATGATTAGAAGTAACAGAATGAAAAGTTGTAAATGAACAAATTCTGAAACTCATGATTTAAAAACGTATCTTCACTGGTATGAGTGATATTTAAACGATATTAATTAAAGTTTATAGTCAATGATCATAGTTATCTCATGGATCCAACTAGGAAGCAATCAATAACTTCATAAACTGATACCATTTCTTAGTTTGACGATCATTGGTTTTCTTTAAACCTACTTCTACATTAACCAATATCACCCTAACACATGTCTCCAAAAATATTCAACATGTAAGATCAGTGGAAATAAAAAGAATGGTTTAGTTATAAATTAGGATATCTTTTGGTACTATCAATTTAAGATCTTGGTATCCAAATGTATATTGAATACAGTGATTATAGTTTAATTACACTTTATTTCCCTGATTGAAATCATGAGTCAGTTGAAGCTAGATCACCATGGAAAACCTGGAAACACTAGATGGCCGTTTCGTCCTAGTATGGGACTTCTCAACAGTGCGCATCCACGGTCCCGCACCACGCGGGGCTCGAACCCATGATCTATCAGTCTCGTGCCAGGCTCTTAATCAACCAGACCACTGAGCTGGCCGGCATCCAACGGTGTAAATGTCTAACTTCAACCAATCCACGAAGTTGCGCCACTGTACACCATTGTCTTCAGTAAGCTGATATCTCACAACAGACCTGGTTGAACTCCACTGGCCATGGCTTCTCACTAGAACTCCAGGAGTATCTCTTGAAATCAGTCACTAGTGAGCAGATGATTAGTATCAGAAGCAGTTTTGTGGAGAATTTAGAAACTTGACTGATTGAAATCATGAGTCAATTGAAGCTAGACGAAGACAAAATTATGATGGAACAACTTGACTTATGAACATTAACACCGTTGGAAGCCGGCTCAGTGGTCTAGTTGGTTAAGCGCAAAACCCCTTCAGATACACTTTATTTGCCAGAAAATCTCACCTGTATTATGTAATATACAATATAATAGTTTGATTGTTCATTTATGCCAGTGTAATACTATTTCCATAAAGGTTAGTCTATTCCATCGTTGTTTCTTTTTTTTTGTTTGTTTTCGTTTCTAAATTTGATTATGTCATCCATCTGTAATCGTCCGTCGTTTATTTTTTCTTCTCTTATTTGGTCACTAATTAAAACAAATAAATGAAATATTGATCAATTTAGGTGAATATTTCAATAAATCATAAACATTTAATAAAATTTTGTACACCATGTCAACCCTTGTATTCTAACAATAATATTGAAAGTATATATAGTTACTAATGAACAGTTTGATTCATTGTTATAAACAAGTGAGTATATATGTTAGTAGATAGTCAAAACACGTATTAGTCTACTACTTAGTTAGTTAGTTAGTTAGTTCAGTGATAAGTTTATATTATACACTTAAATGTTGTTGAATGATCACTTTGTTACAATTGTTGTTATGATTGAATGTATAGATGTTGTGCTTGAATAAAACTAATTATATATCGGACTCCTCAGCAGTGCGCATCCACGATCCCGCACCACGTGGGGCTCGAACCCGGGACCTACAGGCTTCGCGCGCGAGCATTGAGCCGGTGGTCTAGCTTCAACTGACTCATGATTTCAACCTGTGAAAATTTCTAAAACTCTCCACAAAACCCATTCTGATAATAATCAACTGCTCACTAGTGACTGACTTCAGAAAAAACTCCTGGAGTTCTAGTGAGAAGCCGTTACCAGTGGAGTTCAACCGGTCTGTTGTGAGATAACAACTCACTGAAGACAATGGTGTACGGTGGTGCAACTTCGTGGATTGGTTGAAGTTAGACATTAACACCGTTGGAATTATGTATCGATATATATATATATATATATATATATATATATATATATATATATAACATTTGGTTCCCATCCTATCCAACCACTTCCTTATGTATGAATTCAATTTGTATTTGATATCTTCTTGTCTAGTTCGATTGGTATACAAATGAAGGAAAAGTACCTATTCACTATTTTGTGCTTCTAAAACAATTGTGCTTTTGAGATAACAAATGTGAACCAATTTTTAGGGATTGTCATTCAATTGCTATCGTTTATAAATATATTAGCGAAATGTATATTCATTATGACTGAAAATGTAATTTCAAACTGATGTAAACATATTTGGGAGGTTTTTTGAAGATTGTAGTCATTTTAATAGTTGAATTGATGAGTTGATTAATGGATTGCCGAGAATAGGATCGTAGATGAGCACTGCTGAGGAGTCCTATACTAGAACGAATCAACCGTTCATTTCTTCCAGATTTTCCATGATGATCTAGCTTTAATCGACTCATAAATTGAACTATTAAAATATTTATTATTCATTAATTTAAAACAGTTTACAATTGTTTAATCAATTTTTCCTAATTTCAATTATCGTTCAATATTGTTTAATATTAAGACAGTTGAATTCATTTGTACTGGTTGTTAAAATCTTCCTGGTTGGCGTTTTTTTAGCGAGTTAGTTTTCTACGGGATGGGTTCGTTAACCCCATGCTCAACCCTCCTCCTTCATCCGGGCTTGGGACCGGCAGTAGCTCTGGGAGGGACTCCAGGCGGAGTTTAAAACTATAATTGATTAGTCTCTGATTTGCTTAAGTACATCTAATGCAGATTACCAAGATATTGTCTTAAATCACAACCATTCTAAGTAAAAATGAATGACGACTAACAGTGTAAACGATGACATACATATTTCATTCTTTTTGAGACTCATCAACCAGACGTAACTGCATCTCAGAATTGATGTCCACCTTGGGACTCACCTGAAACGACTTCATATCTTACATTCCACTGTTACTCAACATTCATCTCTGATTAATCTATGTTTGTTAATTAACATGTATAGTGTTTCAATGTGTATAATCATTCAATTCCATATTTTCTATTTCAATCATTTCAATCATTTTAGCAACCTCAAGAATATAATAAAACTGATGACAATGTAACAGAAAATTAATCATCTTTAATTTGTATTTATATTACACAAATGAACAATTATTCCTGGATTTAAACAAAAGCACCATGTTGTTTTAAGTAACTAATATGGCTTTCAGGTATATTATTATTATTATTATTATCAGTGATTATATTGTCGTCATCATCATTATCATCATCCTTATCAACAATGAATTATATTTAAAATCAATATTATTCCAGAATTTCATTAATCAATAATTGAATGAATCCTGATTAGATTGATTTCATATTTTCCTTCAATTGGGAACAACATATATATATTTATATATTTAATTATCTATACAGACAAACGATTGTTTACACTGAGACTATTCATCAGTTCTAATTGAGTTACACTAAAATCAATAAGAAATCTATTATTGATAAATTTTGTTGATGGTCAATATTTCGATTATACACACACACACACATACATACACGCATAAACATACACACGCAGAGATTCATAGCTTGATATACTTCAATAAGAATGTCAAATGTTAAGCTTTGTATATTGATGATAACAATAAAAGAAAGTTAATCATTTTTCTTTTCTTTTTTATAATTGTGCACAGTTTGTATTGTTTATTGTTGTATGGTAAGAAATTAGATTCATTAAGGCCTTTGTGTATTGTTTCTGAAATCTTTTATAAATCTTTGATAGTTTGTTCATTTATGATAATAGATTTGTATTAATTCCATTTTCATTATATAGAATGTCCAGAGATGGGTGATCAGATAATATGGTATGAATAGGGGTCAGAAAAAGGGGAAAAAAGTTGCAGACAATAAGATTGAGTACGAAAATTAATATCAGAAGGGATTTTGTAAAGATTTTGGTCATTCCAATTGAAGCTAGACCAACATGATCTCAACTATTTAAATTATTACAAGCTTCACAAAACCCCTTTTGATACTAATCAACAAATGGTCATTAGTGACTGGCTTCAAGATGTATATCGTGGAGTTCTAGTGAGAAGTAGTGACAAGTAGAGTTCAACAGGGTCAGTTATGAGATAGGAACTCATTGATGACAATGGTGAATTAGTTGAAGTTAGACATTAACACCGTTGGCAGAAGGTCAGCTTAGTTGTCTAGGGGTTAAGCTCTCGTGCGTGAGACTAATAGATCGTTTGTTCGAATCCCGCGGGCGAGATCGTGGATGTGCACTACCAAGGAGTCACACAATACGACGAATTGGCCGTCCAATGTTTCCAGGTTTTCCATGGTGGACTAGCTTCAATTGACTTGTAATCTCAATCATTGAAATTACAATAAATAATGTCGAACATAGTAGTTAGGCCTAATATGTATATTACTTACAAACTTAGGCCTGTTACCCCAATAGAGCATAAGCCGCCGACAAGCAATCTCCAACCCACTCTGTCCTGGGTCATCCTATATAGTTCCTTCCAATCCTCGTTCATTATTCTCATGTCTATCTTCATTTCCCGGCGTAATGTGTTCTTCTTGAGTCTTCCTCGCCTCCTTTGGCCTTCAGGATTCCGTGTGAGGGCTTGTCTTGAGACGTAGTTCAGTGCTTTCCTCAATGTGTGTCCTATCCACATCCAGCGCTTCTTCCTGATTTCTTCCTCCTCTGGCATATGGTTTGTTCTCTCCCACAGTGGGTTGTTGCTAATAGTGTCTGGTCAACGGATGTGAAGTATTTTGCGTAGACAACTGTTAATGAACACCTGTATCTTCTCGATGATGACTTTCGTGGTTCTTCAGGTTTCCGCCCCATACAGTAGAACTGTCTTGACATTTGTGTTGAAAATCCTGACCTTAGTGTTGGTTGACAGTTGTTTCGAGTTCCGGATGTTCTTCAGTTATAAATATGCTGCTCGTGCTATTCCAATCCATGGCTTCACATCTGTATCAGATCCACCATGTTCATCAATGATGCTGCCCAAATATGTAAACGTTTTCACATCTTCCAAATTTTCTCCGTCAATTAGGTTGCGTTGTATCGGAGATTCTTGCTTTTCCCTTTGTATATATTGAGACCCACTGTTGCTGAGGCTGCTGTTACACTGGTTTTCTCCTGCATTTGTTGTCGCGATTGCGATAGGGAGGCTAGATCATCTGCGAAGTCTAGATCGTCAAGCTGCATCCTAGCTGTCCACTGTATCCCGCGTTTCCCTTCAGATGTTGACGTCTTCAAGATCCAGTCGACCGCCAGGAGAAAGAGAAAGGGTGAGAGTAACGAACCTTGCCTGACATCGGCCTCTACCCCGAACAGGTATGTCAGCTGTCCTCCATGCACGATTTTGCAGTTTAATCCATCATAGGAATTCCGTATGATATTGACTATCTTTTCAGGCACGCCGTAGTATCGAAGAAAATTCCATAGTGTTGTTCTCTTCACACTATCAAATGCTTTTTCGTAGTCAATGAAGTTGATGTAGAGTGATGAATTTCATTCAGTTGATTGTTCCACAATGATCCGTAGAGCAATAAGTATATATATTCAGGGTTTTAAACTGGGATTTATTTTCATTCAGCGTAGTGAAATGAACATTAAGCTATTCCAAATAAGAACTTTCGTCTAAATTTGATTGAATAGTTTTACAGTATTTGGGCGCCGAGTTGATGTGTGACATTAAAGAGGAAGAATGTATTTGTAGAATCTCAGCGTGTACACAATAATGTGAATACCTACTTTAAAAATTGTTAACATTGGTTGGATGACCTATTCAGTATACAGTTAACTGGAGAACCATATACCTATTTATATTCGATAATTTTGATGTTTGATTACATTTCCTTGAAAAAGATTAGACCAGATTGTCAGGCGAAACGTCGAATTTACTTCAAATTCATTCGCTGAGATTTTACAAATACTTTCTTGCTCATTAATTAAGATATTCTGTTGATACTCGTTTTATTATTTGGCATAGTTACCATTGAAAATTCTTAAAAGTCAAGAATTCCACTGAATCTATATAATTAAAACTAAACAACATGTTTATTTGCTTAACACTTCATCTACATCCTGAGAAAATCTTTTTAAAATTAGGCGGTATTTCGAGTTTAAAAGTCAAATAATATATGACATCGAGAAAGTAATTATGAGATTAATGCTTCAAGCATTTGGTATACAAGAAATATCAATATATTACATTGATTTATTGTTGATTAGGATCTAAATGTTATCAACTAATTAAATAAGGTGAATCTTATTGATGATCAGAATGGGGTTGAATTCATGAGTCGAATAAAGTTAGATCATCATGGAAAACCTGGAAACAATGGACGGCTGTTTCGTCCTAGTATAGGACTCCTCTCCAGTGTGCATCCATGATACCGCACAAAGGATTCGAAACTACGACCTTCGTTCTTGTGGACGAACGTCTAACCTTTAGACCGCTGAGTCGATGATCGACGGTATTAGTGTCTAACTTCCATCGATCCATTCATCCATTGTCTGGGGTAGATACGTGTCTCTACATGATACGGGATGAACTCCACTGGTCATGGCTTCTCACTAGAACACTATTTATGTAGAACTGATCAATTCTAATGAACAATGAAATCTTACTTAGATCACTTCAATCAGTATTGATATTCACATCCCTACCCTTATCAGAAATAACATCAAACATTCATCATATTCCGATTTTCCCATTTTATTAAACAGAAAAACTTATCACATTGGTTTCTATAAACAAATAAACTGTCAGTCAGTCAGCTACAACTTAAGACCAGGCACATATATGTATTGATTCAAGTTGCCATACCGCATTAGCACAACAAGATGAACACCGGATTCATATGAGTAGTCAAGTCAATGGTGGTAATATATAAAAGAAAGATAGCATATAAGGACATAGTACAGGAAGAAAGAATTAGTTCGTAGAAAGAAAGATATGAAGCTATTTTAATCTCTTAGTTTTAGGGATGATAGAGAGTGTATACACTGACGCCATTGTGATCGATTCTGAGACATGTCACCAAGAGTCTACAAAAATTGGTTGCGATAGTCACACGGACCCCAACCAAGTAGTCTGCATCTACCAACATGGCTCAGACTAGAAGTTAGTGACTTCAAGCACTGATGTCACATTTTGTTTTGGTCGCCCTCAACTTTCTTCCATCCATCCTAAACACCGGTTAGCATTGCACGTCGTGGTAATCGGAGTACAGGCATATGCAACACGTGGCCCAACCATCTCAGTCGATGAAGATTCACAACCTCATCAGCTGATTTACCATCATTCCTAATACCCGGCGTCTAACCTCACTCTTACTTACCTGGTGATTCCAGCAGATGCCAGCAATATTTCTGAGGCATCTGTGGTCAAATACTAGTAGCTTATGAGCATACCAAATAGAACATATGAATTTACTTTGATGGACATTGTAGTTTGTTTTTATTGAGAAGAGGAATACTTACACTTTGATTGACCAGTATAAATACATTAAATTAGTACATCATATTTCAATTGTTTTTAACTGTTCTTATAAAAAAAAACATAAGATGGATGCACACTACTCATAGTTAACAATAGCCCTGTATGTAGATGTATATAAATATTATACCAACATACTTTATATAAACTTTAATGATTCTCAAACGATAACAATACAATGGTTAACATTGTTTCTTCTATATACAACATGTTGTTCATATTACATTAAGTGAAAAAGAAACATTTTTCATGTAGTTCCATTAAATACTATTTGTATTAGTTACTGTGGAGAAAATATTGTCAATAGAATGAGAAAACTACACGTCACTATGGTAACGTCAGCTGTGTGATGAACAAAATGATTAGATGATTATAATATTTATTTTTTTATTCGACCTTATGAAGTTAATTTAGTTTTATGAATTACACTAGTTGAAATCATGAGTCAATTGAAACTAGACTACCATGGAAAATCTGGGAGCATTGAAAGGCTATTTCGTCCTAATATGGGACTCCTCAGTGGTGTGCATTCAATTGACTCATGATTTGAACTAGTGAAATTTCTAAAATCTCCACAAAACTCCTGACTTTATGAATTAGTTCGATTATGAAACTAATGTAAAATTTGTAAAAAAATAATATAGGTGTCGTTTCATAAAAAACTTTACATATTTGGGCAGCATCATTGATGAACATGGTGGATCTGATACAGATGTGAAGCCATGGATTGGAATAGCACGAGCAGCATATTTATAACTGAAGAACATCCGGAACTCGAAACAACTGTCAACCAACACTAAGGTCAGGATTTTCAACACAAATGTCAAGACAGTTCTACTGTATGGGGCGGAAACCTGAAGAACCACGAAAGTCATCATCGAGAAGATACAGGTGTTCATTAACAGTTGTCTACGCAAAATACTTCACATCCGTTGACCAGACACTATTAGCAACAACCCACTGTGGGAGAGAACAAACCATATGCCAGAGGAGGAAGAAATCAGGAAGAAGCGCTGGATGTGGATAGGACACACATTGAGGAAAGCACCGAACTGCGTCACAAGGTAAGCCCTCACACGGAATCCTGAAGGCCAAAGGAGGCGAGGAAGACTCAAGAAGAACACATTACGCCGGGAAATGAAGATAGACATGAGAATAATGAACGAGGATTGGAAGGAACTATATAGGATGACCCAGGACAGAGTGGGTTGGAGATTGCTTGTCGGCGGCCTATGCTCTATTGGGGGTAACAGGCGTTAGTAAGTAAGTAAGTTCATATTAGTTAGCCTATGATGATTAACGTTTATGCGGTCACTATAACTATACTTAGTTAATTGTAAATTCCTTTGGTGTTTAAATCAATTAGTCCCTTTGATAAATTCCGATAATATAATAAGAAGACGAAGATTATCAGACCCATGTGATGATATATTAGCGTAAAGTATTTCGAACAATCTGATCACACGCATAATGTACTTGTTAAGAATATTTATATATAAAAATAAAAGGTCGATTAGACTGGAAATGGGGTAAGAGGAGACAACGATGGTAATAAGAGTAATAATGATAATAATATGAACACAATTTGAAACCTAATCACTATGGCTAATATATCAATATCTCCAAGGTACGTTTAAGGTGAGAACAAACTGTTTTTGCGCACACAAAGGGGATCTGAATTTTCGTATGGCTAAGGTTTTGATAAACCTTAGTAAAAGCCCTTTTACACTTTTATACAACACTACAAAAGCCGAGTTAAGATCAATCTTATGGCCTGTTTCGATCACATGTCTAGCAATAAAGGATAATGGATGTTTATCCTCTGCTCTTATTTGGTCATTCGAATCTATTTGTTTCTGCAACCATTTTAATATTGTTTGCTTGTATCTTCCCCATTGTACAAGAGAGTGGCTATCAGGACTCGGTTGCTAGGTGGATAACGTGATGAGGTTTGAAACGAATGGTACTGGGTTCGAGTCCCTGAGGGAACATCAACTATAGGATGCAGGCGAGCCCAGCTGACGAGTCACCAATAGGATGAAACGTGTATCCTGAATTCTTAAACCAATGATTTTCCCAGCATTCTGTCTTTCATATTCCTTAATTCAGATTGATCGAAATTCAGTATTTAATTTCAGCTATCAAATGAAATGAATATTTAAAAATATACAGAATACTCCTTGACCAGTATATAAATATATATCCCTAGGTTATATGTTTCATGATTAAGCTGTATACTTTATTTTAATAACTGTTCAAGCAGTGGCAAGTGGAGCTTAACCATATCAGGCGTGAGGAAGGCACTCACCAACGATAAAAGGATTTGCCACGTTATAACACGGATTGACTGAAGTTAAGCATGTACACCATCAAAACCTAGAGTTCAAGCCTTCTTAAATAAGATCTACGGTTCCCAGTTCGATCCCTGATTTGGTGATTTTGATTACCCCCTTGCTGAGGAACAAATCGACTATTTAGTACTTTTTCTTCAATGTTTAATAAACTCAAATCAGTGTGTGATCTCAACAACATTCGACGGTCTACACAACCAATCTACTGATTATTAAGTGATCAATCCAATCCAGGAATTCATTTTCAAAGCTGTTCGAATACGTTACCTGTGAATTTCAATCTTAAGAACAATCATTTCAATTAGATAGTCTTGTGTATTAAATGCGTTATCATTTTTTATCTCTTGTGTACGGATATAGAATATTATTAGTGTGAAGATATAAACCTTTATGAATAATCATCTATTATGTTTGTAGTAGGTGTTGAGTGGCGGTTGACTATGATCACCAGTACAGAAAGACTACGTGCCAGTTACCAGGTTAGATTCCTCCGTAGGGTAAATATTATAAGGCAGTTAAAAGTTGTAGTAAGATGTATTTGTTGGCGGTCTCGTGGTATCGAAGTAATACCGAGGTCGTGCCAAAGTTTACAAGCGGGACTACTAAGCGTACGAGAGTTCGTGCAAGGGGACAGAGAACAGAATGGTGTGTGTTTTTTGGTACACATAAACAAGCAGGTACAGTAAAACAATCACTGGAATAGTTGGTTATAATAATAATAATAATTTTTTTCGATTATACCAATCGCGTTCTCTTCATAAAAGTAGGTCCCTACAGTTTCTTACTACTTTTCAAGTATCTCATCTAGTTTTACCGCTTACGTCAAGGTCTTCGATGAACACTGATGAGGAGTTCTATTCTAGGACGAAATAAATGTTCAGTGTTTCTTTGATTGGAATGATTTTCTAAATATGGCTGATTTGTGATCTCAAAAACATAAACATATTTATTGATGGCGACATTCAACAAGATCCTATACAATACCATATAGTTGATTCTTGAGAATTACAGAAAGAAGAAGTGAAAACAATTATGAAGAATAGGTAATATCATTTATCATTGTGAATATAAGGTAATGAAAAAACTGTGTGTTCTAGTTATGTATTATGTCAAGAGAAAAGCATGTTTTGACTATAGAGAAACATTCGAAGGTCAAGTGAGGTGAAAAAAGGCAGAACATTAAATAGATAAACATTCATTAATGCGGTTACGATGAAGACGTTTTTAATATTACAAAAATAATGTATCCCTCATACGGTTTCAAATACCTTTATCGAAGACTTTGATTCAAGAATTTGCCATTCGATGTTAATAAAGCGTTAACGCAATTTTATAATTTAATAGTTGGGATCATGAGTTATTTGGAGCTAGACTACCATAGAAAACCTGAGAGCATTTGACGGCCAACTCATCCTATGGTGGTACTCCTCAGCAGTGCGTATCCCCGATCCCGCCTCGCGAGATTCGAACCCAGACCCTTTCAGTCTCGCGCGCGAGCGCTCACTCCCAAGACCACTGAGCCGGCCTGCATAACGTCTAACTTTAACATTCCTATAAGTTACAGACATAAACAACACTACAGTGATATATATCAGCTTATCAATTAATTAAGGTTTTAACAAAAGAGATCAGATCATGAAGGAAAAAGTGAGCAAAGTATAAATAAAATTCTTTCAAGTATATCAAGTATATCAAGTACACTAATTGAGCACGTTTTACTAAATTGATCTACTGTAGATAATTAAGAATGTAACCAATCTATTTATCATAATAAGATGTGTAGAGAATACTCTCTAGAAACATAATAAAATGCACAAATTAAATTGATTAAACTACGTTGACTATAACTTCACTTGGAATTGTTTATTTGTATTTTCTCGTTGATATTTACGACTACAATTGTTCAGTCTCATGTTGACATATGTGCATCTTGTGCGGATTACCTTGATATAGCCTTAAGTCACAAGCTTTTTAAACAAAGATGGATAGTGGCTAGCAATGGAAACCAGGAAGTGCGTTTCGTCCTATTTGAGGCTCGTCAAATGAATGTACCTGCATCTTAGAGTTGATGTTTATTCTGGGACTCGAACTCAGTACCATTCGTTTCAAACGCCATCACGTTATCAACTTAGGTATGGAGTTCTGATAGCCGCTTGTCTATAATTCATTTATTCCCTTAGAAAGTTTCCAAATTTTTTGTGAAATGAATGCTATCATTCTATGAATAATAATACAAAATGATACATATATTCGCCTACATGTGAGATTTTATCAAGTATCAATACACTTTCAATCTGTTTGTTTATAATTAGACTTGAAACAATACAAGCATTGAGTACATATATGTATGTATATATTTAAGGAAGATTGATGATTATAATATCTTTAAATGATGTAACAAAATCAATGTATATTGACTGTCTGAACAAAATCTCCCTTTCATAGGATAAATAATTAGTGTGTAAAACGTATTACATAATTTTTTAATACTAAATACACTGAAAGATTGAACTCTTCTGGTCATGGCTTCTCACTAGAACTCTAGGAAATATCTCTTGAAGTTAGTTCAGCACTTCTAGGTTCTCCATGTTGATTGAGCTTTAATCAACTTATGAATTCGACTAATTAAATTACTATAATCTCCACAAAAACCCCCTTTTTGATTTTATGGATGATAGAATCATTGAAACAAAATAGGAATTTACAAAATATCTTTTTGATTCGACATATTGAACGGTTGAATTTCTCTCAATCAAATTCGATTTGATTAAAGTAAGTACTCACCATCATAGTACGGTACTATACAATACTAAGTTGCACAGCTGAAAATAAATGCAACATGAATCATACAGTAGTAGTAGTAGTAGTAGTAGTAGTAGTAGTAGTAGTAGTAGTAGTAGTAGTAGTAGTAGTAGTAGTAGTAGTAGTAGTAGTAGTAGTAGTAGTAGTAGTAGTAGTAGTAGTAGTAGTAGTAGTAGTAGTAGTAGTAGTAGTAGTAGTAGCAATAGTAGTAGTAGTAGTAGTAATAGTAGTAATCTAAATAATTGTAAATTTATCTGCAATAATGAATAAGTGAGAAAAAATTAATCCAATATTTTCCCATGTATGTATGTACTCGAATTCTTGTAATAATCTTTGCCTTCCCTCCCTGCTCCTTAGTTCGATGTGACTATAAATTCATCTATGCATTCACACACGGATTGACCACTCTGCTTCAACTTCACTCAATGTGTTTGTAACTTTGTTATCTATGTTAACCACTAATAAACTGTAGCTGCCGCTTCTTATTGCCTTCTAAATCCCACCAGCGTTGGGACTAATATAATCAAAGTTATCAAGGTGATTGATCAATGAAGCTGAGACACTACAGCATAACGAATTTGTTTCAAGAAATATGTCTATTGAAATAAGGTAACATTTGAAATTAGCTACCTATTAGGCTTATTAGCTCATTAATCTAACGAAGATGTGTAAACAAGTGTTCTAAAATGTCTCTTTTGCGAGCTCATAATTATGAAAAGAAACAAAGTAATATATTTATAGAAGCATGTCAACTCATAGCAAATATTTTCTTTTAAATATAGACTTTATTACTAGGCTAAATGGTAAGGCCCTGGTACGACAGAGGGTGGTGAGAGTTCGCCCTCCCTCCCCGAATGCTCTCACATGGCCACACGTATACAGCGATTGTCAAAGAGCGTTCTACTCACTACCTTCTTGCACAAAAGGTGTCGTTTACGAAATTGAGAGAACGAAAAGCGAATGTCCGGCACTTTAACCAGGCTGATGGATCCACCTATTGGAGTTGGAAAACCTTGATTCCAAACATTGGTGCACGTGGGATCCAAGATTCTGAGGATACAAATGGCTTATGAACCAATTATTGGTCAACTGCTACCATGGGACTGCATCTCCTCATCTTGCTCCACTGCCTTGTGGATCAGACCTTTAAGTCGAATGTTCCAGGCGTGATCCTTTAAGAAAACCACCTGTTTTGATCTGAACACCCGAGCAGCATCCCAACTCACGCACAAATCAAGTGACTTATGTGTATTTGATGCCCTTTTGTACCAATATTTAAGAGTTTAAATAAATAAATAGTATTTAAACATATTACGTAAGCCTGACAAGGAACAATAATTCCATTTTCGCATAAACATTACAGATGCATCTTAATGACAAAGATCAACAAACATGAAATCTAAATCTTAACATTAACTTAAGGATCGATTGCGAAAATAGTTGATTTAATCCAAAATCATATTCACACTAGAGAGTAATGGACGGCCGTTTCATCCTAGTATGTGAATACTCAGCAGTGTGCATCCATGACTCGAATCCACGTCCTTCGGTTTTGCAGGCGAACGCCTAGCCCCTAAACCGCTGAGCTGGTATCTGACAGTGTTAACGTCTAACTTACACCGATCCACGAATGACTGCACAACCATTAATCCATTGTCTAAGGTAGATACGTGTCTCTACCCGACTCGGATCGGACTCCACTGGTCAGGGTTTCTCATGAATTCAACTATTAAAGTTTGTAACTCTCTGAAATTTTGCTGCATTTTTGTATTTCCTTTAACTGATAACTTGATTACAGTTATGCAGTTATCAACAATCTAAGAGTACTGGGTGGGTTTTTTAGCACATGGGACTCGGACCCAGGACCTTCGATCTCATGGATGAATGCCTAACTTCTAAACCACTGAACCGGCATCCAATGATATTAATATCCAACTTCAGAAATTAAATAACGCTTCATCTGTTCAAATGGTTCTTTATGTATATTAATTTATAATCTTCAATAGTCTAATTATTCATTGTTAGGTAAAGATCAGTTTGTATTATTTTAGTTCATTACTTCAAATTGTTTATATGTAAAGTTTGTGCAATATAATTGAAATTATTACATTTAAGATATAATGAACAAAGTTTTACATTCTTGAATTCATTTTGGAGATTAAACTTAGTCAAGTGAAGTGAGTTAGTGAATCCAGCTAGTCAATGAATTGTCTTAAGTGTATGAAAGTTTTATTATAGAAAAGTACAAGTTTCACTAATATTTCTATATTTATTGAACAGGTTAATGACTACCTGGAATTAGTATTTCAGTGATTAATTCGTCTGACAATTGAATAGTAAAGTAGTGGATTCGAGTCTCCTTGTGAAATGTCAACACTAGGCACAACAAACTAACTGAAGAGTTTCAAATAGGACGAAACACGTATCCAGAATTCCACAGTTGGTGACATTAAATATATGAACAACCTTTATTAAAACCTTGTTTTCCTAACCATTTTTATGTTGTATCTAGAGCTTAGATTTGTGTTATATCGGGTACAACTTGAGCACTCGAATGCTAGAACCCTTCAAGACGCAAATGACAAGACAGAAGACAAGTTAAAAGAATTCTATTTTATATATTTTGAAATATGGTCTAAAATTCTCAAGCATTTATAGTTTTTTGGTAAAAACGAACTCATTATAGTAATCCATTCTGCATACAGAGGTTTTTAGTATTTGTCCAATACGGAAGTTATATGTGGAAATTGTGGAATATTTTTCCAAAAGATTATTGGAGCTTCTTAGAATTTCCTTGAGTTCACACTTTACAAAACACATAGGATTTTATCGCGATTCAACATCAAGGCTTCCAAGCATAATGTACGGGATTCCTAAATTAAAAAGAAACAGCTTTGTGATTAACATAGTTTTTAATGTTATCATTGACTTATTTACTTACATTACTTACGCCTGTTACTCCTTGTGAAGGAGCATAAGCTGCCCACGAGCATTTGCGCCAAACTCTAATATTGTAATCAAGTTATCATCAAAATATTAACTGCAAATTTAATAATTTTCATGAACGTTTGATGTAGAGAATCGAACAAAATATAAAATCTTGAATTATGACCTCGTTTAATAATATAAGGATGATTTTCATCTATTACTTTTTCTAACCAACTTAACAATATAAACGATGTAATTATTACCAATATCGAAAACCCGTGAAATTTAGATCACCAGTAAAGACCTGAAAGGACTGAACGGCTGTTTCATCCAACTATCGGGCTTCTCAGCAGCGCGTATCCACAAAACTGAACGCGAGACTTAAACTTGGAACCTTCGGTGTCGTGAGAACCTCTAGATCACCAAGCCAGGATCCAAAAGATACATTTAAATCTAATACAAGGTATTGCACTACCCTATAATGATAAATAAAATTATCGACAAACATTTAGGATTAGAAACGACAACATAGTCTTAGTATAACAATTATTTGGTTTATGTGCAAAGACGGATAGTGAGTAGCAGTGAAACAAAGGATGCGTTTCATCCTATTTGGGACTCGTCAGCTGAATGTACCTTCATCTCAGAGTTGATGTTCATTCTAGGACTCGAACCCAGTACCGTCGCTTCAAACGCCATCACGTTATCCACTTAGTTACTGAATCCTGATAGCCACCTGCTTGTGCAATGGGGTGAAGTTTATACTCACTTGGTGTTGTTTCCCTTGAATTTTCCCACTGACGTTTAAGACTGCAATTGGTCAGTCTGATAAGTTCGGAATATGACAACACGCGCGTTCTGAACTCCACTGCTAACCACTTACTATCTTTGCTCAGAATGCTTGCGAATTAAAGCTATATTGAGTCAATACACACAGTATGCACATATGCCAATAAGAGACTGATGAAACGCAGTCCCAACACGTCAATAGAAAGATTCTAACAAACAATACCAATTATTTTGATTTATTTTGTTTATTTCACATTGATTCACTTAGTTTTTTCGTGTCCAATAATAGAAGTTTAGTTAACAGTAAACATAAAAATGAATCATGAATATTGTTCACGCTTATTACATCTAAATAACATAACTGTTAACGCTTATTTTCTTTCAATGAAGCATTTTATTTTGACTATTTCTACTTCATTAAGCTTTATTTGTTTACAATATTAAGACTTAATTGTAACCATAAGTTTAATCTTATTAACAGAATTGAATACGGTTTATTGTGGTTGTTGTTGTTGTTTATCTTCTAATCAGAAGGATAAAATATTATTAATTCACCTGTAAATTTTATTATTCAAAATCTTGTTTTTCGATGCGTGATTCTGGGGTAAAATAGATTTTTTAAAAAAGGAATATTAGTAAACTAGGGAGACTGATCAAGGACAAAGAATGAAAGACAATCACTGAAATTCAAGGACAAAGAAACAGTTGGGTGGAACATGTCGAGAAACTCTTGAATAGACCAGTCCCACTCAATCCATCGGACATCGAAGCAGCACACACACACACATTCTTATAGATGTCAATCCACCAACGATACAACAAATCAGAATGGTTGGTCATCAAACAAATCAAGAATGGTTAAGCAGTAGGACTGCACAATATACACACTGAAACAATGAAGTCAGACATAGAAGTAACTACAAAGATACTCCACATTCTTTTCATGAAGAAGATTTGGGTTGAAGAACAAGAGCTGACGGATCGGAAAGAAGGATACCTTATCAAGATACCAAAGAAACGAGATCTGAGTATATGTGAGGACTACACAAGCATCACATTACTGTCAGTACCAGGAAACCTTTTTCTGCAGTGTTGCTGAACCGGATGAATGGTGCAGTAGACGTCCAACTTCGAGATCAACAGGTCGGATTCTGTAAGGATATGTTGTGAGCAGGCTAAATCGCAACACTACGGATCATCGTTGAACAATCTGTTGAGTGGAACTCGTCACTATACATCCATTTCATTGACTATGAGAAGGTGTTTGACAGTGTGAACAGCAGAACATTATGGAAACTTCTTCGACATCATGTAGTTCCTGAGATGATTGTCAAAATTATCCGGATTACAGCGCAACGTTCTGCATGGAGGACAGCTGACAGATAAATTCCAAGTGAGATCCGGAGTCGGACAAGGCTGCTTACTCTCTCCCTTCCTCTCTTTTCTGGTGACCGACTGGATTATGAAGACCTCGACATTTGAGGGAAAACACGGAATACAATGGACAGCTCAGAACCAATTAGACTATTTGGACTTCGCAGATGACCCAGCCTTCCAATGGCATACACACGGACAGATGCAGATGAAAACAATTAATGTAACAGCGGTCTCCGCAGCAGTAGGCCTCAGTATACACAGTGGAAAAAGCAAGATCTTCAAATACAACACGCAGAACACCAACCCCACCACACTTGATGGAAAAACCCTAGAAGAGGAGGAATCTTCCACGTACCTGGGAAACATCATTGACGAACAAGGACGATCTGATGCAGGCGAAGAGGAAAGGATTGGCAAATCAAGGGCCACATTCCTACAATTGAAGAACATATGGAAATAAAAACAACTACCAACCAATATCAAATTGACAATCTTCAATGCGAACATCAAGACAGTTCTACCGGAGCTAGAACTTGGAGAGCTAATGCAATCATCATCATAAATGTACAAGTGTTTATAAACGATTGTCTATGCAAGATACTGAATGTACGTTGACCTCATACCATCAGCAACAAACTACCTGGGAATAAAACAAACCAGCTAACAAGTGAACAGGAAATTAGTAAAAGATATTGGATGTGGATAGGACATACATTACGGAAATCACCAAACTGCATCACGAGGCACGCCTTGACTTGGAATCCTGAAAAGAAGCAGAAAAGAGGAAGGCCGAAGAACACACTAAGTCGAGAAATGCAAGCAGATATGAAAAAGATGATCAGCAACTGGGGACAACTGGGAAAGAGTACCCAGGACAGGGTTGAATGGAGAGTGATGGTAGGCGGCCCATGCTTCTCTATGAGGACTAACAGGCGTAAGGAAGTAAATAAGTAATAAGAAGATCTTGAATGATGTGATGTTGGTATGTTCCTTCTTTAAATATACCCTGTAATATGGATCCATATTAATAGTTACTGAATATGTACCAAATGTTCCATTGATGTAAGAAAAGAAAAAACTAACTGTCTTGCTTAATAATTTTTAGAGAAAACAAGTATATATGTAATCCTAAAGGTTAGAATAAGTGAACAATGAATAACAAATTCCTGTTCATTCGGTTATAATTTAGAGCTGATGCAACCAGTAGAATACTAATCCAAAGTATATTTAATACAGAAAAACCATGAAGTGTTTTTTACGTGTCTACTGATGAGACTTAAGCTAAAGAATAAACTATCTAGAATCGTTACCTCGTTTTGTATGTATCAATTCAACTTCTCCTGTGAAGCAAATTCTATTTGTCGAAGTTCTGGCATTTACATTTTCATGTTCATGAAAAGAATGTTCTTCATTTATACACTGGTACATTAATATGATAGAGATTTTCAATCAGTTCATATGTTCATATATACAGATCACTGACGATTGTTACTGAAATGAATGCCCAAGGCTCTATTGAGAGAGAGTAAACTGAGGAACAATGATGCCAAAAGATGAATGATTTTCATCCATATAATTGAACAGTTTTTACATCGATATTACAAATCCAAGCCACTAAAAATTCAAAATCATTGAATAAATGATATGAACCATCATTCAATACCTGATAGATCACTCTTATAATAAAAGTTAAACAAAACATTACATCCATTTATACGCATGAATATATTAAATAAGCGATGTAATAAAGAATATTGCGTGCATGAATTGAAATGATCTATAATGAATCTCCTTTTCTTTTAAAGAAAAGCCAAATGGTAATTGATAAAAGAATATGGATAAAAGAATATACAATACAACCAAATATAACTTATAAATCAGTCAACTGTTAACAAGAATACACATTTTTTAAAAATGAATTCAATGATTAAATATGAATATACTGTGATTTAGATGGTGGTTGGAGGTAGTCAACAGGAAATCCTGGACCCGGGTTTCGTGCGGTTTTGTGAGGTTAGTCACGTCTCGGATAGCTCAATGGTAACGTCTCTGACTGTGAACCTGGGTGACACGAAATCGAATCCGCCAGGGAGCACCAGTTCCCTCAAGATTACAGGTACACTTTGCTGACGAGTGCCAAGTAGCACGAAACCCGGGTCCAGGGTTTCCTGTCGACTACCTCCAACCACCATCTAAATCTCAATACATAGTGCCCGCAGTGTCGAGTCACCTACACTGTTGGCCACATTGCAACATGATCGATAGCATTCGATCTGCACTAATAAGGACTAGACAAGCATGACATTGATCACCACCCAGTGATCAATCAATTGTGATGAATATACTGTACTTATGGTTCATTGTAGTTTATATGTCAAACACATTTAGAATGAGTTGACAATCGTTTACACATTGGAACTCAATCAATTTACAATAATACACAGCTACTTTTCTAAATGTTATTCAAAGATAATTATTTCATATTCGATATAGATGTACCCCACTGATGATACCTTAGTTATTAGAACTGCTGGAACTATCTTTTTATATTCAGTACTAGTGTGTATATAATTGTCATAATTATAAACGATTTATGGATATTGTTAATTAACTTTATTGACCTAATGGGATCTTTCTCACAGCACATTTTGAATGTCTTCGATCAAGTTTTATGTTCAATCGATTTTTTGAAAGATAATAAAGTACTCGTACATTCTGTGAAGTAAAAAGAGAATAGATGAACGATTGTAAAACTTCAACATTCATTAATCCAAGTTTCATTACCTTACTAAAGCTGCTTGATTGAAATTGTTAGTTATTTTTAAGCTTACTAATTCTAATAGAAAAATGTTTCATTTCCATTGTATAAAACTTTTAAAACGTGTCACTATGTCGTTCATCTAAATATTTGTTCGTAAAGTTTGAACTTATACTACTTATTTTATTGAAAGTACTATAGAAATAGTCAGTAAAACATCCTAGAAATTGGTTTTGTGGAAAGGGATCAGTGGTAAGGTCTCTGACTGTGAAGCTGTGTGACACGGGATCGTAATTCAAAATACCTCATTGACGAAAGTTAAGCCTAGCTCAAGTGCATGAATGAAATTAACATATTAATTCATGAATATTGTACAAGTGTTTCAGACTGTGATTATAGTTTACAGTCACATCACTTCTCGGATAATAAGAGGTATGCTTTTTTGACGAATGTTGTACAATCTATGAAATAAGACTCTAATGATGTAGTAAAACTAAATATAACCTAGTTTTGTTCACACTTTGAACTTAATTTGTTCTCAGTGTTGACACCCTGATCTGTTTTTAGGTAATTGATCATTGAGTTGTAACTAATGTAGAGTGTGTTATGTTCTTCTTGATGCAGGTCAAATCCTATAGACCAAGTCGCAATGTAGCCACTGATCTAGTTACGGTTCGGATAAATCCGTGATAACGTCTCCGACTACGAAGCTGGGTGACATGGAATTAAATTCGTTAATTAGCATCAGTTCCCTCAAGATTACTGCTACACCTTGCTGATGAGTACTAAACAACACGGAACCTAGGTCTAGAGTTTCCTGTCGATTACCTCCACCAACCATCCCATTGATTATGAATTCACTATAGTAAAATTTACATCTGTAGAACAATTTTTACAACCCCCTTCACTGTGAGAACGTTTAGTGTTGTAGTTTCATGCTTCATACTAGGGGAAGAACTCAAAACACATCAGTATATATGGAAAATATTTAATAGAAATGCTTAGAAGGGAACATCAGTTCCAAGACGATTACACGTACACTTTGCTGATGATTTATAACGATAATAAAACCTGGGTCTAAGGTTTCTTCAGGACTGCCTTCAAATGCTTTAAATCAAAATATAGAGCGTGCACGGATGAGCCACTCAAGTCAGTTCCTGTATTGCAAGATGGTTGACAGGAATCATTCATCACTAAGTTCTGTATAAACATGACATTACACAGTATTAAGTGGTCTAATAAAACGAAAGTATATGGTTGCATATGTGACAAGTAAACTTGACATGACTCTGTGTTCATCATTTAACAAATGTTATTCATCTAATTTTTACCGATCGTGACGTGAAACCTTGAATTTACGCTTCATGCTATTTGCCAATTATCAGAAAGGCATACCTGAACTGTCAGGAGAATTGTTTATTCTTCTTGTATCTAAACCTACGGAACACCATTTTACAGCCCGAAGCTTTACTACTGAACTATTTCAATTGAGACATACCTTGTCTATGGCAAATTTTGTTTAAATCGATTAATCTCATGTTTGTCATATCCTCAGAGCCGATCAAATTCTACCCATTAGTTATGCTTTAAATCATTATAATCTTAAGAACCCAATCACTAGCATTTCGTGTATATATTCTCGTAAACAGATATGTAAGTTCATCTATGAATTTGGATATAATTTTAATCAGTAATGATCCTAAAAATTCACTGAGATCAGTGAAATTAGTTTCCATTCGATTCAATCTAGATTAGAATATGCATTAATTTTGTTTTTAATTTTAAACCACAAACCTAATTTAAGCATCGTTAATAATTCATTTTAATGAAGCTTCGGAAAGACTTTAACTTATGGACAAACCAATCAGATTTAAGATAGCTGATCTTGAATTTTGGCGCAAAATTTATTCACTCATTTAGTTAAATATCATTTTAGCACTATAGCTGATATCAGTTCGTGATGAAAACATTAAATGGAATTCTCAACTCTAATATTCAGCTGTGAATCCTAGTCCTAATTCCTGACACTAATCTATAATCTTCGTTTAACCTTAGTAATTAGGTGAACATTCCATAGTCATTTTAGAGCTGTACAAAGGTCGTTCATAAATTGTAGTCTCACTAAACTTTCATTTAACTGAATCTGGATTAATATCAGATGGGTTTTGTGGAGATTGTAGTAATTTCAATGGTTAAGATCACGAGTCAGTTGAAGTTAGACCACCATGGGAAACCTGGAAGCACTGTTGAGGAGCCCCACAATAGAACGAAACGGCCGTACAGTGCTTCCGGGTTTCCCATGGTGGACTAGCTTCAACTGACTCATGATCTTAACCATTGAATCTGGATTGTTTAAATCTTTCAGCACTTTTAAAAAACTGAAATTACAAACTAATAACTCACATTTGGTATTGTTTCTCACGTCAATAACATAGATATTTATATATGATGAAAGTTAGCTTATTATATAAAAAATATCTTCATGAAATGCTTCAATAAATCTTTGTGTTTTAACATACAAACAAAACTTATACAGAATTTTTAGCTTATACCACAAAGAAAACAATCTGTGTAAGATAAGTCACAAATAGGCTGTACGGCTGGGTGTGGGGAGAGTTCTCTCTCCCTCCTCGAATGCTCTCATATGGCCACACGTATACAACGATTGTTCTACTCACTACCTTCTCGCGCAAAAGGTGTTGTTTACGAAATTGAGAGGACGAAAAGTGAATGTCCGGTGCTTTAACTGAGTTGATGGATATGGCGGATCCATCTAGGGGAGTTGGAAAACCCTAATTCAAAACCAATGGTGAACATGTGCTTCAGGATACCGAGGAAGCAAATGGCTTATGAACCAATTATTGGTCACCGGTTACCATGAGACTACATCGCCTTATGTTGCTCCACTGCCTTGTGGTATAGACCATTAAGTCAAAAGATTCATTCATGATTCCCTAAGAAATCCGCCTGTTTCGGTTTGGGCATCCTGGGAGCATCATAGACCTCAAACATATCAATGATAACTGCTACCCGTCTGATTGTTATTATATGGTGGATATGTATTTCGTGCCTCTTTGTACCTATGATTATTCGTTCAAATAAATAAATCATAAAGATATTCACTTGGTTTTGTTCACTTGAATCTTCCCATTGATGTTTAGGACTGCAATTGATCAGTTTCATGTTGGCATATGTACATTCTGTGCGGATTACCTCGATATAGCCTTAAGCCAAAAGCTGATCAATTGCAGTCCTATACTTCAATGGTAAGATTCAAGTGAAACAACACCAAGTGAATATAAACTCAACCTGATTGCACAAGCAGGTGGCTATCAGGACTCATTAGCTAAGTGGATAACGTGATTGCGTTTGAAGCGGACGGTACTGGGTTCGAGTCCCAGAATGAACATCAATTCTGAGATGCAGGTACATTCAGCTGAAAAGTCCTAAATAGGACGAAACGCGCATCCTAGATTCCACTGCTACCCACTATCCATCTTAGCCTAACTTCTTATCAACATTTTATTGAATAGAATATAGTCAAATTACTGATTGATTGAAGAGTAAACATTTCACAATTAAGATTGTATTAATTGAGAAGATCATATGATATTTCATTGGAAAACATGAGAAATATATAAATAAACAAAACATCAGTAATAATTCTAATACCATATGTTTATATATCAGATGATGTGTATTATCCTGTATAGATGTAATGATCAGAATATAATCAGCTCTTGTATTAATCAAATATAAAAGAATAGAATATATACATGAGTCAAAAACAAATCATGGATCATTGATAGAACATTAATGAACACTTATATTTGAGCTATTACCCTGTGTATAAAGTTTAAATATACATTCTCAAGTATGACAGTCATGTATGTTACTATTAAAGTATTTAAACATTATCTTACCTCTTGTTAATTGACTACTAATCAGTCCTATATATATTTTTAAGGATTGACATAATGTTGCAACATATTATTGTTTTATGGTTTATAACATTTAATTAACATCAGTTTAGGGGTTGTGGAGATTGTTAAATTTTTGATTGAGATCATGAACCGATTGATGTTTGACCATCATTGAAAACCTGGAAGCACTAAAAGGCCGTTTTCGTCCTATTGTGGGACTCTTCAACAGTGCACATCCACGATCCCGCTCACAGGATTCGAACCCAGGGCCTTCAGTCTCGCGTGCGAACGCTTAACCTACTGGACAATCAGTTAACAGTTTCTAAGTCATTTGTCGTTGATATGACGAGAAGAAAAGTCAAAATTAGACTGATTTACTCATTATGAGTTTCGGTTGAATATATATATATATATATATATATATATATATATATATATATATATATATATATATATATATGATTTCATCCTGACTTTTAATCAAAGTGTGTGTACAATCAATATATAAATGAGTGTATTATCAATTAGGGTCGTTGTCGTTGTGTTTTGGGAGTTAATAAATCTTTACTAATACCAGTTTTTGTATTCTTACTTTCGAGTCGTAGGAATTGCAATGGTCTTTCGTTTTGAGTATAAATGATAAGCGTTTCCAACACAACAATCAACGACGGCCAGATATAACAAGTAGCATTCAATTGACAAGATATATCAGTCGTTAACTTCAGATGATAGTTACTATTATCTAGAAAAAACCTTACATTAGTGAACTATGATAGTGTCTACATTAAACCAGTTTTATGGAATTTGATGAGAGTTATCACCAATATATCATTTATACATATAGTTAACTAAAATAAGGAACAATGAACAATATAGAGTTCAAATTAAATATTTTTGACATTAATTTGGCGGTTAAAATTACTTTTAGTAATCGATGATAGTAACTAAGGTTCATTAACAAGGTTCACAACACTTTTAAACCAGAAATAACAATTAAAACATACCAAGTTATTATATAGTAATCATTCGGTATAGATATTTTAGTCCTATATGAGGTCTTTTTTAACTCAAACAACTAATCAGTAACAATTCAAACAGTGAAACTTGTTAAAACAAGCTCATATCTCATTGGGGTCATCAGTACCCATAAGATTTCTAACATGTCTTACTGATGAGTTCCGAGTAGCTAAAAGTTTTATGTTCAGGCTTTGCTATCAATTATGTTTTACCATCAAACATTTGATAGTTAATCTATGTGAATGGAGTTCTTTCTGTATGTGTATAAACATGATTTTGTAATATAGAAAATTGATGCTCACAGTATTTGTTCTTTTGGAAAATAATATATTCACGTCTACGTTTTAGCTTCTAAATCGAAGTTTTTTTATAAAACATTATCCTTCTTTTCTCCAGAAACAACTGGAAAGGATTATCCAGGACAAAGTTCAATTTATTATTTATTTACTTATTTTAACACATAGATATTGGTACAAGAAGGCACCAAATACATATGCGCCACATAAATCTCATTTGATATGTATGAGAGCTGTGATACTCCCCGGGTGCCAAAATCGTAGCAGGTGGTTTTCTAAGCGGGCCACACCCGGAGCCTGCGACCTGAAGGTCTGTTCGACGAGGCAATGGAACGTCGTAAGGAGATGCAGTCCCATGGTAGCCGGTGACGGACGATTGGTTTATACGCCATTTGTTACTTTAGGATACTGGAGCCCATGTACACCATTGATTTGGAATCAGGGTTTTTGTTGGGATATTCAGAAAAATATCCCAAAAAGTAATCCTGTTAAGTCTAATGCTATCCTTGAACTTGAAATGGTATCATTTTCCTATTGATCAATATTGATTTCACGTGTCATTTTCCTGTTGGCTAAATATTGTACATTAATATTTTCTATTTTATGGTACGATATGCTACGATTGGTATATAAACAGGGTATTTTTGAAATACATGATTCATACCACAGAGGCTGAGACTTGTGTTCTGGACTTAACTGGCCGAACTAGGCGGAAAGCAGGGCCAATTAGAACTCTGGGCTGCTCGCACATGTTTTACACGTCATTGTTCCGATCGATAAGTCACTGCTCTCTAATCGGCGGTCACCAGTTATAATAGTTTTCCGACTCCCCTAGGTGGACTCTCCATGTCCACCAGCTCGGTTGAAGCACCGAACATTCACTTTTTGTCCTCTCAATTTCGTAAACAACACCTTTTGCGCGAGAAGGCAATGAGTAGGGGAATGTTGGTTGGTGGCCTATGATATTCCACGAGATAGGACAGGTGTAAGTAAAAAAGTAAGTTCTTTTCCCCAACTAGTGTTCATAATTAGTAGATTTCTGTGGACGTACATAAGTTTAATAATTCAATCTGTAGGGCTTCGTTTCAAAAACTTATGTATCTAAGCCCCTGAAATGTAGAATTTTAACAGGAAATTATATCAAATAAGCTGTACTCTCTTATAATAAACGGTTGATGAAAGTATTCTTGTTCCTATCTATTAATCTTTAAACAATAATTAATAAATCAATTCTCAAGCACTTAGCCAAAGTTGAGTTTTATCAATATTTATCTCTACGAATGAAGACATTATAATTGGTGGATAAATACAGCAGACACATTTTATGGTTATGCTTTCATTAATAAAATATAACACAAAAGCAAACATGGTTAGTTGCTAGTAATGGAATCCAGGACGTGCATTTCGTCCTATTTTTGACTCATCAAGCAGATGTACCTGAATCTAAGAGATGATGTTCACTCCGGCTCTCTTTTCGTCGTGTCATATGGTTGTCTCATATTTCATTCTCTTGCAGATTGTTCCCTCTCGTTTATAGCTCACCCACAAATTTTTGCTTCTCTGCCCTTATTCTCGTCTTCACCTACTTGTTTGCTTCTATGTATTAAGCTTGTGTCTTGATTTTCTCTCTCCTTGTTCGTTTGTTATTAATTTCTGTCTTTCTGTCTTGAATCTTGTCCAGCCTTTCCATAGAGATACACTCTTGCGGCCCAACACCCTGTGGCGCATTCCAGGAAATCTATACAAAAGATAATGTTCACTCCGAGACTCCAACCCAATACCATTCCATTCATACATTTAAAGCTATTGAATAACTTTCTAATTTCAACTTCATTCCTGTTCAGCCTGTAATACAAACCACAAATAATGTGATTTTATTATATACTTCAATCTAGATTAACTAAAATAAATAGTTAAGTAACATTCAATTACAATCAGTCTCAATAATAATAATAATAATAATAATAATCGTGAAACTATAAAACTCAATCCAAGTTATAAAATGATCTCACAGAATGGTATTTCATTCATGAAGTAGATCTTCACTTCACATTATCAGAATAACACAAACAAAACAGAACAGATAGATATAGTAAACATTCAATTCAATCTTCACTCTGTTCAATGGATTCATTAAAGTATCCCATATTATCTCCATTATTATTATTATAATCATTATGATTATTCTATGTCTATAACATGTCTCATCTACTCGATTGAATCCTACATTGAAACAGACATCATTGATTCAGCATAATAAATTAATCATGACATTCTTGCATTGAATTATATATCCATATACAACAAAGTGAGATTGAATTCATTACTATTCAATTGCGTGTTCATATCAAGTGTTGAACAGAAATTGACTCCATTGAATACATTTCCATTGAATAGAATATAAATAAAATAAGTGAATCATGTTTTATTGAAGAAAAAGTATCTTTGAACAAAGAAATGTGTTTTTTGTGTTTTTTGCAATGTAAAAACGATTAGATTTTTGTAATAGAAACGACACTGAATGAGTGTTCTGGATCCAATTGATAGTCATAATCCAACAATATTGAATGAAAACCTGGAAGCACTGTATGGCTGTTTCGTCCTCTTGTGAGACTTCTCAGCATTGCGCATGCACGATCCTGCCTAGAGAGAGATTCGAACCCAGAACTGTTGAAGAGTTTCACAATAAGCAGGTAAGGACCATCTAGTGCTTCCAGATTTTGCATGGTGGTCTAGCTTCATTTGACTCATGACCAAAGCCATTGAAGTTACTATAATATCCACAAAAACCTTTCCAGCATTTAATGAAAACACGGTAATAATCCATTTTCTCATATTTTACGTATATAAACACGAATGGGGCGTTCATTCACCTTAGATGAATATCTACACTAGATACCCTTCCAGTGTCCATTCTACAGGACTTCAACACAAATAATATCAAAAACCCATGACTAGCTTGACTTGAACGTAACTATATTTCCACATCAAAAGCAGACAACACTCCTAACAATAATAATCGTAGGAGAATATATAATTAATCTAAAACCTGTTACATTATCTACACATCTGAATAAGCAAACAATGAAGCATTATCTTCCTTGCCCACACATCAATCTTATACATTTTTTATACATTTTCATTTTAAGAAAATTATAAACAAATATGTCATAACGTTCTGTGATGGTACCAATGTAGTGAGCGACAACACAAGTGGGGACAATCATATGTATTAGAATACAAAATTACAAAACATCTTATCAAAATCTGAGAACTATACAGTAAATACTTCGTTCGCAAAATATCAATCAATCGTCTCAGATTTAATTGTTCCTTTGTTTCCACACCGATCATTCTCTGTTCGCCTTCTATTTTATTTGATCTTCTTAACCTTCTACCTTCAGGCATTTCATTTTCGATTGATGTGCCATACTACTTATATCTGTCGATATCAGTAGCACACACCACACCACATCAATATTCATGGTATTTTCGATATCTTTCATTAATTTTTGAGTAAGTAGTTTCTTCAAATTCATATCTACATTAGACAGAAACATCTATCAATCCATTAAAGTGCATGGATAAGTATAAGTGGTTACAATAAAACTAAGATCACGAAATCAACGAACAGATACTGGGATAATACAAAACGGTGATTCATTCATTTATTAGATCCTTACTTTACATTATCAGAAAAACAAAACAAAAGAGACAAATAGATTATACATTCAATTCAATCTTGACTTTGTAGAAGAAGAATAAGAATAAACACTAAAATGAAATTGAAAACAGATTCCTTCAATTATTCTATATATTCAATTCTATTTACTTGCGTGTTCACATCTAGTATTTAAAAGAAATTTACTCAATTGAGTATATTTCTATTGAACAGAATAAGAAAAGTTAATCGAATCATGTTTTTCTTTCTTTTTTTTTGAGAAGTTCAGTCAAATAGTTTCTTTGAATAAAGAAATTCTTTATGAACAGTGAAGTTATGCAATAGTTTCTTCACATTTAATATTATAGTATTCTCATTATTGAAGATCGTAAATGGTTAGTTACTGTTTATATACGTAAAATATAAGTAAATGTATTTTAATGAAATGTTGTTGGGTTATGACAATCAATTGGATCCAAAACACGCATTCATTATGTGTTTTGCTACGGCCGAGAGTGTGCAGAGTCAGCTCTCTCTCTCGAAATGTTCTCAAATGGCCACGTGTATACAACCAGAAAGAAATTGAGAGGACGATAAGTGAATGTCCGGTGCTTTAACCGGGTTGGTACATACAGAAGATCAACCTAGAGGAGTTGGAAAACCCTGGTTCCAAACCAATGGCGTACATGGGCTCCAGGATTCTGAGGAAGCAAATGGCATATGAGCCTACTGTTGGTCACCTGCTACCAATGCACTGCATCACTTTATGCTGCTCCATATCTTATGGACTAGACATTTAGGTCAAAGGTTCATGATGTGGCCCCTTAAGAAAGCCAACTGTTTCTGTTTGGGCACCCAGGCAGTATCCTAGCTCATATCTGTTTGGTGCTTCCGTGTACCAATGTTTATGTGTTTAAATAAATAAATAGAGTGTTGTTATTAACTCGAAATCTAATCGTTTTTACATTGCAAAAAACACAAAAAAACATTTCTTTGTTCAAAGATACTTTTTCTTCAGTAAAACATGATTCACTTATTTTATTTATATTCTATTCAATAGAAATGAATTCAATGAAGTCAATTTCTGTTCAACACTTGATATGAACACGCAATTGAATAGTAATGAATTCAATCTCACTTTGTTGTATATGGATATATAATTCAATGCAAGAATGTCATGATTAATTTATTATGCTGAATCAATGATGTCTGTTTCAATGTGAGATTCAATCGAGTAGATGAGACATGTTATAGACATAGAATAATCATAATGATTGAAATAATAATAATGGAGATAATATGGGATACTTTAATGAATCCATTGAACAGAGTGAAGATTGAATTGAATGTTTACTATATCTATCTGTTCTGTTTTGTTTGTGTTATTCTGATAATGTGAAGTGATGATCTACTTCATGAATGAAATACCATTCTGTGAGATCATTTTATAACGTGGATTGAGTTTTATAGTTTCACGATTACTATTATTATTATTATTATTATTAGACTGATTGTAATTGAATGTTGCTTAATTATTTATTTTAGTTAATGTAGATTGAAGTATATAATAAAATCACATTATTTGTGGTTTGTATTACAGGCTGAACAGGAATGAAGGTGACATTAGAAAGTCATTCGATAGCTTTAAATATATGAATGGAATGGTAGTTTGTTGGGGTCTCGGAGTGAACATTATCTCTTGTATAGATTTCCTGGAATGCGCCACAGGGTGTTGGGCCGCAAGAGTGTATCTCTGTGGAAAGCCTGGACAAGATTCAAGACAGAAAGACAGAAATTAATAACAAACGAACAAGGAGAGAGAAAATCAAGACACAAGCTTAATACATAGAAGCAAACAAGTAAGTGAAGACGAGAATAAGGGCGGACAAGCAAAAATTTGTGGGTGACCTATCAACGACAGGGATCAATCTGCAAGAGAATGAAATATGAGACAACCGTATGACACAACGAAAAATGTGCTAGGGATATATAGTATACCAGAGAGTCCGTTCGAGGACAATGAATGAATGACAATCAGTGAAATTCAAGGACAGGGGAACATGTGGGTGGAACACGTCGAGGAATTCTTCAAAAGACCAGTTCCACTCCATCCAACATCTGTTGATGGAATTCGTGCATGGTGGACAGCTGACAGATGCATTACAAGTAAGAACTGGAGTTAGACAAGGCTGCTTACTCTCTCCCTTTTTCTTTCTTCTAGTGGTTGACAGTATTATGAAAACACCTACATCTGTCAGGAAGCACGGAATACAATGCACATTTTGATTGCAACTAAACTATTTGATCTTTACAGATGGTCTGGCTCTTCTTCCTCATACACACGAACAGATGCAGATAAAAACAACTAGTTTATCAGCAGCCTCTGCAACAGTAATCCTCAACATATACAAGCGAAAAAAGAAAAACTCGTCAAATTAAACACAGAGAATATCAGCCTAATCTCACTTGTCGGAGAAACACTGGAATAGATGAAAACATACATTGTAACAAGTTCCATTCTAAACAAATTCCCTTCATATATTTACATCTAAATAAAATAAATACAAAATTGAATATATAATCATCTTTTTTGTTTTACTGAATGAAAAATAATTATATTGATCTAACTCAATTTTTTAAAAAAAAACAGGCGGGAAAAAAGTAAAACATGAAAGAAATTACATTCAAAAAAGGAAATAAAAAAGAGAAGAAAAAGGAAGAGAAATTAAAATGTAATGATGTATTGTATAAGAAATTACATAATAATACATCTATATTATTGTAATATATATGATGTAATTTACATGGAATTATCAAGTAACATATGGGAATGTAATGATTATGATTATGATTACGTCATCATGGAAAAAAGAAATGTGTTCAATTGGACATTGACCGATTATTGTGTATGACCAGTTTTGTGGGGGGGGGTTTCGTTGTTTTTAATTCATTGACAGTGGGTTGACACGTCTCAGGAGTTATTTCTCTTCCACCCCCCCTGTCTCTATCTCTCTCTTGCTCTGTCTATTTAGTTAATAGATTTATCTAAGGAAAAACAAAAACAAAAAAGAGAAACAATAAACAAACTTTAAAATATGGACAAATAGTTTTTTTCTTTCGTTTTCTTTTTAAAAAAATAAAATGCTGAAATTATTTACAAAATTTGGTTTAGTATTGAGAGAGTCATGATGGTTTATTGTTAAGGGGGAATGATTTTTGTTGTTGTGAAATTGCTTACTTTAAACTGGGTAGTTTAATTGTGAATGTTTTATTATTTTGTTAGATAGAAATCATGCATATGAATGACTTCAAAACGAAACCCAGTTATCAATATTAATTGTTTTTCTGGCCAGCATTTCTTTAGCGAGGTCGTTTTCTATGGGAGACTCATTGAACTTACTCAACATCGAATCAGCACCCACGACCTTCCAATAGATGTTAGTCCACCAACAATTGAAGAGATGTAGGAGAAGACAACCAGTGCAGTAGCAGCCTCAACTGCGGTAGGTCTCGATATACACAAACGGAAAAGCAAGATTCTCCGATACAACAAAGCATGTAACAATCCAATCACACTTAACCGAGAAGATTTTGAAGATGTCAAAACGTTTACATATTTGGGAAGCATCATTGATGAACAGGGTGGATCTGATGCAGACGTGAAGGCGCGGATCGGCAAAGTGAGAGCAGCATTTTTATAACTGAAAAACACCTGGAACTCAAAACAACTGTCAACCAACACTAAGGTCAGGCTCTTCAATACAAATGTCAAGACAGTTCTACTGTATGGGGCGGAAATCTGGAGAACTACGAAAGCCATCATCCAGAAGATACAGGCGTTTATTAACAATTGTCTACGCAAAACACTTCACATCCGTTGACCAGACACTATTAGTAACAACCCACTGTGGTAGAGAACAAACCAGATGCCAGAGGAGGAAGAAATCAGGAAGAAGCGCTGGATGTGGATAGGACACACATTGAGGAAAGCACCGAACTACGTCACAAGACAATCCCTCACATGGAGTCATGAAGGCCGAAGGAGAAGAAGAAGACCAAAGAACACATTACGCCGGGAAATGTAAACAGACATGAGAAGAATGAACAACGATTGGACAGAACTATATAAGACGGCATAGGACATAGTCTTTTGGTAGTAACAAGCGTGAGTAAGAGCAAGTAACTACCAACAATAACTCTATAAAATAACTTTCAACTTACCAATCCTAAATAGGATTACTTACTGTTATAACTTACTTTATAGTTGTGTTGAGTATTCCATGGGATATCAATTACTTTTAATATATTAAAATATATATATTCCTTTATATCTGTACAGATAGACTCATGCTCAACTAAGAAGGTGTTGATATGTTTAACAGAATGGATCTAATTAAAAGGTCAGATATCAGGTCAAATTAACAAGACATTCTAACTATCACAGTATGACGGTCACCAACAGCTAGGCCAACCTCGATAGAAATAGCTATTAAGGATATCTTGTACGATAATCGTAATGCTTCATTTCCGTTATAAAGCTTTTTAAATCAGTGGTTGAATTTATGAGTCGATTAAGGCTAGACCAGCAACAAAAACCTGGAAGCACTGGCTGGTCGTTCTAGTATGGGACTCCCCAGCAGTGCTCATCCATGATCCCTCACGCTGGAACTGAAGGTCCTGGCTTCAGTGTGAACGCTTAACATCTAGAATATTGAGTAAAATTATGGAACGCCTCTCGATTTTGCGCGTCATCCTTATTCAAAGGCAATGCTAATCTTTTTTGTATCGTTCCAATTCTAGTATACGTACCATCGAAGTGAGTACATTGATATTCCTGTGTATATTTGTGCACGACTTAGTATATTTTCTGATCTATTTATTTATTTATTTATTTATTTATTTATTTATTTATTTATTTATTTATTTATTTATTTATCTATCTATCTATCTATCTATCTATCTATCCACACATCTATCTATCTATCTATCCACACATCTATCTATCTATCTATCCACACATCTATCTATCTATCTATCTATCTATCTATCTATCTATCTATCTATCTATCTATCTATCTATCTATCTATCTATCTATCTATCTATCTATCTATCTATCTATCTATCTATCCACACATCTATCTATCTATCTATCTATCTATCTATCTATCTATCTATCTATCTATCTATCTATCTATCTATCTATCTATCTATCTATCTATCTATCTATCTATCTATCTATCTATCTATCTATCTATCTATCTATCTATCTATCTATCTATCTATCTATCTATCACCAAGACAAGTTTCTACATATACATATAAACCTTGCGATTTTATAAATCGTAATCACTTTAATTTTCCTAAAACGATACTATCTATTATTTGGTATTATATTGTTATCTTCAACAGTATGACATCCATTATAAGCTACTAGAACAATCCATGAAGTGAATACTTAATTTACATCATCCTACTTAAATTATTATTATTATTCTAATTCTTCCAATTAAACACAAGTTACTTGATATACTACATGTCAAGTTTGTTATGTCACAAGAAAATGTTTATATCCAAATATACAACTAACTATCTAACAAATAGTTTATAACTGAATTCAAATAATAATAACCAATAATATTGTGTTTATTAATACCTGAGGCAAATCTCATTTAAAACCGGTAAACAATATTGTTTGTGTTCTTTGAATCAATAACTAAATCATTCAGCTTGATTGCCTTTTCTATTTTTTCAAACAGTGGTCTATAATGTTCATATCGATAAGCATCTCTAGTAGTAGTAGTAGTAGTAGTCTTAGTAGTAGTAATAGTACTAGGAGTAATAGTAATAGAGTACCAGTTAATTAATATTATAAAATCAAGATTTTGTTTTTTGCTTCAATTAATTACAGTGATAGGACTTTGTTTGATCAGATTATTGGAATATATAAACTTCCCAATAGATCAGTAATTCCCTTATGTTCATATATGTATATATATATATATATATATATATACGTGTATTTAACAAAGTTGAATCTTGACTAACACCAGCTGATTAAACTCAAGAATTAGCGGACAATAATAAAGAATAAATTTATTCAGAGAACGCACCGTTAAAATGTTTATGAAGTTTTTGTTTTGAAAAATTAAAAAAAACAACCAGGCAATTGTATCCACCATAGAAACGGATATAAAATTTGCACGGTTCAAGTTGTTATACTTTTCAAAACTGTAAAATGAAATTAATAAATCAAATCTTAGATAATGGATAGTGGCTAGCAGTGGAATCCAGGATGCGCGTTCCGTCCTATTTGCGACTCGTCAGCTGGGTGTATCTGCATCTCATAGTTGATGTTCACTCTGGGACTCGAACCCAGTACCATTCACTTCAAACCCATCGCGTTATCCACTCAGCTACTGAGTTCTGATAAGCACTTGCTTGTGCAATGGGGTGAATTTAAATTCACTTGGTATTGTTTGGCTTGTTTGGCTTAGATTAAGGCAATATCGAGGCATACGCACAGTATGCACATATGCCAATAACAGACTGATCAATTGCAGTCTTAAACCTCGATAAGAAGATACAAGCCAAACAATACCAAGTGAATTATAAAGGTTGTTTTGAAACTCAGGATTTAGAGTAACACAAATAGTGGTCTATGTCTAAGCCACTATGACAGGTTATGATTAGTGTCATAGTGTGTCTAACTAACCAAGTAGTCTGCCTCTTCCTACAATGCAGAGCTCAACGGTTAATGTCCTCACTCACTGATATGGTTTTAATCGGTCAATTTCAGTTTTCTTTTAGCCTACTTCTAAACCAACCATTATAGAGTGTCTAGATTGACTGTGGTTTGAAATACGTAATCCATGTCCTAGTCACCTTAGTCGATAAACATACTTTCACGTGGATTCAAATCATCTGGGTTCCTACTCAATCAAAAAAACCTCTTGCATATATGACTTCAACTACTACAACTTGATGAAAAAAAACAAACGAAAAATAACGTTTTCTGTCAGTTACAAGTAACGATATTCAAATCACTTGGAATTCAATGAAATCATCTTTCTTCATTTGTACTAAGACATGAATGTAATGGGTTTGTTTAATAAATTAGTTATTTGATTATGAAATGCCATTCAAGGTGATTTGTATCACATAATAACATTAAACTAAATATCCACTTTCCGTCTGAAATGCTTATTCTTAACGTTTCAGACTATGCAGCTAAGCGATGTATTGTTGAACCCAAAGTATGAAACACAGTACATTTCACTTCAAATGTCAATATGTTATCCACTAAGCAATTAAATGGTGTCATTCAAATGATCTTGCTCAAGATATGCATATACTTACATAGTATAATAATTAATTTTAGTTCTTACACTCATTAACCGGAAAGATAGACTTCAACTTAAAGTTTGTGCTGATGATGTCGTTCAGAGGAACGACGAAAGCCCCAAGACCAAACCATTCATCTCAGAGAACAAAACTTCATCAAAAAAATAGAGATACTTACAAATATGATTTACCACGTGTCATTTGAATTTTGAATTTGTCTATAAATTGGAAGTTTCATAAAATATCAATATGATTACTGAATGTATATAACTAATTAAAACCTGAAGTAATATTACTTACCACAGAATCACCAATTGCTATCAAACTTGATCGTCTTGATGTACGAGGTTCAACATTTAGTTCATTGCCCAATTTCTATTTCAAGAATATAAAAAGAAGAGGAGAATGACAAGAGAAATAATCATTTATACAATGTGAAATATGCTGTTACAGTAATCAGATAAATATTATACCTGTCACCACTAGTTCGTCATTTCACTTTTACTGAACCGTAAAGAAGTCACAATAAGAAATTCGAAATTCTACTGTAAACTTATTTATATACTAGTGAGCAGACAACTATATACTGGTTGAAATGTTCGCCATTATCGACAATAGCCTTTAATATATTTCAATCGGCGGAGAAAAGCAATTACAATATTAGTTTCTTGAATTGGTTGGTTAGACATTAGCACCATTGGATGCCGGCCGGCTCAGTGGTATAGAGGTTCTGGTTTTGAATCACACGTATAAGATCGTGGATGTGCACTGCCGAGGTGCTCCATACTAGGACAAAACGGTCATCTGGTGCTTCCAGGTCTTCAATGGTTGTTTAACATTGATCAATTCATGATCTCAATGAAAAACGTAACAGTCTCCACAACCCTATACTGATAATTCCTGGAATGTATATATTTCATAAGAGGCTGTGAAATAAAAACAGCTTTATAACATCTTGGAAATATCGACTTAAAGTGTATACTATGAATACATCTATGAAATAACTCACATTATTTGATGTGATTTGTTTCACAGGTTCATTGACTTGTGATGAATTCCAATTCAATTTTGTTTGTATATTTGATGTACGAATAAATGGTCCTTCACATACTTGAGCAGTAAGTAAATTTTTCTCTTCAGAATTTAACAAACCACGAGATTTTGGAATTGTATACCAATTTGTTCTATCAGTATCTTGTAATGATTGATCACTACTTCGTCTAGATAAATTATCATTTATTTTATTTGTTGATATATGTGATGTAGTGTTTTGCTCTTGACGTTGTGCATCACAACTATGTCTACGTAGTTTAGATACACTTGGTAATTGTAAACCTAGAAATGATGTATAATTTTTTTTATCCGATAAATTTATATCACTTGTTGGTTTATCAAAGCGTAAGTCACTGTTCTGTGGGGGAAGCTAAAGAAGAAGAAAAAAACAGACAAAACATACGGATCTAAATTGGGTATAAATATTTGGAACAGTCAAGGTAGTTACAACTTAAGGAAAATTAATAAAGGTTGATTGAATAAAAGGTCGAGTTAACAATAGTTGATGATTTAAATATTGTAGGCAAGAAGAAAATTTATCGCACTGCCCAATAATTTAAAATGGTTTACAGATAATCAAGGTAATAACAAGCAATCTGAAGAAGTGGCTTACATGGAGTGACGAAACGTTAGAAATACAATTTTTCTGCTTATCGGGATATGAAAATGATAAATTTATTATTAACCTTCTAACCTTAGCATTGATACATTTTATCAGAAGAGATTTCGGGCCACGACAAATCGTTTGTGTACACATGAAGCGAGTCTAGATTTTGAAGTTCTCAAAGCTTTCAAAAACCTGAGAGATACTTACTTACTTAGGATTTTCGACTCACGTGAACCATAAGCTACCAACCAGCGATATCCAACATACGATGTCATGAGCTCTCGTTTACAGGTGTTGACAATTGTGCCATTCATTCTCTGGATGTACGTCTCCAGTTCTCTGACCAATGTATTTTTTGGTCTACATTTTTTACTTTAACTTTGGTAATTTCGAGTTAGGGCTTGCCTTCTGATGCAGTTTGGTAATTTTCACAGTCTATGTCTCATACACCTCCAACGTAGTTTTCTAAACTCCTATTCATCTGGAAGCTGCTTCTCCACGGACACACTGGGGTGTGGCTGATAATGTCTAATCGACCGATCTGGAGTATCTCCTACAAACAGGTGTTTATATATACTTGGAACGTCTTGATAATGGTTTAATAATTCTCCATGTTTCAACCCCCTACAATAAAACTTTATCCACGTTTGTATTGAAAATTCTGACTTTGATGTTTACTGATATTTGTTTGTTCCCTGATTTCAGGAATGTTGCCCTTAATTTACCAATCCGTCCTTCCACATCTGTATCAGATACCGCTTGTTTATCGGTAATCATGTCCAGGTACGAGATTCTCCATGAAGTGACCTAATTTCCACTCTCTGTGTTGTATCTCATGATCTCACTTTACCTTAATGAATGTTGGCGCTTACTTCATCAGAGGTTGTCACTAAAGTGACTGTCATCTTTATATATATATATATCCATATATATATCAACTGGATCATGAAGACATCAACATCTAATGGGAAGCACGAGATACAGTGAACATCTAGGATGCAGCTGGATGATCTAGACTTCGCAGATGGTCTGGCTCTTCTATCGCACACGCAACAACAAATGCAGGAGAAGACGACCAGTGTAGCAGTAGCCTCTGCAGCAGTAGGTCTCAACATACACAAAGGGGAAAGCAAGATTCTCCGATACAACACAGCATCCAACAATCGAATCCCAATTGACGGAGGAGATTTGGAAGATGTAAAAATCTTTTGGGCAGTATCATTGATGAACAGGGTGGATCTGATGCAGATGTGAGTGCGTGGATCGGCAAAGCAAGAGCGACATATTTACAACTGAATAACATCTGGAAATCAAAACAACTGTCAACCGCCAATACCTCAGTAAGACGTTTCAATAAAAATGTTAAGACAGTTTTGATTTATGGGGCGGAAACTTGGGGAACAACGAAAGTCATCATCTAGAAGAGACAAATGTTCATTAACAGCTGTCTACGCAAAATAATTTACATCCACTGGCCAGACACTATTGTGGTGTGTGTTACTTATATTGACATAAAAAGTATATGATGTTAGTCGTGAACAGAAGGTCTGGAAGCAGAGAGACAACAGGATCGAACAGTAAAAAATGGGAAAAGAATGCAATTTGTATGAAAATGCAAGAACAATGAAGTCTGAGTCATTTTGAGACAATTAGTGGACATTTTGCATATTAAGCATTTAGTTTATGATTGTTAAAGTTTATTAATAAGTCCTGTAATTTGTGTTAAATACATTTGATTGTCCTCACACGTGTTCTGTTCACTTCATTATCAGCAACAGCCCATTGTGGAAGAGGACAAATCAGATCCCGGGGGAGGAAGAGATCAGGAAGAAGCACTGGATGTAGATAGGACGCACATGGAGGAAAGCACTAAACTGTGTCACAAGACAATCCCTCACATGGAATCCTCAAGACCAAAGTAGAAGAGGAAGACCAAAGAACACATTACGCCAGGAAATGGAAATAAACATGAGAAATATGAACAAGAATTGGATGGAACTAGAAAAGAAAACCCAGGACAGAGTGGGTTGAAGAAAGCTGGTCGGCAGCCTATGCTCCATTAGAAGTAACAGGCGTAAGTAAGTCCTTAACAGTTTCTATTAAACCTTTTGAAAGCGATTTTAAGGCCAGTTCTTCGAGAGTTTCAATCATTATTTCTACTTCAGTTGAACGTGGTTTTCTTGATGTGAACAGAGATACAAGAAACGTTGACAAACTAAGGAAGCTATTTTTTGGGACTTTATTTCATTTGATTCAAAGCTTGTGAAACAATAACATTTATTTTTGTCCCTAGTCTACTCAACAGAATATCAGCTTTCTTTTGGTGTATGATTCACTGTCATAGCTTTTTTTGTTCCAAAGCTATGGTATATTTTGTACTTTAGCTTCAACTGACTCATGATCTTATTCATTGAAATTACTATAATATCCACAAAACCCATCTGATATTTTGTACTCTAATTTCTATGCTAATCTCCAGTTTTGGATATAATTGTATTTTCTCAATTATTGTGCGTTGTTGTATGGTTAGTCATCTATTTATTCATGTATCTGTTTACACTGATCTGGAAATCAGGAACCAGATCGGAATTGAGAATAAATCGTGTAGTGTTCCAGTTGACTTGTCTTCTCTCACTCGCATGCTTGTCAGCCAATCAGGTGATAGAATAGTTTTCGACGCTTTCATTTCGAACTAACGCATACTAGCCTTAAGGTTAAGTCAGTTAGCCTATCGCATCAAGGTCTTAATCTAGATTAGACAAGCTATCCTCAGCACCAAAAGTGAGTAGGTAGATCAAACATGTAACATTTTTATTTTCTAAATCAACTGAGAAATTCCATATTAACTAATTTTGAATCGATATACACAATTGTTTCATAATCATTATTACCCAAGTATTCCCATATAGACATATGAATGAATGAATTCATTAGAATGTGTGGTTTGATCGTTTATATTTACGCAGAAAAGTCAATTTAGTAGCATAGTATCTTTCTAAATGGCTACTTTTAGTATCTGTCCTGAAAAAACAAGTATTTTTCAATATATTTTTCCATTGAAATAGAATTTTATTGTTAACTATTTCTTACATCAATATTTCGGTCAGCAACTTCATATCTTTACTAAACCTATATACTATATATATATATACATATTGAATTCTCTTTAAAAAAGAGACTAAGATCTTAACACGCTTTATTTGTACTTTAAAAGAAGTAATCATTGATGAACTGGGGGGGGAGGGGGAAACTTAGTTACTTTTCTTGTTCTTGATTGTGTTGCTGTTGTTGTCAACATTCGATTGTTTTAAAATGCAACAAATAGATTCTATCTATTTCATTCGTTTAACCTTAATCATTATTTCTATTGAGACAATAATAATGAAATAATATTTTTTTTTACATGAACTGAATCAATTCATTGTTTAGTAATGTTAGTTTCATTTTTAAAGTGAAGATGATTAAGGTCAATCATTTTGAAGGATAGAAGGATAGAATCTATGAATGAATATTCAAAAATAACCAGTATTTATGAAGTATGATAAATATGATCTTAGTTTAATGGAAATAGTTTCCTTTATTGAAGTTAAAGATTGATTACTTAAACTGATCAATGATCTGTGAATGAATTGACGCCATCTGAAATTGGATGGAAGATCCTAGATCCTATTGTATATTGACGATTGATATTATAATCAACTTTGATTTACATTTAATAGTATAGTATCAGTTGGATAAGTGTAACAACAAATGAATGAAAGTATGTGAGAACTGAACTTAACTGTATAGATTTTTATGACGTTAAAGTGTAATGAACGAGAACATCATTTAATGGAGCCCTTCATTGTGACTTCAATTAGATGTTATCGATGTTATTGACTGGCTCACCACTTTGGTGACCTGGGATCTGACTCCAGTTAGATCGTGTGTATGATTGGTATTGAAATGATTACTGTCGAAATATACATGTCACCAATCTTCTTATATAATTCTTGACTTAAATCGAGTTAGCGAATAACAGAATCAAATATGTCAAATAGGAGAATAGATTCGGATGATGTATATTTTGTACATTCGTTGATCAGAACAGACAATCAGAGAATCGCAGCAAATGAAGCAAAGAAGAGAGAGCGAAGTGAAACGACAGGACGCACATTGGAGAATGCGTGTGAGCCGACTTCACTTAATCAAGCGTTAACCGATATTTAGTCACACACATATATAAGAATTACATACACAAACGCTCATATGAAAACAATCTGGGTTGATAAGCGAATAATTAACAAGATCAAAACGTGACTCAAGAAGAATAGATAAATTGACTTGTCCAGACGCTAAAATAAGTTATATGGGCTTAACATAGTAACCGACACTACAAGCAGTGAGGATGACTGATCACTACAGAATCCCTTAGTAAAATCTGAAACCTAAACAGTAAATAATTCATTTGCAAAATAAACATCAAATTGTTTCAAACTTTGTTATTCCTTCGTTTCCATTCCAATCACTTTCTGTTCTGGTTCTCGTCACTTCAATTTTCTCAACCTTCTGTCACCAGGACATTTCATTTTTGATTAGTGGGACATACTACTTATATCTGTTGACATCCGTAGCACACATCACATAGGTGCTCAACAATATCATACAAGTTGTGCATACTTCTTTTTTTTAAAAAGTAATTTTGAAATTATAATTTAACTTACTGGACAGATAACATGTGCACTTGCTCGTCTTGTAATATTTGGACTATTTTCTAATTCTTTAATTTGATTTGGATGTAACATTGGTACAAACGAAGCAGCAGTTCGAGCAATAGTTTTTGATGCTTAAAGATGTAAGAAAGAAATTAGTTATTCAATTATAATAAACAAAAAGTCTATTACAAATGTAGGTTAGTTCACAAATCGTCGGATTAGATTACCATAACAATATAAAATTAACAGAGCAAATAACAAAAGAAACGAAACATTGTAGTGGCAGTGATAGTTAAAAAAAAAACTAAACAATGAGATTACACACTGTGAAGACATAATGAAAAGGTGTTTGCACAGGAATAATAGAAGATAAAAAGTGAATGAAACTATACCACTATAACCGACTCCAAGCTATGACATCTAACATATTCAGCCACTGATTGTGGTCATATTACCACTATTGTAGTGAACCAGAACACAAATGGGGACAACCAAATGTTGTATTTCAACACAAAGTTATAGAACATCTTAGTAAAATCTGAGAACCGTAGAGCGAATTCTTCTTTTTGCAAAACGCCAATCAATTGTATCAAACTTGACTGATTCTTCTTGTCCACACCAATCAATCGCTGTTCTCGTTTGTCTTCTCATCGATCTTCTTAACCTTGTATCGCCAGACTTTACACTTTCGATTGATGATACATACTACTTATATCTATCGACATTAGTAGCACACTCTACACTATAGTTGACTCTAAGCTATACCATTTAACATATTCAATCATTGTTTTTGGTCATATTACAAAATACTTTTACATTATACCTGCATTTTTTTTAAAAAGAGAGAGAACGACGTTATTATATTGATATTTATTTTCCTACTTATCAATTTTTGATAGGTTTGATTAACTGACAAAGTTAATAATCATTTTAATAGTTGAGATTATGAGTCAGTTGAAGCTAGATCACCATGGTAAACCAGAAAGCACTAGACAGCCGTTTCGTCCTATTGTGGAATTCCTCAGCAGTGCACACCAAAGGTCTCATCTCACGAGATTTGAACCTATCGATCTCGCGCTCGTCCACCTAACCTCTAGACTATTGTGCCGGTCAGCATCCGACAGTGTTAATGTCTAACTTCAACTAATCCACGAAATTGAGCGACACATCCACCATTGTCTTTAGTGAGTTAATATCTCATCACCCATTTCACCATTGAATCGGTGTTATTCCTAACCGGAAACAATGAACTAATGATATGTTGTTTATATTAGCTATTAGCTACCAAATGTAAGAGTTTATCACTATATGGAAACAAAATATTGCTTTAAGGGAGTTTAGTTGTTAGGACTTCATCAAAGGATTTAGACAATTTATGGCTCAGTTTAATTTCTAATTAAACAACTTCATTTTGAATGAAACTATCAAATTCATACTAAAAAGGAAATGAGCTTTATAAATTTGTGTTTTAATTATAATGAATGTTGGCTAACAGTAGAGTCGAGAATACAGGCTTCTTTCTACTTAGAACACATCCATCACTGATTACACCTGAATTCAAGTATTGATATTGACTATAATATTAAGTGTTATTGTATTTTGATTAATATGCCTAACTGTTGAATCAGTATAGCTTATGACGTGTGTAACAAGTATCAAGGTATACTTTAAGCTATAAACAAAATATGTTAAAGCTTATAACTCAACGTTTAGGTAGAAGAAATTCATTCATGGTGGACATATGCGAGTATAGAATGATTAGTTACTTTGGTTACAGATAACTGAATCCAGAACTAATAATTTGACTTGTCACTCTATTAAAGATGAATAATAGAGGTTAAAATATCCTGAAAGACATAACATTAGTTACTTTTCATTTGACAGTTGTCTATATACTGTCAGTGTACAAAAAAATTATATTTCACACTTGAAGATATATTCGTTGTATATGATAGGATGTGGAAGACTTGTGTTTTAGAGAAAACATGATGAAACGACAAAATCCGTGTTGGGTAGTAACAGGTGTCTACCTCAGTATAATGAAAGATGGTCGCGCAATTTCGTGGAATGGTTGAGGTCAGACATTAACATCATTGGATGCCGGCCCAGTGGTCTAATTGGTTAAGCGCCTGGCGCGAGACTGACAGGTCCTGGGTTCGAATCTCGCGGGTTGCGGGACCGTGGGTGTGCACTGCTGAGGAGTCCCACAATAAGGCGAAACGGCCGTCCGGTGCTTCCAGGTTTTACATAGTGGTCTAGCTTCAATTGACTCATGATTTCAATCAAAGACTTAGCAATCTCCACAACCCCTAAGAAACTGATAAATACAAAAAAAGTTAGATTGTCGGATTTCGAAACTATAGTGATGATTTTAAGGTAACCTTTTCATTGTATTACCTGAATATTTTGTGTTCAGAATTAATGAATGAGATCTCAGTTAGAAATGTAAACAGTTGTATACCTACTTAGTAGTCTGATGGCTAGTCTCTCGTAATGGAGACTATAATCCCTGAGACAGATCGTCGTGGATTAGCACTGATTAAAAGTGACAAACTAGAATGGAATAGCTGTTTAATACATCCTTTTTAGTGGTTATCCACCTGAAGACAGTAAGTGACGTAAAACATGAAAGGTTGCCTGCATTAAAGAAAGAAGTTTCGGAGTTCTAAAAAATTGTCAAAGTCTGCTAGGGTATAGTGAACGATTTGTAAGGTGGAAAAGATCAATTATTTTCTTCGCTCTTCTCTTCATTTCAATCTTCTTAATCTTCCACTCGTAGGCATTCCATTTCCGATTGATGCTATGTACCACTTATATCAGTCAACATAAGTAGTATACACCACAAGGAGAATATAAACAAGCTGTAGACTTTGTTTTATTTAATACCATGAACTGATTGATGTTAAACCGTCAAAAACCTGGAAGCACTGGACGGTTGTTTCATCCTAATATAGGCCCCCTCATCAGTGCGCATACGGAATTCGAACCCTCAGTTACAGGTTATTTGTAGTATTCACATGACTTTCTCTTATTTTAAAAAGAGTTATCAGATCCATGTCATGACTAACAGGGATGAATTTAAAATACTTAGAATCAGTTACATATGTTATAACATTCAATAATTGTTTTCTATATCCCATATATATCTATACACGCAAACTGATGTGAACTGAATACTGGTTAGATCATTCTTTGAAAGTTAAACGTTTTTATTAACGATTTGATGGAATTACTGATTGTTTGACATAATGATTATCATTATGAAATATCAGATAAATTATGACAATAACCTATACAACTTCAATCATCAATCCTGTTGTTTGTTCATTAAATACTTCAATCATACAACGATCTGTTTGATTGTAAGTTTTTTTCTTTTCGTAATTGATCTTCACTAATTTATGGACAACATTTGAGTAACGCTAGAATGACCTTGAAAATGTCCATCTACTAACTAGGAATTGATGAGGAATCTGAATTATGATATACAGTTGATGGTTAAGGTTAGTAATTACATTTAAGATTTTCATCACGAACTGACATCAACTATGATGCTTCAAATGGTATTTAGCCAAATGAAAGAGTGAACTATGCGCCAAAATTTGAGATCTTCTATCATAAATTAGATTGGTTCATTCATAAATTATAGTCATACCTTATTCCGATTCTATCCTATTGTAGATCATTCAATGGAAACTAAAACTATCATTAGCGATAACATATTCAAATGACAAAGTTAACTTTTTTGTTTTCTATTTCATTTTATTGTGTTAACCTGACTTTGTTTTAATGCAAATTAATAATACAGTTAATAAATGCTTGGTATGTAAATATATTTTCCTTAGTTTGTTTGAAAACAGGAAGCAAAACTTCATTCATATAAGCAATAGTGTTATGACCTGATGAGATTAATGAATGGTAACTGTCGAAATCTTTGTCTGGACTAATACTATACATATATTTTTTATTGTATCATTGTTAAGTAACTAAACTATTCATATTCGTGTTCTTCTTATTATAAGCTTTATTTTGACCTATGAACCATTATTGTACGTTTTACCATTCTTGAGTCTATCAATTACTATCTCTCACATTCACAGCTACTTTTGGTTAGATCTTGTACAAATGTTATTTTCTATTTTATGGTACGATGTGGTCTATTTCTTTGGTATATAAACCCAATATGTTTGAAATATAAGGATTTATATTGCAGAGGCTGACATTGGTGTTCTGAACTTAATAGGCTGGGTAGGCGGAGAAGCAGGACCGATAAGGACTCTCGACTGCTCGTAAGGGTTTTATGCGTCATTGATCCGGTCAATAATTCACTGTTCTGTAATTGGCGGTATCATTACGTTATATATTGATAAGGCACAAAACCACAAGTTATAATAAATGCAATGAGATTTGTTAAAGCAGAGTCAATGAAATAATTCACACACAATGATAATACTATTCAGAGAGATGTTCATTATAGGTTCGAACAAACTGTTAACTAGTATTTTATTCATAGCATTTATTTTTCCAGGAAAAGAAGTAGAAAGCTTATGAAAGTAGTGAGTAATCACTTTAAACTACCTTAGATCTAGTAGTTCGGGACTCTATATTGGGTTATAGAGTGGATCCAGTCAGTGAACCATCATAGGTTAGATTACGAAAATACAACTTCAAAACACCAGTTTGTTATAATTCATACAATTAAAATATGTTGTGTTAGGTTGGATAAAATAAGATGCCTACGACTAAATACTTCTTTGAAATGGCGAGAGAGCTTCCCTATGCTAACATTCCTTTAGACGAGAAGGAGGACAAATACAATTAAAATTGTAATTAACATAGTTCATATTGTAATGGTTTGTCGAGGCAGGATCTATTCACTTATCAAAGATAATCTGATTCCTTGTAATTATCAACATTTACAGAACTAACTTCTCCTTATCTGCATAGTTAGGTTCTTTAAGGAGGAAGATGAAATTGTCGAGAAGTGCAATCATTAGTAAAATGATAGCGCGTGACCTATCTATGATTTCTAATTTGGATGTTCGCAATCGATTTAATAACCGTCTAATTTGTCAATGAGTACGAGAAGAAGAAACTAGTTATCAAGAATTCAGTTTTACACGTTTCCAAATTCAATAGACTTACTATATGCCAAACGGTTACGGACAATTGAAAGTAAACTTTTAAAAAACCCGGAAACAAGTTTCGAGCTAATTAGAACTCAACAGAGAGCTATACTTGACGTCTTTAGGGAAATGACATTTCATGTGGGATTCAAACCTATTTTATCCAGATTCAGAGTTTGAGTTAGTTCGGACTTGATTGATCATTTGTCTATTTATTAATCCTTAAAGTTGATTGAATTCTACCAATAAGGTTTAAGTGACATTACCTAAATATCATTCACTTCCGTTGATGATAGTATGATGATTAGGAGTATTTGAATTATAGTACTAACTAAGAATCCCAGAAATAACGTACTACATAAGCACGAACGAATGTACTGTATTTGGAATTCGAAATCAAGCATTCAACAAGTACAAAAGAATCATTAGTTTATTCAAACACCACAAATAGTCATCTTACACGAGTCATAGTTGAACTCCATTATTCATGACAATATTTTTGAATAAAACTGACTATTCTTATTGAAGATAATCTGAATATAATGTTTGGCTGGTGTATTTATATTTGTCTTTTTCAGTAATAGGAAGTTATAACAAGAACATACTTAATCAATGTTCCTAATCATTTACTCCGATTTATCAGCTTCAATTATCTTAGATTTGAGTTATACATTCCTTGTCACAATGCCCGCTGTCAACTTACATCTAAAAGTGCTCATTTTCTTATACATTGACTATAGTAATAATTTGTCACTACATACTTTAGATATTAAGGGTATTTTTTTTCATTTCCACATTACCATAGTTACGTATCTACTCAATAACCTGTCTATACTACTTTTGGTCATTATTATCAATAATATAATGAATATGAATCAAATTTAATTAGTGATGATAGGAATTTTGCAAATGACTACAATAAATGCATTAGTTTATTTTCTTCGTAATTTACCCTCTTTCATGAATAATTAATACTCTAGTCTTATTCAGACATTAGGCTTTTCAAATTAATGAATACATGGAGTAGATTTAAACGATTTACCTCATTTTATTAAATATTGTAGGATACTTGGATGTTAAATAAACTATTCTTGTAGTATTATGAAGTGTGAATTCATTCGGTATTGTTTGATTAAATCGCCGCATTGATGTATAAGAGACTGCAATTAATCAGTCTCTTATTGGTATATATGCACCAAGTGAGCATTGCCTTGATATTGCCTTAATTCACAAGCATAGGCATAGATGGATAATGGTTAGCAGTGGAATTTAGGACACGCGTTTCGTCCTATTTAGAACTCGTCAACTGGATTTACCAGCAACTCAGAATTTATGTTGAATCTGAGACTCGAACACCATCAAGTTATCAGGACTCAGTAGTTAAATGGATAACGTGATGGCGTTCTAAGCGAATGGTACTAGGTTCCATTTATGGAGTGAAAATCAACTTTGAAATTCAAATACATACAGCTGACTAGTTACAAATAAGACGAAACACATGTCTTGGATTCCACTTCTAACCATCACTCATTTTTGCTTACTATGAAGAATGGTTTAGTTTGCTTAATTTAATAAACATTTCTATAATTGTATATGGAGCAATGATATGTGAATATTTACAATAATAACGTCATCCAAGCAACAACAAAAAACCATTCATTCACTAGGGAATGAGATATTATGATTTCTTCTTCAATTTAAATGTTTTATCTGTTTATTAGAAGATATTTTCATGGTAGTACAATTGTGTACAATGAGAATATTATGAAATGATACTCTAAAGGATACATATTAGTAAGCATTGATTTTTTCAGTCTCTATGGAGCACAATGTGATTTTTACAAAATAATGATAGTTATGCATCTAATAATTGAAATTATATAGTTGCTAGTGTATAGTTTTAGATAGATAATTCCTGAATTTCTAGCATTATGCTAGAAACCAGGATCAGTATTATTATATCATGTCAACTCTGAGATAGTAATCTATCAGTGGGATTGAAAGATGATTGTTCAGTAATGAAAATATAGTCAATTTAGAAATTTTTGGTAGCTTAATAGTGATTCATTTGTCTAAACTTTAAGCTTCCGTCTTGTAACCTGAAAGTTTTGGGGGTTGTTTTTTTCCATAGGTGTGATTGTTAAAGAAGATAATTTATAGAATAACTATACTGAGACATGTTGTTCAATCATGAAGCTTTGTTTTACCCATGTCAAATGGAATTGAAAATGAAAGATTTAAAACATATTCCTTAAGCGTTAAAAATCAATTCGTCCAGTTGAAATAAGTTTCCCTGATGAAGCTTTTGTTTTATACATGGTTAACCGCACTATTATTTTCTACTTATCTCTGATCATATAAATGTTTGATAGGTTCTATATAAATTGGTTACATAAATCTATGCTGATATGTGAACTAATTATTTGTTGACTTCAATGTTATCCTTATAGAAATTCTGACTTTTCTTAGGACGTTTTTTTCATTTTTGATTTTTGACATTTGTACTGTCAATTTTGTACCAGTAATTGTCTCCGTGAACGGATAAGTATGATAATTCATTATCTCACTGCTAATGTATATTGTTGTCCAGTTTTATTGAATGCTGTTTTCTATAGTTGAGATCATGAGTCGATTGAAACGAAACCAGGAAGCACTGACCCATCGTTTCGTTCTATTGTGCGACTCCTCAGTGGCAGTGAGTATCCACGATCCCACCTAGCGAGATTCCAATCCAGGAAATATCAGTCGCGCGCGCGAACACTTAACAACTAGATCACTGAGCCGGCCGGCATCCAACGGCGTTAATGTTTAACTTCACCCAATCCACGAAATTGAGCGACATATCCACCATTGTTTTCACTGAGTTGTTATCTCACAACAGACATAGATGAACTCCACTGGTCACTGGTTTTCACTAGAACTCCAGGAAATACCGCTTGAAGCCAGTCACAAGTGAGCATATGTTGATTATTACCGGAAGGGGTTTCTCTGTGTATATAATATTAATCTAAATAGTTAAGATCATGAGTCAGTTGAAGCTGGACCACCATGGAAAACCTAGGATCGTGAGTATGCACTGCTGAGGAGTTGCACATTAGGTTGAAACGGCCGTCCAGTGCTTCCAGGTTTTCTATGGTTATCCAGCTTCAATTGATTCATGATCTTAACTATTTAAATTACTATAATATCCACAAATAAACCATTTCTGATACTAGTTAGAATATTATTTTGTTTATAGTCTTAACAAGTCCCTTCCTTTTATCATTATTATATTTCAGTTCACTTGAATTCACCACCACATCGAAATGTACAGTGATATCTTAAGTAATTAACTTCAAGTAGCTACACCTAGACAACAATATAACACCTCCGACAACTTGCAAGTTAATGATAACTGTCATTAGTTCAGAAAGAAATCAATATTTACCATACAAGAACACTGAACCAAAGCAATCATTTAATTCCTAATATTACCAAATCTCATGAATGGATCATTGTTAGACCATCATTAAAAACCTAGAAGTTCCGGATGGATGTTTCGTCACAGTATGGAATTCCTCAGCAATGTGTAACTGCGATTCCGTAAACAACACTCAAATCCACAACCTTCAGTCTCATGCACAAACATGTAACCTCTAGATCACTGATCTGATATTCAACCGTGTGAATATCTTACTTCAACCAATATTGTTCTAATATTGATCGATTCATGAAATCAATTTAAACACAACAATCTACATAACCCCTATACAGTTTATTACCAAATCTGTTGATTTTATTCTATTTTTAGTAACAAATGAAAATCACTATACAATTTTGGGTGAATGATTTAAACTTTATAGAAAAATGTCTACTTTTCCTTTAGTCCAGTTCCGTATATACAAAGATGGGTTTTTTTAATATTCCATTTATGGTACTCCATGAAATATGATGATTTAATAAAGGACAAAAAAACAACCGTCTTCTGTCATTAAAAGTAGCTTATATATATATATACATATATGTTCAGTCACGTTTATATAGTCAATAGGAATATAAAACATAAAATGCCTAGAGGTAAAAAACAAAACAAAACTGAGAGAACTTGGTCTTATGTAAATGAATTTCATTTTGTTTACAATCAGCAAAATCTTATAGAACTTTAGAAATCATAAACAGTAAAATAGACTTTATAAGTAACCATAAAGTGTATTATTGTCTAACATTAGTTGTTATACTGTTATTTAGGCAAATGTGACAAGAAATAGAAAAAAATGGAAGGACAGTCTTTGTTTTTGGTCAAAACTAAACGAATATGGATGAGCAATGATGAATAATGGTTAGGAGTGAAATACAGGATATGTGTTTCGTCTTATTTAGAATTCGTCAGCTGGACGTACTTTTGTGGTGTATGCTACTTATATTGATATAAGTAGTATATGACACGAGTTAAAAAAGTAATGTCTGGCAGCAGAAGATGGGGGAAGATCAAGAAAGGGAGAGCGGGAACACAATGAACTTCGTAAGAAAACGTATGAACAATGAAATGTAAGACAGTGGATTGATGATTGTACTGGTATGGCCGAGAGTGGAGTGGGCCCGCCCTTCCTCTCGAAATACTCTCACATGACCACGCGTATACAGCCTCTGCTAGGGAAGTCCAACCCACTGCCCTCTCGTGGTAAGGGTGTTGTTTACGAAAATGAGAGGACGAAAAGCGAATTTCCGGTGCTTTAACTGGATTCCAAACCAGTGTTGTACATGGGCTCCAATATCCTGCGGGAACAAATGGCGTATGAACCAATCGTTGGTCACCGACTACCATGGGACTGCATCTCCTCACGATGCTCCACTCCCTTGTGTTAAATACAATCCGATTGTCCCCACCCATAATTTGTTCACTACACTTGTATCTCAGAGTTGATTTTCACTCTACAACCGGAACTCAGTACCTTTCACTTTAAACGCTATCACGTTATCTACTTAGTTATTGAATGCCGAAAGCCACTTACTTGTGCAATACGATAAAGTTTAAATTCAAATAAACCGTACCAACTTAATTTAAATATAAATTTGTTCATGATTTAAGGTGAATTGACTGTATAGTTATGACAAAAAGTTATTTTGTTGAGTAGATTAAACTATTTCAGTGATTTATGTTAGAATGAATACATTGCGTTTATGGCTTCTTATTCTATCATTTCATAATGGATATAGATGTAGTATAGCTTAAGTGATTTAATTGGCAACTATATTCTATAAACATTATGGTTATCATCTATCGAAGACAACAAAACAGCATTGAAGCAATGGTTCCGCAGTTTCATTATGTATCCAACGAAATATTCGCAGTGCTTTTTATCGTTCGAATTAACAAGAATTTAAATAACATTTTAGAAAAATAATCATACAATTAGACTTACGACCCATTCTTGTATCCTCGCTAAAATAAAGGACATATATACAGTTTAAGTTAAACCATCTCAAATATTATTCAACAAATACAATATACAAGTGTAAATAGTGATAATTTGATGGATAAAAAAATACTATGCTTATTTCAGTAGTTGAGATCATAAGTCAATTGAAGCTAGAGCACCATGGAAAACCTGGAAAAACTGGACATCTGTTTCGTCCCATTGTGGTACTTCTCAATAGTGACCAGCGGAGTTCACCTGGGTCTGTTGTGAGACAGAATTTGAATGATGACGTGTCGCTTAAATTCGTGGATTAGGTGAGGTTAAACATTAGCACTGTTGGATGCCAGCCGGCTCAGTGGTCTAGTGGCTAAGCGATCACGCGCAAGACCGTTAGGTCTCGGGTTCGAATCTGGTATGGCGGGATCGTGGACACGCACTGATGAGGTTTCCTGGAATACGACGAAATAATAGGTCAGTGCTTCCAGGTTTTCCATGGTGATCTAGTTTCAATTGATTCATTATCTCAACTATTGAAATTACTATGTTTATTAGTTCAACACACTAGACTTATTCTAAACATACCTAATGTATCCAAATAAAGTAGTAACGTATCCTTGCAAAAATTTAATTTTGTAAATTCTTAGAGTACTACTTTGTCAAATATTCAAAACATTCATAGCTATTCAGAAACGTTGTACATTCTAAATCCCATGAAGTTTCTCAAATTATATTTTTTCCTTAATGTCTTACTAGGGTCATTTGTGCAGACAACCTACTATCGTTTGAATAGTGTATTGTGAAGCTAAAAACACAAGATTTTCATTAACACAAGATATCGGTATTCTTTACTAGTTTATATTATTCGTATAATCTTCACTGCTTATATTGTAATGTGCGCTATAAGTAAGATGCGACAGAAGTTGGAAGTGAAACAGAGGAAGGAAAACAAAGAGAAATCAGAATAACAATAAGATGAGAAAAATTACAGGGTATTTAAAAGAGAATTGATGGAAGATATGCAAATCTTATTTTCTAGTACTTCTATCAATTCTCATGATTATTGCAAGCGTACTTGAGTGATGAGTCACATCTCTTACAAAAAATCAGTTCATGACATCATTGCAGTTAAAACTCATCAGAAACGAATATTTATCATCTTCAAGGAACTGATTTTATTTTATTTATTTATTTAAACACATAGACATTGGTACAAGGAGGCAACAAATATACATGCACCACATAAATCATTCGATTTGTGTGCGGGCTCTGATACTGCTCGGGTGCCCAGACCAAAGCAGGTGGTTTTATTAGTGGGACACACCCCGAGCCTTTGACCTAGAGGTCTGATCCACATGGCAGTGGAGCATCGTGAGGAGATGCAGTCCCATGGTAGCCGGTGACCAATAATTGGTTCATACGCCATTTGTTCCCGCAGGATACTGGAGCCCATGTGGAACATTGGTTTGGAATCAGGGCTTTTCAACTCCCCTAGGTGAACTCTACATGTCCACCAACTCGGTTGAAGCACCGGACATTCACTATTCGTCCTCTCACTTTCGTAAACAACACCCCTACCACGAGAAGGCAGTGAGTTGGACTTCCCTGGCAGAGGCTGTATACGCGTGGTCGTGTGAGAGCATTTCTAGAGGAAGGGCGGGCCTACATCACTCTTGGCCATACCAGTGCATTTGGTGAATTTATATTGAGGTTACCCTATCTGAGATCTTATGACTTGACTGTTTTTAAGGAAACTGAATACTTTTGGTATGATAATTGTGAAATCTACCTACCAATCTATCTTATAAGCGGTACTTAACGATGTAAATGCTTGTCTTTTGGAAAGGAATTAAATTTATTTACCATTGCTTAATTAAAAGGTTATTTAACAGTGATATCATTGAAACGAATAGAATGTTTAATTTCCAAGAAGTGTGAACTTTCCATTCACCTTTAGGTATGAAACATTAAAATTTAACAGACTATTCATTGAAGTGTAAATCAATAATACCAATTCAATTGTTTCAAAGTTTAACATTCTCCATTGTGTATGACTATCCAATGTTTAAGCATTAGACAATTCCAGTATGTATATTAACAAGAAAATTCATATTATGACAGAATAGGATAACCAGTATTTCATCTTTAGTTTTATACAAAATACAATTTCTAATTTAGAGTGAAACAATGTTGTTTTATTTTTCGAATTGTCCAAAAATGAACAATTCAAATCATCTAAAGAAGTTTCTTAGATGGTGGAGAAAATTTGTAGCTAAGGTAAATTTCTACCTGAAGTTTATGCTGATGATGTCGTTCAGAAGAACGATGAAAGCTCCACAATCAAACCATCCAGCTCAGAGAACAAAACTCCATCAAAAAAAAGAAGTTTCTATCTACAAATCTACTTACAGATTTTCACATTTTGATGATCTTTTTGACATTTGCCCACTGCTTAAACTTGGAGGATTAACTGTGAGTGCTGGAACAGTTCGATATTGTGTTTTTGAATCAGTTAAATCATCATTCTCTGCATTTGGAATATCCAATAGATCCAGTAGTGCATATAGTGTAGACATTAATATACGAAACTGATACAAATAATAATAACATATAAGTCCATGTTGATTACAGTAATTATGGCTGAATTAATGTATATAATAGTAATATATCTTGTTGAAATAAATTAACAGTTTATTCTAAATCTTGTCTATTCAAAAAGCCACACAATCTATGTTATGGCTGTTAGCCTATACCGAATTAAATAGTGAAGGACTAGTGAAAAGCTGAGCTGTATAGCCTTTAACCCACTGTTTGTCAAAGGAGAAAGTATGAACAGAAATACACTTAGCTGTTCATTTAGCCTATTCAATCTTTTGAATTATTATTCGATACCCATAATTATAATAAAGATTTTGTTTAAAATGTCGTTGACAAACTGAGTCGGTATGTTGTGAACGACGACGCAGGTGGGGACAAACAATATATGTTTAATATAAAATTGTAGAATGTTTTGGTAAAATATAATAACGAAACATTGAAAACTTCATTTGCGAATTTCCATCATTTGTCTTTCACATTCTGGATAATTCTTCCCGTCCATAACTACTTTCCATTTTCTCTTCTATTCTCTTCAGCTCGATCATTTTCAGCCTTCTGATGTCAAGTTCTCCAACTCGGATTAGAGTTAGGTAAAACTTATGTCAACAGACATAAGGAGTATAAACCACAAGTATTCCACTTTTGAATATATATGTAAAATCAGTAAGAGTGAGATCAATACGTATAATGTATTCTTTTTGATTGAGATGATAAACTGATTGATGATAGACCATCATTGAAGACCTGGAAGCACTGGATAGCCGTCTCATCCTATTGTGGGACTCCACAGTAGTGCGCATCTACGATTGCGCTCGCGAGATTCGAACCCAGAGCCCTCAGTCTCGTACGTGGACGCTTAAACTCTAGACCACTGAGCCGGCCGACATCCAACGGTGTTAATGTCTAACCTCAATCAATACATTCATTTAAGTTGTCTGATATTGTTATTAGCTTATTTTTATATAATATGTACATACTACTCGAAGATTTTATAATCTATTCAAAATTATGTAAACATTACTTACCTCAGTTATACTGACTTTTTTATCAACAACATGAGGTAGTAGACTTGGAAAAATGTCTGTAACAATCAATTGAGGTTCCAATAAATATGATTTTGTATACAGTAACTGTTTCCAAGCATCTTGTATTTCAAAAAATAAAATAAAAATTTGAAGAAAAAAATGTGTTTTCTACAATGAATGTGTAACCATCAAATATTTAGTAGTAAACAATTAAACTGTTCAGTAATCTTTTAAACATTCAAACACGTCATCTGCACTTATCGATACGTTTCAATTGAAACAGGCAATAACATCATCTGTTGATATCATGTCTTCAGTTGACTGCATACAACTTTCTTACAACTTTATGGTATTACATATAATACTGTGCTAGCCTATCCAAGATAACGAAGGTTTAACTAATTTTACATTTGGAAGCAATCCCCCTAATAGGTGTTCATTTACTAATATTTATTAACAAAGCGAGTTCCTTACTAAACATTCGAAGTTATTTAAGATTGCTTACAGACATTGATAATGTTTATTAACACCATTTAAATGTATTTAAATGCACACCTGTTACATAACGCTCAAAAATCATAAGTATCCATATCAATAAAACAAATCTAGACGCATTTACGAAATTTGTACAAAATCTCTTACACTGGTCATTTGTATAAGCTTTAGTGGAGTGGGTTTTAGAAGACTTATGTTTCCCATTTCTGGTTGGAATTCTTATAATCCGTTCCGCACTCCCTCTCTTTATTTACTTTTATTTACTTGAAGACATAAATATTGGTACAAGAGTGCACCAAATATATATGACCCACACTTTTGTGTGTGGGCTGTGATACTTCCCGGGTGCCCAGACCGAAAGAGGTGGTTGTCTTCAGTGGCCACACCCTGAGCCTTTGACCTAAAGGTATGACCCACGAAACAGTGCGGCATCGTGAGGAGATACAGTACCATGGTAGCCGCTGACTAACGATGGGTTCATACGCCATTTGTTCCCTCATGATACTGGAGTCCATGTGCAACATTGGTTTGGAATCCGGTTAAAGCGCCGGATATTCGCTTTTCGTCCTCTCATTTTCGCAAACAGCAAACCCGCCACGAGAGGGCACGGAGTAGGACTTCCCTGGCAGAGGCTGTACACGCGTGGCCATGTGAGAGTATTTCGAGAGAGAGGGCGGGCCAACCCGACTCTCGGCCATACCAGGGCATTTGAGGGCGGTCTCTCTCTCTCTCTCTCTCTCTCTCTATATATATATATATATATATATATATATATATTCATTTGGGTTTGTATTAACAAGATTGTTGATATCAAAGACATTAGTTGATCATTGTTTATCGATATACATACTGATGTGCCAAATGAGTATCTACCTGAACTCAGTTCCTCAATAGTTGATTCAATTAGGTTTTGAGTAATAGATATCAAAAATCAATAATATAAAATAAATCGCCCCACATAATTTCCATTGTCAAACAATAAAACAAGTTTATATTTCAAAATAATATTTATTTTTATTACTGCTATAATAATCACTGAATTTTTAATCAAAAACATGCATGTTGTGTATGTTACTTATATCTGTCAACATAAGTAATATGTAACACAAATCAAAAATTGGATGGCTAGCAACAAAAGGCTAAGAAGATCGAATTAAAGAAAATAGAAAGAAATTGTGAATTGAAAGAATCATACTGTATATGAATGATCATTGATGGGAGATTTACAAATAAAACATTTAATGTATGATTCACATATTCTATGTTACTTCATATGAAATAATAATTTAGTTATTCCTATCTGACTTCTCGTTCATTACACGCACACAGACACACACACACACACACACACAGATACACCTTACCATCAATTTATTCATAGTGATAATAATAATAATAGTAATAATCGAAACCTAATTAGACATTGATTCATTTATCATGATTTCGTTTCTTTTATCTTTTAATTACTTCAATAAATTAGCAATTTATTCAAAGAACAAATCAATGAGTTAAAATGAAATGCTGGTTTCCATTCCTTCTTTCTTTTTTTCTTTCTTGTTCTCTTGTCTTATTACCTATTCTATACCCCAACCCTCTTTTTTTTCTTTTGTCTATTCAATGACATCAATACCAAAGACCTAAAAGTCTCCCCCACCCCACTACCCTTTTTTTTCATATCAACCATCATTATGATTTGGACACATATAAGGTAAAATCTGTGTGTATTCTATACTATGAATGCTTGTTTTTTTAATGTATCATCTGACTACTGATTAAAAAAAAGGGTATTTCATGTGATTTACTTAATAACTAATTGAATTGAATCATTAAATTTATGCCAAATTTTGACAATCTTACTTATTATATTGGAATAAAAATATATAATGTCTTCTTTTAATATGAAACAATAACTACCCTTTATCTATATGTGTATACAATATGAAATAATAGGAAGAACTATGTAGAAAGTAAATACGCTCATGGTAACAATCTCTATGAAAGCATTTGAAAATGATCAATATAAGAAGGGGGATCATATAAGTTTGTTGTGAGTATTGAGGTTTAGATTCAATTGATATCAATGAAATAAGCTTCATCTTGTGTAAATATATATTATTTACAAAACAACCACGTTGTCTGTTAAATAACGAATACTACAATGTTTACTTATGAGCAATAAAGAATAATGTTGTTCCTAAATTCACCTGGTATTATTTGGTTGGATCTTCACATTGATGTTTAAGACTGCAATTAATCAGTCTCTTGTTAATATATGTGCATACCGTGTGTATTGCCTTCATATAGCATTATATGCAAAGAAGGATAATGGCTAGCAGTGGAATCCAGTATTTCGGATGTACTTGCACTTCAGAGTTAACTGTTCACTTTGGAGCTCGAACTCAGTACCGTTGGCTTCAAGCGCCATAGCGTTATTCAATAAGAGACTAATTAATTGGAGTCCTAAACATCAATAAGAAGATCCAAACAAACAATACTAAATGAATTTAAAACTTCACCCCGTTGCACAAGCAAGTGGCTATCATGACTCAGTAGGTAAGTGGATAACACGATGGCGTTCGAAGTGAACAAAACTGGGTTCGAGTCCCAGAATGAGCATCAACACTGAGACGCAGGTACATCCATCTAACGAGTCCCAAATAGGACGAAACAGGTGTCCTGTATTGCACTGCTAGTTTCTATCCATGTTTGCATAGAATGTTGTTTCTTGTTACTTGTAACAATAATGATAAGACTTTACTTTATACCAGATTGATTCAAGGAATTTGAAGTCAATTTAAATTAATGACATCATAAATGAAAAGAACTTATCAGTTAGTCAACGATGGAATAATCAAAATCAGTTAACAATATGAATAAAAAGTACCTCATATTAAAAGAGTTCTAACTATTTGGTAACTAGTGTCTACCATCTGAAATAATTCACATAATTTATGAGATAAGTTGACATGAACAGAGAAATAATAAAGTCATGACAAGCAATGAAAGATATTTCGGGAGAGATGACGTTATTTCACTCAATTTAAAGTTTGTAGAATACTAAGATTTAGTTTTGTCTTTATGTTGTTCTATAAACAATAAGCTTTCGTTTGATATATGATTCACTATCATACTCTTATTTACTCCAAAGCTATTGTCATTTAACCTTTTGTACTTTATTTTTCTATCCTAATTCCCAGTTTGAATATGTGTATTTTTCGAATCGTTTGTGAGTCGTGGTCATGTTAGCCATATATCTCTTTACACAAATCGGAATCAAGAATCAGGACTCATCTTCTGTCTCACATATTCTCATGTCAAACAATCAGCTAATAGAATAGTTTTCGTTTGCCTAATATGAGCCGTTAGTCTCAGATCGGACTCACACATTTTTAGCCTCAAGTCTGAACTAGTTAGCTTAACATGTTAATGCATTAAGCTAGATCAATACAAATTATCTTCTGTACATTAACGGGTAGACATATCAAGAACTTAACACACGTAATCAGAAGATTTCAACCATGTTCGAAGTTAGGAAATTATTGATTATCAGAAAAAGTTTATGGAGATTTTAGAGATTTCACAGAATGAAATCATGAGTCAATTGAAGCTAGACCACCATGCGGGATCGTGGATGCGCACTGCTGAAGAGTCCCATACTAGGACGAAACGGCCGTCCAGTGCTTCCAGGTTTCCATGGTGGTCTAGCTTCAATTGACTCATGATTTCATTCTGTGAAATTTATTGATTACAATTTAGGATAGTAGATAAAGTATCAGAATTTGAAGCAACACATCTTGGATTTGAGTCTTGATTTGCTTATCAGCACTAACATTTAGCTGATGAGCCTGAAATGGAACAAAATATGCTCCTTATATTTCACTGTTAAAAACAATCCAAATGGATTAAGTTATCGAGACCAAAGGCTACATCAAAACATTTGCTCATAATAAACAAATAACAACAAAGACTAATTCATTAGGAGGCTTGATATTAAATATGATAGAATAAAAACGTTAACTAGTGAACAAATTACTAGAAGTGAACTTACTGCATAATTCAGAAATTGGTTGTTCAACACGATTACTCTGTGTTTGATCATGTTCATCATTAGCTTTATCATCGACAATATCTATATTGAAATCATGGGCGCATTCATTAGCTGACTTATTATTGTTTATATTTAACTTGAGTTCATTTGAAACAGTCAAAAGAAATGGTATTACATCATTCAGAATAATTGCATCTGATAAACGTGTTAGTATAGTGACTAAACAATGTAATGAAGCTAACTAAAGAATAGAAAATAGGAAATGAAATTAATAACATACAGTACGTGGATACATTTACATGTAGATAAATATACTATCAGGCATTTCTAATTAACAAAACGGTATTAATTTTCGTTTAACTACCATTGGTAAACTGTCAAAAAAGCGTCGTTTATGTGATATCCAGCCCTCAAATGCCCTAGTACGGCTGAAAGTAGGGAGAGTTCGCTCTCCCTCTACAAATGCTCTCACATGGCCACGCGTATACAGCCTCTGCCAAAGAAGTCCTACTAACTGACTTTTCGCACCACGGGTGTTGTTTACGAAAGTGAGAGGACGAGAAGTGATTGTTCGGTGCTTTAACCGAGTTGGTAGACATGGAGAGTTCACCGAGGGGAGTTGGAAAACCCTGATTCCAAACCAATATTGCATATGGGCTCCAGTATCCTGCGGGAACAAATGGCGTATGAACCAATAGTTGGTCACTGGCTACCATGGGACTGCATCTCCTTACGTTGCTCCACTGCCTTTTGGATTACACCTTCAGGTCGAAGGCACCGTGTGTGGTCCCCTAATAAAACCACCTTCTTTGATGTGGGTACCGAGGCAGTATTACATCCCACACACAAATCAAGTGACTTATGTGGCACGTATCTATTTGTTGACTCCTTGTACCAATGTTTAAATGCTAAAATAAATCAATAATATGCAGTCACTTTGACTAGTTAACATAATACAACATGATGGGTAAAATTCGACCACAAATGAGATATATATATACTCCTGATATTGTATAATCATTTTAATGTAACAGATTAAGTCAACTGTCAACTATTTTTTGAAAAGTGGTGGATTATTTTAACATGCAGAATTGATTGGTTTATTCGTTATGCTAAATAGTGACGAATATCACATTAGTCTATTTTATAGTACTGGTTAGACTCTATTGATCAAGTTGCTATATGGCTGCAAGTTTAGACTTCCTGAGATCATGTAGTTGGAAGTAGTCAACATAAGACACTTATATTCTTAAAGAAACTGATATTCAATTAGAATTGAAACCTACATCATACAACTTTATAATTTGAAGCGTTACAACTAATCTACTCGAGCTTCATCTAACCTTGATCGAACTAAGATACTAACATTAGCTCACCCTTAAATAGTCACTATTGCTATATTCACACAAACCTTAGTACTAATCGATTTCTATCAATTGAATTGAATTTAATCTGCTCCCTCTAGAGTGCTAGTATGGTTCCTGATAAAAGTTAATTTGCTCAAAATTTAAGTTCAGAGTTTCCTGTTGATCAACATTAGCAACAGAATATTGATTTATTTCATTTATCACAATCACAAAGTCGTTTCCTAATATAAACATAATGATAGAGATAGATAAAGTATTTACTTTATTTATTATAGAAAATTTATTATAATCAAACAAATAATGTACTTTCATAAAACTTCCGTTTTAATGGTGTCTATCTATTTATAATGAAGTTTATGTTTGTATGTGAAATGTTTTTTTTCTAATCAGATTGCAATGACAAATATCTTAACCCCTTCTAGTAATAATCATCTGCTCACACGGACTGACTTCAAGAGACACTCCTGGAGTTCTAATGAGAAGTCGTTACCAGTGGAGCTTAACCAGGTCTGTTGTGAGATATCAACTCACTGAAGACAATAGTGTACGGTGGCGCAACTTCAGGGATTGGTTGAAGTTACACATTAACACCGATGGATGACGGTCATCTCAGTGGCCTAATGGTTAGAAACTCGCGCGCGAGACTGATAGGTTCTGGGTTCGAATCCCCCAGGGTGTGGGATCCTGGATGCGCACTGCTGAGGAATCCCATACTAGGACGAAACGGCCGTCCAGTGCTTCGAGGTTTTCCATGTTGGTCCAGCTTTAATTGACTCATGATTTCAATTAGTGAAATTTCTGAAATCTCCACAAAAACCGCTTCTGATTGTTTTTAATCTGTTTTTTAGTTGAAATCATGAATTGATTGATGTTAGATTATCACTAAAAATCTGGAAGAACTGGATGATCAAGTATTGGCTTTAAAATGATTTCTTGAATTTCTAGTGAGAAGCTGTGACTTGTTAGTTTAGTCCAGGTAGAGACAGGTATCTACCTTGGACAGTGGATGGAAATTAGATATTAACACCTTTGGATACCAGGACAGTGATCTGGAGGTTAAGCGTTCGAGTGCAAGACCGAAAGTCCTGAGTCAGAATCCCGCTTACGAGATCGTGGTAGTCCCATACTAGGATGAAATGGCTGTCCAGTGCGTTTAAATGTTTAATGGTGGTCTAACGTCAATCGATTCATGATCTCAATCAAAAGCTTAACAATCTTCACAACCTCATACTGATAATGATTTGTAATTATCACATGAAATATTATTCAGCAATAACTAAGTTCTCATAATGCTCAATTTAATTACTTAAAACGTATACCCGTTGAAATGAAATTCGAAATTAACACACTTATTCAATAGTTGAGTACATTTAAACAATTCTATAAACAGAAAAGAATCTAAATCCACATGGTATTGTCTACTTGAATCTTCCCATTGATGTGTTTTAAGACTGGGATTGTTCAGTCTGTTATTGGTATATGTGCATACTGAGCGTATTGCCTCGATAATGCCTTAATTCACAAGCATTATAAGCAGAGATGGATAATGGTTAGCAGTAGAACACGCGTTTGTCCTGTTTGCGACTCGCCAGCTGGATGCAAAGGATGCACATATGCCAATAAAAGAATGATCAATTTCAGTCCTAAAAGCATCAATGAGTTGATGCAAGTAAACAATACCAGGCGAATTTAAACTTCACCTCATTGCATAAGCAAGTGGTTATCAGAACTCAATAGTTAAGTAGATAACGTATTGGCATTTGAAGCGAACATTACCGGATTCGAGTTGTGGAGTGAACATCAACTCTGAGATTCAGATACATCCAGCTGACGAGTCCCAAATAGAACGAAACTCATATCTTGCATTCCACTGCTGTCCACTATCCATCTTTGCTTAAAAATTAACTACATTCGTTTCTATCAGTAAAAGGGTTGTAGAGATTATTAAGTTTTTAATTCGGATTACGAACCGATAGATGTTAGACCACCATTGAAAACTTGGAAGCAGTGGACATTAACAGGTATCTACGTCAGTACAATAGAAGATGGTCGCGCAAATTTGTGGATTGGTTGAGGTAAGACAATAATACCGTTGGATGCTGGCTCAGTGATCCAGTAGGTTAATCGTTCGATCGCGAGACTGAAGACCTTGGGTTCAAATCCCGCGAGCAGTATCTTGGGTGCGCACATAGGACGAAACGGCCGTCCAATGTTTCCAGGTTCTCAGTGGTGGTCTAACATCATTCGGTTCATGATGTCAATTAAAAATATTCGTTTTCATTTGTTAAATTGTTTAAATATACTTAGCCTTTGAATGATTGTGGCAATTTTGAATACGACATTTATTTAAAGAATAGTGTAATGTTGTAGTTATTAAACTGAATATTATGAAATCTTAACTATTTTTGAGTATTATTTAATGTGTAAAATGAAAACCTAGAAGCACAGAACGATTGTTTCATACAAATCACATTCTGTTTCCATTCTTCACTGTTCGATCCTCTTGTCTCTCTGCTGCCAGACATTCTGTTCGTGACTAACGTCATACACTACTTATGTCGATATAAGTAGCACACACAACACTACAACTTCTGTTCATCCTCATCATAATTCAAAACAATATTTCACTGTATTTCCTATTTAATTATTGAACTTAGAAAAATAAAACACAGACAAAATCGTTTAAAGTTTTAGCATAAAGCAAGAACTATGATCTAACTGATCTAATGATGTTATATACCTTGTATATACTAAAGGTTTTAGATTCAAGCGTTACCCTAGTCATCAATTCTAAACAAAGTAACAACATTTATTTATATTTCTCAGGTTTTGTTTTATGAATTTCATCAAAGTAAACAATTACTTACAAATAACAAGTTTTGTCGAGATTTTAGAAATTTCACTGATTGAAATCATGAGTCAATTGAAGCTAGACCACCATGGAAAACCTCGAAGCACCGGACGATCGTTTCGTTCTAGTATGGGATTCCTCAGCAGTGCGCATCCACGGTCCCTCATCCCGCGAGATTTGAACCCAGAACCTATCAGTCTCGCGCGCGAGTGTTTAACCATTAGGCCACTGAGCTGGCCGGCATCCATCAGTGTTAATGTCTAACTTCAACCAATCCCTGAAGTTGCGCCACCGTACACCATCGTCTTCAGTGGGTGGTTTTCCGTGGTGATCAAGCTTCAATTGACTCATGATTTTAATCAGTGAAATAACAAGTTGTTATGTGCTCAACATTATGTTGATAATCGTTCATTTCTACTAACCTGTAACTGTTGATGATTATATTGAAAAGCTCGTTTAATTTTTTGTAATACAATAATCTCCAAATCTGAAGATGAAATATATCCAACTAACAATTCTAAATTGTTTAATGCAACAATCTATAATACAAGAATAGTAATAATAATAATGGCAAAAGATTAGTTACCATTGTAGATACAATTTGTTATTCATCTTTATCAATGTACATAAATTGGATCAGAAAATAAAAACTATGGCTAAGGATAAATTTCATGTTGTCAAGGTATCTAAGTATATTGTAGCTAGTGATTACGGTTATGTTTTTGATGAATTAGTTACTCAACTGTAGATATATTGAAATAATTTCTATCATGGAATTAATTGAAGATATGATTTTTGGTATGCTGTAATACGACCGACTACGCTACACTTAACACGTCCGTAGCATGGTGAAGTAGAGTTTGTTGTCGTAAAGAATTTGAGATTTTTTAAAATGTACATCAATAAAAACAACACAGAACAACACAAACTCTCCAGAATGGATTACAATAATGTAAATAATAATTCCCCCTTCATTTTGGTAAGTTGCGAAGTTCTAAATCAAAATAACGAACGAGAATGGAATTTATCCTTACCCGTTTTTTCTGTAGGACTTATACTCAACTTTTGATCAGATTGATTTATGTTGAATTATATCTACTTAGTTTATGTTAATGATAAAAATTACAATTTTATAAAATTCTAGTGAAAAGCCGTGACCAGTGGAGCTAATCCGTATCGGGTAGAGATAGGTATCTATCTTTGATAATGGAAAATTGTAGTGCAATTTTGTTGACTGATTGAAGTTTGCTCATGCTAGATGATCTTGGTTTCCAATCCTGCTTGTCGAATTGTATATGCGCACTTCTTGAGAGTCGTATCCTAGAACAAAACGATCGTTCACTGCTTCACGGTTTTCAATATTGGTTTAACATTGATCGACTCATGATCTCAATCAAAAACATAATAATCTTCACAACTCTATTACTGAAAGCTATTTCAATCACATAATAAGAGACCATTTCCTTCGATTGAATGTATATTCATTATAATGTTTACATTTAATAATAAGCGTGTGAACTTGCTATTTCATTAATCAGGGAAATTCATCTTTCTCCTTAAGTATCAAGGTAATTTATGAAGATCAGAATTTTTCCTACGTGTGTTAATTGTACCTCCAACCGACGAATTCAAGATACACGTTTTTAACTAAATTTCGACGCGTTAACAAAAATTAGACGACATTTAAGCGTTCATATCCATACAGTCTAATCAAACTCAATAACTCAATAACGCTCTTCTGAGATTGTTCAAACAAATAAAATTCTTAACTCCTGTTCATCATCTGAGTATTACATCAGTTGGCGTAGATTTGGACAAATCATACATAGTTAACTTTATTATTAGTGTAACGAGTTTGTCTAGATTGTTGAATTTAATGATTTACATTATAAACAGGATTTATTCAAACAACTGTTTAAAATCAAGAAGTATTAGATAGATATTTCGTTCTATTATGGAAGTCCACAATATTGAACATCAACTATTCCACTAAAGACCAAAAACCCAGGATATTCAGGTCCTGTGGTAAGTGTGGGATCTTAAGACCACTCAGCCGGATTTTAATATATTTGATATCTAGCCTCGGTCAATTCAAAACATTGTGCAACTGTTTCACGATCGATATATTTGAACTCCACTGTTTAAAACCTACCACTAGAATTTCTGAATTATTTGCTGGAAACAAGCAATTAGGGAGTTCATGAAGATTGCAAGGTCCAACTTTGGGTGGCTTCATGGATGTATACAACTAAGAAGTCCGATACTAGGAAAATAAACGTCTCTTAGTTGCTTGTAGTCTTAAATAAATGTCTAACCTAGGTTGATTCATAACGTCAATAACATGCTTCATTATCAAACGTTTAGAAAAACAAAAGACTTATTCTCACTTTGTTTTCAACATTTAATTATTTTGATGAAGTTTTGTTCTCTGAGCTAGGTGGTTTGGTTGTGGGACTTTCATCGTTATTCTGCACGACAACATCAACACAAACTTTAAGTAGAAGTGAAATGTTCAATTTTCTCCAGCTATGGTTCATAGCTTATCCTATAGACCTTGATGTTGATTGATTATTGTTGACATTTAACCTGTCATTGTTTACTTTTTTATTTTAGTTGTATTTCCTATTGGTTTAATATTTGGTCATATAGTTGTCCATGACCAAACCATTCAGCTCAGAGAACAAAAATTCATCAAAATCATCCACCTGAGCTACAAATCTTCTCCACCATCTTAATATTTATTTATTCTTTTAGTGGTTAAACGGTCGCGCGCAAGACTGATAGGTCTTAGGTTCAAATCTCACGAGGTAGGATCGTGGATGCACACTCCTGAGGAGTCCTACAATGGGATGAAGTAACCATTCACTACTTCCAGGTTTTCCATGGTGATCTAACTTCAATTAATTCATGATCTCAACTATTGAAATTGCTATAATCTCCACAAAAACCTTTCTTATATCTTTATATTACTTTATTTAATGATTTATCCTACCTTCTATCCTTTATCTAATTAAGCTCAACTTTGTATTATTCTATTCGTAGTCTTAGACTCATTACTTTATTACAGAACATCATATTTCATTTACACTTCATCAGTATATTCAAAGAAACATTAATTAGCAACAAAAAGGTAAAAGAAAAAAACAACAACAACAAATAAGAATTCACTTCATTTATTCTTTCCAATTATTTTCAAGTTGTTATTTTCAATTAAATTTACTTTCATGCAAAGAAATTAACCATTTTGTTTATCATTAATCATCAATCAACGTATTTGTGTTTTATCACTTCACTGATTATGATTATGGTTATTGTTTTCAGATGTTACAACATTTTTTTTGGAGAATTTTTTCTGGTTAGCGTTTTTTTAGCGAGTTAGTTTTCTACGGAATGGGGACGCTAACCGCATGCCCAACCCTCCTCCTTTATTCGGGCTTGAGACCGGCAGTAGCCCCCAAAGGTCCTCCAGGCGGAGTTAGATGTTACAACAAAGAATGGACTTATTAGAAGAGAGTTTTATAGAGATTTTAATAATCTAATAGTTTTGTTCATGAGTCAATTAAAGCTAGACCATCATGGATAATTTAGAAGCACTAAACAACCGTTTCGTCCCAGTATGGGACTCCTCAGCGGTGCGCAGTACGAGCGAGATTTTGCATGCACAATGTTGAAGAGTGCCGTATTAGGATGAAGTGGCTGTTCAGGGAGAAATAAACTTATTTTGATTATTGTATAATAGAAATATAATGTAAATGAAAATTACCTGAGCTGTAATATTATTTGATACTAGACATTGTTTCATTAATGGTAAAATATACTGTTCAATTACATTGTCTGGAACTTGTCTTAAAAATGATCGTGTATGACGTACTAAACATATTTTTGTCTAAAATGTAGAAAGCAATACAATAGGAGATTAATACAACACATTGATACATAGTAAATGTTATATACATAATATAAGCTTTTATGGTAGGGAGGGATTATAAAACTGTGTGAAGAATTAAGATTATGCATTTCAGCTGATAGCTAGGGGTCAGAAACTTTGAAGTTTGTGCTAATGATGTCGTTCAGAAGAATTATGAAATCTCCACAACCAGACTATCCATAGGGTTAGAGACTCCATCCTGTAGAAAACTAACTCGCTAAAAAAAACGCTAAAAACACTGACCCTTCAGTAGCGATCTGAACTCAGTAGCTTAGTGAATAAATGAATAGTATTTGAAGTGAAAGTTAACAGATTCAAGTTGTAATAAAAACAATTAACAATGAGATTCTGATGCATTTAGTTATTGATATATAAATAGAATATAACTTGTGTCCAGATATCTACCGCTTCATACATGATATGAACTCGGAAAATTTAAAATCCGGATATCAACTCCAGATCTTCAAGAAAAGGGAAGGTGATCTGATGGAAAGAAAAGTCAATTTTCGATCGATTTACTCATTATGAGTTTTGTTCAACATCACTTCCCTTCTAATTCAATGTGATGATCATTCCGTGTAGTATTTGATTGCTTTCCCAGTATGATATTTTCTTCTGTATAATATACGATATTCTTGTATTCAGTTGACATGACCTATGCTCAGTAAGTGATCTGTTATAACTGAGTATGTGATTTCATCCTAATTATTAATCAAAATGGGTGTACAGTCAATATATAAACCAGTGTATTTTAGACTATATTCATTCGTCGTTGTCATAGTGTTTAGGGCTAATAAATCTTCATTTATATCAGTCATGTGTTCTTACTTTCGCATCGTGGGAATTGCCGATGTCCCTCGTTCCGAATATAAGTGATCAGTGTTTCCTTTCCGGCACAACAATTGCGATGACCGAATATAACAATACATTTGTACTTATCACTTTTGGTTATTAGTATTATGGAACTATTTAAGTAAATCTGTACTAAAATCAATGCAACATTCACCAATGACAACTAAGACTTACTTTCAAATTTGAACTTTTATCAAAGATATTTATTAAATCTTTCTCAATATAATCTGTATAATCCATTGAAGAGCAAACTTCAATTAAATGAGCTAAACCAGAAATTAATAATGAATCTAAATGAATACAATTATCTTCATGTGATACTTGTGATACAGAGTAATGAGATGTTAACATTGTTGTATTGTAATCATTGGATTGTTTATTAAATTGTCTTGTTTCTAGTTGTTGATGTAATTCAATCAATGTAGGCATTATTCGACCATAAAGAATTGGCTGTTATAAGGTTAATTCAAGATGAAAAACATCAAGTAATATACATTAAGCAATCTATTGTATACATTGTTTTTTACATATGACTACTAATAAATATACATTTTGATGAAAGGTTTTATTTAACCTTTGACTATCTATGATCACAAATGATTAACAGAAAGCAATATATAGAACCTTGAATAAACTGAGAAGCTGATTGGAAGTAATCAACATGAAACTCTGAACCTAGGTCTTATACTAATTGGCACTCGTCAGGAAGGTGCACCAGTAATGTCATCAAGGGAACTGATGTACCCTAACAGATCCAATCCCGTGTCATCTAGCTTCACGATTAGGGATGCGACTGATCTCTTTTATGACTGATATATATATTTACAATAAACTGATCATTGGGTAATGACCAATGTTATCAATATTAGATGATATTATATAATATATAATAGTATGGATATTTTCTAATCTAAAACGAAGTATTAGAAAGTATAACTCACTGATTTCATAATTCTCCCCAATTACATATTAATTCTCTTATTAACAACCTTTGTAAGTACAACATTCACTTTAAATTATCAACTACCATGAATTGATCACTGCCTTATTTTACATACCCAACAACGACTAATTCTCACGTATAATTTTATTTGAGAATCGTTAGCTAAATATATCTTAGATTTATTGTTAATGATTTGACTGAGATTTGAACAAGAGCCAGAGGCTATAAACGTTAATATGTTATTACGTAGGATGTTGAGTCCCAGATGTATTACACTATTAGTTCAAAACTATACTTACTTACTTACTTACTTACCTACTTACTTACTTACGCCTGTTACTCCTCGTGAAGGAACATAGGCCGATCACCAGCATTCGCAATCCAACCCTGTCCTCAGCAATACTTTCCAGCTTCTTCCAGTTGTTATTCATCCTTTTCATATCTGCTTCTATTTATCGACGTAATGTGTTCTTTGACCTCCCTCTTTTCCACTTCCCTTCACGATTCCAAGTTAACGCTTGTCTCGTGATGCAGTTTGATGATTTCCGTGATGTATGTCTAAACCACTTCCATCGTCTTTCCCTAATTTCCTTTTAAGCCGGAAGCTGGTTTGTTCTCTGCCACACTAGGCTGTTACTGATGATATCCGACCAATGGATGTTGAATACCTTGTGTAGACGGCTATTTATAAATTCGTGTACCTTCTTCATGATGGTTGTAGTAGTTCTCCAACTTTTAACTCCGTACAGCAAGACTGTGTTGACGTTCATATTGAAGATTGTGACTTTGATATTGGTTGAGAGTTGTTTCAAGTTCCATATATTCTTCAAATGTAGGAATGCTATCTTTGCTTTGCCAATCCTTGCCTTTACGTGAGCATCAGATCTTGCTTGTTCATCCATGATGCTTCCCAGGTACGTGAAGGATTCTACATCTTCTACAGTTTCGCCATCGGTAGTGATTGGATTGCTGTACTCCGTGTTGTATTTCAGGACCTTGGTTTTCCCCTTGTGTGTTTTGAGGCCTACTGATGCAGAGACTTCTGATACACTGGCTGTCTTTATCTGCATTTAGTTCAAAACTGTACTATACTATAATATATATACTGATAAAACTTAATCCTTTATGTTAAACACTTATCAATCATAATATAAACTCTATTAAAAGTAAATTAATTCAACAATAGATTATTGAAACAATCGGCAAGACTATAATTTATGAACGAACCAATTACGTATAAGATGGCAGGTCTCGCATTTTGACACGATATTCATTCATCCATTTGGATAAATAGAATCTTAGCATTATAGTTGATGTCAGTTCGTGATGAATAACCGAAATCGAATTCCTAAGTTTAATCATCAACTGTAAATTATAATTGTAATTTCTCACACTAGTTCATAAATCATATTTAGTCCTGAATGTTAAATGTACACTTTCAAAGTCAGTCTAACGTTAGTCAAAGGTCGTCCATGAATTATAGTCTCATTATAAACACTATTTTACTAAACATACTTTTGATAAATTTTCTGCATTATTTTGTAAAATTTGTAATGCTCTTGTTCTATCTTCATCAGATTTCACATCGAAATTAATAATTCCATCTAATAGTAACATTGTAGGATCGTTGAAAAATTTCAGCTAGAAATGAATAATAAAATTGATAATAAATATTGGCAGTGTTTAAATGAAAATATTTGCTAACTTATGATTAGTTGAAAGATATCCGCTGGAACATTCTTTAAAGAATAAGGATACAATAGGTAGATACTTTGTAAAGATTCATTGAGTGGAATTCGTCACTATACATCAACGTCATTGACTATGAAAAAACGTTTGACAATGTAGACAGGAAAACATTATAGAAACTTCTTAGACACTATGGAGATCGTACAACGTACTAAAACGCAAAGTCATGCGTGAAGGACAGTTGACAGATGCATTCCATGTATGAACCGGTGTCAGACAAGGCTGTCGACTCTCCCCCTCCTTTTTCTTCTAGTGGTTGACTGAATTATGAAGACCTTGACATCTGAGGGAAAGCACAGAAAACAATGAACAGCTCAGAATCAAACTGAAGATTTGAACTTCACAGATGATCTAGTCCTACTATTCCATACACACGAACTAATGTAGATGAAAACAACTGGTGTAGTAGCAGCCTCTGCATCAGTAGGTCTCAACATGCACGAGGAAATAAAATGTCCGGTTGATAGCTAATTTAAGTCTCTGTTTCAACATGAGACTATGGTGAAATAAGATCACAGGATAAACAGACATCATCATCCATTGCGAAACATTTGATTGAGACGGGTCATAAGGTTGATATCAAATCAGCATTTGTTGTGTTGTACAAAAGCCTTCAAGGACGTATACTAAGGTTGATTGAAGCCTTGGCTATACGAAAATTGAAACCCCCTTTAAGTGTTCAAAAACAATTTGTGCTTACACTTAACCTACCCTGGTAGTACTGATTTACTGTCCAGAGTGGTAATCACATTTGTTTTTGTGTACTTTAATATTTTTTCCTTTGTTATGACTTACCCTTAACCTGTCTAGTTGACCTTTTAATTTTTCATATATAAATGTTCTTAACAAGTATATGTGTGATCAGATTGTTCGAAATGTATTGCGCAAATATATCACATAATTCTGATAAACTACGTCTTCTCATTGCATTATCGAAATTTATCGAAGGGACTAATTGTTTTAAATAAACACAAATATTTTATTCATTCAGAGAACTACAACTCAGTTGATTCCCGGAATAGCGAATCTTCTGTGTGATACACGACTGGCCAAGCTAAACCTTTCCAGTTATCATATCGGAGGACAAGAGGCACCTGATATGCCCTTATTTTTCTTGTCTTCCAAAACAGAGAATTTACGAGGACACTCCAAAATGTTCATAAACCCGGTACAAATTACTTGTCAGCTGACTATCGACTTTCCCATCGAATCATCAACGACTGAAGTTCATTACCTCAGCACATAGTTGAGGCTCCATCTCTTGATTCTTTCAAAAGAAATTTGGATCAACTGAGAGACAGGCCATCAAGCCTCCTTTCTTTCCCAACTGAAACTGAAGAAATCAAACTTTTCAATTTTACATTTTACTATTATCAGATGCTTAAACGATGTTTGCTAAATTCACTTCAGTCACTGAAACACTGAATTGATTTTGGGAAACAGTATAAGATCATACTCATTTGATGTTCTGATTAGTATCGAAGTCTGGCAATCATCCTGTTTTTACATCATTCCTGCCGACTACAAGTCGATGTATTTGAAAGATGTTTTTGTCAATGTATGATCTCTACAAACAATAATCAATATTTATTGAATATTTAATCTTCATTATGGAAGTAATTATAATTAAATAATTATGATCAAAAAAGATTCTTTGAAGCAAATAACTCTTAACAATATCAAATGAAGCAATATTCATCTTTATCATCAGTTGAATACCAGTGAAATGATCGACCAAATATTGTCTACAGAATTAGTCAAGTGCAACAATATCTTTTTAGATATGTTATAATCATATGAAAATTTCAGCCTTCTTGTTACTATCCAGATTTTATTTGCTTTTCATCTTCAGTAATTTTATTATCTTTCATGAAGTTTTCATTATATCGATTAACCTATAACCTTCTTTGAACAAAATAATCGTTGAGTATGGCAGAAAACTGGATGACTGCATCATTTCATTATGAGATATGTTAATAGTAATTATGATGAAATTTAAAACACTCCAACCTTAATGTGAAGACCATACACTCAAATCATCAGGTTGAAGTTCACTTATTTAAGACAAAAAAGAATTATATAATAAGCAAAGGTGGATAGTGGCTAGCAGTGGAATCCAGGACGTGCGTTTCGACCTATTTGTTACTTGTCAGCTAGATGTACCTGCATATCAGAGTTGATGTCGACAAAACGCGCGTCCTGGATTCCACTGCTAGCCACTATCCATCTTTGTTTAAAAAGCTTGTGATTTAAAACTACATGAAGGCAATCCGCACAGGATGCACATATGCCAACATGAGACTGATCAATTGCAGTGGTAAATAACATTTGGAATATACAAATAAAACAACATCAAGTGAATTACATAATAGTAGAAAATTTTCATTTAAAAAAAAGAAACATACTAAAGCAAATAATTGAGAACTAGGTCTCTTTTGTGAATTCCTTGATAGTAATTTTTCCACAGGTTCAACTAATTCTAAAGGCATACGACATACTGACAATCGAAATGCTTCAGGTATCTATTAAAATAAATAAAATCATGTTTATATAAAGAATAAGCAAATATGTTAAATTATTCTATATAAATATATATTAAATGACAATAGAAATAATTGTGTTATGATCGAATGTGCACTGCTGAAGAGTCCCATACTGGGACGAAACAGTCATCCAATGCTTCCAGGTTTTCCATGATGGTCAAGGTTTAATTCAATTCATGAACTCAATTATAGAATATTTATTTATCAACTGGATAAAGTGAGATTATTATGATTGATAGGTGCGTAATTTCTAATATAATCATGTGTATAGTATAACATGTGATAATGAATAATTAATTTTCCTTATGTAATTTTAATATCACATGTAATAGGAAAGTACGTAGATATTTCTGGACAATTGTTACCATGGCAATAAAATAACAATAATTCCCTGATCATACAATGTAAACTGTCAAGCAACAACAACAACAACAAAAAGCAGAAGACATTATACTTTCTTGTTAAATTTCAGAAACCTTATATATGACTTGGAAATGTTCTTGACTCCTAATACTTAATGAGTACACACTTGAGCTTAATGAACAATGTGTCATTGAATTCATAACGAAATTTATTAAATGTATAATCTGGTTGTATATAGCTTGTGAATATTTCAAAGTTAGATATTGACACCGTTGGATGCCGACCAGTTCAGTGGTCTAGTGGTTAAGCGCTCGCGCACAAGACTGATAGGTCTTTGTTGGGGTGATCCAGAAAATTGCTTGCAAAAGACAAGCAGGCATCAGAAAATACTAAGAAGCGTTTCATTTAATCAGCATTCAATTGAAGTCTTAGCCAAAAATATCAAGGAAGCGAAACGTCACATGCAGAGGCTCTGATTGACTGGCTGCTACACTGCCACTATGTTAAGTAGCATTCCAGAATCCTCTAACAACCCAAAGACATTTAAAATATTATAAAAACCCTGTATTTTCTGTATTAAAATGAACCTTGGAGTAAACTACTTCTCGCATAGTTTGCGTCTTCTCTCTCGTGTTCAGGTCGCTGTATAGTTTTAGCTTGGGAGTTACAGAATAGCTTAGGAGACGAATATAGCGTTCAGTCTCCCAAGACTTATCTGTCTTGGGTTTGAATCTCGCAAGGCGGGATCGTGAATGCTCATTGTTAAGGAGTCATACAATAGGACGAAACGGTCATCTAGTGCTTCCAGGTATTTTATGGTTGTCTAACTTCAATTGACTCATTAATTCAACTATTAAAAGAAATTATTATTAAAATCAATTAGTTTACCATAAAATCTTACATTTGTACTTTGACTTAATTGAATTGCATGAAGATATTCTGTACTAGTTTCTTGTATAGTATTTTCTTTACAATTTACAAATGATATCTCTGTATTTGTATACGGATCATTATCAAATCCACGTTTTTTTATATTTTGTAACCATTGAACTGATCCTTCAGCTGGACTATTATTTGTATATAATGCACAAATAATTAAACCTAATGAAAACATATCTGACCATGGTCCAGGTATATCATCAGATAAATTAGATCGAGACTTCATTGTTGATGTTGTTGTTGTTGTTTCTATTGTATGATCTGGACTATTTCTATTAGTTACATGATATAAATCTGTAGATGTTTTAGTAAGAAATCCAGCAAATGGACTTGATATATTATTGTTTGTTAGATTTAAACATTCTGGTGCTGAATAATGATAATCTGGTCTAGCCATTTTTGGCCATTTTCTTGTCCATGGTGACGGACCTAATTCATACTTTGTTAAATAGGAAAAAAGAAAGAAAGAACGAAAATATGAAAACAACATCGTATAGTCGAACGAAGTTGTCTGATAGCAAAGAAAATTAGATTTCTTTATTATCAAAGCATCATATTATCACCGACTAAATTCACTTTTGATCAACGTTGTAACAGCTTTAGATTTTAATCTAAACACTGATTAGTTTTTAGAAAGGCAACTTATGATTTTCAATTAAAACTATCTCTATTGGCTTTATATCACAGCAGAAGTGATATGAAGCCGATTAGAATAGTGTCTGAATTACACTTCGATCAGTAATAAGCATTAGATAAGTTTTCTATTGCTTACTACTCAATGGTAAGTCAATATAAATGTAACGGGCTATATTTGATCTAAGATAGCTATAAACTATCAGTTAAGACTATGATCTAGTCAGTGAATCAACTCTATAATTTTGACAAAGTTAATGTTCTACATGAGATCGGTAATAGTAATCAATATCTCACAAGTGACTATTTTTCTGAAACGGAGCTACTATCATTAGATGTAAACAAATGTAGTGCATATCTGTTGTTTAGTTCTGATTAAATTCTAATGATCTGATGCACATACATATTGCTTTAAATACAAAATTAATCTAAGTTACGTAAGGACGATTATGAATGTGTATATGTATTTTTCGACTAGTCTCCATAACTGAATAGCAACATCATCAAGAACTTATAATAAAAAGCTTGATTCGATTTCGTTTGAAGCAAACGGTACTGGGTTGAAGTTCCAGAGTGAATATTAAATCTGGGATTCAGTTACATCCAGATGACAAGTCCCGAATAGGACGAATCACGCATCCTGGATCCAACTTCTAGCCAATATATATCTCTGCTTATAATTACAGTTATTGTTTTACATTTTTCAAGTTCTTTGTAAGATGCAGGAATAAGATCATTTGTCTGATGGATCAAGCTTTCAAACTGAATTTTTGTATTAATCTCATTAACATTTGTAGAAGCCTAATAGAATCTTGAGCTTAACAATAGTGCTAGTAATTGCATTGTGGATGAAGTAATATTAGATTAATTAAAGACGTATTTTTTTCAAGCCAATATGGAATGGTCAATACACAAATATTTAAAGTTGGATCTCATTGAAGTAAAAAATAAGCCTAATTCGTTTTCCCTATTCAAAAGCTAGACGCTTTTATAACAAAGAAATAATCAATACCAAACTTGATAAACTATGACAGACACTGACCAACAATCTAGACCACCATGGAGAACCTGAAAACACTGAACGGATGTTTCGTCCTATTGTGGAATTCGTCAGTAATCGTGAGTTCGAATCTCGCGAGGCACGATCATAGATGTACACTGTTGAGGAGTTCCATACTAAAACGAAACGGCCGTCCAGTGCTTCCAGATTTTCCATGGTTGTCTAGCTTCAACCATCCAAATTACTATAATATTCACACAAAAAAACCTTCTGATATGAACTAAACAATATTTGATATTATTCAAGTATTTAATGATTAGAAAAGAACTAAATAATGCAATCTATTAATCCAGTAAACTAATTTACTTTATAGCAATTAAACATCCTTTTTATTATCTATTCGTCCTAATATGAATTCATGTCAATCATCGAACATAAATTGAAACCATTTATGATTGTTATAGTTTTCATCAAAGAATGAATTCATTTCCATTAAAAGCATTTCCAAATATTTCAATCTCCCTCTCTTCCTCTCGCTCTCCCTCTTTCTCTCCCTCTCGCTCTTCAATGAATATATCATCGAATAATGAATGTTTGGATATGACCGATCATAGAATATATTTCAATGAAAAATTAAACTTTATATTTTTTTGTTTTTTCTAATTGTTTAATATAAAATTGGCTTAACGACAACAACAACAACAAGAACAAAGAAAAAACAAAAGGAAAACTTGATGTGTCAATAATCTAATCTAATCTAATCTAATTGATTGAGTAGAAATATGAAAAAGAAATAAAAAGGAAACTTTTGACCTTGAACTTTTGACTCTCTTTTTTTTCATTTTTTTAAAAATGTTTTTCTTTCTTTTTGAAATAAACTATTTTTTTCTCAAAAAAAAACTTTAAAGGTTATATTTGATGGAAATGAAATTAACTAATTAACTTATAAGGTTAGAATAGAACTAATGATGGAGTATAGTTTTCAATAAACATGAAATTTTAAAAAAAAAACATAGGAAAAATAATCAGAAAAAATAAACATGTAAACTGATGTGAACAGAGAAACAAGAAACCTTGACAAACTAAAGAAGCTAGTTTTCGGGACGTTTATTTCATTTCATTCAAAGCTTGTAAAACAATAACATTTATTTTTGTCCCTAATCTATTCTACAGAACATCAGCTTTCGTTTGATGTATGATTCACTGTCATAGCCCTTTTTGTTTCAAAGCTATTGTATATTTTGTACTCTATTTTCTATGCTAATCTACCGTTTTGGATATAATTGTATTTTCCTAATTATTGTACGTTATGGTCGGGTTAGTCATCTATTTATTCATGTATCTGTTTACACTGATCTGGAAATCAGGAACCAGATCGGAATTGAGAATAAATCGTGTAGTGTTCCAGTTGACTTGTCTTCTCTCACTCGCATGCTTGTCAGCCAATCAGCTGATAGAATAGTTTTCGTCGCTCTAACTTCGAATTAACGCATACTAGCCTTAAGGTTAAGTCAGTTAGCCTATCGCATCAAGGTCTTAATCTAGATTAGACAAGTTATCCTCAGCACCAAAAGTGAGTAGGCAGATCAAGGACATAACATAAAGAAATGAATATTAGCTCACTAATTTGAAGATTAAATGCTTATAGTAAGGTCTATGATGATGGTATGATGGTATGATCTGTGACAATATCATGATTGAAATGATACAGCTAAAAGATCTCATACTGATTCAAAATATCCATATAGGGTTTCATGGTGAAGACAGTCACTTTAGTGACAATCTCTGATGTAGTAAGCGCCAACATTCATTAAGGTAAAGTGAGATCATGAGATACAACACAGAGAGTGCAAATTAGATCACTCTTCATAGAGAAGCTCGTACCTGGACATGATTACCGATAAACAAGCGGTATCTGATACAGATGTGGAAGGACGGATTGGTAAATTAAGGGCAACATTCCTTAAATCAGGGAACATCTTAAACTCAAAACAAATATCAGTCAACATCAAAGTCAGAATTTCCAATACAAACGTGGATAAAGTTTTATTGTAGGGGGCTGAAACATGGAGAATTATTAAACCATTATCAAGACGTTCCAAGTATATATAAACACCTGTTTGTAGGAGATACTCCAGATCGGTTGATTAGACATTATCAGCCACACTTCATTGTGTCCGTGGAGAAAGCAGCTTCCAGATGAATAGGAGTTAAGAAAACTACATTGGAGGTGTATGGAACATAGATCGTGAAAATCATCAAAATGTATCACGAGGCAAGCCCTAACTTGAAATTACCAAAGCGAAACTAAAAAGGATAGACCAGAGAACTGGAGACATACATCAAGAGAATGAATGGCACACTTGTCAACATCTGTAAACGAGAGCTCAGGACATCGTATGTTGGAGATCGCTGTTTGGTGAATTATTGTTCACAGGGGTTACAGGCATAATTAATTTAATACTCTACAGTAATTTACACACAGATGATGCACCTGTAGTAAGCTCATTCCCTTACTGTATTATTTATCTGTTCACTGAAATTTAGACACTTGATCCACCATGTAATTTTCTCTGTGATTCTGATTGAGCACATGTCAATTTTTAATCTATTCTCCCATTGGTTGTAATACACACACAATCAATAATTTATCCATACTTGATTAACACTCACAAATATATATGGATTTTTAACTAACACACACACACACTCTTGTTTTCCCTGTGTGTTATCTGTAGAAGTGGTGTTCAGGATTTTGAATAATCTCGAGTAAATCCATAATTCTACTGGAAGATTTAGCCAGCGTTAAATACTCAGTTAACGGGATATCATTTATTGGAGTCAGATATAGAGGATACTTGCCTCTACGACCTAACTTGTTATTCTAGGCTTATTCTTACTAACTAACCTTAATCATTTAAAATTATAATTGACATCATATGTTCATGATAACTCCATGTGGTGTCAACCCTAACTCAAAATAATATCCCAGTTACTTGCACGTAAACTTAATTGTTTTCCATTAGTACAAAGAATAATTTAGGATATGAGAGTTAACAATTTAGAACAAAGTTGTTATTTCGCTACATTTTATTGTTAATTATTCTGTAGCAATTCATCGTTTCTCCTCACATGGAATCCTCAAGGTCGAAGGAAAAGAGGAAGACCAAAGAACACATTACACCGGGAAATGGAAAGAGACATGAGAAAAATGAACAAGAATTGGACGGAACTAGAAAAGAAGGCCCAGGACAGAGTGGGTTGGAGAATGCTGGTCGGCGGCCTATGCTCCATTAGGAGTAACAGGCGTAAGTAAGTCACTGACTGATAAATCATTCAAGAACGTAAGTTTATTGTACATTTAACCAATAAAACTCAGTAGAACAAACATTCTTACTTGAGATATATCATGTTTTTCTAGACGGGTAGATTCTATGAAAGCAGCTGATCCAAGTCGCCATTGATTTCGATGTGTTATTAAAATTGAACATGGTGAAACGTTATTATGAAACAATGATTGACCAGTGTGTAAAAATCGTAATAACTCATTTAACTATATAATATAGATAGAAACAAAATGATACGTAAGTCATCTCAAGGATAATTACTCAACAAAAAAACGTATACTGATTCATAAATATAGCACACAACCAAGTGTTTGGAATAGTTTCAATAGAAATCGTTAGGCTAAATTTCAACATGTTTAACTAAATATTCGAAATCTTGAAGTTGAGGTTCTCGAAATACTATGTATTTGTATGTATGTAATGTGATAGATCTTATGATTTTGTGCGCGTAATACGCTTCTCGTTGTTCGAATATGGGAAAATTTTGCCAAAAGGCAGGCTTCCACTCGAGAACAACTATATTTTCTCCATAAATGTCTTCACCAGCATGTTCTACCAACAAGTGTAAGATATAGACCTCTAATCAACTGCTCATTAGGATGGAAAACAGCTGAGCAAAGTGGAAGAAAAATGGTACACTTAATGACAACGGATGCGCTCCCTCGATTCTACGGCAGACCAAAAATACACAAACCAAACATTCCACTACGTCCAATTGTAGCACTCCCCAGAACATCAACACACAATTTGTCAAAAGAAATTTCACAAATACTGAAACATTTAGTAGATTCATCTAACTACTCCATCAAATCCCCCACACAATTCCTGGACCAAATTAAGGACATTCAAATTAATAACGACGAACTGATGATATCCTTCATGATAGATCTTACTCATTGTACAGTGACTAATTTATCATTATAATTGAAAGCAGCTTGAAAAACAATTATATCACAAATTTCATAATGATAACTTGGTAAACAACTATTAAGATCAGTTAGCTAATCCTACCAAGATAATCATAAGACACCATCAAACACTGAAGATCTATTTCATATTAGTATACGAATCCTTAAAAATGTACACCTTCAAGTTCATCAAGGACAGGTCTCACTATCTACATACATTGTGATCAATACTTTACCACTTAGCATACATCATCTGCAATATCTTTTTTAATTCATACTAAGAGGATCCTTCTGTTTAGTTTTCTCAGATATTCACTCCTAATGTCAATCAGACTACAAAGTAAACATTCTACATAAAACTCGAAACAAATCATCATGTATCTTCTTCTCACAAAGAGATAAAAATAATCAATATTTACGATGTCACATTATTCTATATTGTACAGTTAACTAATCTGCATAGTTTGTGGGATTTATGTTAAAATTTCAGAACTCTGAATTAAAACAAATTAATGGCTAGTTGGACATTTGAAATTCTCGCATAACAGTTCACAGTTCTCAGTAGTTTTGGGAAATAAAGTTTGTCAGTAATGTGAAAAGTCTTCATATAGACACCAAAGTTGAATACAATTTTATGCTAATAAAATTGGCTAATTTCCCTAAGGATCTAAAGAAAAAAGGAATAATTACGACTGAGATTCATGATTAAATTAAGTCGACTGGATCATTTACACCACGACTGTATGGTTTGCCTAAACTTCCATAAACCGTGTCTTCCTCTACGTCCAGTTCTAGATATGTACAATTCTCCTTACCACAAAATTGCAAAGTGGCTAGTGCGAATCTTAGAGCCTTTGCACAAATCAGTTGTTAGAAATAGTGTAAAAGAGGTCTTCAACTTCACCTCCAAAGTGGAAACTATTAATTTTATTATGAAAAATAAAATATAGTTAGTCTGTACGTGTTCCAATTTTTTGATGATTGAGTGATCAATAGCTATCTATCAGTTTCAGTTACCTTACATTTATCCTGAGCAGCTGCCCATTTAGTTTTTATGAAATTGTGCTAGATACTACCATCTGAATCCACTAGGCTCATATCATCAGATTTCAAATCGGTCAGTTTCATGAACATAGATCCAAATGTTGATGTTATCACTGAAACTTGAACCCAGTATCCTTTAGCTACACATAATGTTGTTAATTCTATACAGTTACTAGCTTTTGGCACATATCTGAATCTCCGTATAAATGTCAACATTAGGATCATGATACATCTAGCTTATAATTTCTGAATAAAGCAAAATGGTCGTCCCGTATTTTATTGTTACCACCTATCTAATTTTGATTATGAATTGGATTAGACCATTTATATTCAAGGAATAAATATAAAAAACTCGGAACATTTCTACACTGCTTAATCATTCAAAATCTTTTCTGTGAAATATGTTTTTGTGCTTAAATACATCAATTTTAAGCATAACAATCATAAATAGTGACAAATGATATGGACTATTGAAACTTTCTAGAAAATGTTCCGATTTTGAATATTTATCCGTTGCTTAGAGAAAAGCACCATAGTTTCAAAAATTTTCCTAGAAATAAAATCCAATAAATCTATGAGATGAAATAAAGTTTCGTCTTTCGTAATTATTTATATTTTCTTCATCCTACTTGCCACTCCTTGACCAAAGTGTAGTTCTAATCTATAGGGGAATGATGCTGGATACGATACCATAACCGCCTTCTTCATGCTCAGAGACTATCTGAACCGTGACTGACCTACTATAGCACATAGTTCACGCGATGACGTGTTACTTAGTCCCGTAGCTATACTGCAACTTGATCGATAGAATTCAATCTTCGCTAAGAAGGACTCAACATACGTGATCAAGCAATTATTAAAAAAACATCTTAGTGATAGCGTCTCTGATTGTGAAAAAAGGCTGTAATAGGATCAAATCCACCAAGGAGCAGTAATTTCTTCAAGATCACAAGTACACCATGTTGACGAGTTCCAAACAGACTGAAATCCAAATCCTCAGTTGCTCGTTGCCTATCTTCAACGACCACCATACAAAAACGTTTATTTGCAAGCTCACCATAAACATATTAAGCAATATACACAAGTTTTTCTCAATGTATATATATCACATGATGATGATAATGGATGAAAGTCATCTAATTTCACACACAAAAACTGTAAAAAAGATTGTTCTGTTTCCCTATTCTGATTATCATTATATGCATGTGAGTACCTTTCCTAAAATAATTTGTATAATTACTTAATCAGAATAAGTAGTAAATATGAAAATTAATTTCATTCTTTGTATCATTGAAAACTGCATAGTGTAGTGAATGAAGTAGATAGCTAGAATAGTTAGATAACATTCTATGAGAAATATATATATATATATATATATATATATATATATATATATATATATATATATATATATATACTTACATTACACTCACATATATTAACATCTAAGCGTATATCACTTACTTGATAAATTCCAAGTTTTCTATCCATATCAGTGAATCTAAATGTCTGTTTGTTTGTTTGTTTTCATAAAAAAGAGAATAAAATACAATAAAAATGTATGAAAAATTTCGATGATTTGTTTTAAATCAATCAAAATGAAGTATGTATTCCTTGTCGAACAAGTTTGTGATTATGCCTACTCAAAGGATTTGTGAACAACGTACTGATATTAGATTATCATAGAAAACTTGGAATTTCTAGTACAGGACTCCCCAGCTGTACGCATTCATAATCCCGCTAGCCTAATTCGTAAGGGAGATCTCAGAGTTCTAGTTTGAAGCGGAGCTAATCTATATCATGAAAAGACAGGTATCTACCTCAGTACAATGAAAGATGATCGCGCAATTTCGTGGATTGATTGGGGTTAGACAATAACACCGTTGGATGCCATCTCAATGGTCTAGAGGTTAAGCGTTCGCGCACGAGATCGATAAGTCCTGGCTTCGAGTTTAGCTTATAAGACCAAGGATACGCACTGCTAAGGAGTCCCGTACTAAGACGTAACGACTGTCCAGTATTCAATGTTGGTTTAACATCAGCCGGTTCATGATCTCATTTTTAAAAAAAAGAAGTTTGTAATTATAGTTCTATACTTTGTTTTTTTCATTCAAAAATCTCCTTATTAGTGCATCAACACTGTATAATATCGATTTGAAAGAAAATACCTATACTCGTTTAAAGAAAAAGACAGATTAATTACTTTGAGACTTTGTATAACGAATTGTTGTAGCCTGGTATGATTGCCCAGTATGTTGGCCAAACTGGTAAATACACGTTCACTTGCAAATGATAATGTTTCACTGTTTATTACAACAACAAAAAAAGAGATTTATCATGAGATTAGCAAAGAGTTGTAACAGCAAAAACGATGTAAAAGAAAAATACATTGGTGATATTATTATTTAGATAAGAATCGAATAAGGAAAATGTGGCGAGACCATAATTTATGGATGAACCAATCAGGTATGAAATAAGAGGTCTTGGATGTTGGCGCGAAATTCACTCATCTAATTTTTAATTCTAACCATCAACTGTAAATCATAATTCCAACTCCTCACACTGGTTTATAACCCTTATTCGCTCCTAGTTATTAAGTGGACACTCTCAAAGTCACTTTAGTATCACACAACATAGTTATAGTTATATAATATACCCTTGTGGGTCAGAGTAATTTTACATTGGTTTTCAGGAGAACCAGACGACATTCAAACTTTCATGTGACAACCCAAACAGTACAACTCAATCCCGTTTAACAGGAGAGCCAGGCACTGCTCAGGCCTAAATTTTATAACCCGAACAGTACAGCTCAATCCCGTTTCACAAGAGAACCAGACACCGTATAGGCTTTAAAGCTACAATCTGAACAGTACAGCTCAATCCTGTGGCGCAACTACACAGGTACTAAGCACCCTCGTGAACAATTAGCATCATTCATATACATATTCACATCATATTTATAGTTATTCCGATCAATGATCACGTGAATCAACTTCACACAGCACGAACAGTCCAAAGTTGACCTAGTCCGCTTACACGACCATCAAACTCACTAATGATAGCAATGTCGACATGCTTACAATGTTCCAATGACAATGTCGCTCGAGAACACTGAAAAGCAACCACCAGTATGAATGAAATCGGTTAACCAGCAAATCAATTTTATGCATGAACAGTCAGCAAAACGTGCCAAAGCAATGCCGAACCATCCACAATACCGATGGCGAACCTCCAGTCTCATATGAGATCTTCAGCTCTATATACTACCCCTAACTCAAAGTCTGAAAAGTTGAAAAAATGAAAATTTCGCAAATGAGATAAAAATGATCTTGGTGGTCTATTAATAGTATTTCGACATCAGACAATCGGTTTTAAGCAATATTTAAGCCCTAAAGCTTCAAGCTGGGCTATTTCGCTTACTACCCTACATATGTATTGTATGTAGTATAAGCTATATATTGTCGGTCAACGATGATCCATAAATTATAGTCTCACCGAAAAGGTTCGTCGATACATAAAGTTAGATTTTAATGATACCAGTTTGTTTAATATTCAAACGATTTCTGACTTATCTAGTCACTAGTAAATGTAGTTTCATATAGGTTTCCTTATTTTTTTTATAATAATTTGAGACTAGTAATAAAAGTTAAATTATACTGAATTTGTATGGTTAGTACACAAGGAAAACATTCTTCCATATCAGGTGAATGTTTTCTACTTCTTCAGTTGTTAACAGTCTACCCATATAATTGGTGGTTTTTTCAATGCTTTTTTTAACAAGTATGTGTGTGTGTGTAAATCAACGACTGAACTAAACCAAACCATAATTGTCGGCCACAGTTACAATGATTAACTTTAAATGGTAGTGAAGAGTACCTGATTGTATTTAACTACATAAAGCATGGTCATAGTGAAAACTGATAAATAATATGTTTTCATAGATTGAAATCATGAGTCAGTTGGAGCTAGACCACCATTGAAAACCTGGATGCGCACTGCTGAGGAGTCCCATACTAGAACGAAACGGCCGTCCAGTGCTTCCAGGTTTTCAATGGTGGTCTAGCTCCAACTGACTCATGATTTCAATCTGTGAAAATTTCTAAAAATCTCCACAAACTCCTTCTGAAAATAATATGTTGTTTCTAAGCCAATGTCATAAGCTGATTATATATTTTACATTCCAATATAATGCTTCAATGTAATTAAAACATGGGAGAATACCAATAAACTACTGTATTTCGTAAAAGCTGAAGTTCATCATCGATGTTCCATAGATTTGATCAATGGGAGATACAAATAAAAAAAAGAAGTAAACAATGACAGGTTTAAGGTCAACGATAACCAATCAATATCGAGGTCTACAGAACAACCTTTGAAACATCTGTAGAGAAATTTGAACACTTCACTTCTATTTGAAGTTTATGTTGATGTAAGCTTCACGACAAAACCATCGAACTCTGAGAATAAAATATCACGACAATCACAACCATCCACCTAAACAACGAATCTCCACTATCTCAAAATATGTTATCTACTGTAGCATTACTGTTTAAATGTTCCATTATTTAACGTCATACTAAGTTGCAATAATTCAATAATTGCGTATAATGACAAAGTTAACCTTTGAATTCACGAGTTGATCTAAGGTATACCAGCTTCGAAAACCTGTAAGCACTAGAAGGCCGTTTCGTGCTAGTATAGAACACATCATCAGTGTACATCTATGATCCCACACAAGACACAGGAACTCAAGATCTTCGGTCTCACGTGCTCACTCTTAAACTCCAGACCACCGAGACTTGATCCAGTGGTCTTAACATCAAACTTCAACCAATCTATAGTCATGCTCAACCCTTCATCCATTGATTGAGGTGGATATCTATCTTACATACGATATTGATTAAACTCCACCGATCATGGCTTCTTACCGGAACTCCAGGAAATCCATCTTGAAGCTAGTTACTAGTAAGCATATGATTATTATCATTATGAGAATTTGTGGAGATTTTAGTTTTTTATCAGTTAATATTCACGAGTCGCACATGAAAGATCTTGGATGCGTTCTGTTGGGTAGTCCCATACTAGAACGAAATGGTCGTCCAGCGCTAGGTCTAGCTTAGATTAACTAATGAATTCAACTGTTAAATATACCACAATCTTCACAACTCCCAATAATGACATACAAATATCATTCAAAGATTAATAAGTTTGAATAAATTTGAAAATAGGACGATTTATTGCAATATTTACATGATCCTATTGTAAATTGTCCGATTGCTAAAACATGGTGGCAAACTAAATAGCATCTCTACTTCTCCTCCTCCTCCTCCTTCTCCTCCTCCTCCTCCTCCTCCTCCTCCTCCTCATCATCATCATCATCATCATCATCATCATCATCATCATCATCATCATCATCATCATCATCATCATCATCACCATTATCATCATCCAAATCATCATCATAAACTTTCAGTTAGTTACATTAGAAAGATCATTAGATCTTTAATTTTATTTTATGTCTATTATTATTAATACGATTATCATTTTAATTGCTCCAATTCTTTTTATGACTGTCATAAATGTTTTTATGATGTGAAAATTTCCCTTATGATATGTGAACATTTAAATATCACCAATTCATTTTGTCTATGATGATTGTAATTTACTTGTTCCCAAATGCCCTGGTACGGCTGAGAGTGAGGAGAGTCAGCTCTCCCTCTCCAAATGCTCTCACATGGCCACGCGTATATAGCCTCTGCCAGGGAAGTCCTACTCACTGCCTTCTCGCACCACGGGTGTTGTTTACGAAAGTGAGAGGACGAAAAGCGAATGTCCGGTGCTTTAACCGGGTTGGTGGACATGCAGAGTCCATCTAGGGGAGTTGAAAAACCCTGGTTCCAAACCAATGGTGTACATGGACTCTAGTATCCTAAAGAATCAAATGGCGTATGAACCAATTATTGGTCCTCGGCTGCCATGGGACTGCATCTCCTTACGTTGCTCCACTGCCCTGTGGATCAGACATTTAGGCCGAAGGCTCCGGGTGTAGCTCCCTAGGTAAACCACCTGTTTCGATTTGGGCACCCGGACAGTACCACATCTCTCACACATATCAAACGAGATTTGTGTGACGCATATGTATTTGATGCCTCCTTGTACCAATATCTATATGTTACAATAAATTTGGTGCCTCCTTGTAATTTACTTACATTGCATTCAGTTAATTGGTTGATCAATATATATATATATATACGTATACATTCACATTTATAGAAATAGAGATTCATTTATTTCATTCTTGAATATCAACAATAGAAAACCAAAAATCTTGATAATATCTTCATGTTCGTTGAAGTAATCTGAACTTATTAGCTCAGTGAATAAAACATTTGATGTTTAGAGCAATAAGTAATCAGTTGAAATCTCAGTGAAAACATTAACACTGAGATATAGGTACATTAAACTGATGAGGTCTAAATAAGACGAAACTTGGATATTACGTTTAACTGTTAGTTACAGACCAAATGTAATTAAGTTTAGGATATAAACTTACACTGAGGAGATCTGCCCAGGAGGCTGATCAAAATTTTAGTCGTAAATATCAATAGATGGTAATTATAATTGATTACATATTCTTATTTATCCTGTTCTGATATAGATTACATATTTATAATTGTGAAATATATTTAGAATTACCGTTTAACACCTCAATTAAATCATCAGTATATGTGAGCCAAGCACATCAATGTATTGATTATGAAACTATTAGTTTGTATGTGAAGTATATAGTAGGTAGAATGAAATGCATTTTCCCTTCTAAAACAATAGTGTTTATCCTCATTTTGTATTGTTTGTTTAAATCTTACCATTGATATTTAGGACAACAATTGATCAGTCTCTTATTGGTATATATACATCCTGTTCGGATTGTCTCAATATCGTCTTAAGTCACAAGTATTATAAGCAAAGATAGATAGTGACTAGCAGTGGAATCCAGGATGCACGTCTTATCATATTTGGGACTCGTTATCTGGATGTACCAGAATCCCAGAATTGATGTTCACTCCAAGACATAAATATCTAGATAAGATATCTGAAGGCAAACTAATTTATCTTAGTATCTGACCTGAAGTTGACTGTGCAGTGTATGATACCCTGATTACTAAACGAAACGTAAACCTGAGAACGAATGTCTAACCACGTCTTACAAGTTTATAAGTACAATACTACTGCCGAATTTAATCAAACACTCCGTTAAAGAATGTCACCTATCGTCAAAGATTTTGTAATTGGTAAAGGTTGGCAAAGATTACAATCAATGATCCTTGAAAAGATACGCTTGTTTAGGTGTACACAACTTATTACTTTAAATAGGTATATATTTATTCCTTAACTTAAGAGTCCCAGTCAGTAAATATGCGGGTTTGAATCTCAAAACACTAAATTAATGTATAGTGCACACGATGTTGAGTGACTTATTATAGTAGCCATTCTGCGACTTAACCAATGGGATTCAGTCTACACTAAAAGGCTAGACGTATATGACAATGTTCATTGTTAGATGAACAAATGATCATAAATATCTCAGTTATAAAGATCGGAAGCAACCCGAATAGTTGAGGTTGGGAATTTGGTCTGCGCAACGTCGAATATTAACGAAAGCAACAGTACACTACAGATTACCGGTATTCCCTCTTAAACAATGTCAGCTAGCACGAAACTTAATTACAACGTTTCCCTTTAAGTACCTCCAACAAATATGATTTCTCCTCGCCTTCATTTTTTATTTTTCTACGACTTTAAACAACACATTTAAGAGGACAATGGCAAAGTGAATTTACTTGTAAAATGTAAGCTAATGTCATATTTTCCAATTTTTCTATGGTGGTCTAGTTTCAATTGACTAATGATCTCAACTATTGAAAAAAATAAAATATTAGGACTGATTTTAATTCAAGATCGGAATATGAACAGTTTTGTTTGATCCCTCAACTAAATTGTCCAATCAGTTTTGAATACAATATCAAAAGAACGAATCGTAATTAGAAACAAGTATAAAAGATTATCCAGGACAGAGCTCAATCGAAAATCCTAGTGGACAGCCTACGCGGGTAAAAAGCATAAGTAATGCTGATGATATGTAAAGATTATTTAAAATATCTAAAATTATTAATTTGCTTCATAAACTGCTTTCTGTGACTAGCGGAATGATACTAGATGATGTATATTAGAATTCCATGAAGAGTAACAATTTCTTCAACACTACAGACTAATGATATTGATAAGTATTAAATAATGTGCACTCATAAGGACTAGGCACGCAATCAATCGTGATTGCATCTCAGTCCTACAGGAGGTCGGTCGCGGCTTGGATAGCGTAGTGGTAACATCTCTGACGGTGAAGCTGGGTGACACGAGATCGAATCCGCCAGGGAGCACCAGTTCCCTCAAGAATACAGGTACACTTTACTAACGAGTGCCAAGTAGCACGAAACGCGGGTGCAGGGTTTCCTGTCGACTACCCCCAACCACCATCTAATCTTATAATAGTGCACGTATTGTCGAGTCACCTAGGCTGGTGGCCACATTACAACATGATCGATAACATTCGATCTGCATTAATAAGGATTAGACACGCAGTCAATTGTGAATAGTGTAAAATCTTTATCGAGCATATCTTCTTATCAGTCACAACCAATGTCCTAAAAATAAATATGTATCAACTTCAATACATATTTGATTATATCTTATCAGTGTTAAACCATATAAAAGTTAGAATCAATACATTCCATAGAATGTATTCACAGAATATACTCGTTTTTCGAAATATCACAAAAAGGATCATACTCAATTATTTGTATTTACTTCAAATATGTTTTATAACATAGTCAATGTTAGTTTATTTATATAAATAAATTGCAGTGAACGAGAATACAAAATGGGGACAATCGAATGTATTCGAACACAAAATTACAAAAAGTTCTCGTAAAATCTGAGAACCATACAGTAAATACTTCGTTTATAAAATGTCAATCAATTGTCTTAAACTTGACTATTCCTTAATTTCCATACCAATCGCTTTCTGTTCTCATTTGTTCCTCTTCGATCTTCTCAACTTTCTGCTGCGAGACATTCTATACCTGATTAGCGTTATATACTATTTATATCGAAATAAGTAGCACACATAACATAGAATGAGAATAACTTAAACATTCTTAAATTCCTCGTTGCTTTCATATTGCAGTATTACCATAGCTCATTAATAAAAAAAAGGAGACTAGTTAATTTACAATATTTGGATTGTTTGTTTTCTTTTCATTTTAGATGATTTCATACCCTCGTCACAAATTTTCCGTTTGTTTATACTTATAAAACATAATAATAAATTCCATAATGTTAATTCCTATACTTTCAATTGAGTTAGTTACTTATGAAATCATTTGATTCATGTTTAAAACTACTTGTGTTCTTATCTTAGTTTACAGTCAATCAACTGTTGTTTATTCATTAACTAGTAGCTAAATAAATGAAAATCTTGTCCAAACATTGATTTAATTATACCCTTATAATAAGAATCATTAAATCATTAATCGAAATGAAATGTGACAACAATCTAGTTTAAGAAAATTAAAAAAGAAGAGGAAGAAGAAGAAGAAGAAGAAGAAGAAGATGATGATGATGATGATGATGATGATGATGATGATGATGATGATGATGATGATGATGATGATGATGATGATGATGATGATGATGATGATGATGATGATGATGATGATGATGATGATGATGATGATGATGATGATGATGATGATGATGATGATGATGATGATGATGATGATGATGATGATGATGATGATGATGATGATGATGATGATGATGATGATGATGATGATGATGATGATGATGATGATGATGATGATGATGATGCATAAAGTGGGGAACAGTAATTTATTGTTTCATACAAAATTACAGAATATTTAAGTAAAATACGAGAATCATTAGCTGAATACTTCATTTGCAATGCTAACTGGTGTTGTAGATGGTTGTAAGAAAGTTAAGAGTGGTCAAACTAAAATGTGGCATCAGTACATAAAGTCAATAACTTCTAGTCTGAACCATGTTGAAAGATGCAGACTACTTGGTTGGGGTCCGAGTGACTGTTGTAACCAATGGTTGGAGACTCTAGGTGGCATGGCTCAGAATCGATCACAATCGCGTCGGTGTATACACTCTTTATGTTCCCTTAAACTAAGAGATTAAAATCGCTTCATATCTTTCTTTCTATGAACTAATTCTTTCTTCCTGTACTATATCCTTATATGCAATCTTTATTTTATATATTACCACCTCTGAATTAACTACTTTTATGAATCCGTTGTTCATCTTGTTGCGTTAATGAGGTATGGCAACTTGGACCGATGTATGTATAAAGTTTCTTCAGAACCTGTTCTTATTATTAGGTATTATAGATAATCTATGTTTATTTACTTAAATACAGTATGTGTATGAAGAGTTACTCTATCAAATCCATAATATGATAAACAATATAAACATAATAAAAAGAAAAACAATCTCAACGACATCATTAGACAAGTAAATAAACTAAAATAAATGAATATTTGCTTTGAGTAATTATTTCTGTCTCAATAAATAAATCAAACTACGTTTCAAGTAATTTGTCTAATGAAATAATAATAATAATTTAAAAGAAAGAAAACAACAACAGCAACAACAATACGGAAATTAGGCTTATGCAACTCATAGTGTGGTGCGTGCTACTTATATTGATATAAGTAGTATATGACGCGAGTCAGGAATGTAATGTCTGGCAGCAGAAGATGGGGAAGATCAAGAAAGGAAGAGAGGGAATAAAAAGCAATTAGTATGGAAACGCAAGAACAATGAAGTTCGAGACAATTATTGAACATTTTGCAAATTAAGTATTATAGTGTTCTCCTTCACTACAATACTGAGAAGAAACATCCATCCACTGCTTCCAGATTCATTTAGAAAGAAGAAAATAACAACAACAACAACAATACGGAAATTGGGCTTCTACAACTCATAGTACATTTAAAATCTAACTTTTAGATAAGGAAAACAATTTCAGATCTCATCAGGGTTATACTACATACTGATTGTGAATAGATAATCAATCGAAATAAAGAAGTACTGTATAGATGGTTTGTTTCAATGCAGTACTTATCAGTTCTTGATGGAAAATGTACTAATCAAGGGATTAAATCAAGAGGCTAGAAGCATTGCTAAAATGTTCTTAACCTTCAGATCTACGAGTATATGTTAGACGGTTGAATTCAAACAATTTTTTTTAAAAAGCATTATACAACCGTGATCAAATATAATTGGTGAGTAACTAATTTACTTTTAGCATAGTTACATTTTACAGCTCATGGTTTCTCAATAAAACTGCTTGAATCACCATTTGTAATTGGTTACTGGTAAGTGTACTATTATTATCACTATACAAAGTTTATGAAAGTTAAACTGTAAACCGTTGTTTGCTCACTCAGCTGCTTAACGGCTAAAGCTTAAAATTAAAGCTTCTAGATTCAATTCCCAGTGTCTGCATGTGAAGTCACTGTCGGTGATATATATATATATATATATATATATATATATATATATATATACCTACACCCACTTCCCTCTGTGCTTCCTGCATGCTTGAGGATTTTAGTAATCACTAACAATAAACTTACCCTACAACTGATGTTGAGGCTTTTGAATAATCTGGAGTAAACCTATAATACTACTACGAGACTTAGTCTAAGCAAATTCTTAGTTAAAAAGGTATTATTTGTTGGAGTCATATTTAGAGGAATTAACCTCTTCAGATATACAAAGTGAACAAGATACAATTCATTATTTAGTTAGAAAACAAGAAAAATAACTATAAGATCAAGATAAGATATAACCATAAGTAATGTGAAGAGAATGACAGAACAATAATTTCACTGATTGAAATTATGAGTCAACTGAAGCTAGACCACCATGGGAAACCTGGAAGCACAGGACGGCCGTTTTGTCCTAGTATAGGACTCTTCAGCAGTGCGCATCCATGATCCCTCACCCCGCGAGATTCGAAACGGCCGTCCAATGCTGCCAGATTTTCCATGGTGGTCTAGCTTCAATTGACTCATAATTTCAACCTGTGAAATTTATAGATTAGTGCAAGGAATAAGTATTAGGATTTCCAGTTGAATTCGATTTAATATTTCCATCACAAACTGACATCAGCTATAATGACAGAATGATATTTTTACCTAATGAGTAGGTGAATTCCGAACTATTTATATCATCATTAGCCTGAATAGCCCACTATAGGATTATAATTAATAAACATTAATTTTAAAAAAAGTGAATAATTCACCAATGTCCACTACTTAATATTCTATTATAGAAATACGTTTATAAACAGTCGAAGAAGAACTATAAAATAAAATGAATTTATATTATTCCACTTCATTTGTTATTCTAACTTTCATTATGAGAGATTTGTGGAGACTGTATCATTTTCACAGTTGAATTCACAAGTTAATCTAGGCTAGACAACCACTGAAAACCTGAAATCATTGGATGGCTACTTTGTCCAAGTATGAAACTCCTTATCAGTAAATATTCTAGCTTTGTTAGAATTTGATTCTATCAATCACTACTTTATAAAACATCATATTTATTGGATTAGATCATATATGAAATGAATATTAACTGAAAGACTTTGTATTTTAGCGTTGTTTATGTTAAACATGGCGAGGATCGGCAAAGTAAGGGCGGCATTCCTACAATTGGAGGACAAATGGAACTCAAAACAACTTTCAACCAATATCAAAGTCATAATCTTCAATACGAACATCAAGGCAGTTCTACTTTACGGAGCTGAAAATTGGAGAACTACAACAACCACCATCAAGAATGCACAAGTATTTATAAATGGTTGTCTACACAAGATACTCAATATCCATTGGCCGGATTCCATCAGCAACAGCCTTCTGTGAGAGAGAACAAATCATCTTCCACCTGAATACGAAATTCGGAAAAGACGATGGAAGTGGATAGGACATACATTATGGAAATCATCAAACTGTATCACGAGACAAGCTCTAACTTGAAGTCCTGAAGGGAAGCTGAAAAGAGGAAAGCCAAAGAACATATTACGTCGAGAAATAGAAGCAGATATGAGAAAGATGAACAACAATTGGATCGAATTAAAAAGGAAGGCACGGGGACAGGGTTGGATGGAGATTGCTGGTGAGCGGTCTATGCTACTTCACGAGGAATAACAGGCGTAAGTAAGTAAGTAAGTTATGTTAAACATATCAAATAATTAATCTCTATTGACTTATATGCATCATAAATCGACTACTTGAAAGTTCCATTAGGTAAATATATGTTTATTAAATCATTACAAATAATAACTCATACCGATTACACAAACTAATCGTTATCTGAACTCAATCAATAAGTGAATAAGACTAGTAATTTTAAAGGCCATTTTTAATGGTTTCTAATCTCTATGTAAACATCAAAACTGTGATGTGCTTTATGTTGATATGACTAGTTTCAGATTTAGATTTAGTCACTGCGTATCATTTATGAAATAAATACTGAAATCATTTAATGTTGTGTGTGCTATTGATGTCGACAGATATAAGTAGTATGTAACATCAATTGAAAGTGAAGTGCTTGGAAGTAGAAGGTTAAGATGATGGAATAAATGAAAGTAGGAACAGAGAATGATTGTTGAGGAAACAAAGGAACATTGAAGTCTGAAACGATTGATTTACATTTTACGAATGAAGAATTTACTGTATGGTTCTCAGATTTCACTATGATATTCTGAAACTTTGTATTCAAATACATTCGATTGTCCCCAATTGTATTCTCGTTTACTATAATAGAAAGACATTATTACATATAATTATATATGTTTATTCACATTACAAAACATTATGATAACCCTCTATATCAGGTAACTTTTGAATACCCATTGAATACATACCTTGTTTCTTCTATCGGATGTAAAATATGCAACATATTAGGATGATGAAGTTGAGTTAATAAACGTACATCACGTTTTAATACACTAGTCACAATATCACGTCTTCGAGGTTTATGAAGTTTGTCAGCAATTGACTTATCAAATAAAAATACAGAACATGGCTGAAACGAAAAAAAAAAACAAAAAGTACTTTTTGAGTAATTGTAGTTCTTTTCAATAAATCAATTGGTAATACAGATCAATAAAAAAAACGATAAGGGATCCAAATGTTAGGCATTTTCTGAAAGACAAATGGATATGGAGTTTGGTTAAAGATAAGGTGTTAAGAATGAACAATAATGAGGGGATTTTATACAAGGATGAAATAATTGGTCAGTACTTTCTGTTATTCAGCAAGATGTTTAAATAATATCAGCGTGTAATGTAAACTATATAATTCAATAATTTTCACATACCCCATAAACCATAAACATACAATGGGAACATTCAGCTTGAATGTTTACACTTTCATTATGGCGATGTACAAAAAACGTATAAAAGCATAACAATGTTTACATAAGTATATGTTTATCAGTGTGAAGTTTTGATTTATTTAGTTCAAATTAGAGAGCTATTGAAACATTGAAGCATTGGAGAGCTTATCCAGCCTATCATGAGACTTCGCATTAGTGTGTATCGACGATCTCACTAATAGATATTGAACCTAAGTCATTCGTTTGCCTTCTGCATCAATGAACAGGGATTCAGTACTGTCATTTTAACATAAATCAATTTATGATATTAAATAATCATTTTTTTGGATTTCACCATCAGCTTGTACTTTCCTCACATGTAACTGAGCCCGATTTCTTACTAGAAATCCGGAAATTTCCGCTAGAAGTTAGTCATCAGTAAGCACATGATAACTACCAGTAAATGATGATAGAAAATGTCAAATTTAACAGGGATACGTTACGAGATTGGATGTTCACTGTCCAGTTACCGATGGAAGGATTACAGATACATAGCGCCAAAGAGTCTTTTATTTTGAAGAAACAGCTTTCAGAATTACAATAGTTACTAATGAATGATAACAAGTAGATGCAGTGGGATATTGAGTATACCATAACTTTCAATAATAATTGGGAATTCATAACTAAAAACAAGGCTCTTTAAAGAAAGTAACAATTACCTAATTCTAACTCAACAGTTCCAATAAGACGTTCAATACTTATTATATAAATATTTATATCAGAAGGGGATTTTGTGGATATTATAGTTATTTCACTGGTTGACATCATAAGTCAATTGAAGCTAGACCAACATTGAAAAGCTGGACGCACTGGACGTCCGTTTCGTCCTATTGTGCGACTCCTCAGTAGTGCGCACTCACGAGATTCAACCTCAGGACCTATCGGTCTCTTCCTTTTCTCTCTGATTACATAATGGTTAGCCAAACGTTATTTGTAGATTGTTGAGATTATCTATTCCTGTCGTAATAATACACAAACAAATTGTGATTTGATCTTGACATATCTTTTAAAAACAAATACGCCTAATTAATGAGAAGAATGAATTGAGGATGATTGTTTGTTAAAAATGGAGATTGATTTCTATTGAGCTATTTTACCCAAAATTCAACTTATATCATAGTTTTACTACAAAGGTATGGTGGTATGCTTGAATATTTGAGCTACCTGTTCCTGCCATCTAGTTCTCTCAACAAGTCTAATTTTCTTTGTTTTGATACATCATTATGTCTGTCAATCGGTTTATCTATTCAGACGCCTTTATGAAAAGTGTACACCCTTTCGTTGTACAAGTTATAAAAGAGTTCAATTAGAGATATCGTGGTTGCTGGCAATATGCAGTGAAAGGAATGTACAATATTTGGATGTTAATTGACTGGAACGCCAACTTCTAGTTGGCCACCGCTCAATATTTATTGTCAGTATTGATCAAGAAATAAAAAACAGGAACTCATTGAAATACTTTGTGCTGTGAGTTCTATATTGTACCAAAAATATAATAGTGAATAGAGCTTATAAGAACAATAATTGGATTGGTTGAGGTTCGACATTAACACCGTTGGATACCGGCCGGCTCAGTGGTCTAAAGTTTAAGTGTTCGCGTGCAAGACGGAAGGCCCTGAGATCGACTCCGGCGAGTGGGATAATGGATGCGCACTGCTGAAGAGTCTCATACAAGGATTAAATGGCCGTCCACAGTTTAAAGCATACTTAAATCAATTCTTTGTCTTGTAAAAATACCTAACCGTTTTCATTTTACTTCAGTGACATGAATTTATTATTTTCCATTTAGATACAGTTAATAAGATCTTTAATCAATTGAAGCTAGACCACCATGGAAAACCTTGAACCACTGAACGGCCGTTTCGTCCTATTGTGGGAGTCCTCAGCTGTGCTTCAATTGACTCATGATCTCAAATATTGAAATTAGTACAAACAGTTAATAAGAGACAGACGTAAATAAAATTGATTTTTTACCATAATTTTTTATAACCTTCATACTATTATCTAAACTAATACAAGTGGGGAAGAAAATGAGAATTTTAACAAAACATCTTTAATTTAATGATAAATTAATTATCTTGAATATGCTTAGACTTTGGTATATCCATTTTTTACCACACTATTCACATGTCTTATTTTGTGAACTAAATAATAATTTCAGTAGTTGAGATACTTGATAATAGTCCACCATAGGATACCTGGAAGCATTGGACGGCCGCTTCGTCCTAGCATGAGACTCCTCAACAGTGCGCATCCACGATCTCGTCTCGCGGGATTCGAACCCAGGACTTATCGGTCTCATGCGTGAACGTTAAACCTCTAGTCCACTGAGCCAGTATAATGTCTAACTTCAACTAATCCATGGAATTGAGCGACACATCCACCACAGTATTCACTGAGTTTCTATTTCACAACAGACCTGATTGAACTGCACTGGTCACTTCCTCTGACAAGAACTCCAAGAAATACCTATTGAAGCCAGTCACTAGTGAACACGTGTTAAATAATCGCTTCACGTTGTAAATCAAGAAGTTCTAGTGAGAAACTGTATTCAATCCACTACAATCAATGTCCGATCTCAGATAAATATTAAACTCAGTCAATAGATGAATTATTTCACATTATCATAGATTAATTCATGTTAGACATTAACACCGTTGTATGCCAACTCAATGGTCTGGAGTTTAAGAATTCACACGCGATAACGAATATCGGAAATTCTAATATCGTGTGTTGTACTGTAAGCGCACACTGATGATGTATCCCATACTAGAATGAAATAGCCGTGTAATGCTTTTAGGTTTTTATAGGTGGTTCAACTTAGATCAACTCATGATTTCAACCGTGAACATAATATTCTATCCAAAAATCCCCATACTAAGCATTGAATAATAGTTTATAGATGGAAAATTGAATGAATTAAATGAACATTAAATAGTTAGTTTGAAGTTATATTATTCATCAATCTGTTGACAAAATATCAGACTTCTAAAGTTTTTCAATGAAACTCTTGTCAGTCATTAATTTCTTAAAATTGTCTATCATGAATCGGTTTTAATCTAAATTGTTTAATTAGAAAGTAACTGGTATTATGACTATAGCCTCAGCAGCAGTACACAAGGGGAAAACCAAGATCTTCAAATACAACACGAGAAACACCAACCCAATCTCACTTGATGGAGAAACTCTGGAAGATGTGGTATCTTTCACGTACCTGGACAGCATCATTAATTAACAAGAAAAGTCCGATACAGACGTAAAGGCAAGGTTTGGCAAATCAAGAGCTACATTCTTACAAGTGAAGAATATATGGAAACCAAAACAACCTCCAACCAATGTCAAGGTCAGAATCTTCAATACGAACGTTAAGACAGTACAGAGCTGAAACGTGGAGAACTACTACATTCATCATCAGAAATGTACAAGTATTTATAAACAGTTGCATACTCGAGATACCATTAGCATCAGCTTACTGTAGGAGAGAACAAACAACCTTCCAGTTGAAAAAAGGGAAAGACGTTGGAAGAAGATAAGACATACATTGAGAAAATTACTAAACTTGGAATGTTGAAACAAAACGGAAAAGAGGAAAGCCAGAGAACACACTGTGTCGTGAATTGGAAGCAGACATGAAAAAGATGAATAGCAGCTGGATAGGATTTTTCAGGAAAGACCTGGATGGAGAATGCTTAAGTTTGTCCCATGCTCCTCCACGACGTGGGTTAGCAGACGTAATGAAGATGTTATGATTACATTGTATCTTGTTGACAATCCAACAAATTACATTTTATTTTGTTTTCGATATTATCATTCACAAAATTCATATAAGTGTATGTATACTCGTATAGACTAGATGGATTATAGATAGAAGTCAAATCATGAATTTCTGCTCCACTCTATTTTAATTTCGTTAGCTGAACACGTCTACATTCCAGTATTGATGTTCATATTACAATTGACTACAATGAATAGTGTTAACTGATTTTTTTTATTGACAACATTCCTAGAGACGTTCAATCTATGTCAAATATGAATGAATAATATATATTTGTAATATCCCAGTGAGTAGAAAAACTAAATTTTCTGACGTTTCGTGACTTAGTGTAAGTCACTTCTTCAGAGAATAACAATCTAACCATTGTTCAATTTATTCGAAATTATCAAATCAAACTTTGGTAATGATACCTATGTCAAATATAAATCATCATGATAACTTTAGTTAATAATCAGGTGACTGATTATATCATCATCAAATGATTGATTAGCATGGTTCTATTTAAAATGTACACTAAGATACGTTAAAATTATGAATGACAAATGCTTTTCCCTATTTGAAGAAAAGATCATCAACTTGATCCGTTTTCCAACAAATCATCAGTTTTTCTGTTTGTTTGTTTGTTTGTTTTTTTATTCCCAAAGATCAAGCTCCAAGAACACAGTCACTAATCCAAAAAAAAAGAGAAAATAGTCCAAGTCATGTGGTTAGATAATGATCAACTATCAAGTTGATGACTTTATAAACATTTCTATTTTGTTATTCATTCAACAACAACAACAAAATAAATAGAATGAACAAACAATTTTCGAATGGTATCTGTTTACATGATCAATCGGACAGTTTTTATTGGATACATTACAACTTATGTATCTGCTATCTAAGGGGTATATATATATGTACACGTATGTTTGTAGTTATGTTTATTTCTTTAAATGTCTTAATTGTGTGTGTTGTTGATTGACATTTTAAAGTTTACCAAGTGAATTTAAATTCACCCCATTACACAAGCAAGTGGCTATCAGAACTCAGTAGCTGAGTGGATAACGTGAAGCGAATGGAACTGGGTTCGAGTCCCAGAGTGAACATCAACTCTGGGATGCAGGTACATCCAGCTGACGAGTCCTAAGAGGGACGAAACGCCTGTCGTAAATTCCGCTGCTAGCCACTATACATCATTTTAAAGTTTTTTAAAAAGATTTTTAGTATTCATTTTGTATGAAAACTTAATTATACCTTTAAGCAAGAAAGTTTCGTGTATATAGATAATCTGTTTACATTGTTTAATCATTCAGTGGTAAGTGACCAAATGTTATATTTTTTTCATCTGCTTGGTTTGTGATTGGATTCTATAGTGGATATAGTTGAGAAGTAGTAATGTAGGTTGCTGAACATAGTAAGGTGTCTCTACCATATGTTATCAACTGTTATTCCTTGATAGATTTAAACTTGAGCTATTCAGTCTTACTATCTAAGAGGTTACTACTAAGCTTTTTGTTAGATAATACACTTTTTGTAGAAGTGTGACATTCGTCATATGATGGGTCATATGAATGTCTTGACTACACCGTAGCTGATATAAATTGTTTTAAAAAACAATTGTAGGACTAGTGATATATATATATAGAGAGAGATAAGCTGAATACTATAAAACTCAATTTTAAAAAAAATATGTTTCGTTCGTTTTCATATTGGCCAAAAACACTTTAATAGGAACCAAAATACAGATTATACTTAACTTCATGCATGAAGAAACATGTATATCAATGTATATCAATCTTCATAGTTGTTGTTACTTTTTTCTAAAACAGTCGACTTTATCTAAACATAAAAATAATTTTTCATCACAACCATGAAAGAAACAAAACACACATCTGGTTGGATTATGCTTCATCGAACGGTTTTACGGTTGAAAAGTAGATTTTTATCAGTAAGAGGATTTATGGAAATGGTAGTAATTTCACGATTGTAATCATGTGTTCACCATATATGAAAACCTGAAAGTATTACACGGTTATTTCGTTCTAGTATGAAACATGTTATCAGTGTGTGCTCATGGTCCAACACACGACATTAGAATTCAGGATATTCGTTATCGCGTGTGAATTCTTAAACTCCAGACTATTGAGTTGGCATACAATGGTGTTAATGTTTAACATGAATTAATCTATGATAATGTTAAATAATTCATCTATTGACTGAGTTTAATATTTATCTGAGATCGGACATTGATTGTAGTGGATTGAATACAGTTTCTCACTAGAACTTCATGAGTTACAAATTGAAGCTAGTCTCAATGGTCTAAAGAATAAATGTTTACGTGCAAGACCGAAATTCCTTCCAAAGATTCCAATACAATGATGAAACGATCATCCAATGTTTTCAGGTTTTCATTGATAGTCTAGCTTAGAACAACGGATGGTTTCAAGTTTAAGGAAAACTAGTTTTTAATAATTCCTAATCAGGAATTGTAAATACCATAATGAAAATAGAGAAAAGGTGATATGTAATTCAAGTAAACTGATTGTTCGAAATTGAGTCAAACATTTGTATTGTATTACAGAGAAACAAATTTTCAACGGAAATATTTTGAAGCTCACAAACAATATAGTGCTGACAATTATATTGGCGCTATATATTCAACTAAGTAGAACGATATAACTATGCTTCTTCGAGTTATGTTGTAAAACATGCCATTCTAGTGATACATATAATGAAGTGATGATGGTGATGATCGATAAGGATTTCAATCATCCCATAATTGACATCTAGGTCTACATTTTGACTAACCTATGTCGTTAATATTGACTGCGTTTGAGATGAGGTGGTTCAATATACTGATTTATTTAATGTACAATTTAATTTCAGATATCAACTACCAGTTGATGAACACATTGGATTAGCAAATACCGAAATGGTATTGAAAACGAAATATTCCAGTTTCATGATTCATTATGAATCATAAACTTAAACATGAAAGTAGATTCAGTTGGATTGCTAATCCGTCGGGGTTTCCTCCCGTGGGTTCGAATCTCATCCCCGTCGCCACTGATATGTCTTAACGTTTGAATGCTACTTGATATATGTAGTCGTCGTCGTGCTTTTGGGTTAATAAATTTTCTCTTATACCAGTCTTGTGTTCCTACTTTCGCGTCGTAGGAACTGTAGAGGTCCCTCGTTTCCAGTATAAGTGATAAGGGTTTCCGACACGACAATGAGCGACGACCAGTTATAACAAATTGTATTCAAGCGACAAGACATATTAGTTGATAATTATCATCAAGTAATTCTAGGTTATCATTGATGGTCTAGCTTACATCGACTCATAAATTCAACTATTCAAATACGATATTGAACTACTTCAAATTACAATTGTTCCGAGATATCTTTCGACTAATTTAACACTTCATGTATTTAAACTTTTCAGCTAAATTAGATAGTCTCATTATAAATGACAATATGTCATAACAAATTAAAGTAATTAACTCGATTTGTTATTAAATCTATCCTGTTGTTATATAATACAGATATAATGCATTGCGCCCTTGTTCTCAACCTAGTATATTCAAAATACTGGGGTATAATTTCGATATTATTCAGTTCCTTAAGGTGGATATTCAAAACTACAGAGCTGATATTATCGTCTGTAACTTCAGTTAGAAGTTAACGATAAAATAAGCACTCACAATGTCTTTGAAAACAACAATAAACTTTCAGCAATTAAACTACACATCTTAACGAAGCGCAAAATTTATCCACATATACTACAAATAGTCCCTATCATTTCAATGGGTACGCATTTACCAACTTTACAAATCCAACTTTATTGTATGATAAACATTAAACACATTAAGATCAGTGTATACAGTTTGTTGAATGTTAAAACCAGGTTCTTACTGATTTATCTTATTACATGTCTATCTTCTTATCAGTTCTCTAAATATACTTCTATAATATTACAAAGGAACAATATATATGATCATTATATTTATTGCCAAATATATATCTTGTTCATGTGTAATATTTAAGATGTTATCATATATGTATTTAATCTATTTCAGTAATATATAAATTATATTATAGATTCTCATTTATGCTATATAATTAGGATAGAGCAATCCAGTATGTTTATTATCTAATATATATCAATACAGAAATGAATTAGTTTGTATTTAACAATGAAATACAATAAAGATCCAGTTTTATCACATTTCATGATCATATTAATTTGGATTATTTTGGTTTTCGTGACTGAATTAGATCATTATAATGATTTCATTAAATCTTAAATAAATATCAGCCAAAAGTGTATCAAGTTTCTGGTAAGACTAGAATTTATAGACGATCTCTGAGCAATGCTAAAGTGACTTTGAAAATATTCAACTATTAACTAGAACTAAACCAACTTGAGGAATTAAGATTATGATCTACAGTTGACGAATAAGGTAAGGCAAACAGGTAAAATGTCAAAACGTTATTTAACCAAATCAATAAATGGATTTCGTGCCAACATCCAAGACCTGTTATCTTATATCTGTTTGGTTCGCGCACAAATTTTAGTCCTAACAAGTTTCTTTCATTAGATTATCATTTTGTCCCCGAATTCATAAAAACAATTAACATAAATATTATAAATTCTGTTTAAATACGTTTCATATAGACTATGAACCTACAACTTCGTGACAGATGATACATAGCTCCAGTGGATATTTGCAAACTTAAGTTAATTCCATTATGATAGATTCTAGCTGAGTAATCATTTGCCAAAAGTCGGTATGATTGACTAATATCTACTTATAAACTTGAGTTCATTCAATTAATATCCCTAATAAATGGATATGAAAAGACAGAATAATTTATCAGCGGAATGTCAGTCGATTTATACAACCAAAATAAAATATAAGTGAATGATCACTGATTAGTGACCAATTTCATAATTGTCCAGTTATCTAGCATAGATCAATTTCTATTAACGAATTCATAATATATCCATACTCTTTTAACTGAATCAATATTGTATGCATCATGTTAAGGTATTAAGCAGTTTAATGTCGTTATCAGGAAACTCGATAAACACACTCTATGTATTAATGAGTACTAGATTTCAAGGCTCGAAAGATCTTTTCTAAACTTGTAAATCTTATTATTCAGCTTCAAAACTTTAAATGTTACTGAATAGTTACTTAGATTAATAACCGCATTACAAATTGATCAACACTAAACAACTATCAATTATCTTATATATTTCACAGGTTGAAATCATGAGTCAGTTGAAGCTAGACCACCATTGAAAACCTGGAATCACTGGACGGCCGTTTCGTCCTAGTATGGGACTCCTCAGCAGTGCGCATCCACGTGGTGCGGGATCGTGGATGCACACTGCTGAGGAGTCCCATACTAGGACGAAACGGCCGTCCAGTGATTCCAGGTTTTCAATGGTGGTCTAGCTTCAACTGACTCATGATTTCAACCTATGAAATTTCTAAAATTCTCCACAAAACCCATTCTGATATCTTATATATCTCTACACATTAACCAGTCATTTAGAAATAACACTGTTCTACTATTATTCAATCATCTCCTTTAATCATTCAATGATTCCTGATAATCTGTAATGAAAAATAAACAAACCAACTAAATTAATTTACCAAGTTAACCATAATGATTTGAAATGTTCACATGAATTTAAAATAAAACAAAACAAAAATTGTCTAATTGTTTTAACAGATTGTTCCTTCCTCTTTCTCTCTTCATTTCAATATTTTATACTCGAATGAATTTCAATAGAACATTGAATAATCTAACTTACAATGAATCTATAAAATACAATCAGTATTATAATCATTGAATTGTGAATACAAGTTAAAATGTATTATTATTTTTTTCTTTTTCTTTTTGTTGTTGCTGTCGTTGTCGTCGTTGTCGTCGTCGGTGTTGTTGTTGTGAAAAACTCGTCTTGTTTTTCTTCTACTAAAAAGACATCGTTTTTTTTCTTTGTTTTTGTTTTATAGAAATAAATAGACCAACAATATGAAACAGACTTATATTATAGACAATAATAACTATTTGTTATAATTTTATTCAATATTCGCTTGAGTAAAATTTAAAAAAACAGCTAATATTTTGTATAGTGAATAGTAGTGGAATACAAGATATGTGTTTTGTTATATTTGAGACTCGTTAACTGGATGCGCCTGCATCTCAGTGTTGATATCCATTCTGAGACTCGAACTCAGTACTGTTTGCTTTATACGGCATCAAGTTATCAACTTAGCTATTGAGTCGTGATAACCAGATTCTTGTGCAATGAGGTGAAGTTTAAGATTAACTTGATGTTGTTTACTTGAATCTTCCCAATGATGTTTAGGATTGCAATTGATCATTCTTTTACTGGCATATATGCATCGTGTGCGGATTGTTTCGATATTGCCTTAATTCACAAGCATTATGAGCAAAGATGGATAGTGGTTAGCAGTGAAATAGGGGATGCTCGATTTGTCATATTTGGGACATATCACCTGGATGAGCCTGCATCTTAGAGTTGACTTCCACTCTGAGACTCGAACTCAGTACTTTTTGCTTTAAACGGCATCAAGTTATCTACTTAGCTATTGAATCGTGATAACCAGTTTCTTGTGCAATGAGGTGAAGTTTTAGAGTAACTTGATTTTGTTTGCTTGAATCCTCCCAATGATGTTTAAGATTGTAATTGATCATTCTCTTATTATTTTATAAAATTTGTTATCTTAAAAGTCAAATGATATTCATAAGTTTAGTATTTCTGTATTACTGAATAAAGTATAATTTATGACGGTCGTTGAATATAACTTCACTTGGTATTGTTTACATGAATATTCCCGTTGAGTGAACATCAACTCTGAGATAAAGGTATATCAATGGGAAGATTTAAATAAACAGTACCAAGTGAATTTAAACTTCAACCAATTACACAAGCAAGTGATTATCAGGACTCAGTAGTTAAGGGGATAACACGATGGCATTTGAAGTGAACAGTACTCAGTTCGAGTTGTTGATTGAACATCAACTCTGAGATACAGACACATTCAGCTGACGAGTAACAAATAGGACGAAACACATGTCCTGGGTTCCACTGCTAGCCACGCTCTATTTTTGCTTATAACACTGAATACATAGTTTATTTTTAATCTAATTTTAAGACATTCAATTAAACCTAGTTTTGGTTATCTATTTTCCTATCTCAAAACTACAAATGTTAAGGCTATATAGAGCTTTGAAGCTCTTGTATAACTCCATGAATATGACAGAAAACATCTTGAGTACTGACACTGATTACAATTGTACTCACTTAACTCAAATAATTCTTTAACAATAATTTTTGCCAATATGGGATTGTGGAGATTGTTACGTTTTTGATTGAGATCATGAAACGATTGATGTTGGACCACCATCGAAAACATGGAAGCACTAGACATTCATTTAATCCTAGTATGATGAATTCAGAAAAATAACCTAGAAAGTCTGTTCACCTTTATTCTACTTGCATAGTTTGCTTAATTTTAAAGAAAACAAAGTTTACTACTAACAATTGTCCTTAAGAGAAGAATGTTGATAGTCTTATATAAACCATACACTTTAAACCTTCAAACCTCTTGTTATGGCTAGCTAATTATTAAAAATAATATCTCACTACTTTTTGTAAACACTACAGATTTTCTCATCAAGTTCCATTATATATCATCAACCTAAACATAAATAAAATATGTAACAGATTTTTAAGTTGAAATGGATGGTGGCTAGTAGTGGAATCCAAGACGAGCGTCCCATTCTATTTGGGACTTGTCAACTGGAAACATGTGCATCTAAGAATTAGTGTTCACTCCGGGACTCTAACTCAGTACCGCTTGCTCTGCAACTGCATCATATTATCCATTTAGAAATTGTCGACAGTTTACTACAAGCTTGTGCGACTGGGTGAAGGTTGATTCACATATATTAGTTGTTTGAATCTTCTCTTTAACGTTTAGGACTACAATCGGTCTGTCTCTTCTCCTCATATGTACATTCTCTGAGGATCCCCTCGACATTGTCATAAAGTCACAATCAATTAAAGCACAAATGGATAGTGTTTAGCTGTAGTTCAGTTTCACTAGAGAACAGTGGTTTCTTGAAGATTGTAAATAGATATCTTTCTAAGGATTTCCGTCTAGCATGAAGCCAAACTGAAGTGGAATTTCCCGTGCACTAACTGCAACAACCTAATACACGTTTCTATAGTTCAGTTTACTAAAAAATCGTTCCCACTAATAACGCTTAGTTCACTATATTTTCATGAATCATTGCTACATATGGCAGATATCGCAAAACCAACATCATAGTGTTCATGTATTTATCACTTTCATTCATTTGTACCAGCTTCATATTATTCTCAGACATAGATTTATTCTTATCTGAATAGATTAAAGAAAATCTGTCAAGCAAATGTATCATTTTATAATCCCGTTAATTATGTTGATATGATAAATCATTAACTTTTGATCATACACAAAGTTTGTCCAGTACATCAATTCACTTAGCACATACCCCATACACACACACACATACTAGTGTCACTTCCTACTAACGATCCAAATTATACGCATGATCTGTTGAATCAATTTATCTTAACAGATTTCAAGTCAAATGAACTGACATATCTCAGGCAACTTCAAATACTAACTTTATCAAAAAATTATTTGATTAAGGCAATTACATTAGGCAAACAATTTTCGAAATACAAAATTAAAAAACATTTAAACAAACTAACTAAAAGTAAATGGGGTCAATTGATTTCAACAAATCAGATTTAATGAGAAAGAAACAGTTTATGATCACTCGAATTATATTAACTGATCAAATAAAAGATATACACATTGGTCACTTAATTTCATTCTTTTCTGTTGAATACTGTTGTTAGTATACGTTTAAATTGTTATTGTACCCATTGAATACGTTACTTATTATCTGGCTTCACACATGGATCATATGAAGCAAAAGACTCAATATAACAATCTACTCTAGGTGTCACGTAGATCCAGTTGATAAGTACACCATTTGAAATGGTGGAGAAGATTTATAGCTCAGGTGGATAGTTTTTTGATAGAGTTTTGTTCCTTTGAACTTAGACAACAAAACTTCATCAAAGTACACCATTTAGACATCAAAATAACTCACACCATAATGGTTAATAAATTACATATCACACTTTCTTTTATCAGTGTCTTTTATCAGTACATAGTATTTATGAACATTATAGAATTTTTATAGTTTTAAGCAAAAATTGATCTGGGCTCAATGGTTTGAAGGTTATGCTTTGTGGCCCGAGACATAAAGTCCTGCTTTTTATTGCCGATTATGAATACTGACTCATGAGGACTTTTTTTTATCATGAGGAAGTAACTACCTAGTACTACCTGGTTTTCACGAGTAATTTAATTCAAATCAATATCTTTTCCTCAACATTTCCATCCCTTTTAAATTGCTCCATAGCTGAAATATTCTCTTCATGTTTACATAACTCTTATTTTATATCAATCCCCTTTTTTTAATAATACGTAATCTATCAACTCAATATTTACATAATCTAATTCATTCATTTACTAAATAATGCTACTAATGATAATTAACACTAAATAACGCACTGATGATAAATCCCTTAGTAAGACAAAACGTCCACCCATGGCTTCCAGGTTTTCACTGATGGTCTAACATTGATCGGTTATTGATCTAAATTGGAATATTACTCACTTTATCCAGATCATCTTTAAATCATTTATAAGTGGGTTTTTTTACATCAATACAATTTAGATTTATAATGTTAATTATTATCCAACACATCATGGGCTTAGTCTAGGGCAAACTAATTGATACTCTGACTAAATAAAATACGACTGTTCTCCTACCTTACGAACAGATCTCATATAGCCGAATAACTAAACAAGAAAATTTCTTTATTTCCGCAGGCACACCACACTGGATGACGGTTTCATCTTAGTGTGTGACTCATCAACAATGTGCATCCACGACCCTACCACAAAACATGGAACCCAGAATCTTCAGTCTTGAGAGAAGACTTTTAATTTCTAGACCACCATGGCCGCATCCAATGTGGTTTTTGTCTAACTTTAATCAGTTCACGATGTTGTACAACCCTCACCAATTGTTTGAAGTCAATAACCGTCCGATATCAGACATGGTAGAACATCACTGCTAAAACTTTACTTCAGAACCCCAGGAGTTGCACCTCGAAGTTAATATTCAGTTAGCACATGGTTAATATCAGCATAAAGGTATTTGTGAAGACTGTAGGGATTCCATAATCTTGAATCCGACGCCCAGGTAAGGTTGTGAGTGCACTTCACTGGAACGTCCCATAGTAGAACGAATCGAGCATCCACTGCAACTAGAATTTTAATGATGATCTTGGTAAGATCAGCTCGTGCTTTAAAATAGGACAATTTTAATGTCTCCACGAATGCCCCTACACTAAAGTTATGTGAATCAAATCGGTAACTTCATATTTACCGTGTTCATCATGAAAACACAAGCTCTTCTATTTTGTCCGGTAGGGGTTTCAATATTATTAAAATGTTCAGCACTAAAACAAACCAGTTATCCAGCAATTTCGAATCATCAGTGATAATTCAGTTGTTGGCATTTCACCGAGATAATTTCCAAATTATGTTTCGTAACAGTTGAAGTTCAATAGCTAGGTAAAATAAGAACTACTGACTTATACGTAATTTGTTTTTATCGACTTTTTCACTTCTTATATAATACAAGCGAGTTAATGATTTTTGTGGTCTGTATTTGTCACAGACTGACCTCAGATGAAGTATCATTCAAAACCAGGACGCATATTTTCGTCCTAGTATCGAAATCTTCACCAGTAATCACTCACGACCGTGCTAACATCAAGACATTTAAGTAGACGTCCACTGGTCCATTTCCAACTTCAGTCAAATTTGGACATAGTTCAATGATCATCCAACACCATTAATAAAAAGTGTTTCACTTCCGACAGGTATGTTTTTATGTATTTATTTCGACACCAGTGTTTATTTCCTACTGAATACCTATAATCTATGTATCTATAACATAAGAATATTAGTCAAAACTTACTACTTAATAACTGAAGATAAGCAGTGTGTTTATGGTCAATTTACTGACTCAAAGTTGGATGGGGGCTAGCAGTGGAATCCAGGATGTTCACTCCGAGACTCGAACCGTTCACTTCCATCGTTGCCATCGCTTTATCCACTTAACTACTGAGTCTTTATATCCATTTTCTTGTGTAAAGGGGTGGAGTTTAAATTCACTTAGTATTGTTTACTTGGGAAGATTCAAGCAAACATTCACCATCCATCTTTGCTTACAATGTTTGTGACTTAAGGCAATGTCGATGCAATCTGAACAGGATGCACATATGCACATAAGAGACTGATCAATTGAAATCTTAAACATCAATAGGAAGATTCAAGCAAACAATACCAAGTGGATTTATCGACTTTCTTCTTTAAACTGTATCAATATAAAAGGTGCAGGGATAAGTAGAAATTTCATGCGAGTCATGAAACTGAAATGAACCGTGTGAATAATTATTTATTTGGTCTCAATTTCAGTTTGAAAGGGACAGAATTGTAGATGGCCTGTGTTAATCCTGACAACGATGGTTTCTCAGCTGATCCAACTCTCTCTTCAAAGAGTCAATAGATGTAGCTTCATCCACATGTAGATTTAATGAATCTCACTCGTTTATGATTCGATGAGAAGGTCGATAGTCAGCTGATAAGTAATTTATTCTGAGTTTGTGAACATTTTAGAGTGTCCTCGTAAATTCTCATGCAATAAATCACAAGGGTAAAACCGTGATGGTGTAAAAAGGAAAAAATGATAAATACCTAGACACATTTAGATCACAAATAATATTATATTAAAATGAATGATGAATACAATTCATTTTTTCAATAGTTGAGATCATGAGTCAGTTGATAATTGACCACCATAGAATACCTGGAAGCACTTGACGGCTGATTCGTTCTATTGTGGAACTCCTCAACAGTGCGCATCCCCGATCCCACCTTGCGAGTTTTGAACCCAGGACTTATCGATCTCGCGCGTGAACGCTTCACCTCTAGATCACTGAGCCCGCCGGCATCCAACGGTGTTAGTGTTAAACTTCAACCAATCCATGAAATTGAGCGACAAATCCACAATTATCAACATTGAGTTACTATCTCACAAATGACCCGATTGAACTCCATTGGTCACTGCTTCTCATTAGAACTCCAGGAAATACCTCTTGAAACCAGTCACTAGTGAGCACATGTTGATCAGTATCAGAAGATGTTTGTGAATATTATATTAATTTTAATAGTTGTGATCATGAGTCAATTGAAGCTTTGAATACACATACATGTGTGATCAGCTTGTTAGACTTTGTATTGTGCTAATATATCATCACATAGTTCTGATAATCTTCGTCTTCTTATGACATTATCGAAATTGATCAAAGGAACTAACTGCTTTAAATCTGTATATAATTAAATTTTCTGATGATATAAACATCAGTCATAATAACCTCTATCTTTGTGTTATTCATTCTCTTACGAAACATGAAGTCAATTAACTTGAATATTCTATTTAGAACATTCAATTGAATTGATACTTTTAAATGATAATAAGCATTTATTGGAAAGACTATTTTCTCGTTCATATATTGGTGTATTGAGATAGGAATTGTTCAACAATTAAAATGCTATAATTGATAAATTCAGATTGAATAGGTACTAATCACTAATCATCTAGCTGTATTACTCATATTAACTTAGGTAAGTGAATATATATAATCCAATCTCGTGGATAAGTTGAAGTTAGATATTAACACCATTGGATGCCTTACATCTCAGTGGTCTAGAACTTAAGCGCTTGCGCGTGAGACCAGTAGATCCTTGGATTCGAACCCCGTGGGGCATAATCGTGAATGAGCACTACCGTTGAGTGCTTCTAAATTTTCCTGGTGGTCTAACTTCAATTGACTCATGAACTCAACTTTTAAATTATATAATTCTTTGTCCATTATAATAATAATAATATTTACCTTTTAGATAATTATACATAATTGAGGCATTATTATCAAAATCTACTCAACATGTTTGTTCAGTTGTTTATTTAAAATTAGTAGTGATATTAGTAGTATCGATTATGACAACTAAAAAAATTATAGTAAATAATAGTTTTTTCACATTTCAAAAAAAGACTCGTATGTATCAACAAAAACAGAAATGTCTTGATTTTAGTGAAAATCACAAAGAGAAACTAACGTATACAAATGAAGAGGTAAATAAATAAGACAAAATTCGATTTCACGTAAATATCAGATAAATCAAATGTTTTTTTTTGCTTTTTTATTTACTTTTCTTTTTTTGGTGGTGGTGGTGGGGGGAAACATTTAGCAACAAATTTAATCCTTATTCTAGAAACTGGTCAAACAAACTCTATTTTAAATTATCAGTTTAGGGGTTGTGGAGATTATGTTTTTTTGATTGAGATCATTAACCGATTGATGTTAGACCACCGTTGTAAATCTGGAAGCACTGGACGGCCGTTTCGTCCTATTGTGGAACTCCTCAGCAGTGCGCGTCCACGATCCCGCTGGCGGGATTCGAACCCAAGGCCTTCGGCCTCACGCGCGAACGCTTAACCTACTGGACCACTGAGCCGTGGATACTCACTGCTGAGAAGTCCCACAATAGAAGAAACGGCTGTCCAGTTCTTCCGGGTTTTCAATAGTGATCTAACATCAATCGGTTCATGATCTCTTTTTTAAATGAATAGAAATAAATCAATTCTTTTCTTCTTTAATTATAATTAGAAATGATATTTTCATTATGGTAATGCACTACTACGTTATCATTAAGAACTGAACTTGTAGAACTTTTAGTTACTCAACAAGTGTTTCACCCTTTGAATTATTGAGTTTACATGGTTTACATGTATAAACTCAGTATTACTTCATAAATTATAGAAAAATAAGTTGAGGATGGAGATATGTGGAGATTGTAATCATTTTAATAATTGAATTTATTAGTTTAATTAAGCTAGACCACTATTGAAAATCAAGAACAACTGAATGGCCGTTTCGTTCTAGTATGTGACTCAGCAATGCATGTCACAATCCCGCAGGCAGAACTTCGAATCCGGGACCTTCAGTCTCTCACGAGAACATTGAATCTCTATACCACTGAGACGACACTTAATAGTGTTAATGACTAAATTCAATCGATCCATGATCTTGCACAACACAGATTATACGCCACTGATCCGGAATTCAACTGTTAGAAAAAAAAACTATTTTTCTTTAAAAAAAATTACAAGTATATAAACGAAATTCATTATTATGATACTACTTACCTTTTGATCTTGACGTCGTACAGCATCATATACTTTCCATACTAATTCTGGTCCACAACTAGCGGTTTGTTTCTCAATAATAAAATATTTAGTAATTGGATTTGTTGGAAAATCTATAGAAATTTGTTTATTACTTCCAATATTACTGATGTTATTACTATGACTAGTAGTATAATTAGTGTTACTAATGTGATGATGATTATTATTATTTACATGTGATGCATTCATTAAGAATCAATATGTAGATTGTAAATATTCTGATCAAAAATATTCGGACGATTTCCATTCAAGTATATATGTGAATATGACTATTCAGAATAGTATCAAAACACATATACTATTTATATACAATGATTTCTTAAAGTTAAATTTACACTATTATATTATTCATCAATGTTATACTACTCACAACGTCTATATGAAATAGTAATATATACATATATACAAATATTTCCCATCAATAGATGAACCAATCAAATCTCAAATAGAATAAACCAATCATATTTTGAGTAATAATTTGTAACTAAGACATGTAACAAATATTTTGGGATTTTTTTTATTCTTTTTTAGAAAAGTTAACGTAACAGGTAAAAAAAAACAATGAAACTTTTCTTTTCAACAAAAAAATGGTTTTTTTATACAAAGAATTCAATCTTCAAAAGTTTCCTTTGTAAAACACCTTTTTTCGTTAGAAAAAAAAGGGAAAAAACGAGAAGAAAAACTTGGCAATGAAATACTATATCAAATGCTCAACTTTATTAGACGAATGATTTAGAGAATTTTGTGATATGAGTATAAAAATAGATTGAAATAATGATTAAGAATGAAATAGATAATGAAATGAATATGAAAGGAGAAGAGAAAAACACTTTCAAAAAAAGGGGTAAAAAAAGAAACGTTGTTGTAAAAGTGAAAAGTTAGTGAAAATATTAATTTAATAGTTGAATTTATGAGTTCATTGAAGCTAGATCATCACGGAAAAGTTGGAAGCATTAGATGGTTATGATGGAGTTTTGTTCTCTGACCTGGATGGTTTGGTTGTGGAGCTTTCAGCGTTCTTCTGAATGACATCATCAGCACAAACTTCAGATAGAAATGAAGTATTCGATTTGTGTGCCACACCTATCCCGAAGGTTTTCAGCAGTCTCGTTGCGGTTTCTGATATGCCTTTCATGTATGGTAGGGAGATCCTTTTGTTGATTTCTGTGCCTGACGTAGGTTCTGATGCTGAGTGCGGTTGGTATTTTTTAATATCAACCAAAACAAGGAAGTAAACAATGGCAAATTTAAAGTCAGCAAGAACCAATCAACGTCGAGGTGTACAGAACAAGCTGTGAAACGCATATGGAGAAATTCAAACACTTCACTTCTATCTAAAGTTTGTGCTGATCATGTCGTTCAGAAAAACGATGAAAGCTTCACGACCAAACCATCCAGGTCAGACAACAAAACTCCGTCAAAATCATCCACTTGAGCTACAAATCTTTTCCATCATTAGATAGTTATTTCGTCTTAGTAAATGATTCTTGAATTGTGTGTATAGAATAAGTGATTGAATAGGAAATAATTAAGAAGATTTGAAGATATATTTTCCTATAAATGAATGATATTTTAGTTAAAGGAAGATGTTAAGTAATGAAATCCAAGACAAATGTTTCGTTTTATGTGATACTCATTGGTTAGATATGCTCAGTATTCTACTGTCGAGTTGTAAATTATTTGAATCAACATGATAAATTAGAGACAATCCTATCCTTAAAGTCAAGTCATAGAGATTACGTTTTATAAACATTTTATTCATAAATTCAACAATACAATGCAGTACCTCTGTCATACAGAAAAACAATAAGAGATGTAATATCGTGGATCTCTTAAAGTTGGAAATTAACAATTTTGGATGCGGGCACAGTAGTTTAAGGGTTAAGCGCTCGCGCGCGGGACCGATATCTCCTGGCTTTGAATGTTGTGTTTGGGACAGTAGATGGGCACTTCTGAGGAGTTCCGTACTAGGACGAAATGACCATCCAATGCTTCCGAGTTTTCATTGGTGGTCTGATATTGATCAATTCATGATATCAATCTAAATAAAAGATGCCTAATAACAGTTTTTACAAAAGATTGGCTATCTACTAAAACTTTATTATAACATCAACAACAAACAGAAAATCAAATGCAATAATCAAAAAACAAACAATATGAATATGTTGAAAGCACAAACCCATGCCCTGTCACTAGTCCGTAACAGGGCGTGGGTTCGAATCCCACCTCCGCCACATACTTTAACTCCGCCTGTAGCTCTTATAGGGTTACTGCAGGTCCCAAGCCCGGGTAAAGGAGGAGGGTTCGGCATGGGGTTAGCGTCCTCATCCCGTAGAAAACTAACTCGCTAAAAAAACGCTTACCAGAAAAAATAATTCAAACCATTTTAACTCTGCCCTGGGTATTAGGTCTTCATTTAAAAGAATTATGACGCTTCATGGTGAAAGCCGAGCTCCTTAGGAAGCCACGAGGCCGACGCCCCTTCTAACAACCAGAGCAAACATTTTTGTAGGTACATGGAACGTTCGAACAATGTGGGAGACCGGGAAGACCAGACAAATAGCAATGGAAATGAGGAGATACAATTTGGCAGTACTGGGAATCAGCGAAACCCAATGGACCCAAGCTGGACAGAAAAGGCTAGCTGCCATACTCCGGTCACGAAGAGGACAATGCTCCACATACTCAGGGAGTCGCTCTTATGCTGTCCAAAGTAGCACGAAATGCACTTGCCGGATAGGAATCTCACGGATCCAGAATCATCAAAGCATCATTCAAAACAAAGAAGGAGGGGATCTTAATGAATATTATCCAATGTTATGCACCCACCAATGATAGCAACGACGACATTAAAGATCAGTTCTACGAGTGGCTGCAGGCAATCATTGATAAATGCCCAAGAAAGGACCTAACTATTCTGATGGGAGATCTAAATGCCAAAGTCGGAATAGACAACACTGGATATGAAGACATTATGGGACGACATGGACTGAGAGAAAGAAACGAAAATGGAGAAAGATTTGCAAATCTATGTGCATTCAACAAATTAGTCATAGGAGGCACAATATTTCCACACAAGCGTATACACAAGGCTACATGGATCTCACCGGACCACACTACAGAGAACCAAATAGATCATATTTGCATCAACAAAAAATTCCGAAGGACAATGGAAGATGTGAGAGCCAGGAGAGGTGCTGACGTAGCTTCAGATCACCACCTAGTTGTAGCCAATTTAAAATTGAAGCTAAAAAACAACTGGACAAGTGGACAAACAGCACTACAAAGGTTCAATACAGCCTTCCTTCGAGATACTGACAAACTCAATGAATTCAAGATAGCTCTCAACAACAGGTTCCAAGCCTTACAATATCTACTGAAAGAAGAAGAAACTAGTATGGAGGACAACTGGAAAGGCATCAAGGAAGCATTTACTTCAACGTGTTAAGAGGTTCTGGGTCTAAAGAAATACCATCATAAGGAATGGATCTCTACAGAAACACTGGACAAGATCAAAGAAAGGAAGAATAAGAAGGCAGCAATAAACAACAGCCGAACACTAGCAGAGAAAGTCCAAGCACAAGCTGAATACATAGAAGCAAACAAGCAAGTGAAGAGGAGCACTAGAGCCGACAAGAAGAAATACGTGGAAGAACTAGCAACGACGGCAGAAAAAGCTGCTAGAGAAGGAAATATGAAACAGCTTTATGATACAACGAAGAAACTATCAGGGAAATACTGTAAACCAGAGAGGCCGGTCAAAGACAAAGAAGGCAAGCCAATTACCGAAATTCAACAACAGCTTAACAGATGGATAGAATACTTCGAGGAACTCCTGAATAGGCTGGCTCCAATGAATCCACCGAACATCGAAGCAGCACACATAGATCTTCCTATAGATGTCAACCCACCAACTACGGAAGAAATTAGAATGGCCGTCAGACAAATCAAGAATGGGCAAGCAGCGGGACCCGACAACATACCAGCTGAAGCACTGAAATCAGACGTCGAAGTAACTACAAACATGCTTCACCTTCTATTCAAAAAGACTTGGGAGGAGGAACAAGTGCCGAAGGACTGGAAAGAAGGACACCTCGTCAAGATTCCAAAGAAAGGAGATCTGAGCAAATGTGAAAACTACAGAGGCATAACACTACTGTCAATACCAGGGAAAGTCTCTAACAGAGTGTTGCTGAGCCGGATGAAAGTCTCAGCGGACGCCCAACTTCGAAATCAACAGGCTGGATCCCGTAAGGATCGATCGTGCACAGATCAAATTGCAACACTACGGATCATCGTCGAACAATCAGTTGAGTGGAGCTCATCATTATACATCAACTTCATTGATTATGAAAAGGCATTCGACAGTGTAGATAGGAGGACATTATGGAAACTTCTTCGACACTACGGAATTCCTGAGAAGATTGTCAATATTATCCGGAACTCATACGACGGACTACAGTGGAAAGTAGTGCATGGAGGACAGCTGACTGATGCATTCCAAGTAAGGACCGGAGTCAGACAAGGCTGTTTACTCTCTCCCTTCCTCTTTCTTCTGGTGGTCGACTGGATTATGAAGACCTCAACATGTAAGGGAAAACACGGCATACAATTGGCAGCTCAGAACCAATTAAACGATTTGGACTTCGCAGATGACCTAGCCCTCCTATCACGTACACACGAACAGATGCAGATGAAGACAGCCAGTGTAACAGCAGTCTCTGAATCAGTAGGCCTCAACATACACAAGGGCAAAACCAAGGTCCTCAAATTCAAAACGGAGAACAGCAATGCAATCACTCTTGATGGCGAAACTCTGGAAGATGTAGAGTCCTTCAAATACCTAGGAAGCATCATCGATGAACAAAAAGGTTCAGATGCAGACGTAAAGGCGAGGATCGGCAAAGCAAAGGTCTCATTCCTACATTTGAATACCATATGGAACTCAAAACAACTTTCAACCAATATCAAAGTGAGAATCTTTAATACGAACGTCAAGGCAGTTCTACTCTACGGAGATGAAACGTGGAGAACTACTACAACCACAATCAAGAAAGTACAAGTATTTATAAATAGCTGTCTACGCAAGATACTCAACATCCATTGGCCGGATACCATCAGCAACAGCCTTCTGTGGGAGAGAACAAACCAACTTCCAGCTGAAGAAGAAATTAGGAAAAGACGATGGAAATGGATAGGACATACATTACGCGAATCGTCACACTGCATCACGAGGCAAGCGCTAACTTGGAATCCTGAAGGGAAGCGAAAAAGAGGAAGGCCAAAGAACACATTGCGTCGAATAATAGAAACATATATGAAAACGATGAATTACAACTGGACGGAGCTAGAAAGGATTGCCCAGTACAGGGTTGGATGGCGAATGCTGGTGAGCGGCCTATGCTCCTTCACGAGGAGTAACAGGCGTAAGTAAGTAAGTAAGTAAGTACAAACTAAAAAAATAAGATGACGAAAAGATGCGTTTTAAACATCATCCACAAAATAAATGGATCCTCTCTAGCTGATTGAAACCCAAAACATTATATTCAATAACCACTGATTTTGATTAAAATGAACAAAATGGTAGTTATTATTAATATCGTTTGAAGACAGGTCTACAACTCATTACAGGGATGAGAATTCGAAAATTAATAAGATGGAATTTGTTATATCCTAGTGAAGATTAAAGTACCAGTAACTACTCAGACCTAATAATGGACTAATATTATCTATATATTCTTATTGTATAACTATTCAGTAGCTAGATTGTATATATATATATATATATATATATATATATATATATATATCCCTTATTATAAGCTTCATTTTGACCGATAGATCATTATTGTACGACTTATTGTTTTCCAAATATACTCAGTTTAGTAATTACTGTTTCCCACGTTCACAGCCACTTTTTGGCTTTATTGTGTATAAATGTTATTTTCTATTTTATGGTGCGTTGCGGTCTGTTTGGTTGATATGTAAACCCAGTATGTCTGAAATAAATGATTTGAATTAGTAAAGGTTGTTGTTGGCATTCCAGACTCAGCTGGACGCGCTAGGCGAGCAACGGACCAATAGGACGCTAGGCTGATCAGACCGGTTAGACGTTATTGGTTTAGTATAGTATAATAGCGAATAAGTCGTGTTTTGATTGGCGAACAGATTACGTGATAACTAGCGGGCCATCAAGACACAGCCGAATGCATAGCGTAAATAGAAGAGTTGCACAGTTTCCATAAGGTTCAGAATAGGGTAAGTGAAATAACAATTAATTTATCAAAGATTGGTTTTATTTTATTTTAACACATAGATATTGGTACAAGGAGGCACCAAATACATTTGCGCCACACAAATCTCATTTGATATGTGTGAGGGATGTGATACTGCCCGGGTACCCAAACCAAAGCAGGTGATTTTCTTAGGGGGCCATATCCGGAGCCTTCGACCTGAAGGTCTGATACACAAGGCAATGGAGTAACGTAAGGTGATGCAGTCCCATTGCAGCCGGTGACAGATAATTGGTGCATACACCTTTTGTTCCTTTAGGATAATGGAGCCCATGTACACCATTGGTTTATAATCAGGGTTTTCCAACTCCCTAGGTGAACTCTACATGTTCATCAACCCGGTTAATGCGCCGGACCTTCGCTTTTCGTCCTCTCACTTCCGTAAACAACACCCGTGGTGTGAGAAGTCAGTGAGTAGGACTTCTCTGGCAGAGGCTATATACGCGTGGCCATGTGAGGGCATTTGGAGAGAGAGAGCGAACTATTCTCACTCTCGGCCGTACCAGGGCATTTAGGGGTAAAAATTGGTTTTTGTTGTCTGTTATTTATTTTCAAAGATTTTGGAACGTTAATAATACGGTGGCGATTTGATGTACTGTTTTGGGATTGGGACATCATTTATTTTCAGTTTCTTTGAAATGTACAAGGAAATACAAACGTGTATGTGCGTTAGCACGTACATATAAATTAACACATATAATTCAAGATACTGAGCATAGAGGTGTTTTAGATCTTTGATTGTTTAAGGAAACATTTCGTTTCACACAAAGTGATAAACCGCACCTCTGAATAAGTACTTTCAATACAGTAATAAATCTGTTGTCAATAATACTAATAGTTTCATTCCCTTTAAAGCATAAGTGTGAGAAAAATGGTTTCAATTGTGCTGTGTTAAAATCCAACCATTCGTTTCAGCATACATGTCAAAGAATTTCTGTGGTTGTGGTTTATATGACCACATGTTCTCCAAGTGCTTTCTTAGATTAAACATTTACATTAGGATTAAAATTCTCTTACAATCATTCTTTTACAGACTTTTAAGTCTAAAGGTTTATGGTCTAAATAAGTTTAATTCCGTATATTTTTGTAAGATTTTGCAATTCAATGAATTCCGAACGGAAGGCTATATAGGTATAATCATCTCAAAAATTACAAGACATTTCGTACTAATGACCACCTGATTAATGTAGATATCGTAGACTAACATGAGATTGATTACGATATAAATAACTGAATAGTTACGTATGTAACTGCAGAAGTAGTTACTATGGACTCAATCCTTCCGAATAAAAAACATTGTCGCCAAACGTCAGATATGCCATGCTGATAATACTAGGACGAAACGGCTTTCCAGTGCTTCCAGGTTTTCCTTGGTGGTCTAGCTTCAATTGACTCATGATTTCAACCTATGAAAACAAATATCAGATCTAACATTTATTATTGTAGATGTCATAATGTTATACCCTGTATAATGATAAGTATAGATAGTAACTTTTTAGTCGGTAGAAGGATTTGTGTTACAAAAGTTAAACTATCTACATTAAATAAAGATATTCACTGGAATTAGTGCTATTATGAGATTTTAGAAGCTTCGATAAACAATATGTTGACTACTGACAGATAAGAAGATCATTCAATTAAGAAAGAATAACCAATTGATTTCTGGAAACTTATCAAAAGTTTACAAGGAAACGTATTGCTCAAAGTATTTTTGAATTGCTTTTAGGCGTCTTGCAGACGTTTTCAATCTATATCATATTATACGTTTTGATAATTTTTATACCCTGATATCCAGTGAACCAGTAGAGAATGTTCTAAAATGGTTGAGAAGATCTGTAGCTTAGTTGGGCGATTCTGATGGAATATCCTTTTTCTGAGACGATCGGCTTATTCGTTGAGCTTTCATTTTTCTTCTGCATAAAATGCTTAGCAGTAATAATGAAGAATACGAATTTATTCATGTGTGACAGACTGTACTGTGAACCTTAGTTCTGATCGGCTACTACTGACATTTACTCTGTCATTACCTGGATATTTATATGAATTGTCTTCTTTTTACACATGATTTTTGATGTTATTTATGTTTATACCTATATTTTATTGTTCGATCAAAATCGACCCTGAATCAAGAATCAGGCCAGATGGTAAGGTAATCAGAACAAATACACAGACAATGACAGTTTAAACATCGACAATAATCTGTTAAGATCAAAATAAACTGGACAATATATCAAAAAATTTAAATACCTCACATCTATCTAACATTTTCGCTGTTGATTTTGTCCAGAAGAACAATAAACACTTTAGCGCTGCTGAAGAGTTCCATACTTGGACGAAACGTCCATCTAATGCTTCTAGATTTTCAATGGTGATCTAACATTGATTCATTCATGATATCAATCTAAGCTCAACAGTTTTCACAACCCTTTACTAAAAACTTGATTATTGAATCATTCCATTTTAAAAAGAGACAATCAACCAAAATAAAAAACGCTCATTTAACATTATCATATAAATTGTAACTGAATTATTTCAATATAACAGCCTACATGTTTTTATGGATATCAAAATGGGAAATCATTGTTTAACGGTAAATGATCAACATAAAATACTATCGATGGAAAAATTACTGAAATGTAACAAAAACTTATTTCAGTAAAAGTTGAAAATATATGGGAATTAACTTGAAAACATTCTATTTATAAATAATGCAATGGCGACATTCCTACAATTAAAGAATTTATGGAACTCAAAAAAATGTCAACTAACATCAAAGTCTCAATCTTCAATACAAACTTCAACACAGTTCTACTGTAAGGAGATGATACTTGAAGAACTACCATAACCATCGTCAAGAAGGTACAAGTGATTATAAACAGTTGTCTACGCAAGATACTCAACATCTATTGGTCGGACACCATTTTTAACAGCTTTCCGTTGGAGAAAACAAACCAGCTTCCATATGAAGAAGAGACTGGGAAACGACGCTGGAAGTGGGTATAGAAATCGTCAAACTGCATCACGAGGCAGGCACGAACTTCGAATCTTAAAGGGAAACAAAGAAGAGGAAGTTCGAACAAGCGGACATTAAACGAATGAATAATAACTGGAAAGCACTGTTCATGCTGGTAGGCAGCCTATGTTCCTCTACTATGTAAGTAATTAATAGTTGATAAACTATTCTACTTTTATACTTGGTTAGATAAATAATAATCAACACATATCACTTCGCCTTTTGAAAAACCGACAATTGAATATTTAATCTGTTTTAAGACAAGTCTTCAGACATCTGAAAATTGATGTAAATACTTTGATGTACCAGCTTTCTTTAAACTCTTCTGATAGAATTTGAAACAATAGCGGACTGAATAAATTCTGAGTTCCTTAGCAACGTTGGAAGTCTTTTTAATAAGTATCTTGAACTTCAAGATCAGATTTGATCATAGAAATATTGTTGTTTGAGTACTAGCTTTCAATGTGAAGCTTCTTTCTACACTTCCTAACTTTTATATTTCATTCAGAGTTCAAATGAAATGGATTCTGACAGTTTAATGCATGATCCAAATCTCAATATAAAACACTTAGAAACTCAACATACCAAGTATATATGTGTTAAAACCCATTGTGGTAAAGAAGAACACCAGTAGGGACAATCAATTGTGTTCCTATATATTACAGAATATCTGGTCAAATTCTGAGAATCATACAGTAAATACTTCATTTGCAAAATGTCAATCAATTGTCTACGACTTTCTTATTCCTTTGCTTCCATACTAATCACTTTCTATTCTCGTTCTCTTCACTTCGACCGTCTCAACCTTCTACCTCTAGACATTCCAATTTCGATTGGTGATACATACTACTTATATCTGTCGACATTAGTAGCATACAGTAAACTTCTTCTAGAATCCTTAGAAGTCAGTATATAAGATAAAGTTTTCTCTTTCTGTATCTCCCTCTTTCTACTAAACCACTTATTGAATTTCAAACTTGTTGACAAATGAACTACATATCACCGATGTTGTTGACTAACTATCACACTATATTTCAATCTTACAATGTTGTTCAATTCACTGGTTTAGTGTATGATAAATCTTCTAAATGAATGCTTGATTCAATTTCCTAAACTCTTCTGGTAACCTCTTAGCTAAATCCACATCAGTAACACACACCACACATCATTAATAACATTGTTTGATTACTCCAACAAATAAGTTGATGGAATTTCAACATAGAATGTTCCACTTCAACTACTCAATAGTTGTTGTTAATGAAATAATCTTTTATCACATATTAAGATTTCTGACAGATTTTGTTTTCTAACTAAAAATTAGTCAACTAGACAGATTACAATACACGAATAAACAATCTTTTGTCATACATATATAGGATAAACTGACAAAACCTTAATATTCGTGGTCTATTTATAAGGTATAAGCATTGGAAACAATAAAATGACTATTATCTAGCTTCAACTGACCTATGATCTCAACTATTGAAATTACTACAATCTCCACAAAACCCCTTCTGACATGAATCAACATATGCTAACTAGTGACTGGATTCAGCACTTATTTCCTGGAGTTCTAATGAGAAGTAGTGACCAGTGGAGTTCAACCAGGTCAGTTGTGAAATAGTAACTCACTGTTGACAATGGTTGATGTATTGCTTAATTTCATGGATTGATTAAAGTTAGACATTAACACAGTTAGATGCCCGCCGGTCCATTGTTCTAGTGGTTAAACGCTTACGTGCAAGACTGATAAGTCCTGGGTTTGAATCTCAAGATGCGGGGTCGTGGATTCGTACTGCTGAGGAGTCCCACTATAAGACAAATTAGCCGTCCAGTACTTCCAGATATTCCATGGTGATCTAGCTCCAAATGACTCATGATTTCAACTATTAAAATTAAGTGGCTAATTAGAAAAGAAAGAAAAGAATATAATTTGATTTCTATAATGCTAAATCATATGACAATCTTAATTGTCAACAATTTCAACAGACTAATTAATTGATCTGTCATATTTTTAGATTACTATAGTTACAATTACATCCGAATCGTTTAAATGTTTTGTTTCTAACTTGTATTCACAGTATAGAATGGAGAATATTACATAATTATTACATAATTGTTTTAATCATCTATCATTTTGATTTTGTTTGTCTCATTTCTCATCTGTAGCAATAATTGACAATGACAAATGGCTAGAACGAAAAAACAAACAAGCAATGTCAAGTTTGACAATGTAAAATAAACTTTTCTTTTAACGTTATCTTTATCTTTTCAAACTGTGGCTTTATCATTTAATTGAAATAAATTTTTAATATCAGAAAGGAGTTTTGTGGAGATTGATAGAATCAGCTTTCATTCTTGAAATGCTCTCACAATGGCCACGCGTATACAGTCACTTCAAAAGAAGCCCTGCTCACTATCTCCTCACGGCAAAGGTGTTGTTTACGAAATTGAGAGGTCAGAAAGCGAATGTCCGATGTTTTAACCGAGTAGGTGGATATGAAGGATCCACCTAGGGGAGTTGAAAAACCCTGATTCCAAACCAATGGTGCACATAGGCTCCAGAATTCTGAGGGAGTAAAAGGCGTATGGTCAAATTATTGGTCACCGGCTAACATGGGTCCCCATCTCCTAAGCTTGCTCCACCGCCTTGTGGATTAGACCTTAAGGTCAAAGGCTCGGGTTGTGACCTTCTAAGAAATCCACCTGTTTCGGTTTCGGCATCCGGCCGTATCACAACCCTAGTCTAAAAGAGTACAATTAATCAAGTAATTCTTATTAATGCCACATTTTATTATTCATGTCTGTTTAGTTCCTAATGTTGACAGAATTCTATCGAACAATTTACAATGTTCTCCTCTAGTCTAAGTGACTCAGTTCCACAAGTACCATGTTTTGACGTTAGAAGATCGAATATCATTGGAAGAAATCGTTGATTCAAGGTTTCTGAATATCTGGCACTTTTTATCAAGGCATACCTGAAATCACTCAACTTCATATATTTGAAACGTTACTTCTGAGCTATTCAAGTAGTTAATGATACCCTTTAGGACTGAGATACTTGCATTGATTAATCACTGGATAGGCGTTAATTTCATGTTTTGGTATTTCTTGATATACTTTGGGAAAAATATTTTGTTTCTCTTTTAAAGTAAAGTACAATTTTCATATTGTGACATAAGTTGAGTAGTTGCTCAGCATGAGTTTTAATGTTCTGTAAGCTAGATAGTTTAGTCATCAAGCTTTTATTTTCCTTCTAAAGAATATAATCAGTACATACTTCATAGAAAAGAATAAGATATGTGTTGTTGATATTGTCCTTAAGGACGAAGAATGTTTTCTGATCAGAACCGTTAACTCAGAGAAAACAAAATAACTGTTAAATATGAGTTTTATAAGTCAATCAATAACTTAGGAAATTATGACCTAGTTATCTAAACGACACGTTGCTTAACACAATTAATTCATAGATGTTACTTATTTATTGAGTAATTGTTAACTGATATTTTCGTCTTAGTAACAAAAGCCTAGTTAAATATGTATAATTCACTTCAAGTTGAATACTGGGTAGTAATGAAATATATAGTACGCGCTCTTTATCCTGTTTACGAACGGTCAACTGCATTCACATCTACAACAGGAAGATACAAACGTTTACATACGATATTATATTCACTTGCAATAACTGTACTATTGTATTATTATTTGTTATATTCATGAACTATAATTTTTATCAATATGGGGATTTGTGGAGATATTCACAGTTGAATTACATGATGCAGATGTGCATTGTTAAGAAGTCCAATACTACAACAAAACGGCCGTCCAGTTCTTCCAGGTTTTCATTGATGGTTTGACTTTGACCAATTCATGAATTTAACTAGAATATTTAGCCGATTTGCAGTATTTAACTTGTACTTCTTGCATTTTAAAAAAAAAACTACACAATCATGTACAGTTTTAATTTAAGAAAAACACGATAACTTGAATTTATCGTCTTCTTATGCTGTGTTTTATGTTCTACTAGGAATGAGAACACAAATGGGGACAATCGAATGTATTTGAAAACATAAAATTATAGAACATCTTAGTGAAGTCTGAGAACGATACAATAAATACTTCAATCGTAAAATGTCAATCAGTCGTCTCAGACTTCATTGTGCTTTCATCTCCATACCAATTACTTTCTATTCTCATTCTCTTCACTTCGATCTTTTTAACCTTCTATCGCCAAACATTTCACTTTCAATTGATATTATATACTACTTATATTTATCAATATCAGTAGTACACATCACACTACATTTTCACATGCCTAACTTTCATTTTATAATAGACTTATGAAGTTATCTAACATGTTTATAGTTCTGTCTATAATTTAAGCTATTTGAATTATTGGCTTCTTTTCTTCTTTTATTCGAAAGAAGATATTTCCAGAAAAAAAAACTACTCCTAATGTTCATGTCATTTTCTTTTCAATATTTAATTATCCTATTGAAATCTTTAGTCTTTAATTATAATTTTCATTCTGAATTGGATTCGTTTCATTTTTATTTGTTTGACGTACAAACAGAATTAGTATTGTAAATATTTGGAGAGAAAGATAAGGCAAAACAAACTGTAAATGAAACTTACATATGATCCAGTGAAGTGTTAAGTTCACATATCAATGAATAAACGAATAAGAAAGAAGAAATTGTCAAGGGATTCACTCTTTTTTAAAGTTATGGTATATACTTGAAATCATGAGTCAATTGAAGCTAGACCATCATGGAAAACCTGGAAGCACTGGACGGCAGTTTCGTTTTAGTATGAGACTCCTCAAAAGCACGAATCCACGATCCCGCACCCCACGAGATTTGAACTCACGACCTATCAGCCTCTTCAGCTCATTGAAGACAATGGAGTACGGTGGCGCGATTTCATGGATTGGTTGAAGTTAGACACTAACACAGTTGGATATCGTCCGTCTCAGTGGTCTAATGGTTAAGCTCTCGCGAGCGGGACTGATAGGTCCTGGGTTAGAATCCCATGAGGGGCGAGATCGTGGATGCCCAGCGCTGAAGAGTCCAATACTAGGACGAAACGGCCGTCCAGTGCTTCCAGGTTTTCCATAGTGGTCTAGTTTAAATTGACTCATGATTTCATCTATTGGAATTACCAAAATCTCTACAAAACCCCTTCTGATTATGGTACATACATCAAAAACTATGAATATTGTCTATTGAATGTAGATTACAAACGCCTCAGTAATCACTGCATCATTTCAAGTCATGACTTAAATCTAAACTTTTGGATTAAGATTTATAATCAACATTACAGAGTATAATTAGAATTATAGGGTTATGAGTTAAGAATAAAATGTAAAGTTTCAAATTTAGTGTTATAATTAATATTACAATTTAAGATTAGGACTTAGAATTACGATACATTGTTTAGGAATTGATATTAAGTTTTACATTATGAATGTATGTTTCATGATTTATAGTCAAAGTGAAGTACAGAGTTAACTAATCGGTGAAACTATAATTTATGGAGGACATTTGAGCAACACTAGACTGACCTTGAGAGTGTCCACCTGATAACCAGGACCAAATAAGGGTTATAAAGCTGCTTGAGGAATTTGAAATATGATTTACAGTCGATGGTTAAAGTTAAAAATTAGTATTAGGATTCTCATCACGAACTGACATCAGCTATAGTGCCAAAACTGTATTTAGCTAAATGGGTGAATAGATTTCGTGCCAAAATTCAAGATTTGTTATCCCAAATCTGGCTGGTTCGTCCATCAATTATAGTCTCGCCAACTAATCTACATGTTTTTTTAGTAGTTCACTTCATGAGTCGATTAAAGCTAGATCACCATGGAAAACATGCAAACACTGAAAGACTGTTTCGTCATGGAATGGGACTCTTCAGCAGGGTCGTGGATGTGCATTACTTAGGAGTGCCATACTACGGCGAAACGGACGTCCAATGCTTCCAGGTTTTCATTGCTGATCAAACACACATTGACTCATGAATTAAGCTATTAAAAAATCACCACAATCTCCGAAAAACCCCATCCTGGTAATAATCTACATGTAACCAAAGTCTTAAACCCTACATCCTAACACTAGATCTTAATCATAAGCTATGATACAAACATGAATTTCTAGTTCTAAATCCTATTCCTTATATTATAAACTATTCATTCATAATTGCTGTGTCTTACTGATTGAAGTGAGTTAGGAACTCATCAAGGTCATTTAGAGAATCGCTTATGCTCGTTCTTATAATTTAGCTATACTGTTATGAATTATTTTCTACCAATCCTTGAGAACTTTGCCATGTATAGAGTTACGATATTATGCGAAATCAAACGGAGGATGTAATCATTAGTTTCATACTTATGTCATCATTCTAAGAAGTGATTGTGATCGTATGAGAAACGGCTGATAATTCTGCGATGGTCTTAAGAGGCCAGAAAAATGTGATAAATTCTTCACTTAATCAGTATTCTTAACGAAGATTCTATAAAGTGACGAGTTGTGATTTCATTATACTAACCGAGTAATCACCGAACTTCTTTATCAGTTTCATCATGTGTTCTTGAAGATTTAAGAATCTCAAGATCGCATATACACATAACCCTCCATGTAAAACCACTTTCAATCATCTTTATCCCTGTTCCTTGCTCAGAATCTAACAGAAGTTATTTGATAACAAGGAAGAGGTTAGGGGGTCAATGTTCAAGTGTTTCCTTAAAATCTTCACAAACAAGAAAACGCAGTTTATGATTGGTTTGGATCTGAAATTTCCTACGTCTAGTAGATATACATTAGAAGAAGTTATCAGTTAATATTTTACAGTCCCACAGTTTACCTAATAGACTAACTTCCTACTACAATTAGCAGATGGTTGTTGGATATCATGGATATCATGAATAGTTAGATAAGTAGACCAACGTATGTAATCTCAGAAATCTGAGATCAACTGAAAGTTTTAAAACTCGATCTCCTACCGATTTCTGGATATGTACTGTTGAGGAATCTCTTATGACAAATAAATGACTGTTCATTAATTTCTATCTAACAAAGATCAGTTCGTGATTACAATATGAAATTGAACAACCTCCATAAACAATTAATCCGATTGTTCTAAGTAACAATATGAAGATACTAATAAAACAATACCAAGTGAATTCAAACTTCACCCTCTTGAACAAGCAGATGACTATCAAGACTCAGTATCTAATACCATGGTGTTTGAGGTGGACGGTATTTAGTTCGAGTCCCGGAGTGAACATCAACTCTGCGATGCAAGTACATCCGGTTGAGGAGTCCCGAATAGAACGAAACGCGCATCCTGTATTCCACTGCTAACCACCATTCATCTTTGTTTAATTAATCTGAATATTTATTCTATTTTATTTCGAAGTTATACATTCTTGCCTAAACAGAACTTCAACCAAGTAACTTACTAGCTAATTTATTTCACTTGAAATTGTCTACTCCGATAGGAAATAATAATTTCCTATTTCATTTGAACTAATGTTACAAATACAAAAATCACCAGAGAATTGATTCTTTGTCTATTTTTAATCCTTACTCCGCAACAAATTTTCAATATCAATTCAATATTGATATAAAAAACCAACTACTGGTTGGGAATAAAAAAACGTACATACATTGTACCGAATAGTCTTTTATTTAACCGATTACTTTATTTAAAGAAAATAATAAACTTTATGAGTTGAAATGTTGGATTATTGAACAGTTAGGCATCATCAATACCATTAGGTGATTAAATATATTATCAGAATGGGTTTTGTGGAGATTTTTAGAAAGTTCACTGGTTGAAATCATGAGTCAGTTGAAGCTAGACCACCATGAAAAAACTGGAAGCACTCGACGGCCGTTTCGTCCTAGTATGGGACTCTTCAGCAGTGCTCATCCACGATCCCGCCCACCGCGAGTAAAATTTCTAGAAATCTCCACAAAACCCATTCTGATAATAATAATAATAATCACCTGCTGACTAGTGACTGACTTCAGGAGACACGCTTGGAGTTCTAGTGAGAAGCCGTTACCAGTGGAGTTCAATCAGATCTGTTGTGAGGTATCAGCTCACCGAAGACAATGGTGTACGGTGGCGCAACTTCGTGAATTGATTGAAGTTAGACATTGACATCGTTGAATACCGGCTCAGTGGTCTAGTTGTTTAAGCGCCTGGCGCGAGACTTCGAATCTCGCGGGGGTCGGGATCGTGCACTGTGCACTGCTGAGGAGTCCCATTCTAGGACGAAACGGCCGTCCAGTGCTTCCAGGTTTTCCATGGTGGTCTAGCCTTATTTGACTCATGATTTCAATCAGTGATAAAATATAGTTAACAGAAGACCATGAACTTTGCTTTATTTCCAGTTAGCATTTTTAGGTAAAGTGTATGTGTGATATTCAAAGGACTGATGCTCTGTGTTTGATTCGAATCTCTATCAACGGACTTCACAATCTGAAAAGTTGAAACTGATCTATTCACGCTGTAATTTGTCTTCCAATCAACTACATGTAACCAATGGATATTAGACATATTATAGAGCATATTCTATCATTTAGACTAGTGAACATCTTTCAACTCGATAGACAAAATCCGAAAAACACTTAAATCTAGACAAACATTAAAATGTTCACTTGACGTTGTTTACTTGAATCTTCCCATTGTTATTTTGGACTTCACTTGATCAGTCTCTTGATAGCATATGTGCATCCTGTGCGGACTGCCTCTATATTGTCTGAAGTCACAAGCCTTATAAGCGAAGATGAATAGTGGTTAGCAGTGGAAGCCAAGACGCGCATTTCGTCCTTACATTATATTATAACGGCTACTATTCAATGATGAGTTAATGTGTAGACAAAATTAGAAGTAGAATAACCAGATCTGTGGTGAAAAATAATTCAGATATTTAAGAAGTATATGCCTGTTTATTGACATAAACAAAAGAAATGATCTAACCTTTGCATACATTATTTAACTGTTATAGTCTGATTTCATAGCTGATGACCTATTAGACATAACGTATAAAACAACTGTACAGTATTGGAATGAATTCTCAATGAAAATCACCTTTGAATTTAAACTAAGATTGATAAGACTAATATTTGCATTACCTAGAATGACCACCTCATTTTGCATTTATCAGTTTGACTGCTCCTGTGGAGCGAGTTATATTGGTCGAAGTTATAGGAATTTACATTTTCGTGCTCATGAACACCTCCCAGCGTGGCTAAACAAAGGTTTGATGAAGAAAGTGAGCGGCTCGATATTGGCCCATTTAGTACAAACAGGTCATAGAGCCAGGATAAACCAATCTTTTTCAATTATTTTCGCCAAAGCTTGTCAGACTTAAAGTCCTTCAAACGACTGAAGCAGTAGCCATCCGGATGAAGAAACCGGAGTTATGCATACAAAAGAAATATCTTCAGCCAGTTCTCCTCCCCTTACCAACATCAAGGCCAATTAGTCAATAGTAATATTTTAGCAATTGAATGGTTTAACTCGACTACGACCCTTCGTAATCAACTGTAACTGTCTCTGTTATCTTTATCAGAAGGGGTTTTGTGGAGATTTTAGAAATTTCGCTGGTTGAAATTCATGAGTGAATTGAAGCTAGACCACCTGGAAAACCTGGAAGCACTGTTATCTTTATTCACAAATCTTTGTATTATTATTATTATTATTATTATTATTACTGGTTAAACATCATTATTAATCTCCCCTATACATGATTCATTTACTTCGAATTCATCCCTCCTTAATACGTTTAGCCTTCCGCTAAACATTTAACCGATTTGTAATTGCACTATTATCTCACTCACCCTATCTAACCCATATTTAACCCTGATCATGGATCTTAAATTTCACTTAACATATACGCAGATTCAAGTTAACATTCTATGTGAGTCACATTAACATTAACAATTTTATTGTATTTTGCTTATCACAATCCTAAATTCACATGCTTTAAACGATGTACTTTGCCCTTAACCTGGCCATTTTTTCGGATTATTAATTTGGATATATAATTGTAGAACCTGAAGAGAATTTATCGAAAAGAATATTCTTCGTTCAACTATTAGTCTTTTAATATGATGGGGATCTTTAAATGATTAAGATTGATAGATTAACATTTCCAATCTGAAGTCATATATATACGAAAGATTATTATTTGAACAAAGAATATTCTTCCCAATAAATTCTTTTTAGATTCAGGGTTCAATGATGTCAATGTCAAACTTCAATCAATTCACGATTTTGCATGACTATCTTCGATTCCTGTTTTCGTGGAGTTTTTTGGATATACAATACTCAGGAGTCCCATGCCAGGACCAAACAGCCATCCGGCTCTTCTAGATTTTCACTGGTGGTCTAAAGTTGTTCGGTTCATGATCTCAATAAAATTATTAATTAGTCAATCAGTAATCACATTAGTGTGTTTGAGAATAAAATAGTACGCACTATATAAAATCACAGTAGGAGAAATATGAAATGGACTTCCTAATGAATGACTAGAAAACTCATATTTCATTTTATGCTGTATGAAATTCTAACTAAATCAACATGAAGACTACTACTACTAAATTAAAACATGATTTTGGGTTTTTACTTTATCCTAACAACTACACCATTTATTAGATGGATATGTATGAGTACGTTTTATGTGAGGGGACAACTAGAAGACTAGCTGTTCATCTCCATGACCATCGTAGTCGTGGTTCACGTTCCCGACAGGATTTTATTTTATCTTCTGGATCTCTCATTAGTGCTTACTCAATCAGGTTCTCAGATTCTCCCTCAACTGGATCGTCTTTGTATTCGCGTGTTTTTATGTGATAAGCAAGCTTCACCCATATATGTCGGTACACTTTCACTTCGCACACTGTACTGTATATAATCCTTTTTTCCGATTGTTCCATATGTCCATGGGCGTTTGATAATGTGAAAATTTAACACCCACGTGTCCTTACTATTATTATTATCAGCTTTATTCAATATTATATTTTTGGTACAATATAGAATTCTCAGAGCAAAGTATTTCAGCAAGTTTCCGTTTCTTTCTTCTTGGTCGGTCCTGGTGATAAATATTGAATGATCGCCAGTTAGATGTTAGCAGTTCACTGAATGAACATCTGAATAATGTGCATTCTTTTCGTTGTATATTGCCAACAACCACATTCTCTCTTATTGAGTTTTTTGTAACTTTGACAACGAAAGGTTGTACACTTTTCAGAAACGCAGCAGAATAGGTTATGCGATTAATAGACATAACGATATATTAAAACAAACAAAAATAGATAACTTGTTGAAATATCTAGATAGCAGGAACAGGTAGCCCAGATGCTCAAGCACGCCGCTCTTTACTATGATGGAAACCTCAATTTTTGACACAAAATCACTAACTAAAGCATGGTTTCTTTATGTTAGATACATCCAGATTGTATTTCATGTTGTGTAACATAACTCAGCTTCATTTGCATATTATTTTTAATGACAATACAATCGTTCACTGTTAAGTGTTTCAGTGTTCAAAAGTAGTTTTGCACATTCATCATACAATTTTGCTACTTGTAACTGATGTACCCCTCTTTGCCATGAGCCATAGACGGCACTTTAAGCCTACACATTCTACCGCATTTTATATGTTTTATAATTAGCCAGTCCCTACTTCCTAAGTATAACCTAAACGATAAGGGGATTTAGTTATTGTCACTTAGTTCCTTACGTTTTAACTGTACAAAGGTCGTGCTTTACTCGTTACTCCTATTTTTATTTGTTTTGATGGTTTAATAGCCTTTGATATAATCATCTGTATCATTTGGATTCCCTTGAATTCGGTAAATCTTATCATAAGTTTTATAACTGATGGTTAGTACTTTATCAATGCGCTAGTTAGCGTTCATCTTACTGACCTCAATAAAAAGTAGGCCTTACTATCCATTCGACTTCCACCGTCTATCCGAATTACCATGTCTGATTCTGTTCACACCTCATACTATTATAATCCAGACAAATGCAACTTTATTCTTTGATTAAAATCATGAACCCACCAATGCTAGAACACCACTGAAAACCTGAAAGCATGGAAGTGCTTGTCCAGTGCTCCAAGGTTTTCAATAGTGATGTAACCTTGATCGGTTCATGATTTCAGGGAAATTCAACAATCTCCACAACCTAATAATGAAAATGTATTCTTTAACACCACATACACAAAAAATCTCACATAAATCAACTTGACCGAAGTGACATGACATTTATTTATTTATTCTGTGAAGAAGGTTTTGACACTGAAACACGAAATGCCACAAAATTTATTCATTCTACTTATTGCGATATTACAAATAGATTATTTTTATTATTAAAAATCTACTGATTGTGGAGATTGTAGTGATTTCAATAGTTGAGTTCATGAGTCAATTAAAACTAGACCAACATTGAAAACCTGGAAGCATTGTACGGCCGTTTCGTCCTAGTATGGTCTCCTTAGCAGTGCGAATCCACGATCCCATCTCGAGATATTCGAACCCAGGACATATCAGTCTTGCGCCAGGCGCTTAACCAACTCGACCACTGAGCCAGCATACAACGATGTTAATATCTAACTTCAACCAATCCAGGAAGCTGCGCAACCGTACACCATTGACTCATGATTTCAATCTGTGAAATTTCTAAAATCTCCACAAACCCCTTCTGATAATAATAATAATAATAGGAAAATTATTAAATTGTAAGATGTTTAGTTCTACTTTTCTATCCATTTTATTGACTGGTCTCTATCCGATGATGTCATGATTACGTTGTGAATACAGTTTTATTATATTGTTTTCATGTAAATTATAAAATAGTCTTAATGAAATGGTTAATTCACTCTTTATATATATGACTTAATTTTTTCATTACATTTTGTAGTTTTGATGCAAAATAGTTTATATGTGAATAGATGTTCACAATTATCATTATACTTCCTGTGTATCATTTCATAAGAGGGAAATATTAGATAAGTTTCGTGAAGATTACTACTTTATTCTAAATATCATTTCTTATTTCAATTGAAGTGGATTAGTTTGTCAATAGAAAATAAACAGAACTAGATATTACATGTATCTCCGAGTTGATGTTCACTTTGAGACTCGAACCTAGTACCATTCGCTTCAAACACTATTGCGTTATCTACTCAGCTACTGAGTTCTGATAGCCAATTGCTTGTGCAATGGGGTGAATTTAAATTCACTTAGTATTGTTTGGCTTGTAACTTCAAGGCATACGTACAGTATACACATATGCCAATAACAGAATGATCAATTGCAGTCTTAAACCTCAATGGGAAGATACAAGTCGAACAATACCAAGAGAACTAGATATTAGTTTCATCCTGTTTATGAACCTTTCAGTAATGTACACACACATATATATATACGCTGACACAAACAGTCAACATCATTCGAAATTAAATTACACTGTTAGCATGAACATTTTATCATCTTGATGATAATTACTTGTTTTGACAAAGATTTTATGCGCCTTAGAATGTGAATAACCGTCATATATGTATAAAGTCAGATAGTTGAAGTTTAGAAACAGGAATGCCTTCTTTACAGGTTAGTAGTCATTACCAAGACGTACCTGAAAGTTTGAGGAAACTGGTGTAAATGTTAAACTCCTATAATCCATTACATCACAATTGTTAAAGCATGATCAGAATTCACAAAAACAAAGAAAAAAAGAAAACTAGACAATCATGGTATTGGCAGTTACTCAGTGATCAGTCAATTGTGTTTAGAACATGTAATTAAGAATTTAAATGAATGCATACCTGGAGAAATTTAAATAGTCTGAAAGATAAAACATTTCTTAGACAGAATAACATTTTTTTAAGTACTTCAAAGGAAAAACACCCACACAGGATACGATTCAATTCATCATCATCATCATCAACATTATCCTCATGAGATAACGTCAATGTACAGAAAAGCTTAGCTGAAATAAAATAACAAAAGAAATAGTGAATTTACAAACCATAAAATGAAATAAATTATCAGTTAAGGGGTTGTGGAGATTGTTAAGTTTTTGATTGAGATCATGAAGCGATTGATGTTAGACCACTATTGAAAATCTGGAAGCACTGAACGGCCGTTTCGTCCTATTGTGGGACTCCTCAGTAATGATAAATGAATTGTAAACCAGCTTATTATGAATCCATGTACTGTTAGTACTTTAGTTATGTTAATTATACAACAGTTATTTCTTAGTATGTTAACTAACTAATCATGTTTGTTTATTACTAAAGTCATGGAGTCAGCAACTCATTTACAAATACCACAGAACTATTTTAATGTCTATCGACCTTTTAATTTAAACGATACATAATGATACTGGAATTTATGCGCATGTGTACAATACAATATGATTTGTACTTTACAGTATCTTAATCTTACAGAATTGGATAGGAAATATTACAATAAGACAGATAATCACTGTCTTGATTTTCATTCTCTAGGTCCTAATATAAATAATAAAAGAATGCATTTTAGTACATTTAATATTGTTTTAAACTACATTACTGCAACACAGTATACAAAGCGTCTACTGTTATTGATTGAAATCATGAATCGATCAATGTTAGACCACCAATGAAACTTTGAAAGGATTGGATGGTCATTTCATTCCAGTATAAGATTCTTCAGCAGTGTGTATCTACGATATCTCACTTGTGACTCAGAACTCTGGGCCTCACTCGAGTACTCAAATTTCAGATCACTGAGCGGGCACCCAATGGTGTTAGTTTGTAGCTCCAACCAATCTATGATATTGTCAGACCACTTTCTATTGTTTTTGGTGAATAACTGCCTCACAATCGACACTGTTCAACTTCACTATTCATTACTTCTCACTAATGAGCATACGTCAATTATCAGTATAGTATTATTATAATACTTATTATGTGTTCAACTATTTTTTACTGAACAACACAAAAATGTTCAAATTTTTCTACATGTATGGAGAGAAAATAGAGAGATGGATGGATAACATTCGTTAAAATTAGGCGTAAATACATATACCGTAGATTTACAGTAAGCAAAGTGCTAGTATCAATAATGTTTAAATGTTTATAAAGGTTGAATCGATAACACCGTATGTAAATCAGAATATTGTGTGAGTGAATTTTACACTTATTTTGATTCTAATTCAGACATATTGATTGGTTGCATCTTCCCATTGATGTTTATGACTGTGTTTAATCAGTCTCTCTTGGCATATATGTGTCCTGTGAGCATTGCCTCGATATTGCCTTCAGTTACAAGCATTTTAAGCAGAAAGGAATAGCGGCTAGTAATAGAATCTAGGACACGAGTTTCATCCTATGGGAAGATCCAAACAAACAATATATATGAATTAAAACCAAAATTAGCCCGTTGCACAGGCAACCGGCTATCTAGACTCAGTAACGCGATGGAGTTTGAAGCGAAAGCAACTTCAGTTAAGCCCCTGATTCGACATTAACTTTGGGATCCATGTACATCCGGCCGACGAGTGCAAATTAGGACGAAACACTGCTTTAGGTAGTTGCAGTCCTAAAAACAATTGAAAGATACAAGTAAAACGACACAAAGTGAGTTTAAACTTCACCCCATTGCACAAGCGGTTGGCTAACAGGATTCAATAGCTAAATGGAGAACACGATGGTATTTGAAGCGAGTGGTACTGGGTTCGAATCCCGGAGTGAACATCAACTCGGGTGCAGGTACATCCAGCTGATGAGTCCCAAAATAGAAAGAAACGCGCGTCCTAGATTTCACTGCTCCTGCTATATCGAGGCGATCCGTATAGGATGGACATATGCCAACAAGAGACTGACCAATCGCAGTCCTAAATAACAATAAATAAAACAACACCAAGTGCAGTTAACTGAAATGTTTTTGTACACTAACAAAGGATATAGCCTTCATAAACACTAGAAATAAGCCACGGAAATTTTAGTTGTAATTTCAACAAATCAAATATATACTGCTTTTTCAAGTCGTATTGACTTTTGCCAATCAGTTTGCTTGATTTTATAAAGTAAGTTAAGAGTGCTGATTTTGAAGTTCATCTTTATAAATTACCCTGTCTAGTTGTTCAGAAAGAATAAAAATCTATTCACAGCTTAGTTTTGAAAAAAATAACAAATATCCCTATTATACAGTCTCCACCAGAACTGTCTTTCAAAAAGAATTATATACATAGAATCAAATGAATAAGTCGGAAAATTATGCAAACTATCATCATCATCCAAATCATCATCATCATCATCCAAATCATTATCGTCGTCATTCAAATCATCATCATCAATGGAAGATTTCTAATATCGTATGTTTAATTGTAAGTGAACAACGACAGTGGAAATTGTATACTAGAATGAAACAGTTATTCACTGCTTTCGTTTTTAAATAATTATCTATCTGAATTCAGCCTGTATGATGATATTAACTATAAAATGAATAACTTCCACAAATATCCTATATATATCTTGAAGGTAGGACTATAATTTATGGACAAAACAATCAGATTTAAGATAACATGTCTTGGATTTGGGTGCGAAATTCATTCATCCAATTGTCAAAATACCGTTTTGGTATTTTAACTAATGTCAGTTGATGATCAAAATCCTAAATTTAATTTCTAACCATAACTATCATGTGTAAATCGAAATACTTATTCCTCATACTGATTTATAATCGTCATTTAGTTCTAGTCAGTAGATGGACATTCTCAAGGTCACTTTAGGTCGTCCTCAATTCATAGTTTCACCGTCTTGAACACTTTGTCGCTAATACAGCATAGAATTTACGCTAAACTACTAAATACGTTTGATGACTAGAATTACTTCTAACTTTTTTGTATAGGCTTTACAAAGTAATGCATCATCGATGAACAAAGAGGATTGGATGAATATGTAAAGGCGAGGATTGGCAAAGCAAGAGCCACATTCCTACAATTGAAGAACATATTCATTCTAACTGTACAGCATATGTGAGTATGTTGAATCGACGGACATTGTCTGACCGAATATTTAAATCTATGGCATTGAATCCATCAAACAGTGGAAGATATGTCAGTAAATTCATAATACATTAATTCAATTCGATATGGATCAAATGACAAGTGAATAATGATGATGAATGCATACTAGTTGTCACGTTTGAGTTCAGTTTTAAGGTACTAGACAAATCTTACTGATTAAAAATATAGATTAATTTCCTAAGGGACATGTATTTATATTTATGAATGTGTTGTATTTAAATTCTTGTTTCATTTAACCTAATCTTGGTTTCCTCATACAAGCGGCTGGTTTGAGCATGTTTATGAGAAGCTTGTTATCAGTAATATAAAAAAAACGATGACAGCGAGCCGTAACTTCTGATATCAAACTATGATCAGCACTTTTCTGAGCATAACTGTGATTACCAATAAGTTTGTACGGATAGATATAAATGGTATGTATCGGGATTTAAAATGTAATTCTAAAGGAAAACAGAAAGCAATCAAAATAACAACAGGAATGACCGAACATGAAAGCTGTAAAGGATAACTCAACGAAGATAGACAAATAGTGTATTTAATGTATTGTTTTCATATTTTACAAATAATATGTGGTTTTTCATATTACCATGCAAATGATTTTCTCCACCGATTCTTCGTTTACATCAAGTGTACATTTGATTCCAATCAACTAAACATAAAGATCAGATTAGTATATTAGATTTATAGAGGTTATTGTGTTTAATAGTTTACTTTACAGTTTTCGTTAGTAGTCAAGCTACGCTCAATTGATCTTGTAAATGAAAAGGATCACATCACCAAGATCCATTCTGATGACTTAATTTCATGAACACTTATATTCAGTCAAAATAATCAATCGTTCTATATATTGACATACTTAATCAATACAAAAGTAAATGTGATTAAAATGATATTGGTCAACAAGAGTTTTATTCGCAGTATAAGTATTTCCTTCCTTTATTCAACTAGTAAGAGCTTATAGTTTACGTGTTAATAAGATTCAGGACTATCCTATTAAGAATTCTTAATGTATAACGAAACATTTGTTCATCATAGCTTAGTTACAATAGTCTAATCAAGTTAGATCAATGATTTAAGAATATTAGGAAAAGATTTTGGATATTTAAGTACTTTGTGACTAATTTACTCTTAAAGGGAAACTAAATAAGGAATATTAAACAATCTCAGAAATTCTGTTGACACTATACTGATATCCAGTGTTTACAAATAGGAATACAGAAGGATTAAATGTAGACGTTTATGAAGATTTATGTTACTTAGCTATTCAATGTATTCTGTTTGCATTCAAAGATCATTTAAATTTTATTTCCTACCTTATTGGTCTCTTCCTCCACTTGATTACGGTAAAATACAATATACAACTAATGGTACTCGAAAGTATAGAGGCCCAGAGTCCCATAACAAAAGACAGAAGAAGCAGGGGAAGGGATTATTGGATAAGAATCAAAAGTGTACAGAAAAATATAGGTATTCATAGATATAAGTGTTAGCTGTCAAATCACTATAATTTAAACAAGGAAGCAAGTTATACTACCGTTTGATTGTAACATGTAACGCTGATATTCTAGAAAGCTCTATCAGGTTCTGACTAGATGGAAACTCTTCAGCTCACTTAAAAACCGCGCAGAATTCGTCGTGTTTCTAAAGAGCCGACCCGACAGTTTCCTTTAAAATTAGTTTTGTTAACCTATTTATAAAATAAGGTTTAATAGTCATAAAAATTATTCATTTATTTATTAAGTTGATTATATTATAACTATATTATCCAAATTCACTTGGTGTTGTTTGGCTTGTATCTTCCCATTGAGGTTTAAGACTGCAATTGATCGGTCTGTTATTGGCATATGTGCATACTGTGCGTATGCCTCGATATTGCTTTAGTTCACAAGCTTGTTGTAAGCAATGATGGACAGTGGCTAGCAGTGGAATCCAAGACGCGCGTTTCGTTCTATTTGAGACTCGTCAGCATTTTGCCGTTTGATGTTCGTTGTGATTATTTATCAACACATATTAGTTTAACGCAAATAATAAGCTGGTCTAAGTTAGACTATCTTCGAAAATTTTGGGAGCACTAGACGAACGTTTGATTCTAATGTGGTATGTGCTACTGATATCGACAGATATAAGTACTATGTATCACCAATGGAAAGTGAAATACCCGGTGGTAGAAGGTTAAGAAGATCTAAAAAAAAGATTGAGAACAATGAATGATTGGTGCAGAAACGAAAGAAAAATGAAGCCTATGACGATTGATTGGCATTTTGCAAATGAAGTATTTACTGTATGATTCTCAGATTTTACAAAGATGTTCTGTAATCTTGTGTCCAAATACATTTAGTTGTCTCGCTTGTGGTCTTGTTTACTACGCGATCATTCCACGTTTCATTCTAGTATGAGATTCTTAAGTTGTATGTATCTACAACTCCATATGCGGAAAACATAACTCTTCCAGAACGTTTGAAATTATGGTAACATTCAAGATATAATTTAGGAATTCAATCAATTAATGTTGTTTTCATTAGAATATTTCATCCCTGATTCACCAATAATTTTCGTCTACAGACTATTTGTTATTGATTTGTCTGTGTGCTCCTAGATCATTTAAACTGCTGATTGATCTAAATTCCAATCTACCGATATTCTTTCTTAGAATACTGTGACAACTTATTTTTTGTTATTGAATATATTCTTATCAGTATGGGGAATTTGTGGAGATCATAGTATTTTCGTAGTTGAAATCACAAACTGATCATAGTTATACCACCACTGAAAACAACGCGAAAGCACTGGACAAATGTTTCATTTTAATATATGACAACTCAACAGTGCATATTCACGATCTGTCAAGTAGGAATGGAACCCATGACTTTCAATCTCAAGTTCGTATCCATTGCGTTTAATGTCTATTTTCTACCAATCCACGATATACCATCTTGAATGTACTATGTTCAAAAAATTTCGGAAGCAGAAGTTTCACAAATTTCATAGTTTTTGTAAGTTGTTTATTATGATTAGTAAATGTAAATGAAATAAATGTTGGTTATTTATATTTGAACTATGAGTTTCTTGAAAGTCTTTATGGTAGGTCAAGGGATAGCTGAACATATTCAATATAAACGAAGTGAACCTTAGCCCTATTCAGGACTCGTCAGCTCTAGTGTTCTAGTGTTTTTTAGCGAATTAGTTTTCTACGGGATGGGGTCGCTATCCCCTTGCCGAACCCTCCTCCTTTATCCGGGTTTGGGACCGGCAGTAGCCCCGAAGGGGCTTCAGGCGGAGTTTCTCATCAGCTCTATGTATCTACATTCCAGTGTTGATATTCAGTTTGCGATTCAAACTTAGCTCAACGAATTATCCACTTAGTTATTGATTCTGTATAATCGATTTCAATTTTAATTCCAAACAAAGGTAGATTATATATATCACTTTTTTGTTCTTACAACGATCAATAAATAGTTTCGTTTAGATGGATGATAATAACGAACACTGTCAGGTAAAATATCCCAGTTAAATCATTTCCGGATATTTTTGTACATCATCACTAATCATTCACAGATTTGAAATAGATTATAGACTGATTCGATAATTAAATCATATCCATGTTAATAAATTCATGACATATACTATACAATGTTACCTGCCTACATTATATTACTGATTGTTCTCATTATAATAATGGTAATAATAATAATAATAAAGGTTAGCCTCATTAATCTTGTTATTCCACAGGGAATTCTTTTATGATGCTGCCATATTGTAAAAAACGTCCACTGATACAATGATAATAGATTTTTTCTGTCTACGAAGTCTATCAGTAAACAACAATCGAAAAGAAACTTTTACTGAATCCTTTACATTTTAATCTTCAACTTATAATATCAAACTGAAGTTATGTAATACAATTCAATTTTTTTTATAATGAGGGTGGTTTTTAATGTTTTCTAGTGGGTACTGTATCATGAGGCAAACCCTAACTTGGAATCCTGAAGGGAATCGGAAAAGTGGAAGGCCAAAGAACATACTGCATCCGGGAATCGAAAGCAGATATGAAAAGGATGAATAACAACTGGAAGGAGCTGGAAAGGATTGCCCAGGACACAGTTGGATGGAGAATGCTGGTGAGCGCCCTATGCTCCTTCACGAGGAGTAACAGCCGTAAGTAATTAAGTGGACATTGTATATAGAGGTACAATTTCCTTTGAATATTTCATTTTAAGCTTTAAATTTTATTAGATTTGTACTTTTCATTAAGCATATTAAGTTAATTTACACTGCATATGTTCACAGGAGTCAAGTGTGAATAATTTCTAATACTTGAAATGAAACACTCAATGATACATACAGCAAATAATCATTAATGAATGAGAAGATGAACAAATGTGCTAGATACAATAAGTATATTGAACATTGAAACAGGATAGATTACTGAACTCCATTTATCATCAGTTTGTATGAAACAGTTAAGAGCATACACACACATACATACACACGTTTATTTACATGATAGTTTGTTAAAATTTTGCATTCTTGCAAAACAATGAAAAGTTTTTCAATGATGGTAACAACTATTAAACAAGTTGTATGTACTTGTGTGTGCGTATGTGTGTGTGCGTAAGTACATTTTACAGTATCCGAATTATTGATTATAAGTGATAAATGACTATTTCTTCTGACCAAAACTGTTCTTATCTCATGTAAACAAATAAATAGAAAAAAAACAAAATAGTTTGTATTGATAATTTTTAACTTTAAAATGGATGATTTCAGATAAGAAACATGAATCAAGTGATGAATACATTGAATAATTTACTCATTATATCTTTGCTAACATGTAAATATATATATTTCCTCGTAATTTACTTACTTACTTACTTACTTACTAACTAACCAACTTACTTACTTACTTACTTACACCTTTCACCCCACGTCGTGGAGGAGCATAGGCTGCTTACTAGTATTCCCCATCCAACCCTGTCCTGGGCAATCCTTTCCAGTTCTTTCCAGTCGTTATTCATCCTTTTCATATCTGCTTCCGATTCTCGGATGCAGTATATTCTTTGGCCTTCCTATCTTCCGTTTCCCTTCAGGATTCCAAGTTAGAGCTTGCCTCGTTATATAAGTTAACAAGATTGAGATAAAATAAAATTCCGTGCTTTGTTTAAATTCTATTGAGCAGAAATAACTCAAAAACACAGTAACGAATAAAGCAAATTTGGTTAAAGTTTAGTATAGCGATGACATTGAGTTACTTATTATCCAATTAGGAAAATGTTTGGTTATAAAACAAATAAGAATGAAATAACATTGAAATCGTGAACTGATCAATGCTAGACATCCATCGGAAACTTGAAAGCATCAAACAGCTGTCTCGTCCTAATACCAAGTGCTCACTGTTAAGTAGCTTCAAGAGATTGTTCTCGGAGTTCTAGTGAGAAGCTATGAAATTTGGATTTCACTCGAGTCGGGTATGAGGCATTTACTCACCAAAATCAATGGGAAATGGTCGCACAATATCATGGATTAGTTGGAGCTACAAAATAACACCGTTGGATGCCGGCTCAGTGATCTAAAGATTGGGCGTTCGAGAGAAGCTCAGAGTCCTGAGTTTGATTCTCGTATGCGAAATCATGGATGCACACAGCTAAAGAATGTTATACTGGAATAAAATGGCCATCCAGTGCTTACAGATTTTCATTAGTGTTCTAACATTGATCAATTCACGATTTGAATGAAATTCAACAATCCACACAATCCCATCCTGAAAATAACATAACAGTGAAATAATATTTTTGACATAAATAATTAATCTTTATAAACAGAACTATTTTTCTAGTAATTGACAAAGACTACATTATTAGGAGTTGGGCTAGAGCTGTTTACAACCCTATAAGGTGTCCGTCATCGACTGATATCAGCTATTATGAAATCAGTTAGGATCAGGTGTTAAGAGTTATGATTATGAATTATTGTTGTGATTTTCATTACGAATTAACACCAGCTATAATAAAATGAATCCTTCCCACTCTTTTAGCTACAGAATTAAGAAATTTAGTATTGAGATATGGAGTTAAGAGTAAGAACGGCAGAATACTAGTTTGCCACTCTAACGTCTTAGACTACGTGCTTTGAATGACATCAAGTTCTCTGACATAAAATATGTAGTGGGAGTAGGTATTTTCTCAGTACGGCTTGAGAACACTAATATATTCACTGTTTGATTGCATCACAAATATGTTTATCATTTTAAACCATTTTAAAAAACCACTACCGGTGAACTAAATGACTTAAAACATGTTACATATAGAGTTCCGTTTAGTGTTTAGGATTTGTGACGACTATCGAATTTTCTTGGGTCGCATCACAAACTAATCACAAGTAGATAATAATTAAGTACTGGATTACTCGTTTGTCATACCATAGGAGTGCTTAGAAGTACCCAATATTGCAAACAAACTGAAATTAGATCGATACGGTAGTTTAAAGGTTTAACGCACACAGAGAAACCAAAGCTCCTCGGTTCGACCCCCTGTCGTAGGGTTGTGGATACACACTGCTGTTGTCATAATGCTATAGTTTGTCAAATATATTTATAAACCTGGCATATCATTTAGTAGACTTTGAAAATATCACTAAATATGAACCAATCAAATACCTGATCGGCTTAGTAGTCTAGGTGTTCGGCATTTGTGCATGAGACCGAAGGTCCTGGTTTCGAATCCCCTCTGCCAACAAACCCCAGTTTGCCTTAAAATGCTCTGGTACGGACGAGGGTAGGAAGAGTCCACTCTCCCTCTCGAATCGCTCTCACATAGCTACTTGTATATAACCATTATCAGGAAAGTCCTACTCAATGTCTTCTGGCGCAAAGGATGTTGTTTACGAAACTGGAAGGATGAAAAGAGGATCTCCAGAGCTTTAACCGGGTTTTCGGACACGAAGAGTTCACCTAGGGGAGTTGGAAAATCCTGATTCAAAACCAATGGTGTACATGGGATCCAGGATCCTGAGGGAACAAATGATGTACAAACCAATCGTTGGTCATCAGCTACCATGAGACTACATCTACTACAGTTGATCCACTGCCTTGTGCATCAGACCTTTAGGTCAAGGGCTCGGGGTGTGACCTATTGAGAGGACCACCTGCCTCGGTTTGGGCACCCGGCAGCATCACAACCCTCACAGAAATCAATGATCACTGCTACTGGTCTCATTGTTATTGTGTGGTGCATATCTATTTGATGCCCCCTTGTACTAATATTTATGTGTTCGAACAAATAAATAAATACGCGAACAGCATGTTGATGCCTTTTTTTACAAAATTTACACAATGTAGTCGAAGAATCTTACGACTTGAAATCAAATACGTGATTCTTAATCATGAATGAAAACGAAACAGTGATACGTTTTGATGTTAAGTCTTTATAGGCGTGTATTCCGATTGAGGGATATCTGGATTTTATCAACGATTTACCAGAAAATGATTATATTATGTCAACTGAATGGTAATTTGTCACTGGTTCATTCATAAACTCTCTAAGATTATGCTTCGATTGAATATAATTTACATTCGGAGTAGCTATATGCAAACAAACGAAGTAACTGTGGTGAATGCTAGATCGTCAAAAATCACTTAGTAACCGTATTACTTTTGTAATTTTATTTTGGAAATTTAAATTTCTTGTTTTCGCTCCAAAAGCTCACATTTTCACCTTCATACTGTATTTCTCACTTGGCAAGACTTAAAATGTCATTTACCTCTTTTAATATGCTATTTCGTGACGTTTCCCATGGAAATTTTTATACTGTAAATATACGCTTGAGATGTGCTTGTTGTTGTTGTTGTTCGTGTTTCTGGCTGCTTGCAGACTACATTTCTCCTCTTCTGAATCTGAACTTCTCCTACTAGTTAGCGGGGCTTGGATGTATCGGAATAGTTTGCTTATCTTGTCACTGTGTAGCTGAGTTTTTGTCCAGTTAGCAGATTTAGGTGATCTCGTAATCTCTTCGAACAATCGGTTCCCATATCTCTTAATCATGTCCAATAAGGAGGTTTTCAAATTTTTCCCGTATCGACAGACCACATATTTATTTGAGAGATATTTACGGTACATTTTTTATTATTACAAATGTATTCTTTAAAAGCCTTTTTTTGACAGATAAAAACATTTCCCTTTCAGATTGGATTTGTGGTGGACCAAAAAGTATATTAACCAAAAATTAGCAATAAAGTTATTACGTCCGAAAGTTAATGTAACACTAATAATTTATAAATTAGTAACACAAAATAAAAGTTCAGGGACGTTACTTAAATCAGCTAGTTGTTGCGTATTCCGTTGAGCTTTGGTACCAAAATTCACTATTATAAATGAGTAATAACTCCGATGAGGTAAATGTGACTCCAGTAAGGTTCCTTGGCGTAGGATGTAATAGTAGTGATAGAACAGTCTAAAATGGGGATAATATTCGATTTAGCATGAAATTGGCTCGATAACGAGTGAGAATAGAACAAGGAGTGTGTGTGTGTGTAGTAGTCTATTTGCGAACAACCACAAGTGTGTCACGCTATGTCAGTATCACAACGGAAAAAGTGTTTAAGGTCATTTACTAAAACAACAGGTACAATCATTTAATGATAAAATATACAGACAGTGAAAGATTGACAAAATAAATACAAATAATATTAAAAACTATTTACAAAATAAGCTTGTCAGGCCTATCTCCACAGATTCAATTTCGAAAATGAATATGGATATATTAAGCTATCGTTTATAGGCTATTTAGTTAAAATAAGCTCTAAAAGGAACCTTGAACTTAACTATGCCAACCAACACATCCATTCTAACACTGTTTGCTCTTTGAAGAGGTAATTCGTTTTTTTCTTCTGATACAGTAAATATATCTTTATCTTATTATCATAATGAACAAGTTAGATATTAATATTCTCATTTATAAGGAATTAACCATTTTCCAGAGAAACTTGCAACTATTCGATAGAAAGTATTGTAATTTAGAAATCTCTCTGGAGCCTTTCCAGGTCTAGTACTAGTGTGATGTGTGCTACTTATATCTGTCGACATAAGTAGTATATAACACCAAACAGAAGCGGAAAATCTGGCAGTATAGGACTAAGAAGATCAAATTGAAGAGAACAAAAATGTAAATAAAAAGGAATTGTAGACTGAAAGGATCTTACAGAATGTGAAGGACAAATGACGGAAATTCGCAAATGAATTATTCAATGTACGGTTTATATAATTTAACTAAGAACTCTGTATTATTGTGTAAAATATAAAATTCGTCATCCTCATTTGTGATTTTGTTCTCAACACTAGTTGTAAGACCTAGAAAACGAAAACGGTTTAGCGAAGAGTTAGCAACCCGCTTGTAGCCCATGAGAACTTCAATATGGACTAAATGTAGTCTAAAATAAAAGTGTTTCCAGCCAGTAATTGGATGTGAATAATTGACTAGTATGAAGAACTTGCGAAACAATGAAATAAAAATTATTTTGTAATGAAACAGAACGACAACTATTTCGAAATTTACAAATTCAACTTGCCGAGTTATATTCACATTTAAAAAAATTAATAGGCCGCATTCCTACAATTGAAGAACATATGGAACTCAAAACAACTTTCAACCAATATCAAAGTGAGAATCTTCAATACGAATGTCAAGGCAGTTCTACTCTACGGAGATGAAACGTGGAGAACTACTACAACCATCATCAAGAAGGTACAAGTATTTATAAATAGTTTTCTACACAAGATACTCAATATCCATTGGCCGGATTCCATCAGCAACAGCCTTCTGTGAGAGAGAACAAACCAGCTTCCAGATGAAGAGGGAATTCGGAAAAGACGATTAAAGTGGATAGGACATACATTACGCAAATCGTCAAACTGCATCACGAGACAAGCCCTAACTTGGAATCCTGAAGGGAAACGGAAAAGAGGAAGGCCAAAGAACACATTACATCGAGAAATAGAAGCAGATATGAAAAGGATGAATAGGAAATAGAAGGAGCTGGAAAGGATTGCTCTGGACAGGGTTAGATGTAGAATGCTGGTGAGTGGCCTATGCTCCTTCACGAGGAGTAACAGACGTAAGTAAGAAAGTAAGTAATGTTAATTATCAAGTTCAATGAGACTGTTGAGATAGCTAAAAATTAACTATGTTAATGATTATTATAGTCTCCTAATTTACATAAATTTCAGTAATCTTATATTTGTAATTTGATTAGACAGTTATTCAGTTCTTATGTTAATATATTCTATTCAATTATGCATTTCCCCACCTGACAAAGTAACAAAATGATTAAAAATGAATAGAAAGTTTTGATTGACAAACTAAATAAAAATGTACTCAAATAATATAAATCTACCAATATCTCTCATGTATTATTTGGCATTTAACTAGTATGTACACACACACACAGTATGTGATACATTTAGATTAGTATCAGAAGGGTTTTTGTGAAGATTGTAGTAATTTAAACAGTTGAGATCATGAGTCAATTGAAGCTAGACCACCATAGAAAACCTGGAAGCACTGGACGGCCGTTTCGTCCCATTGTGGGACTCCTCAACAGCGCGCATCCACGATCTCGCTTGTGAGACTCGAACCCAGGGCCTCCAGTCTAACCTATCAGTTTTTCGAGTAAATTCCCTCAAATTATTGATTATTTAAATACTTCTATTACACTCATCTTGTATTCCTTGTCCAGTAGACAGTGTTTAATTGAAAAGCTCATACTGTCTTATAGTTTTCATGAATGAATCAATGATTACCTATCAACTATTTTTGTTCAATAAAAATCAATAATATGATTAATTGTTTTCATTTTAATTGTTTAAATACATAAATCAGTTATTATTATTATTACTGTTATTTAATATTATGAGAACTATTTGTCATATACCGGAAACGTTAGTCCAATTACCATTAAAAATGCATTAATAAAATGTCTATACCTGAAAATCTATTAAAGTTTCCCTTTTCTTAGTCATTATTCTGGCCAGTATTTAACAAGTAATCATCCCCTATTCAAATCCCTTAATGTATGTTGAATGTATCAGTTGAAATGATTAGATGCATTAACTATTAATTATTTTCCTCAAGGTCCTACCATGCCAGACAGGTCCGTTGAAGAGTGGTAAGATTAAAAGCAGCAAACTCAAGGTCTGAGTGCAAAGTCATACTACTGACTGTACAGAGGTTGGACAGCAGTAAGGTGTTTCCTTCTGACAACCAGCATGACAGCGATGCTGCCTTCCCACAAGGAGGGGTGGGGTTAGAAAAGGTCGACCCTAAAAATGCACACCCCGCCTTATCCCGCGGATATCCGTCTCCGGCGGTAAGGTCTCAACAAGTACGGAGCTAACACAAAAATTACCCATAAAAAGGTCGTGTGTGGCCGACCTCAAGCAGTTGTCCCTTGGGAACTGCGGTCACGCTCTCAGGTCACTAAGACCACCTGTAATCCAATTTCCTTTTCAGTCACCTCCAGAAGGATTCTTCCACGGTGTGGGCAACTGGGAAGTGATAATTGCCCTCATACTTCCAACAGTACTCAAGACCACTGTATTCATAATCAACCTCCCTCTTCAATTCCTATTATTCCTCCTACATCGACTTTCAACTCTAAACTTACTCTTTTGACTTCACCATAGCCGACCATTCTAGTGCGCAGAACACTGTCACAGGTCAACTGAAACCTCGCTACAAACTACACATTGCAGACTTCAACGTACGTACCCTATGTTAAGTCGGTCATCAGGCCCTCTTGGCTGAGAATCTATAATCTCGTACCACTGATGTATGCTGTGTCTCTGAAACACGCATACAGGACCCTAGTGTGGTCATTCACCTCGGCAAAATGGAGAGCCGACGAGAAACACTCTCCGTAAATCTGGTGATACGATGGCTAGTTCTCATGAACTGGCAAATGTAGGCATAGCACTAAGTACGAAAGCGGAACAAGCACTATTAGATTGGATCCCCGAAATATGAATGAATTCATTATGTAGTTTTCAGAAAGAATGACTGTTACATTGGGAGATTTGTAGAGATCAATTAGAATTAAAGATTATATTTCTCATAAACTGATATCATTTAGGTTACTTTAAAAACACAGTTATTCTGTCTTAGTATGATCCTCATCAAAAGGATCCATTCATAGAAGTAGGGAAGTTAGAACAAAGGATATTAGATGTTTCTTGTGCTATATTGTTGATTGTTTGAAATTGGAGTTATACCACTGGAAGCTGAATCAGGGGTTCTAACGTCGAATGATTCACTGGGGGGGGGCTTGAAGATCAATAATTCAACTCCTGACGTATTAGTATGTTCGTAATGCTGAGAAACCGTATACAAGGATGATATATCCAACTAGTTCTTCCTAGTCGTTTAGATTCTAGACAATATTATATTTGTCATTCATCCACAGTGCATACCTCAGAAATTTCTCCATAATAAAATTTCTTAATTAGAAAGTTCACGACAGTTAAAAAAAGAAGTTCGAAATCAAATTTTAGAACGTTATCTAACCGCATCACAAGCCAGAATCAGAGAGCAGATAATTACATAAATAAGCTGTCATATCTAATATAAAATAAGAAATGGAAAATCAGTATTATTTTAGAGTATATATATAATATGTGCCGAACTTCACTGTTTACACTACGGATGAACTTAATCAGGAGATTAAAAAGGTAAAACACTCAGCATTCTAAATGTTGTACATATGTGGTGTGCGCTACTGATGTCGATAGATATAAGTAGTATGTATCAACAATCGAAAGTGAAATACCTGGTAGCAGAATGTTAAGAACAACTAAGGAAAGAGAATGAGAACAGCGAATGGTTGGTATGGAAACGAAGGAACAATTATATCTGCGACGATTAACTGAGAATTTTCAAATGAAGTCTCCATTGTACGGTTCTCAGATTTTACTAAGTGATTCGGTAATTTTGTATTCAAATACATTCAATTGTCCCCACTTGTTCTCTCGCTCATTACACGTTCATTAAGAGACGTCAGTGGCTTAAGTTTAATTAATGAAGGGATCATGTATGTGAACTGTTGAGGGGTCCCAATCATGTCTTGTTTCCAGTCGTTCCGTAATTAAAAGTAGTCCGTTATGATAACTTCAAAATCGTCAATATTTACTGACTATTAATGGTGTTTTACTATCGGCTCATCTGACACAAAGAACACTAATATCAGTGTTCTATGGAACAAAAACAGGCAAGCGGGAAAATAAAATACTCTTGGAAAGTACGGCCATGTTCCACCACTTATCGAATCAAGGGAAAGCTATCATTCTGTCATTCCTCATATTGTCCGAACCGGTTGAGTTTTACCATGCTAAGTCAAATTAAACCCCAGGCTCCACTCCAGGTTGTATACTTTCGTCAATTCCTTCAATTTTCAGCTTTGCAACCAAACTACCTACGAAGCCCAGCAACTTAAAGGTTTCCTGGAAACTGCGCGTTATTCCAACTATAGAAGCAATCCGGATAGCCAGTTGGCATCATTTATGGTCATAAGTAGAACGATATCTGATCACCTTCAAAACTCCTAATTTCGCCCCTGATCAATGAGAACATTCATAGCAACATTGTTTGGGGATGACCCCAGAATTTCACCTCTAACACGGACATATAATACACCGTCTATACTTCTTAACGATTATTTCGTATCCGAAATTCAACAAAGTAGATTCAACGTTTTATTTCATTATCCTATAAAAGAATTTTAGGCTCATTGACCTACTTTGAGCACTCAAACTTATTCAAACTATAAAATACCATCCACTCCCGACACCTCATGAAAAGCATTCGGAAACATACCGACATGTCAGCAAGACGAGTTCATCAACTGACTAGCACCCGTTTAAAACAAACTTGTCTGAAAGACTACACAGCCACTACAACAAACTAAACACTGTTCCTGATCGTAATCAAAACCGTGAACTAACAACGGTATGCGACTGTATGACTTATAATCAACTATCAGCTTTTTAACTGCTGCAAATTGAATATACATTTTTGAAAGTGGAATTTTTGTTTTAATATTAGATAATAATACAATATGACACTGTAATAATATAATGCGACATTTTATTAAGTTAATTCCTATGAGAATTAAATATTTCACTCATTTTTGTATAAAATGACATATTTAATTTACTCCATCTTATCTACAATTAAATCTTAATGATTAACATTTCAATACAGATATCTTGATACTTTGTAAATAATTTATGCTACATCTAGAATGAAATTATTAGAATGAATGAAATAATAACTAGACTGTTAATAAATTTTAATGGTTGAGATCATGAGTCAATTGAAGCTAGACCAACATGGAAAACCTGGAAGCCCTGGATGACTGTCTCGTCTTAGTATGGGACTCCTCAGCAGTGTGTATCCACGACCCCGCCTTGCGAGACTCGGACTCGGGACCTATTGGTCTCGCGCGTGAACGCTTAAAATCTAGATCACTGAGCCGGCCAGTATCCAACTGTGTTAATGTCTAGCATCAATTAATCCACAAAATTGAGCGACATATCCACCATTGTCTTCAGTGAGTTACTATCATTACAATGAAATTATAAATAACCCTGAGATTAAAATCAATATGGAAATGAATGTAAAATAATAAATATAACGCGTATATTTGAAGTAACGTAAATTGTGATCGATAGACTTATGCAGAGATTAGTTTCATATTTAATTTGAGGTGTATAGTTTAATTTATGAGAATTAATTAAATCTATATCATATTTATAGATATCTCAGTCCTACAGGAGATTAGTCGTGGCCTGGATAGCTCAGAGGTAACGTCTTTGACCATAGATCAAATTCGCCAAGAAACAACAATTCCCTAAACATCATAGGTACATTTTGTTGATGAGTGCCAAATAGCATGAAACTTAGATCAACCAAGGTTTCCCATTGACGATATCCAATCTTACATCTCAAAAAAGTGCACATGATATCAATTCATTAAAATTAGTAGTCATATTTCAATTTGGTTGGTAGAATTTGATCACAACTAAGAAGGGATTAACATACATGTCATCATCACTCAGGGATCAATACAATTACTTCATAATTGTAATATGGTCTTGTTGGCGAATGCCAACTGGTACGAAATTTAGGCTTAGGATTTCATGATAGTTATTTCTAACTATGAAACAATGTACTGGATATCAAGTCATGTTAACTAATATTCACAACCTAACCTAAAAGATACTCAAATGATAAAAAATCTCAGACTATGAAGCCAATTGATATGAGTATGAATCTCAGTAAAAGCATCACTCTCCTTAAGATTTCAGTAACATTTTGTTGACTGGAACCATTCAACATGAAACTTGACTGTACTTTCAAACCTCTAATCATTAGAAACCAGTTTTGAAACATAACGTGTTCAGAATATTTAAAATAATGAGTAGACCTATGATAATCTTTGTGTTACTGATAACATTCAAGATGTAATTCGGGAATTCAGTCAGTTAATGCTATTTTCATCAGAATAATTTTATTTCTAATACACGAATAATTTTCGTTTGCACACTATTTGTGATTGATTCATTTGTGTGTACTTCTTAACCTGCATCATAGAAATGTGAAAATCCAGATCATTTAAACTGCTGATCGGTTTAAATTCCAATCGATGAACATTTTCAATTGAAGTATTGTATCAGTTTATTTTTGTTATCAGATATATTCCTATTAGTATGGGGAATTCGTGCATATCGTAGTATTTTCGTGGCGTTGTAAGCAGATGTAGCAGTAACTGCAAAGATACTCCAAATTCTCTTCAGTAAGATTTGGGATGAAGAACAAGTACCAACAAACTGGAAAGAAGGACTTCTGGTCAAAATACCAAAGAAAGGCGATCTCAGCAACTGTGATAACTACGGGGGCATTACTCTTCTCTCAATACCGGGAAAGGTCTTCAACAGAGTATTGTTGAACAGAATGAAGGACTCCGTAAACACCCAACTTCTAAACCAACAAGCTGGATTTTGTAAGGATAGATCGTGTACAGACCAAATCGCAACTCTACGGATCATTGTGGAACAATCAATTGAATGGAATTCATCACTCTACATCAACGTCATTGACTACGAAAAGGCATTTGATAGCGTGGACAGAACAACACTATAGAAGCTTCTTCCTCGACACTACGGCGTGCCTCAGAAGATAATCAATATCATACAAAATTCCTATGATGGATTAAACTGCGAAATTGTGTATGGAGGACAGTTGACAAAGTCGTTTGAAGTAAAGACCGGTGTCAAGGAAGGTTGCTTACTCTCACCCTTTCTCTTTCTTTTGATGATCGATTGGATCATGAAGACGTCAACATCTGATGGGAAGCAAGGGATACAGTGGACAGCCAGGATGCGGCTGGATGATCTAGACTTCTCAGATGATCTGTCTGTTCTATCGAAATCGCAACAACAGATGCAGGAGAAGACGACCAGTGTAGCAGCAGCCTCAACAGCAGTAGGTCTCAATATATACAAAGGGAAAAGCAAGATTCTCCGATACAACACAGCATGCAACAATCGAATCACACTTAAAGGAGAAGATTTGGAAGATGTAAAAGGCTTTACAAATTTAGGCAGCATCACTGATGAACACGGTGGATCTGATGCAGATGTGAAGGCGCGGATCGGCAAAGCAGGAGCAGCATATTTACAACTTCGAAACATCTGGAAATCAAAACAACTGTCAACCGACACCAAGGTCAGGATTTTCAATACAAATGTCAAGACAGTTCTACTGTATGGGTTGGAAACTTGGAGAACTACGAAAGCCATCATCCAGAAGATACAAGTGTTTATTAACAGTTGTCTACACAAAATACTTCGGATCCGTTGGCCGGACACTATTAGCAACAACATACTGTGGGCGAGAACAAACCAGATCCCAGCGGAGGTAGAAATCAGGAAGAAGCGCTGGAAGCGGATAGGACACACATTGAGGAAAGCACCGAACTGCGTCACAAGACAGGCCCCCACATGGAATCCTCAAGGCCAAAGGAGAAGAGGAAGACCAAAAAACAGAGAACAGACCAGCTTCCGTCTGAATACGAAATTAGGAAACGACGATGGAAATGGATGGGACATACATTACGGAACTCATCAAACTGCATCACGAGGTAAGCGTTAACCTGGAATGCTGAAGGGAAGCTGAAAAAAGGAAGGTCAAAGAACACATTATGTCGGGAAATAGAAGCAGATATGAAAAGAATGAACAACATTTAGAAAGGATTGACTATGACAGAGTTGAATGGAGAGTGTTTGTGGGCTGAGTATGCTTCTCCAGGAGGAGTAAATAAGTAATAAATGAAGTTAGACATTGACACTGTTAGATAACGGCCGGCTCAATGGTCTAGAGGTTATGCCTTCGCGCATGGACCAATAAGTCATGGGTTCGAATTTCACAAGACGGGATCGTAAATACATACTGTTGAGGAGTCCCATAATACAGCGAAACAGCCATCCAGTGCTTCCAAATTTTCCATAGTAATCTAAACTCAGTTGATTCATAATCTCAACTATTTAACTTATTATACTTCAATTTATATAAGTAAAAATTTCGAATATTAATTCAATCAACATCAAAAAATAAAATTTCACTTCAACAAAACATAAAATATACGATCAAATCGTTAATTCATACTGAAGTGGTTCTCTTACTAACTTGGTTATTGCATAACAAATGTACACATATACCTATATATATATATATATATATATATATATATATATATATATATATAATCACAGTGGGTGATGATCACTTGATGTTGATTGGGTAGATCATATTTCTGAAGTATACTTAACGGTTATTTATTGTGAATTATGTTTACATTCCATTTCATTTATGATTATTGTAATTTATTTACATAAATCCCCATAAAGAAATGACTCTATAATACGTATGATATTCGTTTTCATTATTATTATTATTTATTATTAAAAGACAGGAAATGTTATTATTTTGTTTTATTTTATAAAATAAATTAATATACCTTGGATTGAATGGATTGAAATGAAATACAACTTGATTACGGTAATCATGGCAGTCTGTTTTGACGACCAATCAAAATGATGAAGTGGGAATGATAGGCTAATCAAAGTTACCTAAAAGAAGACAAAGGATATTGTTTTAAGATTGAAGATAACAGTCATTTGCTCATAAAAACAGTTTACAGTAGAATAAACCTTTCTTTAGTAATATTATTTACTGACGGTCTATTTGGGAAAAAAATCAATGATGTCATTTGGTATTGTTTGGCTTGTATCTTCCCATTGAGGTTTAAGACTGCAATTGATCAGTTTGTTATTGACATATGTGCATACTGTGCGTATGCCTCGATATTACCTTTATTCACAAGCTATTTGTAAGCAATGATGGATAGTGGTTAGCAGTGGAATCCAAGCCAAACAATACTAAGAGAATTCAAATTCACCCCATTGCACAAGCAAGTGGCTATCAGGACTCAGTAGCTGAGTGGATAACGCGATGGCGTTTGAAGCGAATGGTACTGGGTTCGAGTCCCAGAGTGAACATCAACTCTGAGATGCAGGTACATCCAGCTGATGAGTCCCAAATAGGACGAAACGCGCGTCCTGGAATCCACTGCTAGCCACTATCCATCATTGCTTAAAAATCAGTGATGTGATTAAACTTAGTATGATTTGGGATATCATTCTAGCATGTGTTGAATGTATAGTGTAACGTAGTCAGATGAGGCGAATAAAAATTACAACCAGAGCAAATTCATTGTATAATCTAGTTATTTAATAAAAAAATACATTATAACATCACAAATTCTATGATTACATGTACGTGTAGACATGACCGTTATTACATCGAGTGATACATTAGGTTTACATGGAAACGTTGCGTATAAATCCACCCCTTTAATACATTGGTAATATTTTTAAATGTTAAATGGTTAAAAGCGAATAATTGGATATAAAAGGGCTTTGTTTCATGAATCAATCATGTTTGTAAACGTTGGTTATATAAATTTCAATGGTGTTTGAAATTAGAAGGCAAAGACTGCGAAATCTAGATGGTCCAGGTGCATCCTAGATGTCCACTGTATTCTCCTCAGATGTTGCCATTTTCATTATCTAATCGATCACCAAGGGAAAGATGAAAAACGTTAACCAGAAAAAAACTTAAGAAGTGAATAATTAATAAGGTGAAAACATGACTAAAGAAGAATGGATATCTTGGCTTGTCCAGAAGCTATAACAAGTTATATGGGCTTAATATAGTAACCGACACTACGAAATTTTTTTTATACAGTAACCTCAACTGTACATTGTTTGATTACTGAGTAGTGATTAATCTCAAGTTCTTTTAGTTCTTAGAGTTGAACAACTTTTGTTTATCATCCTATTATATCAATACTAGTTTAATTAGTTCTACATCTCATGTTCAGTATTATAATGTAAAATGTTTATAGTTCGTCATTAGACAGATATGAACTTTGCAGAAAATCTGAGTTCGAGGATTTCTACCGACTACCTTCAGAAAGTTAACAGTTTTGATGGTTGAGAATATCAAAATGTAATTCGATTAAAGATTTCTCAAAGAAAAATATTGACCATTTTATTTATTGTCTTGTAGTTTTTAGAAGATAATCAAGTGGGGAAAAAAATACTCATCAAGTAGTATGTTTACACTAATTGGTCATTGTCGAAAAGAATACTACTTGAAAATATATTGTTCTGTATAATCCACTATGAAAAAGAAAAGACATAGTGACTGACCGTATGTCAAGCCCACATAGCTTATTCTAGCTCCAAGACAGACCAATTTATTCATTCTTCTCAAACTACATTTTCACCTTGTCATTATTTTCATTTTAACAGGTGAACTCATTAGTCGATGTAAGCTAGATCACCATTCAAATCCTCAAAGCACTACATGGCTGTTAACTTCTAGTATGAGACAACTCAACACTGCATATCCATGATCCCATTCCCCGTGAGATTCAAACTCAGAATCTTCGGTCTCGTGCACCAACAATTAACACCTACACCACTGAGCCAGCATCCAACACTGTTAATGTCTAACTTCCATCAATCTATGAATGGATGTGCAATAATTCATTCATTATCAGAGGTAGATAACTGTCTCCAACCGACATGGATTGGACTCCACTGTTCACTTATTTTCTTATCAACATTGACTTTTTTTTATAATCATTATGTGTGTACATTTCTTATCTTACTCATTACATGTCTGTAACTTATATTTGTCTGACTAGAAATGTCCGAGTCACGGTTGATTGAGTCGAGTTGACAAACGTCTGTTTCGTTTCTTTCGCTCCATCTCTCTGACTGTTTGTTCTAATCAACAATTATACAAATCCACTCTTGTATTTAACTTATTTAATTTCGTTATTCACTTACGGGATTTATGTCAATACTTATTTGTATATGAGAATTGGTAACATGTATATTTCGATAACAAGCACCAAACGATCTACTTGTTGTCAGATACTGGGCTATTAAATAGTTAGAAGGGGTTTTTCAACTATTGAAGTTTCTGAAAAAATTACCACAAAAAACCCTTCCAATAATAATCATCTGCTCACAAGTGACTGACTTCAAAAGACCTTTCCTTGGAGTTCTAGTGAGAAGCCGTTACCAGTGGAGTTCAACCAGGTCTGTTGTGAGATATCAACTCACTGAAAACAATGGTGTACTGTGGCGCAACTTCGTGGATTAGTTGAAGTCAGTCATTAACACAGTTTGATACCGGCCGGCTCAGTGGTCTAATGGTTAGGCGTCCGAATCTCACGGAATGCGGGATCGTGGATGCGCACTACTGAGGAGTCACATACAAGGATGAAACGGCCATCCAGTGCTTCCAGGTTTCCCATGTTGGTCTAGCTTCAGTTGACTCATGATTTCATCTATTGATATTAAATAGTTTACAGTAAATTGTCTCACATAAATAAAAAGACTATACTTTATCTTCAAAATTATATGGTTGTATTATTGTTCATTTGTATTACATTAAATGAAATAGCTCATTGAAATTATTTTTTTCAGTCTAATAATTTTACAAGTTTAATATGGTATAAGTGGATTAAAAGTAAATTGTTTTGAAGCATCTTAATTATTGAATTAAGAAAAACATTTACCATCGTTTTGAAAGTATTGCTTCTTCTACTTCTTCTGCTCCGTCTTATTCTCCTCCTCCTCCTTCTTCTTCTACTTTTACTTCTTCTTCTTCTTCTCCTCCTTCTTCTTCCTCTTCTATGTCTTCTTCCTCTTCTCCTTCTCTTCCTTCTTCTCCTCCTCCTTCTTCTGCTCCTTCTTCTCCTCTTCCTTCTTCTTCTTTTTCTCCTTCTTCTTATTATTACACTGATGTACACGTATGAAATTTCAAAGAGTTAACCATTAAAAAATCTTTCTTGATTGTTTTTTTAAGTAAAGTGAATAACTTAATTGGTGAACAATTTTCTTATGAAAATACCATAGTGTATATTCGTAGCTGATCACTTACATATGTCTTTCGGATCTAACGTTTACACTGTGTATGAAACAAAAAAATGATATGTATAAGCATAGATTAAATTTAGTGAAATACTCAGTGAATACCATAAATCATTAAACATGAAAATGATTCACTATGACTCCATTGAAAATTGTGACCAAATTTCCATAGTAAGTGTATTATCTATAGACCATTGAGTTGATGACTCGTGTTATCTGCGTGACTATCGTAACCAATAGTTAGAGACTCTTGGTGACATGGCTCAGAATCGATCACAATGGCATTGGTGTATACACTTCACATCTTTCTTTCTACGAACTAATTCTTTCTTTCTGTACTATATCCTCATATGCAATCTTTCTTTTATATATTACCACCTCCGAATTAACTACTTTTATGAATCCGGAGTTCATCTTGTGTTAATGAGGTATGGCAACTTGGATCGATGCATATATGTGTCTGGTCCTACGCTATAGCTGACTGACTGACTGATTGACTTTAATTAACAAAATTAAATACTCTTAAAAGTGAACTGATTCATTCTTATCATAACTGAATTTCATTGATTACAGCTTTTTAAAAGACCTTAAATTCTTGAACTCGATCTTTGGCGGATATATCAACCCAACTGTTAGAGATTAACATATTGAGGTAAAACAGCGGCCCAATACTCAATGACTATAGTAATAACTCAATCGACGATGTAAAATACTTTTTAAAAAACTCTCTTTTTAATAACCATTGTTAAATTTTAAACAAAATAATTGTCATTGCTTAAACTTGACCATCATGAAGTGAAGCAACATTTCATGAAATGAACAAAGTCTTTTTATTTTTGTGACAGATAATTAATCTATTCTATAACTCTTAACATCCGGAACTCAAAGCAACCGTCAACCAACACCAAGGTCAGGATTTTCAATACAAATGTCAAGACAGTTCTATTGCATGGGGCAGAAACCTGGAGAACTACGAAAGCCATCATCCAGAAGATACAAATGTTCATTAACATTTGTCTACGCAAAATACTTCGGATCCATTGTCCAGACACTATTAGCAACAACCTATTGTTGGGAAGAACAAACCAGATCCCAGTGGAAGAAGAAATCAGGAGGAAGCGCTGGAAGTGGATAGGACACACATTGAGGAAAGCACCCAACTGCGTCACAAGACAAGCCCTCACATGGAATCCTCAAGGCCAAAGGAAAAGAGGAAGACCAAAGAACACATTACGCCGATAAATGGAAAGAGACATGAAAAAATGAACATGAACTGGATGGAACTAGAAAAGAAGGCCGACGACAGAGTGAGTTGGAGAATGCTGGCTGGCGGCCTATGCTCCATTGGGAGTAACAGGCGTAAGTAAGTAAGTATATTTTTTAAAATGAGAAGATTTACTATCAAATTGTATTTCATTAAGAAACATCTACTATTCATCATAACTTAAGTTCAAGTAAGTTGAGAGTGAAATATGTGTTACCAATAACATTCAATAATCGTCACATTATATTCTTAATTGTATGAAGTAGAAATTGTACCATCGTATGCTGATCCATATTATACAGACTTAAACTTGAGTAGTAGTATTTTACCAGGATGAAGTAGCTATTCAATGTTCTCTGATTTACAATGTTACCATAAATGAGTTCAACTTTTGACAATTATAATCTATTGCATGTTTTACTTGGGACTATTTTGAGAACAAAAAAGGCCCTGCGTTCGAATCTCGCAGGGGGCGAGGTCGTAGATGCGCACTGCTGAGGAGTCCCACAATAGGACGCAACGGCCATCCAGAGCTTCTAGGTTTTCAATGGTGGTCTAACATCAATCGGTTCATGATCTCAATCAATAACTTTCTGTATTGGATGGGTTCTATAGCGTTTTTTTTAAATTTCATTTCAATACAACAGGAAAAATACAAAAATCCTAGTTTATATAAGGTTACTTATTCAACCTACAATATGTTTTCAAAATCCATAAACACTAATGTAGTACTTTGTCCAAATCATATACTATACTATTCGTAACTCGTTTCAAGATGAATATGTGACATCAATCACATTTTTTTCATTATTTTCTCTTCAGTTCAATTTTTAGGATCAGATCAAATATATTTGGTGAATGGATAACAGTTAAATGCAGGAAGTGTGTTTCATCCTTATTGGGACTCGTCAGATGAATACACTTGTATCTTATTGTCAATCTTTATACGTCGGCTCCAACTTGATAATTTTCGTTTCATATGCCAGTGCATTATCCACTAAGCTACCAAGTTTAGATTTTTATTGATCTCCTCAATAGAAATAAGGTATTAACAAACATTGATCACTTTAAATGTAACCTGGTACCCATAAAAAAAATGTTCCACAAATTGATTTTAAATAATCCTGTTACTGAATTGGGCGTAGATGGGTAATTTCAGAAAATTTCTAGATTTATTGCAATCGAATCAATCAGCAGACCACTGGCACATCAAAACAAACATAATCTATAAATCCAAACGGAAAAGACCAGTCAATCTAATGATCGCATGATCTAATCTACAAAGATAATTAATATGAATTTAAAGACAAATGCAAATAACAAATTCTACTGTAGTGAACAGAACACGGGTGGGGACAACCGAATGTATCTGGCATGACATTACAGAGCATCTCAATAAAATCTGAGAACTATATATTAAATCGTTAATTTGCAAAATGTCCACCAATTGTCTCAAAATGCCTCAGACTTCATTGTTCTTACATTATCATACAGATTGCATTCTATTCCCGCTCTTGCTTTCTTGATCTACCCTCATCTTCTGCTGCCAGACATTACATTTCTGACCCGCATAATATACTACTTATATCAATATAAGTAGCACGCACCACACTACCAATACAACGAACAACACATATATCATCACGATGAACTGATGTGACACTACAGTAGAACGTTTAAAAAACTCACTTCTACATCATATAGATAATGATGATGATTATGATAAAAAATCTTAATTAAACTATCTAGTTCTCAGAACATAACACTAACAATACCACACACCTTAGTTGCAAATCATCTCCTTCATTTCAACATCAAGTTTATTGTGTTTTTTTTCTCGCTGCGTTGATAGTTTTAGCAACAAGTTTTAAATTACTTCATTCCTATACTAAATAAAAAAATCTTTCTATCATATATTTGATTAATAGCTAACAAGTGACTATAGAAGACCTGTGTTGATCCATAGAGGATTCATCAGCTTAGTGTTGGTTTATTACAGCATTAATTTTTACATCGAAAGTTGAACGTTAAAGCGCTATCCATTGGAAATGCAGGGTCATAAATGTCGTCAACCCATTTATTAGGTAATCATAATGATTACTACATAAAGGCGTAAAAACTAATAACTATGAGCAATATAGGGAAAAATCTATTTTAGAAATCATTATGGAAATAATGACAGTTTCATATCTTAATAATAATAAAATAAAAAATTGAGTGAATCACAGTAAACTGAATCATTATTCATAATGTTTATTCATATCTGCCATAATGAATTTGAAATGAATTGGAAACTGACAGACAGTGAGATTCATCTATTCTTAACAAATTGTAGCAAGCTAGTTATTTTGATGATATCCATCCATGTCGATCACAATTCATTCCTAAATACCAACAAAAAAAATATATCAAATGATTATTTGTGCTACACGTTAAACAATTTGACGATCAATTGAACACAATAGTTCAGCTGATATTTGGATGATGTTTTGAATGAAAGAAATCGGGTTATATTATATTAATTTCAACTCCGCCTGGAGCTCCTCTGGGGCTACTGCCGGTCTCAAGCCCGGATAAAGGAGGAGGGTTGAGCATAGAGTTAGCGACCTCATCCTGTAAAAAACTAACTCGCCAAAAGAACGCTAGCCAAAAAAATAATTCAGACCATTTAAACTCTGTTATGGGAGTGAGAAGGTCGCGAGGCTAATGACTCTTCTGGCAACCATAGCAACTGATAATTTAATTACATGGAGTGCTTGTACAATGTGGGAGACCGGGAGAGTCTTCCAACTTGCTGCAGAAATGAAGAGATACAAACATATTAATTTCAATTAGGTGCATATCTCTCTTTCTCTCTAGTTTAAATGTTAAGCACTTAAATATTGCTCGATGGATCGTTCTCTTTCCCATATATGTATATATATATATATATATGCTCGAATCCTATTAATAGCCTTTGCCTTGCCTCGCTGAGCCTTAGTTCGATCTGACTATAAATTCGCCTATGCATTCGCACACACACGCATCAACCTCTCTGCTCCAAATTCGCTTGATGTCTTTGTAACTCTCTTTAACTGTAACCGCCACTTCTTGCCTTCTAAATTCAAACATCGTTGGGAATTATATAATAACAATTATCATGGTGATTGATTAACGAAGCTGAACCACTACCAACAAATGTGAGATAAAGACCTCCAATCAACTACCCATTGGGATTGAGAATAATTGAGCAAATTAGAAGAAAAATGATACACCTAATGATAACGGATGCACATTACAGGATCCACAAATATCAACACGTCATAGAGGACCAAAAGATTAAGCTACAAAGGACACTTACATCGGAACATTTGAAAGAAAAAAACCCGACCAAACGGTCCAGCTCAAAGAATGAAACTCCACCTAAACAATATATCTAATGTGACAAATAGTAACACTGGGATATACATACACTCAGTTGATAAGTTAAACTATAAAACAAAATTCATATTCAGATATTTACTACTGGCGACAGTTTATTAATTCTAAACGACATGATAAAGAACATGTAACCAAATATTGATAAAAAAAAAACAAAATATATAACATTTTCATGATACATGCAATGAAACCATTTCATGACATAAACAATATTTGTATACATTAATGATTATATAATTAATTAATTTAATTAAAAATAAATTATCCAATGAGGAAATGAGTACGGAAACTATCTATCTATCTATCTACCTACCCATCTATAGGATTATGTCATAATATGGTTTGTAATAAACAATTAGTTACATTAGTTTAACACGTAAATACATATTGGTATAATTTGAATTTATGTCTAAGATTTATTGTCACGCAAGTGTAATAAGACCACCCTAGTTCATTTAATCCCATCCCACACAAACCCCCCCCCCAACCCTCACCCCCCCCCCACCTATATTTTTTTCAATTTATTTCATAACTGTGATTATTGGAAATAAAATACGCAATCGTTATCATTCGATTTCTCTTTTCTCTTTTCTTTCTCTTTTTCGAAAATTGGGTTTGTTTATTTCGTGAAAAGGTACAATAGAACAGCTATTATTATTATTATTGTTGTTTATTAACTTTCTTTTCTTTTTATTAGATGAATACTACTTAATAAAATATAAGTATTATGTATATACATGATGGTGTATAGAAGATTGGTAGGTTCATTTATTTATTCTATCCGAAAAAAAACACATACTTATATGATTAAAGAAATATTATTTATAATAAATTCTTATTCTCATCTTATAGTTTTAAATCTTAAAATTAATTATTCAAATATATAATTTCAATAGTTGAGATCATGAGTCAATTGAAACTAGATCACCATGGGAAACCTAGAAACATTGGACGGTCGTTCCGTCCTATTGTTGGACTCTTCAGCAGTGTACATCCACGACCCCACCTCGCGAGATTTGGACCCAGGACCTGTCATTCTCGCTTGTGGACGCTTAACCACTAGATCACTGAGCTGACATCCAAATGGTGATAATGCCCAAATATATGACTAAATTTAAGCAGAAATACACCTAAATTTTATAGAATATTATGGAATGATTGATTATAAGTTAAATAAACTGAAAATTCTAATATTGAAATAGCTAATATGCTTGTAAGGGCTGGTACTATGTTAAACCCAATATAGGTCATACTAACCTCTGAATAGATCAATTTATTCATTCTTCTCAAACTACATTTTCACCTTGTCATTTATTCACATTTTAATAGGTGAACTCATGAGTCGATGTAAACTAGATCACCATTCAAATCCTAGAAGCAATGCATGGCCATTAAGTTCTAGTATGGGACTACTCAACAGTGCGTATCCATGATCCCACTCCCTGTGAGATTCAAACTCAGATCCTTCGGTCTCGCGCACCAACACTTAACACCTACACCACTGAGCCAACACCCAACACTGTTAATTTCTAACTTCCATCAATCTATGAATAAATGTGCAATAATTCATCCATTATCAGAGGTAGATAACTGTCTCTACCCGACATGGATTGGACTCCACTGTTCACTTATTTGCTTATCAACATTGACTGTTTTTTATAATCATTATGTGTGTACGCTTCTTATCTTACTCATCACATATCTTGTAAGTTATATATGTCTCACTATAAGTATCGAGTCACGTTTGGTTAAATCGAGTTGACCCACTCACCTTCTCCATTGCACGTCATTTTGTTTTGCTTCGCTTTCCGATTAGCGGTCGTACGAAATATACTTATTCAAATTTCTATTCTCGTATTTGACTTATTTAATTCCGTTATTCACCAACGCGATTCAAGTCGATAAACATATACGAGATTTGGTGACAGATATTCCACGACCACTAAATACTGTAGTGTTAATTTGAATAAGTTTACACATTAATTGAGATTGTAAGATCGATTATCCCAAAAAAGTATAGATGAAATAGAATGAATGAAATAATATTGTGAATACAAGTCAAATTGATTGTTTAGTTAAATTCCATCTAATAATGCGTCGGACAGGATATGTGTTCGTGAATTTGTAGAGCATCATCCATTCAACATTCGATTAGTATGCTATATCTGATATTTTTCCGTTCATTTAATTAGTGAATGTTACAGACACGAGCATAAATTTTGTTAAACATCTCATTTGAAGCTCTAACTTTCACTTTATTTGCTTAATTCACGTAGCAATTTGGGTTGCATTACAGTAGTGTATTCTCAGAAGACATATAATTGGTCTCAAATGATTTAATTGAAATCCCTAATGAAAATCACATTCTTATTTGCAGAACTAACACACTAAATTTACGAAGAAAAAAAATGCTTGAAAAGCCAGCTATCAGACTTTTATTGGATAGTGAAAAAACTGGTTATCCTTACACATAAACTTTTAAAGAGATATGAATCAAGTTATAAATAGAATAGAGTGAGTGATAGGTAAGTTATGTGTATAAGACTTTGAATAGGATAGACTATAAATTATTGGTTTCCAACACATTAAGAATAGTAACCGTAGTTAATGCATTAACTGAAAGCTTATGACAAATGGAATGTATAATACATAGTATTCTAGTTACTATGTCAAGCCCATATAACTTATTCTAGTTTCTGGACAATCCAATCTAACCATTCATTTCGAGCTATGTTTTGACCTTGTTAATTACTCACTTATCAACCTTGACTGTTTTTATCTCAGCGTATATTATGTATGTATTTCTTATCCTACTCATCATATGACTGTAGCTTACTTTTGTGACTAAAATATTGATTAACGCTTGATTAAATAGAGTTGGCTCATATGCTTTCTTCACCACGCCTCATTTTGCTTCGCTTCTCTCTCTTCTCCTTGCTTCATTCCTCTGATTGTCTGTTCAAATCAATGGTTATATAAAATATATGTATTCGAAATCACTTCTTGTATTTGACTAATTTAATCGCGTTATTTACTAATGTGAATTAAGTCAATAATTATATACGAGGGATTGACGATATGTATATTTCATTCATACGATCTAATTGGGACATAGATATCGTGCCATTAAAATGGTGCACCCGTCTGAACTAATTAACTTCAAATTGAAGGGCCCCATAATACTATAAAATTCTAATTGAAATAACCTTAAAATAAATAAATAAATTTTCACTTATTAGCCAATCAAAGAAAAAAAAACACTCATTGTGAATGAATAGTAGTATCTAAGATAAAACAGTAATATTACTAATATGTTACATCATTAATCCATCAATTAAAGTCTTTTGTAAGTTCTTCTGTTTGTAAATAAATGAAAACGGCATATAACTTTCACCATATGTCCATGGAACATGAATTTTCTCAAACTCTTGTATCCATATTGTTCCTGGTGCTCAAAACCTATGATTAAGGTTAAGATAAGAGAATAGGGTTAGGGATTTGGACGAAAGAATTTAAGGTTACGGTTAAGATACAATTTATGTGTTATTTATAATCTACATAAAAGGAATTGAATGTTTAAATGTTCAATATATTTCGATAATGCAATGAGAAGATGTAGTTTATCAGAATTATGTGATATATTTGCGCAATACATTTCGAACAATCTGATCACACATATACTTGTTAAGAACATTTATATATGAAAAATTAAAATGGTGAAATAAGACCACAGGATAGACAGACATCATCATCCATTGCGAAACATTTGATTGAGACGGGTCATAAGGTTGATATCAAATCATCATTTGTTGTGTTGTACAAAAGCCTTCAAGGACGTATACTAAGGTTTATTGAAGCCTTGGCTATACGAAAATTGAAACCCCCTTATGTATTCAAAAAAATTTGTGCTTACACCTAACCTACCCTGGTAGTACTGATTTACTATCCAGAGTGGTAATCATATTTGTTTTTGTGTACTTTAATATTTTTTCCTTTGTTATGACTTACCCTTAACCTGTCTAGTTGACCTTTTAATTTTTCATATATAAATGTTCTTAACAAGTATATGTGTGATCAGATTGTTCGAAATGTATTGCGCAAATATATCACATAATTCTGATAAACTACATCTTCTCATTGCATTATCGAAATTTATCAAAGGGACTAATTGTTTTAAAGTTCAATATATTGTTTTTACTAAGTGATGATAAAGGTCTATTTTGTTTTTTGATTTAACATGTTCTGAAAACTGTTCTGAAGGATTTCTGAAGTTCAATTTGTATAATGTAAAATAAGTCATTCAGTTTTGAATTCCATGCAAAAAGTTAAATGTTTTGTGATATCTAGAGCTTAGATTCTTATTATGTCGCGTACAACTAGAGCACTTGAGCGCTAGAACCCTCCAAGTCATAAATCAGAAGACGGAAGACAATTGAAAGGAATGCTTTTTCAAACAGTGTCATTTATGGTACAGAAAACTGTTAGGTATTTATAGTTTTTAGTAAAAAACGAAATCATCATTATAGTCCTCCAATCCGCATACAGGGGGTAATTAGCATTTGTCCAATAGGGAAGCTACACGTAAGGGTTCTGGAATGTTCTTCCAAGCGATGACTAAATGGAATATCTTCGGCTCTTTCTGAGTTTCTTAAGGCTTCCTCTAGTTCACCCATGGGGCATCCTCACAAGTTATTTTCTCGATTATGATTGGCTCATCCCTATACGTTACTATATCTATACTAAGTTTTGTGTGGACTATTTAAAATGCCATCATATTGTGATAAACTTTCATTATCCATTAATTCAATCACAGCATTAAATTAAAATAAATGTCTACAGTTATGAATGTGAGCGCGTTACGTTTGGGCTAATAATTTGGTAAGCAATGGTATATATTTCTTACTTTAGTCAGTTTGTGGAAATACTTAATCCTTCTTCCTTGACTTGAGTAATGCCTGTCCTACGACTACCGTAGTAAAAGTCTATTAGTCATAGCTAACTCCATCGAAATACAGATCTTACACCTAATCTCGCATACGATACTTTGGAATGGAGATGATCTCCACGTTTTCAAGTCATCTAAGTATACTGTCGTCAGTAATTGTGGTCATGTTTTCGTTTATTTAGTCATTCAGTTATAGATATTTTCGAACAATTTCTGTTATGAAATTCATTACAGGTATGATTTTTGCTATGTTGTAATAATTCTTCTATCATGACTGACGATCCTATACTTGACACATTCGTGATATGATGAAGTGGTATTTTCATTTTAAAGGATTTACATTTTTCATTTACGTCAGTTAAACAACAGAGTACAAAGTACGGCCTCCATCATGGATTAAGATTAAATGAATAATATCCACCACTTTCTTTTGGTAGATTTCCAGGTGCAAGTTGGAAATTGCAGACGAGATTGAAGTTTATCCTCAACCATACTTCGGTTAATCCTAATTGACAACAGTCGAGTTTAAAAAAAACCGACTACAAAATGTAGTCGAATACTCAACATCACGGTTAAATTCATGAGTCAATTGAAGCTAGACCACCATGGAAAACCTGGAAGCACTAAACAGCCATTTCGTCCTAGTATGGGACTCCTCAGCAATTCGCATCCACGGTCCCACACACAACACTCGAAGCCAGGACTTATGGATCTCGCGCGTATATGCTTAACCACTCGACCACTGAGCCTGCTGATATCGAACGGTGTTAATATCTAACTTTAACCAATCCATGAAATTGTGCCATTATCCACCATTGTCTTTAGTGAGTTACTATCTCACAACTGACCCGGTTGAACTCCACTGATCACTGCTTCTCACTCAACATTAGCAGACAACCATACATACAAACGGAGCCAAATCACTTATATTAAGAATAACTCAGTATATTCACATGAGAAATAGACAGTGAATCGAATACATAGATAAACAAACACAGATTTAGCAAAAATGTCTATGAAACAATATACGGTTGAGTCCCAGTGTAAGCAATCTTCTGTCATCTGATTTTTCTACTTTTACACTATTTCAATAAATCAATCAATTGTCTAAGGTTATAGTAACTCATGTGCAATTGAGTTTGTTCTCATTTAACTCAGTTAAGCCTTTTGTTAACTTATTTATTTAGCGGACAAAGTCATCCGTACTATAATAATTAATTGTACCTTTATTATTATTGTGCTTGTATGAAATATGTATACTTGAACATTGCTTGCCGCCTACTCTATGGTCTGAGTTATCTGCTAACAAAAACTGTAGTCACTACTTCTCTTTTCCTTCTTATTTCAAACATTGTTGAGGATTATATGGTAATGGTTATGAGGGTGATTGGTCAACGAAGCACAGCCATCACAAGTTACTGTTAATCTCTTGGATAAGTTAAATTCACAATCATAAATGATTATTATGAACTATACGAAAAAAGTAATTATTATTATTTGAAAAGAATAAATATGATTGTTTTTCATTATTTTTGTTTGTTTTTTTATTTATTTATAATTTATTCAAGACAATTATCATTTTGACACTTTATATTCAAATGAATTTATTACGTTAGATGTAGCGTAAAATTTAAAACATTTCAATTATGGAGGGAAGTTAAATGAAAGTTGAACATTGAATAGATATTATTTAAAAGTAAATAAAAATGAATTCACAAGGGAACTCATTCAATATGTAATGTATTCATATATGCATATATAATTATATCGTCTACACTTGATGACTATATATGGGAAGGTATATATATATATATATTATATTACGAAATTGAGATAATATGAAGATTCTATTTATCCGCATACATAAATATTCTACTGAGGGAATAACAACTGAACAGATTCAAACGATTATTTACCCCTCCTCAATACAACATATTCTTTATATACTTTTGAATAATGAACTATATAATTATCTAAAACAGTCTTAATGTAGAATGGTTTTTAAGAAAATTCTCATTCATTACATCTAAATACTGTTTCATAATGGGAGTTGATTTTCATTCTAATTCATTAACAAGGTTGTTTTTTATGGGATCGAATTCCTAATTCTATGCATAACGTGGGCTTGAAACCGGCAGTAAACTTAAAAGGGCTTCAGGTAGAGTTGAACTGATTGCCATAGAATGATAAAATCTGATATACTATTGAGTGTTTACTATCAAAACTACAAGAGGTATAAAATTTTTCTTTACAATAAGATCATCAACATAAACTTGAGTTAGAGGGGTGAACTACTCAAATGTATTTAAAAATGACTAGTAGCTTGTTCATTTGACATTGATTTTAATTGATTGTTGTTACTACTGAAACTTATCGTGTTATCATCTTCATATTAGTTGCACAATCATTTACGATTTCTTCTTTTAATGATTTTTAACTCTTGGTACGTTTTTGTTTGGAGATGTTTCTTCCTTGTTTTAGGTGTTTTCTGCTCGAACCGATTCCCTAACTGCTTCTAATAACTGTAGGCTAATCTTCAGGGCAGCATGAACACAAAAGGAAAAACGCCAAATGCGAAAGGAACGCTTTATCCTAAGGTTTGTTTATGTACGTAAAAATTATGGTATTATGTTGTTTTACACGACCTTGGGCTCCCGAGAATTTCCTGAACCATATTAAATATAGTATCAGTATAGGTAAATACTCAGTTAGGAACGTGTATGTGACTTTCTACTTTCTAAATATTTCTGAATTGCTTCTATTCATCACTGGTTGAAGAAAGCGTTCCCAAGCGTTTCCTGGGTCTCAATGGACTTTCAGAGGAATGCTATGGAACTTACTAACAGTAAATTCAGAAGACAGTTTTTTTAATGCTCACAATCATATCAAAGTTCATAGGTGTTTTTTCCTTCTTATCTTATTTAGCCTTAATTCATTATATCAATTGATTTGTTTAGAGATGGATCCTTGAAGTATTTGGGTAAGCGTTTTGACAGATATATGACCTAAACTGTAGCTAACCTTAAAACGACTGTGGACATTCAACATTTACTCCAAACGATAAATTTTGACGGTATGACCATAAGTATTAAAAAAGTAGTGATTAGTTTAAGTGTTATGGAAATATGTCCTCAGTATGTTCACAGTTGAATTCACGAGTCCATCTAAGCTAGACAATCATTGAGAATTGATAATAATCATGTGCTCACTGATGACTAGTTTCAAGATGGATTTTTTCGAGTTCTAGTAAGAAGCCGTGATCAATGGAGTCTAACCTGTCTCGAGTAGAGACAATTATTCACATCAGACAGTGAATAAGAGTTTGCGCAAGATCATAGATTGATTATAGTTAGAGATTAACACCGTTGGATGCTGGCTAAGTGGTCTAGGTGTTAGGCGTTTGCGCGCGAGATTGAAGGTTCTGGGTTCAAGTGTTGTGTGAAGGATCATTGATATGCATCGCTAAGGAGTCCCATATTAAAACGAAACAGTCATACAGTGCTTCCAGGTTTTCAATGATAGTCTAGCATAGATCGGCTAGTGAATTCGACCGTGAAAATGAGACAACCTCATATTGATATCCTCAATAATTATTTATTTTATTTATTTATTTTAACACATAGATATTGGTACAAAGAGACACCAAATACATATGCGCCACACAAATATCATTCGATATGTGTAAGGGCTGTGATACTGCCCGGGTGCCCAAACCAAAGCAGGTGGTTTTTTAGGGGGCCACACCCGGAGCATTCGACCCAAATGCCTGATCCACTAAGCAGTGGAGCATCACGAGGAGATTCAGTCCCATGATAGCCGGTGAATAACAATTGGTTCATACGCCATTTGTTCCTTTAGGATACTGGAGTCCATGTGCTCCATTGGTTTGGAATCCGGTTAAAGGTGCGGACATTCGCTTTTCATTCTCTCACTTTCGTAAACAACATTCCCGCCACGAGAAGGTAGTGAGTAGGACTTCCCTGGCAGAGGCTATATACGCGTGATCATGTGAGAGCATTTAGAGAGGGAGGGCGGACTCTCCCCACTCTTGGCCGTACTAGGGCATTTGGGGGCACCTCAATAATCTAGGTGACTGTATTTTTACTTAAACATATATAAGGATATAGGACGCTTAGAAACAAATTATTTCTAGCTATAACCACATTCAAACTAAACTAGTGATACCATAATTACCAGAGTTTATCGTTATCACTGAATAAATTAATGACCTTTTTCTCTTTCTTAAAACAACAATCATTGATTATCCTAGAAAAATAAAAAGAATTCAGCGATTGATATGTATATGGATATAGATGAACACCACAGTTAAGAATAAATTACCATTGGCTAAAGTCAATAGGATTTTATTCTTTGTAGCAAACTGAACGTGATATTTACATGATTATAAAAAATAAGATAAGTATAGACATGTTTCTTCAAAACATGATAGATTTGTTTTTCTTAATTCTATACAATTTGTTAAGAGATTAAGTTATATGGTTTATAATATATTTTAATAGATTAACATGAATTCTAAGTTGGAGTCTTGACAACCTAATTAAAATATAGAAGTAGTTACGTTCATGATTGATTGGTCACACTTACTTACTTACTTACCTACGCCTGTTACTCCTCGTGAAGGACCATAGGTCATTCACCAGCATTCTCCATCCAACCCTGTCCTAAACAAACCTTTCGAGTTCTTTCCAGTTGCTATTCATCCATTTGATATCTGCTTCTATTGTCCAACCTAATGTATTCTTTGATCTTCCTCTTTTCTGTTTCCCTTCAGGATTCCAAGTTAGGGCTTGCCTCGTGATGCAGTTTGACGATTTCCGTAATGTATGTCCTATCCATTTCCATCGTCTTTTCCGAATTTTCTCTTCATCTGTAAGCTGGTTTGTCCTCTCCCACAGAAGGTTGTTGCTGATGGTATCCGGCCAAAGGATGTTGAGTATCTTGCGTAGAAAACGATTTATAAATGCTTGTACCTTCTCGATGGTGGTTGTAGTAGTTCTCCAGGTTTCAGCTCCGTACAGTAGAACTCCCTTGACTTTCGTATTGAAGATTCTTACTTTGATATTGGTTGAAAGTTGTTTTGAGTTCCATATGTTCTTCATTTGTAGGAATGCTGTCCTTGCCTTGCCAATCCTCACCTTTACGTCTGCACCTGAACCTCCTTGTTCATCGATGATGCTTCCCAGATATGTGAAGGATTCTACATCTTCCAAAGTTTCGCCATCAAAAGTGATTGCATTGCTGTTCTCCGTTTTGAAATTGAGGACCTTGGTTTCCCCCTTGTGTATGTTGAGGCCTACTGATTCAGAGACTGCTGCCACATTGGCTGTCTTTACCTGCATTTGTTCATGTGTATGCAATAGGAGATTGGTCACACTGAATAGTGATTATTATTACTATTTTGTATGTATAGCGATATAGTGATGATCGAATTCTATCACAATACAAGATATAATATAGTTATTAATCTAAGTGAATGTGGGATATTTTATCACTTGAAAGAAAGTAATTAGAGATAGTCAGTAGGAGACCTAGATCCGGGTTTCATGTTAGATGATACTATTCAGAATGCTTAAACTATAATTTCTGGGAAAAATAATACACATTCTAACAGCTTTAAACCACTTCACAGTCATCTACAAACCAATTTTAAGTCACAATATATTGTAAATGGTGTTGACTAACTTGGACTTGTGGTGATTTAGAAACGTAGACGATTTAATTCGGTTAGTACCAAAATACTTGACAAATATGACATTAATCACAACTTAGTAAGCGATCACTTGTAAATATATCAATCCCACAGGAAGTCAATGATGGACATAATAGGTCAGTGGTAAAATCTCAGACCGTGAAGTTGGATGCTTTGGTTTTATCTAGATTGTATCTATACATTGATTGCGGGTGAAAACCAGTTTGAAACCTACGTGCTGGTCTTCCTGTTAACCATCTACTACTTAGCTTCCGCTAAAGTTTCATAATCACTTTTCTGCTTTGTAAGTTGATGTTAGAATAATGTAACTAAATTACAAAATCTAAAATCATATGAGGTGGATCTTTAACACTCAGTGTGTGACAATTTAAATGTCCTCACAAAGTATATCATGATTGGGAATGGTTTGAATTATACGATTGTTGATATCGATTTAAAATCCAACGCATTACTCACTCAGTTACTGAGTTCTCAATCTGAACATCAACACTGAAATACAGATGCATCTAGATTATTAAAACCAAACAGGAAGAAACAAATATTCTAGATTCCATTACTATTCACAACCCACCTATTCTAAGACAATCAAATACATACCTCTATCCTAGTGTAGTGAACGAGAGCACCAATGGGGACAACTAAATGTACCTGAATATAGAATTACGGAATCTCATAGTAAAATCTGAGATCCATACAGTAAATACTTCATTTGCAAAATTTCAATTAATCGTCACAGACTTCATTGTTCTTTCGTTTCTACATCAATCATATTCTGTTCTCGTACTCTTTTCTTCCATCTTCTTAACCTTCTACTGCCAGGTATATCACTTTCTATTAATGATGCATACTACTTATATCTGTCGACATCAGTAGCACACATCACTCCAGTATCCAGATGAATTTATGTTTATGACTAAAACAACGATTTCAATTCCGATTAGTTCATGTTGAAGCTAGACCTGGGGTGGTGTATGTGCACTGCTGAAGAGTCCCATACTAGGACGAAACGGTCGTCCAGTGCTTCGAGGTTCTCCATAGTGGTCTAGCTTCAATTGACACATGATTTCAATTATATTGAATTGTTACACTCAAAATCATTCAGATTGACTCCACTAAAATCAAACTTATATAGTTCGAAAATTATAAGTTAAAAGACAAAATTCAATATCAATTCTTTATCAGTGTTTAAAATCGAACCATTTTTTCATGACAGACAATCAAATCTAATCTATACACTATAATTTGTGCAGGAGAATAATCTTGTCTGTCACTGGGAGACCTAGTTCATTGATAAAAACAAAACTATGAAACTAAGTAGTTCAAATAAGATTTATTTTCATTCATCTTTCCCCGAAATGTTATATTGGACAAAAAAACTATATGCGTGCAGACGATCTCTGAAATTGATTGCGATCAAATATTAAAGATGCTCAAATTTGAATTTTCTTATATAATGTCCAAGATGAATACATTACCCGAGGTAGAATCATATGTCATCAAGAGAGTAGTCTTTCTAGATCATAAAATTATATAAACATTTCACAGAAAATAAACATCATTTAAACTCATTCAAAATATTGATCTTGATTTTCATAGGTTATTCACCAACCTGAAGCTAAGTCATACCAAGTCAGAGAAGATTGTTGAACATGGATCAGCCATAGTCAAACAACTATTGGAAACCTAAGAAACACTGGACTATTCGTCAAAGCTTATCTATGACCCGTTGAATATCGAACGCAGGACCTTTAAGTTTCATGATGATCATTCAGTTTTTGAATTAATGAGCCAGCATCCTACAGTTTACTTGTTCGACTTCGCACATTCTCATAAGAATAGTTTTAGTGTAAAATGTTTCATCTCAAAATCTAACTAATTACTGAAATAAACCTAACACAATTTATTGGTTTAAAAAACACTTTTTCGAATCTCTATGCTTTATACTTCGTACTTAAATATGTCAATATAAAGCAAACATTGTGGATCAACAAACTAAATTGTAGTATTTTTTATATGTGACTGGTAATGGTATCTAGTGCATGCGTTTCGTCCAACTTTATATCTGTCATCTGGATGTACTTACGTCCCAGTTTTGTAGCTCACATTTGGACTTGAATACAGAGTCTTTCTGGGCAAATGGCTAATACATTATCCACCGGACCACTGAGTTCAAACAGGCACTAGTTTGTGCAATCAGTATGAGATTATTTGTAAGGAATTGAAGATTAGCAATGGAAAATAACAAAATTTTCCTGATACCCTCACATTCATGGGAATAGCTCGAAAGATAATGCTTTGGGTTTTTTTAATGAAAGGTACCACTTCCGAAACTCTTTGCTTACATTGGACATATAGTATAGTGAAAATGAACGCAAATGGGGAGCAACCGATTTTAAACTGCCATGAAATTAAAGAATAAGTTGGGAAAATATATAAGAACCAAGTATAAAATACTTCATTTGTAAATATTTCATCATCTTTCCTTCATTACTACAATAATTACTCTCTGTTCCTGGTCTTTTCGATTCAATCTTCCTAACCTTCTACTATCAGGCATTCCATTTCTGATTGGTGTTATATACTACTTAGGTCAACATAAGTAGCATACATCACAATGGCAAAAGAGACTGATCAATTACAGTCATGAATATCAACAGCGGGAAATTATAAATCCTCATCTGTAACAGATTAATTGTTTACAAGAATTTTATTGTCCTGAAATCTTGATTTATTACTATTATTATTATTCATGGCTTTATTCAATATTACATGTTTAATACAATATGGAATTCTCTTACAAAAACAAAAAAGAAGAATTCATAACTGAATAAATAGACTAATGTTATAAGTAAATACACCATCTGGAACTAAATGGAGTGTTTTTTCTTGGTTTTTTAGAATAAGATAAGAATTCAAAAAAGCATTCATTGATGTTGTGTCTAAGAATACACATTTTTGATTAGATCAACTCACATCACTTGTTTATTGTATGGTATATTTGCTAGATAGGGTATTGTAAAGCTCTTATAGTTTTGTTTGCGTGCATGGATCCTAATTTATTGATTCTGTTGTAACGGGTGGATTTCAGGTTAGATGCACAGCGTTTTATTGATCAATCCAGTGACACGGGAACACGTAAGAACGGCCTAGAGTCCCGATTGGTCCCGCTTCCCTGTCTAGCCCAGCCAGTTGAGTCTAGAACGCAAGTCACAGCCTCTGAGTTATGAATCGTTATATTTCAAACATACTCTGTTTATATACCAACCAAACAGACCACATCGTACCATAAAAATAGAAAACAACATCTGTACAATATTTAACGAGTGAAATAAATAATGGCCAATAGGGAATGCCCATTTAGAGTCCAAGGACATCATTAGACTTAACATGATAATGATTGGTATATTCCTCAGCATCCCTAACAGATTCTTTGTTGAAGCAGAAAATATACAAGGAAAAAGATGTGAATGAAATAGATGGCTAGTATCTGATTAGACAGTTGATATTTAGAAGGATTAATTGTGAAACCATTTACAACAGACAATTGTTCAATGAGCAACAAGAATTTATTTATTTCAAGGAGATTGAAAGTAGCAAAAATTAGCATATATACAGTGAAATCATCTTCATACTTAGCACAAATGTGTTTTGCTGAATACTGTAGATCATGCATAAAAATAGGAAAAGAGAAAAAAATAGAACAGCTCGTTGTGGTAAAATATTTTGAATTAGTAGAGAAGTTGAACACTTTTCTTTCAAGCGAAATATACTGTTCTCATCCAGAGAAGTACGAACATAGAGAGTCGATCGTCGAGCTCTCCATTTTGATGCTGACTAACTTATTTAATAGAAATGGTCTCGAAAAAAAGAGTCAAAGGCAGAAGTATAATCTAGAAATGTGCATTGAACATACTTCTTACCCTTTTCTAAACTGAACACTATATTATGAACCAGGATAAAATCTACATCGCAAGTATTTCTCTTACATTTGCAAATAAACTAATATGGATCACTATACTCTTTTTGTTATATCCGAGCGAAAATTAAGTCACAAGTAACTCCTGAGACATATTAATTGATTAATATTACCTATATATTCTTATGGTATAACTATTCAACAATTAGATTATGTATATTTATATTCCTCTTATTATAAGCTTCATTTTGACCTATCATTTATTTCTGTACGATTTACGGTTCTGAAGCTATGTTCAGTTTATTGACTACTGCCTCCCACGTTTACAGTCACTTTTTGGCTTTATTGTGTACAAATGTTATTTCCTATTTTATGGTGCGTTGCAGTCTGTTTGTTTGATATATAAACACAGTATGTTTGAAATATATGATTCGCATAGTGGGAACTGGTATTGTTGTTCTGAACTCAAGTGGACGGGTTAGGCGGACATAGGACCAATAAGGAAGTAGTGAAGGAGAACACGGGTGAGGACAACCAAATTGTATCCAGTACGAATTACAGAATTACTTGGTAAAATAGAAAAACCATAAAGTAAATCGTTAATTTGCAAAATATCATTCCATCATATCAAACCGGACTGTTGCTGTTGCAAACCTCAATCCATTGTCTCACATTTCATTGCTCATGCAATTTCTTACAAATTCCATTGTGTTCTCGCTCTTCCTTTCTTGATCTTTTCCATCTTCTGCTGCCAGACATTACGTTCTTTTAACTCACGTTATATACTACTTATATCAATATAAGTAGCACGCACCACAAGGACGCTAGGCTGCTCATACCGGTTGAAGGTCAGTGGTTTTGGCACAGTGCTAAGATTGTTTAAGTCGTATTTTGATTGGTGGATAAATCACGTGGTAAAAAAACCGGACTTAAAGTCATAACACTTTTGATACAGGCTAAATTAAGAGTAACAAAACTTTTTCCATCTTTTTTTTTAAAAAAATGGGGTGAAGTTAATGCTACGACTGTAAATTTTGCATACATTCCTATCATCCGACGCTTCCTTTAATAAAACAAAAATCATAAATAAACAAAAACAAACAAAAAAAAAAAAAATGTACCGTCTCCACTTTTTTTGCACAAAAAAATTAAATGCCAAGTTTTTCGTTACATTATTACCTAGTTTCTTTTGTTTGTTTGTTTGTTTCTTGTACAGAAACTAGAACTGAAATAATATAGAGACACAAATTGAAAAAAGTGAAAAACAGTTACCTACATGTAAAATGTTTGTTCGTTTGTTTGTCTTTTTTGATGACAAAACGGATGTGTAAAAATTTCTTCTATTATAACTTCATATCATTTTATTTTAATGATTGTTAAATTTATTTAATATTAAATAATGTTTTAAAAATTGTTATATCTAGAAAGTTGTTCTTGATATACCGCGTAGAATGTGAGCACTAGAACGTCAGAACCCTTCCAAGTCGCAATGAGAGGACAATAAACTAATGAAAGGAATATTATTCCCAGACAGTGTCAATTATAGTACAAAATTGTCAGGTATTTATAGTTTTCAGTAAGAACAAAATCATTATTACAGTCCACCAATTCACATACAGGGGGTTATTAGCATTGTGTTGGGACATTCAGGAAAATATCCCAAAAATTATCCTGTTAAGCCTAATGCTATCCTTGGACATGAAACGGTATTATCTTATTGGTCAATATTTATTTATTTAACGTGTTATTTTCCTGTTGGCCAATATTGTACAATGTTATTTTCTATTTTGTGGTACGTTGTGGTCTGCTTGACTGGTATATAAACAAAGTATGTTTGAAATATAATGATTCATATATCCGAGGCTGTGACTTGTGTTCTGGACTTAATTGGCTGGGTTAGACAGGGAAGCGGGACCAATCAGAACCCTAGGCCGTTCTACGTGTTTGTGCGTCTTTGGTCCGATCAATAATTCGCTACCCCTTAGTCCGCAGCACTTTTTTTTCAGTCATAACACATTGTCCAATTGGGAAGCTCCACGTAAGAATTCTAGAATACTCTTCCAAAAGGTGATTGGATGGAATATCTTCGGCTACTTCTGAGCCTCCAACAGCTTTCTCGAGTTCACCCGTGGTCTGTCGTAACACCTCCCCCCTTTAAAGTCTGTTGTGTAAGACTTTTTACTCGGGTCCACCTGATACTTGGTTGCCCCATTCATCTTGCGGTGCATCACTCTTGAGGGTTGTACTGCTTTGCCCTTGTGTGGTTTATCCCTTCTATGTTTGCGCTCCTGAGGGCTTTTCTCAGATTAATCCACGAGCAGTTGAGATAGGAGTCGGCTTCCTGGGACCACTGTACTGCCGTCTCTTTGCATTTGATTTATGTGTCTTATACATTTTCCGACACCTTTCCGGGCTAGGTACAGTACATTACCGATTCGACGTTCTATGACACTTGGTTCCCACTTCCTATTACCTTGATACGATTTGACAAGCACTTTTTCACCCACCTGAAAGCTACGAGTGACAGTGGGGTTATTTGTCTTTCTGGGCGGCAACATACTGTTAAAGACTGTCCGGATTTTCCTTCCGAACATACACTCGGCTGGTGACTTTCCTTTTGGTACTGCCGGATTAGGGGTAACTCTGCAAGACATTAAGAACTTACTGATCACTTGTTCTGGGATACCCTCACCTCCCCCTTTGACCAGAGCTCTTTTTATCGTATCCACGAATCTTTCTGCTTGGCCATTCGACTGAGGATGGTATGGAGGAGATATACCATATTCACTGCAAAAGCGTTTGAAAGCGGATGACATAAACAAAGTACCATTGTCGGTCACTATGATCTTTGGAACCCCGAAACAAGCAAACAATCCTGACAGTCTTCTTATTGTACTCTCTGATGTCGTTTTCGGCATGCTATATACTTCTGGCCATTTTGTGAAATTATCGACAACAACTAAGTAATTTGTATTGGTCCGGTGAAATCAGCGTGTATTCTTTGCACACCATGATCCAGATCTTTCAATTATATTCGCAGCTCATACGTCAAACTACTGAATCGGAGCAGTAATTTCACATACCTACCTTGACGGGTCTGAGAGGGCAATCGCCCACGCTGCAAGATCGCTGTCTATGACTGAAAGGAACTACAGTCAGATAGAGAAAGAAGCCCTATCCACAAGATGCTGTTTGGCAGACAGTTCACCTTACTAACAGACCATAAACCGCTACTGACAGTTTTTGCATCCAGAAAAGGTCAAGGTTATCTATAGATGACATGTATGTAAATTTGTGTGTATGTATGTGTTCAGGGTCAGAGACGAAAACTATGACCTGTGTAGTAAGAAAGGATAGAGTTTAATTTCAATGTAAGATAATAGTGTGAAATGTGAATAGAATTAGACATTGAATAATTATTCATTCGAAATTTTTTTCTTTCTCTTCTTTTCTAAAGTGACCCTCAACATCTGAAGTCAACAATTCTACGATTGATAGATGCTTTATTTGAAAAGTATCTTATTAATTCTGAAATGATTCAATGAATTAAAGATATAAGAAACATTTTAAACATTTTTTTCTGTTAAACATTCTACTTAAGATCATATGAGTTCAGTATGCTTTTAATGTCACAACCAGTAGAGATGGATTTAATGGCATTTTTAATATGAATAATTAGAATCAATATTAGACAATGATACTTATACTGTTAGTTAATGCTTTAAACAATACAAAATGATCAGATTAAGTTATGTAAGATTATCTTTTCTATTCGTTTCGAATGATGTTAATGTTACACTAGATTGATAAATCTTCTGATTGAATGCTTGAATCGGTTTCCTAAATTCTTTTAATAACCCTCCGCGCTAACTCTACACGACAATTTGAACACGAGAGAGAAGATGTGTAACATGGATGGTACACTTTATTCTAAGGTTAGTTTATGTATTTAAAAAAATCTAGTATATTTATAGTATTTCAAGTGGTCTCGGGTTTCTGGAAAGTTGTGGAACCCTACTTAATACAGTAGCAGGATAGTTAATCATTCAATCAGATATGTGACACGTGACACTTTTTAAATGTTTCTGAGACACTTCTATTCATTGCTGACTGGATAAAATGTTTCCCAGAGTTTTGGAGCCTCCTTTGAGATCTTTTTTGAGGAGTTTTCTGTTTCTCCCCAACAAAAAATATTTTGTATTTATATGTATGGTAAATAGTCTTGAAAAGAGAAACATTAAATAAGGCTCTCAACAAAGAAATAACCACAATTAGGAATGTTTTCAAATATAAAATAATGAATCATGAAAGAAATTAATGAACCAGCCGGGTCAGTTGTGAGATAGTAGCTTACTGATAACAATGGTGGATGTGTCGCTTAGTTTCGTAGTTTAGTTGAAGTTAGACATTAACACCGTTGGATGCCGGCTGACTCAGTGGTCTAGAGGTTAAGAGTTCGTGTGCGAGATCAATAGATCCTGAGTTCAAATACTGCAGGACGAGGTCATAGATGCGCTAGTTCAATCGTATAGCACAACTACACAAGTACCAAGAATCTTGGTGGACTGAAAGAATCGGATTATAGTCAATCATATGTATTAGACGTTAACCATTGATTGGTGAATTTTGGAGCAAAATTAAATTGAAATTAATTGAAATACATGGCTGCTATGATGATAAATTGTGTTCACATTAATGATATGTTTGAGTCCAGGAATGAACATCAACTCTGGAATGTAGGTACATTCAAGTGACGAAACGCAAACAGAACGAAACGTGCATCTTGAACTCCACTGCTAGCCATATCTGCTGATATGTTTACATTTTTAAATTTTTTTTTTACAGATGTAAAATGCTTTGTTATTCTGTTGTGAAATAATATGTAAACAATGAACTGATAGAGAATACTTTCAGGTCAGCAGTTTATATAGTAATATAATATTCATCATTCATCCACAGCATAAAATTTTCAGTAGTGCAAAAAAATTCTAATCTGATAAACACTTAACTTGGTAATATTCAAAACACTATTTATCTGCATGAAGTTGTGGAGATTGTTGAGGTCAGATTGATATCATGAATGGATTAGTGTTAGACCCCCATTGAGGACCTGAGATCACCGGCTCAGTGGTCTAGAGGTTAAGCGTTTGCGCGCTAAACCGACATGTAAAGCACCTATTGTCATTTTTATGTATCACACATCATATTTATCTTCCTTGATAGTAATGATAGGAATCATATAAGAAAACACCATTATAGTTTTAACAGTTAGCATTACTATGTTAAGTCTACAGTGAAGCATAGAAATAACAATGTCTAAATTCGCTAAGTGAAGAAACTCAAGGACAATATCTCTCATGTTATTTTAGTTGAAATGTTTATGAAGAATACTTCGATTTGGAGATTGATTTTATCATAAAATGATAACAACCGATTATTGTAAGATAATTACCATATTTGAATATGATGTAAGATTCCAACAACAACAAAAAAGATGATCATATCATAATGTAACAGACACTAAGGTAAGTTCGATTGAATAGGACAACAGCTATAAAATATTTAAAATACACCATGATTATTTGCATGTTACTCTTTCAAAATTAACTCCAACCCCTTTTGTATAAAATTAAACTCTTCTACTCTTTTTAAGTGTTGTTTTCACTAGGGTTGTTTTATATTATTTATCGGTTTTTACAAATTTAATGGGACGTTTTTCCCACAGATTGGCTATTCTCATACCATACTAAACTTTCTCGTCATTTTATATTTCATTATTTTACTTCAACAATCAGCAAATGACATATTTTCTTGAATAGCAAAGTACTACTCACAAGTTATATAAATAGTATAATTTGATTCAGAAAAAAAGTTCGTTATCTGTTCTACGTTGACTGACATTGTTAACATAGTTGAATTCAGTAGTCAACCTAAATTAGACCACGATTGAAAACCTGGAAGCACTGGATGGCTGTTTCGTCCTAGTATGAAACTACTAGACTGCTCACCCACGATCTCACACAAGACACTCGAACCCAGGCCCTTCGGTCTCGCGCGAGAACGCCTAACTCCTAGACGACTGAGTCTGCAACTAACGGTGTCCAACGTCAATCAATTCATGATCTTACGCAACCCCTCATTCACTGTCCAAGGTGGACAAATGTGTCACACCCAACATGGATTGGACTCCACCGATCCTGGCTTTTTACTAGGACTCCAGGTTTGGGTCCCATGTGAGAAATCGTGGATGCGCACTTTGGAAGAGTCCCATACTAGAACGAAACGGCCTTCCAGTGACTCCAGGTTTTCAATGGTGGTCTAGCTTAGATCTACCAGTAAATTCAACTCTGATAATACTAAGATTTCTACAGATTTCTTACTTTAGAAACAACCGACTTCTCATGATAAGTTATTAAACTGTAGGGCAAAAATTGATAAATCCATAAAACGTGTCTGTACATCGCCTATCAATCGTTAGCTAAAGGAAGTAAGCTTATTGTAATTTGATTTTTTAGGAAAATAAGGAAAAATATGTATGCGTATATGTATATCCCAGTCATTAAACTAGTTCTAGTACTCAATGGGCGTTGTTTCTGTTGTATTTTTATCCAGTTCATTATCATTATAATTATTTCGATTTTTCCTAAAGTTTCTCTTTCAATCATAAATTATCCAACTACGTATATTGAGTGATTCAAATTATTCTTTGATTTATCAGTATAAATTTTACATGAATTTGATAGAGTAGATTAATAATAATGACGAGTAAGTGTTTTTAATATTCGTGAACTCTCTCCATCTGTGACAACAATCATTTTAATAGCTGAATTCATCAGTCAATCTGAGCTAGACCACCATTGAAAACGTAGAAGCACTTGACGGTCGTTTCGTCCTAGTGTGAGACTCCTCATCAGTGCGCGTCCAACGATCCCGCACTCGGGATTCGGACCTAGGATCTTCGGTCTCGTGAACGAACCCTTAACCTCTAGACCACTTAGCCGGTATCCTGGAGTTTTAGTGAGAAGCCAGGATCAGTGGAGTCCAGGTATCTGCCTCAGACAATGGGTAAATGATTGTGCACCCATTCACGGATCGATGGAAGTGAAACATTAACACCCTTGGATGCTGAACGAAGAATAAATGGATGGTAACTGCAAAGAATTATTTATGGACTATTGTTACATATATTCTCATTGGATAATTTATATGTAACTAGAATTATATATATATATATATATATATATATATATATATATATATATATATATATATATACCTTTTATCGTAAGCTTTCATTTGACTTACTGGCTAATGTCATACGATTTATCGGGCTTAATTTATTCCCAGTTTATTAGCTACAGTCTTCCACACAACCACATTTGGCTTGATCTTATAAAACAGTCGGTTTCCATTTTATGGTATGATGCTGTCTGATGTGGTGTATATAAACCAAGTCTGTCTGAAATGTACAATTCGTATAGCGGAGGCTGATATTTGTATTCTGGACTGAACTAACTGGACTAGGCGAGAAGCTGATGTACAGAGGACCAATAAAGGATTCGGAGTTGACTCAAGGGTGCTTGTCCTGGTTGGCATGTCATTGGTTTAGTACAGGGGCCAGGTTATAAAAGTCGGTTTTCTGATTAGCAATCTTGTCACGTGATATTTGACGGGCCACTGGACATAACAATAACATGCAGGTATCTCAGGCAACCAACAGTGTTAATGTCTAACTATAACCAATCCACCGTCCATGAGTTATCATCATTCAGACAGTAGATTCTTGAGCAAGATATCATCAAATGGATTGAGTGTATGAATATCCTAATAACTTCAGTTAAATTCTTGATAATGAATTTATCGTTCTCTGATAAAAAGTAATCGTACTGTATATCAAAGCATTCTTTATGACCTCATCTAGAAAAACCGATGAACAATGACTTAGTTGGATATACTGGCATCGAAGATGAAAACACAATTAGTTGAACAAATTTTAAAAAAAATCGACAAATTATTCAAACATTCTTATCAAGTATTATTAATGATTTATACTTTCCTATTGTAGATATTCAAACTCTATCACAATATTGTTGACCCTGAGCGGGTTGATTTATTATAGTGTTATGTAACAAGTTTTAGTGTGCTTGAAATGTGGTTAGCAGTGAAGTTCAAGACGCTTGGTTTAGCGTATTTGGAACTTATGATCTGGACGTACCTCCATGTGTGTTGACATTTCCACCAGGATTCGAACACTGCTTTTTTCAGTTCAAATGCAAACGAGTTATTTACCATGCTAATGAGTCCAGACAGCTACCGTCTTGTTTAGTGGGTATGAATGTATTATTGAGAGTCTGAATATTCAGGACATTAACTGATCACTATCTCTTGCCATAGGTTCTACCACTGATCATTTCATACCCGTGATTATCCGAACTGAGTGGCTCAGGGGATAATGAGTTAGTGTTTGAAGTGAAAGTTACTGGGTTCAAATCTCATTGTGAACATGAATACTTGGCCTTAGGAAATGATTCCACAACAGGATGACACTAGCGTCTTAGATTTCCCCGCCAACCACAAATCTAATATACTCATTGTGTCCAGAATCAATCCGCTAATGAATACAAGACTAAACGCTTGATAATAATATGCATTAACTCAAGCTATTCCACTATACAACAGTACATTAAAAGACAGGAAATTATGAAGACAGAGGTCATCAAGGAGACATATTATCAATTTCATCAAAGGATTAAATAAAAAATATGAAAAGGTGAGATTACAAGATGTAAAGTACGGAATGTCACAAAACTCATGATATAGAATCATATCATTTGACGTATCCAAAACGCGGATTGTATCGTAATATTTAAACTGGAAGTTTCTTCCTACAAGCGATAGCATACTTCTATAACGTGTATTGAACACATCTCTTTGCTAGGCTTTTAATCCAACCTACACTTAAAACAGTAAAAGTACTTAGTAGAAGATTATATGTAACAAATGTCACAAAAACCGAACAGTCATGAATATTTATGACTTCATTACTCAAATGATCATTTATTCTTAAGGCCTCATACCTTATAGCAACGAAGGATAGAAGTATGTTTTATTACTTAACTCCAAAGATGTTTAAGGATTGTGAATATGAGTAAGCAAATAACAAATTATTCAACCGACTTATGGTATTATCATTTAGTTCATTTTTATTGCCTTAAAATATTTCTGTAGACAGTGTTATGAGTTAAAAAGGTAGTAATCAAATGAATGAAAGAATTTTATCCGTTGTGAATACTTTTCCTTAGATAATATCATACTATAATACCTGGTGAAAAGTGTGATGTACAGATGCATAGTTCTCTTTCTTCGAGTACGTTAGATGTTCCTGAAACCAGTCTAATGTCCTCATCTAAATGTATATTGCATTACTAGCAAGTATTAGTCTTCAGTAGTGAAGATAGGAGATAAAATGATCTATGTTATTCCTTGAACTTTGTAGTGATGTTAAAATCAAATCTTACTTTGACGTACATGGTGTTAACATTATGAATTGTGGCATAGAATCCCAGTTAGTCACAACTGGATGTCAGAAATGCAAGCCAAGGTTTGATACTAGTTTTTGAATTCCTAGATATAAAAAAAATACAAGAAGGTTTGATACCAGAATCATCGTTCAGAATACAATATTAAATCTCCTATTAGACTATAATAAGATAGTTGAAATAAGTTAAGATGTCTCAGTCTACTTTCATTCTACAAAATAGAAAAGCCTGTCATCATTTTAATTCCTAACTGTTGGACTCATTAAGACGTATTGGCATCACATTTAAAGCGAAAGCTCGTAGCCTACACTTCATATTTTCAATCTGCTTATCACTAACGTTATGTACAAGCCTCTATGCTTTAAATTCTTCATCCTAAGTAGTTTCATTTTACGACATTTTGGCGTAACATAATAACAGGAACAACTTAAACGATTTTGTATTAGTTGCTTGAATCTCCCCACTGACACTTAGTACTTCATATAATATATATGCATCCTGTTCGGATTGCCAGTGAGTCACAAGCGTTTTATACAGAGAGGGATGGTGGTTAGCAGTAGAATGCAGGAGACGCGTTTCATCCTGTAGAAAGATCCAAACAACCAATATATATGGACTTAAATTAAAATTCACCCATTGCATAAGCAGGCGGCTATCTGATCTCAGTAGCTAAGTGGATAACACAATGACATTTGAAGCGAAAGGTAGTTGGTTTTGAGTCCTTAAGCGAACATCAGCTCTGGGATCCAGGTAAATGCGGCTAACGTGTCCAAATAAGGATGAAACGCTCGTCTTGGATTTTACTGCAAACCACCATCCATCTCTGCTTACAAAGTGAATGATAATAAAGATGAGTATGGTAAGTTTTACATAACATATTTAATAAAGTGTGACGTTATTCATGATCGACAACCGCTACTAACCATTAACACTTTTTAAGTTTAAAATAATATCATCTCTACAATACTTATAACTAAGATACAACTAATCTTCACTACGTTGGTTACTAATGTAAGAACTGTCATAGTTCTGAATAAATAAATCCATCGAATACTATTACTTATTTTGACTACAGAAAACAATCTATAAATTAGGAGATGATATTCATGACTAACCAATCAAAAAACCAAACAGTATTGATCGTTTAAGGTCAACCTGAATTATTCAACCAATAATAATAAGAAAGTAATTTATCCCAATTGCATAGAGATATACATAGATATATATACCACATCTAAGTATGTAAATATTTATTTAGTCACGTGTTTTGCTCCAGTCCCTTCCAAAATATCGTGGTTGGAATATCATGAATTTGATCCCAGCTTATGTATATCTTTTATTAATCATCTTTATAAACCATGCTTATTCAGCACGACCACTTACACCTTATCAAAGAAGTAAGTAATCATCATTTTAAGATGGGAATAAACATTGACTACATAGATTAAATTACATATTTTATATAATACTACTTACAAAATTTTTAATTTATAACAATTATAATAATCAGTATAGGGTTGTTGAGATTACTAAATTATTGATCGAGATCATGAACTGATTAGTGTTGGACTATTACTGAAAATCAGGAAGCACTTGATGGCCGCCTCGTTCTATTATGGGACTTCTCAACAGTGCGCATCCACGATCCCGCTCGTGAGACTCGAACCGAGGGCCTTCAGTCTCGAGTGCGAATGCTCAACCTGGCATTCAACGGTGTTAATGTCCAACATGAACCAATTCACGAAATTGCGCGACCATCTTCCATTGTACTGAGGTAAATACAGGTATCTACGGGTATCTATCCAAGTTTTCAATGATGGTCTAACATCAATTGGTTCATGATCTCAATCAATAACAATTATAATTAACTGGGGTTATCCACATTGTTTTCAGTGTTCATCAAGTATATTTTCTAGTAATTTCGGTCATTTTTTCCATTCATTAAGTGAATGTTTGCTTAACATCTGTGTGTAATTCCCATCAAAGATTTTATTTTGATCCTCTAGTATTATCTTTAATTGTTTGATATGAACATGACAATGTAACGTAGCCCGACATGTCAGCTGAAAAAAAAAACACAAATGTATTGAAAATTAGTTTTTGAAATGAAATCTTTTATGAAAATTACATTCTAATATCCAAGATTTACTCGTTATATAAACTGTAAACACAGATACAATATACTTACTGAATATTGAAAATGGGCGAGACTATAATTTATGGACGAACCAATCAGATATAAGATAACAAACAAGTCACGAATTTGGGCACGGAATTCAACCATACATTTGGCTTAATAGAGTTTTGGCATTATAGCTGATGTCAGTTCGTAATGAAAACCCTAAATCTAATTTTTAACCATAACTATCAACTGTAAATGAGAATTCTGACTGCTTTATAACCCTTATTTAGTCTTAATTAGTAGTTGTTCACTCTCAAGGTCACTTCAGCGTCGCTCAAACGCCATCCATAAATTATAGTCTCACTTGAAAATGTTTAAGATAACCTCAACCATATGAGGATTGATATAAACATGTTGAAATATTCATGTAGTAGTTCGAGTCTGTCCAGAAGATAATTTGTGTACTAGGATGACACGCAGAATAGTATGAATAAGAAGGGTTGTAAAAGATAAGAACGAAAGGAAAGATGATTTGATGACCCAATAATAGCATACAATCCATTTACATTTATTATGGAAGCTAAGAGAACAATAATTAGCAATAACAATCCAGGAATTGAACTTTGAAACAGATAGTTTAACGCGATGAAGTCATTTTTAGAAAGAACAAATTTCATCCAGTTACTGATTAGTTATGAAAATATATCAAAAGTACTATGAGATTCTTCGTGAGAATCAAATTATGCATTTATTGAATAGAGCTGGCCTTTTCACTAATTTTTCCTTAGTTTAACTGAATAATTAAATAAAGTTTATATTTTAGTAGTTTTTTTAAAAAATCGTGAATGTTAGCTAGAATATCATTGGGAATCAGGAAGCACTCAACAGCTATTTCGTTCTACCATGGAATTCCTCAGCAGTACACTTTCACGACCTTGACACAGAGAATCGAACCCAAAAACTTTTGAATGCTTTATCACTGTCACCTAACTATCTTGATCATTCTGATTACTCAGTCATTTTAATCATCTTTTCAGCAGATAGTCAAGTATCCTAAAAGTTTCACGGTTCGAACACGCTTTATACAAAATTAAAATCATTAAACATTGAACTGTCAATGTGAAAAAGAAAACTAAATCTGTCACTAAAATATGTACTAGTTCATGTTATCACATTTTACAATACTATACAATGCCAGAATGTTTGAAATGCGCTTCTCTCCCTCTAAATGCAAGCTGCTGCTTCAGGACTGGTCTACGTCAACACTTGAACTAAGGATAGAGAGTGAAGTAGTCGAATGTGTCGACAACTTCACTTATCGTAACCAATGGCTGGAGACTCTTGGTGACATAGCTCAGAATTGATCATAATGGCGTCGGTGTATACACTCTCTGTCTTCCCTTAAACTAAGAAATTAAAATCGCTTCATATATTTCTTTCTGAGAACTAATTCTTTCTTCGTGTACTATTTCCTTATTGCAATCTTTTTTATATATTATCACCTCTGAATTAACTACTTTTATGAATCCGCTGTCCATCTTGTTGTGTTTATGAGGTATGGTAACTTGGACGGATGCATTTATGTGCCTGGTCCTACGTTGTAGCTGACTGACTGACAATAGTATACATGAGATTTACAAGAAGATAATCAAATAGAGAATGAATTAGAAATTACCTAACTAAAAATTACAAAACGATATTGAATAACAAATTCTTCACAGTGTAAATAGGATGAATATTTGCTATGGATATTTCATGGAAGAAAATGTATCATTTGTATTAGTATCGAAATTCCACGGAAACAGTAATGACAATTAAATTATTTTAAGTATTATCTATCATAATTTCAGCGCAAAATCTAATTTTATATTTATAGTAAAGTTGGATGGTGGATAGTAGTGAAATCTGGGACTTACGTCTTGTCCGATTTTGAATAAGTCACTTAGAAACCCCTATATTTCTGTCTTAATTGTCATTCTCAAAGTCGAACCGAGTAATTTTTACTTCAAGTTTAGTTCATGTTACCCATTGAGCTATAGAATCCAAATAGCCACCAGCTTTTACAATGGAAATAAACGGTTATTTATTATTTGAAACAGATAATATCTTCATGTTGTTGACGCTAGGGACTGAAATTGATCAATCAATTCAAATTTACGATAACAGGTCTTAAATTTTGGCGCGAAATTCATTCACTCATTTGTTCAAATAACATTTTGGCATTTTAACTAATGTCGGTTCGCGATGAAAACCATAAATCTGATTCCTAACCCTAACCATTAACCGTAAATCATAATACCTATTCTTCAAACTGCTTTATAACTATCATTTAGCCCTAATCAGTGGGTATCCACTCTCAAAGTCACTTTAGCGTCGCTCAAATGTCGTCCATAAACTATAATCACACCATCTTACCTAATATTTTTCAGTGTTTAAGAAAGAATTTAACATAAGCAATAAAAATTTATCTCATTAATATTTACGTAACCCGATCACTCAATGATGGAGCATTCCTATCATGACAACCGAGTTGGAACTATTTTCTTTTAGGTTTGTACAATAGCAACCAGGTTGGTTGGATAGTTGTAAGGTTGCAAGAAAAAGATTTAAGATTAGAGAACAAAGTTGTACTGATGATTATTTTCTAGTTTCAAAATTATCTTGTACTTTGCTATTCAATGAATTCACTCTTTCATCCTGAATGATACTTTTTTATACTTAAAATTTCTACCATAACTGGTATTATGGCTGATTTTATTACTCTGCCATTTATGTTAATAACTACTCTTGATTATGTTGGTATGGTATAACAACTTGAACCGATGGACATATCTCCCATGTTCTCCATCGCTTATGACTGACTGGTTGGTCAATATATTAGAATACTAGTTTTAAAAACATTTGGATATTTATTGATTAGTTTCTATTTAATATGACCTTGAATCTTATTGATTTTCATTTATTTAAATTATATGTAGTATAGGTGTAATATAATGATTATATAATATTCCTTTAAATGAATAAATCATTATCAAGATCTTATCAATCTTTGTTTTGTGTAAGTTTAAAATATTTTCTTCATTATACAAAATAAACGAGTTCAAAAAATAGATGGACTATTTATAGATTTCTGGAAAGTACAATGTATTTAATCCCAATCGATGTTGGCTTACCAACAATTGAAAAGATCAGTATGGTCATCAGACAAATCAAGAATGGCAAGCAACAGAACCAGACAACATTCCAGGAGAGGTACTGAAAGTAGACGTAGCGGTAACTGCAAGGAGACTCCACATCCTCTTCAGCAAGATTTGGGATAAGGAACAAGTAGTAACAGATTGGAAGGAAGGACTTCTGATCAAAATATCAAAGAAAGGCGATCTCAGCAACCGTGATAACTACGGGGGCATTACTCTTCTCTCAATACCGGGAAAGGTCTTCAACAGAGTATTGTTAAACAGGATGAAGGTCTCCATATACACCCGAATTCGAGACCAACAGGCTGGATTCCGTAAGGATAGATCGTGTTCAGACCAAATCGCAACTCTACGGATCATTGTGGAACAATCAATTGAATGGAATTCATAACTCTACATCAACGTCATTGACTACGAAAAGGCATTTGATAGCGTGGACAGGACAACATTATGGAAGCTTCTTCGACACTACGGCGTGCCTCAGAAGATAATCAATATCATACAGAATTCCTATGATGGATTAAACTGCGAAATTGTGCATGGAGGACAGTTGACAAAGTCGTTTGAAGTAAAGACCGATATCAGGCAAGGTTGCTTATTCTCACCCTTTGTCTTTCTCCTGATGATCGACTGGATCATGAAGACGTTAACATCTGAAGGGAAGCACGAGATACTGTGGACGTCTAGGATGCAGCTGGACGATCTAGACTTCGCAGAAGATCTGGCCCTCCTATCGCAATCGCAACAACAAATGCAGGAGAAGACCAGTGTAACAGCAGCCACGGCAGCAATAGGTCTCAATATACACAAAGGGAAAAGCAAGAATCTCCGATACAACGCAGCCTAATTGACGGAGAAGATTTGGAAGATGTAAAAACCTTTACGTTTCTGGGCAGCATCATTGATGAACATGGTGGGTCTGATGCAGATGTAAAAGCGCAGATCGACAAAGCAAGAGCAGCATATTTACAACCGAAGAACATCTGGAACTCAAAACAACTGTCAACCAACACCAAGGTCAGGATTTTCAATACAAATGTCAAGACAGTTCTACTGTATAGGGCAGAAACCTGGAGAACTACGAAAGCCATCATCCAGAAGATACAAATGTTCATTAACATTTGTCTACGCAAAATACTTCGGATCCATTGTCCAGACACTATTAGCAACAACCTATTGTTAGGAAGAATAAACCAGATCCCAGTGGAGGAAGAAATCAGGAAGAAGCGCTGGAAGTGGATAGGACACACATTTAGGAAAGCACTCAACTGTGTCACAAGCCCTCACATGGAATCCTCAAAGCCAAAAGAGAAGAGGAATACCAAAGAACACACTACGCCGGGAAATGGATACAGACATGAGAAAAATGAACAAAAATTGGATAGAACTGGAAAGGAGGGCCCAGGACAGAGTGGGTTGGAGAATGCTGTTCGGTGGCTTTTGCTCCATTGGGAGTAACAGGCGTAAGTAAGTAAGTAAATAACAATGTATTTAAGACGACTATTTTCCTATTACACTAATTTTGTATAAGCCGATGATAAATATTTTTGTATTAATCATCTAACATAAACTTAATAAAAATCATAATGATCTTTACCGATCGATATTTGTAGTTGATAACATAAAGCCAAATTTAATGTGATGCATGCTACTTTTGTTAACAGATATAAGTAGTATGTAACACTAGTCGTAAGTGGAATTGTAGTGAAGGAGAATATAGAATCTCTTAGTAAAATCTGAGAACCATACAATAAAGAGTTCATTCGCAAAATGTTAATCAATTGTCTTAGACTTCACTATTCCATCATTTCCATACCAAACATTCTCTGTTCTCATTCTCTTTCCTTCGATCTTAACCTTCTCCCACCAGACATTTCACTTTCTATTGACGATACATACTACTTGTATCTGCCGATATCAGTAACACACACCACAGAATGTCTGCAAGCAGAAGGTTCAGAAGACTGAACTGAAGTGAGGAGAGAAGGAAATTGAAAGCAATCAATATATCAATAGGAACAAAGGGACAATGATACATGTAAGAGACAATTCAAAAAGGATGTGTAAATGATATGTTTGGTATATGATTTTCACATCATACTAAACCACTATGTTATTGTACATGAAACACTAAATTGGTCTTCTTCACCTGAGTGTTCGTTCACTATAATGATATGTATAAAGCATTGTTTTTTATAACACTAATTAGTGCACTATAAGTCATAGATATAGATAACATTTTGCCTTGATATCAATGTTAGTAAAAGATCGCATAAGTATGGAAATACTTTTCGTAACATTATCATTGATGGAGTTTGGATAACTTAGTTTTTGTAGATATCCAAATGTTTTTAAAACTAGTATTCTAATATATTGACCAACCAGTCAGTCATAAGCATTGTAGAACATGGGAGATATGTGCATCGGTTCAAGTTGTTATACCATACCAACATAATCAAGAGTAGTTATTAACATAAATGGCAGAGTAATAGAATCAGCCATAATACCAGTTATGGTAGAAATTTTAAGTATAAAAAAGTATCATTCAGGATGAAAGAGTGAATTCATTGAATAGCAAAGTACAAGATAATTTTGAAACTAGAAAATAATCATCAGTACAACTTTGTTCTCTAATCTTAAATCTTTTTCTTGCAACCTTACAACTATCCAACCAACCTGGTTGCTATTGTACAAACCTAAAAGAAAATAGTTCCAACTCGGTTGTCATGATAGGAATGCTCCATCATTGAGTGATCGGGTTACGTAAATATTAATGAGATAAATTTTTATTGCTTATGTTAAATTCTTTCTTAAACACTGAAAAATATTAGGTAAGATGGTGTGATTATAGTTTATGGACGACATTTGAGCGACGCTAAAGTGACTTTGAGAGTGGACACCTACTGATTAGGGCTAAATGATAGTTATAAAGCTGTTTGAAGAATAGGTATTATGATTTACGGTTAATGGTTAGGGTTAGGAATTAGATTTATGGTTATCATCACGAACCGACATCAGTTAAAATGCCAAAATGTTATTTGAACAAATGAGTGAATGAATTTCGCGCCAAAATTTAAGACCTGTTATCGTAAATTTGAATTGATTCATCCATAAATGATAGTCTCGCTAATTAATCTTATATGTTATAATTTTACTGATTATTATATACTTCGTTGATACGATGTTTACTAAAGATTTTCGAAAAACTGAAGTTTTGTGACCACAAAAATACATATAATTCATATCCGGCTTTTCTAAATGATATTTTAATTGAATGTTCCACAAATTATTGTTATGATGCATTTACAAATAAGATTTTATTATTATTATTATTTATTATAACACATACATATTGGTACAAGGAGGCAACAAATATATATGCGCCACACAAATCTCATTCGATATGTGTGAGGGCTGTGATACTGCACGGGTGCCCAGACCGAAGCAGGTGGTTGTCTTAGGGAGCCATTCCCCGAGCCTTCGACCTGAAGGTCTGATCCACAAGGCAGTGGAGCATGACGGGGAGATGCAGTCCTATGGGAGCCCGTGACCAACAATCGGTTCATACGCCATTTGTTCCCTCAGGATCCTGGATCCCTTGCACACCATTGGTTTGGAATCCGGTTAAAGCGCTGGACATTCACTTCTCGTCCTCTCATTTTCGTAAACAACATTCCCGCCACGAGAAGGCAGTGAGTAGGACTTCCCTGGCAGAGGCTATATACGCGTGGCCATGTGAGAGCATTTCGAGAGGGAGAGAGGATGCTCCCCACTCTCGGCCATACCAGGGCATTTGGGGGCTCACAAATAAGATTTTAGCTTACTTTAAATCTTGATTTAAGTTTCATTTTTGATTCTCTTTTTTTTGTTCTTTGGCTTCATTTGTTCCATTTCAATGGTCGTTTTGATGTATTAACCAGGGTTTGTAATTTTTGTTGTTGTTGTTAATGATAATTCAAACTTCAGTTATTTTGTCCTTGTAGCCATATAGACATCCTGAATAGATTGCTTCTATATGGCATTCTATTATGAATTCTAGTATATTTGGTATGTGACTTGGCTAATCAATCATAAAGCAACATAGACTGATCATTTAAAGTTCTTAATATTAAAAATGAGAAATTACAAATCATTTTTAATGGTTCTATTCTCGTTAAAAAAAAGTACTTGACGATTTGGACTGAATCATTTTAGTGAATAAAATATCAGCTTTTTAAAGTGAAGGGTATTGTACTCAAGTTTCAGTATGAAAATTAGTACAACATCTATCAGATTAGTCTAAAACAGAACGAAACGCACACTCTAGATTTCATTATTAGCCACTACTCAAATGTAATACCTATATTTGAATCTCCGTTATAGTTGATTATAAATCTTCTTTGTATGATCCTTCTTGTTATGCTAATGTGGTACAGAAATTTTGTTTGATGATCATTTGTATCATGTTCTACAATAACTAAGATTAACAGTATTAAAGTTCACTTATTTTACACCAGTATGTATTATTCATGTAATATGATGATACTCATATTGCATAATGTAGGATTTTTAAAAATTCTAATAAATTCCAAACTTGGTTTCAGCATTCTTCTCTTTACAATACACTAACCAAGCTATTCTAGATATATTTTTAACATAATTAAAATCCCTTTCTATGCTAATGTGGATGATAGTGAGCAGTGGAATCCAGGACATGCGTTTCGTCCTATTTGGGACTCATCAACTGGATATAGGATGAAACTCGCGTCCTTCATTCCACTGCTAGCCATTATCCATCTTTGCATAGAAAGCTTATGACTTAAGGTAATATCGAAGCCATCCACACAGTATGCAAATATGCCAACAAGAGACTGATTAATTGTAGTCCTAAACAACAATCGTAAGATACTAGCAAACAATACTAAGTGAATATAATTAAAATAGATTGAAATGGTTCATTGACCTTTTACGACGTGTAATAAAGAATTTACGCTTATGTCTGTTCTTTTCATGATAATCAGTGACTTTCTAGTACAATTTATATGTTTTGTTGTTATCTATGCTTGGTCACCCTATGAATATTATACATAGACCACATGATCTGCAACTAACTACACACCCTAATTAAAAGTCAATTAAATTTTGAACTGATATTACATCTTAGTTCGGCTGTCAATAACTTTCTTCCAACTTAACTCTACATTAGATAACGTCGCACATCGAGGTAGATAGTCGTTGACTGACATATCAGCACAACTTTCGACTGATCATACATACTACTTATATCTGTCGAGATCAGTAGTACACACCACACAGTAATCATCAAATAATAATTTTATACAAAGATTCATCAATATACGGACGAATTGTTCGATAGAAATTAGGTGTCAATTATAGAAAAGACATTAGATATGATAATTTTAATATGAATAAATCTATATGAATCAAGCGATTACCTTTGCATATAGTCAAATGAAATTCTGTCTATAATTATATACTGATCAGTTTATTTATTATTCTTTTGTTTTAAGGTTTCACACCAGCTAGAAATATCAGTTGTGCACAATGTGAAATGAAATTAGAAGTGGATAAATCAAAAACTTTTGTAGAAACTGATATGTATCGTCGTAGATGTTTAGATGAACCGGAACTATTCTTTAAACCATGGTGAGTTATCTATTTTTATATAACAATGATAATAAGAAACTACTACAGAGAAATGATATTATTGACTTGGTATTTTTTTTACTTGAATCTTCCCATTGAGGTTTAAGACTGCAATTGATCAGTCTCTTATTGGCATATGTGCATACTATGCGTATTGCCTCAATATTGCATTAATTCGCATGCTTTATAAGCAGAGATGGATAGTGGCTAGCAGTGGAATCCAGGATGCGCGTTTCGTCCTATTTTGGACTTGTCACCTGGATGTACCTGCATCCCAGAGTTGATGATCACTCCGAGACTCAAACCCAGGACATCAACTGTGGGATGCAGATACATTCAGCTGACGAGTCCCAAATAGTACGAAGCGCACGTCCTGGATTCCACTGCTAGCCACTATCCATCTTTGAGATGATATTATGTATTAGCGTTTTATACTCCATTGAAATGTATTAATTATTCATGATTTATGATTGAACTGGTTTGTTTAAAAGTTTAATTTAATGAAAAATAATAATAAATTATCAATTTATGTGTTCGGTATACAAGCCGAATGCAAAAGTATAAATATTTACCCAGGTATTGCTTTTACACTATGTCATTTTCTATAACTGATGTACAAATCTCAGTTTTCTTAATAATTAAACATATTTTATTTACAATTTGGAAGGTCTTTTCTACAGAACTCTATACATATTGGATGATATTATTGAATCTCACATTAAAAATTTAGAGATTTCGATGATGACTGATATTTCGTTGCTTGTAAATGTTTGACAAGAAAATCTAAAAACTGGACCAAACATTATGGTTTAGAGCATGAACCAAACTTTTTTAGACAACCACTGAAAAGTAAAAAGCATTGAATGGTAGTGTATCCGTGACATCACCGTACACTGAGTCCAGGTCTTTCAGGTCCCCAAAGTCCCCGTTCATTGGTTTATACTTATAATTTTACTGAATTCATAATATCGCCTAACTTTGAGTGTTGTAGGTAAATAACCACTACACCCCAAATATGGTTTTGCATGTTGGTCACAGCTTCTTGCTAAGTCTTCAAGAATTAACTCGCGAAACTATTGATTAATAGACAAGTGATGCATTTGATGGGTCTGCAGTATGAGTCCCATACAGTTGTTCAGTGCTGTTTGGTTTTCAATGCTTTTCTATCTAAGAACAATCAGTGATACTATCTATGAAGTGACTTCGTAATTTGGAAGTAACGCGCTTTCCACGGAACCTGATACTTCTGAATTCGAATCACATTATGATCATATATGTATCTCACTGACAGGTATAGAACTAACTGTGTACTGCATCTAAATACCCACTGGTTTTCAGGAGAATATCAGCTGGATTCAATTTTCTCAATCTACAAAATAAAATCAGTAGTTTGTAGGTTATCAGTATTACCAGTTAGAAAAAAACATTGATTTCATCATCATTAGAACATGACTACTTATCTAATTAATTACTGTTGTTATTCTTTTCTCTACATTTACCCACCAGTATTGTGAATGATAAGAATACACCACGTGGATGTGCTAAACTTACCACCTACTTAAAAGAACCCGTTGGTAAAGGTCGAATTAAAGGTAAGTACTAAACAATTTAATCTAAAAGTTGTTTACTATGTAATTTTCATCATAACTGTAATTATATTATTTCACAGTGTGCAGAAATAAAAACTCAAAAGCTCAACCGATCAGTTTTTTTCTTACGAATTGTTTCAATTAAGAGTTATGTCATAAACTGTAGTACATTTGATATGCATCTCAAATGTACATATCACATCATAGACTAATTTATTGCATTTCTGAATGTTGAAAACTCTTACTGTTACATCATCTACTTAAGTGAAAAGCAATGGATTCGAGTCTTAGTGTAAATATTACTGAGATGTAGGTTTATCCAAATGAAAAGTTTTAACTTTGACATTAATAACATAAGTTTTTGACTTCACTGCTAGACATACATACCAAATATATTGATGATTACAAATCCTATGCATAAATATAACCAGGAAAATAATCCCATTAAGAAAAGTTTAATAAAAACCCCAACTGAATCAGTATGAGTTTTATTACAGAAAATAAACAGTAACATTGTGATGGTTCATGATAATCTCAGCTATTTGATTATGTAGCATCTAATTCATAAAGTTTAATATGATTTTTATTGAATATTTAAAGTTACCTTTTGTTCTTACCCAGTACCATTCACTTTAAACTGCAATGAATTGCATACTGAGCTATAGATTCCAGATAGGCATTGACTTATTCAATGGTTATGAAGATATTAAATATCGGATTTGTTTAACACAAATTATACATCTTAGTTAACTTTAGTTTATATCTTATATACCGGAAGTATAACGATATCCAAGTATATCGATAGTAAACAAAGAAGGATTTTAAACCTTAATCTTTTCTCTAATAAATATATCTTATGTGAGCAAAAGTGGATAGTGGCTAGCAGTGGAATTCAGGACGCGCGCTTCGTCTTATTTGGGACTCGTCAGCTGGATGGATCTGCATCTCAGAGTTGATGTTTACTCTGGAACTCGAACCCAGTACCTTTCGCTTCAAACGCCCTCTTGTTATCCACTTAACTACTGAGTCCTTATGGCCGCTTTCTTGTGCAATCAGGTGAAGATTGTTTACTTGGATCTTCCGATTACAATTGACAAGTCTCTTATTGGCATATATGCATACTGTGCTATTGCCTTAACTCAAAAGCTTTTTAAGCAAAGATGGATAGTGGCTAGCAGTGGAATCCAGGAATATTCAAGGAAACAATACCAAGTGAATTACATCTTATGTGATTTATGAAAATTTATAACCATTATAATATTATGATTTCGGTAATAGCATTAGTGATCAAGTTCAAGTATAAACAACTATGAATTTAACCAAACATGATATAAGAATCTCCCAGATTTAATGACCTAATATATTAACGTTTATTAGCTTACACAGAATACTTATCTTCAAGCCTTAATCAAAACAGGGAAAAAACTAGTCAACAAATCTTCTATATCCTGACTTCGAAATCTAGCTTAATTCTATACATAAACCACAGTCAGACTATCATTGATCACTTCATGATTTTAATTTATCAATGCGGCAAACGGAATTTTATAACTACGAGAAGATTAAAATCTTATACTAATTATTTAATACATTCACATTAAAAATGTAAATACTGATCTCCTTAAAGAATGACTTCCATAGTTTGTCATTCTCACCTATTCGTTCCAGTTTAAAAATACACTTTCTGACAACAATAAAAATATCAGCTCTTCTAAGGATTATAAAAGTTCTGTTCCATTTCATTTATTACATAAGTAAAAATGTAATTCTACCAAGATAACTTATTGGACAAACATTTAGATTTAGTGGAAGGGGTGTTAGGAAGAATGTCTTAAATGAAGTATAACAATCAGCTCATTGATAAATTACTTCAAAATGTTCCTTAGGTTTTAGTGAGAATTATGATTGATGAAGTTTAAACGAATTTTCAACAATGGTATCCCATGACTACTGTATTATATCGCGAATTGAACATTGGACGCCAACTCGGTGATCTTAATAGTTAATCGTTTTCCGTGAGACTTTTATGCTTTGGATTTGATCTCTGGTACTTCATAGGTGTTCTATTGAGAAGTGGCATATTAGAACAGAACGGTTGTCCACTGCTCCCGGGTATTCATTAGTACCACAACTAAGACCAACCTGTTATGAATACTACTTATAAAACTCCAACTCATTAAAAATTACAACTTGTAAGTGGCATAACTGGTGTAACGGAATTCTCAGGCTCAAATTGGAAGTGATCTACAATGTGGAAATAATTTAATCAATACCTATACTCATGTGTTTAAACAATTTTCGATTGTAAATGACCAACAGAATAGGGTTCAGTATTTTCCCTTAGTTTTCGCATTTCATTTGTTAATAATCATTGTCCTTAAAAATCAATTGATCAATCATAATAATACCAATACTCTGTCATTATTATTATAGAAGTCACATTGATGAAACGTTTCTGTGCTACCGAAGGTGCTGAGCCAGAAGAAATTAAATGTGTTGATCATCCTTCAGAAGGCGGCAATTCAGAATTATGTATTTGTGGTACGGATAATTGTAATTCTGCTCCACAATTATTGAAATCGTCATTATCATCACCTATTTTTTCTCTCACAATATCAACCGTTTACATGATATTTATGAAAATCAACTAATTAATATCATTATTAGTCAACTTTGTAAGTAGTATATACATATTGTTGAGAAACAGAGATATTTTTAGTCAGATGTGTTAACCGATGGGGTGAAATGCATCACGTTAGTTTACTATGTAAATGTGTGAAAACACATGCAGACGTACACAAACACCTATGTAAGTACACCCCTACAAAATTGTGCATTTTCCTAATTGGTAGCCGTAATTCATTTGTCATTCTATTCGCCTTTTTAAACTTACATACAATTAGGATGGTTATTACTACTATTATTGTCAATAATATTGTATGTTGTGATGATTGCTTTCTATCGTGTTGTCCATTAGTATCATATACATATAAGTACAATTTAGTTTTTACATAAATTCTACTGTTGTCATTATTAATTATAAATGTACAACAGCATTATATAATATATATATAGTAATATTTACCATACATTCTTTATCAGTAATGCTTGTTGACTTTTAGTAAATGGGGTTTTCCAGCTACTTTTAGGTATATTTGAAGGTGAGCTTGATATTAGATTGATGAAACATCATTTAGATATTTCTAACATAATAATGCATAGGGGTACATATTGTCGATCTGAAATAGTTGTCACGTCGATCCACTACCTGGTCGGTAGAATCCAACCAATTCTTGAAAGATTAGACAAACATGAAATCCGCCATCACTCAGTTATAAATATCTCAGGAGTGTAAGAGACTAGTCCTAGTCTAAATAGTTTAGTGATAACGTCCCAGGATATAAAACAGTATATCGCTTGAATACCACAAGGACTATTAGTTCTTTCCAGTTTCCAGGCACATCCTGAAAATAAGGTCAAGTAGGGTTTCCTATTAACTACCTCCAACTACCTAACAAAAACCATTTTCTAACCGAAGATAGACGGTTTCTTCTCTATTATTGAGTTTCATTATTATAATTGGCTTTATTCAATATTATATTTCTGATGCAACACAATTTTCAGTAAAGTACGTCAACAAGTTTCATTTCCTTATTTCTTGATCGATTCTGACGATAAATACTGAATGGTCACCAGTTAGATGTTAGCAGATCAGTAATCGATATCTGAATAATGTTCATTCTTTTCAACGGATACTACCAGCCATTACGATGTCTCTGATTGTACTATTTTGTAACCTGTACAGCGAAAGGTCGTGAATTTCTTATAAACGCACCTGAATAGGTCATACGCTTAATAGACATAATGATGCATTAATGCAAACAAAAGCAGATAACTTGTTGGAATATTCAGATGGCAGGAACAGGTGGCCCATACATTCAAGTAGGCTGACGTGGTAGGCGTTAATATTGATTAACCGTCAGTCTATCTTGTTATGTCCTAGTGAAGATTAAATTATGGGTAACTTCCGAGGACCATTAATGGACTAATATTCCAGAAATATTCTTATTGTATAATTATTCAGTAATTAGATTAGGTATATTTATATTCCTCTTATTATAAGCTTCATTTTGACCTATAATTTATTTCTGTATGATTTACTGTTCTTAAGCTATGTTCAGTTTACTGACTACTGCCTCCCACGTTCACAGCCACTTTTTGACTTTATTGTGTACAAATGTTATTTCCTATTTTATGATGGGTTGTGGTCTCTTTGTTTAATATATAAACATAGTATGTTTGAAATATTTGATTCGCATAGTGGAAGCTGGTATTGTTGTTCTGAACTCAAGTGGACGGGCTGGGCGGACATAGGACCAATAAGGACGCTAGGCTGCTCATACCGGTCGAACGTCAGTGGTTTTGGCACAGTGCTAAGATTGTACAAGTCGTATTTTGATTGGTGGATAAATCGCGTGATAAACGCCGGACATAAAGTCATAACATATCTAGTCATATTAAATACAAAATGTTCCATAATTCTTCTTAGATGACTCATAACAGTAGCTTAAAAACACTACCAACTCGTACATAACTTACCACTATCTTTTCATGAATATTCATGAAATTTTTATTCATCAGGTTTGACCTGACATGATTCAAACACATCAATTCTCGTTCGTCTAGTTGAAATATCTAAGATGCATTTGAATTTCTTAAATAGGAATTTCATGGTTGACTATTATCATTGTTCTATGTGTATCTGTATTTACAGTACCACTTTTCGCCAGCTCGCACATGCTAACTTGGCGTCGGGAATGACTACTCCTCTTGTAATAACCTAATAGTTATAACGACCAAAACATTTTTTCTTTAGATCCTACCATGCTAGGCAGATTCACCAGAGAACGACTAAGATAGAGACAATGGTGGAATACCGCTGCGATGAGACGGAAATAAGGTGTTTTTCTCAGGTAACTAATACCTACAGCGATGTTATTTCGACACAATGAAAAGAAGGGGTTAGAGAGGTCCGTATCGAAGAACAGCACGTCTCACTTTACGGATTTGCATCTCCGATGGTAAAGCTTTCAATGCACGGAGTTAACATATCAAGAACTAGTCATAAAAATACTGTGTATAACCAGGTTTAAGCAGATATTCCTTAGACTCCCGCTCCCAGGTAGCCAAGATCGCTACTAATTCAGTTAACTTTCCAGGCACTTTCTTACGGTTGACTAACTGATTGAGTACCAGTATCAATGATTCTTTAAAAACATTTATTTTGATTTGTTCCTTTTCAAAAATTTAATTCCATCTCTCTACATTCTAAGGCCTTCCCTGACATACTTTAATCTAGTGATTTGAAAACAATCTGTAATCTTGACGTTAAAAAAGTGAGTTCCCATTTTATGCTAAAGCCTATTAATACGTAAACCTTCATCACCATTAAGCATAACATCAGATTAGATTAAATGTTGAATAAGTTATTCATAAAAACGTATATTAATTAAAGCAAACATCCCGATAATCCTTAGGATTGGAACATAAGAAGAAAAACTCATGATAAGTTCAAAATATGCGGGAAACCTTTAAGAAAAAAATCCGGGGAAATAATATGTAACATTAATGTAATTTAATCAAAGCTATCAATAAGTCAATAGTTCTCTTTTCAAAGATCATTTTGTCAATGTCATTCTCCACAAACACACACACACAAACAAACAGAGAAGTCAGAAAATTATTATCACAAAAGAATTACAACCAACAACAAAAGTAGAACATACAAATACATTATTCTCAACGTATCTAATTAATAAGCGAAACAAAACAAAACAAAGCCAGAATACAACATCTCAATTCAAAATACAAATTACATTAGTTTCAGGATAAGGGGTGGGCAGGGTAAAAGTAAGCTAATGGATTCTCCTCAGTAGTAGTAAAAAGAAATCAACAAAATTCACCACTACTCACAATCACAAAAACAAGTACCATTTTTGGCATATTTTAAGCAACTTATTGCCGTTGTCCACAGTGAACAGAAAACAAAAAGAAAGGGAGAAGGAGATGGAGAACAAGGCATAGAATGAGAGAAAGGATGAATGAATCCCTATTGCTTATAGTTATGGTGATGATCTTTTGTTAACAAGGGTTGAGCTGGATATGCGCTACCGTGTGCATAAACGCAAAATAACACTACTTGATGTAATTCAAAGAATCAAAATAGGTTGTGTTTTTTATTATTCATCTAAAATGATAGGATCATATTGAATTAATGAAGAAAGAAAGCAAATGAAGCAAAAAGTAACAAACCATGAAACCAATGTGGTGATGATGACAAACTGAGAACAGTAACAAAGAAAATACAAACACCGTGTGTGTATGCTCATAACTTGGCCCCGTCTAGCTACTTTCTTTTCATACATAAAATCTATACCTACATATGTAGTATGGTTTATATTGTTTGTGAATAGTAGTCATACATATACAAACACAGACATGATGCATTACCTTAATATATAAGCCAGAAATTGTTGAAATATTTCAAGGAAGCACTAGTCATAACACACTTCAAGAATAAATACCAGATTGAGATTGATGTAAATATAAATGGGTATTTTTTTTAAAAAAAAAAAGTTGTACTCCAACAACAAGAGTACATAAGAAAAGAGTAAGGCATTCGACGAATTTCATGCTGCAAATACTAGGAGTGTTTGTTTTGAATAAACAAAACCAAAGTAAGGGATTAAACTAGACCAATAATCTAAGCATCAACCCATATCGATAGTGTTCATATTATCATCAATAATATCAATGTAGTAAACTGGATACTTCTTTATGAATATGACATAGATATTCTGTGTATGAAATCGAATTACCACTGCATCGATCCTCGACCATGAAACGTCGAAACCATAGTTCGCTTTTATCTCCAGGACGTACAACCAATAACTACAACAAACAGTACACCAAGAAGAATAGAGGAAAGAGATAAATACCATTTAGAAAAAAAAACAGAAAATCATACATTTGACATTTAATAATGCATCATACAATTTTGGTAGAGAGATACGATATAGTTAAATGAAATTGTATTCCCTAACCAATGACAATACAAAAGGTAACGATGGCTATTAGTTCTCATGTGAATTCCTAACGGCAATACCGCACAGTATTGTAGTAATACTGAATTTAGAGCAGAAAATTACTCCGAATCACAAAACACAATGTTTTGATTTAATAGTCCATATCATAGACTCAACTCAAGCAACCGTTGAAAAATATCTGTTTTATATTTTAACATGTGACCCCCTCAGTATTGTCCATCCCCATGACAATACATAAGACAGAACCCACGACTTTCAGGTTCAACAGTATGTTTGACCATCAGATTACAAGGTTACCATCTAATAACATATGTTTAACTTCAAATCAATTAGCAGCATTTCTTCCTGATTTTCAATGGTTGTGATTTAACTAAGGTCAGGTTCATGTATCATAACAATAACAAAATTTAAACATATTCACAAAACCCTCACATTCGCGCGTGAGATCGAAGAGCCTAGAATCAAATCCCGTGTACAAGATCGTGTATGAGCACTGTTGAGGAGTTCCATGCTAGGACGAAATGGACTTCTAGTACTTTCGATTCATGATCTCAATGAGAAAAAGCATTTTGTTGAACTATGATGTGAAATGAAAGTAGACTAATATGAATACACGGTGAATACTTCTTGAATATAATGTCAATTATCAAAAACATATTTTATGAGCAATTTTACTATTTTCCCTTTCTAAAAAAAGAACTCCCTAATCAATACACTACAAATAACAGTCATTTATTGTTGTACAAATAGCTAAAGGGGAGAAAAGGCATCGTTTAAGCTATTTTTTAAATGATTGCCTCGGAGAATCATCTCATCAACCATTTGGAATATTTGCAAATCAAAAAGACTTCATTTTAATATTTGCTATTCTGAGCGCTTCAAGATCATCTTTAGTATTATTAATATAATATAATTACATCGGATACATCTTTATCAAGTTTATGTAGTTAAGAATTTCACAACTATATTCATTCGTAAAATAGTTGTATGATCCAAATTCAAAGGCTTAAAATTAGATTAAGTGAAGTAGAAGGTTAGAATATGTGAATTGATATTGTAGTGTCAGTTATTATTTTAAGCCCATATATCTCATTCTGGATTTCGGACAGACCAATCTATTCATTCTACTTGAGTCATATGTTGACCATGTTAGTTATTCGCTTACCAGTCTTCATTGTTTTTATATGAGCGTATATGTGTGTACAGTTCTTATCCCATGTCTCATCACATGTCTGTAGCTTATTTTTGTCTGCCTATAAATATTGGCTAACGCCTGACTAAAAATGAGTTGGCTTACCAGCCATCTCCACTCTGCACCGCTTCTCTTTTTGCTATTCCATTCACCTTATATACAAAATATATGTATTCAAAATCCCATTCTCGTTGTTTGACTTATTTAATCCCGTTATTGGCTAACGTGATTAAAGTCGAGGCTGATATACGAGAATAGGCGATAGCAAACATCCATACGATCTAAATAGGAGTCAGATCAACGGGCCACTAAAATATTGATTGAAAAAGTTGAAGTATTTTTAATCTAAAAATCATCGACACTTAGAAACGAACATGATGGTTCCACATGTAAACTGATGTTTCAGTTAGTTAGTGAATATCTACCATACAAATAACTACCTATTAATATAGTCATTTTATTAACCAAATTAATAAATACACGTATATAAAATTGTTTGATATTCAATGACAAAGTTAAATTTCATATTAGAAAATCTAAGTCTCTAAAACATGAACACCTCATATTTTCCCATAGATTTCCATCGCCAGTGGTAGAGCCTTTGAAATACTAAGCTAATACATTAAGAACTATTCACAAGAAAGTTATATGTGACCAGTTCCAAGCAATTACCCTTCACGTAATGCAGTCATGCTCCCAGGTTTTTAAGCGTACTGCGTATACAGTTTCCTTTCTAGAAAACAGAGAAGTAACAATCATCCATATACCTTAAAAACATTTAAGTTCATCATATTCGTGACTAACACATGGAAAATTAAGTTCAAAAGGTAACAAGTGAAATTCAGGAAAGGAAAATTAAGAATGATACTTAAGATTTACAAGATAAATAAATAATAAGCTCAGCTTCATCATTACGACTTCTTTACGCCATGTCGTCTAGTATTTTTAAATGTATACACCACGCCTATCCTGTTATCTTTATAACCAGATAATCTTCATCTACTCAATAATATTGTTGATTGACTGAATTCACGAACATCATCTATCCATAACACTATGAAGAGGCAGCTGATTAGCCTGACTACCATATTAAAGGACTTTATAGATGATAAAAAGTAGTGAATATCTTGAAAATGGAGAATATTAACCTACATTAAGACTTATAAATTAATATGATCATTGACTATAGTTTGAGTACTCAACTAGACAGAATATGTACATTCACAATGGACGTCATTTATTTGTTCAAACAAGAATTAGACATACAGAAAGTTCCCACTTACCCGAGAATAATGCCAACGATTTTTACGAACTTTTTTCAGCAATGTACACAGATTACGTGAGATTTCGTTATCAAAATTACACAAGTCATAGATCTAAATTATAGGATTATAAAAACAGCATAACGTAATGTAAGTATAAATATTATATTACTTATGAATGAATAAGTAGTTTAAAACATTAGGATATTTAATAGAATTAATTGTAGTGAAGAGCTTCTCTAAGTGACCCAGCATCATTTATTAGAAAACCACTGTTCCATAAGACATATGATCAAGTTTTGTTTTTTTTTAAAAACCATTTATTTGAATGTTTACTATAAAAAGTTGATTCTTCAAGTCCCGTGGGCACAGAACATGATAAAGAGAGTAGACAGATATAAATTTCGACTGAACAACTGTTATAGAGTAGGAGGATTTCTAGGTTTTCTTTCTTTTTTGAACGTTTAGATTACTAAATTATGAATAGAGTACTGATTGATTGATAGTGTGCAGTGACTAAAACGTTTTTTGGCTGGAAATTGTTTATGACAGCAAATTTTTGACTCAAAGCTCAATTTAACAGCCACACTACATTCACAAATAAGTGAAGAATCTCGTATATAAAACAGGATTTTTACCCAACGATTGTAAGCAGTGGTAAATAAAGAATGTGATAGAACAAGTCAGCAATTATAGAACTTATCGAGGAGGGTAAGGAATTAAAAGGTTATCAATAAATGAAGCGATTGCAACAAAAAGGTAGTGGACTTTTAGACCAAGAAACTTAGTACTTCTCGCTACTTTTTCAGTTTTGCCCAGTTTATCCAACAAAAATCCGATTGGGAAATCGATATTTTAACCTTTAACTCTTACGAAAGTCGAGATTATTATAATCAAGGTGGATTAAATGGCAACGAACGGCATTGACAAGTTAACTTTAGGGGGTACGCATTAGAGGTTTTAGGATATTTGGGACAGCTTGTCAATGAGTCATAAGAAATGTGCAGAACCTGGCACATGAATATATCAGGTCAAGCTTCCATACCACATCAGTACAACGAGAACAAATTATCAAGACAAATCCCAGAATAGTAGAAGAGAAAGGAAAATAGGGCAATCCAAGTAATAACAGGATTGGAAGAACGATTAAGAGTGTAAAAGACAACTCAAAGAGGATATGCAAATGGTGCATTTAATGAGTGACTTCCATAATTTAAAAGGGCACCGTGTGATTTTGCACAAAGTAAGTTGGTTTGCTGTACCTGAATTTTCGTCCAGTATAATAGGTCTATATAAATGGGTCCATACGGTTAAGATCAATAATCAACGACTCTATGGACTGATGTTTTATTTAGGCCACGCTTAGCATCATTTTAACCTACTTCTACACTACCAGACATTTTATGTCGACGTAGGCGGTAACTGCGCACACATGATAAGTGGTCATACTCACCTCAGATAATAAAGATTAAAAACGTTATTAGTGCTGTCTTGAAGCCGTCACCAATCAGAGTCCCAATTTTCATTTTTGCCTAATGCGACGTCTACTATGTCCTCTATAAACTAGTGTCCCCAATCACATACCTGATCAGTACTATTGACCTTGAGTCGACGAGGCTAAGTTCCGAATCGTCTACTATTCGCAAGCTTCTCTCTATGCTCTAACATGAGTTCAAAAGTCAGCAAACAGCTTCTACTACATCTACATTTCAAACAGACATAGTTTATGTACAGACACACTGGACAGCATCACACCATAAAATGAAAAATAATAATGATAATTAAACGAACCAAAAGTGGCTCTGAATAGGAGAAGCTGTAAGTAATACACACTGGTAACAAATTAGAAACGGTAATTCGTATAACAGTAGTTAATGGGTTAACCGAAAGCTCATGATAAATGGAATACATAGACATAGTAATATGGTTGCTAAGTAATTATAAAACCAAATTATAGTTGACAATAATTCGAAAAACCAGTTCGAACTTCAACAATACTTGTTCCGTTATAAAAACTAATCTCAGCACTGCTCACTCAGATGTTCCGAAAAAACACGAGCGACGCGCCAAGAACACCTAAGATCAAAACTCCGCATCGTACGCACGTCTCCCACTTTTATGGACTATGTTTTACGGTGACAGAGAAATACAGAGTGGGTCTCTGCACTGTATACTCCCTCTTTAGTTGGCAGACGGACATCTCGCCTGTGCCACAAGTGACATAAGGCTAACTGAGATTCCTAAATCAGTGCCAAGATTTTGTTAGACACAACTACCCCAAGGGAGATGAGACTTCCAAGATAAATGAAATGGACAGAGCATCCAATCACTTGATTCTCTATCAAGTTCAAGCGATAACTAAGAACAACTGTTAAACAATATTTTGTACTTAAAGGAGAGAAACGCATTCTACATATGCTTGTATTTCGTCGTTCCCTATATTCTAAATGAACCTTCTAGTAACAAATCACTCTCTGAGAAGTTAAATTAAGTGGAATTTCTAGGACATCTAATATAAAATGAAGTAAAAAATGGGGGATAGTGAGCCTGTAAACTGAACTATTTTTCTAAGTAGGATTTTAAAATGAAAATAAACCATGTTACACATAAAAATTCTTAGAAAATATCTTTAATTGTAATATCTGATTTTGTCTTACTTTTTCTGATTCAAAATGTTCAGGATTTTGAACATTGAATACTGCTTGAATCCATTCTGACGAAATATTTGGACCAATCCACATGATAAGATAAATTCCATTATCCAATAAATAGGCTGCATCCATTTGTAAACGATCATATGAACAGCGTATAGCAGCTGGAGGATAAGGGATATCACCTTCGAAATTCAGTGAAAGATCATGCTAAAATAAGTATTTTTTAAAGAAAGAATGAGGTTGAAATTGAGATAACGCTCATTTGCTAAAGATTACAGGGCAAAACATACTAATACTATCGAGAAAACCGTTTACCAATCTTAAACTCATTTTTATGATACAAAGATTAGAGATATTCGATTAACGAATTAAACAGATGACAATTATAAGTCTGACTAGTTCCAAAGTTTCCAAGCCTCTGCTAATTCATAATTTAAGGAATTATATATAAACATATACATATAAATTTACGGAAAACTAAAAACGTTAAGCTAAACTCATGTGTTGTCCAATAGAAGTCTAAATGCAACTCATTTATAAGTACAGGTTTATGTAATCGCATTTGAGTTATGCCGTTGGCGTGTGATAATGCGAAGCCTGACGATACTACCCTGAGCACAACTCCCACCCCACCGAAAGCTGAAGCACGTGGAAAGAATTTCGAACATCGGACACGCCTTGATCGAATGTTGAAAGGATACCCTAACCAAACTTAAACCACCGCTCCGCTGTACACTGAAAAACAAACTAATCAGCGTGTATAAGAGAAAACAAAACTATTGTGAAATGGTCAACAAAAGTGATTCCGAATCGGGTGTATACACTTCACTAAACAACAACACTGGTCCACTAAAATTAGCTACTAGTACAAAATGGGTAAAGATGAGCTTTGGGTGCGTGTGTGTGAATGTAGTCTAAAACCGCCGTAACTGTGGAATATTGGAGTCCGATAAAAAATATTCAGTTTTCATAGTATTTCATAGCCATAAAAGCATAGATTCATGTACATGGCTTTGAGCAACACTTTAAATGTAAGGGTTGGTAGTGTGGTGTGTGCTACTTATATTGACATAAGTAGTATATGATGTTGGTCGTGAACAGGTCTGGAAGCAGAGACAAGAGGATCGAACAGTAAAGAATCGAAACAGAATGCAATTTGTATGAAAACGCAAGAACAATGAAGTCTGAGTGATTTTGAGACAATTGATGGACATTTTGCAAATTAAGCATTTTATTTATGATTGTTGGATTTTATTAACAAGTCCTGTAATTTGTGTTAAATACATTCAATTGTCCCCACCCGTGTTCGTGTTCACTACAGTAGCACTACCCGGTTGTCCAAACCAAAGTAGGTGAGGTGGGGCTGGAACCTGAGACGTAGTGGCTGAAAGTTGAGTCCCTTAATAAATGAATCCCCGCTCCGAATATATACATATATATATATTAACGAGAAGTAATTATCAGAGTAAATTCTGATCAAATATACAATAACATACAATAGGATACAAATGAGGATAAATATAACAATTGGATTGTTTAACGTCCATTTGATTGACCAAAAACATTTGCCAACAACGATCATCAATTGTGATACCGTCAGCTGGGTTAAAAACAAAAAAGGTATTAATAATAATAGTAATAACAGTAAAAATAGTAATAATAGTAATAATAATAACATTAAAAACTTATGTATTCAACAGAATTAATGACTTTGAAAGTAACATGACAGCCACGAGACCTTAAAGCAGTGAGTTTGATTTCGTGTGTAGTTATGAGATGTTACACCGTGTAACATTTTCAAACTGAACTCAACGAGTTCTTTTCGCAGTTGTTACACCTTACCTTGTAAAATATTATCTATACATACATATATACATTATCGAATTCCAAACTGTCAATCACTTGTGGTTATGATGATGATGATAACTGAGACTAAAGAGAGTATAACATTTTCAGCAAATTTACCTCACAGTTACAAGTCCTCTCACTTATGAATTATCTCGAAATACGGACACCACCAAGTTTCAGACAGTAGTAATAATAACAGTAACAGTAATTCATACTTTACAGACTAGTCAAACAGATTTAAGACAGCAACTATGAGATTTTTGCTCGGCCTTCAAAATGTGATAATAGATAGTTTGTATTTTTACTGAGTAAAGTAAGAAGTGTGCAAAACCTATCAAATTGATATAAACATGATGGTCAATGAATAAGAAAGACGAACTTCGGCAAGTTTTTTTTTCTTCGTTCCACGATAGAAAAAATAATACAAAACAAATAGGATTCTAATTGTAAATAAGCATTTTAACACGATTAATAAGTTTTTATAAATAATTTAAAGATTATTATCAGAAGTTAGACATTAACACCGTTGGACGCCGGCTCAGTGGTCTAGCGCTCACGCGCAAGACTGAGAGGTCCTGGGTTCAAATCTCGCGGGGGACGGGATCGTGAATGCGCGCTGCTGAGGAGTCCCATACTAGGACGAAACGGCCGTCCAGTGCTTCCAGGCTTTCCATTTTGGTCTAGTTTCAATTGACTCATGATCTCAACTATTGAAATTTAGATTCCTTGTAATTGGAAGTATAAAACTAACTAAAGATGGATAGTGGTTAGCAGTGGGATCCAAGACGCGAGTTTCGTCCTATCAGGACTCAGTAGCTAAGTGGATAACGCGATGGCGTTTGAAGCGAACGGCACTGGGTTCGAGTTCCGGAGCAAACATCAACTCAGATGCAGGTACATCCAAATAGGACAAAACGCGCGTCCTGGTTTCTACTGCTATCCAGTATCCATATTTGCTTATAATGCTTTAAGGCAACATCGAGGTAATCCGCACAGTATGCACATATGCCAATAAGAGACTGATCAATTACAGTCCTAAACATCAGTGGAAGATTCAAGTAAAACAATATCAAGTGAATTATAAAACTAACTGTTTAAGTATTTAGTAATATGACTACAAAAAAATCGAGTCACTACTACAAACTTTTAATCTTAAATCTCAATCCAAATGCAAACATCTGACCCAAACAAATTTAACTTTAAACCTTAGTCTGAATTAAACTTCAAAAGTCCTAACACTAATCGTTTTGAAATTTTTATGTAGAAAGTTATTCATTCAGATTATATGTGATCTGATTAGTTAAAAGGTGATTTCATTTTCTTAAAGTCATTTAGGATGCTGAAGGACGTCAGGAAATAAGCATACCTTCGACATAATAGTAATTATTAATAATAATAATAATAATAATAATAATTAATCAATTAATTAACAAAACACGACAAACCAGGACTAAAAGCTTCAGTTTTCATAAGACATTGTATGTACAAAGGAAATACTTTCATATTTTGTGGTAATACTAATTCACTAGGATTCGAATTTACATCATTCGGACCGCAAGCACAATGACGACGATAAGCAGCCAAGGTGTTAGCAGCTCTTGTCGTTAAATCATCCATTACTTGTGAATGTGTACGGTTGAGTAGAGAACGCATTGAATATTTACTCAACCAATTCATATGTGCATCTAATTCGACAAGACGAAATACATCAGGTATCATACTTGTCACTGGAATTGACAGATTATGAATACGTAGCCTTCGTTGTCCAGATATTGAAGTATAAAGACATGCAACCTGTTTGAAATGTAGATATAAGAAACTTTAAATTTATTTAGAATCATTTAAAAAATTAATATGTTACTTTTGTTTGATTAATCCCATTACTACCTACAGTATAAAATTTGAGAAATTTTTTAGTATTTCTCACTTTCAAAAAATCAGACGTAGTAACAAAACGCGTTGTGCTATGTTGTGTACGATTCTGAGACTAGTGATATATAACCTTACTATTTGCGAGCTCAATTAAATACTTGAAAGAGAAAACTGAGTAAAAAAGAAACTTTGTATCAGCCGACCGAAGCGAGAAGTAGGTGTACACCTATATATATGTCTTGATAGTTGCTTCTCTCCCTATTGATATGGTGTGGGAATTTGAATCGACTCGTCTATGTCCCAGGTTTAATGTTGCTTATGACTGACCATCTTAAATTATACACTACTAAGTTCGTCAAAGTATTCTCCCGGAATAAATTTTACGACAAAATTCCTAATGATAAGAACTTACTTGAATGAATACGTGTTCACCTTCTTGAAGTTTATCATCATGACGTAATTCTGCAGTGATTGCCATATCTGAACTAACACTAGCCAACTCAACATCAGTTGTATTAGGTAGGTAACAATTACCAAAGAATTCAACAGGTCTAATACCAGTACTTGTTCGAACACGCATAACAGCGTTGAAAGCTTGTAGGTTGGTCAAAGTACGTTGAAGATCGGCTATAAACTGATGACCTTGTAAATCAGCCTGTAAGTATTAGTAATAAGAAGTTTTCATCGTTTTTATCATCTACATTATAAAACAATAATTTAATAACAATGAAAAAGATAAAATTAAATTTCCGAGAATACAAGACAGTATATTTTGACAAAATTGTGTAAGCTGGGTTAGTGAACGGGTGCCCAAACTGAAGCAGGTTTTCTTAAGGAGCCGCTCCTCTAACCTTTGAACCAAGAGTTTTAATCCACAAAACACTGGAGCAACGTCAAAACATCCCATCCCATGGTATCCGGTGACCGAAATAAGTACAAATACTCCTTGTCCCCTTAGGATCCTAAAGCTTGGTTTGGAATTAGATTTTTTACCCACGTCAAACCGATTTAAACGCCAGATGTTCGCTTTCAGTTTCCAAGCTTTCGTAAAAAACATGGCTGCTGTTTAAAGTTAGTAACTAGAACTTTCCTGACATATAGTATAAACACACAAACGTGTGAGAGCATTGTGAGAGGGAGGATGAACTCTCCCCACTCTGGGTTGCATTATGAAGCTTCAATCACGAATAGAATCAGTCCCTAGCAACATTGAGCAAACAAACAATGAATGAATACTTTCGGACATTGTCATATTTTTACCTATATGCTTAATTAAGGTATGATTCGACAAGCTAACATTCAAAATTATGAAAGTCATCTGAGGCACATTAAGATACAAATTTTTGTGTAGAATTTCAGAACAATAATGATGAACTAAACAATCTCATTTTAGTTATTGAATACATAAAAGAAAGAAGTTTATAATAGTGAAGTGACGGAACAGATCAACAATCGAATCGTTTGAAGTAATAATAATATCAACACAGTAAATCTGGAGACGATGTTATGAAGCCTAAGATATGATTAAAATTTGAAAAGGATCTAGGTTTACCGACGTCACCATCGAATACAATGACTGAATACAGAGAATCTTCGGCTCGGAGAGGCCAATTTTCAAAACCATAGAGCAGAAATTCTTTCATAGATATGTTGTAGACCTGACCCTTTACAGCCAGATTAACATTACCAAAGATGACTTAGATTGCCACAAGTTGCTAGGGTTTCCACAACACGTAGTCAGGATAATGATCATATATTCAAAAGGCTAAGTATGATAACTTCCTCCTTGTATCAGTGTCGTGTCGATTAACCGAATTCTGATTTATAACGACAGGGTGCACACTGAATATATTAGTACAGACACTTAATACAATAATCAGACATAATTTAAAGCAATTAGTCAGACATAACTACAAACAACAACTCGGTTAACAATCGACATCCAAACTTTGTGAAAAGGTAGAGCATCGGTCTTTATAAGTGACTATACTAACTCGACAAAGACATCATTATAAAAACTATCAAGTAGATATCTAGTGGGTGACCCAAAATACAAAAAAGAAAAAACGATGAAATGCATCAGGAGTGTACAATGAACAGAATACACTAATAAGCGAAAAAGGAACTATATGACGTTGATAGATTACTAATAGTGCACGATAGAAAGGGGTATAAAACTGTAACGATTCGAAACTCATAACTTCAATAGTTGAAACTTATGCGTTTTAACCATTATTAGGTTACCTGTTGGTCAATTCAACGCCTTATTAGTTAATTTTCGATAATGGAATTGTAAACACACTAATATTAGTTAAGTACACAAGACAACAATTTTTTTCAGAAAAATTTAACTACATACCACACTAAAATATTTTTACTTACCTGGAAACAGTTATATTTGAATAAATGACCAGATGTCAATCTGGGCACTTCGGCTAAAGAAGCAATATCAACAAATGAATTAGGGAAAAGAAAAAGATCTACACTGCAACCAACTTCTACGCATGTTTGACCAAGTCCAACATAAAAATCATTATCTGGAAGAAGTAAAGTCTGTAAAAATAAATGAATAAATAAGGGGTGAATAATCTTGAACAGCTGTTAATATAGAAAAATTATTATTATTATTATTATTATTATTATTACTAACTTGTTACCGGGTATAACCACACTCTAAGTATGAGAAATCTAGTGATAGTATATCCTAGTTGCTCAAACAGAAATAGATAGGGTGGAATTCGAACCTGTAGCTTGGTGACTGAAATTAGAACAAATTAATTATCGAACCACCCTCTTTGTAGGTAAATGGAGACAGTTAACCACATTGATTAAGGCTGCTTTAATGGTAGTCTAGCGTGAATTGACCCGTGAATTCAACTTTAAAAATAAATTTTTGCTTAAAAATCCAACTGGTACTATCTTAAATCTGATGGATTTATCCACAAATCATAATCTCACCCTGGTACATTTATATCAAGTCCTAAGCTCTTAATGAATGAAAGTGTAGGTGGAGTAAAGTCCTAAGTCAAACCGGGGTACGCTGATTGGTCCACTTCCGACCAATCAGTGCTGGACAAAGACTAAGCTGCTAGACGGTACTTCTGTAAAAATTCTATATTTAACTGCATTACTTACTCTGTTAGGGATGCTACCCCTAACTCAGTCTGAAAAGTCGAAAAAATGAAAATTTCGCAAATGCGATAAAAATGATCTCGGTGGTCTAGTTATAGTATTCCGACACCAGACAATCGGTTTTAAGCGTTATTTAAGCCATAACGCTTCAGGCTGGGCTATTTCGTTTACTACCCTACGTATGTGTTGTATGCAGTACAAGTTATATGGCTATGTAGAGCTGAAGGTCTCATATGAGGCTGGAGGTTCGCCATTGGTATTGTGGATGGTTCAGCATTGCTTTGGCAAGTTTTGCTGGCTGTTCATGCACAAAATTGGTTTGCTGGTTAACCGATTTCATTCATACTGGTGGTTGCTTTTCAGTGTTCTCGAGGGCCATTGTCATTGGGACATTGTAAGGCATGTCGCCATTGCTAACATTAATGAGCTTGACGGTCGTGTTAGCGGAATAGGTCAGCTTTGGCCTGTTCGTGCTGTGCATAATTGATTCACGCGATCATTGATCGGAATAACCATACATGTGATGTGAATGTGTATATGAATGGTCCACCAGGGTGCTTGGTACCTGTGTAATTGCGCCACAGGATTGAACTGTACTGTTTGGGTTGTCACGTGAAGGTCTGGATGGTGTCTGGTTCTCCAGAAAATCAATGTAAAATTACCCTGGCCCACATGGGTATATTGCATATAATATGACACCCTGTTTTGCCACAATACGTGAGCATGTATTTTAGGACGTTACACGTACTAGTCATGCCTACTTTAACAAGCTAGAACTTCTGTTTGAAATTCAGAATTTAGATTAGACGAATACTTACAGAAGTATATTAGTTGTAGGTTTACACTACCCCTGAAAGTATTACGACGTAAATGACATCCACTATTGTTATACCTTTAACAGTAAAAGAACAAACAACAATAACAGTAATAATTGGCGAAATCATTACAGTATTCCATGATGATTTCAAAAGTGGGAGACGTGAAAATGGCATTTACCTTTTCTTTTTCAGTTCCTATAAGACGACGATCATCTCGATTTTTCAATTTACCCGGTGCTTCACCAATCGGTAGATTAGCATGTATGACAAATAATTTTCCAGAACGATTTGCAGCACGTAAAGCTTCCATTCCGGATTGGATAGCTGGGCCTAATACACTATCTGTAGGTTGTCTGTTTAAAGCATTCTCTGTACAAAATTGAGTAGGTATCATTTCTAAAATACTAGAAATGATAGCAGGATCAGGTGGTATCAAGAAACCTTCAACTGTAGGCACAAACACATCTTCAATATCCGCTACAATATACATTTGAGGTTTACCATAAGAGTTATAAGTGTTCTGATCTGTAGATTCAGATGTTTGTTGAGCAGATGACGACGACTCACGAGGTACAGTATAGAAGTGAAGTTGATGATCATATGTAATAAATCCCAATCGAATTGGATTAACCATATCTGGTGATGTAAATTTTTCCCTATATTAAGAACACAAAATACTGTAAGACTACTTAGTTACCCTTTTAAAGGAACCTTTAAAAAGAATCGTATAAAACTTTTAGAAAGACAGAATGTTGTCTTCATCGTAAATAAAAACAAATATGATTCATAAAAAACTGCAAAGCATAATAAGTGGAACAATTCAAACTGAAAATTCACCGAAATCAACAATAAAAATACTTAATCTAGTTGCTGGGGATTAGTTACTCCCAGTTTTAAATCTGATTGATAATGTAGTGTGAATTACTGAGCTCAATAATTACATATAGTAGATGTGCGATATTTAGTTTGATATTTATCACCAGAACTATGAAACCTACATTTTATGTATTCTAAAACAAATCGACAAAACAGATCTATAAGTTGTTGATGATAACAACTATGAAATCTGTGTGATGTTCTCACTGAAAAGTAAATCAATGATTAAGGGTACTTTCAGTAACTGAGCATTTCCTCAAAACTTTTATCTTATCAAATAGGTTGACCAAGACAAATTAATATAAGCTATAAATAGAAGTAACGAATCGAAAGTAACGAAACGAAAATTAGTTGGAAAGAAATTTCTTCGCTCGATTTGTTCCTTTTCTATTTATCGAATGTCAAAACGGGAATTTTCACTATATAGATAGAAGTATTTCCCTGGTCACCTTAAACTTGACACATGTTTCGCTTATATCAAATCCCTATTTTGTGACAAGTATTTACTGATAACAATGAAAAATATTAAAACATCTAAAAAGTTGGAGAAAATAGTGTGAGGATTAGGTTTTTCACTGGATTTTCAATTTTTCAACAAGAGAATTTAATTTTTAAAAATGCTTCACATGTGTTGATATTAGTGAATAATACAAGGAAGAAATACGTCATCACTTTAACAACATGATCCATTATAGTAACTTCAACAACTGTATATCTTTTTCTCAGCCTCTACGTTGATGATGACTGACTGACTGACTGATAACTGACCACCCTCTATTCTACTCCATTATGGAGGGTTTAAAGTATTTATGATGAACTAATTTTTAGTTAAAACGATGGATAGAAATCTGGTCTATAGACTGTATGACAATAATATGTTATTGACTAATAAATGCTAACGATAGAGAATTATTGACGGAAACCTTAAAGGTAACAATTACAAAAAGATAATACTTGCTATTAGAATGAGAATTCTTTTTACTGAAACGACATTTGTATACACGACAGATTACGCATAAAAATGAATATGATTAGATGTCATTTGAAATGCCAGTGATTACAGACTGCGGGTCTTGTAGACCACTAACAAACCCAATGAAATTGTAATCTTACTAAATAGGCTCAATTATTGCTTGTTATATTGTAATAATAAGTGTAAAATAATCATTACCACTTACCTAGGTAAATTTGGTAGAATACGTTCTACAAACTGGGAACAGAATAGCTGTACTAAACCTGAACGTATAGCAGATTGGGAAACATCTAGTAGAAATATGATGGCTGGAGGTAAAGGTAATTGGTTGTTTTTGCAATATTCCGCTGTTGCTAATAATTCGTAACTGCCTAAACATAGTTCAGGTCTTTGACCTGCATCAACTCGACGTCCAGTATGATCTAAATGAGCAAAATATTCAGCGGCAACTTCAGTTAAACCATTACAAAGTGGACATTGGAACCTTCGACCACCGTCAATAAAATTCATGAAGGGATTCATGTAAGCTTTACATCGAACACATCGAACTGGACCCTATAAAATAAGGACAAATATTTGAAAACTACTACATATCTGGACAGGATCACATGAATCTAAGGGAAAAACACTTATCACCATCAAAATCTGTCTGTAGGACAAGTAAATAAACCAATCAAACAGAAACTGTTTCAACAACACAAGTCCTTCCTACTGTTACAGACTACAAGAATATTTTTCATAGGACTATCGATTATAAAACATTCAATTCTATTATCCGTTACACAAAATAAAATATCTAGAGGCCAATTCGAAAATGGTTAACATTTTATCTGAATTATTAGGGACTATTACATATATCTGAGGTGTGGAGAGTCAACTCTCTCTCTCTCTCTTGAAATAGCCTCATATGGACACGCGTAAACAGCCACTGCCGAGGAAGTCCTTCTCATTCCCTCCTCGCGACGAGGGTGATGTTTACGAAATTGAGAGGACGAAAAGCGAATGTCCGGCGCTTTAACCAGTTTAATAGACACGGAGGGTCCACCTAAAGAGGTTGCAAAAACCTGATTCCAAACCAATGGTGGACATGGGCTCCGGGATCCTGAATGAAAAGATGGCATACGAACCTATTGTTGGTCACCGGATACCATGAGACTGTATCTCCTGACGTTGCTCCACTGCCTTGTGGATAAGAACCTTTAGTTTGAAGGTTCCGGGTGTGGCCCCCTAAGAGAACCGCCTACTCCGATCTAGGCATATGGGCAATATCACATTCCACACACAGATCAAGTGACTTGTGTGACGCATATTTATTCGGTGCCCTCTTGTAACAATGTTTATGTGCTTAAATAAATAAATTGATATTGGTTAGATATATATAAACCTGACTTGCATGATAGAAATAGCCTTTAGAAAACAGTGGGCGGTACTCATTTAGGACCTGACTTTTAGTCACTGAGTTGGGGGTTTAAACTTTATCTTAGGTCGTAACAGGAAAATTACTAGGTAATGAAACTGCAATTTCATTACGAACAAAATGATTCCGAGTGCTGTTAGACATATGAGGGTGGTTATCACTACCTTGTTGTCCATACTGTAGAACGATACTTTCCAAGCAACTTGAAAAGAAAATTGGATAAGTAGTGCTCTTGAAGACCTAGGAGAGTGACTGGAGTGTCCAAGGGACAATTGCTTAAGGTCGGCGGCACATGAACTTTTTGCCAGTTCTTGATATGTTAGCTCCGTACTTTTAAGGCCTTACCGTCGACAACGGAAATCTGTGGAGCATTGTGAGCCGTGTCATTTGCAGGGGCTATCTTTTCTAACTCTCTTCTGTTGTGGCAAGGTAGCGATGTTGTAGATAATGGTTTTCTTACCTACCTCACTGACCCTCATACACAAAATGTATGGCTGAAGATCAAGTGAACTCAACTGTGCTTGATGGATGATTTACATTAATTAGTTTTCGATAGTTAAACAAGTGCTTGAGAGGAATAATAAGTGTCTAAATTTTTATATAAACCAGATTATCTTATCCTTTTTAAGCCTATTAAAGTACTGTAGGTCTACCAGATTCTTAACAAACTCATGCGTTTTTTGCATACGTAATTCTTGTAGAAAACAAAATTTCACATTTACACTTATCCATCTTGTTCGTTTGCTGAAATACAAGTCTTAATTGGGTCACTTAGTTATATATCATTTCGTTACATTGCTGAAAAGAATCGTCGAAAATGTTTAAATTCGCGCACGTTTTGGATTATATCGACAATCGTTAGAACATAGTATATATGTCCAAAATTATTGATCAAAGGAAAAACAGGAATGTCTTAGTAATTTGCTCTAAGCTGTGGATAAATAAGAGAACATATTCAAAGTTGGACTGAATTACAGATTTGTATTTTTGTCAAGGAATAATCTATTTCTTTACACATGATTTCGTAGAATAAAACTGTAAGAACAAATAAACGAATAACAAAGGTGAATAAATCAGAAATGAGTCTCATGTATAATTACGTCAAATAACGAACAATGCTAGCCATTATTGTGTATCTACAGAAATAATTACTGTACATAAACAAAATGTATTTAAACTGATTAAATCGTACTAACAAAAATAGATTCCCGTCATTATTAAGTTTAACAAATTTATTTTAAAGTTATGATTTCATTTCAGCTCATTTTTTAGATAGCCCCCATTTAAAGGATACTACAGACAACTAGCAAAGTTCATAAATCCTTATACATACGTCAATAAAAATACAAGTTAATAACTTGAATATGTACACTTCTTAGTCGATAAGGTACATCACTACGTTACAAATTCCAGTACCGTTTTGCTTTGTATCAACTTACTTGTGGACCCATATCGCTTATCACAACATTCATATCTTCTGTATGTTGTACTGCAAATGGAGATATTGTAAGTGAAAACGGGATCCCAACAGTTTTAAGGAGATCTGATGAATTCGGAACAGAGTATAGTGAAGATCGAATGAAACAAGGTGCACATGTACCCTGGTCACGTGATATAAAGTCAGTTGTGACTAGAGGAGGCACAACACCTCGTTGTCCTGTATAAAAAGGTCCAGTACACTGAGCCCGATTGCTCTCAATAACCTAAAAAAAGAATTGAAGGTATAAGTAAATCGTAAGTTAGGTCAAAATCAAAGATAGTGAACATTTATAACCAGGGGTAACAAAGCTTTATGGCAAGCTTATGAAATGAATAACACCACTGCGTGCTTTAATCAAACGTGTAGGTTCTTATTCACAAGCTGGACTAACCCAGTTTACAGGAATTACCTCACTTAAGACGTATGACAAATAATCCGGTTTTTAAAAAGTGCACTTTATTAAGCTATTAGAAATACGTATGTAAAAATAAATACCCAAACTAAGTGAATATAGCCCAGAATGAAGTTTACAACAGAAGAATAACCAACCTATACGCAACCACTAAAAGTTCACTATTCGATTTTGGAGTTGATTATAGGAAACACTGGACCTAGTATATTACACTCGGATTCACAGAACTTGAAGTAAAGTCGAAATATTAGTACATATTATGACAGACAGGTATAGATTCCATTTGCGACGACGAAGATCAGTTCTATATATATATATATATATATATATATATATATATATATATCAAAGTTGTTTTGCCATAAATCCGCTAGAACTAGTGAAATACCTTTAATATGAGACAGTTAAACCATCACAAAAAGTTATGAGCTACTGTCTGAGTCATTATTATGTAATGGTTGGTTATTTTAATTGACTTTTGACATCGTATTATTCTACTTTTATTGCCCAAATTATCTTGTTTATTTAAATTTTTACCAGAGAAATCAACTCTACTATTTTTGTCTCGATGTCTTGCTTCGATGAGGAAAGTGGCGACCCGATATGCACATGTTCAAATGATAACATTTATGTATTTAGTTTACTTAACTAAGCTCTTTTACAAATCGAATTGCCTAATGAAAAACCATGTTCTGTGTAGATCCTTACGCCAACCAATAAATGCACGGGGAACATGGTTGGCTATCTATACGAATATTCATCATCATTTGAACGCTAAGGTTATTCAAATACCAAACTCTGGAACGATTTCAAGTATATGTTTAGGAAATAATTGTTAGCTATTTGCAAACAAATAAGTTCTGAACACCTTAAGAAAAAATGTACAATAACAGGTCTAAATAGTGTTCCAACTATTGTGAGTTAAATGGGAGGGTGAAACAAGCTAGTTACGAGATGCCTGGTTTAGATTTAAGTAATGATAAATGAAAATTTTAAAATCACATTCCTATGTAAATTTGCCCCGGTATCCCCCACTTAGCGATATATATCACCACTATAAACGGGAAATTGTCTAAATGTTGATGGTACATGAGGCATAATAAACATGTTAGACCATGAGATTTACTAATAATTATAAAACAAAAACTATGAAATTTGAATACCTCGATAGGACTGGGTAATCTATCTGCATTTATACTTTGAGAGAACTGTGGTTGTCTGGATACTGGACCGTTTTGATATGCCTGTTGAGAATGTAATGTGTTTATCTGGGTGTTAGCACCATTTGGCAATGGAAACGGACCTGGAGGTTGAGGTTGTCGATAACTGGGTGGTGGAACTCCCTCATGTCCCGGAGGCATTGGTGGCATTGAAGGAAGACGCGGCTGCTGAGGACGTTGAACAAAATCCTGATGGTTTGGGATAGGAGGCATGGGTGGCAACGGTGGTTGATTCACACTCTGTATTGACTGAGCGGAATAATATGGAGGCTGAGATTGTGGTTGGAAGGTCTGTCCTTGATTTCCAGAATAGTAGTTAGGTGGTGGCTGGAAGCTGCTGTTAGGATGACCTTGCGGGTAAGTATCTGTCACATTTGAGTTAGAAGCACCATAAACGTGCTGACCAGGAACACCGGGGTACCCGTATTCTTTCTCTGGCTGCAACGACTGACGATTGTACATACTCTGACCATTTTGATTGTGTAACATTATCTGAACTTTAATGCATTAGGTAAAGGAGTCACCATAAAAGTGAACCAATAAACGAGAAAACCCTGTGACGTATTTCCTTTACGAACACAGCGGTAAATCCGTAGGACAAGATGTAGTGCGTTCAAACGACATAGACTATAAAAATAAGGAAACTTATTATTTGCACTAGTATCGCCCGCAAAGCTTACACTGTGTTTAGAAGAGATATGAAATTCGCTTAGCGGTAGTTGGGATGGACAGGGGGGTAAATTGCGCCTCGCGAGATTCGAACCCGAGACTGTTATTAAGTGTAAAACATTTCATATTTATGCACTGTATTGCATCGTCTTGACAATACCAAAAATTTTGAATTGCCTTTCATTTAAAACACACCTTATATGTTTATTGAATTCTCTGGTCTTATGAGCATTTTCATTAATTGACCATCATTAAAACGACCAATAAAATTGAGGTGTGTACTAAACTACCAATCAGGGTAGAGCATAAAGTTACTGCACACATAAAAAGCAGATAATAATTTTCAACTGCTCTAAGAAAAATTTTACTGAGAATAGCCTAATACGATATTTACAATACGGTAAAATGCTTAGAGGAAAAACATATAATGAAACAGTCACACGAAAAACAAAGTAGCATGAACAAAGAGACATTAAAATAGAATACGTAAATCGTTTATTCATTTGACATACACAACGGGAAAACCAAGGCCCCAATTTCAAAACGGAGAACAGCAATGCAATCACTCTTGATGGCAAAACTCTGGAAGATGTAGAATCTTTCACATACCTGGGAAGCATCATCGATGAATAAGGAGGTTCAGATGCAGACATAAAGGTGAGGATCGGCAAAGCAAGGACAGCATTCCTACAATTGAAGAACATATGGAACTCAAAACAACTTTCAACCAATATCAAAGTGAGAATCTTCAATACGAAAGTCAAGGGAGTTCTACTGTACGGAGCTGAAACTTGGAGAACTACAACAACCACCATCAAGAAGGTACAAGTATTTATAAATACCTGTCTACGCAACATACTCAACATACATTGGCCGGATGACATCAGCAACAGCCTTCTGTGGGAGAGGACAAACCAGCTTCCAGATGAAGAAGAAATTAGGAAAAGACGATAGAGATGGATAGGACATACCTTACGGAAATCATCACACTACATCACGAGGCAAGCCCTGACTTGGAATCCTGAAGGGAATCTGAAAAGTGGAAGGTCAAAGAGCACATTACGTCGTGAAATAAAAACAAATAGGAAAAGAATGAATCACAACTGGAAGTTGCTGGAGAGGATTGCCCAGGACAGGGTTGGATGGCGAATGCTGGTGAGCGACCTATGCTCCTTCGCGAGGAGTAACAGGCGTAAGTAAGTAAGTGTTTGTCATGACCTATGGTTGACTGCTGTGACTGCGTCACGTCACATGTAATATATATACAAAGATACGAGAAACATGTAATAAATCATCTGTGAGAAACAATAATTTTTATAAATGGAAAACGAAGATTTTATTTGCTAGTGATTGATTTGGTCGGTTTTATCAGACAAAATCAACCAAGAATACAGTCAGCAAATATGGGAGTCGCCATAATGTAGTGTAAGGCAAAAGTAAAACGGTTGTACAAAAACCAAGAACATTGGAGAGAGGTTAGAAACCCGAAGAAAAAACAAGGTATGTGTGAGCAAAGAGCACAAACCAGATAACGTGAAATACATGCCACGAAGAACAACCAAAAAGTATTCGGATTACGAAACAAACCCTCCTCAGCTCATTTAGATACTCTTAACCCACACCTATCATAATATGGGATCGTCAAAGGAATTTTCATGTAGTTCCCGAACTACGTTTATTTGTTGCACTTAATTTGTCTATTGATTAAACAATTGGTTGAATAACAAGGCAGCAATACTTGTCTAGGTAATGCTGTACACTTATATTTATAATGAAATCTAGAACCGTCATTTACTCAAACACCTTGTTTTGGTTCCAAATGAGCTATAGCGTGTACCTAAACTAACCTAGACAGTTATTTATCATTCCAAACTTATTTCGTCTGGAGGCTACAAGTATTGTAATGTTTTTTTCGATATAGACATCAAAGTGGCCACTCTACCCGGATACCAAGAAGCAGCAATCCATATTACGTTCTGATCTTGAGATGTGACTTAACATCATCCCCACTCAATTCAAGTTGACCGTGGACATCCAAATAGATCCCCTTCATTAGTAATCTACACACCAAATTTCTCATAGTTCTCACCAGATTAGATCAATGAAATGTTTCATTAGTAAGTCATACTCAAGAGGATGTCCATTCAAAGTGGAATGAGAAAAAGTCGCAAGAAACCCGTGCAATGTTATCGTCTTCAGAATCAATATGTTATGAAAATTTTGATAGAAAGCTATCGTGATGTAACTTTCGTGCCACTGAGTACCCCTCGTCTTATTGATAGGAGAAACCAGACTAGCCTTGAATAGGACGTTATTTAGATCGTGAGACAGAAAACAATGGAGCACGAGATTTTACAGCACTTGGCATAAAGTAATAGATTTAATGTTTATGTAAAACACGGAAGTGAATGAATACTTGAGCCATAATGTTTTGACATCACTAAGATGTTTATGGCTAAATCTTAATCAATTAACCTGAGTTCTTACAGAACTTCGCTCCTCGACCAAATTATCTTGACCTTTATTTTTTAGAGGAAACACGACATGAACAATACTTCCCTATAACTAATATCTCTCTCGAAATACCAGGGTTCAGATCCCAAAGAGCACAATTCTCCTATTCTACCAAAGTTGTAGTACTAATTTACAGAGGCTGATTGCTATTATTAATTATCATATACCTGAAGTCTAAATAAACACACTGATGATCACCTGTCATTGGATGTGAGGGATTGCGTCCTCAAACATCTTAAGGTACTAAATAGACGCGGTACTCTCAACTTGTGCGCCACTTGGTGTAGTTTCGGGTTTGTTCGTTACGTTATTTTTAAACTATGGGACTTGAAAGTGTGTATACTGTTTGATCACAAACTTAAATAACATCAAAACGTCATCTTTCCTGCGTTAAACAACCGCGTTAGAGAAAACTAGACAGTTCTATCCAAACTCCAACAATTAGGATAACACGTTTTATCTGTTTTTATCCAAACAATATGCATTTATGTTTATGTTCGGTCTCTACCAAAAAAACTGCTGATTAAATGGGCAGTTGTCCGATCGGATACTCTACTTGTCCAACACTCGGATGAAACACTATATATATATATATATATATATATATATATATATATATATATATATATATATATATATATATATATATATATAGTCTGTTTCATCCTAGTGGACTATAGTTCATTCAATTCTAAATGGACTTTGGGAATATTCTCAATATTCAGTACCATAGGTTGTTACTTAAGACATCATTAATGGTCTCTTCTGGGCGTTTTTTGGAAGTTTTAATTAAATGACTGAGATTCTTTAACAAGTTGGATAACTCTGCCAACCCACTAGTCATAATATTTGGACTTGTAATGAGCTGTTTCAGTAAAGTGAATTATTTTGGGCTTATCTGGTATTAAGTGCTATGCGTGTGCCATTCTAGACACTGTTGTCAAACAAGACTTGGCGAAACCCTGAAATATAAAAACTTGGCTTGCCAATGAAGACGAAAATTATGCAATTATATTTATTAGCATAATTGATTTGTATTTTTACTCACGCCTACTTTCTTTCTCTCTTTCTCTTTAATCCGATTTCTAACTGTTCTAAAATCGTGTCAACTGGTGTTATCAATATAGCTTAGGTACTTATGTGGTGTCAAGTTGTGTTAAATTAAAAAGGATAACCAAGTAAAATATGAAGTGAATGCAGAATCTAGCGAAACGATCCAGACAGATGATACATGGAATAAATATTGGAACTCATAACATTTCTTTAAACCGTCCAAAAACAAAATCTACAGATTGGATTGCCACTCGCCTCGTGAGTTTTACGTGATACCTTAGGTCAGTTAGTCTCATGACCTCTAAAATATTGCCCAGTGGTCCAACTGTCCAAGGTAATTGCTATAGCCACTAAGCTACCGCTTCACACTTAAGCTAGAGAGACTAAGGTGTTCTTGGGTCTGTCAAGCAACTGTTGAGTATCTTTATCCTTCAAATCCTAGTACATGGATATACCGGTGAAACTCTATTTTATGGGTGACCTTTAGACGTATTTTTAAGTGACCTTGAGAACGTTAGCCAATCAGAAGAGAGTTAGTATAAAATAAAAATATATTATAAAAAAGTGATGAATTACAATGGATATTCTTCTTTTACATGATTTAAAAACTTGTTGAGGTTTGATAAAGGTTCAGAAGTTTTGAAATCATAATGCATGCGGTATAAGAACTCTTCCATTTGACTCCATAATAATCGTCCTCTGGAGCCGTGGTAGGGTCTTAAAAAATACTTCAGCCTAGACCACATGCCCTCAATGTTGTTTGTATGGACTCCCGTCGTTGGATTAACAAAATGACGTTTGTGCACCACAACATGATGCAAAAAACCAAGTCTCGAGAGGCATCTATACGCTTTCCAATCATTGGTATAGATCGTCGTGGCAGGCTGAACGTACTCCTTGATGATTGGTATGATTGTCGTTACCTAACGGTTTCTTATTCTTTGAAAATGTTCTTTTTGAGTTGAACGATCGTAAAACCCAAGTACCTGTCAAGTATATTCACGGAAGTGTCACTTACCCAATCTTTGATAAAACGTCCTTTATTGTATTTTGGCTTTCTAACTAGCGCCTCATCTATTTCCACTATCTTTCCAGCTCCTCCAAATGATTCATGTACTCGTGTCATTTTCATTGCACATATATCACGACAATATTCATACTACGTAACATCTGCAAAAGCCGCAGCTAATGTTACTGGAGACTTTATGATCCAATTTGCAACGATTATCATGATTTGTCTAAGCCTTAGCCGTGACCGGGCAAAAAAATGCCAGTTCGAGCAGATTTTTTTCTCCAACATATTGTACAACGAAATACAATGTCATCGCAGTAGTCTGCACATCGTGCTGCGGTCATTTGATAGCCGCAGTCACAGACACAGGAACTTCTTAATAGTCCCATCTGCTGTAGTCTCTCAACGATCACCTCTTCTCTAAAATCTGCTGTAAAACGATCGAATGTGAGCATCTCGCATTGAACTTAGCGCCGTGACCTTGAAACTCCTTAAACGCTTCTGATTGACTCGTCCATAAATTAGAGTCCTACCGATATACCTATCCACATATCTCGAGGTGAAAAACTTTCCGGCTAACTCTATCGATATACATGTTCCTGACATAGAATGTCATCAAGAGGTGTATTGCACTAGCGAATGTTGTTTTCCTAGATAATTTTGATCATATTAAAATTCACTGTGTGCTATTTTATAAAATGACTGCATCACATATCATTCATCAAGATTGTCAGGTACTCATTATTCATCTTTATGATCAGCCATAGGCAACCTAAGATCTTTAGTGTGAGTACCAACATAAGTCAACACACTGCATATCAACACTGTAAATAACACAAAAGCAAACCACTCGATCATAACGAGAATAGGGCTTGGGACAAAGCTGTCCTAGCCCAAAATAATGACTAGAACTGTCGATAATTGAAAAAGATAAATATAGGGAGTGTAGTTTCAGAGAAATTAGTAAAATGATAAATTGAATGATAAATAATATCCACACCGCCAGAAGTGATTTTTATTCTTGTTACCTGAGCTCTTTAACTTCAGGTTAGGATTATCACATGACATCCAACTAGGAAGTATCGCTCTTGACATAGTTCAAGTTGAAAATCGCTGACTTCGTGAACTAAAGACGACTTATGTCTGCAAATCCTAGCTTTTCTGTGCCTACTTCTATCATACCCAGCCACTTGTCGCCTTATTATTTGTACTTAGGACCTTGTGACCTCAGAATTATTCGAGATTTAGTCTACCTAGAAGTCTAATCAACATAAGTCAGATGATCACTCGTTAATGCAAGTTCTCAATTTCCAGAAATTAAAATAGATCCAATCTGTATATAGCTTGTTCGTACAAAGTTACTTGTATGTTTTGATAGTAAAGTGTTGCAGTCAAAAGAAGCACTGTAGGTACTTGATAACTGGAAACCACTATTTTTTTGACATAAATAAGAACGTAAAAACATCCAGATAAAAATTTGTTTCTTATTCGAAAACACTGACAGTCGTTGTAACGGTAGATGACTGATATTAACCACTCAAACCTTAGAGTCGCACGAATTAAACCAAAACACAAAGACGTTAAATATTTATTTAACACAAACAAATAAAACATGTCCAAATACACTAAATTTTATACGATCTACACTAATTACCAGTCAAGTTTGTTTACATTAAACTAACTTTAAGAAATCTATAAGTTTCTTTATATACGCATTTACAATATCATAAAATTAAACGTCTACAACCATTATATGTAACTTGTGCTCATTTACGCTTGTTACTCCTCGGGGAGGAGCATAAGCCGCCTACCATCCCTGTCCTGGGCAATCATTTACAGTTGCTTTTCATCCATTTCATGTCTGCTTCCGATTCCTGATGTAGTATGTCCTTCGGCCTTTTCCTTTTCACTTCAAGATTCCAAGTTAGCGCTTGCCTCGTGATGCAGTTTAGTAATTTCCGTAATATATATCTTTTCCACTTCCAACTTTAACTACTTTCCTCTTCATCTGCAAGCTGGTTTGTTCTCTCCCACAGTAGGCTGTTACTGATGGTATCCGGCCAAAGGATGTTGAGTATCTTGCGTAGAAAACAATTTATAAATACTTGTACCTTCTTGATGATGGTTGTAGTAGTCCTCCAAGTTTTTGCTCCATACAGTAGGACTGTCTTAAAGTTCGTATCGAAGATTCTGTCTTTGATGTTGGTGGGCAGTTGTTTTGATATGCAGTTTATACTATGTAATTACCCCTTCTTAACATTTAATTACATTTTTAAGACTTGTAGAAAAATCTGTTTCATACATCCTCACTAAGTAAGGAAAAATAAGTTGATTAGTTTGCCAGGTAGTTTTATTTATTTATTTATTTGAACACATAAATATTGGTATAAGAGGGCACCAAATATATATGTGCCAGGTAGTTAGTTATTAGCGACACTAAATTCAAGAGCTGGCGATACTATCTGATTGCCAAAATCAACATGCGGCGCGTATACAGTCACTGCCAAGGAAGTCCTATTCACTGCCCTCTCGTGGCGGTGGTGTTGCGTACTACATTGAGAGGACGAAAAGCGAATGTCCGGCACTTTGACCGGGTTGATGGATGTGGACGATCCATAGATCAAGTGACTTTTGTGACGCATATGTTTTCGGTGCCCCTTTGTACCACTATTTATGTGTTCAAATAAATAATACAAATAAATACTTTTTTAACAATAGAATCTCACTGTGTATCTTTAAAAATAGTTGATTGTTTGTTCTGATTGATACGTTTTACAGGTAATGGCTTATAAATCTAGACATCATATTGAAGTAAGCTCAGTTGCACTGGTAGACTTAAAAGCAGAAATATCAAGAAGACAGATTGAAGTTAAACAAAAAGTTGAGAAACATCCAGATGGCTGTAATGTGATAAGGAATCGTTCTGCTGAATTAAAACCTGGCAAAGTATCACTGTGGAAAACTTCAAAAGAACAAATCTTAGAAGAGCGTACAAGGTTGGAATCTGAAAACATACCCTCCGATGCTGAAGAGTATGCAGAATGGGAAAAAAGTAGAAGAGCATTAGAAGCTAAAGCAAAACTCTACGATGCTCTACGAGAAGCCGCAATGTCTGGAAAGAAACCTAATTTGACAAAGAGAGATGAAAATGATGGAGACATTCTGGTTGATTTTGAACAAAAAGCCACAGAAAATTTAAATTTAGTTCCTCCGGATTCTCCTACGCGTTCTTGCTCTTCTTTTAGTAGCGATGAAGACTCTGATGATTATCCCGCTGGTTGTAGTGATGAAGAATGGGAGGATTACACAGATGAACGTGGTGTCAAACGAGTTTGTATGCGCAAAGACCTGTCTAGTCACATCAAGCAGTCTAGTCCACCTAAACCAGATGGTCCACTCACATATGCACATTTGAGAGAAGGAGAAATACGCGATCATGGTGTTGGATTCTATTCTTTTTCTACAGATCTTGAACAGAGAGAGGCTGAAATGAATCGCTTACGAGAACTTCATCGGGCTACTGAAGAAGGACGTGCTCGAGCTGAAGCGATTCGAGCGAAAAGAGATGCTAAAATGGGTCAACGTCTTGCACGCTTGCGTGCCCGTAAAGGTTTACCAGATGTAGCAACTGCTGCTGCACAGTGTCTGGGAGAGGCTGCAGTTCCTGCAACACCTACTCCAATAGGTGCAGATGCCCAATCTGATATTCGTCTGAGTAACGATGATCTAGATGTTGCGTCTATGTTGCGTAGATTACGCGATGAAGCTGAACATAGAGCTGCTATCAATAATAGTAAATTGAGTGAATCGATAAACAGTATCCCTCCTGAGCCTGAGCCTGAACATAGAACAAATTTAGCTGATGTGCTAGCATCTCAAAATCCAAGCCGTCCATCCTACGGTAGTAAACAAAGAGAATGGGATAAAGGAAAGTCAATGATTTCAGCACAGCGTTACATTCAAGAAGAACGTGATAAGCGAATTGCAGACTTTGCCCCTCCATCTCACTATTAAAATTTTTTTTTTTTGTATATATCTTTTTAGCAGTGAAATATCAAACTTTACCTATCACCTATTGTTTTTACAAAAAGTTCGTCTGTATTTGTATGAATGATATTTTAACTTCAACAGACATCATTTTGTGATACATAATCTACCAAACATCTAAATCATTGTGCTATATTGGCTAGCTTAGACTATAGTTAAAAAAGGCTGTTAGTCTCCAGATCATTGAAGGATGTTAGTTATTAAAGTCACCAATACATCGATATAAACTGTAGCGAGGTCCATGTTTATTGATTGAGATTCGCGAGATAACAGTCGGTCGTAATTGCGTTGACGTATCCGCTACAAAGCCTATCTCAGGTCGAGGCACGGCGGATACAGTTGTCATTTTGAGAGATATCATCCTAAATTGTACATTACCTTCTAACGGATAAGAACAGGATGAACTCCTGTTAGGTATCTGGTGGAAGTTTATGTAATCTGAAAATGGGGTTTTCAATAGTGAACTGAAATAATAACGTCAAAATAATGTTTAAAAGAAAACCAACTAAACAAGACTAAGCAGCTGTTTTACTCCCAATTTAAAATTCTCATTGTTGTTCAGTCCTCACATCCTCGTATTTTCGCGATACAAAAGGCGCAATACTGTTTAGTTGCTGAGTTATGTAATATAGTAGTTTAGAATTTACAACTTCACTCATAATATAGTACGATAAACATCAAATGTTACCAGTAACTGGTAACCCTCACTGTCTATGATTCTGTATGCATGTCTGGTTACCAGTGCAATTTACCAAGGATTATTGAACCAAAATAACGTGGTTGTCCCGTATTTTTCCTGCTTTTCGGTAATTCTCTAGTTGACATAAGTCAGTGATTATAGATTGCCTTCAGATATGAATTTTTACGCTCACTGGTGAGAGAGTTATTTCCCGGAGTTCTAGTGAGAAGGCATGATCAGTGAGGGCAGTTATCTGCCATTGGAAGATATTTTCTCAGTAATGCAAATTGATTTATGTAAGAAATGTAAACCATTGTTTATCACCAGCTCAGTGGTATAAAGGTTAAATAGGTTTATCACCGTAGTTGAGACGACCATTTTATTCTTTTATCTCGATCAAATAAACTTCAGGAATTGAAAAAATGTTAGGATTGTCTTGATGAGCACTCATTTGCTGGATACCGGTTCATATACTTGACTTCAATCCACATTTTAAGCATAAAGGATATTGATAATACCCGGTCTTTTAGCCACTAAGTCCCAAGTTCAAACACCACTCCACCTACTTCAATTTGACTTTCTGAGAGGTATCATTAGCCTATTGCGGCTAATACTCAAGTACCTAGTGAGTTAACAAAGTCAAATCAACTACCCGGACATCCGATCCAGAATAGACGGAGTGAAGCTCAAACCCACGATTTAGTATTTGGAAACTGAATACTTTAATCACTGAACTACTACTCATCTTAATTATTTGTTACTTGAATTCCAATTTCAACGTTACATTGTAATCACCCCGTATATCACATGAATTCTTGGAAAAAGATTTCCCATCTTGAAGTTTATTTTAATATTATCTACATTTTCGTATTGGATATTACATCAATATAGAAGTGTTTTAAAATTAAAATACAAAATTATTAGAAATCCATGACTTTAGTGAGCTCCTAGTAGAAGAATATCTAGAAGTTAATCTTATGTTACCGTCGCGAATTAATTTTTTTTTAATGTTCCCAAGTATGAATGTTTGTTACACCACTGATTCTCTTAAATTATTTCACACACAGGAGCCACTATCTGATCAGATGTCTTGTTCTATGGGTCATCTTGTTAGTAATGATGATGAAATACATCCGGAGAAATTCCCGTCGATTTCCTCAACTAAGGTTCTTACTCCTATTGAAGGTTCAAATGAAACTTTTCGTCAAAGGCAATCAGACGTTTTTTCTGCACTAGCTAGCCTAGAAGCAGCTCATCTTGAAGTGTACAAGGCTACAAAAGAAGAACGTAAAGCTGTGCGTAAAGCAGCTTGGCGCCATACAATTACTGCCCCAGAAAATTTAGCAGAGTTGAAAGAACGTGTAAGTGTTTTACATTTTCGCGTTTTAGATTTTTTTTGTTTGGTGTTATTTGAAAAGTGTGTTCAATTATATCCCTACTTAGCCTAAAATTCTTTGATCGACTGATAACCAAACCCATCACCTACCTCGACACACAATATCTAATGACTCAGGAGCGAATTAGAAGAAAGCTATTCTGGTTAGCATTTTTTTAGCAAGCTTTACCACGGGATGGAGATGCTGACCCCACGCCCGACCCTCCTCCTTTACCCGGGCAGTAGCCCTAGAAGAGCTACAGGCGGAGTTTGGAAGAAATCTAGAACATATAAAAACAAGATGTGGCATTAGTCCATAAGGCAACTGATTTTATGGTATACATGTCAGCATGGTGGTTTAGATTCTCCATGAAAATTTAATTCTTACGTTTGGAGTCTGACTTTTTGAGATAATCCCAATCAATCAAGTAGTATAAACTAAACTAAGAGATTCCGCTGCATGTTTGTCGTCTGAAAATTTCCTGAAACTCGCAAAGGACATTAATAATAGGTAGAAAAGCCTTGTCATCTGAGGGTGCTGGGACATATGTTGTGCATGCTCTACTTCTGGCTACCTTGATGTGCGATGATAGATTAAAGTAGGAATAGGTTTGAGAAAAGTTATTGTCAAACCAAAGAAGCACCAGTCTGTTTAGTTATTGAATTGTTGATCTAAGTGGTAGGCACGTAATTAGAGCCAGTGAAATAATTGTAACCAATTTCTTGGGACTGGCTGTGTTCCATAGCGCATAACCCACTGCACATAGTAGACAGATTGATTTCTTGTCTTCTAAATCTTGAGTTTAGTGTCTTTCCATACTCTCCTCTGTTTTGTCTCTCATTGCTGACGAGATTAACTCAATTCTTATCCTGTGCGTGTTGTTAACTTCATGTCGTCGTGCTAATAGGAACGTGGATTAATGTAAATTTGTTGTCAACTGTGTTGATTGTGACTAACTCCATAATATACGATGAAACAACAATGTAGAGTTTTGAACTTCACAAACGTTCGTCTGTGTAGTTGTGTTTTGCAATAATTTATGTTCCTAAACTGAACAGAAACCATAATTTTAGCTGACGAATTAAAACATTAGCAAGTTCTCATTAATGCTCGTTTGGCTGAGGAACGTTACATTTTGAGTTGTAAAATCACTGACTGTCATTACCCCTTTTTCGATTGCCATCGGACCAAGGCCAGTTCGTGATGCAAACTATAAAATCAAACAAGACTCACACCCTAACACTAATTGTAATTATGTACTCACCGCTAGTGATTGATTTCAAGAGGCACTCGGAGTGTTAGTGAGGAACCATCACCTATGGAGTTCAACTATATATCAAGTTTGAGGCAGTTACGCACTATCGCAGAATTATTAAATTAAGATATGTGAAACATCTGATCCCAACTTATTTTTTGAAGGTTAATTATTTGCCATGAGACCCGGATATTCTGAATTCGATCCCTGATGAATTTGTAGATACGCAGTGCTGAGGATTAAACATCCATCTGGTACCTTTTGGTTTTCAATGGTTGTTTGACTAAAATTAGTGAACAATGAAAAATTACTTGATGTTGATATTTAATTTTATTATTTAGTTATAGTCGTTTTAGACAAATATGAAGTGTATAAAATGCATAATTATTTCAGCTGTGTAACCTTCTATCCGATGTGTCAATAAAAAGCCAGGCCATTCATACAATGTTTTTGTTGAATCATTAATCGGTCAAGTGCTAATTGCGATCAAATATCTTGTGTTAAAATACAATAAGCTTTGGAATATATCTATTTGAATGAATACTGCTTGGGTTTGGTTGTTGTATAGTAACGAACTAGATTTTACTGTTTAATCCACAGATAATTTTTTGATATTTGTAAATGTTTTCTCTCTCCTTTAAGCTATATTTTATTTTTAGCGCGATCATGTTCAAACAGCTAGTGGTAAAGAGCATGGAACATGTCAGACACAAAATCCAACTTTTCGAAAACCTAACGCCCTCCCACCATCAACACATCGCCGACCAAACTATGTACATCGAGATCCTAGTAAATGGACACATTATAGTTTAGCTGATGTTAATGAAGATCCTGATGTTAGTAATAACTCACTCGCTATGGCTTTAATAAATGAACTCCGACAATCTCGAGACAGCACAGAAACTGTACAAAATGATGAGGTCGGCTCAACAAACCCACGTCATAACAATCGAATATTGTTTCGTCCAACACGAGGTAGAAAACGGGCGCGTCTCACTGAAGACAATCTACAAAAACCCGAAGTGCGTCTAGAGAGTTGTTTTTACACGCCAGATACAGATGAACCACAAAGTTCCACCGATGATTCAGTACCTTCGTCTCATCGTAGTGAAAGTTCGTGCGCTCCTGTGGCAGTCTTTGTGAATCGACGGCACAAAGGTCAGATACGTAATCGACAATTAGATAACCCAGCAGATAGTGATCACCAGTCATTTGATGATCAACCGGTAAATACTGTTGTAGTCAACTCAGATTATGATGATAAAATTGATCAAGACCTTGATATGGATTCTGATGAGTTAGAAGAAGATCCGGAAGAAGATAAGACAAATGACTACTTAGCTTAATTTGTGACATGTATTTAATTTGTTTTCGTTATCCTTTTGTTTGCATAAAAACAATATTGTAATTAAACAAATTAAATATATCTTGTACAGATTTTTTGTTCATCAACTTCACAATGTTGGTCTTTTATTCACCACAGTAAAGTCAACCAAACAGTTGTTTTGATCTTTCAAATAATGTTTATCGGTAATACGATTACACAACTCCGTGGGATTTAAGTGTAATTTATCTAGACAATCTAAGCTACAATTTGTCAGTGAGCGAAGAGACAACCGAACGCATCACATATGATGGGCTAATCTAATAATAGTATTAGTCATTGGGTAGTGGCCAATGTTATGTTTGTCTAATCCAATAGTGCTAATTAAATCCTATTGAACAAGTTGTTGTGTTGATGCACTAATCTGATGCAACATTGCGTGAAACACACTGATGTTTGGGCGCGGCAAAAATGACTCGCTGGTAACATTTATTGATTGTAGAACTTCGTGACCCGTGTACAGATCTCACTGGGAGAATCAGTTCGTGTGAAATTAAAGATATGCTTTTCCGACGAGTGCCAACTGGTATGGAATATAAACTAAGCAGTTTCCTACCGACTACATTCAACCACTTGACAGGACAGACTTTTTCCTACTCTGATTTTTTAATATCAGTACACTTTTGTGTTATTGATATCTAAGTTTTTATTAAACATTCGAGCGAGTGTGTCTATTCTCATGTTATGTACCAATGTTCCCACGATGCAGAATATTTTGACTGGGACTATCTTATCAGCAATAATGAATGAACTTTTGCGGTAATAGAAAAAGCTTATTGAGTTGCTATTGGGTAAATATGACAACAATCGAAAACTAACGCTTGAAATTCTATCCCGTAATTGTGTTATTTTTGAGGTTAAAGCCAAATTTGACATTTGATTTAAGGTGGAATTGTTTCAGTTGCTCAACGTTTGAAAAGTAGATAATAAGAATTTCATTAATGTGTAGTTTGTAAACATTAATTGGAGGTATGATATGTGGTAAACATTGTTATATTTGGTGTCAGTTGGAAATTTGATAGGCACTCAATGATAATACACAAAACCGTATGAACTTACTGATGGTTTTGCCAATCATTTCAATTCTCAAACTGAAAAACATGTCACCCAAAAGCCATAATCAAATGTCATAATTTTTTATTAAGGTCAATCAAGAAAACTCTAAAAAGCACATCATTGCATCAGTCTAAACTACATTATCCATATGATGATCATAGACCGGTCTGTATTACGGCATTTGCTAAAGTGTTAACCCTATAAGCGATGATCGAAACGCAAACAAACTCCATTTGAGGATATGTTAACTATTACATACACAATATGTTTAATTGACGGTATAAAGAGTATCACTAGACGACATGGTCAGTAACTCAACTAATTACTGAAGAATAGAAAGTAATTTTGTATGTAATGATTGGATGAAACAAAATAATGGTGCATCAAATTGATTTACTGAAACTTGGAATGAATGGCACAGTGATGAGTGGAAAGTTAGATATGATAAAACTGGAGAATGAATTGGTGATAGACAAGTTAGGGAAAAAATTTTCACATCACTACCACTTAATCAATGTCTTATTACAGAGCCACCGCTCTACTGCATACATACGATCAAAACAATAAGTTACGCTATGATCCAACTCGATACATTATTGTAAGTAAATAGCAAATAATTATTAACTAATTTTGAGGATTTAAACATTCTTAACGACTAGAGTTAACTACATTGTTATATTTAGTGAACATGTTGATAAATATTAAGGACCTACAAACCCACTAAATGAAAAGCTTTTTATGTTCTACATCTTTTGTCACATATATACTTTTTAAAAGTTACAGATCAAGAAACCAGTCGGTTATTCATAATCGACATAAAGCCTGTCACAAATATGTGTAAGCTCAATTTCTTTACCATAAATATATTGACGTGACGAATAGGAAAGGAGTAGAAATAATGATATCGAGGAAGATTAAATATTGAAAATACAATTTGAGAAAACAATGGAAACGATATGTATGAAGAAATACTGGAAATAAAGATAAAGTATACATGGATCAGCGCTGTTGGGATTAATTCTGAGTCATGTTTTCATTCAAAGTCTTCAACCAATAATCGTAGTTATCAAGCGGAACCCCAACCAAGTAGTCTGAACTTGCGTAAATGGCTCAGTCAGTGACTTCATAGATTGATCGCATGTTTTGAGTTCCCCGCTCCTAGCTATCTTCCAACCTACTACACTAGTCAACATCCTGCGCCGTGGTGGGTGATCGTTAGGCCTTAATCATTCAGTACTCGTAAATTGTTTTTGACTTAAAACCTATATCCTTTGAAATTTAAAATTTTTAAATACGATGATAATAAGCAAGCAAGAACAAAAAATTGAGCTCAATTCTTTGTTTATGCTCTATTCAAGATGATAAAGGGGGCCAAATGTATGAAACGATACCGTCAACGTTTTCACATATTTTAGGAATGTAGCAGTAAAAGAGCAACAAACCTCAACCCGACATAGGAAGTACAGACAGAAGAAAATGAATCACAATTATTTGTAAGTGGTTTACACTGATCGTTTACAATAAAGTGATCACGTATATTTAAAACCAAAATACATGATCAGGCAAGTAAAAATATGTGTGATAATGGTATATATTACCATTCATACACACAGAACAATCAGGAATGGATGAAAATAGAACGTTGAAACATTATTGAAATAAATCCATCATATTGTATATAAATTAGCAAACAGAGAGAAAAAACACTTGTTATTATTTAGTAACTTGGTGTATAGCATGAGCTAAGTAGTCGACATTTTTAGATGATAAGCCAGCAATACTAATACGTCCATCTTTAGTTAAATAAATAGAATATTCATTAGTTAGCTTTTCAACCTGAAATTTAAAAAGATATGTATGCTTATATAGGAATCACTGTAATACGGGAAATTAAAATACTGGTTTATTTAGTCCGACCTGGTCATGAGGCTAGTATAAGTTAATCACTATAATTTTCTGGGCTATTAATGTTCTCTCAAAGTCAGTACTCAAAACGTATCTTTGTATTAATATCACTACGAATTCCCTATATCACTTGATATACTGTACCAATGTGCACCATTGGTTTTATATCAGGGTTTTCCAACCCCTTCGGGTGGATCCTCCGTGTCCATTAACCTGGTTAAAGCGCCGGACATTCGAATTTTGTCCTCTCGATTTCGTAAATAACACCCCCTCCATGAGAAGTCAGTCAGCCACAACGTAGAATCAGGCAAATATATGCATCGGTCCAAGTTGCCATGCTTCATTAGCACAACAAGATGAACACCGGATTCATAGAAGTAGTTAATTCAGTTGTGGTAATATATAAAAGAAAGATTGCACATAAGGATATAGTAAAGGAAGAAAGAATTAGTTCGTAGAAAGGAAGATATGAAGCGATTTTAATCTCTTAGTTTAAGGGAAGACAGAGAGTGTATACACCTATGCCATTGTGATCGTTCTGAGCCATGTCACCTAGAGTCTCCAACCATTGGTTACGATAGTCACGCGGACCCCAACCAAGTAGTCTGCATCTCCCAACATGGCCTCAGACTAGAAGTTAGTGACTTCAAGGACTGATACCAAGTTTTAGTTTGGCCGCCCTTAACTTTCTTCCAACCATTCCCAACACTAGTCAGCACTGCACGTCGTGGTAATCGGTATTCAGGCATACGTAACACGTGGCCCGACTATCTCAGGAGATGAGGATTCACAACCGCCACGAGAAGGCAGTGAGTAGGATTCCCCTGGAAGTGTCTGTATACGCATGGCCATGTAAGAGCATCACGAAAGGGAGAGAAGACTCTCTCAACCCTCGTCCGTACCAGGGCATTTGAGGGCACTAATATAGGCTCGTAATTTCAATTAAGTATAGCAAACTCCGCAATCCATAAGGATAAATAAATCAGTCGACGCACTCAAATACTTCCCCGCCTTATGATAAACCCAGATGACTCAGATCATCCTGAAGCAACATTTCGCATTTGGAGAGAGAAAAGGACCTTTCAAATATACTTGTATCGTTACTCAAGACAATCAAAAGATTCTGTTTTTTTCAACATTATTAAACAGCAGCATGTTATCTGTCTATTCTAACTCGATAGTTCGAATGTTCCCTATCAATTCTAAAACATTAATAATAATAATAACTCACCTGGGATGGATTAAGCCCAGAATAGCAAAACATTCCAATTTGATTAGTGATATGTGACCAATCATGATGAGATCCTGCTTTGATTAAACTATTTCTTAAACTCTGACGCATTGTAATAATACGATCAGCCATAGTTTTCAAATCAATGAGCCTTTTTTAAAAATATGTAAATAATATCATAAATGAATTGAACAGGCGGATGAATCGACTGATGGATGTAAAAGTTGGGCGATTGTTCCAAAGCTAAACATTTATTTCACATACAAACATTATGATAGCTTAGTGTAATGCCAGTAGCTTGGATATTTTTTACGAATTCCATACCAGTGGCTTTTATATCGCGCATTAATTGTCGACACTGTAACCGAGCAGACAAGAAAGGAAGAGGTGCTCACTTTATGACATGGCGCTGTGATGTGGAGGAAAACTATAGGTCTAGTACCTACTGGCTCATCACCACTCCTTGTATGGATTTCTAACGAGCATCCAACTCAGAAACTCGAGACGTTAGCTGACATGGCTCAGAATAGAAACCAGTGTGGTCACTGCTTTATTTTCCTCACACATTCTTCGAAAATATTGGAGGAATCCCCGTATGCATCAGTCATTTCTATCAGACACCAAGTATTGACTATGATTAATCTATTATTTTCTGAGATAAATCTTCAAGATTCAGATTTTATTCAATATCCGTTTGGTTGGATATATCGAGTGACATATTGTTTAGAATCGGTCACAATGGTCCAGATTAATTTACTGTTTTCTCTAAAATTTTGAAGTTCAAAATTATGTCAGATCACTCAATTTGAGAATTAATTGTTCCTTCTCGAAATATATTATCTATCCCTAATTTTTTTTCTAATACCACTGATACTATTACTATTTCTACTGTTCTGGCATTGAACTTGATAATTTCATCTTGCTGTGAAGATATGGTGCAACAACTTGAACAGATGCACTTACCTCCAAAGTTCTTCATTACTTGAATAGACATTTTAACTAAGAGAAAAATTCTGTAAAGTTTACGAAGTGGAGATAGCTATGCACGTTTTTACACTTAAGACAAATAATTCTGAATGAAAGGAATCATAGATTGTAAAAAAATAAGTGTATATTAAGTAGTCCGGTTATAAAACTTAACAATCTTCACAACCTCATAATGAGAGTTATTATGTGCTCACTGGTGACTAGCTACAAAAGAAAATTCCCGGAGTTTTAGTGATAAATCGTGACCAGTGGAATGCAACTGTGTAGGGTGTAAGGAATGTTAGATGGTCGCGCAGTATTGTGGATTGGCTGGAGTTATACTTTTACATGAGCGCGAGATCAAAGGACCTGGGTCCTATCCTCGGTTGCGTAGACTTGAATGAGCACTGCTAGGGTTTTTTATACTGTGGTGTGTGCTACTTATATCGACATAAATAGTATATAGCGCGAGTTAGGATTAGAATGTCTGGCAGCAAGAGATTGAGAAGGGAATAAAGGGAACAGAAAGCAATTGGTATGAAAATGAAGTCTGAGACAATTAATGAGCATTTTGCAAATGAAGTATTAGAGTATGATTTTTTACCAAGTAACTCTGTAATTTTGTGCTAAATATAATCGGCTGTCCTCACCTGTGTTCTCCTTCACTACAATACTAAGAAAAAACATCCATCCAGTGCTTCCAGATTCCTAATGTTTGTCTAACGTAGACCGGTTTGTGATTTCAATATACTGAATATACTGACTTAATGGAAGAGATTCTCCAGAGCAGAATAACATTCAAAGTAAAATAAAAATTGACAGACAACTATTATAGCTGGCTATTGCTATCAAACAATTGTCAGCTGTTGTCACCGTTTATGATAAACTGGTCGCTGTGTACAATATAGATGCTCAAACGAGTATCATAGTAGTTCAGGATTCGGTTGTATGAAATAACGTACAACACTTAATTTGGGTTTCAGTAATATCCAACTTTACTTCCACCATCGTTATTTGCAAAGAACCACTCATATTTGGCGATAATACTGAGTAAATGTTTTAGCGTTTCAGAAATGTGATTTCAGATGTAATTGAATAGATTACTTTATAAATGTTACTGTAGTGAACGAACATTCAAGTTGGGATAAACGATTTATTATTTAATGTAAAATAAGTTTTTTTTTGTAAATTGTGATAAGCCATAGATTAAATACTTCATCTGCAAATCTTCAATCAATTGTTTCAAACTTCACCATCCCTTTATTGCTATTACAATTACTTTCTGTTTACATTTCTGTTATCCTTAATCCGATCTTCTCAACCTTCTGCTGCCAGGCATTACACTTCTGGTTGGTGTTACATACTACTTGTGCCGACAGACATAAGTAGCATACACCACATTCCTACAATGAAACACCGCCTTAAATAGCTCGGATATATTTTGCAATTTCCATCACAACAGCTTCCACACCATTCATTATTTACCAGTGCTGGGACTCAAATAGAAAACGTAGGTGGTCAGTGTAGGATATGCCATCGTGAGATGCAACATACCTGTGTTGAACTGACTACTGTTAGTCTATACCAACTTCCTAGATAGGGTATCTTAGGAATCACGCAACATCGTAGTTTTTGATGTGACCAGACATGGTTCGAAATAGAAAGAAGAAACCTGAGATAATCAATCACTGCATTCTTTATAAAATCAATATGGTTATTCCAACTGAATAAAGTCCATGTTGATTGTTTTGTTTATCCATTAACTGTATGATCTGTCTCATATCTAATTTTTTCATAACTTTACCCGTTGACCTTGTATTTAGTAATTTACAAAACTTTGTATACTACTAATAATAAATAAGTCACCTGGAAATAAAACAAGACATCAGCTAGCAGAAGTTTGAAAAACATTAACTTACCACTTTTGACGTAAATCAGGATTAGACATTAATTCCGTTGCAATACGTGCGCCATGAATCGGTGGATTACTATACATTGGTCGAATAATAATCTTAATTTGTGACAAACAACGTTCGGCTTCATCAGGAGATGAGCAAAGTAAAGTGAAGGCACCAACACGTTCACCATATAGTCCCATGTTCTTAGCAAAACTTTGTGTAAGTAATATGGTGGGGAAATTTAATTCATCGGTAAAATAACGTATTGCTTTTGCATCATTATCAATATTGCCGGAGGCAAATCCCTGAAACATAAATCGATAGACATTAGTAAAAACAGAAAAAATAGATATTACAATGAATAATTCTATATATTAATAAATGTGCTTAGATCGGAGTTTCTGAACATACTTACATGTAACGAAGGGTGTATTATGCAAATAAAAGAAATTCATAATTATTAAACGTTTTGTATAACATTCATCACATGTCTTATTGAGAGATTTCGGGCGTATAAGTGTGATCTTGAAGTTTCGATGTAACTGAGCAAGAATTAAGCTTGACTCTTAGACACTTGTCGCATTGCAGAGTTCGGATATATTCGAATCATTAATATGCCAGATGATTTTTAACCAACACTTATTTCTATGTTTGCAATTCAGTGTATCAACGTTATTTTGTTAGAAAACACTTATTCTACTGCGCAGATATTTTGTCTTCTGACATTGCACAAATTGAGAACCTAAATCAATACTTTGGTCAATGAGGAAACATCACTCAGCGACATTGTATCATAACATTTCATCCACCAAATAGCATTTAATCTATTCATCCCAACAATTGAAAACCTGATTCATCCAACAAACTTCTATTCTCAGAGGGGTTTTTGTGGAGATTTCAGAAATTTCACTGATTGAAATCATGAGTCAATTGAAGCTAGACGACCATCGAAGCACTGGACGGCCGTTTCTAGTGTTCACTCAGGTCTGTTGTGAGATATCAACTCACTGAAGACAATGGTGGCGCGACTTCGTGGATTGGTTAAAGTCAGACATTAACACCGTTGGATTTCGGCTCAGTGGTCTAGTTGTTTAAAGGCCTGGTGCGAGACTGATAGGTCTTGGGTTCGAATCTCGCGGGGGGCGGAATCGTAGATGCGCACTGCTGAGGAGTCCCATACTAGGACGAAACGGCCGTTCAGTGCTTCCAGGTTTTCCATGTTCGACTAGCTTCAATTGACTCATGATTTTGATCAGTGAAACTTCTATTCATAAAAAAATTTTGACAACCAGATTTTACAAAAATGAGATGTTTAAAACAAGTTTGATCAACTCACAATGCTCATGAGAAATACAGTTGGTATAGATCAGCACTTCAAGTATATTAGTTTTTTATCGATAACCAAAGATCCTTCGTGATCTTTAGAGTTCGATAAACAAACATTTGCTAAATACAACAGTGTTATTTGAGTAGCTCAGTGGTAACATTTCTTAGGAAGGACATGGGTTTCAATACGATTATATGTACAAATTACTGATAAATAGATCTTTACCAGTGTCAGATTTCGAATTATAAACTCCTGTTGTCATAAAATACCTTGCATTATTATTAGAAAGTAGAGCAGCCTGTTGTGTCACATTTTTAAGGATGCTAGATTCCCAGAAATCACACAGTAAACGTCTTATTTTTATAATTTCATTTTTAAAAATTGAATTGATAAGACTATAATTTACGGACAACCTTTGAGCGACGCTAAAGTGACCTTGAGAATGGACCAAATGAGAGTTCTAAACTAGTGTGAGGAATTAGAATTATGACTTAAAGTTGATGGTTAAGGTTAGGAATTAGATTTATGGTTTTCATCACGAACTAACATCAGCTGTAATGCCAAAACGCTATTTAGCCAAATGGATGAGTGAACTTCGCGCCAAAATCCAAGACCTGTTATCTTACACCTGATTGGTTCGTCCATAAATTATAGTCTCGCCATTGAAACCTCAATTTAGCACCAAAAGTGCCCACTTTTAACTTCACTTTGTATTTTCCACTTGGAAGGACCTTAAATGTCATTGATTCGCTTCCTCGTTTAATACGCTATTTTGCGACGTTTCACAAAGCCATTTTTACACTATATATATGAGCTTGAGTTGTGTGTTTGTTGTTTGTGCTTTCGACAGCTTGTGAAATGTACTTTCTCTTCGGCTGAATCTGATTTTCTTCCTCTAGTCAGCAGGGCTGGGACTCAGTGAATATTTTAACTTGTCTTGTTGTTATGTTGCTGATTCTTCGTTCCGTCGGCCAATTTTAGGTGATCTCGTAATCTTTTCTGACGTATCGCACTTACTTAAGTTATCTGTTATACGTCCTAATCGACTATGAAGAATTAAACGCAATCAAGTTGGTTGTCAGCTAGGATATAACCAAAGACCGATTCCGTTTAAAACTAACAAAAAGAATATTAACAAATTTTCTTAACGTACTTGATAAGCACAGTCGAAAAATGGAATCAAACCACGTGATTGCAAAATCTCTCCAATTTTCTGCCATTGATCAAATGACGGATCTACTCCAGTAGGATTATGTGCACATGCATGAAGTAGAACAAAATGTCCTTTGGGAATTTTTGATAAATCAGATAAACAACCATCTATATCGAGACCACAAGTATTACTATTGTAATAACGATATTGGTGTACATTTAGTCCACTATGTCTATATTTTAAAAATAAATAGACGTTTCTACAGTCACATACAAAATGATCACTCGAGAGAATTATCAAACAAAGGAAGTTAGCACCTTGTAACATATGCATACCTTTAGTTTCACGGCCACGGAGTAATACAGAGTGAACTGTTTCATAGTATAGGTTCCTCAGGCTGGGTGATATTAGTGGGTTTTACACACACAGACACATATTTGGTTAAAAGAAAAGTAAACAAACCAGTGTACTTGCTCATTGAGTTCCTTAGTGGTTTGATTTGTTACTTCCAAACAAAAAGCTTGTTGTTCAGTGTTCGTCTAAATTAAATTGTCTATATCTTGGAGACAGACTAATAGGTTTTTCGTCAAATATTTGAGAATAAAAACTCTGCTACTTTCAATTTAAAGCATGATCTCATTGTCTTTCCTCATTAAGTAACTAGAAACCAATTAGTAATATTTATCTATATATCTGCTTTGATAATATATATACCCATTTAACCAGAGAAAGTAGGATTTCAACGATACAAAATGACGGAAAACAATAACAGCTGGTGAACTGTTTTAGTAACACATCAGCCGTACCCTTCAACAACAGTTAAAGCTACATAAGTCATAACTTTCTACGACAACGAGAACCATTTTCACTTCAAAAATCGGCTTTCAATAACAAATAATTATTTTCTAAAAATGATGAACCCACGTGAAAATAGGCTTATGGTTGCCCCAAGTAGGTGTTGGCATCCATATATGTTTTTGTTCCGCAAATTCATTCTAAAAAGATTTTATCCAAAATGACAAGACAACACCTACGATAAAAGATCCACCGATTCTAAGGGCTCCTGTACCAGATATTGTCTGAGTTGTAGCGTTCTAAATAAAGTATAACAATGGCATAATACAACATTAATCTTATCTAAAATCAACAAAAATCATAAGTCTACCGTTAAGATAACTTACAGCTAAAATAAGAGTTTGTGGTCTTCTGTCACAGTATCACTTCATATTGATTTAACGGGATGAAAAGTCAAGATTACATTGTGATTTTTGGTCAACATTGCTTTCGTTTTAATTTAATGTAATGATTACTCAGTGTAGTATTTGTTTTGCTTTCCCGTATGACATTTTATTCTGTACAACATATGATATTCTTGTATTCAATTGACCTGAACTATGCTCAGCATGACATGTAGCATGTGATTTGCTATAACCCTAAGTATTGTTTCATATATATGATTTTATTCTAATTGTTAATCAAAAATGAGTGTACGAATCGATAAATAGACGAATGTATTTTCGACTAGGGTCGTCGTCATCGTGTTTTGAGGTTAATAAGTCTTCACTTGTACTAGGCTTTGTGTTCTTACTTACGCATCGTGAAAATTGCGGTGGTTTCTCACTTTACAAGTATAAATGCTTAGCGATTCCGTCATAACAATCAGCGACGACCAAATATAACAAAGTAGCGTTCAATCAGAAAACTTATCACATATATACTTGTTCGTCCTGTCTTTTTGAAGCATGTCAATGTTTCATTTTTCTTGTTATTGTAGCCACTACGTTTTTTTGCTACTCAATGAATTAATTTCATATATTGTGAGTATATGATACGGCAACTCAGGCCAATCCCTATTCATGTCAGACTTCACATCAACTATGACTGATTATCACAAGATAGACGTTTTAGGATTATTTACTATGTAATTTTGCTTCTCCTGGAGACAATAAACCCACACGTCTTAAGTAATTCATTTTTATACGGATGTGAAGACTTCCCAACACGAATTTCGTATCTATATTTACTATCAAAGTTTTATATGGTCCAGGTCATTACGTGTTTCATTTAGCTTGAATTTAAAATTTATTTCATCTCTCTGTTTACATTTAAAATATGAAGTGAATTACTTCTAATAACTACCCACTTAGAACACTAAATATTTTGCCTGTGTTGAGGAATTACTTTGAACAGAAATATACTGGGTTTCAGAAATCTATGTATTATTGTGTGCAATGATTTTTCTGAGTATATTAACATGATTGGAACTAGCGTTTATATTATTTTTGGTACAAAGTAATACTAAACAGATGTAAGCTTAAGTGTAGACAAGGAGTGTACTGCATTTAAAATTTACTCCATGCTTTGGATATTAGCATTCAGCCCCCTGAATGCCCTGGTACGGCCGAGAGTGGGGAGAGTCCGCTCTCCCTCTCGAAATACTCTCACACGGTCACGCGTATACAGCCTCTGCCAGGGAAGTCCTACTCATTGCCTTCTCGTGGCGGGGGTGTTGTTTACGAAAATGAGAGGACGAAAAGCGAATATCCGGCGCTTTAACCGGATTCCAAATCAATGGTGCACATGGGCTCCAGTATCCTGCGGGAACGAATGGCGTATGAACCAATCGTTGGTCACCGGCTACCATGGGACTGCATCTCCTTACGATGCTCCACTGCCTTGTGGGTTAGACCTTTAGGTCAAAGGCTCGGGGAGTGGCCCCCTAAGATAACCACCTGCTTCGGTTTGGGCACCCGGGCAGTATCACAGCCTACACACAAATGATGGTGTGGCGCATATATATTGGCGCTCTCTTGTACCAATATTTATGTGTTCAAATAAAATAAATAAAATAAATATTAGCATTCAAGCTTTCTATCAACCGTTTTACAATTGACTGGATAAAACAGTAACATTTTAAATACATCGTTTCCTACACCTTACTCTGCAACCACGTCACCATTCTGACAATATTCCAATGTATTAGTTAGATCAGATTTAGATATTTTTTACATACTACAGATTGATATCTGTGACATACTCAGCTTGAAAAACTAGTAAAGTATTGCAAAGCGAAAAATATCTGAAACCAGAGTTTTATCCATATACCAAGCACGCATATATGCGTGTCTTATAAGACAAACTTTGAAGCTTAAATTCATTTAACTAATTGAGTTTTAAATTATGCATTCAACTTAACATATAAATACAATAATATCAATGAATTTGATGGGACGCGAGTTAGTATCAACCAACCCCAAAATTAAGAACAAAGGGAATAAACAGTCAAACTTACACAGCGATTTTTGATTCGTGAAGACTGATCAGTAAGTGCAAGCTTAATGGACAGATCGCAAAATTGGGGGATGCCACTGATCGGAGCATATTCTTTATTCAAATTTTTCGCCAACAAAAGTGATTCAGCCTCCTTGACAGATGGTAAGACGAAGGGTCTCCCATTATCATCTCTATAGGCACCAGCCCCCAGATTAATCTTCTGAGGATTGGTATCACGATTATATGCCTCGGTAATCCCCAAAATTGCATCTGGAGGTCCAAGTTTAACATGGTTCCAATGAGAACTACTACTGTGTATATAAATGGAACAGACGTTACCTCAACCCCCTAACGACATACGTGAAAACTGAAAATTTGCTAGGCATCAGAATAACTTTGAAAATTTTCCAATCACTAACTTCAGGAAACGAAAACCTGTAAAGAAACAAATGTTAGTTTTAAATCACATCTTTTGAAATAGTGCTGTAGTCGTACTAGAAGAATTATGACAATTCCGGGTAGTATCCCAGCCCTCACACAAATCGAATGATTTATGGGACACATCTGCTTGGTGACTCCTTGTACCAATGTTTACGTGTTTAAATAAATGAATAAGCAGACGAAAATTTTTATATTTGTTTCAAATCCATTGCCTTCTGTTTCATTGATTTCCTAGGTTCTATGGGTGCATAGTGAGAATAGGTGGACATTACATGTATCGAGACCTATACTGTCTTTTACTGAACCAAAATCCATGGCTAGCAGGCAATCACAGATAACAAGCCGAAGGCTACCTAGTATTTACTGACCATAGAAGAAATGTGGGTATCATTACCAGGGTTTAACTTGACAATTTCAGATAAATTGAGATATTATAAAAATATTATTTTTATTCATAGAAGAAATGGCTTAAATTGACAGACAGGGACTATTTCGCTTCGATTCTCGAGGATATTATTTCAGACACACCTACCACATTAAGGAGGAAAATTATATACGTAAAAATTCCAGTGACTGAACTTAAAGTAAACCCAACATTTTACTCGGCAAACTAGCTCGACTTTCTTCAAGAAAATTTAGTCAAATAACAAAACCACCGAATATAAATAAATATAGGATTCTCCAGTTAACCGCTAAATAAACACTTTAATCGAACATGTTAACAGTGTTGAAAGAAAGATGTTTTTCAGTGCGTATGAGACATTTGGTGAGGTTGTAAATTTTGGGGAAGTGGCCACGTTTCTCTAGCACGTAGAAAGCCTTTTAAAATATGGCCCAGCAAAGGTCGATTGGCAGACACACTGAAGTAAAGTGCGCCTTTGAAATTCTGTACACAAACTGTAAGATTTTTCGAAAATTTAGCAAAGATAATTATATTTTTTAACTAGGAAGATCGGGAACATCAATAAAACCAAGATAGTAAAGAAAGTGAAAAATCAAAAGAGACACCTAAGCTCTCAACAATAAGATGATATTGGTGTGTAAACTGATACAATATAACATGAAACCTACTAACCGTAAACGGCGAATTTGCTGCCACGTTAAAACGTACTCCTGACAAAAGGCCCGCCACAAGATTATTTAAAATCTTTGACTCGAGAAATACTTTTTTCTTGCAATGTGATGGTCGTCAGAACAGTTTTCCAACCGATAGAAATATTTTATTTCTCCTCAAAAAATATTTCATAAGATGTGCACTCGTTAAAGTACCAAAAGATGCCCGAAGCTCAACTGACACTGGTTTTGTATGTTTTGCTGCACAAACTAGACGTTGCTGATCCAGAAGGCTATGAACCTCCTAGCCTTAGCCTGTAAGAAGAAAGATGGTGATTGCTTTGGCAACACAAGTACTCACAGTGAAGAATGTGTCATTGTAGTACATGCCGTTACGGGACGCATCAAACATTGGACTGGGATTGACAGAAAAGTAAATTCTCCGTTAAAACTAACGAGTAGTGAAATGTCACTTGATGTTGGCATGAGTAGTCATGCTTGTTCAGTAAAATTTGAAGAACCGGACAAAAATAGTTCCGGTATGACTGCCTCGAGTGATAAAAAATGGACGGCATTGCGGAGAAAAAAAGGAATGGTAAAAAGCTATAGGCGCTACACACTTGGTTGGCAAGTGATTGATGAGCTTCCATTCTGAGTCACAAACTACACTACCAAAGTCTAATAGTAAGACAATGCTTCACCCTGTCGTGGCTGGGAAGAATTTAAAGTCATCGAATATTATTGTAAGTAATTTGCTAAAGCCAAACGTTCCTGATCCCATAATTATACACGCGCATCATTCGGAATAGCTCGAAGAATTTATCCATAGCATCTTACCAAATAACTTTCAAATAGTTCAGATAAAAAAATTGATAAGAATAGGTAAGAGGACCAACGACAGTGTTGAGCCCCGATCATGTAGATTCCCTTAAAGTAATCCTAGCGTCGGAGAAGCAATGTGACCTGTTAAGTAGCGCCCGTATTCACGACATTGCCGACATTCGAGTCAAACCCGATATGTCACTCAAAGATATAATAAAAAGAAAGTCGTCACAAGCTGAACTAGGAACCCACCGACAAGATGGTGGGGAAAATCTCCGATAAGCGTATTTCCGAATAATCAGGTCTTTAAAGCGAATGCTACCAAGGCTTGTCTGGATGGACTGTTATCCCTAAGAAATAAATTTTATGGACTAGAGGCTTTATTTGATAAATCAAGGTTACTCGTTGTGGCTGTGACGGATACTTGGTTAGTCTGTAGTGACAGTGGACCATAACCACACAACCCTCAAAGCTGAACATGTAACTACTCGGAAAATAGATATTTGTAGCGTGGCGTCGAGTTGAGATTAACTGTGAACACCGCTACCAGGAAACACGTGCCAAGCGAATCAGAAGGCGTAAGAAGCTCGTTCCAAATGACTCCATAAAATCCCCGAGAAGCCGAATACCAGAAGGCAATTAATGAACCAAGTCGATGTTTATTTGCTGGCGATCTCGTGGCATCGAAAGGATACCGAGATCGTGCCAGGATACAAGCTTGGTTACAGAAGGTAACCGAATCCGCGCGAAGTTACAATCAAAGTGTAAGCGAAAGAATGGAAGCAGAAAATAGCTGTCATTAGCACAGTCAAACAAAAGCACGTTAAAACAAACACTGGTACAGTTGGTTGTAATAATAATTGTTTTTATTAAACCAGTCGTGTTCTCGTGATAAACGTGAGTCACTACAGGAGCCCCCCGCTAGAAAGGGTTTACACTTTCGATAAATAGCGGTTTGAATCGTGAGACTGATCGGCTGATGAGCGATTGTAGGACGAAAGAATTGGCGAACAGGAAAGCGATCGTTGATCGTCGAGTTGCCAACGAAGGTCGTTATCGGAGAACGGTACCAGGAGCGATGTGTTGTATTTATTGCTTGAGTTGGCATGCTACACCAGAGTGGTTTGTATCCAGAATCTGAAGAGGGCGTTCGTAGAGGTGCGCACCAGAAACGCTGCAGACGTAGGACGAAACCACGTTGAGCCAAAAGACCAGAAGCGACCGTTACGACCAAGTTCGTGACCAAGCGTGTGCCAAGCATTCGAAACCAATATATCGACTGAGTGCGTTGACAAGAGCATGGGTGATCAGGCCAGCTTTCGCCAAAGTTGACTGAAGTCGACGGAACCAACGGAGATGGTCGAAGGCGTGGGCTCGGGAAACAAAAAGAAAATCAAAAAAGAAGAGTGTAGCATACAAGTAGCATAGGAATATTCCTACACCGTATCGGTTGTCGACTGTGCGACTAGTCGAGGAAGCGTACGGGTAACCGTACTCGGCGACCGGAACGTGAGACGGCAGTCTCGTTCGCGTCGCGTGAGCCTGCAATCTCATCCGAAGTCAAGGGCGGCGTGGTCTGCTGATCTGGACGTGAGACTGTCGTCTCGTCCGTAGACGGTGCAGATGACGCGTGCTGTTGACTGGGACGTGAGAATGAGGTCTCAGATGTATCTAGCGTGGGACCTGTAGATGATTTGAGGATCCCGCTAGTAGGTTTGCTAGGTCTAGCATTGAATCTCAGGTTGTCAGATAGGGCACTGTCATCGACGTTTGCTGGTTTGAGACGATCAATGCTGATGATCTCGACGCGGCCGTGTCGATCAACCTTGAAGGTCTTTTCGTGACGAGCGATCACGCGAAAAGGGCCTTCGTAAGGTTGTTGCCAAGGTTTGCGTACCGAATCTACTTGTACAAAAACATGTGAACAGGTAGATAACTCTCGAGGGAGAGCGACCTGTCGATGTTGTATTCGAGTTGACACCGGAGACAGCGTTCGCATAAATGCAGACAGTCGATGGACGTAGTCTGATTTTCCGAAATCAGGTCTGCTCCGTGGTGTGAAGAATTCTCCGGGCAGACGCAATGTCGAGCCGTATACAAGTTCAGTGGCGGAACACTGGATATCTGCCTTTAAACTCGTTCTCACCCCTAAAAGAACGAATGGTAAGGTTTCGTGCCAGTTGCCGTTTTCGTGTGCTCGTAGAACACATTTAAGTTGGCAGTGAAACCGTTCAACTTAACCATTTGGTGCTGGGTGGTAGACGGATATGCTTATGCGTATGCATTCCGTACCAAGCAGCCGGGTCAGCGAGGAGAATCGTTAATAGGGTAACATTTCTCGAATAAAGCGTGGAATTCATCATCACGCGAATAAAAAGTGACAAGGATTCGGTACACATACGTGTGAGTCTATTATATTAATACTATTCTTATCGTTATCCGTCATGTCGCGTATATTATATATTAAAAATATGAAAATATACGACAGACGTGGATAGATAAATCATAGACTCACCGAATTGGCTTCTTTGGAAGATTTGATCAGAAGTTGAGGCGTGTTCCAAACTTTGGGATCACCAATTGTAGCGTGGCGTCGAGTTGAGATTAACTGTGAACACCGCTACCAGGAAACACGTGCCAAGCGAATCAGAAGGCGTAAGAAGCTCGTTCCAAATGACTCCATAAAATCCCCGAGAAGCCGAATACCAGAAGGCAATTAATGAACCAAGTCGATGTTTATTTGCTGGCGATCTCGTGGCATCGAAAGGATACCGAGATCGTGCCAGGATACAAGCTTGGTTACAGAAGGTAACCGAATCCGCGCGAAGTTACAATCAAAGTGTAAGCGAAAGAATGGAAGCAGAAAATAGCTGTCATTAGCACAGTCAAACAAAAGCATGTTAAAACAAACACTGGTACAGTTGGTTGTAATAATAATTGTTTTTATTAAACCAGTCGTGTTCTCGTGATAAACGTGAGTCACTACATATTCAATATTTAAAGCGGAGAAATACCTAACAATGGAAAAGGTGGGAGCAATGAGTTGAATGAATTGGAGTTGATCGTATGGCACGACTAGGCCATGCAGGCGTGATCCCTGCGGAATGTTACCTTATATCTTTTGTTCATATTAAATATATTGTTCTTTCTCTAGCCTAAGCTTGTTCGCCATCATGTATTGATAATTGTTAAGATACAGTGAGTTGGTGTAGACGATGATGTGACTTCCACGTAAGATCTTATAGATTAGGCAGTTATATCGTGACAAATCTACAATATAGGATTAGGTCTACTATTAGAGCAGTACTAATATCACAGTAGACCATAATTCTACAAGTGTTCGCTTTGATTGTTTTGTTTTTTTTTAATCGACGAAATGGACATAACGCTTGCCTTCTCTTTTGTGTATGTTGAGATCTACTGATGCAGAGACTGATGCTACACCACTTGTCTTCATCTACATTTGTTGATGTGAATGCGATAGAAGGCCAGCTCACCTGCGAAGTCTAAATCTTCTAATTGATTCCGAGCTATCCATTGTACTCTGTGCTTCCCCTCAGATTTTCGGGTCTTCATTACCCCGTCGACCACCAGAAGATAGGGAAATGGAGGGAGTAGGCAGCCTTTTCTGACTCCGATCACCACTCAGAATGCATCTGTCAGCTGCCCTCCATGCACCATTTTGCACCGTAGTCCGTCGTATGAATTCCGTATGGTACTGACAATCTTCTGAGGTAAACCACAGAGTCGAAGAAGTCTCCATAATGTTCTCCTATTCACACTATCAAATGCCCATCATGGTCTATGAAGTTGACGTGCAATGACAGCTTCCATTCAACTGGTTGCTCGACTATGATCAGTAGTGTCGTGAATCAGTCTATGCACGATCCATCTTTGTGGAATCCAACCCTTTGATCTCGAAGTTAAGCGTCTACTGAGTCTTTCATCCGCTTCATCAAACCCCTGTTGATAACTTTTCCCAGGACTGACAGTAGTGTGATTCCCTCCCAAAAGCCCTGGTATGGCCTAGAACGGGGTGGGTTCGCCCTCCCTCTTGAACTACTCTCACACGGTCACGCGTATACAGCCCCTACCAGGGAAGTCCTACTCATTGCCTTCTCGTGACGGGGGTGTTGTTTACGAAAATGAGAGGACGAAAAGCGAATGTCCGGCGCTTTAACCGAATTCCAAATCAGTGGTGCACATGGGCTCCAGTATCCTGCGGGAACAAATGGTGTATGAACCAATTTTCGGTCACTGGCTACCATGGGACTGCATCTCTTCACGATGCTCCACTGCATTGTGGGTTAGACCATTATGTCAAAGGCTCGGGGTGTGGCCCTCTGAGATAACCACCTGCTTCGGTCTGGGCACCCGGGCAGTATCGCAGCCCACACACAATTAGTGAACTGAACTGTCTATGATTCCTCTGTAGTTCTTACATTTGCTCAGATCTACTTTCATTGGTGTCTTGATGAGGTATCCCACTTTCCAGTCTGTCAGCACTTGTTCTTCCTTCTAGATCTTCCTGAATAGAACGTGAGGCATGCTTGCAGTTATTTCTATGTTTGACTTCAGTTGATATATTGTCAGGTCCTGCTGCTTTCGCTCTCTTGCTTCGTCTGGTGACCGGCCATCCTAACTTCTTCCGTCGCTGGTGATGTGACATCTATAGGAAGGTATGTGGATGCTGCTTTGATTCCCGATGGATTCAATGGAATCGGTGTGTTCATGAGTTCCTCGAAGTGTTCCACCCATCTATTTCTCTGCTCTTGAATCTGAGTGGTTGATTGTCTTGCCTTCTTTTTCCTCTACTGGTCTCTCTGGTGTACTATATTTACCCGTCAGTTTCCTCATCACGTCATATATCTGTCTCATATTTCCTTCCCTTACAGCTTTTCCACTGTCGTTGCTAGCTCTTCCATGTATTTCTACTTGTCAGCTCTAATGCTTTTCATCATCCACTTGTTTGCTCCTATGTACTCGGCCTGAGCTTTGACTTTATCTGTTCTTGTTCGGGTGTTGTTAAATGCCCTATTTTTGTTTTTTTCCATTCTTGAGTCTTATCCAGGGTTTCCATAGAGATCCATCCCTTATAATGATGCTTATAGCGGACAAGCACCTCCTGACATGTTGAAGTTAATGTTTCTTTCATACCCTTCTAGTTGTCTTCTATAATAGTCTCTTCTTCTTTCAGTATATCCTGTAAGGTTTGGAAACTGTTACTGAGAGTTATCTTGAATTCTTCAATTGGTATTTCGTAGTAGTTAGTATTTCGTAGGAGGGCTCTATTTAACATTTATAATACTGTTTACCCAGCTGTCCAATGTTCCTTTAGCTCCACTTTCATCTTGATCACAACCAGATGGTGGTCAGAAGGTATGTCAGCTCCTCTCCTGGTTCTCACATCTTCCGTTGAGCCCCTGGATTGTTTATTGATACAAATATGATTTATCTGGTTATCCGTAGTGTGGTTCAGTGAGATCCATGTAGGAAGTAATTTCCTACTGGTGTAACTGTAAGCTATTCTCTACACTGTCGAGTACAGAGTCTAGGTTTAGCCAAAGTCGGAACAAATAAGCTATTTTGCTTGATAAATTTTATCTGTTTCCAAAACATAAGTTAACACCGTTAGTATACAAAATAAACGGTACGGTCTACTGAATAGGGAAAAGAAGAAACATAAATAACATACCGAGCAGTAACTAGAGGATAGGGAAAATGAGTCAACAAGGCGAATATTGTTTTATTACTAACATAAAATTGTGATTGGTGAATAAACAAGAGGTAGTCATACAAAGTCAAAGAAAGTTAATGTGGTGGCAGGTGTTTCACTTTATCATTGGTGAGTTCGTTTATCGATCACACTTTACAATCCATATAGCTTTATAACAATTAGTCCCTTTGATAAATTTCGATAATGATATTAGAAGACGAAGATTATCAGAACTATGTGATATGTTAGTGTAATACATTTCGAACAATCTGATCACACATATACTTGTTAAGAGCATTTATATATAAAAATAAAAGGTCAACTAGACAGGAAACGGGGTAATAGGAGATAAGGATAGTGATAAGAGTAATAATAATAATAATGTGAACACAAAGCGAAACCTAATCACTCTGGATAATAAGTCAATATTACCAGGGTCGGTTTAAGGTAAGAACAAACTGTTTTTGAACACATAAAGGGGGTTTGAATTTTCGTATGGCTAAGGCTTCAATGAACCTTAGTATACGCCCTTTTACACTTTTATACAGCACTACAAAAGCTGAATTTAGATCAATCTTGTGACCTGTTTCAATTATATGTTTAGCAATAGAGGATGATGGATGTTTATCCTCTGCTCTTATCAGGTCACTTGATTGTATTTGTTTCTGAAGCCATTTGGGTACATGTTCACTCACCCTAATGTTGAGATCACGATTACTCCTCCCTATGTATGTGTGACCACACACACATTTAAACTGGTAAACACAGTGGGATGTGATGCAATCGTTTCCATGTACTTTAGGTTTTGAATGAAGCATGCACCTTGTTCTTTCTTTGATGATGACCTTTGCTGCGCAATAGGTTTTATCGATGACTGATTTAAGTCGTTGTTTCAGTAAAAGGCTATTTGAATCACCTCGGAATGGTAAGGTGATGTAGACAGGCTTTTTCTCTACCGAGGCTACAGTAGGTCTCGCTGTACCATGAACTTTCCATCTATTTATGAATTTCAGAGGATAGCCATTTTCTATTAACGTTTTATTTACCAACTTAACATCATCATCAATGGCGTCATTGGTACAAATACGGTCGAGTCTGTTGAAAAGACGCCTTATCAAACCACGTTTGTATTGCACAGGGCAATAACTATAATAACTAGGATATTGACCTGTCCACGTTGGTTTTCTAAAAATAGATCGCTTGACTGAGCCATCTTCTCGTTTACTCAGAAGAATATCTAGGAAAGGAAGCTGATTGTTTTTCTCCTCTTCACATGGGAGACTAATATGGTTTTGGAGAGTGTTAAGTTTATTTAATGAACGGTACATATCCTCTTTTCTCTCACAAACAACTAAGATATCGTCCACATATCGCTCATAAAGTGACATGTTTCTGATTAGGTCATCAGTCAGATTTTCAACATGTGCCATGAACACATCTGCTAATAATGGTCCTAGCAGACCATTTTTTCGCGAGTGGAACTTTTTTCATCCCATCTTCCAATAATTTTCATTCTGTTTCGTCCAATCAAATAGCTAGTTTTGAATTCGTTATAATTGATCGTTTATTCTTCAAAATTGATATAAAATGTCAGGACTTGACGACAGAACACATTTTCTTCCAATTATGGGCGGTAGTAACGTACAAAGCACGGGACCTGTCGTTTCTCACGTTGTCACAGAAACCGATAACCTATTCCTGAGCACATTGTATCTCGCAGCGTTCCAATCACTTGAAGCGTTGAAGAGCGCCATTAGAACTTATGAAAGCACTACGTACTGCCATTATGCGGTGAGAGATTCTCATTTACATAGAGATCGGAAGCCGTATATTAAATTCGTACGTTGGAGAAATGGCCGTAGAACACCTAGAGGTTCCTCACAGCCGAGTAGATGAAGGAGGTAATTTGATTAGTGTTATTACAATTTTTTATAAAGGACTTCCATGAACATTCACTATTATTCCTTCATCTTTTGTAAGTTACCAACTAACAAAATATACGGCTTCCGATCTCTATGTAAATGAGAATCTCTCACCGCATAATGGCAGTACGTAGTGCTTTCATAAGTTCTAATGGCGCTCTTCAACGCTTCAAGTGATTGGAACGCTGCGAGATACAATGTGCTCAGGAATAGGTTATCGGTTTCTGTGACAACGTGAGAAACGACAGGTCCCGTGCTTTGTACGTTACTACCGCCCATAATTGGAAGAAAATGTGTTCTGTCGTCAAGTCCTGACATTTTATATCAATTTTGAAGAATAAACGATCAATTATAACGAACTCAAAACTAGCTATTTGATTGGACGAAACAGAATGAAAATTATCGGAAGATGGGGATGAAAAAAGTTTCACTCGAACAAAAATTTAAAAAATGGCCGTGCAATTAATGTTAACCGCCATCTTGCACTCTCAAATAATCGTCAAAAGAATCAAAACTACAGAAAATGTTCACTAATTTATACAAATTATCACGATTATTGTTTATATTGGTACATACGCACATCACATTTCCGATAAAAGGTCATTTCTGATTATTTTCAGGCAAATAATATAACCAATCACCAAACACTCTCTTTCCATTGGCTTAAATTAAGCCAATGAAAACTCAGTTTGAAACACGTGATATCGTAGACAATATACCGTGACTAGTATATGATATCGACCACGCGTGTTTGGTAGGCAATATTTCTTTTGTCTTATAATTTGTATCCAACTATTTTGATTATTGATTATTATATAACTTTAAATGGTCCCCATTTTGTAGCTCGCTCTTTGATTTATTCATTTATTGTTCTCATAATAGTATCTTAGTTACTGTTTCCCAGAAAGGACATAAATTGCTCCATTATTCTAACTTCAATATACTTTCATATAAGTATTTTAAATATTAGACTTATGGTAGACATGTTAATGTCTGTGACCACTAGATTCGATTCAATTCACTTCTAATTTCAACAAAAGAAAAACTTGAAATCATATCCATCAATTTTGTTATGTTCCAACTGACCGATGTTTTGAACTGGAGAAATATTTATGGGGAAGGTGTATTAATAATTCACAAAATAAGATAGAACGATTCATATGATAATTATGTGGGTAACAGAAAGCTTGTAATAAGAACAGTTACTAAGTTTGTCACCTACTTCAAATATTATTTATGTGGAATGATCATACCGAATTTTTAAAAATAACTTTCTGAGTTTAAAGACCAATGAAAAAATGTTCAAATCTATAGGAATGCAGAAATACTTGTATGACAAGAATTACTAGATGAATTAAAGATGCCTTTTAGATATCATGATTATTCATCAACAAGCATGACATTTTTCACTATTGTAAGTTATCTTAACTAGGAGTCTTGTTTTGACAAGAACTGATCAGAGAATGTTATTCTTCATTCCTGAGTCATCATTTATATTTTACGGAATTCATTACGTCTTAAAATTCAATTTTCGATGTCATTCGCAGACCCATATTTCAACAGATTATCTATGTTACCGAATGAAGTAGTAAAATTTGAGCTTACCTCAAGAACGTTGAAGTCGAAAACGAATGTGAACTCAGTATTGAAATCAGAAAATCTTAGGTCGCTTTATTAAATCCCTTATCATTACAATATATGAGTTGGGAGATATTACCACTTAGACCGGTATCGGTTTTCTTTAAAACGTATTCGCTTTATAATCAAAATGAATTAAATATGGTTCAATTTTGTATATTTTTTGTTCTCTTTGTCAGTCACGTGGTTATGATGAGTAGATACTCAACATGCGATTTTCAGGAAATTCATTGTCAACAAATAAGATCATAACTTACAGGAGAACAAAAACAGAAATATATTGGGAAATGACCCCGCGGTTAAAAATTAATGGGTGATTTCTTTAGGAATATGAATCTTCATCGACTGAGTTGGTTGCGACATGTGTTAGGTAATACGCACCCACTACCTACATTGACGCCTGATGTTAACTGTTGTAGGGGGTAGGTTGAAAGGAGGCTAAGGGTGCCCAAACCAAGACATGACATCAGCCCATGGAATCATTGACAGTTACTCTGAGATACGTTGTTAGATAGAGACAATCTGGCTAGTTTTCATGTGATAAGAGTGATTAATGGTCAGAGAAATAGTGTGAAATGGGTTGGAATCTATTATAATGGCTCGGAATCATTCACTTCCTACCTTTCTCTGTATTTTTAGATCATTGTATCCCTTTATATATACCTTCTCATTCTGTCTTTTCAAATCATATTCTCAACTTTTAGCTCTTCTCATTACCATTACTAGTAAACTTATTTTGATTCCATCCCGTTTCATCTTGTTAATTTCATATGGGTTTGTTGATATGGTATGGCAACTTGAGTTAATGGATATTTGTGTGTCTAGATCTACGTTGGTTATTACTTTGACTCAAGAATATTGAAACACTCGTTTTTCTAACTTTTCGATAGTGATATGTATCTACAATATGTTTAACAATTCATTCTTAGTTATATCTTTATTAGTAATTGTCAGAAATAGACAGTTTTACTGTACTTCAAGAAAATCTTGTGAATCATTTAAAATCATTAGGACATACTGATGTGTCATTGGATGATTTACAAAAATCTCAGTGGTTCACTAATGATTTCCAAATTATCATTCAAATACAATAAGCAGTTTTATCAGTAGATACTGCAACTTAGCAAACATAGTATTACATTTGAGCGCCTATCATAGATTAGAAACCCAAAACTTGAAACCAACATTTTGTATACCTTCACTAAAATATATTAAAGATGAAAACCAGTTAGTTTTGTACGATAATTGACAGTTTCTATGGTGAATACACCTCTAATTAAAAATCACTGAAACTTTGTAAACAGTTTATCTTTGATGTAAGCAATTGATTTTGACAACTTCACAGTATAATTTTAAGTGGTTCAAATGAACGGTGAATATATTTTTTCTATTTTGCTAAGGATTTCTATTAAAATCAACACTTTAGAGTAGTAGAATGGTCATTTAAAATTTGATTTACTTGAGTACAGTTGATGGTAATCTCATTCTCGGTTGTTGTTATTGTAGATGTATGGACTCCTGTCTTTTTTACATTCCTCACAATACGGAGGTACACTTTTTCTTGAGGTACCTGAAAATGCAAGTGGGTTGGTAGTGGTCTTAGAAACTTAAAAGTGTGACCTCATAGCCCAAAAGATAACTGCTTTAGACCAATCATACACTACTGTTTTCACGAGTTGTTCTTATCGTGTTTGCTCGGCACTTTGAAAGCCTTACTACACGCGACGGAAGTTCTTACGGCAAAGTGAGGTGTGATGTCTTCAGGGTCAACCTCGTGTAACCCCTCCTTTCGTTGTGGGAAGACAATATCGCTGCTGATGCTGGTTATCTGACGAGAACTAACCTACTGCCGTCACACTCCTTTACAGTCAACCGTAAGATATCGTTCTTAGATCATGAGCTTGCTACTTTCACACACTATTCTCCAACCATTCGACCTGATGTTGTAGGACCTAGACGAAAACAGGTATTCCAGCCAATATACGTTGATTGAATTATTACTGTGTGCTAACCCACCCATTTCTTCGAGGTAGAAGCTGTGATCAATTATCTACCTAACGATGAAACGAATTATAAGATTTAGTAACTAGGTGACAATTGTAACAAATTGAAACTATATACACTTTCACTAGAATATTAAAGATCCCCGTTGTGAAAATTAGGACAACACATATAAGCGAACGATTGTCTTCAATTAGATCGTTATCAGGCTTTACTCTAATATACATGAATATTTATACGAAAATGTTAAACCAATCAAGGCAATATGGGTCAATAATCACAATGAAATAGAATAAGTCACTACACATAATAGGTAAAAGTACAATTTTATAGCAGTAGGAAGACAGGTGAACTGATAATAGTGAGAATAATAAAATACAATAACAAAACTCTTATCAATAGTTAAACGTTGGAAATAGAAGGTCAAACGTGTGTAAATAGACTTGGAATAGTCAACACAAAACATTAAAATCATTACGTAATAAGAAATGTGTAAATAATTAGATAGTGAGGAATACAAACGGCAAGAGGCGGAAAATTACAAACAAATAATGAATGTGGAAATAAGGTTAATGATAACAAAAATAAAATAAGTAAATAAATAATAATAAAGATCGAAAAAATCGTTTGTTAAGTTATGACTGGCCATGGAAGGGATACGGGGGTTACGAATTTCTTCTGTACACATAAATTGGGCTTATATGTACGAATTCCTATGGCTTCAGCTATATGTAGGATGCGGGAACGAACTTCGTTAGGAAATGATGGAGGTATACGATAGATCATTCGAAATGATTTCGATTTATCTACAGCATGACCGCTATCAATAAGATGTACCAAGACAGAACTGCGAATTTTTTTATCTGGCCCTTTGTAAACCAAGCTGGTAGATGTTAACTCATTCGTTGGTTAAGTTGCCTGGAAGTACGCCCTATATAGTTATCTCCACACAAGCAGCTGAATTTGTAAATCCACATAGAAGGGGCCAACTCAGGTAACTTATCCTTCGTTTGAGTAGACATTGCTGGTCGACTGGAGAAGGTCAACGCAAGATTGGCTGCGTAGAATGTCCTGCTGATTACTTTCGTCAACCTATATTTCAAAGTATCACTAGCCACATCCCCGTTGAATTTTAGTTTCATGTATAAGGGTTTCTTACGAACAGTCGAAATCTACGACTTCTTTATCATGTCATACATGTATTTCTTAATGAAAACACTGAGGTAGCCGATCTCGGTCAGTGAGTTGTTGATAAATTCAAGCTCATGACTACTGTACAGATCTTCCTGACTCTGTTATTGAGACATGTAACCAAATTTCTCTTGTAACGGATAGGTGTGAAAATGCAAAAGTGAGTATATTGGCAGACAGAGGGGATTCTTCTATACACGCTTCTACTTAATGTGCCATCACTTTCACTATAACTGACTGAATGGTCTCTCTTGTAAAAATGCATCTTTCTAGCTGGACACTTATTTCTTACATGCTTGTTTTTGCATATTGCATTATATAAAATTCATAAACGAAAGCATAATCTAATAGTTTACTTTTATAAATTTCTTCGTGACTTGATAAGTAATCTAAACCATAAGATTAATTTATTGATCTTAACTTTTATTGAGGTTGTTTATATAAATGGTGTACTAGTTATATAATTAATCGAAGTAAGTATGACCTTTTTGTCACTGTCAGAAAATCAATACATTTAAGTCTCTAACATTCATTCTCTATGCTTGCTATAAATCACTTAGAGATTATATTTCGAAAATACATAACTGATACAAAGTGTTTTTCATAAATTCCATCATGACAACATGTGAATAGTGTGTGTATTGCTGTTTTGTTAAACTATTCAACTTGTAATTTAAAGACAATTCCATATTCCTTGAACAATCTAACAATATTGTATAGTTCGAATAGCTGAATCAATTCTTTTCAAGGTCGAGAACATTACGATGTAAATATCAAATTAAGACGTTGGTTATTGTGTATATAATAACTAATTTCAGCGAAGAAAATGTATTAAATGTTGGACTGTAAACGTGAAATAGTTGTAAGAGAATACAAATTAGTACAAAACGAAATAGTATTTAATTCATATATTAGTAAAGGAATGCAGTCAAGAGGAATTCAGTTTATTTATTTAAACACATAAACATCGATATAAGGAGACACCAAATATATGTGCACTACAAAAATGATTCAATTTGTGTGGAAGTTGGGATACCGTATGGGCGCGCAAAGTGAAGCAAATGGTTTTCTTGGGGGGGGGGCACTGGCGGAGTCTTTGGTCTACAGGTCTAATCAACAAGGCAATGGAGCAACGTAAGGAGATGCAGTACCATGGTAGCAGCTGACCAACAATTGTTTCATATTCCACTTTTTCCATCAGGACCCTGGAACCCATGTACACCATCGGTTTGGAATCAGGGTTTTCCAACTCCCCTACGTGGAATCTCCGTGTCTACCAATCTGGTTAAAGCATAGGGTGATTCATTTTATCTTCGTTCGAAATCGAAACTCAAACAGATGTTACTTATCAGAGTACCTGCACTGTACAGTATAAGTATTCGAATAATGGTGAATAAAATCATCCAAAATTTTAATATTATCCACGTGAATACATGCTAAAATCGTGCAAGACATTTAAGGTTGTTTGAAAAACTAATTTGTGATTATAGGTGTCATTACCAAGGTTTGACTTGATAATTTCGAATAAATTAAGCATTGGGTAGATGACAATTAACAATAGTAAGATATTTGTGATGTCCCAATGAGTAGAAGAATTAAGTTTCTACATTTTCTAACGTTTTGTGATTCAGTGTAAGCCACTTCTTCGGAGAATAAATAAACAAATTAAATTAACCCATGTTTAAGTAGTACAAAGGAACAAAGCAAGAATATTTGGTGCGATCAATCAAAAGCATTGTCATGTCATCCAGGTCAAGGTGACTTATGTAAGCTATATTTGTATAATTGTGTGTGTGTATGTTAAAGGATGAAAATATGTGACATTTGTGGTGTGAAAGGATAGAGTTGGTTTTATGTGTATGATAATAGCGTGAGGTGTGATTAGAATCAGACATGGTAGCTCGGACAGATGGTCAGATGGATAGTGAAACCTTCTCTTCCATCGAGGACAGTAATATTAAGCGATATATGGAGAGCTTTCTTTGCAGCTAGAAAAGCCTTTTCTGTATTATCTTGTTGTGTTTTGATATCGACTTGATGTTTATTGAAAATGGCAAGAACTGTTAGTCCCAATTTATTTGGAGTCTTCCCAGTTCTACGGGATTATTAGGCGGTTTCTCTGTACACCTAAGATGTTCTTTGGTTCGAGTCAAGATTTCACGGGATGACTCTCCAGTACACACGGCATCACAATCGACACATCCTAATTTGTAGACACAATTTTGAGTTGACATAAAGGGGATTTTTTTCTTTATGCAAACTAAAGCGTTTCGAAGTGTGTTCGTTGTTTTGTAATCCACTTTAGTCCTGTGTTGTTTCAAGACTTTGGAGTTCTGTTGTACCGTGACTATATGATAAAACTATAGTACCGATCCATGGCATTTCATTTAGGTCATTATTTAGCAGTAAACTGTCTCGTTTTCATGCACTTCCTATTTGTGATCATATAAAGTCTCTTTAGTAGAGATGCCTTAGGGTCATGAGACGAATCCCTTTACCGAATTCAAGACAAAGAATTCGTTTGAGAACTTGGAAATATATTGTCTTGTTATTTACGCGATTTTGTAGGATAAATCACTCATTATCACCTGTTTTTTGACTAGTTGATGCAGTAAAGATTGACTCAAGGTCCGGACTCAGAAACTAAATGGATAACGCGAAGTCGTTTTCAGTGAACGGCGATCGGTTTCAGTCCCTGAGTGAATATCAATTCTTGGATACAGGTACACCCAGCTGACGAGTTCCAAATAAGATGAAACCCTCGTTTCATATTCTTCTACTAAACACCCTCCATCTCTGCTTACAATCATGGATTGATTATCTGGTGATGTCATCAAGATCAGATATTATGTTGATGTAAAAAAACTACTGGGTGTACATGTTAAATTTATTCGTCAAGCTTGTTGTAAACTATAACACCCATGCAATATCGATTTTAACTAAATTGCAAATACACTTATCCTTCCGGAACTGTAAATATAGGTTGACCAATAACCAGATCAACACAGAAAATAATGTACTCATGGTAAAAGCTCTTCATAATCAACTTATATTCGATAACTGTTTAGGTCATGTATGAGGAATTATCACATAAAACATTATAAAATAAGTTAAATGTACAAGAAGGGAAAACCCTAAGTGTAATACTAGTGACTCATGAAAGTGAAGAGAAATATGATGGAAGTTAGTTTGGATTACGTAGTAAACAATTACAATCAACCACTTACTAATGAATAATTTTCAAATCCATAACCGGTGAAATTCAACAATGTTCAGAGTGATAAACGTATCACTAATGGCACTGAATATTAGTCACGCTACACCACAAACTGACTAATGTTAAAAGTACAGACAAATCGAATGCCGAACCAGTAATCTGTAAATAAGATGTGGTTTTTGAGAGGTATGAGTGTCCTGGTTTCATTCCATAGCAATGTAGCTAGTACCCACTCCTTACGAGTCCAAATACTACTAGGACAAAAAATCTACCCCCTACTTACTAGTCTTTAGTGGCTGTTGTGTCGCTCAAGTCACTCCATTTTGTAAACTATCTTCAAAATTTAACAATCTCTACAAATTTTCCATCCTAAATGCATAATAAATACAAGTACAAAAAGCGAATACAAAATCGGTTTGTAAAATAATTTGATTATGCATTACGATGCACTGGATACAACACAATCAGACACTATTGGCAATCAAGTATTTCCTGACAAAGAAATGCACAGAAAAACAAGAAATAAATTAGTAATAGTTGGGAATAAAGATATATATTTCACTGTCTGCTGAGTTAGAGGTAAGAGAAACTTTTGAATTACCTACCTAGTAGTGGAGACGCGTTTCACGTTCAGTTATGTAGTGATGTGGTTATGATGATTGGCCAACCGCCTTCAGTTAGTTAGTGTCCATTAAAACTAGTAAGGCCAGCACCAGTGTTGACTAGCGACAAAACTACTTATTTTAGGAAATTATTTACTACTGCACCTACTTAATAAATGAATCTGGTTTACGGGTAGACTAAACATACACGACAATATTTGATCACTTTGAATTGTAAATTATGTTAGATTTATTCCTAGTCAAAAATCCGTTATCAGATTCAAGGAGAATATTGTCATTAAAAACAGAATGTTTATTCATCGGATAAAGAATTGTTTAATCAGTTGTCACAACGACGCATATGTGAACCATATTGTTTACCATCAGATCTTCACCAAACTTTAATATTTTGTAATATTTACATCCATATATGGAAAACTAATCTGAGAAATTTGTGGAACGATGCCAACTAATTGTAATGTGTAGAAAATACAAAATAATAAGTGCTAAAGTAAATTTGAGAATAATTAACATGTTAAGATAGACGAATATGTTGCCATTGTAAGTAGGTTAAGGAATGAGAAAAGATGCATAAAAATAATAGCCATGAGAAACTGAGCATTAATAAGTGTGTGAACAATTAGTTATAGTATGTACATAATGAAGAAGAGGAAACAAACTAATAAAATGATCTATCTATATAAAGGGGAAAAAACAAATCCCTATCTATCAGACAAGTCCTTTTATATGCTATGGTTCTATTTGCTAAATGATTATTATCGACCGAATGTAACAGAACAGAACTACGTATTGATTTTATTTAATCATATCCAAACCATGGAAGAAGCCGCTTTTTAACTCGTTAGCCAACTTTTTTAATCGTACGCTTGGTATAACGTTCTTTACAGAAGTAGCTCAATTGGCAAATACACGAAGAAAATTAATTATGGATTATTTTCGTGGATTGGTTGAAGTTAGACATTAACACCGTTGGATGCCGGCTCAGTGGTCTAGTTAGTTAAGCTCCTGGCGCGAAAATGATAGGTCCTGGGTTCGAATCCCGCGGGGTGCGGGATCGTGGATGCGCACTACTGAGGAGTCCCATACCAGGACGAAACGGCCGTCCAGTGCTTCCAGGTTTTCCATGGTGGTCTAGCTTCAATTGACTCATGATTTCAACCAGTGAAGAATCATATATATTGTGAAAAATTTCACGGACAATGCCTCTCCTTTATAAGTCTGCATGATTCAAAATTATTGTTGAACTAACTTTTGCTTAATGAGTTATGTGTGCTCTGTCTTTTAAGAAAAACAAAATGTTTTCTTCAATACCTTAAATTTATAATCAATTTATCCTTTTTTTCTAATCTTCCAGAATTATCATAACGGATCTGTTGTGTTGTTTGATACTGATAATGAATTTTATATACGATTTACCTGAACGACTTTTAACGGTGAAATCATTGTAAGTTATGTTAATTTTATTTTCTAATCCATAATATGGGAATTTTCATAATTTTATTTACCTTTCACAACTAACTGATTAGTCTCATTTTTGAGGAACGTACGATGTTAGATGTAGCCAACAAAAAACCTTGAACATAGGTTTCGTGTTAGCTGGTACTGATCTTCAAGACGTACCTGGAATACTCAGGTAACTGATCCTCACTGTAGTATATGAACACATTCAAACCTACCATCTGAAAACATATATCACCTAACGTCAGAGTGTGAGACGTTGCCAGTAAGCTATCCAGCCACCTAAGTCACAACTTTATAGATTTTATTCGGTTATGATGAAAGACTGAATAAATATGATTTTTGTCCCTATTCAGTAATCAATCAGTTGGAATCTAAAACATTTAACAATTCAATATTATATGCTATTACTTTTGTTGATTTGTAAATTAACTTTCTTTTTCTGTTGTACATGATATACTTTTTTGCTTATTAACTAACTAACAATGGTCATTTTGATGAGATCTACTTTCGTAATCATCCAATTTTTAATATTGTGTAAATTAATTCAAAGGTAGCTCTTGTTGTAACGTACCATGTCCGAGTGTTGATACTGACATACAATCTTCCCACATTTGAACCCAGCTGGCCACTTGAGAGAAAAAAACAATGAAAAAAGGAGTCTGTTGACCAAATCAAATCATTCGTTATATATGTATCCTTGTTCCTTAAAAAAAATCAAGCTACCAATGATGTACATCTCATTTCTTTACCAATCACATTCACTCATCGTTTTCCCGAATTTTGATTAGCCCAGTGTTTCTGTTCTATCATGTAAAAAAAGCTATCACTAAAACTTATTTCGTGGATTAGTTGAAATTAGACATTAACACCGTTGGATGCCGGCTCAGTAGTATAGAGGTCAAGCGTTCGCGCGCGAGACCGATAGGCTCCGAGTTCGAATCTCACGAGGCAGGGTCGTGGAAGCGCATTGCTGAGGAGTCCAGAACGGGGCGAAACGGCCATTCAGTGCTTCCAGTTTGTCCATGGTGGTGTACTATCAACTGACTCATAATATCGACTATTGAAATATTCATTTTGTCTACAAATACTTGAGTGATTTCCATCATTGTAAGCAAAATCTCTAGATTTATTTTTCATTGAAATATCAACTTTCTCAAGAACCAATTAACAATCCGATCAATTGACCACTAAGATACTGGTGTAATTTGAGATTTGATTCAGTTATCGGTATATTCTCCTACTTTTTCTTGACTAATCTAACTAGATAGATGAAGTGTGAATCACTTAGGAAACTATATTAACAAATATCTATAATGAACATACCTAAAATTCACTTGTGTTAATAGGTAGAGATAGTAACGTCTATAAGGATATGTGAGCAGTGTCTTCAAGTAGGTAAATCATTTATTTACCCTTAATATATTGATTACGCTTATGGTTGACTCTAAATTAAGTCTTGAGGTATCATTTTTTAAAATAATCTGTAAATTACGTTGTTTTCTTAAGTTGAGAATCCTACTTACGGAGAGTGCAACTTTATGATTGTGAGTTTATACTTGATAGCTGAAATACAAAAAATGTATATGGTATGTTGATCCAAAAGGGATTCTTAATAAAAGAGCTTATCTGTGACAATTCTTGGTGGGTTAAGTTTACTTACTACTGCTATCTATTAAGTTGCCTATGTGTACCCCCTCAAACGTCAAGTGATAATTTAACCTTGAAACTAAGACAATTTGTTGACTATGTATTAGCCATATCGATATGAACCACTAATTTTAAAATCATGTGATAAAACAATTAAGTAGGGATCACCTAACTTTGAATTCGGATATCGTACTTCATTATACCGTGTGCTTTAACAGTAGACAAGCAACTATTGATTGGTTTAACTAACTGTGGAGATTGTCTAAGCTGTAGCTTGATCCTTCGCATTAGATCGTATAGTTATGGTAGAAAATAAGGGGATGTAGGATGAATCATTTTTAAATAAGAGTTTGTTTACCTTTTGTTATGTCCTAGAAAAGAATAAAGGAATGGTAACAGATAGGAATTATTTATGGACTACTATTACATATATTCTCATTGGATAATTACTAAATAACTAGATTATATATATCATTCAACCTATTGGCTATTGCGATACGATTTACCATTCTTAACTTATTCCCGATCTATTAGTTACAGTGTCTCACACTCACGGTCACTCTTGGCTTGATCTTGTATAATTGTTATTGCCTATTTTACGGTGTGATGCGATGTGGTTTGTTCATATATAAACTGCGTATGTCTGAATACATGATTTATGTAGCGGAGGCTGATATTTGTGTTTTGAACTCAACGCATAGGGCTAGGCGAAAAGAACCCATAATGACTCAGAGTTGACTCTAGGCTGCTTGTGCTGATTAATGCGTCATTGATTTGGCACAGTGCCAAGGTCGTATAAGTTGGTTTTCTGATTGGTGACCTTGTCACGTGATAATTGATGGGCTATAAGACAAAACACCTTTGATTTACTAAATAACAGTGGTTAATGTTATATTAAATAGTTCCCAATGATGACCTAGTTCTATCTATGAGACCCAGTAAGGTATTACTTTCTTTAACTAATCTATATTACACCTCAGTTCGTTGTATTTGTTGTAGGATAGCTAATATCGAAGAAAGTTGATCTTTTAGGGCTATTTTACTGGTTATGATTATTTGTATTTTTATTGTATAATAATTTAATAACTATATTATGGTATTTCTTTATTCTCCTTATTGTAAACGTTCAGAAGTCCCATCAATTATTGCTTGTTTATCGTTAGTTAATCATTCTCCTTTTTTCCTCCATTCTTTTCCACTTTTGATATGGTTATGCCTATATTGTAATTTCGTATTCATTTTAATGTGCTATATAAATCCATTGTATAAGTTGATTCTTATAAGATCTATTACTGCACTACTACTTGATGTATTTTATTACCAGACTGACGACTGACATGGAAGAAGGGCATATGTTTAGGACCAATATGAGTAGGATTACCTTTAGTCTCAACTCAATGTTAACCTTGCCAGACAAAGCATATAATTGATTAAAACTTAGAACACTATGAAACAGCCAAAGTAATATACGTGGATGAGAGAAATATTACAGGATTCTTATTGATGAGTCTATTTTTTTCTATATACCGAGTAGTTTCTCATTCATAACGGTAATCCAGAATTCAAATGATCAGAATGCATAAACCTAATCACTCATCAGATAGCATCTATTTCCAAAATACTTCAAACATTATGTTGATGAATATCAGGAAGCATAGGAATTTCATGTAGATCACTTTCATTTATCTAAATTCTTTTGAAGAAAAAATTAACTAACTAAAATGGAGTCAACGTGATAAATTACAAGAAATCATCTACCGTCTTCAAACAATAAGTCTTATGATTTTGGAAATAAACTAGACAATGTCCTATTTTGATGTTATTCTTCTTAAGTTATATTCTTTCCAAATCTATTCTTGAGAGTAATGAGTACTACTAACAAAGTGTTGGGTTCATTTAATTTTGTACTAATTGCATACTTTGATATATTTTTTAACCCATACACATACATATAGAGTATTCATAATTTCAGCTTTCCAGTTATTCAGTCGTCAAAATTCAAGCAATATTTAGATGATTGTTTAACCAATACAAAACAATTAATTGTTGATCAATTTCAAGTAAGTCTTTGAAAAATGATCAGTTTCAGTAATTAAATAATTTAATACCAGAAGGGGTTTTGTGGATATTAAAGTAATTTTAATGGTCGAGATCACGAGTCGATTAAAGCTAGACCACCTTGGAAAACCTGGAAGCACTGGACAGCTGTCTCGTCCTATTGTAGGACTCCTCAGCAATGCGCATCCACGACAAAGCGTTGCAAGATTCAAACCCAGGACCTATCGATCTCGCACGCTAACGCTTAACATTTGGACCACTGAACCGGCATCTAACGGTGCTGAGAAGTCCCACAATAGGACGCAACGGCTGCCCAGTGCTTCTAGTTTTTCCATGATGGTCTAGCTTCAATTGACTCATGATCTCAACCATTAAAATCTGATTAATTTAATTAAATGAATTTGTAATTTAGTAAATGCATTAAATACATGAATCGGTCACCTTATGAGTAGCTGATATTATCTTTCATTTCCTAATTTTCATCAAAACCTGTTAGTCAGTCTTTTTCTTATTGTGGCTACAATTGTTTACATTGGTTCGACACAGTCAGTTTAATGTCTGTTTTTGATTATAAAGGTGTTCAGATTGTAAATTTGCCTTGGTAACACATGTTAACAAGTATTAAATATGAATTTATGGGTGCAGTCAATTATACAACCCATTTAACTAATCAAAACTGTAAAAGAACTGGTGGTTTTTTTATTAAAACATTCAGTTTTAACCAATAGGTCATAGAAAGGTCCAACCCCAAGTCTGCCTAATTCAATCTGAGTATTCCAGTAGTGTCAATAACTATCGAATCTAAAGTGTAGTTTAAAGTCGTACACAGGGATGTATACTTGACAAGTGAATAACAATTAACCAACTATATCTGTCTTACTGGTCGATAAATTTGATGTTAGATATATATTGGGGAGTCCCAAAATATTCCTCGTCAAAGTTCATAAAGGCTCAGAAAACCCCCTGGAAATGTTTTACTCAGTCGCATATTTGCATCCTGTACGGATTGCCTCTATATTGCCTTAAGTCACAAGCATTATAAGTAGAGATGAGTGGTAGCTAGCAGTATATTCTTGGATACGTGTCTTATCTTATTTGGGACTCATCAGTTGATGTACCTGCATCACAGAGTTGATGTTCACACCATTGCACAAGCTAGTGGCTATCTGGACTCATTAGCTAAGTGCATAATGTAATGGTGTTTGGAGGGATCGGTACTGGGTTCGAGTCCCGGAGTAAACATCAACTCTGTAATGCAGGCGCATCCAACTGACGAGCACCGAACAGGATGAAACGCGCGTCCTGTATTCCACTACTAACCGCCATCCATCTTTGCTAATAAACGAACTTTTCCAAAATGTCCATGAATGATACTTCAGTTTTGAATTCGAAGAACATTCAACAGAATTAGGAAAAGGATATACATCTAAAGTTAGGATAAAAGTATATAGACTAATGGTTAAAACCTAGTCCCAATCTTATTTCTTATTGTAAATCATAATCTTAAGTTCAAACCATAAACCCATAGTCCTGAATCCTAACCATTAAGTATTTGATAATATTTTCATCAGTAAAACTAATCATCTACTTTCGATAGATAGTATTCTGTTTCGATATATATATATATATATATATATTCACTATGACCTTTAAAAGTTGTTTGTTTCTAGTTGACTTATCCTTATTCTTAATGTTTACCAAAATAATTGTATTCTATTATGAATTCTTTTCTATTATTTTCAGACAATATGTTTTAAAAGTTATGAATTGGAGAAAGCGAACCAATTAACATGTCATGTTGCAGTTCATCCAAAGAATTACTATTTAAATCGTTATAATGATATTTTAGCTTGTAAGTTATTAGATCTTTTGGCGAGACTGTAATTCAGGGATGAGCCAATCAGAAGCGTTTGAGCAATTTCAATTATTAGCCAATCAGAAGACAGTATAAAGTAAAAATAAGAAAGTAATGAATTACAGTGGATATTCTTCTTTTACATGATTTAAAAACTTGTTAAGGTTTGATAAAGGTTCAGAGGTTCATAATGCATGCGGTATAGAAACTCGTCCATAGGGTCCAGACAAGTTAGCTGGACGAAATGTTGGAATTACTTAAATTTCAATCGCTGAGAATATTTCAAATATAATTTTCACATATAATGACTTCTCTATACTCGGCGCTCAATTACTGTCAAACTATTCGTTCTAATCTTGACGAATATTCGTATAAATGAAATAGATAGTTCTATTTATTAAACTTACAGAGCAAATAGTTTCCTGGTTTACTCATCCCCTTACACATCTTTGTTTTTTTTATACTTCAGATGATCAAACACGAATTGTCTTAAACAATACAAGCGCTCAGAATCCAGTTACATTTTCTGAGGTAACTGTTTAAAAAAATTTGATTATCGTTGTTAATTAGCTTAAAAAATTCCTTCGATAGTGAGTCAAATTATTAGAGCCATCTATAGTTTTACATCACGGATTGATCCTGCTTAGATAACTGTTGAAAACTAAAAGGCAATGAACAGCTGATTCGTGCTACTATGGAACTGCTCACCAGTGCACTTTCACAACTCCTCGAACTGTCGAATCCAGGAGCATAAAAACTTGTGATGAACGCTTCAACTTTTATTCGATTGAGTTCGCATCCCATAATCTCACATTTCTAGCCTCAGTCACTTTGTGATAGTGTGCGACCAACATCTATTGCTACTGAAGATATTCGTCTCACCCCCCCACACACAGTTGAACTCCGCCATAGCACGGAAGTGCCTTGAACCAACAATGAGAACTGTTAACTTTAGTTGCAATACACTGGACATCATTATTCCCTTTTCCTTATTTCTAATCTAAAGGATACACTTCGCTGGAAAGATTTATAATTAAAGATCAAGAGGTGATTAATTTGAGCAAACACTTCTGCTATAGTAATATGTTTGCAAAGACCTTCGAAATCTGAATGACAGACAAGAGAGAAATAATATCTTTAATTGTGGAAAGAAAACAAATTATGGCTCCAGTTGAAAGTTCTGTAGAAAGAAAGTAGGGAATCAAAATAACAGTCTTAAACATTGTTCATTTTTCAAGTCATTGGAATACACTTACAATTTAATTAAATTAGAAGATATACACTTTCATTCTAATACAGTTGAATGACTTAACAACACGTATTTTAATCTGATATGAAAATAACAAGTAAATAAGCTATTCTCTTGGGATTTATTATCTCTAACAGTAATTTCATCAGTTATACGTGCTGAAAAATCTACTGAAGATCCAAATTTATATGGATAGATTGTTTTCTATACTAGACAGAAAAAGGTTCAAATAAACTTTAAAATGATATCTAATTATATTCCTAATAGAATTATATCAATTTGATAGTGGATTATTCATCTTTTACTGACAATAGATACTTTATTCCAAAAAAGACTATTACGCAATAACATTTTAATTAAGCTGATCCGTCCAGTATTCATCAAAGAAGGAAGAAACAAACCAAAAGGATCTAATGACATCTCGAAGTTATGCGTTGACAGACTAATAATGATAGGAATAAATATGCCCAGTGGCCTTGGTTGGCTAGATGAATAATGTGATTACTCACTATGGCGTTTCTATCTTTATATCTGACTAACCTGTAACCTTAAGACATCACGTAGTTTATTTGGTTTCCTCAATGTATATGTGTATACATTTCCTATAACTGCTAATGATTTTTATATGCATCATTGCTGACATCACTTCTACATCACCTCTTAAATGGATCACTGATTGCTAAGTTCACTAATGATGAATCTGCATTCTCTTTACCGGAACTGTTTACTTAGTTTCCTGACACCGATTGACCAATCCAAACTAATTCTAACCATTACCTACCTAAACAGAGCATTACGGAAGGTAACCGATTTGTTTTTTATTATTATGATGCAGAAACATACATTCTAGCATACATAAATTACAAAGTCACAATGCCACTATAATTATGGAGGTCACGTTCTGTACATAACAAGGTCATTTGTGGAATAAAATTGAATAATTAATTGACTGTAATTTGTAAACGGTAAGAGGTATGTCGACGGTTATGGGGCTTAAAATGAAACTTTTCAATTAAAGTAATATAAAACTACACAATAAAAATATAGATTTGTCGATCTATAAGTCCCACATTTACTATTTATTCGCCCATAAATAACATTTGTAATAAACACAGTGCTTTCTTTTTGTTATACTTAAGAAGAATAATAATACGGTTAATCATTTTTAACTTCAACTTCCTTGAACAACAATAATAAACTATAAGATCATTGATCAGTCCTGTCGATTGATTTTACCCTTGTCTTCCAAGATATTTAATTTCATACATTATGTAATTCGAAAATAGCGTATAATTTAATAGTTGAATTCATGCGTCGACTGAAGCTATACCTCCATTGGAAACCTGAAAGCACTGAATGGCCGTTTCGTCCTAGTATGGGACTCCTCAGCAGTGCGCAATCTCCACAGAGTATAAATTGTACTGTTCAAGGGTACTGTGTTTATGTTCTTAGAATAACAGTTTCTTCATGTTTTGATAAGGTTTATCTTCAAGAATTAACATCGATCGATGTAGAATTGTTAGACATATTAAGTTTTATGTAACCTAAATGAAATACCATTTTGCAAAACCATTTGTTGAATATAATCGGTTTCTTAATGTAATTGTCGTATATTTTTTAGTCAGGTTAAAATGAAAATGAATATACACTGGACTCAGGTTCCGTATATATCTTGGACTATGATTTATACTAGCGTAATGATGATTAAAAATCATAAATATTTGTCGTATCTTGTTCAGTTAGTCAATCAGTTATATGCAAAATAAAACCTGGCACATTTATATATCCTTTCAAGTTGTCACTCCACATCAGTAATGATATTGACGCTAAATTAGTAGAAGCCATGAATGTTACATCTTAAGAACAGTGATTCGTTATGATTTCAAATGCCAAACGATATCACATGCTATATTACCCAATCAGAATTCTGGTGATCGATTGGTTCACCCATATGACTAGCGGAACTGGTGGTCTTCTACTTACGAACTGATGAATCAAAAAATGAATCATGTTTAAGCCCTTAACGTTTGTCAGTCCTCAGTCTCCTTCTGACCCAGTAGTTAGTCAGAAGACTATGTTAGGAAGCTGAACAATTGTTTACAATACTCAGTTCAGTCATTACTGGAAACCCATACAATAATATGCTTGAAATGCGTGATAACACAGCATACCGAATGAGTAATCGCACTTTAAGCATAATCCTACTATCAGTGATAGAGGACGAAGCGAACAATACATAATCAATTATCAATAATTAAAGAATAGGAAACTTACAATAAGAGGAATATGAAAACGTAGCAATACAGTTACCTATTAATTATACGGTAAGAATATCGGTAATAATCCGAAAAAATAGTTCCTAAGGTTCCAACTTAATATTCGTCCCGTTACAACGGTAGCAGTATTAGTGGTAGTAAGAAAAAGCAGGGATGGATATGATTTGTGAAGAAGAAATGCATTCATGGAATAGAAAGTATCAGATAGTTTTAAAACTCAATATTTTTAAGAAGACAAACAGTGAATACATCTGGGTTATCGGTATCAATTCCGAGTTATTTCATATTGATATCTTCTAATAGGACGGAAAATAACAATTTCACCATATTGAATTTTTCTTGTATTCATTTTAGTTATCTACAAACTTAACTGGATACATCAATGCTAATTTTATAAGATCTATTGAAGTACCGTCTTCAGATGATACTGTACTACGAGCAAATAACCATTGTGAATTCATTGCTACACAAGGTCCACTTAACCAAACAATTGGAGATTTTTGGCATATGGTTTATATGTTTAAATGTCCATTTATTGTTATGTTAACAGGGTGAGTGTCAGTGATCAAGAATTATTAGTATGGGGAATTGTGGAGATTGTAGTATTTCAACAGTTGGATTCACGCGTCAACCTAAGCTAGACCACCGTTTAATTTAATTTAGATTTATGATACTAAAACACACCTTATGTAACATGGTGTGTTTTCGTATTGATAATATATCCAGCCCAACTGATCCGTGATCGGCCAGGGAGAGCAGACAGACATATCTGGTACATCACACGTGTAACGTGATAAACATTATTCCCCTTTTATGTTTAGTTACGGTAACCTCTTACTATATTCTATGTCTGATTTTATATCGAATGGTCGAGTGCGAGTGTACTACGTGATTAGTTAAGACTATATACCTTGATCAAAATCCGAAGGTTTTTCTAATCTATCACTAATGCTTAATAAGAGAGTAATTCATGTTATACTTGCCGCACCTTCAGTAATAACCGAATTTTCAGAGTTCTAATGGAGATCATTATCTGTCCCAATAGTATTATGTTAGTGCAACTGAGTGTGACATTGGGGTGATAGGATTTTGGATCTCACAAATACCATCGACTCCCTAAAGACTGTAGATACAACTTGTAAACTAGTGCCAATTAGGACGGAACTTAAAATAAGCATGGCTTCTTACCAAACGTCTGCAGCCACGTCACAATTTTACTAAAATGAATTTACATCGATGTGTTAGTGTGATTAGCAACTTGAATCAACCAAACTTATGTGATATGTATGTTTAATCACATATTATGTCACAAATGATAATATTTTCTGTTTGTCTAAATCATAATAAACGAACCTGTGTTTAGATATGCAGATAGCTGTGTTATTTATTGGTAGTGAAAGTTTGAATTATTCATGTTTACCTATTCAGGATTAAACTTTAACTACTCTTCGATGATATAAGTCTGTTTTGTACAGATTGCTTTGATGTGGCTACTTAATAACGTTTATTTTAGAAAAGATTAATCGTATCTAACAGTGAACTTCAGGACATACTTGTCGTCCTGTTTGGAACTCCGGCCTATTAACTTTCGCTCCAAGCTCCAAAGCGTCATCCAGTGAGTTAATGAGTTCCTATGGTTACTAGCTTGTTCAAAGGGTAAGATGTTTATTATTAGTAGTAAGAATTTAAACTATCTCATTGTCGATATTCAGGGTTGATTTTTAGTCAGTCCTTGTCGATAAACGTGCCTGTTGAACGAATGAATTCAGTATAGCCATTTTTAGTTTAATGCGAAAGGTTCAAGTCTCAATGTGAAAATTAATATTGACTTGGAGAGGTACATTCGGCTAACGAGTCCCAAACAGGATAAAACGCACATCCTGGATTCCAATGTTAGCTACAATCTGTCTGTTCTAAAAAAATGTGGCTAACTGGTTAGTATCATTATTCTTAACTCCTATCGGAAAAACTATTGTTTCTCTTACTAATGATTCTAACAGATAGGAAATGCAAGGGTACTAAAATGTTCTTAAGAATTAACCAATAAGTATATAAGTCTACAGAAACCCAACAAAATATTTTATACAACGTTTAAAATGTTTGAAAAGAACAAGCATTTACCCTTCTTAAGAGAATTATGTTGTAAACTGTATAGAATCTTTGGTTTAGTTTGCTTTTCAATTTACAGAATGATCTTTTACCGGTATTTTGTCAATAGGCTTCAATATAATGGTCAAACTATTTGTGATTTATACTGGCCGGAGAAATTAAACATTCCTGAGCATTATAAATCCAATGGTTTTGAAATATCAGTTACACTACTTGAAACTAACCAGTCGGATTGTTTCATCAAAAGGATTTTCAGCATTTCAATGGTTAGTTTCTAGAAACTATTTTTATGCAACTGAGGTGCTACTTTGTGAAATGATCTGGTAGAATCTGCAATGTGCTGTGTGTTTCAGACTTGAGTTTTAATATGAACACTAACAATTATTGCGATTAAAATTCTGTCTGTTTATAATGTCCAGTTTCCACTAAGTGAGCAAGAATAGAATTCTTAATCACTCAGAATGAAATGTAGGCTGAGACTTTGTCTAGGTGCATAATAGACTTCTTCGATAGCGTTCCGAGCTTAAAATTTCTCACCCAACACTTGACCTTGAGAAGGTATGTGAGAGCAGGCATATGATCTATCTGTACTTTCCCAGCTTATCAACATTGATTGTTATACTCTTCATAAATATAGTAAAAATAACTTCCACCATATACCAGGGAACAGTATACAAGTCGATAACGCTGAACTTTTGGCTTCTGGATTTTTGACTAAGCAACATTTCGTCCAGAAAGAATTATTTCTCGAGATTTTACTACTATGACTTAGCAGAACTGAATTTCAGCAACCAACTGTTCGTGACAATATGTTATTAGATCAAAACAAAAAGATACTCTAATTTTTGTACCTGTTTCTGTAATTTGTCAGATAATCTCGAATATTACAACATATATCCGCAATTATTGCATCACAGATCACTAATACTTTGGCACGATAACCCTGTTGATCACGTCATAAATCTCCATATCGAAGCATATTGTTATATTTGACAACTAAATAATGCATGGTGAATTCATACTATGACAACAAATAAATCCCACCGAATAGTACAACCAAAAAACTAATGATTATTCAAGCAATCAATTGTTAATATCTCAATACTACAGGAGGTCAGTCACGGACTGTGAAGCTGAGTGATGCGGGTTCGAGTCCTAAAAAGAGCGTTAGTTCCCCAAAGGTTGCATATCAAATCACCTATACTAGTGGCCAGATTGCAAGCTGATCGATAGAATTCGATCACCACTAAGAGATTAGACAAGAATGACATTGGTCACTACTTGGCGACCAATCAACTGCAAATCATTTAATCCTGGATAAAATTTCTTGAAATTAAAATCACAGTATAAATGTACTCTGATCACATTTTTTGCACTTATCATTACAGACAGTCATGAGTTTATGAAAATTAATGCAATTTGTTCATTATTCGAGTAATCCTTTCCACTAGTGTATCTTACTACTTTCTCAACCATTTTTTCCTTATCAGTCAAATAATTCAAATGAATCACATAATGTAACTCAAATACACTTCACAGAATGGGAAAATTTCAGTGTACCAACAATTACAGACATGGATAAACTTGTGAAAGAATACGAACAAAACTATCAGTCACTTGTTAACCATCAATCTATTACAGCCTCAATCGGACCAACTGTTGTACATTGCAGGTAATTCAACTAATAATACTGTCTATTTCCAAGTTGTGTAAAATAAAAAAATACCGCGACATATACTCGTTAGTACTGGGTAGTATTACTACATTTCAGAGCATGCCTTTTTATTCAACACTAGAATAATTGTACTGTTCCATGTGAATAGATACTAAAGGGTTGTATGTATTTGCATCCGTCGTGTCATTAACGGGATACTGGTATTTGGTCACAGACTTATTCAAAGCATTGCTCGCTTGTATTGAGACCGTAGAGTGAGCAACGCTGAAGTTATACTCAGGATATAAGGTAAATATGCCAAATCGATTAGTAAGGCTGTTAGTCTTCATTGACTAAGTTAGTTGGGACATATATCGCATATCCCCAACGGCTACTTTCCGTGATGCTAGTTTATGGGCAGATTGAAAGCTAGAGGTGGGACAAGCCAAAACGTGGGATCAGTTCATGGGGTCATGAATTTCTGGGTTAAGCCATATTGGTAGTTCTACACTACCAGGTTGGTGTTCTCGTAGTCAGTGAAGACTTTGGTTGACATGACTCACAATGGAGTCTAGGCATTCACTCTTTCTCTTAATCCTTTAGATTTTGAGTTTTTTTTTATTAATTACCTCATACTCTTTACTCTGCGAATTCACTCATTTTGCTCGAATCATATTGTTACGCCTAATATTTTCTGTCATCACACATGTACCGAGATGATGATGGTTAAGACGTTCGGCATTCAACATTTATGTAACAGGTTGGAGTCCTGATTTGCTTAATTCAGTTTCAACACGTACCACTAACCCTCACATATAAAGCGTGGTTTAAATCTGAGTAAATAAATTTGTACTTGGCAAGTAATTAACATCATTATCACCATTGAAGAATCATATCGATCAGTGATGTAAGCCATTATATGGAATTTTGATTTCATATTTAACAGGACTTATCAGTATTACACGTTTGAAATTTATGAATTACAAAGCACTTTAATGTGACTACAAAAAGCAGAATTTTTGAAAATATGCTAATGTACAATTTGATGAAATCTGAAATTAATTAAAGGGATATACAACGAAATTCCAAGTTTCGCATATCACGCAAATATCCTAAACATAATCTAGGGCGATTGCTTCAACATGTAGATTAAGATTTACACTAATTGAGTAGACCTATCTGATACAATATAACAAAAGGTGTTATATCCTAGGGAGAATTAAATTACAAGTAACTTCTGCGATCTATTAATGGACTAATATCATCTACATATTCTTAGTGGTATAACTATTCAGTAATTAGATTATATATATCTATATTCACCTTATTATAAGCTTCATTTTGACATATAGATTATTATTGTACGATTTACTGTTCTTAAGTTATGTTCAGTTTATTGATTACAGTTTCCCACGTTCACAGCCACTTTTGGCTCTATTTTGTATAAGTATTATTTCCCATTTTATGGTGCGATGTGGTCTGTTTGGCTGGTATATAGACCAAGCATGTTTGAAATAAATGATTCGCATAGTGGGAGCTGTTATTGGTGTTCTGGACTCAACTGGATGGTCTAGGCTAATCATACCGGTCGAATTTCATTGGTTTAATACAGTACAAGAGTGAATAAGCCGAATTTCGATTGGCGAATAAATTACGTGATAACTAGCCGGACTTAAATTCACAACAAAATGATTCATGTTCAGTGAAAACATAACTGAGTTTTACTGTCTAATGATCGATATTTGAGAAAACGGTGTAAATAAAACGTTTTACCTAACACAAATTTTGTGCATTTATGTCATTTGGAAATTGAGCTTTTATCGCTTTTACATTTCTTCCGGAATCTAGCGGTTACAAGTTCAAAACCTATTCTAACCTCTTAAATTTTGTAATGTAGAGTAATATTATGACTTTCAAACGAAAAAAGTATCACAACCATTAACTAAACTTACATTGTACTCGTCATTCCCTTTTTGCATATCACAAATCAATGATACCATACTAAATCTGACTTCACGTAGTCTTTTCGATTTTTTTTAGTGCTGGAGTTGGTCGAACTGGGACATTTATTAGTGCTCTTATTGTTCGCAGACATCTTCGATCTGGCTGTCAATGGATTAGTTTACCAAGTATTGTTTTAATGCTGAGACTCTGGCGGCACTGTATGGTTGAGTTGACAGTGAGTTCTTGCAGCTGATTTACTGATATGACTCATTTAAAGCAAACATCGGTATAAACACAAACTTTTAAACCGAGGAAGTTGAGTTTTTCAGTGAAAATCAAACTTAAAAAATAATGAGATGAGTTTGGTTATACTTAAATTCATTCAGACGCACAGGTTTCTAGGCTACATTAAGACGTAACAATATAAACAACCGGTCTCACTTTTGTATATCTGTAGTTGTTGTAACGTGTGGCCTGCAGGTTATGATGAGCAGCGTTTTACCGATCGATTACAGTAGACACGTAAACACGTAGTGGACGACCTAGTGCCCTGATTGGCCCTGCTTCGCTGTCTGTCCTAGCCAGTTGAGTCAAGAACACAAGTCACAGCCTCTGAGTTATGAATCATTGTATTTCAGACATACTCTATTTATATACCAAACAAACAAACCACATCGTACCATAAAATAGAAAACAACATTTACACAATATTTAACAAGTGAAATAAAAATCGACCAATAGGAAATGTACATTTAAGGTCCAAGGCCACCATAGACTTAACACGATAATTATTGGTATATTTTTCCTCAGCATCCATAACAGTAGTGCAGAGACATATGTTGGAACTTACCTTACTAGCTAATTCAATTCAAAATTTAGAAACATTATTGACAATAAAAGCGAGAAAGTCACATTTTCAATTCACGTCAACACTAATCATAGATCATGTATGCTAAGATTTGCACTGACGTGTTGTAAAACAAACAGGATATTTCACAGAATAATAGAATTTTACAAAACATCTCAGTAAAACCATAGTCAAACTAGAGATACGAAGTACGGTTTCGCCCTATCAGGATATTAATCGGTGCTTTAATATAGTCTCAAAGGTTTTTCAAAATCCCTCACTAAATTTAGTCTACTGTAGTATTTGTACTGATAAGCTTAAAGCATTATTTACTTAAACAATGACGGATCAGTCGAATGAAATCCTCGAAAAAAATTAGTTGATCATAGCCGATGCAACTCGGAATGAATCTTAGGTACGAAAATTTATCGTTTTTCTACTGTTTTATGCCTTAATTTTCTTGAATTATTCCGGACCTATGTACACAGTTCTGTTTAGTGAAGACGCTGAAAAAACTGGGCATTCTGACCACCTTAAAGTAACAATGCAAGCATGTTTAGGATGCGATTTTTCCATGTGAATAAAAGATTTTTGTTCCAGGACTGGTATGCGTCAATGCCTGAACTAAAGATATGGAGTGAAGCAGATGAGCTCGTCGATCACTTATCTTGGACGCCTCACCAGCCCTAGTAGGTTAGTGTCTAACCAAATCTCACGACGGGTTCAGTAAGCTCGCTTGGTTTTTGTCAATTCGCATTACCTATGGCGTAGGCGATATGTCTATCTACCGGTCAAGGGACGAGTATACTGCACAGTAGCTCGTTTTATTTTAATTTATATCTAAAAAAAGTTACTAGTAATTAATCTTTAGTTGGTTTGGAAGCATTACTCGACTGATCAATTAAGAAGTTCGATTTAACATTGTCTCACAATTAGTCATGTAAAAGAAATTCCTAAAATGATTTATATACTACACTAACCAGTTAGTTGTTTTAGTATCGATAAAAGTAAGTATGAAGGAGAATGAAATGATTTTGATGAAGTTTTGTTCTCTGAGCTGGATAGTTTGGTCTTGGAGCTTTCATCGTTCTTCTGAACGATATCATCAGCACAAACTTCAGGTAGAAATGAATGGAATAAAACTTCAATACTAATAATGACAATTTTTTTACTTTTAAGGAACAATATCTATTTCTACATGAATATTTCGCATATATTTTGAATCAAGAAAGATATTGCTAACATAAAATTCTAACCAAGTAATTGAGGAATGATTATTATATGTATTAAACAACAAACGATGAATATACTATTGTCCAAGCATGAACTGGTCAGTCAGTCAGTAACAACGTAGAACTGGTAACAACAACGTATGAACTGGTAATTTCAATTGGTTACATTGATTACATTTTCCCACGTTAAAAACAAGCCATTCTGTATTGATCAAGGTTTTCTTTTTCAAAATATTCATTACAAGTTTTTGTATATAATTTAATTCTTACATTTATTATTGTTTACAATATACAGTATGTTGTTTTAAAAACGAAATACTTTTTTTAGTTTGAAGAAGTTTTACTATACAAAACAACTGATTCACATTCAGTGAACTGAATAAAAACCCAACTTAGCATCAATAAGATGTGGGGTTATATTTCTAGATGGTCTGTTTGTGGTCAAAGTTTATCTTTTGCTTACAGAATGATGTATTGATATACCTATCGACTCACAACAGTAGTTGTATTTCTCAACCTTGATGTATCATTTGATTCTGTAGACCGATAGGTTGTATGGAAGTTTATGTCATTGAAAGACCTACTGAAGAAATACATCAATCTTTTTACAGGCCCTCTATTCAAACAATACCGATTGAGTTAGAGCCTATGGCGAACGATCATTAGAATTATCAAACTCAAGAAGTGTTCGTCAGGGTTGTCTGCTTTCCTCATTTTTGTCCAGTTTTGTCATAGGCATTTTCTAGAGATAAAATTTAACGTCCGATTTATTAGGGATTGATTTACTAGAAAGTTCTGTTGTTAACTTAGAATACGCAGATAATGTAGTTTCATTCCGTGAAGACGCTGAAAAGCGTTTTGACCGCCTTAACCAAGAATCCTAGCATGTTTGGGATGCGTTTCTCTCCCTCCAGACGCAAAATATTGTTTTAGGACCGGTATGCGTCAATGCCTGAACTAAGGATACGGAGTAAAGAAGTTGAGTTCGTCTGTCACTTCACTTATTTTGGAAATCTCATCACCTTAAGTGGGTTGGTGCATGACGAGATCTTGAGATAAATTCAGAAATTTCGATTGGCTTTTGCCAAATTATGCCACTTGCTGTATATATGAGATATTCGTTCGCCAACTAAAAGGTCTCATTATGCAGCAGTTCGCTCTATATTATTTTATGGGTGTGAAATATGACCATTAAGAATAGAGGATATTCGCAGATAACTAGTATTCGACTATGAGTGTTTTCAAAACATTGTTGGCGCGTTTTGGGACCAGTGGGTAAGCAAAGTCGGGATTCGGAAAAGGGTACTAGGTAGGTATGCCAAACAAATTGGCAATGTAATGAATCTTTGTCAGTCGAAACATGTGTTACATATGCTCATCCACCGACCACCTTGAAGCGCGAGGATGGCTAATGTAGTAGGTTGGAATAAGTCTAGATGCAGCCAAATCGACATGGCATCACTCCATGAAGATACTAACTGTTAGACTGAGCCATATTAACAAGCGTAGACTACCTAGATGAGGTCCGCATGATTATCGTAACCAGATGGAAGAGAACGCAATTGTCTTAAAGTTAGCTATAATTCATATTTATTCGGAATACTGTTTTAAATGAGAATTTGAATCTGTCATTACAAAAACAAGCATGAGGGAATCGAAAATCCAGTGTTATATTAATAAATGAACAAATCAACAAAGTAACATACACTTTTTGGTTATACACACATTAATGACTGAGAAATGAGCGGTTAGTAGAACGTATTGTAAAACACCTAACTTCTGGTATATTTTTTCAACGTAAACTAACGCTGAAATCAACTGGTCTTCTAGATTGAACGCTACCAGATGAACTAACGTTGAACAAAGCTTTGCGAACAACATCTGCGTCTACTTCGACCGGAATGCCTGATTTGTTCAGAGACTCACGAATAACTTGTTTAGCCTGCGTTTCAGTTTGTTTCCTGAGAAGTTAATTACAAAGAAATATGGAGAATGATAACTAAATAGATATAGGGAAATAATATACGTCTATTAACGATTTCTGATTTGCAGAATATACAAGCATATAACAAAGTGTATAGAAAAAAATTCAAAATTACAAAACATTAGTGGATTAACCTTCCATAATTTGGTCCGAGTCTTGAGGCCATGCGAGCAGAAGTGTCACGTTCACTGGGTAAATCACTAACTGGTGTAGTAAGGCTTACACGCATTGGACGGCCATCTAGTTCACGACCATTATAACGTTCAATAGCTTCAAGCGCATCTGAAGAATGATTATAAATTACTTCTGCTTGGCCAGGACGTGTAACAGTACACAGACGTAAACTCCCAACGCTGCTAAATAGCTCCTACAAGAAAAAGGAGTATCAAATTAATTTTTATATTTGGATAAAATATTCATATTCTATAACTAGTACTGCTTACTTTAACGAATGATTAAAAGGGCATAAAATAATGCTATTTTGGCTTCCTCATCAAATAGCAGAAAAAGTGTGGCAACACATAAAAAGAGCAGTGTAATGAGTTGCTTGATCTTTAAGAAGACAGACATTTGTTGGCTTAAAGTACGTCGTCATATATATATATATATTATATATATATATATATATATATATATATATATATATATATATATATATATATATATATATATATATATATATATATATATAAGTAGTGTCACAGGAATAGAAGGTGGAATGCTTACTAACAGAAGATAGATATGAAGAGAACAGGAAGGAGAACGGAGAGCATCGGAATAACAACAGAATCATAATGATGGAGTATGTAAAGGATAACTGAAGGAAGATGGGCAAACGATGTATTTAATGTATGATTTTCATGCTTCACAAAGGTACTGCGATTCCGCACAACAATATAGTGGTTTTCCCGCCATGTCTTTCTTTACAAATCAAGTGACTTGTGTGATGCATATGTATTCAGCGCCTATTTGTACCAATATTTATGTGTTCAAATAAATAAATGTTCACTACAGTAATATCCATGTTGGTAAATGTAAATGATACACGTGAAAATCGTAGTCGGTGGGTGAAGATGTGAGTGACACGCCTCAGAATCGGTCACGATGGTCCAGACTCACTTAATATCTCGCCCTGTATTCGCAGTCCCAAAACTTCATGTACACCTTTTCGTTGTCTTTCCGAATCATATTCTTAATGTCTAGCATTTCTCATTATCATTGCTACTGGGTTATTTTGATTCCTTTGTTATTCGTCTTGTTAACTTTCTCGTTGTGCTTATGAAGTATGGGAACTTTAGCCGACGCACTTATATAGCAGTCTCAACGTTGATTATGACTGTCCATCAGTCCATCAGTATAGAGTGTGGCACAGATGTGCACTGACCCAAATTGTTATACCACAGTAACACAGAGAGACGAATGTAACAAGTATAGTCGCACGAGATCGAAATAATATAATAACAATAATAATAAGAAAGAATAAACATAGGAAATATGGCTCAGAAAGACGGAGTGAAAAGGTAAATACAAAGGAACCCAAGATCGAGAGGAAGAGTGAATACATATGCACCATTGAGGAATATCCCGAGCGGTGACCGTGGTTAGTGAACGGTGAAAATACTAGAAGAATACTACGACGTAACGGGCATCCAGTGCTTCCAGGTTTTCAATAGTTGTATAACTTGGAAAGGTTTGTGATCCCAATAAAAACACACCAAAATACTTTGTACTTTCAAAACTAAAATACAAGACTTGTTTTTTTCAGTGAAATTCAACAATTGATAGTGAAGCAATTCCAGAAGCCGGTCACTCTACTCACTCTTTAAGCTGCATTACCTCCGATGACTTGGTGGCTGAAAAAATCTCGACACGGATTTGAAAACCTCCCTAGGCTTTTGTCAGTATACACCACCTGTAAGAGAGGCGAAATGTTCATCTGTTTTCCAGAATATATGGAGCGGTAGTTCATTCTGTACCACTTTATGACAGTTAAATAGTGTATATTTAGGTTGAATACACGGGTAGGTAGTTATATGTTGAAGATAGACGGCTTCTTATGATTCGTAGTGCATAATGGCATGACTGAATGAGCAATAATGCAGCTGAGATTACTAGGTAAGGATGGCAAATCATTTGATGAGGCTATCAAACTTTTTCGACTAAAGGATTTGGGACATTTGATAATCATACCTAGTCACCTGGTAGCTGATTCGTTGGGGGTAGAAATAGGTTGGATAAATGCTAAAAGTGGGCAAAACAAAATATGTTTTGAGTCGTAAAGTGTTTTTGAGATAGTAGGAATTCAGAAATTGGACTGACCACAATGGCAAAGATGCATTCACGAATGAAAACGTGAGAAGCATGCACCTTGGGAGAAGTTTCATGCTATATGTGTTTGAAATACACAGTATCATCTTTGTATAAATATAAAGTTATTTATTTAACAGTTCGGAAACATAGGGTTTTAAGATGAAAAGTACCTATACAGCATTATATATTTATAACGGTCACCTTTTCTGTATTCTTCAGAATTATCATGCTCTGATGTTTTGCTTTTCCCGGATCATTTCAACTAAGGAATAAGTCTGTCGTCTTCATAAACTGTTTGTGTTCTTACTTGCGTCGTGCGATTCACGGGATCAAGTAGCCAGTATCAATTATCTGCCGCTACAACTGACAGAATTGCCTATAACTTCATAACTGTTCAGGTGTTTTTGGAGGGTGAAATAAATCCCTTTCTGCGCTTAGTTGTGTCGTGTGAATTGCCATAATTTACTTTCAAGTGCTAAATTAGTCCTTATAGTTACAATAGTTCAACAAATGCTTGATTTTAGGAAAAACCAAGAGCTGTGAATAAACACTAACGATTCATGAATCTCAAATGAAAAATGGAAGCTTATTATTACTTTAAATAATGATATTAGTTATGATCAAGTCAAAAATCATGTCTATCACGTCATAAAGATAATAACTTCTGCAATACCCCAAAACTATCACACGTAACTAACTAGATTATAAAACAACGAAATATAACTTACGAATACATCATCTAGCGTGACGGACGGCTGAAGGTTACGAATTTCCACACGGAAACCTTGTATTGGACTAATCTTAGGTCCTGATGAAGAAGCAGACACTGGAACTTCATTAAACGGTAACAAGTTAGCAAATAACCCAGTAGTGGGTGTAGGGTTATTAAGAAAATCAAGAGGATTAGGAAGAGGCAACGGTAAGCTCAGCAGGTCAGGAATACCTGGACGAAGAGGTGCTGGACGTGGTTTTCGCTGAAACAAAAAAAATTTATGAATAGAAATCTCATAAGGACAAAACAAAACAACTTTTCACCGAAATAAATGATGTATTTTGACGTCATACCCACGTACTGAATCATTAAAAACATGGTTCTTTGTTTTTAATTTTAATAAACGCAAAATGTATTAACCTTCATATATATATCAAAGGTACTTTAAACTTTACGTTTCAAACTAGTTTCCATCGGCAAATATTAAATAACTTATATTTCTTAATAAACTGAAATAAAAGAAGTGAAATTACAACACTCAATTGCAGAAATTTAAGTTACGAAGAATTATGAAGTTCAATATCAACTTACTGAATTTCGTAGACTGTTTATTTGACCTCCAAAAAGTTCATTTTTAATCTACAGAAAAAAAAGTTAACTCAAGTGAAGTTATATGAAAGGAAATCAAGTTTATTAATATGAACACGAAACAAAACAGACGTTAACAAAAAGTAAAACATAAAAAGTTGCACTCATAGCAAAAAAATATTACATCGGACGAAATGGGTGCTCCTTCTGGTTACGCGTACATGAACATTGATTAGCATTTAGGCGACATTATATTTTATCACTGATATCAGCATATTAAGATAATCCTGGACCAGGGAAACTTCAAGATCCTTAAAGAATTTCTAGGAAAGTGACATGTATATCGATTGTCAATCAGCCACAAGAATAGATATCAACCAATACAGTCAGCGTGAATATAAAGATAAATGAAGACAATAAAATGTGCCAAGACGGTCAGTCAAAAATAAGGCCAACAAAATAAGTGGTATAAAACTTATGGAATAACTGAAATGGGCGCTGAAAACGTTTAGGATAATAATAAAATCTCTTCAATTAAACCATCCAGCCACGAAAACACAACACTAAAAATATTCAACCAAGTTGTAGTTTATTTTCGGCCTATATGAACATATATAGAGGCGTGGATCTTCAATCAAAGCAATTCGCAAGCATATGAAGTTAACTATCACATTTAAAGGATATCAAAGTGTAAACGTCATTATTTACCAAAATATTTTTGACTAAACACATAAATGTACTCTTTGCTAAGTAGTCAGCCATAACTTACGTAGAATTTAGCACAAATTTTTATTGGTCGAGTTTTTGAATCACAGTGCAATGAGAGGAAGTTAACAAGATACATAACGGAGAAATGATAGTGGTACCAATAATGATTAGAAAACTAAACTTGGAGGACAGTTCGAAAATGAAATAAATGAGGGAATAAAAAGTTCGGAACAATTTCAAAACTCATGGAGGTCACGATAGAGAAAGTTGTTTGGACCACTGCAACTGAGGTTAAGCCATGTCACCTCAAGTCTTCAACTACTGTATATGATTATCGTCCGGACCCCAACCAAAATTTACACAGGCTAACCAATACGCTTCATAAACTATTAATGGTAATTGTCTGTTTACGAAATTGAAAGGACGAAAAGCGAATGTCCGGAGCTTTAACCGTACTGATGGGTTTCGGAGGGTCCACCTGGGAGTTGGAAAACCCTTATCCCAAACCGATGATGCACATGGGTTTCAGTATCCTGAAGGAACAAACAGTGTACGAACCTATTGTCGGCCGCCGGCTAGCATGGGACCACATCTCCTAACGTTGATCTACTGCCTTGTGGATCAGACCTCTAGGTCAAAGGTTCGGGAAGTGTCCCCCTAAGAAAACCACCTGATCCGGTTTGGGCACCTGGACAGTATCCCAACTCACACAAATCTAATGATTTTTTGTGGCGGATATATATATATATATATATATATATATATGGTTCCTCCTTGCACTGATGTTTGTGTTTAGATAAAATAAAAAACAATATATCATACAGTTTAGGTTATTGCAATTAACGAGTCATTAAATTTGTGGAGCGAATCAAAGGTTTCTAAGTTGTCCCATGAATTATTCTGAGATCATAAGCAATGAGATTCCTGATTGAAAACACTTAAAACTGACAATAGACTGTTAAATAATGGGACTTATATTAATATTTACTGTGAAGCACCATATGCCTGTTGAAAACAAGAATAAATTACAGGTCTTTTAAACTTGATTAATTCCATTACGGCCCAAGTAATACAATCACAACAAGGCAGATTGTATAATGAACAAATCAGAATGTATGAATACGACTGGTGGGAATGATACTATGTTATTAGGATGAATGACATAGCCAAGCAATAAAATCCGCAAATTAGTATTAACAGTTAACATAGTGTAAGGATAATGGCGTGAAAACATTAGAGTAAAGCTGGTTAGAATTAAAAAGCGGTTTTCGATTTTCTTAACGAAGTTTGATAATAAATTACATTTGTCGTACATCACATGATAAGCTCCGTATAAATATTGCTGCACAGTATTCGAGGAGTCCAAAGTTGTCGAGAAAAAACCCTTCTTCACCAAAAAGTGGAAGACAGCACAATGGCTAATCAAACAACCCACATCTCCGGAGGTATATAAGTAACAAAAGTTAATAGCATGTAAATAATTAATTTATCGCGATTTCTAAACATGACTTCCATATATTTTAGTTTCATCATTCTATCTTGTTTACTGTTCAGCTAATTTGTTAGTGAAGTTTGTGGGTTATAAGGAATTTTTGTGAATCTACTTACGATAACGAAAAATAATACATGAATATATGTTTTGTATAGACATAACTCAGGTATTATAATCGAATTGATAACAAACCTTAGACCTGAATTCTCTAGAGAAGACAATTACACAGGTTTAGTACCTTTTCTGGCAAAATACTTATGATTTAAGTCGACTCTCCTAATTAGCTGAAAATTGAGTTCTAGTGTAATTATTTTCATCGAAGCTCTTGGCTCCACTACATAGTAATTACACCATGATAACTATCTAACCCCTTTGGCATTTATACCACTATCAGTATCATAAAATTAGGTTCTTGCCAATAAAGGCACGTGCTCTAGAGAAGTGAGGAAACAACAACGGGAATACGTTACTTAAGCATACTTAAGTTAGAATTACATACCGTTCTTATGGGAATGAAGAACGGGACTCGAGGGTTTCGGCGTGGATGAGGTACATTCCTCGACCTCAAGACATTTCTAGCGTCACGAAATGTCGAGTTACGTTGACGAGTACGGTTGCGAAGCAACGTCCGTGCATCAGGTGTCCGTACAGTAAGATTAAGCTTGTTTCTGAGATCGTTTCGACCGTTGACTGCTGACGTATTAGTCTTTCCTAGTCGTCTTCTAGGATTCCGATGTATAACATTATTTAGGACACTTACTTTACGGAGACTTGTCTGAGTCGCCTCTCAAACGTAGCGTTCATCGTTAAAATAAAGACACAATGCACCCAAACAAAAAGATTAACTGTGTTCTTTTGTGGAATTTTTGGGAATCTTAGAATCGCGAGTTGTTAAAAACATTTATTTATATGATAAAATAGTTACATACTTATAGTGCTATGAGGCTACCGTGTAAAAACAACGAGCATTTCCATCAGATTACTGTCATTTATAGTAGGAAGGACACAACCTGTACTTTTGAATTTAGATCTTCACCAAGAGTTTGACAATTTCCTCAGTGAATTGGTGTGGTTACCGAAATTATATGAGTTGTAGGAATGTGGCCCTTGTTTTACCAATCCTCACTATTACGTCTGGATTGGATCCTCCATGTTCATCGATGATACTTCTCATGCATGTGAAAGATTTCACATCTGTCAGAGCCTCTCCATCAAATATGATTAGGTTGGTTGGTGTTCTGTGTTAAATGTTGTTAAATGCCCTCTTTTTGTTTTTTCTATTCTTGAATCTTATGCAGGGTTTCCATAGAGATCCATCCCTTATAATGATGCTTATAGCGGACAAGCACCTCCTGACATGTTGAAGTTAATGTTTCTTTGATACCCTTCTAGTTGTCTTCTATAATAGTATCTTCTTCTTTCAGTATATCCTATAAGGTTTGGAACCTGTTGTTGAGAGTTATCTTGAATTCTTCAGTTGGTATTTCGTTGCAGTTAGTATTTCGTAGGAGGGCTCTATTGAACATTTATAATACTGTTTACCCAGCTGTCCAATGTTTCTTTAGCTTCACTTTCATCTTGATCACAACCAGATGGTGGTCAGAAGGTATGTCAGCTCCTCTCCTGGTTCTCACATCTTCCGTTGAGCTCCTGGATTGTTTATTGATACAAATATGATCTATCTGGTTCTCCGTAGTGTGGTTCGGTGAGATCCATGTAGGAAGCAATTTCCTACAGGTGTAACTGTAAGCTATTCTCTACACTGTCGAGTACAGAGTCTAGGCTTAGCCAAAGTCGGAACAAATAAGCTATTTTGCTCGATAAATTTTATCGGTTTCTAAAACATAAGTTAACACCGTTAGTATACAAAATAAACGGTACGGTCTACTGAATAGGGAAAAGAAGAGACATAAATAACATACCGAGCAGTAACTAGAGGATAGGAAAAATGAGTCAACAAGGCGAATATTGTTTTATAATGAACATAAAATTGTGATTGGTGGATAAACAAAATGTAGTCATACAAAGTCAAAGAAAGTTAATGTGGTGGTAGGTGTTTCATTTTATCATTGGTGAGTTCATTTATCGATCACACTTTACAATCCATATAGTTTTGTTTATGCGTTTGTGTGGGAATAATATGCCATCTACATCCGAGTTGTTGAATGCACATAGGTTCACAAATCCCTCACAATTTTCGTTTCTCTCCGCCAGTCCATGACGTCCCATGATATTTTCATATCCGGTGTTGTCCATTCGAATTTTCGCGTCTAGATATGATCTGATGATCCTGGATCCATGAACCTCTCATCCTATAAGTACATTTCTTGTTTCACTTGACAGCGTAAGAGCAACTCCCTGAGTGTGTGGAGCATTTTCCTCTTCGTGACCGGAGTACAGCAGCATTCTTCCTATATCTAGTTTTTTCTATTCAGCCTGGATCCAATGGGTTTCGCTGATTCCGAATACTGCCAACTTGTATCTCCTCATTTCAAAATCTATTTGACTGGTATCTCCGTTCTCCCACATTGTTCGAAAGTTCCATGTACCTATGTCGATTGTTGACCTTGTTGTTAGAAATTCCATTGGTCTCGCGACTTCTGAACAATCTTGGCTTTCATCCCGAGGCGTCATAAATCTTATTTCAACTCGGAGGGCAGATGTTAAGTGGTCTAATTTGTTTGTTCTGGTCGGCGTTTTTTCAGCAAGGTTGTTTTCTATGGGATGTGGTTACCGGCCCTATGCACAACCCTATTCCTTCACCCAGGCTTGTTACTGGAAGTAACCCAGGAGGAGCTACGGGCGGAGTTCTTGTAAATAATACGCTTCGATAGCTGTTCTGTGCTACATTCGGCTGAAGATGACACGTGTTATCTCAAATTTATCAGGCTATAAACTCTGCGTAAAGTGATTTCGTCCATCTTCAAGGCATCTGAACGATGTCTGAAATGAACGAATTTCGCGATGTATTATTGGAAAGTAACACTAACTAAACAAAGGTAGAGCGTACAGAAGCAATAGTAAGTGATCGAAGCAACTTGCATATGGGACGAGTAAATAGCTGCCTGATGGGTAAACAAAGAAACTTTGCAAGGAAAAATTCTCCGAATAAATTGCTCGTTGAGATAAAACATATTGGTTAACGACCGATTCGTAGAATGAATGATTCCCGGCAAGTAAGAGGTGGCAAGCAGTTTTCTTTGCAGTGATTCTCCATGCCTTTATAATCAACAAAAAATTTCTCATCTGACGCAATACTTGGGGCACTGTAATGTCCATCGAAAACGTAAAAATAAACAACCCAATTTTCCCAAATCTAGTGGAACGGTGATTTCTAAAGAAAAAGCCACGGAAATCCCCATTATTTTCGCTGAGATTGAATTATTTTGAAAGCCAAACACTATGTTTGCGTATGATTTGCAAAAGTGTATTTATTCCCGCATGTGGAACCACAAATGTTGACATTCTGCGGGATTCAGACCCACAATTTCTGGAGAATGTCTAGAGAATTAATGCTGAACAGACTGATAATGGGAATAGAAATTCTGTTTTGGACAACTTTCATCAGTGTTAAAGCTTAGTTGTCTACTAGTAACTCCAAGTAAAAGTCAGATAAAGTCACTCTTATAATACTACATTCCAAAGTTCACTACATTGGGCGAAGTAAAATAGATATACCGACGAACAAAGTATTTATAAGTAGGGACGAACGGTGGCTAGCAGTCTATTACTCTCATTTCATCAACTTAAAGTTCCCAAATCTAGTCAAATTAGAAGTTGGGAGCGAAGGAGTTCGAAGGTAAATTTGGAAGGTATTCAATACTTCGAAAAGCGTTTGGCCTGAGCTGACTAGTTGTTGTGAGTGATGCGTAGCATAATGTACGCAATTGTGATCTAGTGAGGATGCGTGACCGAGGGTGTACCTAGTAAGAAGAAAGACATCAGGATCAATTTCAAAGACTTACAGTACGGTTTATTTTAAGAATTGATTGGCCGTAACACACTCACAAGGTATACGAAGAAATTTATCTCAACCTAGAAATTAATTTATAGTCGGTAATAGTGATGTACGAGCCAAACGAAATTATGGAAAATGTAGATGATGGCAAACTCCGCCTGGAGTCCCTCCGGGGGCTACTGCCGGTCCTAAGTCCGGATAAAGGAGGAGGATTGGGCATGGAGTTAGCGACCCCATCCCGTAGAAAACTAACTCGCTAAAAGAACGCTAACCAGAAAAAATTACTCAAACCTTTTAAACTCTGCCCTGGGAGTCAGAAGGTCTTCTTTTAGAAGAACTATGACGCCTCATGATGAAGGCCGAATTCTTTCGGAAGTTACGAGGCCGATGCCCCTTCTGACAACCAGAGCGACCATTTATTTAGGTACATGGAATGTTCGTACAGTGTGGGACACCGGGAGAGCCTTCCAAATCGTTACAGAAATGAGAAGATACAACCTAGAGGTGCTTGGGATCAGTGAAACACACTGGACGCAAGTTGGACAACAACGACTAGCCTCAGGGGAGCTTCTGTTACACTCCGGCTATGAAGAAGAAAATTCTTCATATACACAATTAGTTGCATTGATGCTGTCCAAAGAAGCACAAAATGCGCTTATAGGATGGGAATCTCATGGACCAAGGATCATCAGAGCCCTGTTCAAAACAAAGAAAGAGGGGATTTCAATGGACATCATCCAATGCTATGCGCCTACCAACGACTACAATGAAGACGCTAAAGATCAATTCTACAATAGGCTGCAGTCAATCATCGAGAAGTGCCCAACAAAGGACCTGACCATTCTGATGGGAGATTTCAATGCCAAGGTTGGAGTGGACAACACTGGATATGAAGACGTCATGAGACGACACGGACTGGGAGAAAGGAACAAAAATGGTGAGAGATTTGCAAATCTATGTGCCTTCAATAAACTGGTCATAGGCTGCACCATATTCCCACATAAGCGCATTCGCAAAACCACATGGACTTCACCGGATCACACTACGCAGAACCAAATCGACCATATCTGCATCAACAAAAAGTCCAGGAGGACGATGGAGGATGTGAGAACCAAGAGAAGAGCTGATATAGCCTCAGATCATCACTTGCTGGTCGCCAAGATGAAATTGAAACTCAAGAAGCACTGGACAATGGGGCGGACAACATCACAAATGTTCAATACGGCCTTTCTTCAGGATACTGACAAACTCAACAAATTCAAGATAGTCCTCAGCAATAAGTTCCAGGCCTTTCATGATCTACTCAATGGAGAAGGAACTACTATGGAGAGCAACTGGAAGGCGGTCAAAGAGGCAATCACTTCAACATGTCATGAGGTCCTGAGTCACAAGAAGCACCATTACAAGGAATGGATCACTGTTGATACACTGGATAAGATTCAAGAATGGAGGAACAAGAGAGCAGCAGTCAATACCAGTCGAACAAGAGCAGAAAAAGCCAAGGCACAAGCTGAATACACAGAAGTAAACAATTAAGTGAAGAGGAGCATCAGAACCGACAAACGTAAATATGTGGAAGATTTAGCAACGACGGCGGAAAAGGCTGCAAGAGAAGGAAACATGAGACAATTGTATGACACGACAAAGAAACTCTCTGGAAATCGCCGCAAACCAGAACGACCAGTGAAAAGCAAGGAAGGCAAGGTAATCACCTGGATTGAAGAGCAACGAAACAGGTGGGTAGAACACTTCAAAGAACTCTTGAATCGACCGGCTCCACTGAACCCACCCAACATCGAAGCAGCACCCAATCAATGTTGGCCCACCAACACTTGAAGAAATCAGCATGGCCATCAGACAAATCAAGAGTGGCAAAGCAGCAGGACCGGACAACATTCCAGCAGAGGCACTAAAAGCAGACGTAGCGGCAACTGCAAGGATACTCCACATTCTCTTCAGTAAGATTTAGGATGAGGAACAAGTACCAAAAGACTGGAAAGAAGGACTCCTGGTCAAAATACCGAAGAAAGACGATCTCAGCAAGTGTGATAACTACAGGGGCATCACTCTTCTCTCAATACCGGGAAAAGTCTTCAACATGGTATTGTTAAACAGGATGAAGGACTGCGTAGACGCCCAACTTCGTGACCAACAGGCAGGATTCCGTAAGGATAGATCGTGTACACACCAAATCGCAACTCTACGGATCATTGTGGAACAATCAGTTGAATGGAATTCATCACTCTATATCAACTTCATTGACTACGAGAAAGCATTTGATAGCGTAGACAGAACAACATTATGGAAGCCTCTTCGATACTACGGCGTGCCTCAGAAGATAGCCAATATCATACGGAATTCTTATGATGGATTAAACTGAAAAGTCGTTCATGCAGGGCAGTTGACAAAGTCGTTCGAAGTAAAGACCGGTGTTAGGCAAGGTTGCTTACTCTCACCCTTCCTCTTTCTCCTGGTGATCGACTGGATCATGAAGACATCAACATCTGAAGGGAAGCACGGGATACAATGAACATCTAGGATGCAGTTAGACGATCTAGACTTCGCAGAAGATCTGGCTCTCCTATCGCAAACGCAACAACAAATGCAGGAGAAGACCAGTGTAGCAGTAGCCTCAGCAGCAGTAGATCTCAATATACACAAAGGGAAAAGCAAGGTTCTCCGATACAACACAGCATGCACCAACCCAATCACAATTGACGGAGGAGAGTTGGAAGATGTATAAACCTTTACATATCTGGGCAGTATCGTTGATGAACATGGTGGATCTGATACAGATGTGAAGGCGCGGATCAGAAAAGCGAGAGCAGTATATTTACAAATGAAGAACATCTGGAACTGAAAACAATTGTCGACCAACACCAAAGTCAGAATTTTCAATGTAAACGTCAAGACAGTTCTACTGTATGGGGCGGAAACTTGGAGAACTACGAAAGCCATCATCCAGAAAATACAAGTGTTTATTAACAGTTGTCTACGCAAAATACTTCGTTTCCGTTGGCCAGACACTATTAGCAACAACCAACTGTGGGAAAGAAAGAACCGGATCCCTGCGGAGGCAGAAATCAGAAAGAAGTGCTGGAAGTGGATAGGACACACGTTGAGGAAAGCACCCAACCGTGTCACAAGACAAGCCCTCACATGGAATCCTGAAGGCCAAAGGAGAAGAGGAAGACCAAAGAATACATTACGCCGGGAAATGGAAATAGACATGAGAGAAATGAACAAGAATTGGATGGAACTAGAAAAGAAGGCCAAGGACAGAGTGGGTTGGAGAATGCTGGTCGGCGGCCTATGCTCCATTAGGAGTAACAGGCGAAAGTAAGTAAGTAAGATGATGGCAAGCACATCATTTACAAATTAGGTCCATATTAAAGGATGTCTAAGCTCTAACAGTCAATAATCTAGCAAGGAAATAGAAACCTTCCCAGAAATATTTACATCAAAATCACCACAGGTCAACTGATCTGTCCTCATTTCTGATAAGTGGAATCACCGCTTTGTTTTCGTTCGGTTTGGCGGGAATTTGCATTTACTGAAAAATGGCCTGCACAAAACTGAATGTGTATTATATACCAACTTACACAGCAATCTCTGTTTTTATTTTGATAGGTAACTTTCATTAATAGTATTTTAGATGTCTCGTTAGGTCTTTATTATATTTTGAGCGGTGAAGGCCATAGATTCGATATAGGATGGTATGTAATTTTACGTTTTATTGATCGTTCTCCAGGGTTTTATCTGAAACATCACCCTACCTATGGGCTGCAATGGGTATTGGTTTGGCTATCTCTCTTTCAGTAGTTGGAGCTGCTTGGTAAGGAGGTTTTCCTTGTTACTACTGTACACATTTCAAGTTTTTTTTACGAATTCAGCGAAAAATATGAAGATCGTGGAAGTTAGAACTCCTTGCAAATAACTAGTGTAGTCCAACCAACTTTTTTTAGATATGACTTGACAGTACGCTAGGAAACCACGCTAAATTGTTCTCAAGAAACCAGCTCTGTAAAGCTTTAAGTGAACTTTAGGTAGTATGTCAAAGTTATCCAAGGCAGAGGGAAAATGCGACCAGACTCTAATTTTCTACCGAAAACTTACTGAAGTCCCTTGACGTCCTGAAAAGGTTCTTAGAAGTTCACTTATGTCTGTGGTGCCTAGTACTATGTCAAGCCTACATGGGTTATTCTAGCTTCTGGACAAACCGACTTACTATTTTTGAGTCACATTTTGACCTTGTCATTAATTCACTTGTAACCTTAAATGTTCTTATATGAACGTATGTGGGTCTCAAAGTTACTGGTACAAAAACGCGCGATAAAGATTACTTGTTAAACGTCGTCCGAGTGTCGATTTGGTTGTTTTATAGAAATCCTTTAGTTTTGCTCAACAAACAGTATGCAATTTCCACCTTATGACTTCAGGTGTTTATTCTTAGAAAATCTAATTCTGCTCTTAGATTTTAGGGTTAGCTGAACAGACTTATTTGATTCTTGTAGTGCAAATATGCTTTTCATCTCTTCAAACGAATAAATTATACCATAACTATTTTGTCGTTTCTCTGCCATATGTTTTCAGTATTTTCTTGCTTTCATTTATTTCATTTACGTAATGTTATGGCAAATGTACATAGTAAAATATTATGTTGATCTAGTCAATCAACAGAACGTTAAGAATAATAGTTTTAGATAAACGTTTGCTCATTCTCCGTGGAAGGGGCGTGTCATAAATACATGTTTATAAATACTTCACTTTCCAAGATAGACTGCATTTATGTGCTTAACATATTTATTTCCTTATAGGGGCATCTATATAACAGGCTCTAGTATTCTAGGAGCAGCTGTCAAAGCACCTCGTATTCGTACAAAAAATTTGGTTAGCATTATTTTCTGTGAAGCTGTTGCAATTTATGGGATTATTACAGCTATTATTATGCTGAGTCAAGTTGGGGTGGGTTGAGTATATTTTATGCTTTCATTTCATACTGCTGTCATTTTGATTCAAATTTACCTAGTTATTAAAATCTGAATAAGATGAAATAGCCTTGTTGTGTGCTACAAGTTCTAAAGAAATATGCGCTTATTGATGACTCACTAGTTTGGTGCTTCACAAAACGTAAGATTACAAAAGAAAGTAAAGTAACGGTTTTATCAACATATCTGGCACAAATGTCCATGTATCACTTTTGTATAAGTATTCTGAAGTAAAATTATGTATGTAATACACACATTTACCACAACGGGAATCGCACTTATTGCGTAAAAAATAACCTACATTACTTCTCTATGAAAATCTATTTAAGCAAAGCAAAATATAATCGCATCATATATTGTAGACGTGAATTCCTCACACACTAGATGCTTGCATTCGTTTGATATTTACACCGAAAGTAGAGATAGTGACAATACATTCTGTTAAAGATAATTAACCGATGAATTTCGGAATGTATGATAAAGTGTTTAACTGACATGTTGATGTTTGTCACTGGCGGTTAGAGATGTTTTTCCCAAGGTAATTTGTGTAAACATTAAGTGAAACGTGGTTGACCATGCTTATGTAAATCATTTACCAAGGATAGCTTTGTGTACTTGGTTTTGAGCTACACTTTGTGTGACAGTTTACAGTATATACTACTCAGTTTCCTATACCAAATTAGGTGGAGCGAAATCCGAATCCAATACCTATTGGTTGAAAATAGATTACCTTGGCCACTAAGCCTCCACTATATAATGACATATTCTTACCTTACATAGTCAAGCGAATGACTTATTTTTCATGCTACGTATTAATAGTTTCTCATATTTTGACCCCATTCCACATACCGATGGAATGTGCCATTGTGTTAATAGATAACTACTTCTGTTTCCATCGTATTAAAAAATATATTCATTCATTTGCTGTTATTTAGTTGGATATTAAATGTTTAGCACATAACATAAGTATATCTATGTAGACTATATCACATTCAGTTGAACAATAAAAGACCTATTTAGAAAAATAATGGTAATGAAAATTGATCATAACGAAAAGTAGAAACAAAGAATGCATGGTTTTTAAATGATACGATATGGTATTTGTACCAAATAGTGTGAACTCACTTTATTAAATTATATCGTTCTTCAGTGGTTTCATCCATTTCTTGGTACATATCGTATAGTCGTATCGCCTATTTTTACTCTGAATGTACGGTACGTAAACATTTAATAAAACTACGTTCGGTCAGTCATACGATACATACAACTTAACATATATGTATCGGTTCAATTCTCTGTACCAAATTAACATAGCGAGATAAAATTATCAAGAAAAATCCCGAAGTAGTAGGAATTGTAACAGTATTGATAGCAGTATAGAAGATTAAGTATAGAAAAAGAGGCATAAGGAGATTTCTGAACTCTGGTTCTAAGGGAAGATTAGGAGTAAGCGCATTTGCACCATTGCGAAAGATTTCGAACCATGTCAACCAAATTCCCTAACCATTGATCCCCCGGACCCCAACCAGTTAGTATGCACACGCCCGTCTCAATATAATAGTCAATGAATTAGTGAACTAATACTATATCTTGCCCATCGACGTAGGCGGTGGTCGTGCATATATAACTCATGTCCCAACCACTTTAGTTGATATAGATTGAGTATTTCATCAACCGATAATCTTGGCATTACTCACTTAGTGGTCACAAAATACATGAGTAGTGCTTCGAAGATACGCATCATTAGTTCAGAGATTTGGGCACGTAAATGTTAGTCAGTTGATTCAGCCATAAACATTTTGCCGATGCTTGAGCAAAAAATTATACAAAAGGATATGACTTGTGGTCTAATATACCATATTAAGTTGCATTCAATCATTGGACTTATTTTCTGTAGTTTTCAGAAAAATGCCATTTTTCTCAAGTATAGCAACTGTCATAATTATATGTATTGTCATCAAAATTTCTACTCCGTTAATTGATTTTATCCGTTGTAAGATCGATCGAATTTACAAGGTAATTGAACAGTTCTGTTTTATATACATTAAAATGGTAAACATTTGTAACTTAATGACATATGATCCATTTCAGTTATTGACTTTAAAATAATAAATGTCTATGGTAAATGTAAGTCGAGCAACAAGTAAGTTAAACTTACCACTATTTAATTATTAAGAAGCCTAGACTTAATAAACATCGGGGGACTAGTGAAAAGGGACCATGATTAATGCATTTCTGATGATAACTTAGAAGTTGATACTGAAAATCAAATATAGGGAAAGTTCCCATTTTCATGTTTGATGAAAAGAAACTAATCGAGCGAAGAAATTTCTTTTGAGTTAGTTTTTCATCATAGCTCTACATTAATATATATATGATTTGCAACAATGAAATAGCACTCACCGAGTAGTTACTTTACGCAATAATTATATAATACATTTATTATAAAATAATATTGAGTAATTAGAAGAAAGAGGAATATAATCAAAGGATTTAACAGTCGCTACGTTGCGCAACATATAAAACGAAAGAACTAGCATAATATTTTGATGGAAGGTCAGTATTATAGCAGTTATGTAAGAATCAAGGGACGAATATTGAGAATATGTAAAATACAAAAGTTGAAGAAATTAATAAGTAGTTTAAATATTTTTGAAGGAAGGGATTTCATCAAAGTTTAGCCACAATCTCATTCCCATACCGATGGACAAAGTAGCGAGAGTGGTTGTACAAACTTTTTTTGGATGCAAAGACTAGGTTTGTGAACATGGATTCCGACTGCTTCAGCAATGTGCAAGAGACGGACTCGTAAACTATGTGGTAAATTTGATGGAATATGGTAGATCACCTTAAAAGCTTTATACAAGTCAACTTGACGACCTGTGTCCCACCAAGTGAGAATGGAACTCTTAATCACTCTTACCTGTCCTTTGCTCAACCAAGATGGATAGTGTTCTGCTATGAGATAATGGACATGCCGAATGGAATGCCCTATATAACTGGCTCCACAGGAGCAGTTGAATTGGTAAATCCACATGGATGTGGCGAATTCAGGCAGTCTGTTTTTATTAACGGTTCTTATTATAGGGCGGTTATAGGAAACGGCATTCAGCCTGGCCTCATTAAACATTTGCTGTGCAGCCCTTCTTAACCTTTGAGTCACAATTTTCTCGATAACATCATTTAGGAATTGTAACTTTAAGAACAGTACTTTCTTCGGAGCGGGAAATACATTTGGCCTTCTTTTCATCTCTTTCATGTGTTTGTTTATGAATTTCATTAGGTATTCATTCCTACTGAACAGGTTACAAATATTATTCTAATAATCTACGGTAGTATCATCAGCGCAAGTCATTTTATCACGATGAGTCAAGATCTTTATAACGTTTCTTTTTCATAAAATTTATCTATATGCTTACAGAATTTCCTTTCACGGAGTTCTTAACAGTTACTTTTAATTCTTAATCCTAGCCTTCTTTTTGAGTTTCGCACCATAAAATATTTATTTATATCTCCTGCATTCTTATTGGCCGAAAATATTTTCAACTTTCCATATATTTATAGTCTTACAATCCTACAAGTGCAAGTGAAGCCGTTATTCGTCAAGCACATCGTGCAGGTTATGCAATGTTTGCGGCTGGATTAACTGTTGGTTTTTGTAATCTTATCTGTGGTATATGTGTCGGTATGGTTGGTTCTGGTGCAGCTTTAGCAGATGCTGCAAATTCTGCATTATTTGTTAAAATCCTTGTAGTGGAGATTTTCGGTAGTGCCATTGGATTATTTGGAATAATTGTAGCTATTCTTCAAGTAAGAAATGTTATTTATTCTAATCAGTTTATGATCAAAAGTTATTCGATTTGTAAACAGTCTTTATCTGATGTTGTTATAAATGTATGTAACCGATGTGTTTGTTTAAATTGTCTAAGAACTATTGAGTGTTAGGTTTCTAAACATTGAGTCCCAGGTCTGATCCCAAATCTATCTGCTTGGATTCTTGCAACTGTGAATAGTTTTTATTAATTTCCACATTAAAGTAGCGTAATTCATTTTTTATCTCATCAGGTACAAATCATTGTACTTGGCTTCAAGGTATTCTCCAAATGTAAGGTCTAAATAAACGAAGTGGGGTTCGAACCTGTAACTCTGGTGATTGGAGGTCTCAATCACGGAACCATTGCTCCACTCAAAGTTGAATAAATGACCTTGAATTTGGTTTATAAGTCACATTTGGCTAGTATAAGTAATTTAACTAAGTAAATGTCTTAAAGGAGATAAATTTTATTTCAAATTGTTATTACAAATGATTTCAAAGCGATATTTATCATTGATTTTACTGTTGCAACCTCTCAGAAAATAAAATTTAAGAAGATCTACATCACCATTATTTTTCTACAGACTTCCGTATTGTATTCTGTGATTCGTGTTATTTATCAGTGTGAGGAGTTTGTAAAGATTGTTGAGTTTGATGGATCATGTTAGGAACTGAATTAAGTTAGACATTCACTGAAAAACAAGAAACATTAGACAGCTGTTTTATCGTAATATGCAACCCTTCAGTGGTGTCTATTCAAAGACCTAATGGGATCTATACTATAAGATTACTCACTACAATATCAGACACTATCCATTTGATGATGGGATCTTATTTGACCAAGGTAAAACTGAGTTGTTTTCGTTGATTCATTTGATGTTCGAATGGACATTACACAAAGATTTTAGGTTATGTAAAGTTTTATTTTAACCGGATGACACTTTCCGACAATCATAACGCTACTTAAATTATAGGAGTTGAGTGACAATATGTCTTCTTGTTAATGCTAAAGATATATTGTGCGTCTGAGTGGTATATAGTCTTCTACTGTTTTAATATTCCTTGGCCACGATACTTCGCTCGACTCTGCTCATATTAAAACAAAGATTGAAGGGGCACAAACAAATGTATATTATATATTCTAACAATCCGTAAAACAAAGATACAGTAATGAAGATATTAGAGTTTGTACAGAATTCGCGTAGGAATCTTCCATTCGTCCACCAACGCTGATCAATTAGAAAATAACCAATTAGCTGTTTTCTCCCTAATTTTGACTTGATTAAACCATCCAGTAGTCAAGAATCTGTCCTGCTAACATTTGTCTTTTATAGTTATTTATCACTATATAATTCACACCAGCACTTGTATTCTTAATTTTCCTACTTTCAGATTTCTGGCAAGAAAATTTCTGATAAAGGTTAAAGAGTACTTAAAACTGGGTACAAAACAAGCACTCTGTTTAGTTTCACTTTAATACTTTCTATACCTTAGTTTTTTTTCATGATACACTTTCTCTCTCTCTCTCTCTACATGTGTTACCATTTCTTTTGAAATTTGAGTTTTACGTATCAGCTGTGTTGGTAAACTCTCTCCTTCTTTCTCTTTCCACCATTTTTCTTATTTCATTTATTCGAAAATGTCCATCTATTATTGGGTAATTGAAAAGAAAGAAAAAACTGATTCATTTCCAACTTAATCAGTCAATAGTGTTTGTTACTTATGTCATATTTATGATCAAACTATCAATTTGTATTTTGTTTTGTTTCTCTTATCATCATTTGATATAAATCGATTATAATTTAATGCATAATATTTGATATCATTATTATTATTCTGATTAACAATTAACCAAACGTGATAATGATGTGTTTTACTCGAATACGCTTATTATGCTATTCACATTCCTTTCATTGTGTGTGTGTGTGTGTGTGCGTATATGTTGAATAAAGAAATATATATTCCTTAAGTAATTGTATTGTGTTTTACATCCCCCTACATCAGAAACTAAACTCTATAACTATAATCAAAGTTGTAATATCATGTATTCAGTTAGTCAGTCCTAAGCAACATAGAACTTAGCACATATATGGATCAGTTTTAATTTATCACACCAATACATTAGCATGGTGAAAAAAAATTATCAAGATGAATATCATAGTTCTAGTAGTAGTATCTGGCTAGAGACGTTATCAGATATGGCTCAGAATAGAAGCCAGTGGCGATCCTGCTGTAACCTTCTTTTACTTTCTTCATAAAAAGTGGTTGTGTCTCCTTTACCTGAAAGATTTCTTCTGATTGTACCTTTTCGTTCCGTCGTTACTACCACACTACCTTACTCCAATCTCTTCGTCATTGTTCTCTTTTTCTTTTGCGTTCCTTAGTTTTTTTTTCTTCTTTCTACTTCTCTTCGAGTTCCCATTGTTTTGTGTGGCGCATATATATTGGCGCTCTATTGTACCAATATTTATGTGTTCAAATAAATAAATAAGTAGTAGTATCAATGGTAATTAAAAAGAACACTAGACATAGAAAATGTGATTCGTGACCTTGGTGGTTTGCTTCTTGCTTATACAGCACAGTCTGACAGTCAGCTACTTCATAGATATCCTACGTTTTGGTTTGGGCGATCCTGGCTTCCAGCGTAATCTTATAGGACATCGCGTGTCGAGGCATGTAGGTGTCAGGTATACGTAACTTCTTTCTCAAATAAAATTGATGAATGTAATACTTCGTCAACTGATTTATCTTCTTTACATCTAGTCTCAGAATTCTTCACTCGATGATCTTAATGTACCCGAGGGATTTTTTGTTTACATCGATGATCTAATTCTAGTAACCTAACGAATGTCCTCTACTTTTATGGATCATGTTTCATAACACAATTGGTCCTGCTGGTGATAATTTGATTTTTCCTAGTACTATGTTAAATTTCATGATGATGCTAATAATAATTAGTCAAGTAACATTTGTAAATCACTAACTATTAGTTTAATTCAGGGATAATAAACTAGGGACTATGATTCGAAAAATTTAGAATTAAACGTGTATGTTAAGTAGTCTAACAAGTACATTAAAAATCAATACATTTTGCCATGAACCCAGCTACCTGGAGAGTTTGGTGGGTTTGGGAATTCGGATTATATTGGAGACAGGTATTTAGGTACTGGATTTCATTCATTGTGAAAGATTGTTTAACAGCCGATTCATTACGAATCATAGCACAATGGTTCAAATTTCCCCACTAAAAGATATCATTAAGATATAAATGACGTAGAATCGGAAAAGATATAGGCATTCTACCAAGTTGCCACGTTACATCGATAGAAATGAAACTGTTAAGTTGAATACTATTTCAAATGGTAAATTGCTTAATCAATGTGTAATTACAATACTAACCGTTTATTTTATCCTGTAAATAGAAAAAAAAACAAAAGCAATTTGTTATAGTTTCATTTCATTTCAACACCTTTTATTTAAACTGGAAGAGCATTTATTCTAAATTAGAAAACGTTCATCAATAAGTGTTTTTCTAGCTGTATTACGACGTCCAAGATCGTCACGTAATAAGGTGAATATCTGAAATAAACAGAAACGAACAATAATTATCTTTATTCAATGAAATATTAATTTACTATTATTTTTCAGAATAGATGGATTGTCGTTCGCAGTCGAATCCAAGTGAGATGCCCTTTCGTCCTGTTTGGGACTCGTTAGTTGAATATACTTGAATTCTAGTGCTGATGTTTAGATTGAGACTTAAACGAAGTACTATTCGCTTCAAACGCTGACCTGTTATCCACCAAACAACTGAATCTAAACAGCTAACAACAGGTGTGATGTCTATATCACCAGTCTTTACTAATTAAGTTCAGAATACGCCAAACATTTGCGATAATAACCTCATAATCGGTTTCTAAACTCATGCAATCTGTTTGACATATAAAATGCGAAGAAAATCATGAAGCAGAAATATATTAGGTTTGTTACCAGGATTGTTTAGGTTACAGTAATAAAGGAACATGTACAGGGTTACCGACAACCTTGTAGTTCTAAAATATACTGGAAAAGATATTAATATTAGTAACAGTAGTCAAAATACTTGTGAAGAAGACAGATGAATCGGCTATTAGATTCTTCATGGAATTTTTCACGTACATAATGTAGACATTCTTTCAGTTTATAAAGGTCGTTACGAACAATTTTAAACATTTGCTAAGACTTAGTTATTTACTCGACGTCAGATTGTACCTTCACACCGATCAGGTTCACTTAACATAAATTAATTAAACTAATTTGCTCGGATTACGCAATCTGAGATATTACCATAACATTTAGGTCAATTGGACAGCGATGAAATAAATTAGTGAATTTAAAGTTCGAGGTGATTGTACTAATGGCGAGGTAGCAAGAGTAAATTCTCTGATGAAACTGTGTTTTTAGAACGAAAGATCTGGCTAGGAAAGATTGGAATAAAAAGACCAAGCCTCATTTTCCGTCACACCTTTCTGGTGTCACAGATAAACTTACAAAGGTGACCTGAACTAATAAGTCATATGCTGTTGACATAAAGGTCTGATAAGATCATCGTCAACTAATCATCTCTGGTTGCCTTGTTATAATTTTGATATTATTATCTAACAAGGAAACACATTTCTAAGAGAGAAACTCATTTGTTAGTGTAGGGCCTCTGCTGTATATCCATGAGTTTGGGATATAGCTGTACGATAAAGTGAATCGTTTGTAGCTAAACATGTACACCATTGGGTGCCAGTTCAGTGATCTAAAGGATTAGCTCACGTTGAGACACCTGAAAGCTGTGAGTGTAATCCCTGATAGGATGGTAGATGAGCATTTTTGAGGAGTCCTTTGATAGAACGAAACAGTTGTCCAGTGCTTTGTAGTTTCGAATAGCTATCGAAAACCTATCAGCAATATAAATTATAGAAAAAACATTCGTAGAGTTGATAATTCCAATAAACTTTTCCATTAGATAAAAAGTAAAAAAAAAACTTACACTTCCTATTAGAATGACAAAAAATGCTGATAATATTAAATTTTGACTTAATAAATCCACTAAACAGAATAGAAGTGCATCAAATGTGAATAACAACCATTCATTTCCATAATATAATGTATCACCAAATGAATTGCCGTCATCTGTAGATGCAAGAAAATTTGTGTGTTTATAAAAGAAATTTGATAAGAATTAATCTGCAGTTCTAAATATCAATGAAAAGATTCAAGTAAACAATACCAAGTGAATTTAAACTTCACCCGATTGTACAAGCAAGTGGTTATCAGGAATCAGTAGCTAAGTGGATAATGCGAATGGTAATGGGTTCGAGTCCCAGGGTGAACATCAAATCTGGGATGCAAGTACATCCAAATGGGACGAAATGCGCGTCCTGGATCCCACTGCTAGCCACTATCCACCTTTGATTATAATTGTACAAAGAATTATCATTGACATTTTTGTATAATTAGTAGTCGCTTGGACTGTTGTATTCTTATATTCTTCTATTTCTAAGCTTCCATATTTATACATCTTATCATTTTAGATTTATTTCTAATTGATTATACCCTTATTACTCTGATTTTATATCAATTATATCTAAGTTATGCATAAATTGTAATTCTTTGATTATATTACCGTGTAGGTAGACATTTCAAGTACATTATTGTGTGAGTTTTGAGTTATTATTGACTTGAATACAATAGTGAAATGATCTATCCACTATTGTCGTTTTTTGATTAGTCACTTGGTTAGGTAGTCGAGGATTAATATGCATTAACGTCCTGGTTTTTCTTTATTGTTTGATATATCGATTGGTAAATAAGTTACCTGTGCTATTGGCAATATAAGTGAACTAACTGATAATTGAGCTAGAAAGTGAGATCATACGACTTCTTCCCTGTCATTACAACCCAATTAGACGACTCCCAAGATAACTTGTATGTAGTTAGTCGGGTAGCAAATGTACAAATGTATTCCTTTAATTATGAAATATATAATGGATTATTTTATATGAAATATTGCTTCTTTTACTGGTTCCTAACCCATATTTTATCAACATGCATTGATGTTATCTAGATCTAGTTCTTGGTTAAGTACTTGAACTTTAAATGTTTGCGTTCACTAAATTATAACTAATATTACAATATTTAAACAAAACTCTTACCAATATAAAATAATCCTTCAAATGTTGTATCATCGAATTCACCATCAAGTATATCTTCGAATGCTTTACGACGTACAATTCTGTAGCGTAAACCATCAGGATCATCCTTAATGCAAAAACAAAACAACAACGGAGAAATGATACGGTGAATTTTTAAGATTGAAATTTAATTAGATATTATACTACGAATGTAATTTAGAAGAATACAGAATCAGTTAATTACTTGAACAAATAAATAATGGACAAATAATAGCTGTTCGTTATTTAACAACATACTAACTGTTAAGATCAGATATCGATTCAGTGTTAAGTTACACTAGAATATTCAACGCTCACTTACTAAATGAAAGGAAATATATCCGAAAGTCTATTGTGTAATGTCTATTACTATGTCAAACCCAAATAGGTTACTCTAGCTTCCTAACAGACCAATTCATTTGTTCTTTTCGAGTCACATTTTGATTATGTCAATTACTTGCTTATTAAACTTGATTGTTTATTATGTGAGCGTATGTGTGTATTGTTTACCCTACTAATTGAGTATCTATAGTTTGTTTGGCTTGATCAAATCGAGTTGGCACGTTTGCCTTTTTTTACTTTACTTTCACGCTTTCTATTCTTAATTTCTATCTGGATAATCGAGTACTTGAAATTAATTCATCCCCCACAACCCATATTCGACTTGTCATTACCTTCGTCACAGAAACAGGATTAACCTAGATAATATACGGAGTTGAATGGCAGATTTGTGTTCATACCATTTTCATACTGGACCACAAAATTGGATAAACCGCACTCATTGAACATTAAAAGTTGCTGATAGCCTTAGTCAATAAGGATCCTGGATAATGTTATCTTTAAGACTTTGTTTGATTCGCCTCATATTTTAATGAATTATTTTGTCAGTCAGGCATCTAGTTTATCAGTTTATTCTAATCCTATTGGACTTGAATTCAATCGTTAATTGAAGGGACACATGAATTGCATAAAGACGGAAATGATGTAACTTCAGACACTAACCGATATTACGTGTTAAATTCACTAGTCGCAATTCTAATTCTTATTGTTCTCTATCTCGCGTTTAATAATCCTTTTATAGTCTAACGTACTAGACCTGATCAATTACACTGCTGATACACACAGTTATCCTTAAGCCGACTTAATTGCTCAATAGCTTCTATTAATCCACTAACCGTAAGCCCTCCTTTATCTTCTGCTTCAACTTTCCCAATAGTTATCCGATTATACCATGACCAATATGTGTTTTGTACAGTCTACGCACTCTCACACAGTACGCGCAAATTGTGTCATTACAATAAGTGTTATCCATGTTATGACTTGAGGAACATTTGATATCAAATCAACAACTATGTACAACTTTTTCATCTACTTTCTGAGGATCAAAATGTTTACTTTATAAATTAAAAAAAAGATCACCAAAGATAATTGTTCAGCTGTTTCGCTTAGTTAGTTTGATTGTCAAATTGCTTATATAACGGATGGTTTGAAATATTTTCTCTCTCTCTCTCTCTCTCAAGTATAATACGATAATACGTTGTTAATGCCATAATGAAACTATTCACGTTATAGCAGATCCAGGATTCATGACCCAGAATAGAGAACCAGATTAACATTAGATAACACTTTTTCAACACAATTACAATGAGCTATTCTCGGCAAGTCCGGAGTAGAAATCGATAGAAGCAAACGAAATCACATACTTAGTACTTAATAGATATTCTATTCATTGATTTTAGTAGTTGAATCACATAAAATCTCTGTATCCAGAAGTCAAGTTGTTCCATTTTAATGTTGTCTTCGTCTAGCTTCAATTGACTCGTGATTTCAACCAGTGAAATTACTAAAATCTCCACAAAACTCCTTCTGAAAATATTAATAAACTCTTGCCTTCTTTTATAGGTTCTATCGATGGGCATTACTGTTAAATAGTTACAGGTATTAGTTTTTAGCTTGTCGAGTTCACAATAAAGTTCGTTCATACTAGAATAATCTACATCATTCATAAGTAACAATGATCGTAGACAGAGCTGTACCATATCGAATGATACAATACAAGATGTTTCTTGAGTGGTGATAATCCTACTTTCCATTTCTAATTGAGAGGGAAATAATCATGAATTTAAGGTTTATTATCAGAATGGGTTTTGTGGAGATTTTTAGAAATTTCACAAGTTGAAATCATTAGTCAATTGAAGCTAGACCACCAAGGAAAACCTGGAAGCACTGGACGGCCGTTTCGTCCTGGTATGAGACTCCTCAACAGTACGCATCCATGACCCCGCACCTCGCGGGATTCGAAACCAGAACCCACTGGTTTCGCGCGCAAGCACTTAACCACTAGACCACTGAGCCGGCATCCAACGGTGTTAATGTCCAACTTCAACCAATCCACGAAGTTGCGCCACTGTACACCATTGTCTTCAGTGAGTTCCTATCTCACTGGATGCGCACTGTTGAGGAGTCTCATACCAGGATGAAACGGCCGTCCAGTGCTTCCAGGTTTTCCATGGTGGTCTAGCTTCAATCGACTCGTGATTTCAACTTTTGAAATTTAAAGTTTGTTTACAAAATATTTTATAGGTAAATCAAGTAGAAATATTTACAATTAAATATGTTAGATTATAAACTTACTCTTGAAATGAATCTTTTCAAATATCGATTAATATTATGATAAACTTCATTTGTGATTGCTTGTGGTGAAGCATGTTTACCATATTTATCCGTATTTAAAGTTAAATTAAGTAATGGTGTATACAAACGATTAAATGTTTGACGTAATCCTGAAGGTAAAGCCATACGATAAGTATGATCATTTGAATCTGGTGTAATACCACGTTTTGGTGCTATACCTTCATTTTCAATAGATAACATTTGTGTAATACCGCCTAAATCAACATCAGAACGACCAGTTGGTGAATGTCCATGAATGTAATAACCGAAATTAGATTGAGCAAATAAAAATACAGAAACATTTGCTACACTGCATAAATCAGCGAAACTACGTAATTTATCAGAGAAACATCTCTCCCATAAAGTGATTGAGAAAAGCCATTGAATGATACCTATAATGAATAATATTTAAAATAGATATGTATATATTTAGTAAGTTAAACTTATTTATATACGTTAATCACATTTCTTAACGTTTTAATAATATATATTGATTGTTAACATACTAGGTTTACAAATAGTGGACAGCTTTTACAGCATACAACATAAATTGCCCAGTAATGACAATCATCAGTATAGGGGATTTGCGAATATCATAAAGTTTTCGTAGTTTAAATTATTAACTGATCTTAGTTGGACTACTATTGAAAGCTCGGAAGCCCTTTGAAGGCCGTTTCTTCCTATTATGAGGTTTTAGGTCGTGGATGCATACTGCTGAAAAGTCTCATATTAGCAAAAAAAAGCGACCATTTATTGCTTCCAGGTTTTCAACGTCGGTTTAAGTACAATCAGTTTGTGAGTTAATAATTATCCAGTGAGCACTAATGGATGATTTTGACAGGAAAGTTTTGAAAACCTAGAATGTGAAGTTGTGATTGGTGTGATTTTAACCATTTCAGACATAAGACATGTTTGGGACAATGTAATGTGTTAATTGGAAGTCGGGAATAGAAACTGTTAGGTGACAACTTAGTAATTTGAAGTTTAAGTGTTTACTGTGAAACGTAAAAAGTTCCAGTTTCGATCTCAGGTAAAGTTGTTCATAAACATTACTCAAAAGTACCCTACATATTGCATGAAATAATCATCCAGCACTCTTTGATTTTTATTAGTTACCTAGTTAAAGCTAATTTATGATGTTAGCTAGGTATATACACCTAATTATTCAAATAATTTTATGAATCGATTCAGATGAAATGAAGTTTAGGAATGACAAAATGGTATGCTCATTTTGACGAAAAGAAAAATCCATTTTAAGATGTTCTGTATCAACCTTTATTTTTAACGAAAAAAAATGTCAAGACATACACTACTTGTTATGTTTCCTTTATCCCATTAACGAAATCCATGCTAATAGCATTACTGTCTTAGTTTACACACTTTTAATAGACCGGGAAAATTTCTTTCTATTCTCAAATCTTGAACTGTAAAACTAAGAAGAGAGATGAGTGCTCACACCTACAGTTGATCGATCACTGAGTAGTGAGTGATCAATTTCATGTTTATTTAACCCCGTAAAGCTGATCGAATTACATCTACCAAGTAAGGTACCGCTGACTATCTCCAACTATCTAACACCTTAAAACAATACATTGCGTGTCAAACCGTTTAAACTAAAGGCTATTTTCTAACTTGATTATTAGAATTCCATCAGCACTGAGGACTAGACAAACATGATATCTGTCACTATCTAGTGATTAAACAATTGTAAACATCTCAGTCCAACAAATCAGTTTCGATTTGAGTAGCTCGTGGGTAACGTCTCATACTATGAAACTAGCTGATGAGGGTTCGGATCCAATAGAAAGAGTCATTCCCCTGAAGATTTCAAACGATCCTTATTGATGAGCGTAACTAATAAAATGAAGCTCAGCTCAAGAAATTATTTAGTACAAAAATGGCTAGCAAAGTTAATTAACTGCTATTTATAAACGACAAACGAAGGCATGTATGTAAACGATATATCAGTAAGCTATTCAGAACCATTTACAAACAGAGTTTTTGATATTTGTTACATCATAATCATTGAAACAGAATTAGCATTCAATTGATGTAGAATGTACACTCTACTATTTTAGTACAATTGAATAATGTTAGATCCCGATAAGAATAATGAATGGTAATTTTTTGGATCCATTTATGGACCAAGACTATGAGTATATTTTTATCGTGTAATTGTTATGTAACTAAACTGTTCATATTCATGTCTCTCTTATTATGAGCTTTATTTTGACCTATGAACTATTATTATATGATTTATCATTCTTGAATTATTCCCTGTCTGTTAATCACTACTTCCCTCATTCACAGCCACTTTTGACCAAATATTGTACAAATGTTATTTTCTATTTTATGGTACGTTGTGGTCTGTCTGGTTGATGTATAAACTCAGTATGTTTGAACTATAATGATTCATATTGCAGAGGCTGAGACTTGTGTTCTGGACTTAACTGGCTGAGACAGACCAAAAAGAGTAACTATCCAAAATGTAAATTTGTTTTCGCTCCCGCTTTTTTTTCTATCATAATGAATATTAGTGTAAATTATCGATAAAGGTAGGTTGTATTCGTCATAGATTAATGTCAGTTCAAGTGTCACTAAGTTTAAACATATCAGGAATAAAACAGTCGTCAATAATGTTTTGAAAAATCATTAAGTTAAAACACAAATTGATTCGAGTTGGAATTGTATTGTATGATATTGGCCTAGTGGCTCTAATGATGAGGTGTTCGCTGAGTGATATATCTATAGGTCCTCAGTTTGATCTCTGATAAGGTTATTGGTATACACTGCTAAGGAGTTGGCTATGATGGTGAAACAACTGTCCAATGTTCCACGCTTTTTCTTGATGCCCTAACTGAGATCAACCTGTGATTTATGCAATCTATATGTCTTAGTGGGCCTTCATTTTGACGTCAATTAGATCGTACGATGTTTTCGATGCGTTCACCACTTTAGTGGCCTGAGATCTGACTCCAGTTGGATCGTATGATTGAATTATTGTTAAACTATACGTCTTGGCTATCCTCGTATATTATTATCGACTTAATCCGTGTCAGTGAATAGAGGAACTAAATTAATCAAATACGAAAATGGGTTTTTGAACGCGTATAACTTGTACACTCATTGATTTGGACAGACAATCAGAAGAATGAATCGAAGAGAAATGAGGCGCAGTGGCGAAGTCAAATGAACCAAATGCCTTTAATCAAGCGTTAATCAATATTTATAGTCACACAAAAATAAGCTACAGATATGTGATGAGTAGGATAAGAACTGTACACATATATATGCTCATATAAAAACAGTCAAAGTTAACAAGTGAATAATTAACAAGGTCAAAATGTGACTCAAGAAGAATGGATAAATTGGCCTATTCAGAAGCTAGAATAAGTTATGTGGGCTTAATATAGTAACCGACATTACAATGTAAACGATTCGTAAACTACCATGGTAGGGTGATAAGAATGAAAATCTATCTTCAGCTCAAATGAACTATATCATCATATTGATAATAAAGAATTTTAATAGAGTTCATCAAAATTACAACAAACAAACTGACCTATTACTGAAAAAATAGAAAGTATTAAAGCTATTCGAAATATACGACTTTGTGGACTTTGATATTCATATGAATTAAGTACAACATTGGATTTAGCATCTGATGATGCTAAATTTTCTAATCCAATAACCTAAAATATACGGAAATAATTGAAGTTTTTCCAAAATGTAAAGTTTAAATGTGAAAGCTTAAAAAATAAACAATTAACATTATTTTAATAATCGAATTCATGAGACAATTGAAACTAAGCCACCATGGTAAACCTGGAAGCACTGGACGGCCATTTCGTTCTAGGATAGGACTCTTCAACAGTGCGCATCCACAATCCCGCTCCCCGCGAAATTCGAACCCAGGACCTATCGGTCTCGCTCGCGAACACAACCTCCAGACCACTGAGCCGGCATCTAACAGTGTCTAACGATGTCTAACTTTAATCGATCCACGAAGTTGCGCCCCCGTCCACCATTGTCTATCTTACAACAGACCCGGTTGGACTTCACTGGTCACGGCCTCTCAATATAACTCCAGGACATACCTCTTGGAGACCATCACTAGTGAGCATATGATGATTGTAATCAGATAGGGGTTTTGTGGATATTATAGTAATTTCAATAGTTGAGATCATGAGTCATTTGAAGCTAGACCATCATGGAAAACATGGAAGCAGTGGATGGCCGTTTCGTCCTGGTATGTTATCTTCCAAGTATACCACAAAAACTGAGATTACAAAGATTTCTAATTTTACAGAATTTATGGTACATTAATCATATTCACATTAAAATCTATATAGTAAATTTATTGCATCTACTTGTAGATATTTGTTGAAATGTTAGTTTAGCCTTGTGAAGATAATTGAATTTTATTGATATCCCTAACTGATCTAATTTACACAGTCATTTCTTCTTGGTATGTGACTCCACAGTAATTTTCATCTATGACTTTGAAACTGGGGATCAAACTCACGACCATCAGTGTTGCGCACGAACTCTTGACCTTTAAACCATTGAACTGAGAAATAATGATAAATAATTTTAATTTCAATCAATCTACGATATTGCGCGATCATCTATTGTCTTCGTGGGCAACTTCCTCATAACGGACATTGTTAAATTCGACGGTAGTTTATTCTCATCAATGATAGTTAAATAGACGAAAGGTCTAAAATATTTGTACATCACGTATATTAAATTGTATAACTTAGTCAATCCTCTTTATGTATATGACAATCAAAGGAAACTGTTTGTTAACAAGAGATTTCAGTAATTTGGGGTTCATGATTTAATCTATCAGTAATATGTAGTTAGTTTTTTCATTATTTAGATTTACTCTAATCTTGATGTATCTTGTCTATATTCAATTGGCTATCATGACATTGTAGTCTTTCTACTAAGCATAATTGTTTCTCATTACTTTTATTTGTTACATCCTTTTCATAATGTTTAAGTGATTGATGCAACAAAATATTAGATAAATACAAAAACTTACTAAAGAGAAATTAATACAGTCCTTTCCTGGTTTTCAGTCTTTATAGCATAAGTCTGAGTCCTTCATTACTGTTCCATACTTATGGTACTTTGTGTTCATTTTTCCTATTTGACTATCTAATATGTAGCTCTTGTACAGATAATGTTCATTTATATTTTAGAAATAGATAGATTTTTGGAAAAATGAGTTTTATCCCTTAGTGAACTACGGCTGCTTGATAGTTTCCGAGGACTTACTCTAAAATTATACCTGCAGGTAAAAATACAGTCTATACATAGATTAAAACATAGCATCAATTCGTGAAATCATCTGCCACTGGATTGATCTGTGTGGAGTGGTGGGAACTTTTCAGTTAAGGTCCTTGAGACGCATGTAATCTATGGAACACAGATCTAATGTGGAATAGTCGCAGTGTCACAAATACATTAATACTGTAACTTTAAGTAGTTGATCATGCTCACATCTCTTTTACATGTGTCTATCTATCATTATCTAATTTTAATGATGAGCTATGGTGAGTCAGTAAACTTTATTTGGTCAGATTGTATTTATATTAATCAAAGACTGATATGCTCCAGATCTCCTTAATCAGCTTATAGGATTGATATATATATATACATAGATGACATGTGATCTAACTTTCATTTTATTGGCTCTCACCTATCTCGTTTTTATCAGTGATATACTTATTCTTACACATTGAAGTCCCGTATATTTATTATCACGTGAAACCCGCGGTGTATCAAATGATTTAATTATCTAAGCTGAAAGGGTGAGGATAAATTCCGTTGTTGTTCACAGTTTTGACCTAGCGACTGGCAACCTACCAAATGAAGCGGGAATGATTACTTACATTGTTGTAATCCATGATGGAGAGCGTGTTTTTTTTCTCGGTCATTTTTGGTGCGTTTCATGAAAAAGTGTAAAGTTTTCTACGACGAAAATATCACTCCATTGCGATACAGATGTGTGAAGTGTAGTACAGTCAGTTATGATCACAATTGATTGATCACTGGGTGGTGATCAATGTCATGCTTGTCTAGTCCTTATTAGTGCAGATCGAATGCTATCGATCATGTTGCAATGTGGCCACCAGTCTAGGTGACTCGACACTGCGGGCACTATGTATTGAGATTTAGATGGTGGTTGGAGGTAGTCAACAGGAAACCCTGGACCCGGGTTTCGTGCTACTTGGCACTCGTCAGCAAGGTGTACCTGTAATCTTGAGGGAACTGATGCTCCCTGGCGGATTCGATCTCGTGTCACCCAGCTTCACAGTCAGAGACGTTACCACTGAGCTATCTGAGCCGTGACTAACCTCCTGTAGGACTGAGATGTAATCACAGCTCAGTGGTAACGTCTCTGACTGTGAAGCTGGGTGACACGAGATCAAATCCGCCAGGGAGCATCAGTTCCCTCAAGATTACAGGTACACCTTGTTGACGAGTACCAAGTAGCACGAAACCCGGGTCCAGGGTTTCCTGTTGACTACCTCCAACCACCATCTAAAGTCAGTTATGATGGAAGAAAAATTACAAAATACAGTGTCGTACCACCAATCAATTCTACAGTAGAAATTATTTCAAAATATCTACAATGGAGTGACTAAATAAATGGAAACGTAACCGTAATCATTGACTACGATACGATTAGAATATTTGAAAACGTGGAGTTTACCCCAGCCAATTCAAATTCTTTATTAAGGAATGTATAAAATGATCACTTCATTCGTAGCGCTTCATTTACCTGCATTAAAATAAGCACACATGCAATGGTAATTAAACAACTAGTTTTACGATATGTTTGTATTTCATTCCATTCGTTCGCTACATAAATTATTCGCCATACTGATATACCGGTATCTTCCATTTGATTGGATATTGATGATGGTGGTAAAGATGATCGTAATTCTTTTTTAGGACGTGCCTCTAAATCATCTGTAACATCTTCAATTTGTAATATTTTATCCAGAGTTGTAAATATAGAATAAAGAAACAAGGTGAGAAGCAATAAACAATTTATGTATTGTACAACTGAACAGCGAATATATTATTAATTAGATTGTAGTTTATATCAGAAGGGTTTTTGTGGATATTATAGTAATTTCAATAGTTGAGATCATGAGTCAATGGAAGCTAGACCACCATGGGAAAACTGGAAACACTGGACGGCCGTTTCGTCCTATTGTGGGACTTCTCAGTAGTGCGCATCCACAATCTCGCGTCGCGAGACTTTTCTCGAGCGCGAACGCTTAACCACTGCACAATTAAGCCGGCCGGTATCTAACGGCGTTAATGTTTGGTTCATTAAAAATAAAAAACATATTTAAATCTATTTTGACTAGAAATTAGCTGAATTATATCAGTATCCATATAAGTGTTTTGCCAAGACTTAAATTTAGATTCCGGTAGTTGAAATGCCAGAGAGTTAGGACAGTCATCTTTTCTGTGTTATACACATGATGGATTGTTAATTACATTTACTCAAACAAAATGGTTATTCTTTTTTGGCATATAGAATTGATTTTTTTCCAAAAAAAAGTCAGCATTCACTTAAGAGCATGACAATAAAGTGATTACACTAGTATTTAGCCAGTAATTATGATCTACATAATATTAATATGTTATCTGATGAACCTGTGGTATGAGCTACTTATATTCACATAAGTAGTATATAAAGATGGTTAAGAATAAAATGTATTTCAGTAGAAGATCGAGAAGGAAAGAATGAGAACGGAAAACAATTGGTATGAAAATGCATGAACAATGAAATCTGAGACAATGGACTGATATTTGCAAAAGGAACAGTGAAGTTTGAGACGATTGATTGATATTTTGCGAATTAAGTATTTACTGTATGGTTCACAGACTTTCGTAAGATGTTCTGTAAGTTTATATTCAAATACATTCGATTACCCCGCTCGTGTTCTTATACATTACAAAGCCAGTAATGGAATATTTTTTAAAGATAGGTAACACATATTTTAAAACAGTCACTTAATTCATTTTTTAAAATGTGCCAAAACATTAAAATATTTTATAAGAGGTTAAATTGGAAATGTCTACTTCCTCTGACTATTAGTTTCGTGTTATCAGTGATATGGTAGTAAAAACAAAGCAACCTGTAATGATAATAACCATAAATTATTCTTCTTGTATGATGATATGTATTCGTGAAACAATGACATATCTAGTTTATGACAACAAAGAATTATTTATTTAACATGAAATACCGCTTTTAATATTCATTTGTATCTAAAACATAGTTACAATGATAAGATAGTTGACTGGTCTAACAATAGGATTATTCAGACCATGTAACAGTATGAATTAGAGTATTTGATGTAGGAAAACATTTACCGACCACCTCATTAGCCAATAGTACAAAATGTTGATATTTAATTTATTTTGTATTGTTTACTTGAATCTTCCCATTAATGTTTAGGATTGCAATTAATCAGTCGCTTATTGGTATATGTGCATCAAGTGAGGATTGCCTTGATACTGCCTTAGATCAAAAGCAGTATAAGCAAAGATGGATGGTAACTAGCAGTAGATAGTGCGATGATATTTGAAGCCTACAATACTGGGTTCGAACCTCAGGGTAAACATCAACTCTGAAATGCAGATACATCCAGCTAATAAATACTCTGACATCCAACAGCTCTCAATTTGATGTCATTTCTGTGGAGTAAAATTTTTCCTGAATTTCAAATCAAATTAAATGGTTGAAAAAACATGAAAATTGATTGTTTATCAGTTTCATAGAAAGTTGCTATAGTGTTTGTCTCACATAATCATGTGACACACTGGCGCAAGATTGTCCTAACGTTCGATTGAGAACCAGATATGAAGCATAAAATGGTTATGAATTGGAAGAATTCAGATGGTAGTCGTACATAAAGTGAAGTAAAGTGTATGGTCAACCTTGATCTCCTTTTTAGTTGACCAGTTAATATGGTTTGGTTATGAAATGATTTATGAGAATAATTTAGAACACTTATAACTAACAGATAGTTTCAAGATGAATACCAAACTCATGTACATGTACACGTTATCTGTAATGTACGAACTAATATCTCTCCAATACTTGCAAGTATGTATTACAGTAAAATGTGTTATACCAAACAGCATGTCAGTGTATTGTAGGAAATTTTATACATGTTATCTTATTGTTAGAACTAAATATCAGATGAATGAATACTTACCGTTAATAATATTATATTTTCCTAATGATTGACTTCTTGAACTTAATTGTATATCTGTGTTGGATGATGGATTAACATTATTTACATTACGATTGAATTTAGGCGGTTCCCAATCAATTAAAAACATATCCATTGTACATTGAACAGCTATTAAGTGTATCAAGTCAATACATTTCAATGCAAATGCAATTGCAATATAAATTACTATAAATTCATCAGAATTTGGTAGATTGATTAAGTAGACACTTTGTACCTAAAAGTAAGTAGATATTTATTATTATTATTTTTATACAGGTTTATATGAAGTGATTGTTATCAGAAAGAGAGTCGATCACAATAATGCACGGCAGTTCGTTCTGTTTTACTTTACGGCAGCGAAACATGGCCATTAAGAGTAGAAGATACTCGTAAGCTACTAGTATTTGATCACAGATGCCTCAGAAACATTGCTGGCGTCTGCTGGGGTCACCGGGTAAGTAATAGTGAGGTTAGACGCAGGGTATTAGGGAATGATGATAAATCAGTTGATGGGGTTGTGAATCTTCATCGACTGGGATGGTTGGGTCACCTGTTACGTATGTCTGAACACGGAGTACCACGACGCGCTATGCTGATTAGTGTTGGAGAGGGTTGGAAGAAAGTTAGGGGCGGCCAAACCAGAACGTGGCATCAGTGCTTGAAGTCACTAACTCCTAGTTTTAGCCATGTTGGTAGATGCAGACTACTTGGTTGGGGTCCGAGTGACTATCGTAATCAATGGTTGGAGACTCTTGGTGACATTGCTCAGAATCGATCTCAATGGCGTCGGTGTATACACTCTTTGTCTTCCCTTAGACTATAAGATTAAAATCTATTCATATCTTTATTTCTACGAACTAATTCTTTCTTCCTGTAGTATATCCTAATATGCAATCTTTCTTTTATATATTACCACCATTGAATTAACTACTTTTATGAATCCGGTGTTCATCTTGTTGTGCTAATGAAGTATGGCAACTTGGACCGATGCATATATTTGCCTGATCCTACGTTGTAGCTGACTGACTGGTTGATTGACCTGGTTTGTTAATTTAGTGTAATTCCACCTTATTTACTTTAACAGTATGTTGGGATACTCAGAAAAATATCCCAAAAACAATTATCCGGTTAAGTCTAACTCTACCCTTGAACGTTAAATGGTGTCATTTCCCTATTGGTCGTTTCCCTACTGATCAATATTTATTTCGCGTGTCATTTTCCTATTGGTCAATATTATTTAACGTGTTATCTTTCTGTTGGTCAATATTTATAGTAATCCTAACTGTATAAACATGCATTGGATTGGTTGATGTTAGACACTAACACCATTGGATGCCGGCTCAGTGGTCTAATGGTTAAGTGCTCAGGCGCGAAGCCAGTAGGTCCTTGGTTCGGATCCCGCGTGGTGCGGGATCGTGGATGCGCACTGCTGAGGGGTCCCACACTGGGACGAGACGGCCGTCCAGTGCTTCCAGGTTTCCAACGGTGGTCTAACATCAATTAATTCATGATCTCAGAAAAAATATGCATTTGTTTGTAAATCATTATTCTGCTGCTCCTGACCCCATGAAAGATTCTTCATCTACGGTTCGTGTTCTGATATATTGGAGATTGGGAACAGTATTGGGGTCGAACTGGGATATCTGAAGCTTGTCAATCGGTAGAATTTAGAGTAGCCAACTCACGATTCACAATACAGTATCATATAAAAATCTGCAAGCTATATTCAAAATTGACCGAGTTCATCAAATATGTTTCAGTAATATACATATCAACCATTTGTCATAAGTAATAGAAAAGAAACTTATGTTTAATACAATATCAAGTTGTACTGTCATATACTACTAACTTACTTTATAAAATATTAAAAAGTAAATTGAAACAAAATAGATGACAATTAAAAATGCATTAGATATATTTCCTGCTGCAAATAAAATCAATTTAATCACTAACATAGCATCTAAACGTAGTACACCAGCACGACGTGACCATATCCATGTACGTATCATTGCATAACATGCAGCCAATGTTGACATACAACCCATAGCAATACGTAAAGCTTGATCGAATGCAGCTTGTTTTGCAATTGAACTACTATAAGTAACTGAAAATGTAATCTGTTTTGTAGTAAAAACAAAAACAAACAAACAACAATAATATCTAATGAAGAAACTAGTCAGTAAGAAATAGGATACAAGATTTGTAAAATTGAATAGGACACTTTTGACTATCATTTTAATAAGTAAAAACAAGTCTAATAATAGTAAATGTAATAAAGAGGATATGTGACTTATAAAGATTCTTGTAATAGGATAGAAGAGTCTAGGCATATCACATGATTTTGACTATATTTTATCTCAGTGTCAAACGGTGAATAATTTTGAAACATCACTGAGAGAATTTAATCGTGGAACCTAGTCAAGATCTCAGAAGGAAATACTTGAGTGTGCATATATATATATATATATATATATATATATATATATATATATATATATATATATATATATATATATATATGGGTAAACCTGCCACCAAGGAAACGGTACATTATCAGGGCCTCATTAATGCAGCGATTCATACTTATGGCTTCGGGAGACATGCACTTAGTAAAACAGTTAGTACGCGTCTATTTCTATCGAGTGACTAGACTATTGTTAATACATTGAGTGAAAAATTAAACAGGAGAACTAAATCACCTTGTTGAGGAGGTCATAAAAAGCGCCATGTTGCGCTCTCATTAAATGGTGGTTGATATCTTCACTGAAAAGTATTATTAAGTGTAGTATCCACTTACTGAACCCATGACTACATATAATAACCGTAACACTCCATACTTAGGTCACCCTCAGTGGTCCTTGCAGAACAGACAAGATGACTGATTGTGCTGCAGCTCGAACATCTGACGCATTCACTAGAACCGTATTCGACGCTTGACGGTTGGGACAAATAACACCCAGCACAAGTCTCAACATCGTCATCGTCAGACTCTTCAGTAGGCTCAAGGATTTCATTATCCACTTCCATATCCACGTTTGATTCAACTCTCGCAAGTAGTTCTGTCTCAAAAGAAGACTAATAACCTGTTAATTAGTTCGGAAGTTTCTCTACCCAGTAATCCAAATGCTATTGGCATTTAATACCACTATCCCGTATAGAGACGAGTTACACTTTTTGGGTCTACTGTTGGAAGAAAGTAGCATTTCAGATAACCGTTCACTTTGCAGCATCTCAGTTACACCTCCAGGCTCAGTGATATGTGCAGCTAACGTCTCAAAATCACCTGCTAAGTAATGATGCTAACCAATGTTAGACTGATATAAATAAATAAACTTCGTTGCAAATAGAAAAAAAATCTTGGGCGATTATTTTCTTTCCGTAGATCTCGTACACAAAATTACTGACAACAAAAACTGCGGTTCCAGACATAAATAGATGACGAATCGTATTCTTCTGCTCGACTGTCACAAGATGAAAGCTAGGAACTTTCTCATAAATGATACGCAGTAATTTGTGAGTTTGACTTACTAACCATCTTGAAACTATATAAAACCCTACCATCAGCCGAAAACGTATGTAGGACTCACGACTACTATCAATAGACTTCCTAGACCAATGGATAAAAACTTTACTCCGAAACAAACATTCATGTTATCCGTGCAGAAAGGTTTAAGGTCATAATGCTCATTAAATCGCACATTCCGATCATAAATCGGCCATTAGTGCTTATAAGACAAAATGTAATGCACCGGTGACTGTATTCCGACCTATTGGTAAAATGATAAGGAGACTAATGTTTGATCATTATTTTTATTGCGTATACTCATTAAACTTCTATTCTTGCATATATTTTACATTTACACTGTTTCTAGTTAAGTTGATTAATTTAAATAACATCTGTTCAAACTATTTGGTCATAAAACAATGAGATACATATATGATGACAGATCTACCAGAGTAATTTTTCCGTTTATTGTTCTGTGCTGTTTTCTCTTGTTCTTTCTGGTTGTAGATAACTAAAGATACCCAACAACCGTACTGGAATTACTGTTCAATGCATTATTCATCCTTCTACATGGGGTCCCAGTCTTCCAACTAAAAAATACTGGTTTTAAACTGCTGCTTCACATTGGTTAAATCCTTGTGGAAATGACCTTTAACAACAAGTTATGAATCATTTTAAACAATATACCGTTATATCTCTATCCGTTACACAAGAAATTCCTTTCTGTAGCAACTTGATTATCCTTACAAATCGATATAGATTCAGTAAATATTTTTAGAGAACAATCAAAACCTTTGAAGCATTGCACAGCCATTTCTTCGTAATACGGAACTCCTTAGCAGTATGCATCTTTGACCAATCTATCGGGAATCGAAGTCAGGACATTCGATCCTCAGCCCGAACGCTTAACTTGTAGTCTAATGGACAAAGACCCAATGACGTACGAACCGAACTTCAGTCAGACTACAATATCACGTGACTACATTCCTTTGTTTTTTTGTGTGGATAGTTTCATCACATCCGTTAATGTTATACTCCATTGATTATGGTTTCTCATTAAAATTCTCAAAATTTCCTATTGAATGTAATCATCAGTGAGCAGATGATGATAAACAGTATGGGAGTTGAGGAGATTATTGAATTTTATTATAATATAATTTCTTTATTTAATATTATCCATGTATGATTAAATTCACTTGGTGTTGTTTGACTTGTATCTTCCTATTGTTATTTAGGACTGCAATTGACCAGTCTCATGTTGGCATATGTGCATCCTGAGCGAGTTACCTGGATATAGCCTTAAATCATAAGCTTTTTAAGCAAAGATGGATAGTGACTAGCAATGGAATCCATGGCGTTCAGATGGCGTTTGAAGTGAACCGTATGGGGTTTGAGTCTCGGAGTGAACATCAACTCTGAGATGCAGGTATCTTCAGTTCCAAATAGGACGAAACGTTCGTCCTGGATTCCACTGCTAGCTACTATCCATTTTTGTATATATGATTAGTTTTCATTTTAATCAACAAATATTAAAACTTACTTGGACTTGTTTCCCTTTGCCATAGTCATTTGTAGCATACAAATTTGAATAGTCAATTTTAATAATTGGTGGATATATTTGTCCATCAGTAACAGAATCTTGTGATGTCACTTTGATTTCAATATTTGATGCATAACGAACTAATTGAGGCACTAAAGTTGTGTAAAATTTATATTGAATATATTTTATTGATCAGATAGAAATAATAATTAAGTAAGTAATTATAATATAATAAAATGTGACTTGATTGTAAAGATAGTAGTCAATTGAAGGGAAAGTGTCTAAAGTTTTCTTTCAATTATTCAATCATTGACTATATAGGATTAATTGAAGTTAGACACTAACACCATTGAATTCCGGCTGAGCGGTCCGGTGGTTACGCGCTCGTGCGTGAGACTGATTGGTCCTGGATTCGAATCTCACGAGGTGGGATCATGGATTCGCAATGTTAAGGAGTCTCATAATACAACGAAACGGCCATCTAGTGCTTCCAGGTTTTCACTGATGGTCTAGCTTTATTTGACTCATGAATTCGACCATTTAGGCTTTGGTTGATATTGAATAAACATTGATTCAAGTTATCAATGACATAAAATTGTTGTTAATATTCTTATGATAATAGTTTACATAGTTATCTTCATTATTTGTATCTTCAGTGTTATCTGTTATGTTTAAGACTATTATTGTATGCAGAATGTTTAAATAACAACTTATCCTCAGTAATGAAAACTCAAAATCGAACCAAACGAGTTATGTGTACACAAAGAATGTTGAATTCACTTGGTGTTGTTTTACTTGTATCATCCCATTGTTATTTAGGACTGCAATTGATCAGTCTCATGTTGGCATATGTGCATCTTGTGCGGATCGCCTCGATATAACCTTAATAAGATAGCCACCCCACTGTGCAATGGGGACTCAGGAGCTAAGTGGATAACGCGATGGCGTTTGAGGCGAACGGTATTGGGTTCGAGTCCTGGAATGAACATCAACTCTGGGATGCAGGTACATTCAATTTGATGAGTCCCAAATAGGACGCAACGCGTGTCCTGGATTTCACTGCTAGCCACTTTCCATCTTTGCTTAACAAAGAATGTTTGTATGAATCTATTTGTTACCTAAAATAAATCGAAATGATCTGTGAATACACTACCTTTTAATATGATCTATTTGTATAGTCAGGTTAACAATCAAATTTGCATAATTTAACTGTGTATTATTTAATATCCAATTAATTAGTAATTCAATATGTGAATATGTATTTGCAATATTGAACTGATCGATTTTCTTAGTGACTAAATTTTACGATGAGACTATAATTTATGGACGACCTTTGAGTAACACTAAGATGACCTTGACAACATCCATGCACTAACTAGGACTGAATGAGGATTAGAAATCAGTGTGAAAAATTAGAATTATAATTTACAATTGATGGTTAGAGTTAAGAATTAGATTTAGGATTTTCATCACGAACTGACATTAGTTATAATGCGGAAACAGTATTAAGCCAAATGATTGTATGAATTTTGCGCTAAAATCCGAGACCTGTTATCTTAGATATGATTGGTCCGTCCATGAATTATTGTCTTGTCAATTTTGCTTCTTTTTCGATTCCATTATATCAGCATCACTGTATAAACTCGTTTACTCGCTGATGTAAGATTTCCTTCTAATTAAATCTTATTCCAAAGATAAACATGGAACTGAAAACAACTATCGACTGATATCAAAGTCAGAATCTTCAATACGAACGTCAAGACAGTTCTACTGTATGGAGCTGAATTCTGGAGAACTACTACAACCATCATCAAGAAGATACAAGTATTTATAAATAATTGCCTACGTAAGATACTTAATATCCATTGCCGGATACCATCAGCAACAGCCTTCTGTGGGAGAAGACAAACCAGTTTCCAGCTGAAGAAGAAATTAGGAAAAGACGATGGAAATGTATAGGACATACATTACGGAAATCATCAAACTGCATCACGAGGCAAGCCTTTACTTGGAAGCCTGAAGGGAAGCGGAAAAGAGGAAGGTCAAAGAACACATTACGTCGGGAAATAGAAGCAGATTTGAAAAGGATAAATAGCAACTGGAAAGGATTGCCCAGGACAGGATTGGATAGAGAGTGCTTTTAGTCGGCCTATGCTCCTCGACGAGGAGTAACAGGCGTAAGTAAGTAAATAAGTAAGTATGTTTTAACTGGTATAGAGAAGCATATCAGACAGAAGCATTTGTGAAGCGTTTAAACAAAAAGGTTATTTAAGTAAAAAAAATTTATAACAATTCTCACCTTTTGATATTGTAGACGTTTTACCTGAAAAATTATCAACCATAAATAAACGTCGAGTTAATTCCCATTTATCTTGTATAGCAGCTTCAATGGATACAGCAGATGCTGTATTACCTAATGCTAATGCTTCATTCAAACTATTTTGATCTGAACTAGTTATTACATTTGGGAAATTGCCACTTTTATCAATAACAGCTGTATTACGTATTGGGATTGGAATAAGTTGACTAGTTTGTGTTGTAGTATCATAATAATAAATATCTGTGGATATAATCATTTGTTATAATTATTGTTATTATCTGTTAAGGCATTAATAGAGGATATAGGTGTTTATTAATAGTTATCTACGCAAAATACTTCGGATCCGTTGGCCGTTAACTATTAGCAACAACCAATTGTGGGAAAGAACAAACCAGATCCCAGCGGAGGAAGAAATCAGGAAGAAGCGCTGGAAGTGGATAGAACACACATTGAGGAAAGCACCGAACTGCGTCACAAGACAAGCCCTCACGTGGAATCCTCAAGGCCAAAGGAGAAGAGGAAGACCAAAGAACACATTACGCCGAGAAATGAAGACAGATATGAGAAGAATTGGATGGAACTAGAGAAGAAGGCTCAGGACAGAGTGGGTTGGAGAATGCTGATCAGCGGCCTATGCTCCATTAGGAGTAACAGGCGTAAGTAAGTAAGTATTAATAACTATACAGATTGATGTGTTGTATAATAGTGAACTGTAAATAAGATTGAATTGGCCAATGACCGAAAAGAAATAGGCACTCAGATTTGTTAAAGTTTAAAACACTTAATATTATGAATTCTTCCTAATATCGATTTTTACTGTGTAGACATGTTATGTTAAATAAACAATTGTCTGATTCTTGATCATTCAGTCAAAACTCATCTATCTGTATATTATGTGATCTAGTCTATATCTGTCACTTTCAGTCTAGCGATTTAATAACGAAGTATAGTGTTACTGAATTATCATATTATGTATCCTGGGTAAAAACGTACTTTTTTTTCTTTGCGACAAATATGTAATGTGAAAATGTGTTTCTACGTCAGTCATAATCAGCTTAGAGTATGGAACGAATGTATTTTATTCCAAGTTACCTTCCCTTATTATCATAATCAGATGAAATCAACGAGATGAATATCAAGGAATTTGAAACAATATAGTAGCAGAAATAAAGAAAAAGGCTAAGAAATGAGAACATGGTTCAAAAAAGCAGAACAAAAGGGTATGTACGGAGGGATATTAGCATTTTTCAACTTATTCCTATATCACATAATATCACCCATAGAGATAGGTCGATGTTAAAGTATACATAGCACATTCTGTACATTTAAACCAAAGAAGTTTTCTAACTACAATTCCTGAAAAAATTAATTGAGGTTAGAAATATTAATTATGTATGGCACTTTACTGGTTTTAATATTTAAATGCCTTAAGCGTGATCATCGTTAAGATCGTAGGTGTACCCATGTATTCATCAACAAAGACTGAATAAAATTCAGTCTTGATTATCAACAACATAGTACCATGAACTGACATCATTTCTGTATAATTCACATTGTGTAACTAAAGTAGAGAAGGTTTCGAACTACCGACTAAGTAACTATCAAAAGTTAAATGCTTGATACATGACAATATTAATATTATAGTTCATTAAAGTATTAATACGTTGAAAGAATATCTTATTAACTGTTAATAGCAACCAGAATTACATCACTTAATCAGACAGTCATAAAGATTATTGCACGTGAGTTGCAACGTAAGACAGAATAAAATTACACAAACTCAGATACTTATAGTCTGTCCGTTTAATAAAGAACCGGATGGTAATAATTATGTTTTATCCTAACAGGATATGGTGAGAATCAGTAAAGAAGCAATTTACACTATAACATAATCGATCAGATAAATGACGAATAGGGGTACTCCAGCTGGCCAATCACGTCTTACTTTCACAGAAGTTATCAACCTAGGACAAATTCTCAGTTGCCAAAGTTTCCACACAGTTGTCAGTACAGTGAGACTAAGTTGGTAAGCTGGATAGTAAAACAGTCAAAATACCTATCAATAACATTGGACGATGATTACTGCTAGTTAACTAAAGTTACACATACTAACCATTAGATACTGGTTCAGTAGTTATAAAGATAATAGTTCACTGCCAAACCTGAAATTTCCATATTCGGACCCTAGCGGGGTCATGATTATAAACTGGTAAGTAGTCCTACACTAGGATGAAAAAGCTGTTCAGTGCTTCTCGTTTTTCAATAGTTGTTTAACTAGGATTAATCAATTATGTGAACTATAAAACTTTGGAATGTGTTTAGCAAAAGTTCCCATCATAACAATAATAAATTCATGAAGTATACACTGTTCGTTCTACATGAACTAAATCAGCTTGATTTAGCTCATCTTTACCTACAACATCCGCATAAATTTCAAATCTTCTTTCCAATCCAATTATTAATGCAATGTGTGTATAAGTGAAAGGGTGGATGAGTAGGGTAATATCACTTGCATGTTTTCTCATGTCACCTCAAAGTCAAATAGTGAGTGATAAGTTACAGACAAGGTTAGCTATTAGGGAAAATCAATTTTGTACTTACTATCAGAAAGGGGTTTTGTGAAGATTTTAGTAATTTCAATAGTTGAGATCATGAATCAATTGAAGCTAGACCACCATGGAAAACCCGGAAGCACTGGACAACCGTTTCATCATATTGTAGGACTCTTCAGCAGTGCGCACCCACGATCCCGCCTCGTGGAATTCGAATCCAGGACCTGCCGGTCTCGCGCACGAGCACTTAACCAATAGACCACTGGACCGGCATCCAACGGTGTTAATGTCTAAGTTCAACTAATTCACGAAATTGAGCGACATATCCACCATTGTCATCAGTGAGTTGTACTTACTCATGATCTCCGATCATATATATATATATATATATATACGATTTGTGCAAGTTGTAATTTAGTTTGGCGACTAAACTCATTTAACTTTACTCATTTGTATAGTGGATTGTTAATTATAAGTATGTGTAGATCATTACTGTATTGAACAAACAAAAAAGGATACATGGGTCATAGAAAACTAATGGATATTTTTCATTATCAAATAAATCGTCCACGTTTAATTCACACTAAAACAAAAAAAGAATCACAAAAGAATTAGTGATCAGTTAAATAGATCTTTTCAATGAATAATAATTAATTATTATTGTGTAATCAGATCAAGTAACAGATCCTGTACATGACATTTTAGTAGATAAAGCATTGCGGTTTTCAAACTGTTATAAATTTTAACCGCTTATTAATGTACAGAGACTTATCGATCGGACCAATGACGTGTAAACACATATGAGCAGTCTAGAGTCCTTATTGATCCCTCTTCCTGTCTAGTCCAGCCAGTTAGGTCCAGAACATCATTCCAAGCCTCTGCAATATGAATCATTTATTCCAAACATACTGTGTTTATATACCAATCAAACAGACTACAACGTAGCATAAAATAGAAAATAACATTTGTACAAAATATGGCCAAATGTGGCTGTGAATGTGGGAGGCAGTGACTAATAGACAGGGCATAATTCAAGAATGGTAAAACGTGTAATAATGGTTCATAGGTCAAAATAAAGCTTATAATAAGAGGAATATGAATATGAATAGTTTAGTTATTTAACAATTATACGATAAAAATGTACGTTTAGTATTGGTTCATAAAAGGATCCCAAAGTTACCATTCATTATGCTTATCGGGACCTAACACAAACCCTATTCTATTTCCTCTCATTAAGGAAACCCAAAGGTAAATTTCTTTAGATGTTGTATAGAAACTATGTAACTTCATAGAATTCACACAAATCTGCTCGTATAATGATTGGTATTTAAGTAAATTACTGGTTGAATGTTTAAACCTGCTCAGTCAATTATAAAACCTGATACAAATGTGTATTGGTCGTAGTTGACGAACTTGGATCCTCACAACGAGAAAAGAGATTACCGTACTGAAAATAATTGTTTTTCAAATACAGAAAATCAAACGTCAGAAATACATTTCAAGAAGAATAAATTTTACAGAGAAATGAAAAGATTTGAAATGATTCTTAATTATGAATTTAAAGTAAAATGAAGAATAAATGCAACTGCATCAATGAGACTGATTTTCTACTATGTCACAGATTGCTATTATGAAGTCTAGTTGACTCAAGAACTTTAAGTACAATGAAAGATCAGTACACAAATGATATGATGAACTAAGTGTATGGATTTGTACGATGATAATAATAATAATAATAATAATAATAATAATAATAATGCTTCATCAAATATCACTATACAATTAATTAGTCTTTATCTACCAACGTAGGTCAGACTAACAGCAAATGACCCCATGAACTGATCTCGCATTTTCAATCTGTCCAACCTCAGTTTTCTCTTATCTTACTGATAAACCACCCAGCATTGCATGTCAAGGTGGGTGATGGTCAGGTGTGCGTAAGATTTACAACCATATCCTCTGAATTACCATTTTTATCTAGTACGAGGTGTATAACCTCAGTATTACTCACTTGGTGGTGCAAATATACATGAGTAATGCTACGAAAGCAACTATGATCAATTACTAGTAATTTATGAGAATGCTATATTTCTAAAGACCAAATTTTATAACCATAGGTTAGTACAAAGTGGACAGCTGCGCAGTAAATTCCTCATTTGATTGTCAGACAAACATCTGGATTACACCACAGGTGAACCAAATTGCAAAAGTCAAGTAAGCTTTCTGTATCCTTGCTTATATTGTGTCAATTAATAACCCGCCTATACTGAAGAAAGATGTTTAACGTAAATGAAGTGCCCAACACATTCAGCTACATCACTCAATAAGTGAAACAGAGTACTTTTTCAATAACTTACAGTTTGTCTATATGTTGTAGCAAATTGAAATGCAGCTTTCATACGTGCTGATGTATCTTTACATAATTGTAATTGTCCACCTTGTGATGCATCTTGAAAACCTAAAAATTCACCATTTATTTTAAATGCAGCTAAATAGATTTTTAGATTAGAATTAGGACTATAAATCGTTTTTATTTTTGTATCTTTAAGAACTGTTGATCCTTTCGTTGGACTATAATAAAGCCAAGGCATATCATTCACCCTGAAAAAATAAATTATATTGAAATTATCAGAGGGGGTTTTGTGGAGATTTGAGGAATTTCACTGATTGAAATCATGAGTCGATTGAAGCTAGACCACCATGGAAAACCTGGTGTACGGTGGCGCGAATTCATGGATTGGTTGAAGTTAGACAATAACACAGTTAGATGCTGACTCAGTGGTCTAGTTGGTTAAACGCCTGGCGCGAGACTGAAATGTCCTGGGTTCGAGTCTCGTGGGGTGCGGGGTCGTGGATGTGCACTGTCGAGGAGTCCCGTACTAGGACGAAACGACCATCCAGTGCTTCTAGGTTTCCTATGGTGGTCTAGCTTCAACTGACTCATGATTTCAATCAGTGGTATTGAAACTGTCTAGTTAATAACCGAGATAAGAATAAAGTTACTTTGAAAGAAAAATCATGGAGTAGTACTTGAGGAAGTGCCAGAATTAGTGTGGTAATCTAGCAAACCTAAAGGTAAATATTCTCTGTTTATAGGGGTTTGCATTTTCCTGTTATCTGTATTAGTTATAATCTAATTATTTGTAGTCTTGAACATTATTGACTAGGAAAATACAAACCACTACAAATGAAACTAATTCCCATTAAACTGGCTGGTGGCTACCGGACTCAATAGTTCACTGTATAGTATGTTAATGTTTGAAGCAAAATGGCACTGGGTTCGAGTCTCAGGATGAGAAGTCAATGTTAATGGAATCATGTAGTTTGTGTATTCCGCATGTACTGTTTTTTCTATAGCCTTGTGTCTTAAGCTTGACGAACAATACTGTTCGACTAACAAAATCAACCTTCAGTAGAGGCCAAGAAAATCATAATACCTACTTTACAGGATGCAGTTTTAATATTTCCGATTGCCTGATATCCAGGACAACAAAGCAGTAAGTAGATAACTGTACTGTACAGCTTTATATAATATTTGTTCCGTTATAGCTACATCAACACAGGAGTGAACGATGAGTCCTAAATAGGACGAAACGCTTTTCCTGTATGCTATTGTTAAACATATGCCTAACATTGGTTTTCAGCTTGTTAACTTCTCCTTTGTTTGTACCGAGGTAAAACGTTGCCATTTGAGCCTATATATATTTTGCTGGGCCCTCTAACATGGAGAATATCAAGTTTACCATCTCGCCCTTTGTGATTTATTAGTAGAATAGATAGACAAATGTTTTAATAATAGGATTTATGTAATCAGTTTTGAAGGTTAGATCTGTTTATTGAAGATAAATAGAGAGAACTGGAAAATTTGTTAGTAAGTATAAAAATATCTACGGAAGTTGTATTCTATATCAACTGCAGAACTGTTGGAAACCAGAAAGGACTGAGAACATATTTTGTATTAGTACAGAACCTTTTAGAAGTACATATCCACTGTTTTTCTGTGGATCAAGTCAGAGGTGTCTAAGTTTTGTGTTGAGAGTGTTAACTTCAGATTACTGTATAGCACAACATAATTCAACTGCATCAATGTTTGTTCTTGCTCTATTTAATTCAACTGTGTCGGGTGTGAGACAGTTATCCACCTCAGACAATAGATGAAGGGTTGCGCAAGATCATGGATTGATTAAAGTTAGAAATTAACACCGCTGGATGACAGCTCAAGGGTTTACAAGTTAAGTGTCCGCGTGCGATACAGAAGGTCGTGGATTCGAGTCCCGCGTGCGGAGCCATGGGTGCGAAATGCTGACGAGTCCCACTTCAGTACGAAATGGCCCTCCAGTGCTACCAGGCTTACAATGGTGGTTTAACGTTGAACAGTTTGTGGTCTCAAATAATGCAATGCAGTTGGTGAGTAAATTTCTCAATGTTGGTATTATCCATCGCTCATGACATCTCATTAAAACCATAAAAATTCATCTAGAAGTTAGTCCTCAATTTGAATGCAATTAACGTATAGTTGACAGGTATGTAGTGATTGATTCAAGTTGTTGTTCAATCTTGTTATGCACTATTATTTTTCATCTCTAAGTAGGACTTCTCAGCAGTGTGCAACTACGAAATCTAAGACGGATATTTACTGGTTACAGTTGAAGCTCAACATAATAGATCAATACTTAGTATATTTGTTGTGTGGCTAACAGTGAAATTCAGCGTGTGTGTTTCTTCCTATTTAAGACTAATCAGATAGATTCACTTGCATCCCAGTGAAGCTTTAACGTATTACGTGAATACTTACTAGAAAAATTAGTAACTACGTGAATTCATCAGTTCAGTGGATAACGTATTAGTATTGGAAATGAAAGGTACAACTATTGAGTTGAGGTGAGAAGTGTTGTCTGCATCATAAACCGATTAACATATCTAATTAAGCTTGACATTACAAGTACTTCATACGAACACTATAACTTTCTATTGTAATAATTATGTGATAGATTTAAAAATACATTCTGATATGAATAAAATAACAACTTACCAACTAGTATAATCACTATTAATTGGAGTTCTTTGAGTAGTAAGTCTTCGAAATTCTGAACATGTACTAGATGATCCAGTTCCACTATCGTATAATGTATTTAATTGTAAGGTACATAAATTAGCTAGTAACTGACATGCTGTTATATTATTATAAGCAGTCTATAAAATAAATATCGAAAAAAACGTCCCAGTGGTAGTTTTCAATTTTTAACATTCTATACTTACATGCAGCATTAGTTTTTTAAAAAAGTGTCTATATAACATGTTTAAACTTTTTGGTAAATTCATATTACCTAGACTCAGTGATTTAGTTATAAATTATTCATTGTCTGTTGAGACAAACTTCAGAGATAAATGATCTTTATTAATATTTCATAGTTATGTAGAATACATCGTTACGTTACCACCTCTAAATTAACCACTTTTATGAATCCGGTATCCATCTTGTTGTGTTAATGAGGTATGGTAACTTGGACCGATGCATGTATGTGCCTGGTCCTACGTTGTAGCTGACTGACTGACTAACATCGTTACGGCACTCAACAATCATCAAAAAAAGTTAATTGTACCTGTATTAAACTCATTATTGAAATTCATTCGAATTTTGATATTTATTTATAGGTAAATTATAGAGAATGGAGGTTAATGGGACAATGCTTAATTATTTATATCACAGTTAATAACACCAATAATTAACAGTAATTTATCTTTAGAAATCGGACTACTTATTAGTAGTATACATTATTAAAACAAATTTAGCATCCATCTAATGGTATGATTCAAAATCGAAAATAAGTTCAAACTAAATACTTACTGAACAAAATGCTGTTGCTGAACGTGCTTGTGTCTCAAAATATTTAGATGATATCCCTGTTTGTGAACTTGTCTCACCCTAGAAGTAAAAGCAAATGAAAATCTAAAAATGGGTGAAGTCATGTCATGAGTTTGTATTTTCTTAAATTTTGAGAGTATCGATAATAAATATTAGGCTGTTAGATTATTATCAGGAAGGGGTTTTGTGGAGATTTTAGAAAATTCACTGATTGAAATCATGAGCCAATTGAATCTAGACCACCATGGAAAACTCGGAAGCCCTGGACGGCCGTTTCGTCCTAGTATGGGACTCTTCAGCAGTGCGCATCCACGATCCCGCACCACGCGAGATTTGAACCCAGGACCTACAAGTCTCGTGCAAGGCAAGCGAATTTCAACAGAACTTGAAATGATTTTAATTAATATATTGTTTGTATATAAGTAACAGTGTGTAAAACTTTATTATTTATCACCTTGTCGTTAATTTTAAAACAAATAGTTTGGTCATGAAGCTGGGTTTAGGATAACAGTGGGATTCAGGATACATGTTTTTTGTTCCACTCAAGATTCTTTAACTGAATGCACTTGAATGTCAGTGTTGATATTTACATTGTGGCTAGATTCTTGTATCTTTTGAAGTCAAAGAATGAACATTGTCAAAGGAATGAATGTTCATTCAGCTGACCAGCTCCAAACAAAACGAAGCTTATTTCCTGAATTTCACAGAAAGCTGCGATCTATTTTTGAAAAAGACGTGCTAAGGATCCGTATCCACCAACACAGCCTGATCAAATTCACTTTAAGTTCCAATAGCGACAAAACTCAAATCGTAAGTTATTTCAAACAGTTACATGGTTGTAACTTTTTAAATATTTAACAAAAATAATCTTCGATTCTATTCAGTTAAACAATAATAACTGACAATAATTACGTTTCGTTAATTTGTTGTATTTCTTAGGGTTTTGACACAATAATGCAGGAGTTCAGCTCTCCACAGTTGATTGTTGTTCCGAATACTATCATTAACACCCTTTACTTTATTTTAGTTTCACATATGCTGTAGATACAGGAAATATAAACTTCAACTAGAAATCTTTATATTTGGAAAAATAACATTCCTGTTTACAAATGAACAAATGGGGGATCAGACTATACATAACTGATAATACTTCTTAGAATTATATCAATTAATTATTATGTTCAAAATAATTCGCCTAAAGAGTGTAGCATCTTATCATATTGAAATACGTTGATGTGCTTACTCGTTTACATTATTAAACATAGTAACTAGAGTTTAGTGAAGTAACAAGCAAACACTATCTAAAATCTGAAGAAACCTACAGCAGGTAATACTAGTGTAAAGGTATCAGATCCTGTAGGTACAACGGGGCTTGAACTAGAGGCTGAATTGGAAGTGCCAATTGACGTTGGTGTTATTCCGGGAAAACAAACCCCATCAACCTGTAATAAAACGGAATTAATGGTACAATGGGCTGAAAAAATACTACTTGATGAGTTTAAAATAAGATTCTACTACTACTACAACAACTACTACTATTACTACTACTACTAGTAGTAGTAGTAGTACTGGAGTGGACTTTGCTCACGGGGTTGTTTGTAAGTAGTATATAGCGAAACTTGGAATCGAGAGTGCAACGATTTTCAAACTGAGTGATAAGTTTCAGTTTCTCGAGAGTTTGGCGTTGGTAGAACACTTAGAAACCAGACAAGAAGACGGTTCTGGTGGCAAAAAACACCGGAAAATGCAAATGGACAATTGAAAACAGTTTATATGTAATAAGTAAATATCTCGTCGATTCCTAAAATGAATATAAATTCTTTTGCCTGGTACCACATATGATACTACGAAAAAACGGTCATTTTGTGTTTAATGGTGGAAACATGCAGGATTTTTCCAGTCTTTGCGGTAAAAAGAAAAATTAAGGGAAATGTTGATCTAATTAAATTCGTTTTTTCATCTAACTCGTACTGAAGATTAAGGAACAAGCGACTGCGGATACCTTGATAACACCTTAATATATGCTACTGTACGTTTCTTGAGGATCAAACACAGACCCAAAGCAGTATTGCGTTTATCATCGTCACACTCCTTATTTGCAGTTATTTTTGACCTCAAGTCCGTGGTAATTGGCTCCAGGTACTGAGACATATAAAAACGAAATGTTGATTTTTTGAACAAAAAGAAGGACGATCGCTAGTTAACAGTAACTATAATAAGTTTGAATTGACATGCAATCCAGATGAAATGGAGTCCTTAGGGCCTCATTTTTATATAGATTTAATAAATGTTTTGTATATATTATCAATTTAGTAAAAAGGTTACTTCATTTTAATGAATCCATCTTTTTTTGAAATGTTTTCAACTTTTTCACTTATCAAACCGTGTATGCAGTCAGTGTGCAAAAATAAACTGTCCGTAATACTTACGAGTCAGTTCTTTCCGTTCATTTTCTTTTACTAAAAGACAAGTCAGTTATAATCATGATAAACACACAGCCTGGGTAGAATTTGGCACTGTTTTAGTTATCATACCACATCACAACAGAGAAATCAAAGTAACAAAAGGAAAGCTAAACTCTGTATGAGCACAAAAATCAGGTGAAAATGGAAACTTTCACGTTTCTGAGGTCCGTTGTCAGTCTATGGTCTGTGTTATTGTGTGCAAACTCTCATTTTGCCTATAGGGGTCATCAAAAAGTGTTTTGCAGCTTAGATTTTATGATGAACCAGAAGAATCGTACGACATCTGTAAACAATCTAGAATAAACAGTATCAACCTTAAATAGTAAAAGTTTGAAGTGTGTGAGCAAATTTACCTTAGTACAAGTAATATATCATTTTTGTGAAGACAAAAATGATTAGGATGGAAGATGAACACGATTTAATACATTTTATTTTTGCACATAAACAACTGCACAACCATTTTTAGCAATCAGGTTTACTTTATGACAACTACTTTTAAACTATACATTTTATAATAAGTAACTAAGTAACTTCCTTACTGACACACTTTTAATAGTTAATTTTCGAAAAGTTAATGAGCCGTTGAGAACAACTTCATCAAAATACAATTTTTCAAGGCATGAGTTACAATAATGCACCTGAACAAGTTCTGTAATATATCGAAATGAAGACAACCGCCAGATTTGAAATAAACGCATAAGTAAAGACAAATAAGTTGTATAATGCATCCACAAGTTAACCTACGTTTATAGGCATATGACTAAAATTATATAAAACAGACAATAATTGGTATGATCAACTACCATGGATGCCCGAACAAGCATGTATGCGAGCGAATATTATAATATTCATCTTAAAAATACATACAGTTTAGAAAACCATGTTCTTCTAAAGTTCCAAAGGTGAAGTTTTACCGAGTTATTTTTGCTTTCTAGCAAAACACTAATTTTTATGAAACAGGAATTCAGTACCATTTTACTTTGATTTAAATGAACTATTATTTATTATCAGTTTAGTTTTTTGTGCAGAACGTAGTTTGACGGTTATAGCCATCGTTCATAAAGTCAAGAATGGAACGTATCAGGAGATGTAGAAAGAAGTAGAGCGAACTGAACAACGGTAGAGGAGACCAAAGAGAATTGCCAAATACCAAAAAACCATTTTGTCCACTACTAGGAAGAAATATAACTGAATAATTGCTGTGTCGACCATTTATAAGCTATTTACTTTAATTATGGTATGGAAAAAGGTTGAGTGATATACGTGAATATACACTTAGCAAGTAGGTATAAAAATTTAAAGAGCCTTAAATCAGTAAACTGTAATAAACTCACTTGGGAATTCGGACATATGCATGATTCAGGCAATGAAGAAGCACGCAACATTTTAATTGTTGTCCGACATGTCACACAGCTAAAATTCCATTTGATGACTACCTTATTAACTCACGTATTGTTGTCTGGCATCGTGTTGTTTGAACAAATTAGGCATGTCTGACTAGGGAGTTGGGAACCTGACTGGTCAAGATAAACTGAAAACATGATCCTAATGACATCATGTGTAGTTACCTGAAACAGAGTCTGAAGGACAAGAACTGCAACTTTTTGTGGCTGCCATATATGAACCAGTCCTACATGGTATACAGAACAGGCCGTCCTCACTGACCGTCTTCAGAATAATCAGTAACCAGGGCCACTTACTTCTCCATTTTTACATTGAGAGCATTCAACATTATTACCGCCAAAGTTTTTTATCGTTTTGTATCCAGGTTGACAAATGCATGAAAACCCTGGAAGTAAGTTTGCAAAGATTCATACCATCTGCTGATTGTTTTTGAAAAGTCAAATTCTGTGAACACTTTTTACACAGAAGATTTGCGGAGTTAAAATATTCCGCATTTGAATCCGTAGAGCCAGTCGAACAGTTTTGTTGCGAAATAAGATCAATAGAGTACGACAGAGGTTGTTTAAGAAGAATCAAAATTGCTAATACACAGTATAACATGTTGTAGTTGAAAATTTGTGCATTAGGTTGTTATGACACCAAAAATACAAACAAACGTACAATATCCAACCACCAATATCTTTGTGTGGAGTTAGTATTCATTAAGGGATATTTTGAGTTTAATTTTACTCCTACAATATAGTTCCTGCTCTATGGCTTTTTTAGTGTAATATAGTCTGGTCAATCGACTAGACTAATCCAAGTCAAATCAGTTGTTATTTGTTTACATATCTTGTTGTTCCAGTGAGTTAATCTGTCTCAAGGCAATGTTGTTTGTAGGAGCAGTGCTTATCGTATTAGTAGCTGTGAGGTTGGCCGAAAGCAGTATTAAAAATGTCGTAAAAAATGATCTAATTTAGAAGAGCAACGGGAAGACGATGATCAGAACAATTAAATAAATAAACGAATAAATGTGTTTATTAATTACTCAAATAATGTATATCAGCACAGTCTGTCAACACTCCTCTTGGACCGATCGGCCGAGATGGATACTGTCCCTTAGACTGGGAGAGCATTCTTATCATATGTAACGTTGAACCATGTCACAGATTGGCTGTTTGAATATTTTAGTAGTGATATGTGAGTATGTCGCGGAGAAGTTGTACAGATGAATCGTTCCAACACCTGTCTGTAGTACCGGACGTCGGCAGCTGTTTTTCATTGGGTAACTTCAACCATCTTTTTAGGCCGTAAAATCTGTATTAACACTGGAACCTCAGTTAGAGTTATGTGGATAGGTTTACTGCAACAATGTAACTAGACGACTTATTCCTTCCTACATAATCAACCTTCCTCTTCAATTCCTATTATTCCTCCTACATCGACTTTCAACTCTAAACTTCCTCTTTCGGCTTCCTCCTCAAGTGTCACCATAGCCAACGATTCTAGTGCTCAAAACTCTGTCCCTGGTCTACTGAAACCTCGCTCCAAACTACACATTGGAGCCTTCAACGTACGCACCCTATGTCAAATCGGTCAGCAGGCTTCCTTGGCTAAAACCCTAGAGTCTCTTTCCATTGATGTATGCTGTGTCTCCGAAACACGCATACAGGATTCCAGTGTGATCATTCACTTGACCTCACCTCGGCAAGACGGAGAGCCAACGAGATACACCCTCCGTGTATCTGGTGACCCGATGACCAGTTCTCGTCGACTGGCAGGTGTAGGCATAGCACTAAGCATGAGGGCGGAACAAGCACTGCTAGAGTGGATCCCTGTCAACAGTCGTCTATGTGCTGTTCGGTTAAACGGTTCCGTAAGAACTCGGAAGGATAGGGATACACGTCGTTGCCTTTTCGTCGTTTCTGCTTGCGCTCCCACTGACTGCAGCTCAGATGATGTGAATGATGAATTTTTGGAGAAAGCTGTCCGAACTTCTTCAGAAAGCTAAACGCTCAGACAATACTCATGTGGGGTGACTTTAATGCTCAGATAGGTAGCTTAAACCAAACAGAAAGGCATTTAGGTGGATATTTTAGCATTCCGGCACAGCGAACAGATAATGGTGATCGTCTGCTGCAACTGTGCTCAGACAATCGCTTATTTTTAGCAAACACAAATTTTAAGCATAAGGAGAGACATCGTCTAACATGGCGACCCCCTACAACAAACCAACGATGGACTCAAATAGACCATATTGCCATCAGTCATCGTTGGAGAGGGTCGGTAGAAGATTGTCGCTCATTCTGGAGTGCCTGCTTGGACGACGACCACGCCCTAATACGGGCACGCATCTGCTTGCGCCTCACTGGACACAAAAAAGCCACAGTAAAAAGACCCATTCGAACCGAACTGAGTAGCGAGGAAACCAAAAGTAGGTTCCAGAAACAACTGAGGTCACAATTAGGTAGTTCTGAAAACGAGGTTGATCCAGTTGTTGCTTGGAAAGCCATACAAGCAGCTGTGGAAACAGCAGTGACATCTATTAGCGATTTAAACCACAGAGTTACAAAGAACCATTGGATTTCTTCAAAGTCTATCACACTGATGGATTCTCGCAAACTCGTCCCATCAGGTCCTGAACATGATGAAGAGCGAAAACAAATCAGATCTAGGTTAAGAAAAAGTCTAAGAAACGACCGTGAGCAGTGGTGGGCAACGAAAGCAAAAAAGGTGGAAAAGGCGGTGACTATAGGGAACACAAGACAGCTCTACAGACTAATAAAAGAAACTGGAGTTATTAAGTTAAGTGTGAGATTATATCGGAAAAAGACGATACTCTCATCTGCTCCCAGTCCAGACGTTTAGAACGATGGGCGGAACATTTCAGAGAACAGTTCAGCTGGCCTTCAGCGACTCTACAACTACCCTCCATTCCCAGACAGCGTGAATGGAACATTGAAGTAGGTCCCCCAACTCTTGCTGAAGTTCAAAAGGCTATAGTTAATCTGAAACGAGGAAGGGCAGCTGGTCCAGATGGATTGGCTCCAGAGGTCTTTAAGGATGGTGGTCCAATTTTAGCGATTAAGTTGACTAATATTTTAGCTAAGATCTGGGAGTTAGACGTTATTCCATCTGACTGGTCACAATCACTTATCGTCACAATATATAAGATAGGGTTAAAATCATCCTATGACAACCACAGAGGGATTAGTTTAACTAATATAATATCTAAACTACTAGCTTCGATAATTATCAGATGCCTAACTAAGACTCGTGAACTGCAAACACGAGAAAATCAAGCTGGCTTTAGACCTGGTCGTGGCTTCATCGACCATATATTCACCATTCGTCAGGTTCTAGAACATAGGCATACTTATCGGCGTCCGACAATGGTGGTCTTTCTTGACTTAAAAGCAGCATTTGACTCGGTAGACCGCGAGATTCTGTGGCAGTGTCTGTCATTGAAAGGCGTGCCCCAGAAGTACATAAACCTTGTGAAGGCTCTTTACCCGGGCACTACTAGTCGAGTGAGAGGTTATGGCGAACTGTCATCTGCTTTTGCAACCTCAAGTGGTGTCCGTCAAGGCTGTCCACTTTCTCCATTTTTGTTTAACTTCATCATAGATCTACTGATGGAAATAACTTTCTCGTCGACTGAGTTCTCGGGTATTGATCTCCATCCAGGAAGTCCACTTATCGACTTAGAATACGCAGATGACATAGTCCTGTTTGGTGAAGACGCTGACAAAATGCAGAGTCTTCTGGTAGCACTAAGCAACAATGCCAGGATGTTTGGAATGCGCTTCTCTCCCTCTAAATGCAAGTTGTTGCTTCAGGACTGGTCTCCGTCAACATCTGAACTAAGGATAGGGAGTGAAGTAGTTGAACGAGTTGACAACTTCACTTATCTTGGAAGTCTGATCAGCCCTAATTGGTTGGTGTCTGACGAAATGTCAGCACGGATTCGAAAAGCTCGCTTGGCTTTTGCCAAATTGCGTCACCTTTGGCGAAGGCGAGATATCTGTCTATCAATAAAAGTACGAGTATACTGCGCGGCAGTTCGTTCTATTTTAATTTACGGCAGCGAAACATGGCCATTAAGAGTAGAAGATACTCGTAAGCTATTAGTATTTGACCACAGATGCCTTAGAAATATTGCTGGCATCTGCTGGGATTACCGGGTAAGTAATAGTGAGGTTAGACGCAGGGTATTAGGGAATGATGGTAAATCAGTTGATGAAGTTATGAATCTTCATCGACTGAGATGGTTGGGCCACGTATTACGTATGCCTGAACACCGACTACCACGACGTGCAAAGCTATCCGGTATTGGAGATGGTTGGAAGAAAGTTAGGGGCGGCCAAACCAGAACGTGGCATCAGTGCTTGAAGACACTAACTTCTAGTCTGAGCCATGTTGGTAGATGCAGACTACTTGGTTGGGGTCCGCGTGACTTTCGTAACCAATGGTTGGAGACTCTTGGTGACATGGCTCAGAGTCGATCACAACCTTGGAAATAAACGTCTGAAACATGTTACAAATTCATCAGCTACAAAAAGCAATCCGAATTGTAAATGACCGTTTGGTTGAGCGGAAAGACCTGATAGCCCTCTTGGTCCGGCTCCCAATATGTACAATGTGCCTTTATCAGATGTTATATTCAATAGCAACGAGAAGACATTTTTGCAACTCCGCTGATGACAAAGTTTTTGAATCCACTTCCCCTCGCAACACAACATATGCCTTGGCCAATCCTACGAGCATTCATGGAACTACCGATTTGCGATTTATTCTCTAACCTGCTTCGCCATGATAACTATCAGTTTATTATTATTTCGTCTAGTGCCCGCTCTTTGTTTAGCAAAATTACTCATCTTAAAACCCTTGTAAATCCAGCCATTGTACTTATTGTGGAAACGTGGTACAATCATTTATGATCGTTTGCTCTTTGCATGTAGATAACTACGTTTTCTTTCGAACCGATCAACGTCATGGAATAGGGGACGATACAATTACCTATGTCCATTCGGACATTCATGCGCATAAATCTGAGAATGAATCTAGTAATTCCACCGATGACTCCACTCGGGCTAGAGTGTATTGTGGATTTCAAAAGTATCTACTGGTAAGATGAATATACAGGCCACCACATGCGGATACTAACTTTGACAGATTACTAACAAACATGTTTTTCATTGCTTCGTACTAACTGTATACTTTTAAAAATCATCGGAGGTGATTTTAATCTACCGAACATTACATAGGGTTCGACTTCGGTACCAGACCGATATAACACGTTAGTTGAAACAATAGAAATTTGTGGATTGCTCCAGCAGGTCCGAAAACCGACTAGGAGGAATAATATACTTTATTTATTGTTTACAATCAAAATAGGCTCTATCTCAGTGCATGCTAGTCATGAGTTTTTTATGAGTGATCATAGAGGTGTATTGAGTATTATTCATTCTTTAAACGCCATACAATTGAACTCTCAAACTTCATTGATGTACCAGAGAAGACAGTTTGATCAACAAACCTGGAAGCTCACTGAAACTCTCATTTGATGTTTACCATGGGAACCTTATTTTACTACAAATGATATTGACTCAGCACTTTCTGATTTGTATTACAACCTGACATATTGCGTTGACTGCACTAATCCAATTATTGGCCATGTAGCTTATAACGCCATTATGAGCCAGAATACTTTTAAAACCTTTAAAGGAAAGCCGAAAAAATTTAAACACTGCTACCACAAGCATCATGACGTGTATGCACTTCAGAGTACACTTAACTTGATTGTCAGAATTAGTACATCTAAATGCAAGTATCTTATGACTATAGAAAATAAAATTTTAGGTAATAAAACCTCAGAGTTATCAATACTTTGGCTTTTTAAATCCCGTATGAAATCGAATTCTCTTGGCATGACTAAATTCTTCATAGTTAACGGCGGCGTTGTCGACGACCCTGATACCATTTGTCAACAATTCAGTCAGCATTTCTCGCAGTGCTTCAACACTAAAACCAAACCCTCCGTCAATATGTTTCCAATGTTGTCATCTAGACGTCTGTCCAGAATTGATTTCATATCCACCAACACCAAGCAGGCCATAGCTGCCCTGAAAACCTCTTATAACGGCGGACCTGAAGAGATCGCTTCATCATTAGTGAAATATGGTAGTAGAGAATTCCCACTATTTTGTTCGAAACTTTTCAACCTATCTATGGAATATGGGATCTATCCATCTGCATGGGCAACATACCTTATCGCCCCTAGATTCAAAGCGGGATCATTTGGTGATATTAGTAACTATAGACCCGTTAACTTGACATCCGTGCTATCAATAACCATGGAAATAATCATCCACAACAGCTATTATCATTTTTACTTTCCGCTAGCCTAACGAGCTAAGCCCAATGCGGGCTCGTGACTAAATGCTCATTCTTCACATCGCACCACGAATTTTTCGGTCAAATTACTCAGTGAAGAGATGATGGCCAGTCACTGATAATTCTGTACTGCGATTTTGGTAAGGCCTTCAAAATTGTCCCGCACAAACTCCTGAAACTTTCTCTATGTGGCATGAGGAATTCCGTCTTATCTTGGCTCGGATCGCTTTTAGCAGAACTTAACCAGATCATTCGCTTTGGATCTGGCTACTCCAAGCCTGTGAATGCAACCAGTGAGGCTGTACAAAAAATGTGATTGGTCCATTACGCTTCCTTCTTTTAATCAATGACTTGTGTTCTCCCTTTCAATATGGTAAATCTTTCTTTTTTACCAATGACGTAAGAGTGGTTTGTTCATTTTCTTCTTTTACAAAAGTCGATACTCTTTACACTCATATTATCATGATTGAACTCTTTCACTAGGTGTTCATTTCTATTCTCTCTCTCTTTTCCTTTCAAATAAATATCATTATTGATGTTCCGAAGTTTGTAATTAAGACAATATCTTGTATTACACTTAAATTAACTTTTCAGACTCATTTTATCTTCACTATGAATATATAACTCATGCTTATTTATATTTGGATATCCTTTGCATTTTATTAAGACTTTCATAGGATCACTTCAAACCATTACTCCATAAACATGTATTCTACCGTCACATCTTACTGAAATAGTAAGTTGATTTCTTATTTATGCTATTCATTTGGCGATACATCCATGGTCGTTTATTGTTGTTCTGTGTTCACAAACAGGTTTATTAAACTATTCACGTATTTTGCGTTTTCTTCATTTCTATTCTCTTATTTTCTTCCTTTCCTTCTTTAGAGTCAACTCAATATTCTTCTCAATTACTCAGAACCTCATTTATTATAATCTTATTATTCTATCATTCTGTTTTTCTTTTTTGTATATGGCGAATATTACGTTACCATAATTTAGACTTGTGTATTATTTCTTTTGTGAAGAAACCTAAAATGATTACTTTACAACACTTATGTACACATAAGATGTTTGTGGATAATAATAATGATAATCTTTGTTATTATTCTCGAGACGGTTGCAAGACAGTGAATTGAGTTAGGGAACACCTAGCTATGTACTGTTCTGTACAACACTTTCAACGCTCTGTCAAAGGCTGAAAATTCATTCTGTTCACCGACCAAAAATCTCTCACTTTTACTCATATCTCGTTTTTAGACAAGTACTACGCTTGAGTCTTGGCAAGCGGACAGCATTTCGCAGCTTACTTCATATATACAACATATTCCTCTGGCAAACAGTGTAATTGCAAACGTTTTGTCATGTATAACTTCCTTGAGCGGTTTTCAAGAAACCGGCCTTCATAAACTTGCTGTTTCAAAGAGAAGAAACTGATATCATCGACAACCCTGAAACTACGTAATAAAAAGATGGGAGCAGGTAGGAAAATTTACTATGTGACACCTACAGGTAGGGACTGTCTAATCGTGCCCAAAACATTATCGACGCAACGACTCAAAACGTTGCACAAACATTCTCATCCAGGTGTTCCAGCAACCATCAAGCCCACAGTAGAATGATTTTGCTAACCTGGTATGAATAAAGACGTGAGGGAGTGAGCATGTTCCGATGTAAGCTTTCAGAAATCTAAGGCGGTTAGACACAAGTATTCTATAGGCTCATTAAAAATTTCCGAAGCTCGTTTTGACCATGCTAATCTTGCTTTGGTAGGACCCTTGCCAGATTTAAACGGAAACTCTCACCCCTTGACATATGTAGAACGTTTCAGTCGGTGGCTGTAAGCAGAAACCATCAAGAAAATTATCTCTGAAACAATGGCTAATGCTTACGTCGAACGATGGACAGCAGACATGTACTGCAATTCAACTGTTTTACAAACCGCGGACGCCAGTTCGAAGTTAACCATTAGCGTTGTCTTTCTAAACTATTAGGAATCACATGATTCCAAACGACTGTCTGCCACAAAAAGCGAACAGGTCGGTAAAACGATACAACCGACAGTTGAAAGCTTTACTCTTAGCTGTCAACGTACCAGAGTGTACTGATGCCCTTACATTCGGGTCACTCGGTATTGTCAATGTAATAAAAGCTGAAGTTGGATACGCTGTAGAGCAATTCCTTAACGAAACGACATTTCAACTTGTGGGTCTTTTTTATACTTCAGTGGATGCGAATCTAAACTTCTGCGAAATCAGGAGTACAAACACGGTGCATCCAGTCAAGCCTATTCGACCGCCTAATATTGGTGTTTTGTTCGTCGAGATTCATTAGGATGTCACCTCGAAATAGCTCATTTAAAAGGAAATCCTAATCATATCGATCTTCCCCGTGTGCAGTCGAACGATATGAACTTCACGGTTACGATGCCATTTGTGATCATCTACAACCATCACAAAACTTTGCTGTCATCTGAAAATTGATCCCAAACAACGTGCCCTGAAAGAGGTGCGAGGTAAATAGAACGCTTATGTGGCTCAATATCAATCCTTCAATCACTGAATCTTTACGCATCGGAGTATGAGCGTCTTAGAGGCGACAATCGAATGGCTTATACCATCCTAAAAACTTCTGGGCATCTCCTTAAACACTTACATAGGCTCAATCCGAATATGAAACTTAGCCGTAACACCCAGAAACTGGAGACACAGTATAGCAGAACGGACTGTAGACACATTTTCTTCTCCTTGATAGTAGTTAAGTGCTGGAATTCTCTGCCGGCTGATCTAGTCCAAGCGACTTCTCGAGAATCCTTTAAGAGAAAACTTGACATAATCTTAAATATTAAGGAGAGTCTCTTGCTACAAATTACTCGTATTTTTCTCTTTTATCACTAAATATACCTAGGATCCTACCTGACGGCATCAGTGGTCCACCACTAATAGATACGAAAACCCGTAAAGCTTCCATTGCATCCTGAACCACTTGCGGTCATTCGTCATTGGACAATTGACTAAGAATCAGCTAACATTGGCGGCGTTTACACACAATGTCACTCTGGAGGTTAGCAGGAATAAAGTATGTTGTCTCTGTTATTATGTAGTCACTTCCTCCAGTTACATAAGATACTCCTCAATTTGTGCGAAAGCTGTTAGAGAATGCTTGAAAAGTGAACACAAGGTCGATGCATCTAAACGAGTTGGGAAGCATGTAAAAGTAACAAACTGGAAAGATGGAAAACCGATTAGTATCCGTTCATATTTTAAAAGTTTGATTTTTAGAAAATGTGGCGTAAGAGACGGTGTGTATGGTTATGATTCCAACATTTATGTGGGTAGTTGAAGTAATAAATCAACCTTAGAATTTAATTTGATAGCCAAATGTATATGTTCTCTTCAAACTTGTCTTTGTTGTTAATTGACTAGATCTGACACCCTACAGTGGTTAACAACTAGACTTGGTAGCCCGGAGGAATTATCTACGTGCCGCTATACATCTTCCCCCCGAGAGTAGTATTTATTTAAGGTTCATTCAGTTTCCGTACGCAGTTGGTGGTACTGTTCAAAACCAACCACAGTGGATCATGTACTCTTACTCATCTACTAACCCTAAATCCTGAGTTGAAGCTTACTCTATTCGTTATATTACGCAGTTTAATTCTCCCTGAATCGTGTGCAATCTCCTTTTAGTTGGATATTGCTACAACTCCACTACCCATTATGGGGGTTTTTATCTTTCTCCACTTATGTGGCAGTTCAAGCCAGTGTGCATTTACTCGATATTGCCCTGTTTCTGGCCGACTTATCATTATTCTAGAAGCCTAGGTTTCGCCAGGTTGAACAAGGAAATTATTTTATATATTACGGGAATCGTTTGTGATAATATATCAAGCCTTACTTAGCTTATATGATTACTATGTGGGGGTTTCTGTCAAAGAAAAGCCACTACAATTAGTTAAATGTAAGAATGGTTTTAATTTCGAGGAAACCTAGTCTACTTCGTCTGGTCTTAAATAGTGCGGTACTGGGCTCTTTGTCAAGGCATAATGTTTGATGTTATGTAAAATAGGAGCATAAGTCATGTGGCTTTTGTTCGACCGTTAGATAAAAAAGCCAGGTAAAAATGATGCGAGCTGTTTGGACAAACGCACAAATTATGACGAGGTCACTTTAAGTAAGTACTGTATGTGCAAGATGTGCCTATTTCTTTAACCCAACCTATATCGATCATCTACTGTTTGCGTTCGGTATACGTAGACGCGTCATTAAGCCGAGAGTCGTGACTTCGGTATGTTTCGTGCCTATTTCAACGATGTCGTTGCTGCTTCAGCAGACTACAAAGTATAGAGTCGTCGTTGCGCCCTAGTTAGTGCCTAACTAGTTTGTTTCAAAAAGTCTTGGGGTTCATTACCCACAAATTTAGCTCATAAAAACTTAGTTGTTTTTTCCGCGTCGACTGATAGCTAGACACACGTCAGAAGATATGTAGATCAGAATAAACAGTATTTTCTACTTTCAAATATTACTACCAACAGTACTACCCGTCCTGAGTGCATAGTCAACTTTTCGAAGCCAAATGTCAGTACCTGCGGGCAGCAAAGTCCGGTTGGTATACACATTCATAATTATGGGGATAAGTTTACGAAAGTATCACATCCCGGCCTAGCTTTTATTTGAAATCAACGGGTATGATGGCTGTACATGTCGCCTTAGCCTTTTGGTAGGACAGTTTGGTGAAATCTTTCATATTGCAGCTTACGCTGACTCAACTAACAGCATATACCTCGCCTTTGTGATTAAATGGTTGTACAAATATTGATCTTCGGATACCTGGCAAAATAAATCCCATTTGTGAATATCTCAACAGGTGAAGTGATTACGGTCCTTCACAGAACGATATTTCAACTAGGTATTTGCGTAATTATGTTGTAGTAATTCTACCTTGGAGTGCATTATCATTTGTACGGAGATCTTGGTAGGCAAGTGTGTGGAGTCCTGAAAACCGTACTTACCACCTCGCTGTAAGTGCTGTTTATTTAGAAGTAGTCAGCAGTACGAATTGTCCTTCAAAACTAGAATGGGCTTCTGGGTATTCAACCTACTAGTCAAATATGATGATACCCAGAGGAACAAGTATTCCTATCTTCAAAATAGTGGGATCTCGGTCACATTTTCCCGGTGGATGCTTTCGAAACTGAAGATACTGCATTTTACTTTAGTACTAAAACTACATCGACTTTACGTACAAAATAGTTTTTTTATTTGGGAATAAACGAATATTTATAAAAAGATTTTTTTATTTAGCTTTTAGTAGTTTTAACAAATTCATTCGCAAATGGTCCGGGGCAACATCTATGGGTGTTCTGCCATCCTAAAAAAACAGCACATAATAGACTGATTTAACAAAATGAATCAAATACGCATGTAACAAAACAAGTAGTCTAGGATTTACGAGCTACTGACTATGTAGTAAGCCAATCTATTCGGTGGTACTACGGCAGGGTACTTTGACCCATGTATATCTTACTTGGATTCTGACTTATTTAAACCCGGCTATTTTTTTTTACTAAATGATCTTGATGTCTTGTCTTAGTAGAGTATCGATACAGCTGTAAGTTACTTAAGTCTTGGCTTTTTTTTTGAAGGAGTCAGCCGTGGACATTGAAGTGCTAGTGGAGATCTCGAGTAACGGCCATCAATTCTATGGAAACAGCCTGAAAAAGGCCTTTATAGTGTCGGTTCCCCATGTTCTATTTTAGCAGTTATTCATGTACTTACTAGGAGTTTCGTCACAACGTTCATCTTAGAAAGGAGAAGTGCTTAATTACGCTATGGTAGTGAAAAATAATGTGTCGATGTGAAGGAGTAAGAACGTCTAGTAAATAAACAATTTCTATCTGACTATTTAAAGATTATGCTGATACCAATAACTCATCATATCTGTTTTAACTTGTTAGGTAACTCCAAGAATTCAGTTGTTGTTTGCTATGTGGATAAATAATCCTTATATTGTTGTCTTTAGGTATGTTTGGCACGGGTGATCGAAGCTTTGGATTGATGTACAGTAAAAATTGTGACTAGGATACAGAGATTCATTATATCGAGTAGGGTTAACATCTTCGGAATTCAGAAAACAGACTAAGACACTAAATAACGTTTCAAGGAAGAAATATTTTATGGTAGTTTTGATAAGTTGTTTTAATTTACACGGGCAGACGTATCTAAAGTGACATGACGTTGAGCTTAATCGAGATAAGTATTCATAGATAAGTGCTTATGCATGAATTGGAGGGTTTTGCAATTAGCTACAGTATGGTTGTGATTATCTGGAAAAGTACAAGCGTATTACATAACTAAAGTCGATGACCAAGAATAGTGATATCTCAGGTAGCCTAATTGAACTTTTTAGAATTATGGGAATTTGACACCGTTTTAAAATTGGATATCAATCTAAAAACGTTTGGTTGTAATCTAATATTTAGTGACTTATCATTGAAATAAGACGAAAACCAGTACGTCACAACTTTTGGTGCATATTTACTTCAAAACACTGATCAACATAATAGTAATTGCCTTCACTCTCCTCAACAAATAGACGTATGGGAAGACTTTTTAGATAAGTGCATGGACATAACCTGATTGCCAGGATGAAATGATAATAACCACAATTAGGTCACAGACTCACAGTAACTACATAAATCACGGGTTATTTTCGGGTAATACATCAGATCCCACAGATTATTTTTAATTGATATCAACCTGTAATTTTGTGTTAAATACATTTGATTGCCCCACTGGTGTTCGTGTTCACTACAATATGATAGAAGTATAAACTACTAAAAGGCGAAAATGGGTTTGGTAGTAGATTCACGAAATAATCATTTTCATGCTACTATTGCACTGATTTGACAGTTAGTATCTTTATGTGATTTTTGTAGTACGGTACTTCATATATTTAGCCGTAAAATATTAACTGACTAGTATGTTTAGGGTCAAACATCCATATTTCATCTCGACAATCTCGGAACCATTTTTGGTGTATTCACTTATCTACACAGGGATAATAGAAATTATTTTAGCAGATGATCAGTATATGAGAAAAAGCCTATAGGTTCAGTAGACTTACTGTATCTTTATGATTTATAGAGGCACCATAATTCATTAGTAAAGTTGCAGCTTGGAAATTGCCTTCTTCACATGCATAATGTCTATAATAAACAAGTAAAAAAGACATATGGTATTGATGCATAACAAATAATGTGATTTTTCCATAGTAAAAAGAGGTGCATAAGCAAAATTAATTCTACACTAAAAAGTTAAATGTTTTACGATAACTAGTTTAACAACTGGACAGCGGTGGCTCTAAGCTTTCACTCGATTATAAAGCTAAGTTTATCAGTTTTTCTAGTCAGTCGTATTACAGTTCAACTAATAACTAAAAACCACAAAATACTACAAGATATATATTTGACTGGTTGGTTTTCTTTATGAATTTAAATGAAGTCAAAATGACAATTGAGACAATAATGAGTTCATATTTCATGGTTTCTCTTCAGCTCTTTACGATTGTATTCGTATTAGTGTAACAATGAGATGTAATATGAAGTAACAAAGATCATTGATGGAATGATAACTACTGTCAATTGTGTATATATTATAATGCATGTGTGAGGTTGTTCGAAGATGGAATTCAAAAACAGGGGTGAGGCAGTCCGGAAACTGGTAATCTCACTTGTGCAATTATTATGGGTTTGAAGGATTTAAGAACATTTGGAGGTATATGTAGAAAATGTGGAGCGAGGATTTGGTAACTGTCTAGAATTTGATACTAAGTAATGACTATAGAAATTTCGCAAAGTTTTGACGATTGGGTTAGTGAAAAACGGACAACACGTCATTTTAGCTTGGATGTAGTAACTTAGCCTAGCGAAGATTGCCGCACAAAATAAAAGCAATTAAGGTGATTCCAATCAAAAATGTGGATTTACCGAGGCCGAGTTGTTGTACTGTTTAGACTTGTACATTTCAGTCTGAAATTCTTTGGAACGTGTTCGGAAATGCGAATACATACTCTTGTTTCCTCTATAACTCGATTTTAAGCCCCGTTTTATGACGTCTAGTAATACCATTCAGTTACCCCAAAAAGGGAAATTAAGTGAAGTTCGAAACACGATCTGTCCGTTTAAAATCGAGTACATTAACTAACCCATTTGTTTTACCAAGGCTTTACAATCTTATTTGTAATATGTATTATATTGCTCACCTTTGGAAGGAGAGTTTTAAATCATGGAATGGAAAATGTGGATGATCATATCCCAGTTCATTTGTAGATGAATTGGCAATTTGTTGATATGCTACACCATAGAATAAAACGTTTTTATGACTCGTAAATGAGAGGCTTTTCACTGAAACTACAATAAATACATTATAACTAGTCATAGGTTCATGAAGTCGACCTTCAGACATATTCGTATTATTACTGAACTATTCAGATCAAAGTATATGGTATGCGGATTAGTTTTTGACATATTAATAAATAATTAAAATCATATGGTTTACGCATTTCCTAAGAAATGGACTTTTACCATATGTAAGACTATTTTTATTTTAATACTTATCAACCACGGTAAAATTTGTCAAAATTCCGGTAGGATTAACAACATAATTACACAAATGAAGCCATGACAACGAAACGATGGAAGTTTAGTGGTTGGTTCTAATCAATACGTGACAATCTTGAACATTACTCCAACCGGTTTGGAGAGTTGAGTCAACAAAAGAATCAAAAGCTCTCAAACAAAATGTAGCTAAGAGTTTGTGATATAGTTCTAAAATCGGTTAGCGAGTCAGACTATTTTGATATGGTAATGCGAAGAAATGTTATTTATGGTTTACAGTATATAATATACTAAATGATGAGTGAAATTAATGAAAACTTATTATTCTGAACCTATTAGAACTAGGATTGACACTAGTTTATTACTTAATCATAATAATATCAGTACATGGTTGTGGAGAATGTCAATTTTTAATTGAGGTCATGAACTGATCAATGTTTGACCATGATTAAAAACCTGGAAACACTGGACAGCTGTTGTGTCGTGATATGGGACTCGTCAGCAGTAGGTATCCACGATCCCGCAAGCGGGATTTGGACCGAGGACCTTCGATTATGCGCTCAATACTGAGGAGTCCCACACCTGGACGAAACGGCCATCTAGTGGTCTAACATTGGTCGGTTCATGTTCTCACTTAATAATAAAAATAATACTCTGATAAATTGTAAGTAAAACTGTACAGCGTTACTAATTGTTTTGAATTTTACAACCATTTGAGTACAAATTGATGTATCACCCAAAATAATATGGAATTATGGAGATGAAATGAGAAGCGATAACGCAACCACTAGTTATTAGATGTGCAACAAAGGTACAAAGACATTTAGGCGTAACTACTTTCTTATTTTTCCCCTGTATATACTTGAATGGTGAATCACGCTTGATGACGACTTGAATTTGACAATTTTATATAAGGAGGCGAGACACTAATAACCGACAAGCTTATCGTCTATGTTATCATGAGATGACTGATTTACTAGAATATTTATAGTGCCAGTAGACAGTAATGACTTTTATGAACTGGGATGTGTAATAGCGTTGTCCCAAACAATCAATCCGGTGTTAGAACTTTGTAATAAATCGATGTAAATGTAAACCGTGTGTTTAAATGTCGATAACCGGATTATTTGAGTAATAAATTGTCAGTAAAGACAAATAGCTGATCATACAAAAGCTAAAAAGTACGAAACATTTGTTTTTTATGCTCAAGTTCAGTAAAAACCTGTTTATTCGTATAGCAGAATAACATGATGCTAAACACAACTTAGCAGATGATAGTTATGTAAAAAGAACAGAAAGTGTCGGAGACAGACTCTTGTTTATTTATAAGCGAAAACTTACAGAGGTGTTTGGCCTTGTTTGTCAGTTAAATCAACAAGCGTTGAAAACAGTTTATTGCAGCCTTCTTCATTACCAACATCATTTTCAGTGATTGTATGGTCTAAAAGATGTTTGGCTATATCTAGGTTTTCGGTAGCGATTGCACGATGAAGCGGTGTAACTCCTCCCCAATCTTTTACGTCTGGTTTCGCACCAGCATTTAATAGCTGTTTGACTAACTGGAAAAATAATGTTAGGAATGTAATTTTGAACTTGTCCGTTTAGTATAATTAAGAATAACATCAGCTTGGGACACCAAGAATTATTAAATAGAATAAAGTTATTTTTATTATTATTATTATAAGAATTACCAGTAGAAATTCGACAGCAGCGATGTAACTTTCAAGTGTGGTCGGACTCCGAAACGTCTATGCAATACTAGACATAGACAATTTCTTGTAGGGAGACTAAGTCTCCACTTTTATCCAACATGCTATTTTCATGATACCGTAAAATATTGATATCTCTTCTATATTCGTTTTAATACTGAACAAGGACAACAATAATTAGAGAAGTCACTGATCGTTAGGTTAAAGGATTTAGGAAGATGCGATCTATTTATGACTACAATGAAAATGAGGGGAAAAGAATCGGGAGCAGTTCAACCGGCCAAACTTTAATTAGGCACTAACAGTTACCATCGAATCGGATCTTAGACATCATTGTATGACATACAGCTCTATAAGGTTGTTGAAATTGCTTTTTGAATAAATCCTTTATGGAATCGAACAGGCTTTCAGACTGATGAAGGTTCGATTAATAGTTGGTTAGAACGATGCATTAGAGTGATCGGGTCAAGCTATATTAGTGAGGAATGACATTTTTATTTAGATTCGCATAACTAAAATAAGTATAGCTAGGTATATGGAAATTATATTCTAGATAGGACCCCGAATGAGAAAACTTATATACATAAGGCACATGATGATGCAGTGAATATATCTAAAATATACGGAAAAATACTCACCTGAAGACGATTTTTAGAAGCACAATAGTGAAGACAGCACTGACCTGTCGAATTTATTACATTTACATCAGTATGCTCTTGCTCTATAAGATATGAAGCTACATTACCACGTCCAGCGGAAATAGCAATCATAAGTGGAGTCCAGTTAGACTAAATAAAATAATAGATGAAAAATATGATGACCTACAATATTTTTTATGATGATACAGACCTTTTAAATGATCTTAAAATTCATGAATGCTGATAACATACTAAACATATTTTTGAGACTCAAGTGTCGTCAACAATTTTATCAAACTTGAGGATATCTAAACAGAAAAACAATCCTGAAAAGGTTGAAGCTAAGCAGTCACTCCCATCAGCATACCTATAATGAAGTTGAAAAAGAGTAGTGACAGCAGAATTGTTCGATAACACTACCTATTATTGCCACTTTGAATGAAAATTTCCCATGAACACCTATATTATTAACCATCAAAAATTGCCTACAGCTTTAGATGTGGAACCTGGTCTCTTATAAAATATCCCTGTACGATTGAGCGTTAACAGTCTCTAGGGGTTATCCTATACACTGCTTTCACGAGGTTCCAGTTCAACGAGTGTGAAAAGTGGACAACTGGTTCACAAATCAGATCAATGAGCATGGAATTTGCTTGAAAAGGAACATTTATTGTAGTTTAGATGCTCATACAGTATCACAACTCTCACAGAAAAAAGACATGGATGAAGTTCCTGCTTTGGCTTATGAAGACATGCGAACCAAATATTGTGTCACTCAAAAATTAATCTTAGACTAGTTAGTGCTGATGAGTTGCTTTTTTTTGACGTTTGACTATTAATATTGACAGAGCCTAAAAATTACTAGGTCCTCCTCACTACAAGAGTTGTTTATATCATGGTGTTAGCGGGACATAGACTAGACTAAAGCATGCTCAATGCATGATTGCTTTGGTGCACGCTGATTGGCTGATTCTCATCCAATCAGCACTAGTCGATAGTCGGAGAATATTCTGGAATCTTCTTATGTAAAAAACTATAAATATACCGACGTTTTCCCCTATTGTGCTTCCTACTGGCTTCTGACTTGCTATTTGGAATATAATCTTTTCCCGGTTCAACCGTGTTCTGATTTGGGGACTTGTCGAGTGAATCGGTGTCCGAGAATACTAAGCAATAGGAATAGCTGGGTCATTAACCGTAAGAAACAGAGTTAAAACACATGGTGATATGAAAGTTTCGCTAAAAGTAAGGAGTGACTAGCGAAGTAATATATTTTAATGGGGATAGAGCAAGTATACTTTGTCAAAATAACGTACTACTAAAACCACTGTTTTTTAATACACCGAAAAAGAACTCTGTTATTTTTTATAAATGAAAAACTAGAAGTATTCAAGTGGACTTAACCATACTTATTACCTGATCTTTGCAATCTTTATCGAAACCTCTAGTCAGAAGAATTTTTACCAACTCTAAATGACCCCCACAAGCCGCCCAATGAAGAGGATTTCGCCCAGCCTGCAAGTATTGAGTCCAGAGTTAAAAAAGTTCACAATAAAACCTGGTCAACAAACGACTTTTCGCCATCTGATTCCAATATTTTTAGTACTGCGGTAACAACCCCATCGTACGCAAACCGGCATACTGCTAAGTCAGACATCAAAATTTAGTCAACTGGGCAGCTTTGAGCTATAAACCTGTAATGAAATAGGACAGATGGTATGTTAGCAAATGAAACTAAAAAATTTTAGCAAAACAATCCACCTTTTATCGCAAAATATTATTTCCACAAAATTCTTGAACTTTCAAGACAGTTGATCTAGTTAAATAAGAACTACTTGGGTAGTGGTTTAATTAAAAAAATAGCCGAGAAACGAGAAAGTAGCTTGATCTTATTCCACCACAAGATGAGGTTCATAGTTAGTGATTGTTGCAATATAGAAAAGTGTTAGATCACATCGCCTGGTCAAAAAAGGAAGTATTACAGCAAACAGGTGAGACTTTGTGGCTGAATATTGCAAACACTTGCCTTACAGCAACACTATTAGTGATGGACTAGTAGAATGGATACTGTACGAATTATACTTTCGTCACAGAATGGCCTAGATTATCTATCAAATAGTATTTTGATATGCAGCATTACTGACCACGATTTGTGAGACAACTATATTCCATGCCTTTAAGTGATATGGCTTAGCAATGATGACAGTAGAGATCAACCACGCCTTTCTCTGGATTTTGAATATGGTATTACTCTTTTAAGTGCACTTGGCTTTTTTGATCGTTTAATATTGTCACTAGTTTTCTATTGACGTCATTAAACAAAGACAGTATTTAATATCGTCAACACCCAATCTTTGGAGAAACATTTATCATTCCTAGAGAAGCAACAGCATAACACTTTGTTGAAATGCGTCATCAATCCCAAACTTTCCTCAGTTCTGAGGATTTTCCTCAAATTTCCAAATTATCTAGGGAAAATGCACTGTAGTACATTTTATCGTATAACCACCAGTTAGAAGTGCCGCATAGCGATAAACCACAATATCAACTTTGTAGTATTGTAGACTGGCTACTTAAGCAACATTTATATGGACTTTTTTAATACGAGCGATAGCAATCAAATGTATTTACCTACATGCATCTACATAAGGGATGGCTCCATCGTTTTCACAGACTGCGTGCTCACGAAATGTATGTTACGTTTAAGCCAACAGCAAATAATTCATACAACCATTGTTATTATAATAGTATTATAATACGAACAAATTAGTAAATTCGACATAAGAAATTTGTACTAGGCTTTTAGAGAATACTACAGCAAAATATATTATTAAAAATAAATATTACATACATAAAAAGAACCACGACGCACTAAAAGGTTTGAAGGAGTAGCTAGGTGGGCAACGACCCAGTGGCATCGTGGTGTAACGCTATTAAAAATCATTACATATGACGTTACTAATGTGATTCTGTTGTCTTGCAATAGCGAAATCAGACTCACATTAGTAACGTCATATGTAATGATTCTTAATACCGTTACGGTGGGACAAGTTAAAATTACCTCAACTGTGCTTACACGGCCTTGATAGGCCAAAGCGGCGGAGGGCATTTTGTATTTGAACGCTACGAAGTGGCTATTTTGATCTTATAGTGCCTTGATTGTTCAGCATATGTGTACTTGTAACTGTTGGGTAGATCTTAAAACACTCTTATTGCTGGATCACTCCAATTAATATATGTTACTTTGCATTTCATAACTATGTAGGCTTCATTAAGTTTGGGGGTCGAATCGTTAGAAAAGTCTGAGATACTACTGTTGATGAGTCCTCTTCCACGTATCCGGACTTACATATTCAATAGCTTCATTCTATTTGGATTCCAGCATGGTTGTCTTTGCGGTATATCATGTTATAGAAAACAATTGTGCGGCCACGATAACTGAACTCTTTCAGCGGAATACAAATGTCGAGCGAAAATTGACCTCCAGGACTTCTACAAGACATGTAATGGGGTGACCATACGACACAATTGCGTGACGATGGAGATTGGTAGTTTAGGTTAATGATTTTGCTGGAGTTTCGTTCTTTAGACTGGATGGTTTACTCCAGGAGCATTAGATGCACTTCTCTTTACTCACGATTTTTGGTAAATTAATTAAAGTTTTTCGAAAATGCCATCCAGATGAGGATAAGACTCCATCAAAGACGGTTTTATATCTCTTGTCCGTCTGAAAAACATTTCTTTTTACCATCTTTTTAGGCGTTTTAGGGATTCGGTAACTTGATATACTCCAGATTTGACTGTATGAACTTGTCCCAGCAACTCAGTGGCTGTGTAGCCTAATGACATCATTCGCTATTATCACTTTGTATATTTTGTACTCATAACCATACTTATTTGCTGCATATGTTGCTATGTAATTGTGCCTTGATTTTATGTAACGAGATAGGAAGTCACATAACAAACGGATGGTTGTAGCATGCAAGCAGTTATCATTCTGTAGTGGCATTGGACAATAGCCACACAATCCACAAAGCTGTGAACACGAGACTACTCAGAAAATAGATATTCAATATTTAACTCGGGGAAATACCTAAAAATGGAGAAGGCGCGAACAATGAATTGAATGGACTGGAGTTGATCGAGTGGCATGGCTCGGCCATGCAGGCGTGGTCTCTATTCATATTAAATATATTGTTCTTTCTCTAGCCTAAGCTCGTTCTTCATTATGTATTGGTAGTTGTTACGATACGGTGAGTTGGTGTAGTCGATGGTGTGACTTCCACGTAAGATCTTATAGATTAGGCAGTTATATCATGACAAATCTACAATTTCAGGATTAGGTCTATTATTAGAGCAGTACTAATATCATAGTAGACCATAGTTCTACATTGGTGAGCCCAACTAAAGAAACGCAACCTATTATTAATAATCCTTATTTCCACTTCAACTTTCTCGATCGATTTTATATTTATGTTAACCCTGTATTCCAATAGTCCTCTGATTAATGCTCACATGCATTATCGTAATGTTATATTGATTAGTCCTCATGACAAACTAGCTCAATTGATAATAAAAACTGGTCGTCTATATTAACTAATTAGCTTTGATGATTTGTTAACAAGCTGTAATAGCATATACATGCTTCAGCAACATCAAGCTCTGGCAAATATGACCTGTAAATAGCGTAAATATACATTGACTAACAATGCGATCAAGGACTAAATAGTTATCTGGATCTAATATTCAGTGTTCCTTATCTTATTACCTCATCCTGTTTTAAACGATGCACTATCCTGTAATATCTTTTCTTCTGACCACTGCCTGCCTAATTTCATATTCTCGAGTTCCATTGCCAAACAACGAGGATGACTACTCCAAAAACATACGGTGAGTTCCAGCTATAAGTTTTCTGCAATCATAAGTTCATTTTAGATGGCACACACAATTATCTGGATTCATTCAGTTGTTCTGATCAGAGCGAGTCCCAAAGACCTCAACAGCATCAAGCACCCTGGAAGTGATTGCCATACTGTATGTTTTATTCTGGATGCTATGCTACCATTACTACTCCTCACGAATGGCGTTATATATGTCGTCCACTGAATAATCTAATTTTCAAAAATAATCCAGGCGAGTTCAACTATTTTACTGGATGATTTTTTTTTTACTTAACATGTATATGTTTTCCGGTTCCTTTTGCTATATATTTGTAAGTGTCCCTAGGCTAAATGCAGTAAATCCTTATGGAATGTTTATAACGCATCATATTCCTGCCTGAAGTTTCACAAGCAGTCTAAACTTTGAAATTATTTTCTGGTCATGTTCATTATTTTTAAATTTTTATATACGTCAACAACCTGCATGTTAACCTGGCCCATACATACGTTACACTGTATCTCCATGTCTTATGAATTTAGAAATCATCTGGATCGCCTTTAACATTTATCAATAAACCCATCATAGTCGTTGTTGCTAATCGTATTTGGGTTTATGGATTGGTTTATCATATTAGCAGCCTAAAATGCGAACATAGTTTAGATAATAAGATTAAAAATTTAGGTACTATCAACTGCACTAGTAAAATAACTAAATCCTCAGGTAGCTGTTAGCTAAACAAACGTTTAAAATCAAAACTCCGTAGCCTACTAGAATTAACGCTAAACGAATATTTCTGAATTGAAATTTATAATTAAATTAGGCGTCTCGGATTCTTTAACGTTGTAAATATCTGATGATTTTAAATCACCTAAAGCAACAATACCTATTTTTGCACTGACTAATCCTTAATCAACACTATAACTAGTTAAATTTAATAGTTTCAGGATATCGTCATAAAGCATTGTCATAACTTGACAATCACGTAATATGACTGATAAAATTAATGAGACTATTAACGAAATCGGTCAACAAATTGACTTATAATTACTATTAAATGGTGTTGTTTTCTTGGTATCTTCATCCATCACAGATGATTACAGTATGTTTCTCTATCAGTTGCTCATTCAGTAAATATCTCAAAACCTTGTCAGTCTAATTGATGGTTTAGCGACACAATCATGCATGCAAATAATCAGTATAAGCAGTCGAGCAAATCTCCTGCAAACTGAAAACATCAATGTCGAATTTACCCCAACACTGACTAAGGTTCAAGCCATTATCATAGACATGAGTTGGGAGTGTACTCCCCTTGGTTACAACTTATGTTCTCTCTGATAATCACATGAGCATCACTCACTATTAATCATCTTGTAAAAACTTATTTAGCTAAATACATCTTGCAGCACCACATCACTTCGTAATATGACCCATAGGCTTAACTGATTTTAATAACTTATAACCACTATATCTCAATTAAATCGTATTCCGCCTTATAATAAACTGCATACTTGCAACTAACTTGTATGCCCAATCAGCCGGCAAGTATAAATACAAATAAATAGTCTGCCACAGATCAGAACATTGAGTCTAGAGCATGTCTCTTACGAATACACTAATGTTTAACGATTTGTTCCTAGCTATCTGTCCAAAATTCATATACTCATCACTCACGTATTTAAATTTTGTTTTGATGAACATTCATGTGTATTAGTAGTATTACTAAATTCTATCACGGTCAAGTAAAAATGAGGTTGAGAAAATCTCCCCGTAACTAAATAAACCGTATCAAACTAATTGGAACACTAGTTGGAATTCTTCTCCACGGTATACTTTTGTTCCTTCAGTTAGCCTACTAATACAGATGCAATTGGAATTCAACTCATATGGACAACTTACCGGCATAATCGTTATTTGATTTCATAATTTAAACCAAAACTAATACCAATATTAACATTTCTACAATATTCATTATTTTAATATTTCTAAACACAAAATAATTACTGCCTATAAGTTAAGTTATTAACACGCATCGTTTTATTATTATTATTATTGTAACCCCATTTTTTATAGCTTAAATAATCTTCACCCAGATTTTCATTTCAAGCGTTTTAAACATGAAGGCAGATATTTTAAAATTATTACATGTATTTCCCGACCAGATGCTGCCGCTTTCTTTTTGATTTATCTTTCAGCTTACCAATACCCGGAGGATTCTTATTATCCTTGGCAACCTCCGGCGCGCGACGATCCCATCCAATTTGGTATCGAACCAACATCACGTTGATTCTGGTGGGAGAGTAGTGTAGTGGCATTGGACAATAGCCACACAATCCACAAAGCTGTGAACACGAGACTACTCAGAAAATAGATATTCAATATTTAACTCGGGGAAATACCTAAAAATGGAGAAGGCGCGAACAATGAATTGAATGGACTGGAGTTGATCGAGTGGCATGGCTCGGCCATGCAGGCGTGGTCTCTATTCATATTAAATATATTGTTCTTTCTCTAGCCTAAGCTCGTTCTTCATTATGTATTGGTAGTTGTTACGATACGGTGAGTTGGTGTAGTCGATGGTGTGACTTCCACGTAAGATCTTATAGATTAGGCAGTTATATCATGACAAATCTACAATTTCAGGATTAGGTCTATTATTAGAGCAGTACTAATATCATAGTAGACCATAGTTCTACAATTCTACCAAGGAAGCGTGATGCAAATTCAGGGATACGTGGAAGAATGTGTGCTTCGAGTGGTTTAATATGAATCAAGAAAGTAACCGAAAATTTGGAGAAAAATTTCCGGGACTTGTCTGTATACTTTAATTTCGATTACGTACTATCAGGAGTTTAAGACTGTCATTTAGGGGTTAGGCAATAAGAGGCCTAGTGTCCCAAACTGACTCTTATTTTGTCAGACTGGTGATTGTAACACACGTCCTGCATTTTAATCAAACAGGAATCAAGGACCAGAGGCCAAATTAGATCAAAACAGAAGCGAAAGCTGATCAGACTATTTTGAAAACTTTGGAATTATTTATATTAATGTGTCCCACGGTATAACTATTGAGATATTGAACAAACGCTGTCACATGTGACATCCAAACTAGCCTTTGATATCTCATCTGTTTAAAACTTGGTAAGTCAAATTGTTTAGTAAACATAGGTAGCAGTAATAATCACCAATACATCATCATTAGAATAACGCTCCAATAAGTCCATTGGCAAGAAGAACCAGATACGCATATTAGCCATGATGTAAAAATACCTAAATTTGGAACTGTAGCAACGTTTAAGATTTCGCACTCTTAAGTGACTACTCCAAACCTCCAAATACCCTAACGAAGATACTTCAGTTTTTGTACCCTAGATAAGTGAGAGTCACTTAGAATCCCGAATTCATGAGCCCAGTCCAAATTTAGTTTCCAAAATTCGCGGTACCCACAGTTGATCTAGACGGTAGAAATATTTAGTGTTCACTTCAGCTCAGATACATAAAATCGAAAATGAACAATATATTTAATATAGTAACACTAGAAACCTCAATAAGCAATGCAGACGAGTGGTGCTAAATCGGTGAATATTTGTACAAATATTCTTGAACGCTTCGTTCTTTAGCAACCACATATACCGCTACAATGGCAAACTCGTGGGATCAACTATAGATCATTACGGTGTCAATACATTAAAACTATATTATGACAACTTCAGAATGAGTAGAGTTCTCATGCAAGGATGTGAAAAATGTCACTAATAAACTAGTTTCGAGTTAAGGGTTAACTGTTCAAGTCAGCAAACGTTTACAGCAAGTAACAGATAATGTTAGGTCATTCATATCAGATACGGTCAAACAAAAATATGATCATTAAATGTGATAGACTCAAAATATCAAAACGCTTAGTGAAACGAACATGAAACATTAGCCGAAACTCCAGTGCCGTCATTGAACTGATTACAAGCTATAGTTTGTTAGCAGTTAAAAGATGATTATGAGCACGCTAACAATATGATAGAATTCTCGAGTGTGTCAAATGAATTGTAGCGGTAAATAAATCTCCAAAATAAATAGCTCTGTAAGTTTTCGACATTGGATGCTGACCACATTAGTTCAAATGGACTCACTTAGCTGTAGGTGATCGGTCATGTATCCGCACCAAAACGAGTGGGAACGCCGTGCTCAACAACCGCTGCAGTCGTTGCCAGATTAGATCAGACCATCCACGATATATTGACAGCCTATCAGATACATCTTCGAACCTCCTCGCTTCTGTCTTTTGATTTCACTTGGTTTGTACGCTTCATATTAGGTGTTACTGGTTAGAGCGTTGTCAAACACTGAGTACCTGTGGCATCTTCAGAATATTGGTGTCAATATGTCCATTCATTATGCTTGAGAATGATTTTCATACCTCAGTCAATAAGAATCATTATAGGGCCTCTTCTTTCACATTTGGTGATTACCCTATGGGGCCAACGAAATATCACTGAGCCCTAGTCATATCATAAAGTATGCAGGTCACAGAATGTCGAACAACTTACCTTTACTCACCATAGTCGAGGGAAACTTTTCACGCCAAGTTCTGGCCCATGCGGCACTGATTGTAGTCTTTATCTCCAATCTATTGAGACTGATACATTTCATATATAACGTTACGTTGATTTTATTCGGTCACCAAAGTAGTCACAATATCTAAATATCATGAGAGAGTAATCCACGCCAAACATTAATTGGGAGAGTTAAATTCACTGCAAGCTAGGAGGTCACACAAGTCTCGTTCACCTCGAGAAAACTACAGTCATCTTATGGACCACTTACATTGATAATATACAACTCAAAGGAAAGACTGACTCAAATAAGTATTACCAACGTTATCTGCCAACAGAATTAAGCATAATCTGTTTGTACGAAAGTATTTTCAGAAACGACTAACACAGGTCAATTAATATAGACGTTGGCTGTACTTTGGTTTTAGTGCTTAGCTTTTCTAGGTCATGTATGTTTTTCCTTTACGTCACTTTTAAATTTAGCCTTAAACAGGACTTACTACATTTTCTCACTTAGGAATAAACCTGTTGAAAGCTGAACAATTCGCAGATATGAAAAGTATTCTTAAGAATAGAGGTGTGAATAGTAAGTTTTTATATTGTTTTCAGACGTTTGTGCATGGATTACAAATATAATTGGTTCATAAAGAATATTTGTGTAAATCTTTCGATTTATATTCCCAAAAAAGAGCTTGAAACATTGCAATCAATAGGAATTTTATTTTTTAATCTTATTACACATTTAAGATGGTGACTTGTCAGTACTGTGATTTCTGGTCAATCAAATATCAGTGCTTGAACAACGGTTCATGAGCCATAAAATACTACCCTTTGAGTTTCAGTCTTCCATGTGACAGATGATTGTTTCTTGTAAATTAAATTAAGAGGCAAGATGTCAGAAACGTAGTACACAGAAGATTTACTCACAATGTGTACATTTTATGACTATATACCTCTTAAGGTATGGTGCGGACTAGTTCTCAATTTGGTTTGTTTTCCCAAATGTTGGTACTGAACTGTTGAACAAAAAGTATCTAGACCAAAGTCTTATGCTGCTTTTTTAATTCAAAGTGAAATCAATCAACTATAATATAATGCGGCAGATGATCTGACCAATTATTTTAACAACAGCAAAACTAGACTATAATTGTTCACCGAATGTATTTGTTAGTTTTGATAAGCAAAGTTGACGATGGTATTTTTTCTCAAAATGTTCGGTTTTTGGTGAAACCAACAAACACTATTAATGTGCAACGAGGACGTGTGTTAATGCTTATGTCACGCAGCAACGATGCATATTAAAACCATTATGTATACAAAGTTCGAGATCGTAGCTCATCCTTGAAACTGACAGTTTTGCTGGAACCATTTTTGACACCAAACGACTTATAAGAAAATTTTGAGTCGGTTTTGACTGCAGTCTTAAGAGGGTAGTTACTCAAGATACTGTTTGAATGCTTTCGACTCTTGACGGTTGTCTTCAAGAATTTTATGTTGTCGTTTCCTGAGAGGAAGTGCATTCCTTCAGTTGCGTTAATATAATGTAGTGGAATAGATTTTTGTGAAAGCCATGTAAGTTTTACACTAACTACCTTTATTATCAATCCGATTCCCAAACGTAACTCTTTTCCTGAGCTTTTAGCCCCAAATCACTTGAGTTTAGGCTTATTCCAAGTATCAAAGTTTTATTTTGACTGATAAATCTTAGATAGTGTTCTGTTGTTGGTCTTTTTAAAGTTTTAACTGTCTTGCACATAAATTGGAGAGAAGTTACTTAATTTAAACCAAGGATACCAGTGAGTATAACATTGAGATGCCATGTTGGTAATATGATATTTTCGTCGTTCTGAACGGTCACTAGTTGTGTGTAACTACGATTCTATTTTTATTTGTCAAGCTTTCAGCGTACAGGCATTCTGTTAGTTGAATAGTTGGGAAAAAGGTTATCAAACGTAACTAGACAACCTATATATTTTATTTATTGTACTAATATGCAGATAGTGTTAGAATTATTTGGACGGTGATGTGATTGCTTTTTTGGCTTTCGTTAAACGAACTAATGAGGTTTGAAATCCGAAACAATTTGAGTTATGATTGTGTGGCAAATTTGCAAGGTAATAAACTTTAAAGGCAACCTGGAAATACTTCTAAGCAAATTGAATGTGTTCATATTGAATTAGGAATACTATTCTGAGAGAGTTCACTGTATTGTTGAAGTATTAAAAAAGCTTAATAATCTAGACAGTCCATAAAGTATGTGGGTTACATCTTAATAAATAGACGGTAGAAACATACTAAATTACAAATATTATGGTTTACATTCCAAGTTTTATGGTATTAGGTGGTCCATTACTGTTTAGTAATCAATTAGAAATGATATTTAGCAATCTTTTCTGTTGAATGCCAATCACAAACTTGCTTTGGAACTGAATATTTTTCATACAATAAATTTCTGTGAAATTTAATAATCTAATAATGCAGTAAGTTTGATAGCTTAGAGTGAAGTAATTGTTTGGTACAAAATCATAAATTCACTTAACAGAAATGACTCGTCAGTGTGCGTACTGGAGATAGTTAAATTTTATTTAATTCATGAATCAATATAAATGAGATAACCGGTGAAAACATGAAAGCACTGAATGGTCATTTTTTCTGTATATTTTCTGTCTGTTTAAATAGCTTTTGTGTTTGAAGTTTATTTAACTTCCTGACTCATACTCATTTATGATGTGAAATTCCCAATTATTAAATTTGATACAGAAAGTTTTATTTACTTTCTAAGTTACAAATACTCTATTACTTAGTAGGCTGAACATTTTATCATTCCAGTTTAACATCACTGATTCATGAACTTGATTTATGTCGTATGGTTAATAAACACACTTATTATCTAAAGTTGTGATTATAGTGGGTTATACGGAAGTATTTAGGTTTTCTTTTACCAAAATACTGTCCAGTAGATTGGGTATTTTTAAAAAATGTTTTTATATTGAAAGAATAATATCCCCATGTTATTGCGATGTTTTTCACATAAATTTTCGCTGTTAAACTTAAAATTCGCATATTAAACATCTATGTAACTTATACAGTTACAATATTTGTTAAATGACTGTTTTGCTTAAAGTGACTAGAGATATTTCTCAACAGTTCATTGGTAGTGAAAAACGCGTACAACCATTTTATGTTGTTTGTATTCTCATTGCTGTAATACTGTTTTCTGGATTGATAATTCATTTTGTCAGCACATATAGTGCCAACAAATTACGAGATAGTTTGCCATGAATTGAATTGCTGTTTATTTAGGTTTTCAGTATTTCTATCGTTATCTATGAAGCTGTGAATGATTGGTTATGAAAATTGATTTTCATGTAGTGGATTACAGGCCTAAGTTTGATTCCATTCACTAAGATAGGAATAGTTAGGTGATGCAATCATAGACATTAAAAACAGATTAGGTTTATAGCTTGTCGGCAAATCATCTAATCGTTACTGAATTTCATTCTATCAGTTTTATAATTGGAGTTATCATTCTAAAAGTTAAAGACCATTCAACTGGTGGTATGCCTTTTAAAATAATAGTGCAAAATCTACAGGATTATTATACATCAATAAACTAAACTTTTATTGAGCTTATTTTCAAGCATATGAGTCGTATAAAGTATTTATCAAATAATGTTTGGTGATGACCGTAATCAGTAAGAAATATGTAGTGCTCATCAGTGACTTGCTATGAGATGAATTATCAAAGTTCTTTCGGGAATTCATGAATGATGAAGTTGGTCGTTCTGAAAGTGAGACAGTAATCACGCACAACATTGAATGGTCATCATGTTATATTATTCTTTGGTTAGAATTTAAAATATTCATTTATTGGTCTACATGTATCATACTCACTGCTGGTTGTAATGGTTATCAGTCCTATAAATGTGCGCCGCTCAGGAAATACAGATGAAAATATTTTACATATATGTATACATATAAATATTCGTGTATTAAGTTCGGCTCGACTATAAATCACTGTTTCTACGGTTATCTTATTTAAGTTCTACTTTATTTCTTTGTGGTAATCAGGAGAGACGACAAATAATCACTTATTGAAGTTAACGATGCTCAATAGTTATATCACCAATTAAAAGTACGCACTTAGTATTGATGGTTACGGTTGATATTATTGCTTTTTTACTGTAAATTGTAGTTTAATCTCAGCATCCCTTGTGATAGGGTTGCAAATGTGTAATTTAATCACCTCAACCTCTACTGCTCCATCATAAGTTTAAAACTTCATCCAATGCTTTTCCATCTTTTTCGTCATGAGCTTGAAAATAAATAACGACAACGAAAGAACATGAGTTCATTTCACTTTTCCAGGTTTTCATCAGCTACTAAGAACCTGTAATTCTTCAAAACCAAATCACGAAAGTAGTGAAAAATTCCTACATAAATGAATTTAGTGATGTAATAAAGATAAAGATAAACTTCAACGATTGATTAAAATATGTTTGCGATTAATGGTGTAATCCAGGATAGATTTCTCATTGAATTTGAAACTGGTTAGCTTGGTATATCTGGATTCCAGAATATTGATATTATCTCTAAGTTTTTGATTGAGATCTTGAACCAATTGATGTTAGACCATCACAATTGAAAACCTGGAAGCACTGGACGGCCGTTTCGTCCTATTGTGGGACTCCTCAGCAGTGCGCATCCCGCTCGCGGGATCGTGGATGCGCACTGCTGAGGAGTCCCACAATAGGACGAAACGGCCGTCCAGTGCTTCCAGGTTTTCAATTGTGATGGTCTAACATCAATTGGTTCAAGATCTCAATCAAAAACTTAATAATCTCCACAACCCCTATACTAGTTATCTCTAAGTCTCAAATCTAGCACCTTTCATTTCAAACATCAACTCATTATTTATAGAGTTTAAATAGCTAGTAGGTTAGATGATAAGTAAACATCGATTCATAAGGGTTCATACTTTTCCATGGTTAACGTTAAAGACTGTAATTGACTAATCTCATTTAAAATATGTTAGAATATTAATATGTCGTCAGAATCTATACATACTAGCTATAGTTAATCAAATAAGATTCATGACATTCAGTAATGTGACAATCATAGATTAAAACAAAATCAATGCAACAGACTCATTAACCTATTGTCTATTTTTCACTTTGTACTCAATTAAGATTCAATTTCCTTTATTCTATCAACTGTTGATTTGTTGTATTAATTTATTCTTACCTATTATAAATTTAATCATTTCTAATGAATAAATAAATGACATAGGTGACATGAAATGGGAGGTAATATTTTAAAACAAAACATAAAGAAAATAATTTGGAAATGATTTGAACTTTGCCTTGAATATATACATAAATATACTATTGAATTTCAAGGAAATTAATAGTAATAGACTATAAGGTCCAGTGTCCCTTTGGATTTACTATTTTCACCTTCGTAAAAATTTCATTCTTTTTTGAGATAAAAAGTGGAAAAAGAGGGAGGGAAGCATAGGCGGATTGACTATTTGACTACTTTCTCTCTTATTTTCTATCCATACATACTACTACCATTACTGTTACTTTTGTTGATAGTTATTGATGAAAAAAGGAATTGGATTGGTCAACTATAATGAATAATTGGTATACAAAGACAAATATAAATGTATTCATTTCATTGTTTGGATACTTAGCGATATATGTATATATTGATAAGTTTAAAATGAATGGTATATTTGCAAAGACTTTGTGTGAGATTTATTCCAGTTTGAAGGTCGGTTATTAATTGACGACACTAGAACGCTGAGAAAAGCGAAGTCATGGTTAGTTTATGATATGAATCAGTGGTAAAAAGGAAGGTTATGTAACGATGACACCTGTCGGTCCATCACAGCTCATCGATTGGGAAGCTAAAGATGTTGAAACTCTGTAGCTTGAGATTTTATCAAATATGGCTGAGAATAGAAGCCAATGATGATAGTGCTTAAGTATTAGCATACTTCACGAGGGTAATAGGAACTCACTTAATTGTGAACAGTTTTTTTCGGTTGTACATTTAATTGAGCTGTATTTTCTATCGTACAGTATTCTTGTTCACTTATTTCTTTTAATTGTACCATCTTTCCATACTCTATTTCTTTACAGTATTGTCTCTAGATTTATATGGCGTATAGGTTTTTGGTGTCGTGTTGCTAATTGTACTAGAGTGTAATGGTAGGATGGAATTTCTCTCAGATGACCAACCTCTTTAGAGATGTATCTTATCACAACGGACGGAGGGTATTAGAAAGTCTTTCCTAAAAATAGCACACTTGACCTTGCTCCGAGGTTTTCCATCGCCATTTATAAGTCTTTTGTAGCATAGAGCCAATCATCAAGGACTACTTGCAAAAAGTCAGTCTGTGATAGGTTTTAAGCAATTATCTCTTGATCTCTGTGATCATGACCTCATATTTCCAAGACCATTACTAATCACGTTTCTCCTTTGGTACCTCAAGAACTATCCTTTGTTGGTGTGAGTAATTGTGACGTGACAACTGTCCACACACCTCTTACAATATTTGAGATCACACTGAGTGAGTACATTATCATAGTTCGATCACGGGGCTTGTCAAGGTTACTGTAATTTATATGTTGATATCTTCGTTATGGATTAGCATACCTAATGTCTTTTTCTACAATATATAGAAAAAACAAACAAATAAACAACAAATTTATAGGAACGATAGGGTTTATAATACAGGAACAGGAAATTCTACCCACTTACTAAAATGAATGCGTTTATAACTATTCCAGATGGTCAAGAGATAAAATAAATCTATTACTTAAAGAGAATAACGTAAATAATCTGATTATATATATTTCTCATGTATAAACGCCATTTAATATTAAAAAAGATAGAACAATGTTGTATTATTATCGTTAGATCGTTCAGTTTTAGTAAATATGGATCTAAACAATATTGGAGTGGGATTTTGTTCAATGATTAATGTTGAATAAACTTTAAACGATTAGATTGCAAGTTCAGTTTAGAAGTTCTACATTACCAACTGACTTTAATTATAAAACTATTAAAAACCTGGAATCACTAGACAGCTGTTTCATCCTAGTATGAGATTTTTAAGTAGTACATGCCTACAGTCACACCAGTAATCGAATTCAAGACATTTAGACCTCATGGTAAGCAGCCAACATTTAGATCAGTGAGTTAGAATTCGGTTGTTCCTATTTTCAGCTTCTGTTACTTCAAATTGTTGCTGTTCCAATACGTTTCCATGATATTTGTCTAACGCCCGATACAGCTGAATTTCACTAGTCACGGATTCTCGTTGGAATTTTCGGGGATTATCTGAAGTCGGTTGTATAAGTCTACTAAACTTCATGGAAGTAATGTCTGCTTAAAGCCGCTTAAACGAACATCTTTGTTTATGATTACTAGGTAGTGATAATTATTAATCAGTTATTTGAAGAACATCAATAACTTCAAAATTTCAAACACACTTTTCCGAGAACTATTTCATATTGTAAGTGTGGATCAGATTGTAAATAGAAAGCTGATTAATTATACATTAGATTGGTTTAAGAAGTTAATAATTAACTGACAAACTGACTGGTTTTGGTGGAGTTTTGTTCTCCACCATCTCAACTGACTGGTTAAATTTACATGAAAGAACTATGATGTTCATTTTCATGAATAGTTTTTTGCTACGGATTTATATCAGTTGAAAATACCATCCAAATGTTGAGAGATTTCAATATCTATTTCATCCTTATATAAGATTCAAGACTTCACAAGAGGCCACACTCACTAATTATCAGTTGGTGCGGTAGTAAATCATCATGGACAAATGGTTATAATAATTTATATATTCTGAAAATAATAATTACAGAATTCATGCCAGTTTACAGGCATGATCAGCTTGATATAAATAGTAATATTAGATGTAGAGAAAAAACATGTGATAGAAGAAAGTTTTAAGTATGCTAGTTCACTAATTGTTTAGGTAGTACATGTATTACAGCGATCCAATGCATTAACTGGGAACTTTTAATTTTTCTTAAATGGACAGCCTGTTGATTTATGAACGGAGTAATTAAGGTCATTTCGTGTGCCAGATAGAATCAATGATAATTATCTACAACTAGAGAAATTAAAACGAAAACAGAGAGCACGGAACAACAAAACAATAATTACTAAAATATGTCAATCAGGTCTACCAAAATGCATGTGTCATGTGACACAGTGATATACTGTTGATGTTATTCAAATTAGTTAAACTTGCTAGGGACGGTGTTAACATAAAGTGACAGCAAGTAGGTGGTTTTACTTAGGGAATTCATTAATAAGAATGGCTAAACATTTAAAGTTCCTATAATATCCCTTGTGGAATGAGATACACTTATAGGTGCTAGAGCATTCAATGCATTTTCAGGGGAGCAGTATGTATCGATGCAGCGAACAAATAATGGGAGTGGTTTTTTCGTGCGGATAGATTGTGGTAGGTTATTCCAGAGTCTAGAAAATTTACAGGCAAAGTAATTTATATAGAGAGATGATTTAGAATAAGTTTGTTTCGATAGTGACAAGGAATTAAGGATGTCATAATGAGAAGTTTCTGCATATTGAATCACGTGATTGGATGTGAATGATATTTTATTAAGTAATTTGAAGAGAAAGATAAGACTTAGTTTGAGTCTCTTCTCCCATAAAGGTCTAGCTCAGATTTATTACATCTAGAATTATAAGTTAAGGTACAATGAACTCCAAGAATACGAAGTGTAAATCGTCTCTGTACTGATTCCAACCTTAATTTATCCTTTATGCACGCACTTCTAAGAATAAAAGTGCAATATTCTAGAAGTGGTCGAACGCAAACTTTGTTAATTAAAATACGTGACTCATTGTTATAATGGTTTCGAGTTATGTAACCTACAAGACGTTAAGACTTAGAGGTCTGTTTCAATATCTGTTCTGTAAACGTCAAGTCGTGGGAATATCTAAGTCCTAAGTCTACTGTATGTAACCTAGATACCACTTCTCCAGTTATGGTAAGGTCTGGGTTGAGTGATGTATCGCCGAAGCATATCCATCCACATTTAGCCGTATTAAGCTCCAGTTACCATTTTAAGCACCACTGTGCTGCCTTTTTAAGCTCCATGCTGATGCAATTTTGCATATTTTTCAGCTTATGTGGAGAAAATGAATATACTACCTTAAGATCATCTACATATAGAAGGGGCTTACCCACACAAAAACTTTAACAAATATCATTGATAAACACTAAAAAGAGCAAAGGGCCTAAGACACTACCTTGTATTACACCACTTCTAACAGGGATAGTGTTAGACAATGAAGAGTTAATTTTAACTATTTGATGTCGACTGCTGAGAAAGGAATCAAACCAAGCAAGCAAAGGATTTTGAACCCCATAAGATGCGAGCTTACCTACAAGAAGTTGGTGGCTAACCATGTCAAACGCTTTAGAAATGTCCAGATATATCACTAAGACTAGATATCCTTGGCTACGTAGAGAATAGAATAAATGAAGGAAGTCAAAATGAAATGTCATGCAAGAACGATTTTTAAGAAATTCATGCTGAGTATCATTGATAAATTTTCCAGCGAGTAAATAGTTGCAAAGTTCATCACTTATAATTTTTTCCAGAATCCTAGAGATAACTGGAGTAATATTTATCGGAGTAGCCGAGCATGGGGTATAGGTAATAACAGAATTGTCATTATCTGAAGAATTAGGGCTTTTCCGGGCTCGTTTTTTTTATAGTCGACCCATATCGCTTTAGGTATTAATTCTAAAGCTATTTATGAGTTATAAACTAGGATTCAACGATATTCAAACAATATATATTAGACACTGTGTTATCGTAAGGCAAACTTCAAACTTATGATAACCAGTGCTTACGTAAACAGGGAATATTAGCTGATGTAAGAGTGAGTTGGAATATGACTAGAGATGGCCAAACAAAAACTTAGCATCGGTCCTTCGTATGTATCTTCTTGTTCTGTTCCCTTAAACCATATCCTAATTGTTTAACCTGTGTTAATACTACTGATACTATTATTTTGATGTCTTTACTACTAATTTTGGTAATTTCGTGTTGTTGTACGTGTCGAATGACAACTTGGGCTCATATATATTTATGTCAAGCTGTTTAGCCAATAAAGTGACTTATCAATGACTACATATTATTGTTTATTTAAAAAGACAAACTCTCAGAAATTTCTGAATTATCACATACAGATTTTAATCCGTAGTCAACAACCATTTTGCATGATACTGTATGACTCTGAAAACGCTAACTCGAACCTCATTGGTTCACTCTTAAACTATAAGTTCCCTTCTGCATAACTTACTTCTTCATTATTTTAACTTGTTTATATTTCATAATAAAGTATAGGAAGATCTTTTTTCGTGAACCATTTGTCAAAAAGTTTTCTCATCAATTTTATTGTTACTGGGACAAAAAAATCAATAAGTGTCAAATGTGTTGTTTGCCAAACAATACAAAATATCATTTTCTTGGCTGACATGTAAATTAACCCATCACCATGTTTCTTTCGTGTGTATGTATGTGCAAAAAAAAATTTATGCGATACCCAATATGCTGTAAAAAATAAACAAGATCGATTAGGAAATCCCGCCTCCTATTCCGTTTTCATAGGCAATTGTTTAATTGCCATCAGAACAAAAAACCATTCATACATTTCATTCATTCTCCACTTTATTTACTCTTCAATATCTAGCTGTTTGCTGTTGTCGATGTGTTCACATATTTTATTGTTATGTGTTGTATGTGTATATTGGTAAACAGGAAGTGTATTCAGTTAGTAAATATTTCTGCTCTTTTTATTGTTGCTTTTAGGGGTATTGTAATCTCTGAGCTAGTTAGTATAATTAAGAAGCTCTCATTGTTATTCTTCACAACACATTATTAGCGTCTACTTCATGTAGAAGTGAAATTTTCTGTCATACGACAAATGTTACATCATTTTGTTCTGAAGGCCTTGTTTATCTTTGCAGGTTTGTTGTTTTCATTTGTCCTTGTATCCCTGTCGAATGTTTTTTAGTTGACTTATTGTTGTGTGACTGGTTGATCTCTTCTGTATGGGTCAATGATTTGGATTTATGTCGATGTGTTTGTAGATTATCACCTGATCTGGGTGGTATACCTCTAGAAATTCGTAGGTACTCTTAGGGTTTTAACTTTTCTCTAATCTAACTTATATTCATGGTTGTCCATGTGGATTAATACCATTGGAAATAAGTCATTTTGCCGCATAGCGGTCACCTTATCTAGAAATCTCCATCGTTTTATTGGGGATTGTGATCAGTGATATCTATATTAGTGTTGATGCTCGCTTAGCTGAGATGTTTCACAACAAACAAATTATTGTTAGTCGGCCTAGAGATAGAAAAAACTATGTGTACAAGAAATTGTAGTATTTTTGTATTTGCGAAGAGTTTTCATCATTATGTAATAAATGTATCCCGAATATCTTAAGAATTCAGAATAACGATTACTGTTATCTGAAAATCCATTAGAAACTGCTCGTTGAACCCGTTCTTTTTAATTGACTGTCTTCAGCGGAATTCTCAGTGCATAATTAAAGTTTATCTATCCTGTAACACACGGTCTTTTATAAATACTTGATTGAATCATCATCAGAGTGTAAAACTGATATAACGGGGTTGTGTTAATTCATTAGAGGGTGACCAATCTCTGAGAAAGGTCATGGACAGTTGTTTCGTCCTAGTATGGGATTCAGTGACCCCAATGAAGGAACTAAGCACGATGCCTTCAAACGTCTTAGAAAGTGCCCAACCTTCAGACCACTGAATAGAGATCTAACGGTTCATGTGTGTAACCTTAGTTATGATATTGCTCAACTATTTTCCAATTCCATTTAATAAACAACTATCTTACACTTTATATGGTTGAACTGCATTATTCACTAGACCTCCCATTAATTACATTTCGAAATTAATCACTAGCAAATACATAATTATTATCGTCATAGGGTATTCGAGGAGATTGTTGAATTTTGTAGTTTCCACCTTGGACAGTTTATTGTGATATATACAAATCATAGTAAAACAGACTAGTATTGACTGTTTTGTTATTTAAAAATCATTTGATTGAATCAGTTTATTACTTTGAAGTTAATTGAACAGTTAATCTAAGGTAGAAATATTTCTTCTCAATTCTTTACAAAGTTTTAACTGTGTTCGGATCACTTTTTTTTACTAGCCTTATTGTAATTGATTTAAAGGAATTTTCTGGTAAAACTATAATTTATGGACGACCTTTGAGCGACACTAAAGTAACCTTGAGAACGTTCACCTACTCACTAAGGCTAAATAAGGCTTATGGTTTATAGTCACTGGTTAGGGTTAGAAATTAAATTCAGGATTATCATCACGAACTAACATCAGCTAAAATGCTAAAACGCTATTTAACCAAATGGATGGATGAATTTCACGTCGAAATTCAAAAAAGACGACACCCTCATCTGCTCTCAGTTCAGACGTTTAGAACGATGGGCGGAACGTTTCAGAGAACAGTTCAGCTGGCCTTCAGCTACTCTAAAACTTCCCTCCATTCCCAGACAGTGTGAATGGAACATTGAAGTAGGTCCCACAACTCTAGCAGAAGTTCAAAAGGCTATAGTTAATCTGAAACGAGGAAGGGCAGCTGGTCCAGATGGATTGGCTTCATAGGTTTTTAAGGATGATGGTCCAATTTAAGCAATTAGGTTGACTAATATTTTAAATAAAATCTGGGAGTTAGACGTTATCCCATCTGACTGGTCACAATCACTTATCGTCCCAATATATAAGAGAGGGTTAAAATCATCCTGTGACAACCATAGAGGGATTAGTTTAATTAATATAGTATCTAAAATTCTAGTCTCGATAATTATAAGCCGCCTAACTAAGACTCGTGAACTGCAAACACGAGAGAATCAGGCTGGCTTCAGACCTGGTCGTGGCTGCATCGACCACATATTCACCATTCGTCAGGTTCTAGAACACAGGCATACTTATCGGCGTCCGACAATGGTGGTCTTTCCTAACTTAAAAGCAGCATTTGACTCGGTAGACCGCGAGATTCTGTGGCAGTGTCTGTCATTGAAAGGCGCACCTCAGAAGCACATAAACCTTATGAAGGCTCTTTGCGCGAACACTACTAGTCGAGTGAGAGCTTATGGCGAACTGCCACGTGTTATGTATGCCCGAACACCGATTACCACGACGTGCAATGCTAACCGGTGTTCGGGATGGTTGGAAGAAAGTTAGGGGCGGCCAAACCAAAACGTGGCATCAGTGCTTGAAGTCACTAACTTCTGGTCTGAGCCATGTTGGGAGATGCAGACTACTTGGTTGTGGTCCGTGTGACTATAGTAACCAATGGTTGGAGACTCTTGGTGACATTGTTCAGAATCGATCACAATGGCGTTGGTGTATACACTCTTTGTCTTCCCTTAAACTATGAGATTAAAATCTATTCATATCTTTCTTTCTACGAACTAATTCTTTCTTCCTGTACTATATCCTTATATGCAATCTTTCTTTTATATATTACCACCATTGACTTAATTACTTTTATGAATCCAGTGTTCATCTTGTTGTGTTGATGAGGTATGGCAACTTGGACTGATGCATAAATGTGCCTGGTCCTACGTTGTAGCTGACTGACTGACTGACGTCAAAATTCAAGACTTTTTATCCCAAATCTGATTGGTTCATTCATAAATTATAGTCTCACCGATTTTCTTGTTTAACACTTATATTTACTTTCTTTCGTAGAATCGATTCAAATAAACATTGAAATTCTGTCTAATTATGCTATTTTGATCGGGAATTTTTCAAATTCTCCAAGTTATTTTAATCCATATTATTAAAGGTGTAAAATTAATTATTGGGTAGTAGTAGAATTCAGAGGACACGTTTTATGTCTATTTAGGATTCATCAGCTGAATGTATCTGTTACTCCAGTATTGATGTTCACACTATAATTCAAACCTAGTCTATTTTCTTTCAAACACCAACTCGTCATCCATTGAGCTAATTAATGAAGCATTGTGTAAAATTTTGCATATCATCTATTAAACCAAACTTCAATTGTATATGTGTTATAACTTGTCGTTGAATGCTTATTGTCTTAGCTCTTTTAATGCTACTTTTTGTATCTCGTCGTCGCTGATTGTTATGTCGGAAACGCTTATCACTTATACTCGGAATGAGGGACCTCTGCAATTCCCACGACGCGAATGTAAGAACATAAAGACTGGTATAAGTGATGATTTATTAACCCCAAAACACGACGACGACTAGTAGAAAATACACTTATTTATATATTGATTGTACACCCATTTTGATTAATAATTAGGATGAAATCACATAACAAATCACAGACTGACCGTAATTCATGTCAATGGAATACAAGAATATCCCATATTATACAGAATAAAATATCATACGAGAAAAGAAAAGAAAACAAATACTACGTTGAGTAATCATTACATTGAATCGAAACGGATGTAATCTTGAACTAAACTCATAATGAGTCAATCAATCGGAAATTGACTTTTCTTTCCATCATATCAATAAGTGGCGTTTTTCAGTATTTAATTGTCTAGAAGTAAACATATAATCTTGAAGTTAATCAAACAGGTAATTCCACTGTTCATACATAAAAATTGATATTTGAAAGAAATTGATTAAATTTACAGTGATCTTGAATACTGTTAGAAGTATGAGGGAAGTTGTAACTTCCCGGTCGCCTACACCGTGGAAGGGTTCTTCTGGAGGCACCTGAAAAAGAAATTGGGTTAGAGGTGGTTTTAGTGACCTGAGAGCGTGACCGCAGTGCCCAGGAAACAACTGCTTGAGGCCGGTCACTTACGACCTTTTTTGTGACCAGTTTTCATGTTAGCTCCGTACTTGTTGGGACCTTATCGCCGGGGACGGGAATATGTGAGGTAAGGCGAGGTGTGCGTGTCTACGGTTGACCTTTCCTAACCCCACCCCTCCTTGTGGGGAGGCAGCATTGCTGTTATGCTGGTTGTCTGAAGAAAACACCTTACTGCTGTCACACCTTTGTACAGTCGACAGTACGACTTCGCCTTCGGACCTTCGCTTTGCTGCTTTTAGTTTTGCCGCTCTTCAACCGACCTGTCTAGTATGATAGAACTTTGAGGAACGATTGTTCCAACCAGTATAGCTTGATTGGTTCACCAAGATAAGCATGTCCGACCACCACGTCAAAGCAGCAGCAACGATCATATTGATTAAAGTTAAGGGTTTTTCATTTATTTAATCGTTTGTAAATCATTAAAGTATTCCGCCATGTTTTTATTCATTGTCATTGTCACTAATTTCTTCTATATAGTCTTTACTATAATCTTATTACATCTTCATTCATAAGTATGTTTAACATTTCTTACGGTATTAATATCCAATGGGAACTTGTAAACTTTCTTAAAATAATTATCATTTGCAAAGTTTACTAACACACATACATCTCTAAATGAAATAACAGAATACATAGTTAAAATGATCCATTATATCATTGAATAAAGAATAAAGAGGATTCAGGGAAGAAAATTCGGCGAGACTCTAATTTATAGACGATCTTTGAACGAATCTTAAATGACCTTGAGAAATATTAGCCAATCAGCAAACAGTCAGTATACAGTAAAAATACAAAACTAAGGAAATAAAGTGGATACACTTCTTATACGTGGTTCAAAAACTTGTCAAGGTTAGAAAGAGGTTCAGAGGTTCTAAAATCGTAATGCATGAAGTGGATGAAATCATCTATACGGCTACAGAATAGTCGGCCTCTGGAGCCATGATAAAGTGTCACAAACTCTTTCAGCTCCGGCCACATAGCTTCAATATTGTTTATGTGCACTGCGGTTGTTAAGTGCACAAAATGCTACGCGTGAATAACGACACGATGCACATAACCAAACCTATGGAAGAGTCTGTACGCCCACCAAACAGTCAGTTAGTCAGTCAGCTACAACGTAGGACCAGGCACATTTATGCATCAGTCCAAGTTGCCATACCTCATCAACACAACAAGATGAACACCGGATTCATAAAAGTAATTAAGTCAATGGTGGTAATATATAAAAGAAAGATTGCATATAAGGATATAGTACAGGAAGAAAGAATTAGTTCATAGAAAGGAAAATATGAAGCGATTTTAATCTCATAGTTTAAGGGAAGACAAAGAGTGTATACACCAACGCCATTGTGATCGATTCTGAACAATGTCACCAGGAGTCTCCAACCATTGGTTACTATAGTCACACGGACCACAACCAAGTAGTCTGCATCTCCCAACATGGCTCAGACTAGGAGTTAGTGATTTCAAGCACTGATGCCACGTTTTGGTTTGGCCGCCCCTAACTTTATTCCAACCATCCCGAACACCGGTTAGCATTGCACGTCGTGGTAATCGGTGTTCGGGTATATGTGACACGTGGCCCACCATCTCAGTCGATGAAGATTCACAACCCCATCAACTGATTTACCATCATTCCCTAATACCCTGCGTCTAACCTCACTATTACTTACCCGGTGATCCCAGCAGACGCCAGCAATATTTCTGAGGCATCTGTGATCAAATACTATTAGCTTACGAGTATCTTCTACTCTTAATGGCCATGTTTCGCTGCCGTAAATTAAGACAGAGCGGACTGCCGCGCATTATACTCGTCCTTTTTTTGATAGACGGATGTCTCGCCTTCGCCATAGGTGACGCAAGTTGGCAAAAGCCAATCGAGCTTTTCGAATCCGTTAGGGCTGATCAGACTTCCAAGATAAGTGAAGTTGTCAGCGCGTTCGACTACTTCACTCCCTATCCTTAGTTCAGGTGTTGACGCAGACCAGACCTGAAGCAACAGCTTGCCCACCAAACATCCGTATATATTGTAGTACCTGGCTGCAGCCAATGTTACTGGTGGTTTTATTACCCAGTTTGCAATAATTGTCGTAATTTACCTTAGTTAGGAATTATATATGGGGTTTTCATCATGAATTGACATAAGCTATAATGTCAGAAATTTATTTAGCCAAATGGGTGAAAGGCTTTCGCGTTAAAATCCGAGATCTATTATCTTATACCTTATTGATTCGTCCACAAATTATAGTCTCGTCGTTTTATTTGTTATAGCCGCTCAATTATCATGTTTTGTACAAAATTCCCTATGAACCGATCGTACGTTAGCATTAAGCATTGAAGTTGGCGCCGTAACTTTGAAATCTCTAAGACGCTTCTGATTGGCTCGTCCATAAATTAGAGTTTCGCCGAAAATTATTTTCTTTTCTTTTCAACGGAATCATTTCCTTCAACTGTAAATATTTGTATTTATAGTTGTATGGTAAATATATTTGCCTATAGAAGGATAGAATAAATTGTATTATAAAATGACTCAAAACTTTTATTATTAAAATGAGGTTATGATATAATCATGGAGTAAGAGAAGAATATAGGGCTGGAAATAATTTATGGATTAGAATTATTAAAAATAATTGTTTATTTGATAGATATGAAGAAGAACGAAAAAAACGCAGAGGTCATAGTAATAATAACAATCATGGAAAATTGTTTAAGGATAATAATAATAATAGTAATAATAGTAATGAAAACCCAAAGCAAAAGGGAATTAAGGCCAGTAAAGGATGAGAGGTTGAACATATCCTTTTTGCACGCAGAGTTTGGGCTTGAGTTGGTGGGGATTGTCAATACCTCAGCAATGCATAAGTTTTTGATTCTAATTCCTTTGACTATGGAGATTATTTTAAAAGAAGACTCCTTCAGAGCAATGTGTTCATCGTTCATCGAAATGCTCTTGTATTGAACTATCAGGACTCAGTAGCTATGTGGATAATGCGATAGCGTTTGGAGAGAACGGTACTGGGTTTGAGTCCCTGAATGAACATCAACTCTGGGATGCAGGTATATTCAACTGACGAGTCCCGAATAGAAAGAAACGTGCGCCCTGAATTTCACTGCTAGCCACTATCCGTCTTTGCTCGTAAAGCTTGTGGCTTAAGGCAATATCGAGGCAATCCGTTCAGTATGCACATATGCTAATAAGAGACCGATCAATTGTAGTCCTAAATAACAATGGAAAGATACAAGTAAATAACATCATGTGAATCTGAACTAGTAATTTATTTGCATTCTCCTTTTAAAAGCTATGCCGAGTAGTGTTCTGAGATGCGTTTAGAAAGTGATCACTTTGTGCGGCCAATGTAACCTGCTCGACATGAGCAAGTAAGTTGATAGATATACAATAATGTGGCCCAAAGCAGAAGTCATAATATGCCTCTTAAGTTTAATCGAAATCTCTCTTTACCAGCGATTTTTGTGTTTTGTCTATACAAGCCTCAATATTTTCCCCATTTCAATTCAGAAAACCAAAATTATTGGTAAGAATGTTAATATTAAAAATGTACTGATAATATTCATGTGTTGTGTGAAGCCTATTGCTTGTTTTTATTGATTTGTAATTAAATAACCATTGGCCAACATAGTGATTCTAATGGTCAGGTTTTTGGCTTGAGATCTGAAGGTCCTGTGCTGGATCTCTAGTGAAGTCATAGGTGCACACCACCAAGGAGTTCTATTTTAGGACGATACATCTGTCCAATACCCTCTGATTCCCATTGGCACTGGCTTACAACTAAATAGGAAATTAGGAAGTGACTCCGGAAATGGATAGGACTTGCATTGCAGAAATCGTCAAATTGCATCACAAGGTTAACCCTAACTTGGAATCCTCAAGGTAGAACGAAAAGAGGAAGACTAAAGGACACAATGCACCAGCAATTAGATGCCGATATCAAAAGAATTAAAGGCACTTGGGAACGTCTGCAAAATAAAGTTCAGATCAGAGTAGGTTGAAGATTACTGGTCGACATCAAATGCTCCACGAGCGGTAGCAGGTATAAGTAAATAACGAAGTAAACATTCTCATAAGCACTTGACTTTTTCCCCGCAGGTTCATTGTTATACGTTAGTCTATTGTGCTATTCCAGAATAAAATAATTGTTCAGTGAGGGGCTGTGATTTTCAGTTATTTATTTAAAGTCAGTAGTCTGGTTCTTTATGATCAATGAAAAGGATGGTACAGTTGTACGTTAACCCAGGTTGCTACATCACATTAGCACAATATGAGATAAAATTTACCAAGATGTATGAGAAATGATTGTTGATATCTATATTAGCGATGATAGTGTAGTTTCAAAAGGCATAATAAAAAGTCAGATATAAAGGTTTAGTAGGTGTAGAGTAAGATAAAGAAAGAATGAATCTCTTGATCTACGATGCATAATGGCTCATGTCACCTAATGTCCCCTAATTCTGTTTGCAGTTATTATGAAGACCTTAATTAAGTAGCCTGGACATACACAATTCAGTCTATCAGTTAGTGATTTTATGGACTGATATTATACATTGGTCCTGGTGTCCTTCAGTTTTTCCTATTCGGGCATATGTAGCATATCTCAATTGCCGCAGATAAAGATTCACGACCTAGTCAACTTGTTAACGATCTTTACCTTATTCTTCATGTTTAATATTACCATTGTTCACTCAGTTGTTCCATGATAAGTGAGCTATTTCCGAAAATAGCACATGTCTTCAGTTCTCATTATTTTAATTTCGTTTTATTACTATTCATCACTTTCTGTTCCTGATTTCAAACTTACTTTTCCAATGTGATTTCTTTTGCTTACATTTTCACGAAAACTTATTTTGTGTTTCAAAGTTAATACTGATATGAACAGTAGCAATTTGAATTCATGTTAAGTGGTCGGAGATAATCAATGAGAAAAACTTTTCAAGAGGTATATCCTGGAGTTCTAGTGAGAAGTAGTGACCAGTGGAGTTCAACCAGGTCCGTTGTGAGATAGTAACTCACTGAAGACAATTGTGTATGTGTCGCTCATTTTCGTGGATTGGTTGAAGTTAGACATTAACACTAATGGATGCCGGCTCAGTGGTCTAGTGGTTAAGTGCTCGCGCGCGAAACCAGTAGGTCCTGGGTTCGAATCTCGCAGAGGATGAGGTCGTGGATGTGCACTGCTGAGGAGTCCCATAACAGGACGGAACGGCCATCCAGTGCTCCCAGGTTTTCCGTGGTGATCTACCTTCAAGCGACTCATGACCTTAACCATTGAAAAAGATTTTATTGATCTAAGCACCTTGACACTTAACATCAAGATGTACTTGTAATTGTTATACAAACTAATCCCTTTTTGATGGACTAATCAAAGTCATTCAGTTTCGCAATATACATTGTTACTATTGTGCTTCACTGGTCAGTAGAAGAATTAGATTAACATTAAAAGACTAAACATACAACATATTGGTCATCAGTTACTAATTAATTAATTAATTAATTCTAAACTTAGACTGGCATACATTTCTACCAAATCACATATTAATAATAATTGGATTGAATCTCTCAAAATAGATGTGAACAGAACATTTTCATTTCCATTTTAATTGGATCAATTTTCAATGTTTTCTATTCAATTAATTGAATTAGATGAATATAGTTTTAATTTGATGTAGATCAACGAATTTATTTTGTTATTCAAAGATTGTCTCCCAAAAATAACCTTTCTGAAGTTGGTTCTTCAATTACTTACTTACTTACTCAAGTCTGTTGCTCCCAATGGAGCATAGGCCGCCGACCAGCATTCTCCAACCCACTCTGTCCTGGGCCTTCTTTTCTGGTTCCATCCAATTCTTGTTCGTTTTTCTCATGTCTATTTCCATTTCCCGGCGTAATGTGTTCTTTGGTTCTTCAATACATGTATATTAATGTATATATATATCTTTGTGGAAAATGATTATTTTAACCATGCAATCTTTCAAGGTGATTTGTAAGCAACCAAATTCCAGTCTTCTGAGGTTTTCTCAAGCCGTTACTATCAGGCGTCAAAAATCTGATTGATTTGTTCAAAAGGAGATGGTTATTAATCTTCCCTTGCCTTGGTGAGAAACATTCCTTCATTGCATCTTAAACTTTTTTTAAAAAAAGTTCTTTCTTTCATTTATTACATCAGCAGGGGTTTTGTGGAGATTTTAGTGATTTTATAGTTGATTTCATGAGTCAATTGAAGCTAGATCAGCATGGAAAACTGGGAAGCACTGTACAGCCGTTTCGTCTTAGTATGGGACTCCTGATCAGTGCTCATCTACAATACCGCCCCTCCAGACTTGAACACAAGACCTATCGTTATTGTGCGCGAACGCTTAACCTCTAGACTACTGAGCTGGCTGGTATCGAACGGTGTTAATGTCTAACTTCAACCAATCCACGAAATTGAGCCACCGTTCACCATTGTCTTCATTGAGTTACTATCCTACAGCAGATCCGGGTGAACTCCACTGGTCACTGCTTCTCACTAGAACTCCAGGAAATACTTATTGAGGCCAGTCACTAGTGAGCATATGATGATTATTATCAGATGCGGTTTTACGGAGATTTCAGTAATTTTATAGTTGGATTCATGAGTCACTTGAAGCTAGACCATCATGGAAAACATCATTGAGCTTTTATTTGACTATCTTCCAGATTAGTAATCTTATTAAATGAACTTTACTCATTTTATTTCCTATCAACGTTTACTCATTATGTAATCACTTGTTTCTGGACGTTTGAACTTTTGTCACAATCAATGTTGTAGAATTCTCTTTTACATAAGGTATATATTTACAATATTCACTATATTAAATTTATTTACACCCTTGCTATCCTAATATATCTCCAACATAACTTCCGACTAAACACTTTCATGTAAGTAATTTAAACTGTGATATCCCGACGAGAATTATGAATGGTAACTTTTAAGAACCAATACAATACATATATGCATATTCATATTCCTCTTATTCTAAGCTTTATTTTGACCCATAGACTATTATTGTACGAATTACTGTCCTTGAGTTATGTCCAGTTTATTAATTATAGTCTTCCACATTCATAGCTACTTTTGGCTAGATCTTGTACAAATGTTATTTTGTATTTTATGGTACAGTTTGATCTGGTTGATTTGTATATAAACCCAGTATGTTTGAAATACATGATTTATATCGCGAAGGCTGATATTGGTGTTCTGGAATTAACAGGTAGAGCTAGGCAGGGAGAAGGACCGATAAATACTCTAAACTGCTTATATAGGTATACGCGTCATTGATCCGGTCGACAAATCAACTATCCTCTAATTGCTGGTATCACATTACGTTATATATTAATAGGGCACAACACCACAAGATATAATATAAACCCATTTTGTAAACAGCTGACGAGAACAAAACAAAATAAAATGAATTCATGCTATTCTACTAGAATCTTTGTTCTTACTCTATTCAAAATGATAAAGGAAACTAAGTGTATGAAACTAACCTAGATTGTGTTATAATTATATTCTATTGAGAATGATGAATAAATCTTTTGTCTTGGTTATGAATGAATTCATTATGTAGTATGTAAACTTAATTTACTTGAAATGTATTGGAAATATGTAGATGTATTTGTGTATACTTGAATAGATTTTCTTTGGGGAATATATTTACAGTTGATATAGTTGTTATTGTTGTTGTTGTTGTTGTGTCTCCGTTTACATTATAAAGTATCCTTAAAAAGAAATAAAAAATCAGTTTACCATTAAAATGATTCCCAATTCAAAATGTACATTTAGATCATTTATTTATTTCTTTATTTATCCAAATGAACCTTGATTGTGGTATTGATTTAGTTGTTTCCAATTTGATTGATTCATATCTTTTGTTAACCTCATATACTTATACGCTTCATTGGAAAGTTTACGGTGTAATTGTTAAGTGAATTACTGATAAAAACATTGTATAATGATTCAGTATATTGGTTGTTAGTTTACTTTTTTTTCTCATCTATTGTTTTATGAAACTGGTAATAGTAATTACAGTTAAAATGTGAACTTTTTATTGATTGATATCATGAACTGATTGATGTTAAACCACCGTTGGAAACCTGAGAGCACTGGACGGCTATTTCGTCATATTGTGAGACTTCTTAGCAGTGCACATCCACGATCCTGCTCGCGAGATTTGAACCAAGGGCCTTCAGTCTAGCGCTCGAACGCTTAACCTTAAATGTATAGATTTAATATATTATGAGAAGGTAAAAGAATGTTGAAAGAATAAGAAAAATTGATCAAAAATATATGCAAATATTGGTAGATAACAATTTATCATTGTTGAAAACTTTCGTAGGTATATTTTTTAAGCATCCATAGAGTCACCACAGGACTTGAAGGTTTGAGATCTCACAAACTTAGTCTCTTATTAGGACGAAAAACCTGTCCATTGCTTCTTATTTTTCGGTGGTCGTCTAGTTAGTCAATCCGTGCTGTGGGAAAACAGTTCAACAATTTCCATGACACCCTATATATAGGTTAAAAATGGGAATTCGTTGAATGTTTTAATTTCATAACTGTGGTATTGAATATATTATTAATATTATTTTGAACAATTGAACATTACTTACTCGTGAAGCATAAGCCACCAAGCGACTATCTCTAACCCTCTGTGATCTGAACTCTCTTTTCCAGTTGTTCTCACGTACTTTTCATTCTTTTAACATTTACCTCTAATTGCTTGCGCATTGTATCTTTTGGTCTTCCTCATTTCGTTCTACTTTGAGGATTCCAAGTTAGGGTTTACTTTGTGATACAATTTGATGATTTTTGAAATGTGAGTTCTATCCACCTCCGAAATCTTTTCGTATTTTCTTCTTTAGCTGCAAGCTGCTTTGTTTTTCACTCAGGGTAAGTTATTATTGGTAGTGTCTGACCAACAGCTTTAGAGTATTTTGAGTAGAAGACTGTTTATAAATAGTAGTACGTTTTTGATTATGGTTGTGGTAGTTCTTCAACTCTGTACAATAGAACTGTAGGTATCTATGCCGAAGTTTAACCTGATAGTCCCAAGTACATTCAACACTGGGAAGAAATATGTTTAAACTTATGTTAATTTAATCTGGTTATTTATTTACTTTAAATAAGTAGCTTTAATTAAGTCACGAAACTTTAGAAATACAGTTTTTCTACTCAATGGTATATAACAAAAAAAAATACATTAATTATTGTTTTGACGCTTGTATTGAACATTCTGATTTCGGTGTTGGCTGACAAGTGTTCTGAGTATTAAATGTTCTTCAAAGGAAAGAATACTGCTCTTGTTTTACGAATCTGTGCTTTCACTTCTGCATCAGATGTACATTAATCATATAAACAAGAAGACAACTAATAGATTGACTGGATTAGTTGATATAAATGTTTAATCTAAGCTAATTTGCTTATGATAAATGTTTACCAAGATCTATTTAGCCTATGTCTAAGGATGATTGCTTGTTACAAGTTGTTTTTTTTAGTGAAGAATATTCAGCTTTCTTTGGATTTTAAAGAGTTGAATGGTGGCTAGCAATGGATGCTAAAACTCACGTTTTATTCTATTTGGCCTATTCAGCTACCATCCAACTCTGTTTTAAATGCTTATGGTTTAGTGGGAATATTGAAACGATTCACATAGGATGGACATATTTCAAAAGAGACTGATCAATTGTAGTCTTAAATATCAGTAGAAAGGTTAAAACAACCAATACAAGTGAATTTCTTTAAACTTGTAAGTTAGATACTTATTGAAAATGAGGAAACACTTTACAATTATATCAATACTCCTCAGTAGTTCACATCTATGATTCTGAGATCATGTGATTCAATCATATTCTATTTTAGCATAAATATAAAGATTAATTTGATTACACGTAACTGAAACATCTCTAAACACTGGTCTGTTGTCCACAAATTGTTTGATTAGCTCATTATTAATTAGTTCACATCCTCTTGTGTTGTAGAGGGACTAGTGATAAGATATAATTTTCTGAAAATACGGATCATACTCCTTAAAAAGTTCAATACGTGACTATTTCTGTCAAATTGTATCTTTGTGATTTTTCTCTATCTACGTCTACTCCACATGTTACAGTATTCAATGTTCGGTTGGTGTATTTAATGAACTAGATAGTAACGTTTTGAGCTTTATTGTGTAACATGGAAATGACATAGTTAAATACAACGTATCTATGTGATCATACTTATCGTACGTATGTACGTTACTGTATAGAGAGACCGCGTTTGGTGAATGAAATGATACAAAAACAGCAATTGTATGACTCCACTTATCCAAAATGTCCGTAGAAAAACTATCTGTTCATGTCATATTTAATTTATTCCAGTGAACTGATCATGTAAAAAAAGCATAAAACTTAATATTTTAGTACTTTCACTATCAAAGAATAAAATTAACTGTCTATTATTCCTTGAACAACTATACTTCATTGAAATTTCCCCAATGTTATAATAAAGATTAACTGCTTACAATATCTGTATATTCCAATAAACCAAACAAAAATAGAACAGTCGTAACAACACTGGACGGCCGTTTCGTCCTGTTGTGGGACTCCTCAGCAGTGCGCATTCACGATCCCGCTCGCGGGATTCGAACCCAGGGCCTTCAGTCTCGCCCGCAAACGCGAGAATCTTTATTTGAACTGACTATTTGAAAATTCGAACTTGATGATAGCATGAAATAACTGAAACTCTATTCTCTTGACAACACTAGTGAACGTCATTGAATTACAATATCTCCCCCCATCATTTGATTTCATAAGGTAGGGTTAAATCATAACATTCGATCAATTTTGATTCCTTGTGCTTGGATAATTTTCAAGTAAATTAATCATAAACTATTGATTTCTTTCTTTCAAAATCAACATTGTCATTCAACAGAGCTAATCATATTTCCACTGACCACAAAATGAATTATAATTAAGTTTTAGGTAAACAAACAAACAAACTCATTTAACGGACATGGGAAAAATAAAACTGATAATTACAGAGAAATAAAGAAAGTGAGGGAGAAGTAGGTAACTGTAAAGTTTAGGAGGGAAATCAACATTTTTCTCTTCATTCATCATCATCATCATCATTAACAACAATAATAATAATGGTTAAGTATATACATAACCAAACATTAATGTGACCTTTTTGTTCCATTCTAATTAAAGGGTTGAACATTTTGATCAAAATAGAAGAAAATTAATTGAGCAAGTAATGTAGTTCATGGTTGATGTTTTTCTTTTTCGCATTATTATAACCACCAATGACCGGATAGAATTGAAAGAAGTTTATTGATAGTTTAAAAATATAAAAAAATCTAACTCCTTCAGGTGACTACTGAAATGTATGAAATCGATTAAATATTTTACATTGAATAGAATGAATTCACTCTGTTTGAAGAGTATAGATAGGTTCAAAGCGTATTCGTCATATATGATGGGATTATCAATTGAGTATAACTTAGTACAGGCTAGTTGTAATCAGTCGATTCTTAAACCTTTTTATATTTATCATTTAAGATGACTGGAACAATTGATATAATTATCGTCACCATCAAGTGTAAAATACTAGCAAGCATCAAATGCTCTGATACAGCTGAAGGTTTGGAGAGTCCGCTCTACCTCTGGAAATGTTCTTACATGGTCACTCGTATACAGTCATTACTAGGGAAGTCCTACTCGCTGCCTTCTCACGGCGGCGGGAGTGTTGTTTTTCGCGAAATTGAGAGGACGAAAAGTGAATGTTCAGCGCTCTAACCGAGTTGATAGACACCGAAGGTGCACTCATTCCAAATCAGTAGTGCTCGTGATCTCCAGGATCTTGAGGGAACAAAATGCGCATGAACCTATTGTTGGTCAGCGGTTACATGGGACTGTATCTCTTAACGTTGCTCCACTGCTTTATGGATTTAACCTCTAGGTCAAAGGCTCGGATTATGGCTCCCTAAGAAAACCACCTGCTTCGGTTTGGGCATCAAGCGAGTCTTTCAGCCCTCACACAAATCGAATGATTTGTGTGGCGCATATGTATTTGGTCCCTCTTTGTACCAGTGTTTGTGTTCAAATAAATAATGAGTTATAAAATGTGTCAGTTATGGAGTCAATAATAATCAAAGTCGCACATCGAAAACATGTACACTGGCCTAAGTTGTACCTTACTACTCGGCAAGGTGAAACTGATAAAATGAATGTCAAAGAAACGGCAGTAGCGTAGTAAAAATACAAATGAGAAAGACTAGGTATTGAGAACATTGTACGAAAAGAGAGAGCGAAAAGATATTTACTAAAGAATTTTTTGACTGAAGGTGCAGAAGAAGATAGAAAGTGAATACGTCTGCTCTGTGCTACTTAGTGTCTTTATCCATTGCTCGTGGTTATCACACGGACACTAACAAGATAGTCAGCATATACCAGCATGACTTAAACGGAAAATCAATAACTCTATGAATTAATATCGTTTCTTGGGTTAGCCGTCTCTATGTTTCTTCCGATGTACTCCGCTAGATAACATTATTTGTTTTGGTAGGCAATATCTAAATATACGTTATATACGTTCTAACCACTTCAATGTGTGAAGGTTTACAACCTCATTAGCCGATTTGCCATCTTTATAGCACAGGTGTAGATGAAAGATAACCAATTACATCATGGATAGTGGATATGGAATTGGAATCTTATTATAGTTCACAATAAGTGAAAAATAACTACCATCTTGGTTTCCTTCCAGACACTATTGGTATCAAGTGTTTCTGATCTGACCTATCTGGTACAGAAGGGAAACTTGTTAGAGATCTCGTTGTTATGTTAGATGTAATTAGAACAAAGCAGTCTTACTTATTCCCAAATCTAAGCTCTTGCTCATTGAGAGAAATTCACTCACTTATATTAATCGGTTACGTTATCGCATATTACAATTATTAACAACTATAAACTCGCAAGTCTAAGTCAAAGTTAGGTTGTAGTTGGGGGTGAGATCTAGGATATGAGTTTTGTTGAACCAGTCAGTTGATTGTACCTGAATCCCGGTATTGATGTCCATGTTAAGACTCAAACCCAGTACTTTTGGTTTACAAAAGCCTGTACATAATCCACCTAACTACTGAGTCCAGACAGCCACTATCCAACCTAAATAAAAAAAAATAAAACGTACATAAAAATTGCCCTCGAATCCCCTGGTAGAGACGAAGGTGGAGAGAGATAGTTCCTCCTCTCGAAATGCTCTCACATGGCCACGCGTATGTAGCCTCTGCCAGGGAAGTCCCACTCATTGCCTTCTTATGGCGGGGATGCTGTTTACGGAATTGAGAGGACGAAAAGCGAACGCCTGGCGCTTTAACCGGGTTGGTGAACATGAAGAATCCTCCCAGGGGAGTTGGAAAACCCTGATTTCAAACCAATGGTGAACATGGGCTCCAGTATCCTGAAGGAACAAATGGCGTATGAACCAATCGTTGGTCACCGGCTACTGTGGGACTGCATCTTCCGACGTTGCTCCACTGTCTTGTGGATCAGACCTTCAGTGTTATGACCTTGAATGTCTGACTTTCCGATCACACGATTTATCTACCAATCCGGATACGACTTATACGGATCTCTACACTAGGCCAACCAATGACGTTCAACCGGTGTGGGCAGTTTAGCGTCCTTATTGGTCCTATGTCCTGCGAGCCCTTCCACTTGAGTCCAGAACAAAATACCAGCTTCCGAATCAGAGCAGATCGTTTATTTCAGGCATACTTGGTTTATATATCAATCATACAGACCGCAACGTACCATAAAATAGGAAATAATATTGTACACAAATAAGCCCAAGAAGTGGCTGTGAATGTGGGAGGCAGTAGTTAATAAACTGAGCATAACTTAGGAACCGTAAATCGTACAATAATAAATTATAGATCAAAATAAAGCTTATCATAAAAGGAATATAAATATCCATAGTGTAATTGTTGAGTAGTTATACAATAAGAATATTTATAGAATATTAGTCCATGAATAGTCCTTGGAATTTACCTGTAGTTTAATCTTCACCGGATATAACACCTCCCCCTTTTTTTTTTGAAAATTCCAACTTTAGATTCTGATTTTTTTTTAAAAAAAAGATTATGTGTAACTTTCAATTCTCCAACATTCTCCTCCTCCTCGAAATAATGTTGGGTCCTTATGTCTCCAAATTACAACTAATAGGACTTTGTTTAAACCATGTTTCTCGTATTGAATGGAGAATCCACTAAAAATGGCTAGATGATGATGAACGACCTTCGACTTGAGGTCATTACTTCCAAATTCATTATGAATCTCGTTAGCAGATAATGAGTCGTTAAGAAAGTCAACGCCTAACAGAATTAAATTAGATTTTTGACCATCATTTGAAACAGCCGACATATTTTCTTCATTTTTATAAGAAATCCCATCAAAATTCTGTGCATTATTATAAGAACCCATATCTAGTACATTATCATGAGAAATTAGATAATCCAGTTCAATATAAATTTTTGTCTCCCAATTATTTTGAGTAACATTTGGTACAGTTGGGTTCATCGTGTTGCCCCAGTTATTTTCTGAATACGAGCCACCATAGCTTTCTCGACTAATAGCACGTGGACCACAATTTTGTTCGAGCTGACGTTTATTTTCGCAGCTAGACAGTACCAGTAGTGTTTCATTTGATTCTGGACTCTGGGCATCATCTACAGGATCTGGCTCCTGATCATCTGGTATTGTCACAACTTCATGTGCATTTAGCACAATATTTTCTTGCTCTGAGCTGGACACGTTACCAATATTACGTTTTCCTTCTGGTATAGAGGGATTTGAACCCTGCACAGGATATGCTTCTGAAATGTCCATTACTGCACCATTATCTGCATGATATATAGATTCCTTATTTTCTGGCTGAGTGAAAATTCTGCCCAAAACTGTTTCAAATAGCTGTTGTTGGAAGGCCAACATCTTCTGCTGGTGCTGTAATATTAACCGCAACTCTTCGAAAGAAATCGACATTTTTTTTTGCCAATAATATTAGCTCCAAAAATCACCGGCAATTATACAGCTAATTTATTTCCAAAATCTGAGTCACCACTTGTCGTATTATTATTTCTTTGTTGCCAAAATCCCCGTCTCCAATTGTTATGACTTGAAAGTTGAGGGTTCAAAACTTTTCTCCACCCCGTCGCCAATTGTTATGACCTTGAATGTCTGACTTTTCGATCACACGATTTATCTACCAATCCGGATACGACTTATACGGATCTCTACACTAGGCCAACCAATGACGTTCAACCGGTGTGGGCAGTTTAGCGTCCTTATTGGTCCTATGTCCTGCGAGCCCTTCCACTTGAGTCCAGAACAAAATACCAGCTTCCGAATCAGAGCAGATCGTTTATTTCAGGCATACTTGGTTTATATATCAATCATACAGACCGCAACGTACCATAAAATAGGAAATAATATTGTACACAAATAAGCCCAAGAAGTGGCTGTGAATGTGGGAGGCAGTAGTTAATAAACTGAGCATAACTTAGGAACCGTAAATCGTACAATAATAAATTATAGATCAAAATAAAGCTTATCATAAAAGGAATATAAATATCCATAGTGTAATTGTTGAGTAGTTATACAATAAGAATATTTATAGAATATTAGTCCATGAATAGTCCTTGGAATTTACCTGTAGTTTAATCTTCACCGGATATAACATTCAGGTCGAAGGATCCGAGTGTGGCCCCTTAGGAAAACCACCTGCTTCAGTTTAGCCACCCGTACAGTATCACAGCCCTCACACTTATCAAATGAGACTTGTGTGGCGCATATGTAACTGATGCCCCTCTGTACCAATATTTATGTGTTCAAATAAATAAATAAATAAACAAAAAATGGTGAATAAATGTCAATATTAGGGCAGTCAGTTTATGATGCTCATATGCTAATAGAGTCTGATCAGTTTAATTCTATAACATTAATATAACATTAATATAATTTACTATTTTGTTTGGAGTATTAATATTTAATTTACTGAAATTGGTCAAACCACATATTTTGTATCAGATTAATCTCTGTTATTCTACCATGATGTTTTTCCAGTTTGTTAGAAAACAGCTTCGAAATAGAATAAATTTATTATTTATCTTTGCATATACAGTACACATATTTCCAAAATGTATGGGATGCTTCAGTATTGTTTAAAACAACGGACGTTCAATCATTGTCTTTGATAAGTTTCTGTTTACTTTGTACATGAGTTTGAAATTTGAGTTTGTTATAATCACATGATGACCCGTGTTTATACGGTGTTCATTTGTGAGGCTCCTTATAGATCCTTTTCAACTCTTTTCACTTATACTGGATAATCTTCATAAATGATTGGTCACTGGGTAGTTGGTCAGTGTCATGTGTGTCAAGTCCTTCTTAGTGCAGATCGAATGCTATCGTCCAAGTTGCAATATGGCCACTAGTCTAGGTAACTCGACATTGCGTGCACTATGTTGAAATTAGATGATGGTTGGATGTAGTCAACAGGAAACCCTGGACCTGGGTTTAGTGCTACTTGGCACTCGTCAGCAAGGTGTACCTGTAATCTTGAGGGAACTGGTGCCGGGTTGATATGCACTAAGAAGGACTTGACACACATGACATTGATCATCACTCAGTGATCAATCAATTGTGATTACATCTCAGTCCTACAGGAGGTCGGTCACGGTCCGGATAACCTAGTGGTAACGTCTCTGACTGTGAAACTGGGTGACACGGGGTCGAATCCGTCAGGGAGCATCAGTTCCCTCAAGAATACAGGTACACCTTACTGACGAGTGCCAAGCAGCACAAAACCCGGGTTCAGAGTTTCCTGTTGACTACCTTCAGCCATCATCTAACCGGATGATTTTTTTTCAATTCTTATAGAACAGTCAGTTATCACGTTTCTGAAGCTGAGTCCCAATTAATAGGAAGAGTAATTTAATTATATCTTTTGAGACACAAGTATTTAAAATTTTATGGAAAATACTTAACAAACGAAGGCATTCATTTAGATTCACTAACAACAATATAAATTTAATCCTCAAAAAGTACCAATAGCTTTCGTACCAAGGTGATTACTTTACATAAAAATTGATCTCAGAAGCCGAATAACTCTGGACATCTTGCTGTGAAGAGTTGATATTTTGGTGTGCATACCAATCAAGAAGATTGTAAAAAATTATCCAGTATAATTAAAAAGAGGTGAAAAAGGAGTTTCACAACTGAACTACTTTATGAACATGGGTTGTCATTCGATTATAACAAACTCAGATTTCAAAGTCATGTACAAAGTAGATAGAAAATTATCAAAGTCAATGATTGAACTTCCGTTTTTTTTAACAATACTGAAGTTTCCCATACATCCAGAAAAATTAGGACTGTTTTTTATTAAAGAAGCTCATTTAGCATTCTCTTCTACTCTGATCTCAATCAATAGATTTTAAAAGCCATTACTTTCACCTCCTATTCACCTTTTCATCTACTTCAATGATCTATTATTATTGATAATGTTATTCTAGTCTGTTTATTTTCTCAATAATTGTTCCTATGATTGTGCTTACAGCCTAATCTGATCGATAGATGTATTTCAAGTTGTATGTTACTCTACTAGGTACACTGATCCACTGCTTCAGAATAACAAAAATTCTCTCTAGAGATATATTTCCGTATATTTCATTTGATTAGTATTTCTTAAGTTATTCTAGGTTTTTTTTAAATATATATGAATACCGATGAGAAAAACCAAAGAAAAAATTATTAATTGATCATCAAAGTTACTCATAAGTAGTTTGATACTTTTGACAAGTACTATTTGAGAGATGTTATATGTAAAAGAAAAGAGATTTACCGACTTATTCCTAATTGAGGGACGGAAAAAACAAAAAAAATGATATGATGTTGGATAAGTTTATGCTATGATGGTTTTGTTACAGTTAAAGAGATATTCAGCATAGAATTGAACAAAGATGGATTTTTACCATTAGTATGCAGGGTTTTTGATAATTTTGTATTGGATATAACGGGTTGATCTTAGATAAGCAACTAATGGAAAATAGGAAGGATTAGATAGATTTGTAAACATGGTATATGACTTTTCAGCATTGTGCTTCCATGATAACGAGGGACTGAACCCTAGGACCTGTAGGTTTGTCGCTGAATACTTAAACTTTGGACTACTGAGTTTATATTTTTAACTTTAATCAATTCACGATTTCTATCGAATAATAACATGTAGCATATAAATCACCAGCTGAATAAAACCTCGGATAAATGGCTATAAATCATGATAATTATGTCAAAATGATTACTGTTTTACTTGTAAAACTTTGGTAGATAAAGGGAATTTTCTTTCTGTAGTCCAGATTAACTAACATACAATTTTTAGAGGGAGAAAAGTTGTTTATATGTTGTTAAAGCCAAAGCATAACTGCTGTTATATCATTCGACAAAATAGGATTATAAACATTCTCCTATTGAACATTAGTTCCTGTTTGAAAACAAAAGGAAATTCGTTGGAAATCGTTACTCATCGCAAATGTATCGTAATATATCACTATTGTCCACTTATTAGTAGTATGTTCCTATTATTTGACAAACCTGTATATATTTTAGGATTGTTATCAAATGAAAATCTATCGAAATCTCTGAGGTAATGAACATATGCTTTGACTTAATTCAGAATTGGACAACTCTACCATTGATTCAATCCAGGAATTTGTCCTAATTTTAATATAAGTGAGCATCATCTATCATGAAATGTCTCACTAGAATTTGAAATGAAAACAAGTGACTGAAAGTGCTTAGCAGTAAACTTTACTTTGTTTAGATTTCATGCTAGTTGACACTTGTCAACAAGAGGTACCTGAAATTTTGAGTGAACTAATGTCCCCTGATGGATTTGTACTCTGCTCACTAGTTTCCTGGTCTGAGACGCTACCATTTAGCTGTCAGAGTCGCAATTTCGAGTCACAATTTACTGGCCAAACTAAATTGATCGATGGAATTAGACCCACATTAGAGAACCATGCACATGACATTAATCACTTTTCAATAATTCATTAACGTAAATTTTTCAGTTTTATTATGGGATAGCTACGGGATGAATATCTCAGTTGTGACGTCTCAGACTATGAAGCTCGTGACCGGACGTTCATATCCCACAGGGAGTACCAAATTCCCGAAGAATAAAGGTACGCTTTACAGACGAATGATAATTAGGATGAAACATTAGTGGCGTAAACTTTTCAACCAACTAACTTCAACCATCTAGCATCAAAACACAGTACGCGGGATGTTGAGTGACTTAGACTATTGACTATGTTGTAACTAGGTCAGTAAAATTCAAATAACTGGACAAACACGTTATTAACCACAGTTCCACTATTAATCAATATGGTTTCAATAAATATTTGCATACATTAAAATATACTATTCAACACAATTTGATATCAGATGTTAAACTACAAAAAACAGTGGACATTGAACATCTTTTTGATTTTCTTCGGTTGTTTAACTGATATTATTTTTCTCACAATGAATATTATAGTCAAAACTTTTACATATCTATACTATAAGCATACTGCATATTTCTTTGTTAGTAACTGTTAAGATTGTTTAGAATACCTACGAAGTTTTGTTAAAACGTCCTAGTCTAGAGATCAAGCGTTCTTTCGTGAGACCAAAGGTCCTAGGTTCGGGTCCTGTGTGCAGGATCGTGAATGCGCACTGTTGATGGGTCCTGTACTTGAGCGAAACGGCCGTCCAGTGCTTCCAGGTCTTCTATGGTGGTTTAGTTTATATTGACTCGTGGATTCAGCTGTTAAAGAACATAATTTGATATTTGTTAAAGAATTTTTAGTTCATCGTCAAATGCGTTTTATTGGGGACTTTTTCCAGTCATCATTAAATACATAGTTTGTTTAGTAAATACACAATCAGAAAGTGGGATTTACTGTGAAACTTTGCGAAATCCCTTAGGAGACTGATCAAATCATAACGGTTATTCAAGAGAATACTCATTGAATTATACAGTTTTTACACATTAAATCAACCGTTTTAACGAGTACTGTGGGGACTACAAGATTAATATAAGGTCGATCAGACTATCAGTCTGAATAAAATTGAATCTATGTGACTATAGTGGATGATATCTACCTCCCTATGTGGCAGAAATGTTTTGTGGTTGAAGTCACTATAACAATTCTGACCAATGAATGACGATCTTAAGTGATGGAAGTAGAAATCAGTTTCAATAATACAGTTGCATTCAAGTTTGACCGTTTCCATAATATAATGTGTGGCATTCAACTACACTTTTCCTGAGAGAATTTCAAACTAAATTTCCATCATGATTGATACTTTTATTAAGACTTGATGATATTTTTCTTAATAATTACTTCATTCTGCGATTTGAAATACTTCACATGCATTGCAGACTCCATATTGTTTACGATTGACTTTTGAGTCATATAGTCTTCACTCTCTTAGAGAGTCGATAATGTTTTTCTTAGATTTTTTAATAATGAAAACTACGATCATTAACATAACTAGTGAACTGGTCATTCAAACATAACTCCCATCTTGAACTACAACCGATACATAACGTTCGTGTGTATGGCAGATAAAGATGTTTGGTGCATGTTCCATCGATATAAATTTAGACAAAAAGTTGATCATTCACTAATTAGTTTACCTACTACTGTAAATATGTCTATAATTTATGACAGAAAGTTCCATTGTTTTTAAATTCAAATCAATATTTTGTCTGACTGATATGATTCCTAAATAAGTCCTCAGAAAAAAAACCCGTCAGATTAAGACTAAAAAGTCTTCATACAATCTGTGTTGAATAGAAAACTTCCTTGAATACTTAAGAAAAACGATAGGCTGTTTTTCATGGTTTGAATAATTTTTTCTTAATCAATTTTAACGTTTTTTCAAGAAGCTCCTAGAATATTTAGGTTACATACACGTAATCTAACATAAGAAATAAGACTTGTTTTCATAATTCCGATCTTCACCTCCCGTTTGTACTTTAAGTACGACAGATTTGTATGTAAACATGAAACAGTTGGAAGTTGATGTCTACAGTCCAAATATCAAAATATACTACTAACTGTATTTTCGTACTACTTTTAAATAGAATATCACAATTTTACTACATTCTACCAGTGAAAAGTCTCATCATTGAAACAAAATAACATTTTGTTGTCTATAACTATATTGTTGTTTATTTTAATAAAATGCCAAAACATTGAATTCTTCCATCAGATTCACTGTTTAAATTAAACTACATAATCGTCAATTTACCTGTCTAAATTCTTATTCACTTTACTGACATCAACTTTCATATATCTGGCTTCAAAATATCTATTATCAAATGACAAAGTGTATTCACATGGATCTATGCTTATTTATAGAGTTTTCGTCTCTTTAAAATTGATACTACACGATGTATCACTTCCAGCATATATTAGATGAGCTAATAATTGAATGGTGAATATTTATAGTTCAGAATGATAGTTGTGAATGTACTGTCTTCTATTAGCTAGATGGTTCTGTTGTAAAGCTTTAATTGTTTTTTTTTAAACTGCACCATCAGTACAAAGTTCAGAAAAAAACTTTGAGCTACTAGAACTCTTCCACAATTGACGAACAAGTTGTTCTGTTGAAGTAAATGCTAATGATTTTGTCTAGAAAGACCTTGAAAGCTTCCAGAATAAAACATGCAGCTTAGGGGACAGAATACTTCCAGAATTATTCTTTGAGTGCCTTAACGACATAAAGAGGTGTATAACAGTTATTTAAACAAATGTGCTTGTAACCGAAAAATGATTTATTTAACAATCAAAAACTTAACAATTTCCACAATCCCTATAATGATAATTATTATTATTATCATAAGTAAAGATGGATGGTGGCTAACAATGGAATCCCGGACGCAGGTTCATTCAGCTGATGAGTCTCAAATAAGACGAAACGCTCATCCAAAACATGGCACAATTCCATGAAGTCACTGACAAATGGACTGAGCCATGTTGATGGATGTAGACTACCTGTTTGAGATCCGCAAGACGATAGCAACAGATGGTTAGAGACCTTGAATGACATGGCTCAAAATCGTGCCTACACTCTTTGTGTTCTCCCAAATTCTAATCTCCTGAATTCTCCATATCCTTTTCTTTTTTCTCTTTCCAAATTTATTTCCCTGGACTATACTTTTTGAATAACATCTTCAAACCCTAATCATTACGATTACTTCTCATACCTTTACTCCTTCTACCACTATGGGATTTGAATCGACCATTGTATCACTGTGCTAATATGGTATGACAACTCGAACTGATGTACGTACATACTTACGAAATTCTACGTTGTTGCTGACTGACTAACTACTAGTCACCATCCATCTCTGCTTATAATTCTTGTGATTTAAAGCAATATCGACGCAATCCTCACAGAATGTACATATGCCAATAATAGAGACTGATCAATTTCAGACCTAAACATCAATAGGAAGATACAAACAAACAATACAAAATGAATGTTATTATTATTATTATTATCACCAGTAATATCAATTCCAATGATCATTTTTATAAAAAATTCAAACCTAATATTTGCATTCAAATGAGAAAAACAATAATGGAACTTGATATGCATACAGATCAACAAATACAAATGGAATTACTTGGTCACAATTTCAAATTTCATTCCAATATTGTTTCCATTTAATACAATTGAATAATTAAAAAAATTAAATGGGGATAGGGAATCAAATTTTTGTCTTTTTTCTGTATTGTCGTTGTCGGGGGTGTTGATGGTGGTAGGATACAATCATAATAAATATTTTGTCAATCTATCTGTTGTTGTCTGGTTTTATTTGTTTGTTTTAATTTAAAATGGAATAGTATAAATTTTAGTGTAGTTAAAATGTACGAATTAAAATGAGAGATAATGATTGATAATAGTAGTAGTACTGTAATTCAAGTTAGGTAAGATGGAGGAAATTGATTTATTGTCTGATGTAAAAAGTATGAAAATCAAACAATAAACACATTATCAATGGTTAAGATCATGAGTCAGTTGAAGCTAGACCACTATGGAAAACCTGAAAGCACTGGGCGACCGCTTCGTCCTATTGCGGGACTCCTCACCAGTGCGCACCCACGACCTCGCCCCCCGCGGGATTCGAACCCAGGACCCGCTGGCTTCATGCCCTAGCACTCAGCCACTAGACCACTGAGGCCGCATCCAACGGTGTTAATGTTTAACTTCAACTAATCCATGAAATTGAGCGATACATTCACCATTGTCTTCAGTGAGTTACTATCTCACAACGGACCTAGTTGAACTTCACTGGTCACTACTTCTCACTAGAACTCCAGGATATACCTCGTGAAGCCAGTCAACTGACTCATGATCCTAACCATTGAAATTACTACAATCTCCACAAAACCCCACCTGATATTAAACACATTATCAGTTTAGGGGTTGTGGAGTTTGTTAAGTTTTTGATTGAAATCATGAGTCAATTGAAGCTAGACCACCATGGAAAACCTGGAAGCACTGGACGGCCGTTTCGTCCTAGTATGGGACTCCTCAGCAGTGCACATCCACGATCTCGCACCCTGCGAGTTTCGGACCCAGGACCTATCAGTCTCTCGCCAGGCGCTTAACCAACTGGACCACTGAGCCGGCATCCAATGGTGTTAATGAGGGTGCGGGATCGTGGATACGCACTGCTGAAGAGTCCCTTACTAGAAGGAAACGGCCGTCCAGTGCTTCCAGGTTTTCTATAGTGGTCTAGCTTCAATTGACTCATGTTTCCAATCAAAAAAATAAACACATTATTTGCACATCTTCCTTCGATTATTCTTTACATACTTTATGATTCTTCCAATTCAGTTTTTATTTTAATTGTACCAATCAAATCATACTTGACGGAGAAGTTTCAGAGGATTTTAAAAACCTTTACATATCTAGGCAGCATGATCGATGAGTACGGTGGATCTGATACAGATATGAAGGTGTGGATCGGCAAAGTAACAGCAGCATATCTACATTAGAAGAATATCTGAAACTCAAAACAACTGTTGACCAACACTAAAGTCAGAAATTTCAATACAAATGCCAACACAGTTATACTGTATGATGCGGAAACTTGGAGAACTAAGGAAGCTATCATCCAGAAGATACAATTGTTTATTAACAGTTGTCTACGCAAAATACTTCGGATCCGTTGGCCAGACATTATCAGCGACAGCGTACTGTGAGAGAAAACAAACCAGGTCCCAGCGGAGGGAGAAATCAAGAAGAGGCACTCGAAGTGGATAGGACACACATTGAGGAAAGCACCCAACTGTGTCACAATGCAAGCCCTCACCTGGAACCCGCAAGGCCAAAGGAGGAGTGGAAGGCCAAAGAACATATTGCGCCGAGAAATGGAAATAGACATGAGAAAAATGAACAACAATTGGGTGGGACTAGAAAGACAGCCAATGCTCCACTGGGAGTAACACTTGTAAGTAAGTAAGTAAGCATTCTGTTTTCCTTTTCTGCTCACAGTAGTCTTCTGCTAACAAGTATTCGATCTCCGATTGCTGCTACATACTACTGATATCTGTTAGCATAAGTAGCGTACACACCACAATACTAGTATTGTTTTTATTAGCAGTTCTTACGTTGTAGTAGTACACAGTAGTAGTAATCATAACAGTGGCAAAATGTCTACTTATGAACAAAACGATAAAAGACGTTAAGTTTCATCAGATGATAAATGATAGATCCGTCACTATTTTAAGGCTGGTGATAAACTCTACGTTTCCAAGTAATATAAGTCAGTCGTAGTCAGTAATTACGGTCATGTTTTCGTTTATTTAGTCACTCAATTGTAGATATTTTGAAATAATTGTTATTATATAATTGGAGGTATATCTTTTGCTAAGTTGTAATTTTTCCTCTGTAATGTCTGACTTCACTATACTTGACACGTCCATAGCATGATTAAGTGGTATTTACATTTTTCTCGACAGAGAACGAAACACGCTCTTCATTATGAACTATGTTAGTGTAAATAATAGTCCGTGCTTCATTTAGGTAGATTGCCAGTTGTAAGGTCTAAATTGGGAACAAGAATGGAGTCTATCCTCATCCATAGTTGAATAATCTTTTGTTAGGGATGATAACTAATCCTTTTGTCAGCCTTATTCTTCAGAAGACCTAATAAACAACTGAAATCTACATTGTCTTTTTTTTAAAACTAAAATAGTGTATAAGCAAAGATGGCTAGTGGCTAACAGTGGAATCCAGGTTGCGCGTTTCGTCCTGTTTTGGACTTAATTTGGATAATGGCTAGCAGTAGAATCAGAGTTGAATGTTTCATTCTATTTTATACTTGAAAGATTCACAGAAGTCAGTAGATCCGTATAGTCAAGCACACATCATAACAAACTTAAAGTAGAAAACATTTCGAAATTTCATGAATATTTTAACTGATTTATGTCGAGTGGAATTTTCTCCGTAAGAAAAATATACACCTAATATTAGTATAGTAGGATTAGAGGGGTAGTCGAATATTTTATATCACATCACTGACTGACATTAGTTAATGATTTGTTTATAACGGTTTTATTTCGATTTTTCTATATATTTCAAGTAAACGGAAGACTTGGACACTATTGACCCTTGAACTATGACATACATCATCCTTTAAAAGTATGTCGAACACATAGAAAAACTAAGTTGAGACAGATAGTGGTTAGCAATGGAATCTAGAACTCGCGTTCCATACTATCTAAGAATTGTTAGCTGTATGTACATGGTTTCTAAGTTTGATAACCACTTCAGGACTGGAACCACAGTACCATTAGATTTGAACACCATCCACCTCTGCTTAAAAATGAAAATATTGAGGCGATTCACACAGAATGTACATTTGCCAATAGAGAATGATAAATTACAGTCCTAAACATCAATGTGAAGATTGTAGTAAACGATACCAAGTGAATCTAAACTTCACCCCATTGCACAAGGAATTAACTATCAGAAATCAGAAGCTAAGTGGATAACGTGTTGACATTTGAAGCGAACGGTGCTAGGTTCGAGTCTCAGAGTGACACATTAACTCCGAGATGTAGGTACATCCAGCTGATGAGTCCCAAATAGAACGAAACGCATGTCCTGGATTCCACTGCTACCCATTATCCATCCTTGCTTAAAATTTATAATTGTTAAACAAAGTGAACAGAATGCCGATCAACCAAAAAAATACAATGATGAGTTATGATTATATTACAGATACCCATGATAATGAATTGTTCATTTACAACATTGAATACATGCCAAGTTCACAAATCAATGAACAATTACCAACCAAACTCTAGGTCAACAAAACAAGATATTAGTCATTTGTAAAGAAAACTTAATAACTGATGATATTATCGAGAAAGACAATGAAGGCTTTATAACTAAACTATACAAAGCTAAGAGAATAATTCACATTACCTATAACTGGATTAACTAACTGAGATACTTATTTTAAACAGTGTTGAGTATAATTTAGGAGGTTATTAAATCAATCATGAATGTTTGTCTTGTTTTGATTTAAAAAAAACCCATCTCATTATTAGACTTAAATTGACTTAATACTTATTTTCAGGTAATCAAACACTAGAAAGGTGTTTATTCTTGATATTGAATTCCCTAGTAGTCACGTAATTCAGTGGAAGGGGGTGGGATTGAGATTGTAGAATTTTATAGTTCACACTAAAAAATCAACTTTAATTCAATAACCTTAGAAAGCTAAGAGGCATTAAACTATCATTTCATCATAGTGTTTAGCTATTCAAGAATGCTTATCTACTATCTCAGCAGGAATCGAACCCACGACATTCAGACCTCTAAGTTAATCCTGATTGACTTTCATCCATAACTTCGATCAGTGTACAGTTTTACGTAATCGTCATTAAATCGGTATTAGTGACATTTATCTGATTCCTGAAATGATTAAATTTCACTTCAAATATAAAGATATATATCCTGGAGTTCTAGTAAGAAGCAGTGACCAGTGGAGTTCAACCGGATCAGTTGTGAGATAGTAACTCACTGATGACAATGGTGGATGTGTCGCTCAATTTCATGGATTAGTTGAAGTTAGACATTAACACCGTTGGATACCGGTTCAGTGGTCTAGTTGGTTAAGCGCCTGGCGCGAGACTGGTAGGTCCTGGGTTCGAATCCCGCGGGGGGCGGGGTCGTTGATGCGCACTGCTGGGGAGTCCCACAATAGGACAAAGTGGCCATCCAGTACCTCCAGGTTCTCCATGTTGGTCTAGCTTCAATTTACTCATGTTCTCAACTGTTGAAGTTAATATTAACTTCAATGATTTACTTATCTAATCTTTTCTGTCTTCTACTTATACTGGATGTAGTGTGACAGCTGACAATCAAACTCAGCATCCTCAGTCTTACACATAAATGTTTTGTAGAGAAGTAAATGATTCTTACAAATTATCAAACACTTTAATCTTATTACATAACAGCCAGTTCGTCAAATTACAAAGATAATTAGATTATTTACTTATCTATAAAATATGTCATATAGATCTTTTACCAAACAGACTTCATATGACTAAACTTACTGACCGATTGATCGGATAGTTTAACAAATGGAAGCTTTATAGCGAACAAAATATATTATTTAATAGTTGATTTCATGAGTCATTTAAAGCTAGAACACCATGGAAAACCTGGAAGTAATGGATAGCCGTTTCTTTCTGGTGTGGAAATCCTCAGCAGTGCGCATCTACCCCACACTACGAGATTCGGACCCAGAAGTTATGGGTTTCGCGCGCGAACGTTTAATTTCTAGATCACTAAGCCGCCCGGCATCCAGTGGTGTTAGTGTTCAACTTCAGCCAATCCACGAAATTTAGCCGCTGTCCACTATTGTGTTCAGTGGGTTACTATCTCACAATAGACCTGGTTGAACTCCGCTGGTCATGTAACATGTGATTATTATCGCATAAAAAATGAACCTCATAAAACAACCAATCATAATGTAATTTTTGCTTACCTTATCCAATTTCTTCGAAATTTTTAAATGGACAATAAAATATATTAGAAAGAACTAATTTTAATCTCATAGTTGAATTCATGAGTCGACTTAAGTCAGATCATCATGGAGTGGATGTACACTACTGAGGAGTCCCGTTCTAGGACGAAACGGCCGTCTATTATTTCCAGGGTGGTCTAGCTTGAATCGACTCATGAATTCAACCATTTAATTACTACAGTTCTCACAAACCCTCATTCTGGCGGAAATAATTTTAAGACACCTGTAAATAGAAATTATGCATTATATAAAAACTGTACATCAGGTTATCCAGTGTGATTAAAAATCTCTGGAAACTCTTTGTGCTAACAAAAATCAACTGCTCATTAGTGATTGAACTCGTGAGATGATTTCAAGAGTTCTAATTAGAAACCGTAACTATTAAACTAAAACTTAGTTTCGTGTTCAGTAGTTGCTCTATAATAATATTCGGTGATAGGCTCACTATGTAGCGAATTTATTTAAGTATGAAATGTAAAGCCTTGGAAGTTAAACACTAGTTGCGAAATCTGAAATTTCCTAGGTTTAAAGTTCGGTGATACACTATGATTCGAGGAAAGAGTTGGGGGAGACTCTAATTTATGGACGACCTTTGAACGAGTCTCAAGTGACCTTGAGAAATATTAGCCAATCAGAAGACAGTTAGTATAAAGTAAAATTATATTATAAGAAACTAAAGAATTAAAGTGGATATTCTTTTTTTACATGGTTAAAAAACTTATTAAAGTTTGAAAGAGGATCAGAGGTTCTGAAATCGTAGTGCATAATGTATAGGAACTCATCCATATGGCTCCATAATAGTCGACCTCTTGAGACGTTATAGGGTCTTAAAAAACTCTTTTAGCCTGGTAAGTCAGTCAGTAACAACGTAGAACTTCGTACGTACGTACATCAGTTCGAGTTGTCATACCATATTAGCACAGTGATACAATGGTCGATTCAAATCCCGTAGTGGTAGAAGGAGTAAAAGTATAAGAAGTAATCGTAATGATTAGGGTTTGAAGATGTTATTCAAAAAGTATAGTCCAGGGAAATAAATTCCGAATGATAAAAAAGCGACATGAAGAATTCAGGAGATTAGAATTTGGGAGAACGCAAAGGGTGTATACGCCTGCGCCATTGCAAACGTTTTTGAGCCATGCCATTCAAGGTCTCTTAATATCGGTTGCCATCATCTCGCGGTCCCCAACCAGGTAGTCTACACCTACCAACATGACTCAGTCTACTTGTTGTGACTTCATGGACTTGTGCCATGTTTTGGTCTGGCCGCCCCTAGCTTTCTTCCAACCTACTCCTATACAACAAAACATCGCACATCGAGGCGGTCGGTGGTTGGCGGACGTAACACATGTCCCAGCCATCTCAACTTATGAAGTTTCACTACTTCATCAATTGATTTGCCATCTTTACCTAGTACACGTTTCCTAACAACTGCATTACTTACTCGATGGTCCCAGGATGTACGAGCAATATTTTGAAGACATCTATGACCAAATACCAGTAACCTACGGATATCCTTTACTCTTACCGGCCATGTTTCACTGCCATAAAGTAGGACGGAACGAACTGCTGTGCAATAAATACGTCCTTTGGTTGATAGACGGATATCTCGCCTACGCCATAAATGACGCAAGTTGGTAAAAGCTAGTCGAGCCTTTGGGATCCGTGCTGAGATTTCGTCACACACCAGACCACAAGGGCTGATGAGACTTCCAAGATAAGTGAAGCGATCGACACGCTCAATTACTTCACTCCCTATCATTAGTTCGGGTGTCAATGCTACCCAATCCTGAAGCAACATTTTGTATTTTTACGGAAGTGCTACTAACTCAGTCTTCCAATTTACTGTTTTATCCATTTCAACAATACTTCCATCTCCTCCGAACGACCCGTGTAAACGTATCATTTTCATTGCACACATCCCACAATCGGACGAAACGTCCGTCCAGTGCTTCCCGTTTTCCCATGTTGGTCTAGTTTCAATTGACTCATGATCTCATCTGTTGAAAATACTCATACTAATGGACGACTGAAGTTTCAGTAACGTCTGCAAATACTGCAGCCAGTGTTACTGGTGCTTTTATAATCCACTTTGCAACATTTACCATGATTTGTCTTCGTCTCAATCGCGATCGAGCAAAGAAGGTTCCCGTTTAAGCAGACTTCTTTCTCTAACATAATGACAATGTTATCACGGTAGTCTGAACACGGTACTGCTGTCATTTGATTGCCTCAGTCACAAATAAAAGAACTTTTGGGTAGTCCCATTTGTTGTAGCCGCTCAATAGTCAGGTATTCTCTAAAATCCACTGAAAACCGATCGTACATGAGCATCAGGTACTGAAATTGGCGTAGTGACCTTGAAATCCCTCAAACGCTTCTGACTGGCTCGTCCACAAATTAGAGTTTTGCCAGAAATTTTAGTAATTAGGTATTCATTCAGTGATATTTACATTCCACGTGAACGCGTCTGAATATACACAGTAATACATCGTTTCATCAGCAATTATTAATCTAATTCTTACCGAACAAATGTATGAATCACGACAAACAGCTATATAATTCTTTAGGCAGTTTTACGAAGTACCACACTCAATCAATTTTTAAAGCGATGCTACAGCTTGATTCGACCACTACCAACTATCCACCAGTTTACTACAACTCAACATTACATCACATATCGAGATGGTTGGCGACTACACATATGTAACATAAGTTTCAACAACCTCACATTATCGACATTCACCATTCTACACAGTATCTGTTTCTAACCTCACTATTGTTCACTCGATCATCCCAACATACGTGAGTATTACTTCGAAAGAATCTGACATCAAATACTAACAACTCACGAATATGTTGTATTATGGAAGACCATGTTTCATTCACAGTGGTAAATAAGATTAGATCGAACTCGAACTGTTCAGTACTACACTTGTCTATTGATTAACGAATTGACAAATTCTGAAGGTTATAATTGACTTAAGTTAATCAAACACAAGTGGGTTTTCTGAAGCTTATTCCAAATTACTACTGATACTTAATCACTTCGGTTAAGTTGACATTCAAGATGAGTGGAGTAGTTGACACGGTCAACTGTTTTACTTTTGGTTATTATTCTAGATGTTGATGTAGACATATCCTGGATTAACCACATAGTTTCTGGCTTGCTACCATGAAGTATTCTCAAAATGCAAATCAATATGAACTACAATTTCTATTGTAAATAATCACAATTAGATTCATTTATACCAAAATATGTGGAATGGTATATGTTCCTATTATCTCTTTAAATTGGTTTGAAATGCTTTCCAATACACTAATTATTGAATATAAATTTCATAATGAATGGGATTCATGCATAATGTTGAATGATGTATTCTAGTTTATAAATATTTATCAAACTTGAACTCTCATATGTATTGATTCTGAAATAAAATTACATGGAGGCTATATATAACGTAATGATTCCGTCAATTAGAGGATAGTTGGTTTGTCGACCGGATCAATGACGCGTATACCCGTATGAGCAGTTTAGAGTATTTATCGGACCTTCATCCTGCCTAGCTCTACCTGTTAAGTCCAGAAAACCAATATCAGCCTCCGCGATACAAATCATGTATTTCAAAAATACTGGGTTTATATACAAACCAACCAGATCAAACTGTACCATAAAATACAAAATAACATTTGTACAAGATCTAGCCAAAAGTAGCTGTGAATATGAGAGAATATAATTAATAAGCTGGGCATAACAGAAGAACAGTAATTCGTACAATAATAGTCTATGGGTCAAAATAGAGCTTAGAATAAGAGGAATATGAATATGCATAGTTTAGCTACTTAACAATTATACAATAAAAATATGTGTATTGTATTGGTCCATAAATAGTTCTTAAAAGTTACCATTTGTAATTCTCGTCGGGATATAACATTGAGTTCTACTGAGAAGCTGTGAACAGTTGAGTTTAATCATGTCAAGTATGAGACAGGCATCTATTTTAAATACTGCAAGACAATTGTGCAGTAATGTAAATTAATTAAAGTTAGATATCAAAAACTTTGTTTTTCGGTTCAGTGGTCTAGAACTTAGACGATTAGGAGTGACACTGGAGGTTTTCTGTTTGATTATCGGATGCTGACTTGAAATATTCGTTACATTGTATTAGGATCTCTTCTGTTCTCTTTTCTTCTTTAAGCAATGCCGGTAATAGTTTAGATTTAGATATATAAACCACCGGATGTAAACTCATTGTTTTGACATTTAATCGCTCGTCAATACGTCTACAAGTCTTAGTTTTGATTTGTAGATTAATCTCTCTTGGTTTTCGCTGGTTACCTAAATGAAAATCATGACATAAACTTTAGCATGCTAATAGAATTAATTCTTAATTATCATTGTGTTTATTATGGCTGATTCTATATGGTCAATAAAAGTTTATTATCAATTTCACATTGTATTCATAGAATAAACAAACAAAAAAGCTGGCCTGGGCTTACTTAGAGTTCAATATAACTATTATATCCCGATGAAAATAATCAATCTTAACTGTCGGAATCTATTTCTGGACTAATACTAAACGTATATTTTTGTCGTATAATTGTTAAATGACTAAACTGTTCATATTCGTGTTCCTCTTATCACAAGCTTTATTTTGATCCATGAACTATTGTTATACGATTTACCATTCTTGAGTTATGCCCAGTCTATCAATTACTATCTCCCACATTCACAGTCACATTTGGCTAATTCTTGTACAAATGTTCTTTCATATTTTATTGGTACGTTATGGTCTGCTTGGTTGGTATATAAACCCAGTATGTTTATAATACCTACTTAATATCACAGAGAATGAGATTGATGTTCTGAACTTAACAGGCTAAGCTAGGCAAGAAGCAGGACCAATAAAGACTCTAGACTACTCGTACAAGTTTTTATGGGTCATTGATCCGATCAATAAATCTCTGTTCTCTAGTTGGCGGGCACAAGTTCTAACAATAACCAATGTTGTAACCTTATACATTTGTCCATATTTAAATTGTAAGATTACAATAAAAACTCATTTTATTGATTGATAAATGATTTTTGATTGCCTTTTTTTCAACATTAAGAACAAACTAGAAGGAATCCACTCGTTTTTATCAGAAAGAAATTTTTAGTTCATTTTTTTTTTTTTTTTTTCAATGTAGTTTGATGGTAATTTTAGGGGAGTTTTTTTTGTATTTTTCATGCTATGCAATTTGTTTCCAATGGAACATTTGTCATTGTTTAAGTATTGAAAGTATGTGTAATCTAGTAAATATGATTATGTAGTATACTTTTAATCATTCATCGATATATTGATTTCTAATCTTTTATAATTCTTGAAAAATTGATCAATTACCCTAACTACTATTATGCTTGGATAATCTTTTAATACTGATCAATCTGGTTACTATTAGTCTAAGTGATATGATACCGAATACATTAAGTTTAAATGTTATATAGTTGAAATCTGTGTTTAGTAAATCTTATTTAATGTAGATGCTATGCGCTAATTAGTATTCATCAAAAAGTCCTAACTGCAATCTCTAAGAAACTGATACATTCTATAGGATGCAGGTACATCTAACTGGTGAATGAAGAAACGACTGTCTTCGATTTCATTGTTAGTTATAATTTAAATGTGTAAATGATCATTATTGGATTTTTTAGAATGGTGACTATAAAACTATCTATTAGAGTTTATTCCCAAATAACTTGAAATTTATCAGTCAAGATTTAACATATAGTTGGTAGTTTATAATGTTGATTGGTATATTAAAAAAAAAGAAATACAATGGATCATTAGACTAGCTATATTCAATTCCGGTAATGACTGTTCCTTCTCTAACATTAAATATTGAAGTTCTGAAAGTTAACGACAAACTCGTCTAATTAGACTGTAAATGTAATGAGCTTCAATCTTCTGGTTACCTTGAATAACAATCAAGAAATAATTGAAATGCGTTTCTCGCCGTGTAAAATTTAAAATAGAACTACAGGAATTGTCTACATCAACGCCTAGAATCATAATCAAAAGTAAAACAGTTGACCGTGTCAACTACTCCACTCATCTTGAATATCAAGTTAACCGAAGTGACTAAGTATCAGTAGAAATGTGGAATAAGCTTCAAAAAACCCACTTGTGTTTGATTAACTTAAGTCAATTATGACCTTTAAAATTTGTCAATTCGTTAATCAATAGACAAGTGTAGTACTGAACAGTTTGAGTTCGATCTAATCTTATTTACCACTGTGAATGAAACATGGTCTTCCATAATACAACATATTCGTGAGTTGTTAGTATTTGATGTCAGATGCTTTCGAAGTAATGCTCATGTATGTTGGGATGATGGAGTGAGTAATTGTGAGGTTAGAAACAGATACTGTGTAGAATGGTGAATCGTTTGATGAGTTAGTGAATGTCGATCATGTGAGGTTGTTGAAACATATGTTACATATGTGTATTTGCCAATCATCTCGATATGTGATGTAATGTTGAGTTGTAGTGAACTGGTGTATAGTTGTTAGTGGTCGAATCAAGCTGTAGCATCGATTTACAAATTGATTGAGAGTTGTGTTTGACCTAATCTATGTAGTTGTAATAAATTGGTTTATAGTTAGCACTAGTTTCAACGTTTTGTGAATTATTGGCAATCCCACAGATATATCTACTCGTTGTATACTCTTATTGTCCTTCTTATTTCAAGAATTTTCATATTCTATTTTCAATCTTATTTTACATACCATATTTTTAGTTCTTCTTATACTGTTGTGGGTACTTGTTGTCATGTTGTATTATGTCAATCAATCTTACATAAATCTGAATATTTTCTCTTTTCTTATTTATCATTTACGATAAGCATAACTTACAAACTTCTTTTTAGTGTTTTTTACATTCGCTTTCCGATACAATGGGCTATTTGATAGTATATGACTCTTTTTGTATGATCTAAGCAAGTAACTTATTTAAGAACAGTTGATCAAAATTTGTTTTAAGGAAGTTTCTCCCATATTTCAAATGGCATTGATAATTGATAAGAGGTATTATGATGTGTACTACTAATATCGACAGATATAAGTAGTATGTATCATCAATCGAAAGTGAAATGCCTGATGCCACAAGGTCAAGAAGATTGAAGAAAAGAGAACGAGAACAGAGAATAATTGGTGTGGAAACAAAGGAACAATCAAGTCTGAGATAATTGATTAAAATTTTATAAAGGAAGTATATACTATATAGTTCACAAATTTTACTGTAATTTTATGTTCAAATTCATTTGCTTATCTTTACTTGTGTTCTCATTCACTTCAGTATCTGTTGTCTAGTGCTTATTATCTTTATATGTATATCATTTGTGATTAATTCATCCAGATATCCGAATTTAACTTGGAAACACATTAGTAGCATAGATACTAAACTATCAATAATTAATTGCATAAAATTAAAAAAAAATTTTCTTTTTCATCTAATACATAATTTAAGAAGTATTCTGAAATATCAATTTCTATCTAATTTCATTTAGGTAACTGGTTAGTATTACTTCTTCACATATTTAAAATGTAATTTGAGCCTTAACCCCCCATTAGTCTGTGCCTGTTATATGATAAAGTTAAATGGTAATCCTATTTTAGATCAATATTTTTTTACCAGAAGGGGTTTTGTGGACCGATAGGTTCTGAGTTCAAATCCCACGGGGTCGGGATCATGAATGCCTACTGCTGAGGAGTCTCATAGTAGGACGAAACGACCGTCCAGAGCTTCCAGGTTTTCCATAGTGGTCAAACTTCAATTGACTCTTGATTTCAATATTCTTTTATCAATTCACTATGAACTTCGTTGAATATGATTTATTCGAATGTTTATTCAGAATGATATTTATATCCTTTGTATCGATTCAGATGAACTACATTCAATATGTTCTTACAGTAACTGTATATATATTTTTTGTTACACGTGAGATTCTTAGGTATGTATAAAAATCAGTATGTACATGATGATGACATATTAGAGAGGCTTGTTTCGATAAAGAGTTAGAAATTCTTCTTTTTGACTAGTCTTCATGTTTTCCTTTAACATTGTTGGGATTACAGACATTCCTGTTTTTTTAAAATATAAGTAACATGACTGTGGAAATAAAGGAAGCGTAACATTTACACAACAAACTATTGGTAAATTAATCATAATGCTATCAATGAAATGAAGCGAATGAATAGTTTGCCCAATAAATGAACTGATTTACCAATGTTATTAGTGGTGGGAATTATAAGGTAAAAGTTTTAGGCAGGAATGATTAGTAGTTAGGAATGGAATTTATGGAGTGAGTTTTGTTCTCTTTGAGATTTATTAACTCAATGTACTTGAATTCCAGAGTTGATATTCACTTTGGAATTTGAATCTTCAATTGTTCGCTTCTAACGTTATCACGTTATCCAACTAACTAGTAATTCAGTATAGCTCCTGGTTTTTTTTTCAATGAAGTTTTAGTTCTAGGACGAATTCCAACTCTGAAATACAGGTATAACCAGCTAATGAGTTCCGAGAGAGGACAAAATACGCGTCCTGCATTCTGTTACTCAACACTATTGATCTGTGTTTATAAATGCTTGTTACCTAATGGTAAAATCAAGACAATCTACACAGGATGGATATATGTCAAAATAAGACTAATCATCAACAGTTATCAACATCAACAGTGGAAAGACTCAAACAATTTTTGTATATAAATGAAAATAGATGAATGTTGCATCAATAAACAAAGTTATCAAATACAGTGAAATGTATTGAATTACCAAGTGTTTAAGTCTATAAAAATGAAGTTGAGTTAAAAAATTATCAGAAGATTTCAAGTTTTGAATATCATAATCAGTAAATAAATAAATAGTCACATTGTACTTAAACGTCCCCCCCACTGTTTACTGGAAACTCGTGAAATGATAATAATCTGTATACTGCATTAGAAATGATCTTTGAGAAGACTATAATGTCGATAAAGAATCAATTCTTTGATAGCTATCTGAGATAGTTTTAATGATGGAAGTGCAAATGAGACAAATCTACATCATACATCAATTGAAATATGATATTTCTCAATTTTTCTCAAACACCTCTATGGTGTGTGCTGTTTATATGGGCAGATATAAGTAGTATATATTAGGAGTTGGATTCTTACCTGCAGCAGAAAAAAATTGAGAACAGAGGAGAAAAAACGAAAAAAGTCAAATTAGCAACTGGAGTTTAAGAATGATGAAGCTCGGAAGAGACTATTCAAGGAAGTTGTACCCCAAATGCCCTGGTACGGCCGAGAGTGTAGAGTGTCGGCTCTCCCTCTTGAAATGCTGGCACACGGCCATGCGTATATAGCCTCTGCCAGGGAAGTCCTACTCATCGCCTTCTCATGGCGGGGGTGTTGTTTACGAAATTGAGAGGACGAAAAGAGAATGTCCGGCGCTTTAACCAAGTTGGTGCACATGGAGAGTTCACCTCTAAGGGAGTTGGAGAACCCTGATTCCAAACCAATGGTGAACATGTGTTCCAGTATCCTGAGGGAACAAATAGCATATGAACCAGTCGTTGGTCACCGGCTACCATGGGACTGCATCTCCTGACGTTGCTACACTACCTTGTGAGTCAGACTTCTAGGTCGAAGGTTCCGGGTGTGGCCCCCTAAGAAAACCACCTGTTTCGGTTTGGGCACCCGTACAGTATCACAGCCCTCACACATATCAAATGAGACTTCTATGGCACATATGTAACTGGTGCCCCCTTGTGCCAATATTTATGTGTTCGAATAAATAAAAAACAAATTCAATGTATTGCTTACATATTTTACAAATGTAGTGTGTAATTTTTTACAATGCAGTCAATTGGCTTACTCTAATCATGTGTTTGTTCACTGGTTAATTGTTGTAATAAATAGGGTTTCTCAGTTAAATTCCACAATATTCATAATTTTTATGATATAGTTTTATTTATCTAAAGCGTATTTACGTGATATTACTTTTTATGAATATATTCATCAGTTCAGAGAAGCAGCAGTTTAGATACAAAACATCAAACCAATGAATCACTTGACGAAGAAGATGAAAATGATCGGATTGAATCTGAAAAATCTGGAAAATCCGAAAAGAAACGTGCATTTATTCGTGATGAACATGGAGTTTGTAGACCTGGTGAATTAGATGAAGATACAAATATGAGTAAAAATCATGAATCACGATCGTCTGTTGTAGATCGTACTGCTGCAGAACGAATTTCATATCGTTTGGTTCAACAGCGTAGTTTAGATGTAAGTTAAATAACAAGATTGACTGTCTCATTATGAGGTACCTATCAATGTTATTATCGTAATAGAATAGATTAATTCTGTCATAACTTGTGACCGCCGATTAAAGAGCAGTGGCTTATCGATCGGATCGATGACGTATAAAACATGTGTGAGCAGCCTAGAGTCCTGATTGACCCTGCTTCCTGCCTAGCCCAGCCAGTTAAGTCCAGAACACAGGTCTCAGCCTCTGCGATATGAATCCTTATGTTTCAAACATACTGAGTTTATATACCAATCAAACAGACCACAACGTATCAATAAAATATGAAACAACATTTGTACAAGAATTAGCCAGATATGGTTGTGAATGGGGGAGGTAGTAATTAATATACTGGGTATAACTCAAAAATGGTAAAACATATAATAATAGTTTATGAGTGAAAATAAAGCTTATAAAAAGAGAAACATGAGTATGAATAGTTTCGTTATTTAACAACTATACGATAAAGTTATACGTTTAGTATTGGTCCATTAAAGGATCGTAAAATTACCATTCATTATGTTTCATGGGTCCTAACAAATTCAGAGGCATAAACGGCGCTCTTTTCTAAACAACACCTTAGTTAGTTATCAAAATTGGAAAGCGAAAACATTTTAATGTCTGATTTTTCAATATCATTGACTAAGGTGACATAAATCTCTGCGGAATCGCTTTCCGAATTTTCTCTACATTGTTGAGGCAATAAACTTCAAATGAACTAAACGAGAGGTTTTAACACTTTATCAATTCAAGCGTAAAGTTAGTTTTGAGGAAAAAAAATGCTGAGATTTCTAATTTCTCGTTCGTTTTTACTGTTTTAATCATCTTTCTAATTTTCTCTTAAAATAATAAATACTAATTATCATCTATATGCAAGATGAATGATTTTTTACTGTGGAATTTAAGATGCATTTAGGACTCGTCAGATGAATGTACTCAAACCCAGTAAGGTTCGCTTCAAACGTCATTGCGTTATCCATTTAGCTACTGAGTCCAGATAGCCACCAACATGTACAATAGGATGAAGTGGAGTTCATTTAGTATTGGTTGTTTAAATCTTACCATTGATATTCAGGACTATATTTGACCATGTCTGTCCAAAAATGCTTGTGAAATAATGGCTTTATCGAAACAAACCACACAAAATGTACATTTATTAAAATTAGACTGATCAATTGCAATCCTAAACATCAATTAAAGGATTCAAGTAATCAATACAAGATGAACGAATTCTATAAATTAATAGTGGCTTTCCATATCACGGAAATCTTGACTAAGTATTTGTTCAACAAGTATTAAGCTCCTAATCTTAGTGTACGTAATTTAATGAATAATGAATCTATATTTTGCTTATATATGCATAACTTGTTCAGTCACTATGCTAACTGAAAGCATAAACTCATTTTTGTATTAGTTACTTGAATCTTCTCACTGATGTTAAGGACTGCAATTGATCAGTCACTTATTAGCATATGTGCATACTGTGAGGATTGCCTCGATATTGCCTGAAGTCCCAAGAATTATAAGTGGAGATGGATGGTGACTAGCAGGAGAATCCAGGACGAGTGTTTCATCCTATTTGGGACTGGTCGTCTGGATGTACCCGAATCCCAAAGTAGACGTTTACATTGAGACTTGAACTTAGCACCGTTCGCTTCAAACGCCATCACGTTATCCACTTAGCGATTGGACCCAGCTGGCGCGTTTCAAATAGGACGAAACACGTGTTCTGGATTCCACTGTTAGCCACTACCATCTCACCTTATAATGAGACTATAAACGTTTTAAAAAACAATATATGACTAATTGTCAATCTTATTCCATCCGATAACAGTTTCTCTTATACTTAATGAAACACTTATCCTTTTTCGCCTCTCACTGATCACAGGATCCATGAAAATTGTGACAAAATTTGGTGTTAAGTTGACTCGTCGTTTTGTTTTCTGACTTCATCGTCTTTCGAAGAGAAAATAAACGGAAACTACAGAACATTAAGCGTTTACTAAAAGAATTGTTAGTGATAAACTTATTGACATCCACTTCTGAGGTTGCCAACCAGAAATTTCTGTCCACGTCTATCTTGAGCTATTCTTTCCAGTTGTTTCCGATTGTGATTCATTCTTTCGATGTCTACCTTCAATTATATATCAGTGTGCAGAATTGTTATGAGTTAGATTCTTGTCACATTTTGTTCTAATAAATAAGTAATACTTTTATGAATAAACGAAAGTTCAGACACAAAAATGGCATACTTCACATAATTTTAAATGATGTAGATTTATAGAGCTCATGAGCATTGTTGACCACGCGTGACGAAATGGAGCAAGATATTGTTTTTATTAAGTTTTTTTCAGATGAGATTGGAAGACACTCAGTTAGACTGCCTGATGTAGCTTTTTTTCAAAAGACTACCTAAATTAGTTGATACACATTGAAGTTGTAAAATCAGGTAACTTATTGTTTTTGTATCTAGACATCACTGAATGACTAAGAACTGTTGATTAGCTATCTAAACTCTTTTACTAACTGTCCACTTTTGTAATATCAAAGATAACAAATTCATTTATGTTATGTTTTCAATCACTACAGTTCGGATTGTATCGTAAACTGAATAATTTCAACATTGATTCAAACAACAGTCCTATTCAATCTGGTAGTCAAATTTCCGAGAATGATGATAATTCTAATGTAAGTAACAGATTAAAAAAAGATAATAACGAATACTATGATGATAATGATAATGATGATAGCGGTGATATTCAACATGATGAATCATTCCGTAATATAGATTTGGAACATGAAGAAGAAGAAGAAGAGGAAGATAATAGTACTATTCAAAATGATGAATTCTACACAAATCCTAAAATTAAAGAACTTGGCAAAGAATTCACATTAAAAGATATTTTAGGTCATCGTGTACCAGAACTAGAAATTGACATTATAAAAGATGATGAAGAGATGGGACAGAATGAATAAAAAAGAAAATTAATCCACGCACCCACCCACCTATGCACACGCACACACACACACAGTCATCAAATAAATAGTATGACATTATCCAAAATGAAAAATGCATTTCCATAGAAAAACAAACAAACATTTTAAACCCCATTTAAACTATTTATTTCTAAAGTCAACGCATTTACATTGTTGAATTTTGTTGTTCACTGTTTTCTTTTCTTTTTTTTTCTTCATTTAACATGTACATTCACAAACTCATAATTCCTCTTCGATGATAATTTTTTCATAGAGGTCCAACCTTTATCATTTAAAAATACCACAGACAGAAAGAGAGAGAGAGGAAGGGAGGGAGGTAGGGAAAAGAAAGAAAGAAAGAAAGAAAAATTATCATCATTGAAATGAATGGAATAGTTTTCCGTCCGTTTTTCTTTCTTCCTTTCATGCTCATTGTTGTTGTGTTTTTTGGTATTTTGTTTTCTCTTCTTTTCTTTCCTCTCTGTTTTTCTCTTTCTTTTTACTTTTATTTAATAAATAAGCAATGCAGAACTTTGTTTCCATATGAGTTTTTTTTAGTATTTAACTAAAGAAATATGATTGTTAGGATAAGTTTATTTGAACATTTTGTAAATGGAATGTAGTCATTAAAACAAAACAAAACAAAACATTATTATCATTAAAACGGAATGTTTCATTTAGTTAAGTATTTGTATTTTAGTTTGTATACATAATTTGAAGAAAAAAACGTTTTGACTTGTACAAACCATCTCATATTGTCTTGTATTCCTATACATTTTTGTTGTTGTTAGTGGTGGTGGTGATAATATTCCTGAAGTTCTAATGAGAAGCCATAACCAGTGGGAATGTGAGATAGTTATCTACTTCAAGCAATAGATGAAGAGTTGCTCGGGTTTAGTGGTCTAAAGGTTAAACTTCAATCATGAGACTGAAGGTTCTGGACTCGATTCTTGTGTGCAGGATCGTGGATGTTAACTGTTGAGGAGTCATATACTAGGATAAAGGGCGGCCTGCTTGAGCATTTGGGCTACCTGTTCCTGCTATCTAGATATTTCGACAAGTTATCTATTTTTGTTTGTTTTAATATATCATTATGTTTATTAATCGCATAACCTATCCTGATGCGTTTCTGAAAAGTGTACGAAAAAGTTACAAAAGTTACAAAAAACTCAATGAGAGACAATGTGGTTGCTGGCAATGTACAATGAAAAGAATGCACATTATTCAGATGTTTATCTACTGAACATCTAACTGCCGATCACTCAATATTTATCGCCAGGACCGACCAAGAAGAAAGAAACGGAAACTTGTTGAAATACTTTGCGCTCAGAATTCTATAGTGCCAAAAATATAATATCGAATAAAGCTGATGATAATAATAATAATAATGAAACGGTTGTCCATTACTTCTGAGTTTTTAAATGGTGGCCTTGCATAGATCGACTCATGGTTCTAACTGTGAAAATACTTTGCGTTTTATAGTCAAGCGTTGTGTTAAAAGATCTTCACTAAAAAAATTTTGAATAGTTATTTGATTATAATTTCATTTAAACCCTGCCCTGAGAGTTAGAAGGTCTTCATTTAGAAGATTTATGACGCCTCATGATGAAAGCCGAGTTCCTTCAGAAGTCACGAGGCTGATGGCCCTTCTGATATCCAGAGCAACCATTTATTTAGGTACATGGAATACTGGCACAATGTGGGAGACTGAGAGAGTCTTTCAAATTGCTGCTACGGTCATGTTATCTCGTATGTCTATTTCAAACAACTAACGGATAGTCTATTTAGAGGGATGTTTCGAAAATGCTTAAGAAATGTTTGGTAAATTTTAGTTTCAATTAGTTTGAAATACTCAAAATATGACTTTCTTATAAAATCAAAAAGTTATGTGTTATTCCACGTAGATAGTCTACTGTTGATTTACTTTCATAATAATCTACAACCAGTTTGATACGTACTGCTACTTCCTTATATTTTCTTTTTAAGTTTTTTTGTTGTTGGATTTCTGCAGCAGACTCTTTTATTCTCAATCTATTCAGACTCTTTCTCTTTTTCAGAGCATCAATAAGTTTTAATATATTTGCATGGAGAGTGCCAATAAGTTGAGTAATACCTCTATACAGTGTTATGTACTACTGATGTTGACAGATGTAAGTAATATGTACCATCAATCGAAAGTGAAATGCCTGGCAGCAAAAGGTTTAGAAGATCTACGAAAAGAGAATAGGAACAGAGAATGATTGATGTGGAAACGAAGGAATAATCAAGTCCAAGACAATTGATTGACATTTTGCAAATGAAGCATTTACTGTTTGTTTCTTATAACTTACTAATAGTTTCTGTAGTTATGTGTTGAAATACATTTTCTGTTTTAGTTGTCCTCGCCAATGTTCTCGTTTATTACAATATCACCTTTCTACAACATTGTTCTTTTTAGGAAGATCTTCCAAAATAGAGAGTAAAATGAACATATTTCATCCCTTTCGATACTCAATCATCTTTTTCAATATTCGCCGTTTCCTTTTTTTCATGCTCACCCTTTTAATCGCCACCCTTTTAGATGGATATCAAATGTTGTATCGATTTTTAATAACATTAAATAAATGAATATTTAATTAAAACCTATTAATCAATACTTTTTATTACTTATAAGTTATTCAATTAAAGGTTATTAGTTATTAATGACATGATGTAGGTAATTTCAACAATTTGATTGATTACTGAATATGGTGACTAATAATAATAATAATAATAATAATAATAATAATAATAATAAAATATCACAGGTTGAAATTATGAGTCAATTGAAGCTAGACAGCCATGGAAAACCTAGAAGCACTGGACGGCCGTTTCGTCCTGGTATGGGACTCCTCAGCAGTGCGCATCCACGATCCTGAACCCCGCGGGATTCGACTCCAGGGCCTACTGATTTCTCGCGTGAGCACTTCACCAATAGACCACTGAGCCGGCATCCAACGGTGTTAATGCCTAACCTCAACCAATCCACGAAGTTGCGCTACCGTACACCATTGTCTTCAGTGAGTTCCTATCTCGCAACAGGCCTGGTCTACTGGTTAAGTGCTCGCGCGAGAAATCAGTAGGTCCTGGGTTCAAATCCCGTGGGGTGCGGGATCGTGGATGTGCACTGCTGAGGAGTCCCATACCAGGACGAAACGGCCGTCCAGTGCTTCTAGGTTTTCCATGGTGGTCTAGCTTCAATTGACTCTGATTTCAACCTGTGAAATTTCTAAAATCTCCACAAAACCCATTCTGATAATAATAATAATAATATAGGCAGTATTACATTTATTGTTTGTAATCTTCAACATAGTTCTCCATAATATAACATATTCATAGGTTTTCAGTATTTGATGTCAGATGCCTTCGAAATAATGTTTAACATAATTTGGGATGATTCATTGACTAATGGAGAGATCAGGCCAGTAAGCATAAATCCGAGTTTTAGATATTTATCATTCAAATTTTAATTGTAAGTAAGCCTACTTTAGACAAGTGAATTTAAACTAAAAATCATCAAACATACTCTGATGAGTCGGATTACTGAATCATCCACTCGTTTTCGGTAGTCTTTCAGGTTCTATGTGTCTACTAAAAGCAGTCTTACTTTGATTATATCAAATTGTTCAACTAATACACAGTCAAATCAATCAACTTATAACTGAACATTTCAATGAAGCAATTGGAACCATTCATTAATAGCAGGAACTCTTTGAGGCCTGAAGGTTCTCATACATTCTTAGTAATTTCAATGTATATATAATTTCATACTTATGTTTTTACCAGATAAAGTTGTAATGATTTTGCTGGATATGTTTTGTTTGTGGTTCTACGTAAAACTCGTCTCACTTCTAGCATCTGACATACTTACTTATTCACTGCTGTTACTCCTCGTGAAGGAGCACAGACCGTTCATCAGCATTCTCCGTCCACCTCTGTCCAAGACATTCCTTTTTCTAGTTATTATTCATCCTTTTGATGTCTGCTACCAATTTTTAGCACACTGTGTACTTTGGCCTTCGTCTTTTTCGGTTCCCTTCATGATTCGAAGTTGGTGCTTGCTTCCTGGTGCAGTTTGGTGATTTCCTCAGTGTGTCTCCTATCCACTTCCAATGTCTTTCCCTCTATTTCCACTCACGTGCGACCTCATTTGTTCTCTCTCATGGTAGGCTGTTGCTGATGGTACCCGACCAACGAACATTTGGTATCTTACGTAGAAAATTGTCTATAAATACTCCTACATCCTTGATCAATATATACATATCGAGTCACCCACACACACTGAACAAAGTGCTTAGAATGATGGTCAAAGCAGATCGAGAATATCAGCAACGATGTGATACAAGTGCTATCTGGCAATTTCTAGTCATTTATTTACCCGAAATATTTCATCAAAATGAAATCAAGCATAAGATCTTCAAATGATTTTTTCAAATGTATGAATTCCGACGATATATTTTGACATTTTCTCACTAATATTTTCCTAAATGTTTAATCTTATCGAACTCACCATGTGGTTGTCAATGAATTTCATAGGGTGCCTATTCAAACTTAGTAAGTGCCGAATATTAACCAATTCATCTCCAATGGTGTCTTCCGAGCAAATCATTCTGGCACGATGAGTCAAGATCTTTATCAAGTTCCTTTTGTATCTGATTGCAACTGCACTATAGAAATGAGTGTATTGTCCTGTTGCTGACTTTCTGTGTACCCCTCTTTTAAAGTTCCGTCTGCTCTTCTAGTTAGTTGGACATCTAGAAATGATATGCTATTGTTCTGTTCATCTTTTGATGTAAAATTAATTGATGGATGAACGTTATTAAATATATTAAGTAAATTGTCCTTATCATTTTCTTTTTCTGATACTATGAAAGTATCGTCTATGTAGCGGTAATAAGTTGGTAAATGGCTAATTATGCTTTTAAGTGGTTCATTTTCCAGTTTCTCTAGGAAAATATCAGCCAGTAGAGGGCCCATTTGTGATCCCATGGCAACTACATCTAGTTGTCTATAGTACTCGTTGTCAAATCTAAATTAGACATTCATTGCGCATCTAATAATTAACTGTTTATCACGGATGCGGGACTTGGAGTTTCTATGCACCTCACTGTTAGTTCATCGCAAATAAAATCAACTGTTTCAAGTGGTGGAATGTTAGTGAATAAGGATGATACATCAAGTGATATCATGAAATTATTCTTGACTGATAGATTTTTTATGTTCTCAACAAATTCAAAGGCATCCTTGACACTATGCTTGACAATTTATTTGTGTAATGGTTTAAGAATTGGTACCAACCACTTTGCTATAGTATGATACGCTGAGTTATTCATATCTAAAACTGGTCGAAGGGGCAAGCCACTTTTGTGTATCTTTGGCAGGCCATATAGTTTTAGTGTAATTGTTCCTGTAGGTTTCAACATTTCGAACATCTTTTCTGAAATAAAACCTCGTTGTTTAATTTCTTTCAGTGAATCAGTTAGTTGTTTTTCGATCTTGTCTGCTATGTCGTTCTTCACAGCCGGTTTCTGAAATTTGCTTTTATCATTTAGAAGGGCTTTCATTTTGTTTATGTAGTTATTTTTATCCATGAGTACTATCCCATGTCCTTTGTCCGGTTTCGTGATTAATAAATTGTCATTAGTTTTAAGTTTTCTTAAAGCTTCTGTATGTTTTTTCGTTAAAATCCCTTTCGTGTTATGTCTATGATTTAAGTATTTAAAACAACAGTCGGCTAGTGTGGATTTAAATCTTTCGACATTATCTTTTGATGAAGTTACTAGTTCTGCCGTTTGAGCACAAAGATTTTCGAATTGAATTTCAACGTCCATTTTATTGACTGTTTTCTTAAAGTCACAAAACTTAGGGCCTAATGATAACGCTTCTAACTCAGTTTTATTCAGCATAACAATAGAAAAATTGTGTACGTAATGACCTGGATTAGATGAAAGTTCCATTTCTGGAATCTGTTTGTCTAGATTTTTCTTAAGTTTCACTTTTTTCTTTTCTTTTCTTGAGTTAACAACCATCTCAACATAGTTCAGATATTTTCCTCTTACCGCATAAATTCTCTCGTTGATATTTTTTACCACCTCGGCAATGTATGAGTTTAGAGAATCGATTTGGTTAAGGGCGTAGCGTTTGAGAGTTCTTCTATTTGGTCGAACTCGAGAGCAACGTAAAGATTTCCAATACAATTTTGGATACAAGTTGGTTACTATGCACTCCTTTATAAAATCAACATTTGTAATCGCCTCACTGAGCCTTGCGCTACACTTCAGATACTCATTGATAACCTTTAACGCAAATGCTTGCTCAGAACGTTTCAATATAGTGAAAATTCCCATTTTGCCAGACAGATTAAATGCTATCTTCTACAAACACCTCAAAATAAGGACGGCCAATAAAGACAGACCGTCTGAATTCGCCACATCCATGTGTATTTATCAACTCAACTGCTCCTGTGGAGCCAGTTATATAGGGCGTACAATTCGGCAAGTTCGTCATCATATTACAGAACATCATCCGTCATGATCAAGCAAAGGACAGGTAAAAGTGATTAAAAGATCTATTCTATTTCACTTGGTTGACACAGATCATGAAGTTGAATTGAATAAGGCTTTTAAGGTTATCTACAATATCCCACCAAATTTGCCACATGGTTTATGAGTAAGCCTCTTGCACATTGTGGAAGCCATCGCAATCCATGTTCACAAATCTAATCTTTGCAAAAGAGTTTTGTACAACCACTTTCTCTGACTTTGCCATCAGTATAAGATTCCCTTCAACAGAACTTTTTTTCACAATTCTTCCATTTGGTTTTTTTTTTGAAAATTTTTGTAATTTTGATTTTGAACTTTATAACTTCTAAACATTCATCCTTTGATTCTTACGTAACTACTATTTTATTGACCATCCAATATAACAAATTCTGTTCCTTCTCTGTTTCTTATATTACGCAACGTAACAACTTCTTGATCTTCGAATGAATACTTTGACAATTATCAATCCTCTTTCTTCCAATTACTCAATGTTAATTTGAATTTCATTATGTAATTGCTAAGTAACGTATCCACTAGATGAGTATTATGTCATTACTGTAAATCGCGAGTAGGTCCTGGGTTTGAGCCCCGCCTGGTGCGGGATCGTGGATGCGCACTGCTGAGGAATCCCTTCTTTAATTAACAGATGTGTCCAGTCACTGTATATTTATTTACTATTCATGTACTGAATTTGTGAAAGTGTATTCCACAGTTGGCCAACACTAACTTCCTTCAATTCATTCTAATATTCAAGTCAATTTTAGAAGTGATCATTAGTTACCTCATATTTCTTGTTTATTTACATAAGAATGTAAAACGGTGTTTTTATTTATTATGAACTTAGTTCATATCAAATACGACACATATTTTGTTGTTTCATACTTTGACAAACGGTGATTTATTAGCACACCGTATTATTGAAATGTTTAATTAATTCTAGTTTAAACTCATTTACAGCAGAGAATGTGATTATATGACTACCCTGGTATAGGACTACAGATACACAGATGAAAAAAGAAAGGAAGTTTCCAAAAAAATTCTCACAACAAAACCTACACAGTAATATATTCTAATGGATGATCCGATTGCTTAGAATGTTAAGGTTCAATATAAGTGTTTGTTTATTGTTAACTAAATTATAAGCATTATTATAATAATGTATAATGATTCAATTGTATAATGTTAAGGCAAAATTGAAGAATGAAGAGCTTCATAAGCAGTATTTGTCTTAAACGGAATTGATTAGGATGCTTATTCAGATACGATTTCTGAAGAAATAATTACATTATTACATATTCCAGACTTTGATATATTGACTCAGTGATTTACATTTGAAATAATAATCGCCTAACTTGGATTTCCAAAATTCTGTTGATTGTTGGTTCATATGTGCTCAATGTTAGTATAGTCAAAAATGTAAGCCCTTTGATACTTGCGTTTATTAGAGCAATCATTATAACATAGTGTGAAGCACTTCAAAGAACTCTTGAATCGACCAGCCCCACTGAACCCACACAACATCGAAGTAGCACCCACGCAACTCCTAATCAATGTTGGCCCACCAACAATTGAAGAGACCAGCATGCCCATGGGACAAATCATCAGCGGCAAAGCAACATGACCAGATAACATTCAAGCAGAAGCATTGAAAGCAGACGTAGCAGTATCTGCAAGGATACTCCACATTCCCTTCAGTAAGATTTGGGATGAGGAACAAGTACCAACAGACTGGAAAGAAGGACTTTTGGCCAAAATACCAGGGAAAGACGATCTCAACAAGTGTGATAACTACAGGGGCATCACTCTTCTTTCAATACCGGGAAAAGTCTTCAACAGGGTATTGTTAAACAGGATGAAGGACTGCGTTGACGTCCAACTTCGAGATCAACAGGCAGGATTCCTTAAGGATATATCGTGTACACACCAAATCGCAACTCTAAGGATCATTATGGGACAATCAATTGAATGGAATACATAACTCTACATCAACTTCATTGACTACGAAAAAGCATTTGATAGCGTGGATAGAACAACACTATGAAAGTTTCTTCAACACTACGGCGTGCCTCAGAAGATAGTCAATATCATACAGAGTTCATATGATGGATTAAACTGCAAAATTGTGCATGGAGGACAGTTGACAAAGTCGTTCGAAGTAAAGACCGGTGTCAGGCAAGGTTGCTAATTCTCACCCTTTCTCTTTCTTCTGGTGATCGACTGGATCATGAAGACGTCAACATCTGAAGGGAAGCACGAGATACAATGAACATCTAGGATGCAGTTGAACGATCTAGACTTCGCAGAAGATCTGGCTCTCCTATCGCAGACGCAACAACAAATGCAGGAGAAGACCAGTGTAGCAGTAGCCTCAGCAGCAGTAGATCTCAATATACACAAAGGGAAATGCAAGGTTCTCCGATACAACACAGCATGCACCAATCCAATCACAATTGACGGAGAAGATTTGGAAGATGTAAAAACCTTTACATATTTGGGCAGCATCATTGATGAACACGGAGGATCTGATGCAGATGTGAAGGTGCGGATCGGCAAGGCAAGAACAGCATATTTACAACTGAGGAACATCTGGAACTCAAAGCAACTGTCAACCAACACCAAGGTCAGGAGTTTCAATACAGATGTCAAGACAGTTCTACTGTATGGGGCAGAAACCTGGAGAACCACGAAAGCCATCATCCAGAAGATAAAAATGTTCATTAACATTTGTCTACGCAAAATACTTCGGATCCATTGTCCAGACACTATTAGCAACAACGTATTATTGGGAAGAATAAACCAGGTACCAGCGGAGGAAGAAATCAGGAAGAAGCGCTGGAAGTAGATAGGACACACATTGGGGAAAGCACCCAACTGTGTCACAAGGCAACCCCTCACCTGGGACCCTCAAGTCGAAAGGAGAAGAGGAAGACGAAATAATACATTACACCGGGAAATGGAGACAGACATGAGTAAAATGAACATGAATTGGATGGAACTAGAAAAGAAGGCTCAGGACATAGTGGGTTGGAGAATGCTGGTCGGCGGCCTATGTTCCATCAGGAGTAACAGGCGTAAGTAAGTAAGTTGAGGTGTTTCCCCATTATCGTTATGTGTAATGTTGTATGCGCATACACGACGGCGGATTGTTATATATAGGAAAGATTAACAGATGTGTCCAGTCATTGTATATTTATTTATTATTCATGTACTGAATTTGTGAAAGTGTTTTCCACAGTTGGCCAACACTAACTTCCTTCAATTCATTCTAATATTCAAGTCAATTTTAGAAGTGATCATTAGTTACCTCATATTTCTTGTTTATTTACATAAGAATGTAAAACGGTGTTTTTATTTATTATGAAATTAGTTCATATCAAATACGACACATATTTTGTTGTTTCATACTTTGACATACGGTGATTTATTAGCACACCGTATTATTGAAATGTTTAATTAATTCTAGTTTAAACTCATTTACAGCAGAGAATGTGATTATATGACTACCCTGGTATAGGACTACAGATACACAGATGAAAAAAGAAAGGAATTTTCCAAAAAAAATTCTCACAACAAATCCTTCACAGTAATATATTCTAATGGATGATCCGATTGCTTAGAATGTTAAGGGTGAATTCATTTTTAAAATTACTGAATAGTTTTTATAAACGTTTGTATATTGTTAACTAAATTATAAACATTATATTAATGTATAATGTTAAAATTGTATATTGTTAGGGCAGAATTTAACAGTAAACAACTTCGTAAGAACTATTCGTCTTCAACTTGATACAGCAATTGACATAGCTCTTGTCAGCCTAAAAATTAAGAAGAATATTTAAAGAACTCTAGTTTACCCAGCATCTTAACTAGCACACAGAGATTCTGGTAGCAATTTGAACATCGATTGTGGAGGCATGTTGCATTGTTTGCAAAGGAAATACAATTACGAACAAAACATTATACCTTATAGACTATTCAGGACACGATTTATTGTGATTATATCTGGTGGAAACACCAAGATGATCAGACTATTTGATTAAAAATTTACATGCAGATCAGAACCGAGAACCCAATAAACAGGGACGAGGAGAACGCCTTATTACAAAGACATCACTATGTGTTTGCAGAACAGGGTGGAGACTGCACGAGGACAAAAGCATTACTGACCCTCAGATTTGAACTTCTCAGATGGTACTGTACCGATAGTGCTAGTGGTATATGCTCTAATCTGATGACCAGCAATCAAACAAAGTCATCAAATATGAAGTGATCACGACTCAACCGAAAACAGAGTAATTATAACTACTAATTCAGAATGCTGATGTTTTCATCAGTGGGTTTGTAATAGGCAGCCTATACAATTGATTTTAGTGTGACTCATACAATTTACTTATAAAAGCAGTGTTGAGAAACATTTTCAGGAAAATAAACAATTAGAAATTGCCAGAAAACACTTGTATCACCTTGATGTTGATATTCTCGATCTGCTTTGACCATCATTCTAAGCATTTGGTTCAGTGTGCATCAGTGACTCGATATGTACATCTTCACACATGTACTTGCCGTAATGTTGCATTGTGGTTGACATTGAAACTCAAAATCAAAGTTTGATCTTTATAGGAAGGTTTGGATTGAAATATGTGGACTCGAGTTTCGATAACAAGTTCTACACCCAAAGATAGACACATTCGCATCAAACTGTAGAGTATTTTACACTAACTTTATAGGTTCAGATTAATATGACCTTATTTCATGGTCCTTAAAGAACGTCAATAACATTTGTCTACTGGATAAGCTAATTAAATTTGTGTCTTGTTTGTACTGAAATCTGAAATATGTACAATATCAATATTCTGAAATGAAGATCCATCTGAACGTGAGAAGTTGCTTTAGTCAGAAAATGAAGTTCGTTATTTGATTTCATGAGTCACATATACTGATTCAATTTAAACAGAGATGAATAAATAATATGACAGTCGACCAAAATGCAAGCATATAATACGAATAATTGAGTTCACACATCATCATCATCATCCGCTTCTTTTACCTCTGTTGTATATCACAAATATCACATGTGTGGATAAACTTGTCGAATAACTTAAAACGTAAATACACTTAACACATTGAAATTGTGGTGGATCTTTCTAGTTGTCCGAATAAGCCTTATTATTAGCTCTTCTCGACACATGTGTACAATGTTTATCTGCAGTGGACGCCACCTTAAATACCACAACTGACAGTGGGAATATGTATGCAGTCATATGCAATAATAAAATTCTCGTTCATGTGTAACTGCAATGAGAAATTTCGAAAGTTGGAAAATCAACTGATATGTTGAGGCGTTTTAGGAAGACAGTCTTCGAAATTTTATCGATAATGACTGCTTCAAAACAGAGTTTGAGAAACAGATCGGATTTAACTGATTTAACGGCAGAACGCGTTTTTAATTATCCAGTCCTCACTGACCTACTGATAATAATGTGACTGATTTAGTTTCTTCAGCAGGAATTTCAGTCTGTCCATCTGAGTAAGCTGGAAGTTCGTAGTAGTTGTCAGAAGATAGTCTAACTACGTTTATTGCTTATCTACACTGATCATCAATGTGTGTCTGTAATTTCAATTACTTTGGCGACCTGCTTGAATGTCTGTGCTACCTGTTCCTGTCATCTAGATATTTCAACAAGGTATCTGTTTTCTTGTTTGTTTTAATAAACCATTATGTTAATTGTCTGTATAACTTATTGAGGTGCGTAATTATCAGTATCATGAGCGCTAAGGTTTTCTTAGTGAAGATCGAAACCTACTGAACTGTAACACTATGTTGATGAGTGTCAAATAGCATGAAATCTAAGTTCGTGATTTCCTGTAGACTAGCTCCAACAAAAACGTAAATACTCAACATATTGTGATTGGCGTTTATTTCAGTAATCATGTTAACATGTTGTAAATGCTGAGGAAACTTTTTATTTTGGAATAAACGATATCTTAACCGAACTTATTTTCACATCTCAGTACAGATATTCTATTTGTAGGAACCTTTATTGTCGTTCTTCACAGAACATTACTTTATCAACATAATTGTCTAATAGAGAAACATTAGTTTTACAATTATTATTTCGCACCTAATTTATTTACACTGACGTATCAGTGTAAGCCGACATTCATCAGTGATGAAGTAAGGAGTATTATGCGTTGTGTATGAACAAGGTGGCTAAACAGGGATTTTGATTGCCCTAATTTTTGTCAGCACGATACCGTCACATAAAAATTCCCTTCTGGTAGGAAATAAAAGACTTTCATTGTTTTAGTTTCTTCATTTGTCGCTGGTTGAAATCACACTATGATAACAAATAACTCTCTCAAATTATTCAACATATTCATCGCATAAACTTATCGGATAAACATAATCCGTAACTGGTACTCAAGTATCGCTAATCAAGGTAAAGAAAATAAACGACTCACCTTCATTTCATTATTACTAGTAGAAATCGGAATTTAATGAAATGTGATGTCAAGACCTTTCTCAGTACGAATTTCATCCAAAAGACGTCCGTGGTGAAAATTATATTTGGCATGCAATTGTTATTCAACTATGACTTTTGATGTGTTAGAAGAAATATTTTCTGTAATCAATTAAAAGTTATCTTCATTTACACCTGGATGTATTCTTATTGGAACAGAGACACATACAAACACACTATATACACACACATTCAGAAGTATTCAACGAATCGCTTTCTGATTAAGTGAATTTTACATTCCATTTAACCAGAGTAAAAGGTATATATACACACACAGAATTTCAATGTTACAGAACGACACAGACCGAGTAAAATGAATGCGAATCTTTTACATTTGCTTTTAGCCATTGTGTTTACTGCCAGTATTACCGGTAAGTGTTGTTTGTTAATGTATGTAATTTCATGGTTAAATATTTTTGTTCAAATACAAGTAAGTGATTAACTATTGATGTAGTGTAGTGCTGGGTCTATTTCACCATTGATCACAATTCTTTGCTCTAAAGGGATATCTGTTATCTCATGCATATGAAGTTCTAAGTAATCTTTCAAATTTGTCATATTTTATCATGACTTGTTAGTAAACGATTCATTTGATTGTATGGCACATTATTCACTACCTACATTTTCTTTGCATGAATGATGACTTCCCATTATTTTTGAAGTCAATTTACAACTTGCATTGGATACTCTAATGCTTAAGACAGACTCATGAACATTTAACAAAATGGCACAACATCCACTCCTTTTATTGAAGACTTGTTTGTGTGAAGCTTCATCACAAATATGATTGTATATGTGACCCAAGTTTCATCGTCGATAAGGAATTTACTTTGAATGAACCACATTCAATTCCTCTATTGACTGACTTATTCTTAATTTTCAACATATGACGTTGAAAAAATGTGTTGGTTGAAGTAAACGTGTTTTGATTTGTGTGGTCCAGTTCAAATTTACTGTGCGATCTATACATATAAATCTGATTTATTACAATTGCACATACATTGTAACATCTAATGGTCGTTTATTTTCCCGTGGCGGAGAGATGCAATTTGTATGACTTTGCACATTATGTTGTGACTTTATCTCCGGCCTCTTATCACGACACTTATCCACCAATCATAATATGACTTATGCAATCTTAGCACTGTGCCAAACCAATGACGTTCGACTGGTATGGGCAGCCTAGCGTACTTATTGGTCATGTGTCGCCTAGCCCGTCCATTTGAGCCCAGAACACCAATACCAGCTTCCACTATGCGAATCATGTATTTCAAACATAATGTGATTATATATCAAACAAACAGACCGCAACGCACCATAGAATAGGAAGTAACACTTGTACACAATAAAGCCAGAAATGGTAGTGAACGTGGGAGGTAGTAGTTAATAAACTGAACATAATTAAAGGACAGTAAATTTTATAATAATAAGTTATAAGTCATAATGAAGCGTATAATGAAAGGAATATAAGGATATCAAATCCAAATATTGAATAGTCATACGATAAGAATATTGATAGAATATTAGTCCATTATTAGGTCTCAGACGTTACTCGTAATGTAATCTTCAATAGGAAATAACACATTCATAACACCGATTTCAGTTAATTTATGATTACGACGATCATTGTCACTGTTAACTTACGCTTTCAGAAGTGAGCCAAAGCACACTCACACATGACACGAAATAACCTGAAACATATGCATTTTCAATATTTGTACATGTCGGCGTGTGGTGATCTGAAAAGATATCGATTCATTTGTATTTTAGACAATCTTGCTCATCGTAACGGCCATTTCGACAGACGTAAGTTCAAGTTTGTGAGTTGTTTTGATATTCCGATCTATTGAATTTCTATTACTTGATAAGACTAACGTTAGTTAATTTCCACCATCGCGATTCCAGGCGAAAAGAAAAACAGGCATTTCTCCAGTAATGTACAGCTTAAAAATACTGACGAATGTTTACATTTGTTGATGAGAATATAAGTTCGACAAACTCATTTCCATTGAGGTAGACATTTGAATAACCAATGTAGATATGTAGTATGAAACGTCTACATTTGTACAAAGCATTTGAATGTTTGTTTCTCATTATGTAATTACATCAGTCAAACGAATGTATTCTTCACGTCCATCATCGCTATTAAACTTATTAATCAGAATAATGTTAAATGCGTTCTATCTCAACGATTGGTTTGTGATGAAATTCACCACAAAATATCAGTTTTTAACAATTGTGAGAATCAACGGCATTTACATTGTAACCACATTTGAACAAGCTTTTTTCTGTGAATGATTTAGCTGCTGATGAAAGTGACACAAACACAGGAATAAACGACCTCCGTAAGTATTATTCTATTCGATGAATGACATCATTGATAATTTTGCAAATGTGACAAGTTTTCTCACTGTAATTTCCAGTTCGCTACAACTATCTTCAATGTAGTGTCGACCAACTCTGATCAACCTGAGTAGGATTTTATGTTCTTTCTATTCATTCTGTATTGAAAGTTGAGCGAATGTAAGGCGTGTATGAAGATTTCATAATTACTCATTTCCTGATTTCTTCCAAATAATTCTAATAGAAACGAATATATGATAATAGGTAGATGTGATAATATCTGCTGAAGCATATTCGTACAAATTGAATAAACATAATTTGATGCTCATGTCATGAACAACGAAATTTTACTGTTGGAATATATTCTGAGTACAACTACATATCGAACGATATGATGTCTAAGTCCACTCAATCAACTGAAACGAAATTCTACAAGATATGCAGAAGTCTTCCGGCTGTGACTGATCTAGTACATTTTACCAATGATCTTTTCAGATGATGAATACGATGAAGCAAACAGAGAAAGTAACGAAATCAGTAAGCTGAATTCAGTGTGTTGGTTTGTGAAGATGAATAAATTCTGATTCTTGGAAATACTGATTTGTTGACGCAGAAAATGTTTAACAAACCATCTACGCTATTGTAATATAATCTGAGTCATGTCACTTAGAGTCTCAAAGCATTGGTTGCGATCATTTCGTGGACCTCAACACAGGAGTCTTCATCTACCAACACGGCTCAATCTGGAAGTTAGTCTCTTCAATGACTGATTCCATGTTTTGGTTAGGCCGCCACACATTTATGAAATATTATCATAATTTACTAGCTAACGGTTCATTTAGTTCTATTGCACATAAGTCTTCCTCTACATTTTATTTTCATAAATGATGACTTCCTATTACATTCGAAATCAATGTACAACTTATTTTTGATACTCCAATGCGTTAAACAGGCTTGTGAAAATCGTACAAAGTCGCATAATATACATCTGTTTTATTAAAGATTTGTCCACGTAAAACTTCATTACAAATATGGTTGTATACGTGGGCTCAATTATTATAGTCGACAACGAAGTTGCACTGAATGAAACACATTCAATTCGTCTATTGACAAGTTAATTCTTAGTTTTCAACATATGACGTTGAAAAACATTGTTGGATGAAGTAGACTTGTGTTGCTTCGTGTAATCTAGTTCAAATTTGCACTTTCTCGTTTGTATAAATAAATCTGATTTATTACAATTGCACATACAGTGTCACATCTAATGGTCGTTCTCTCTCGTGACGGAGAGAAACAATTTGTATTACTTTGCACATTTCTAATACCGTTTTCAGTTAATTTATGATTACGACGATCATTGTCACTGTTAACTTACGCTTTCAGAAGTGAGCCAAAGCACACTCACACATGACACGAAATAACCTGAAACATATGCATTTTCAATATTTGTACATGTCGGCGTGTGGTGATCTGAAAAGATATCGATTCATTTGTATTTTAGACAATCTTGCTCATCGTAACGGCCATTTCGACAGACGTAAGTTCAAGTTTGTGAGTTGTTTTGATATTCCGATCTATTGAATTTCTATTACTTGATAAGACTAACGTTAGTTAATTTCCACCATCGCGATTCCAGGCGAAAAGAAAAACAGGCATTTCTCCAGTAATGTACAGCTTAAAAATACTGACGAATGTTTACATTTGTTGATGAGAATATAAGTTCGACAAACTCATTTCCATTGAGGTAGACATTTGAATAACCAATGTAGATATGTAGTATGAAACGTCTACATTTGTACAAAGCATTTGAATGTTTGTTTCTCATTATGTAATTACATCAGTCAAACGAATGTATTCTTCACGTCCATCATCGCTATTAAACTTATTAATCAGAATAATGTTAAATGCGTTCTATCTCAACGATTGGTTTGTGATGAAATTCACCACAAAATATCAGTTTTTAACAATTGTGAGAATCAACGGCATTTACATTGTAACCACATTTGAACAAGCTTTTTTCTGTGAATGATTTAGCTGCTGATGAAAGTGACACAAACACAGGAATAAACGACCTCCGTAAGTATTATTCTATTCGATGAATGACATCATTGATAATTTTGCAAATGTGACAAGTTTTCTCACTGTAATTTCCAGTTCGCTACAACTATCTTCAATGTAGTGTCGACCAACTCTGATCAACCTGAGTAGGATTTTATGTTCTTTCTATTCATTCTGTATTGAAAGTTGAGCGAATGTAAGGCGTGTATGAAGATTTCATAATTACTCATTTCCTGATTTCTTCCAAATAATTCTAATAGAAACGAATATATGATAATAGGTAGATGTGATAATATCTGCTGAAGCATATTCGTACAAATTGAATAAACATAATTTGATGCTCATGTCATGAACAACGAAATTTTACTGTTGGAATATATTCTGAGTACAACTACATATCGAACGATATGATGTCTAAGTCCACTCAATCAACTGAAACGAAATTCTACAAGATATGCAGAAGTCTTCCGGCTGTGACTGATCTAGTACATTTTACCAATGATCTTTTCAGATGATGAATACGATGAAGCAAACAGAGAAAGTAACGAAATCAGTAAGCTGAATTCAGTGTGTTGGTTTGTGAAGATGAATAAATTCTGATTCTTGGAAATACTGATTTGTTGACGCAGAAAATGTTTAACAAACCATCTACGCTATTGTAATATAATCTGAGTCATGTCACTTAGAGTCTCAAAGCATTGGTTGCGATCATTTCGTGGACCTCAACACAGGAGTCTTCATCTACCAACACGGCTCAATCTGGAAGTTAGTCTCTTCAATGACTGATTCCATGTTTTGGTTAGGCCGCCACACATTTATGAAATATTATCATAATTTACTAGCTAACGGTTCATTTAGTTCTATTGCACATAAGTCTTCCTCTACATTTTATTTTCATAAATGATGACTTCCTATTACATTCGAAATCAATGTACAACTTATTTTTGATACTCCAATGCGTTAAACAGGCTTGTGAAAATCGTACAAAGTCGCATAATATACATCTGTTTTATTAAAGATTTGTCCACGTAAAACTTCATTACAAATATGGTTGTATACGTGGGCTCAATTATTATAGTCGACAACGAAGTTGCACTGAATGAAACACATTCAATTCGTCTATTGACAAGTTAATTCTTAGTTTTCAACATATGACGTTGAAAAACATTGTTGGATGAAGTAGACTTGTGTTGCTTCGTGTAATCTAGTTCAAATTTGCACTTTCTCGTTTGTATAAATAAATCTGATTTATTACAATTGCACATACAGTGTCACATCTAATGGTCGTTCTCTCTCGTGACGGAGAGAAACAATTTGTATTACTTTGCACATTTCTAATACCGTTTTCAGTTAATTTATGATTACGACGATCATTGTCACTGTTAACTTACGCTTTCAGAAGTGAGCCAAAGCACACTCACACATGACACGAAATAACCTGAAACATATGCATTTTCAATATTTGTACATGTCGGCGTGTGGTGATCTGAAAAGATATCGATTCATTTGTATTTTAGACAATCTTGCTCATCGTAACGGCCATTTCGACAGACGTAAGTTCAAGTTTGTGAGTTGTTTTGATATTCCGATCTATTGAATTTCTATTACTTGATAAGACTAACGTTAGTTAATTTCCACCATCGCGATTCCAGGCGAAAAGAAAAACAGGCATTTCTCCAGTAATGTACAGCTTAAAAATACTGACGAATGTTTACATTTGTTGATGAGAATATAAGTTCGACAAACTCATTTCCATTGAGGTAGACATTTGAATAACCAATGTAGATATGTAGTATGAAACGTCTACATTTGTACAAAGCATTTGAATGTTTGTTTCTCATTATGTAATTACATCAGTCAAACGAATGTATTCTTCACGTCCATCATCGCTATTAAACTTATTAATCAGAATAATGTTAAATGCGTTCTATCTCAACGATTGGTTTGTGATGAAATTCACCACAAAATATCAGTTTTTAACAATTGTGAGAATCAACGGCATTTACATTGTAACCACATTTGAACAAGCTTTTTTCTGTGAATGATTTAGCTGCTGATGAAAGTGACACAAACACAGGAATAAACGACCTCCGTAAGTATTATTCTATTCGATGAATGACATCATTGATAATTTTGCAAATGTGACAAGTTTTCTCACTGTAATTTCCAGTTCGCTACAACTATCTTCAATGTAGTGTCGACCAACTCTGATCAACCTGAGTAGGATTTTATGTTCTTTCTATTCATTCTGTATTGAAAGTTGAGCGAATGTAAGGCGTGTATGAAGATTTCATAATTACTCATTTCCTGATTTCTTCCAAATAATTCTAATAGAAACGAATATATGATAATAGGTAGATGTGATAATATCTGCTGAAGCATATTCGTACAAATTGAATAAACATAATTTGATGCTCATGTCATGAACAACGAAATTTTACTGTTGGAATATATTCTGAGTACAACTACATATCGAACGATATGATGTCTAAGTCCACTCAATCAACTGAAACGAAATTCTACAAGATATGCAGAAGTCTTCCGGCTGTGACTGATCTAGTACATTTTACCAATGATCTTTTCAGATGATGAATACGATGAAGCAAACAGAGAAAGTAACGAAATCAGTAGGCTGAATTCAGTGTGTTGGTTTGTGAAGATGAATAAATTCTGATTCTTGGAAATACTGATTTGTTCACACAGGAAGTTTTCGGTTACCCACTTTGAAAATGAACTTGGGTTGGTCAATACATCTGCGACCATTTATTGTCGTGCGTGAAACGCAATCGTGCGTTAAGTGTGATTGCATGCTAATCTCTAACCCGTTGTTATTAATTTGAGGAAATGAACGTTGTAGCCACAGAATCGGATTAACTATATAATTTATGTTGACTCTGACGATGGTCATTTAATGAAACTAGTCAATTCCATAAAAACCAGATATGCATTAGCTTTGGTATAGAAACATTGCGCATTTCGTTATTTACCGAATAAGTTATTCGGCATGATAAAAAATGGATTGCAATGTCCATTAATTGAATGACTATTACTGATGTACCGTTTTTGTATATCCTGACAATGATTCAGATGATACATAAGGAAACAACGGCGGTTTGTTGATAAAACCTCTTTTTTAATTTGCTTTGGCACAAATTCGTACGTTGCTAGTCATGTAGAGGCAAATGGTACGCATTACAAGCTTCGAATGCGAATAGAGAATTTCTCGACAAGTCAATGTATACCACTAAATTGACAGCACACGTTGTTACTTCCATGGAATTTATGCATCTTAACATGATAAACTTACGAAAACGACATCCAGTGAAAATAAACACGCAGTGAGTGTCTTTATTCTGACTTTTGTAGATGATCCAGGTGATATATCGGACATCTCTTCCGGTAAGCGAATGTTGACCGAATGCCTTGATCATATGGTTTCTACTTTCTTCTAATAACTGATTTCATAATGACTTGTGTATCACTTGTAATTGCACAACTGTGGTTGTGATGGAAAAAATGCTGCATCCATATATGTTTAAGGAATTCATTTTGAATACCGATTTAAATGCACTGCCAAATCCTCACTGATTATTATGGATTACAGCACACTGGTTATGACAGCTTATCACAAACGTGTACAATCGAAAAATACCAAGTTGATGTGCAGAATCAAATAATGTCGCTACTTAAGTCGTAAACGATTCTTTACAATTAAATTAAATTGACATGGAATGTTATTCTATTTTCCAGTTATTGCGAATGCTCGAGGATTTCAACTCAGACAATGATGGTAATCTCTTATGATTTTGTTATTTTCATGTATGAACACGCTTGCCTTAACGATCATTAATAATAACGATCAATATATATTAAAATTATGAGTGCCAAACAATAGACGAGATCCTAGAATAATATCATTGGTGTGAAATTTTGCTTTCAACGATGTAGAATTTTCAGTATTTTATTATGAAGGCTTGTGATTCTTGATCAACTGAACACAGTATACTCATTCGTTCTGTCTGATAGATGCATAAATGCGATCCACGTTAAGTGTGTTTCATTTTAACAATTGCTTTCTGTTGGAAGTCATCACAGTAAATAGATGTGAGGCAAACATGCATTTTATTAATACGTACATTATGAAAACACTAAGCAGTGTTCGTCTTTAATCGACAAAGATGTGATATGGAACACTTGTCGGTATGAGAATGAAAATTGTTGAATGTTTTATATGCTCGATAAGCGACACAAAATTCGTAAGTTCACAAGTTCATTGCATCGATTCGCGTTAATTCCTTAAAGCAATTTCATTTTTGACGTGGACTACTCGAAAATCCATATTTTTCTCAACGACTGGCTCTCGTTCTTCGACAGTTTGGTTATGATAACGCCAGGCTACTTGAATGACCGTCATAAGCTTGGTCGATCCATGTATTAATAAATCTTGTCACGTGTGAACAATTGTCTACATAGTCAATTCAGACCGTTGCATTTAAATGTTTGAGCAATTTCATATAACCTTCTGGATTGTTGTTCACTTCTGTTTTCTTGATTTGACGATGTGAATTGTTGTCTTATGCCATTAATACTTGCACTTTTCCTACCCGTTAGCTAAGTAAATCAATCTCTTCACATTCAGTCTCTGATTCCTTATTCATCATAATCTTGTGTTGATTTGTTTTGTATATTTCAACAAACGTTTGTTGATTTCATATTGATCTGTTTAGACGATAAATCAGTTTCACTCACGTTATTCATACTACAGTCAGCTTAGTTAAATCAAGTGTGTGATAAGGATCATCATGTGAACTGTTCAAAACCATCGTTGGGACTTGTCATCTGGACCTAACTGCATCTTGTAGTTGATGTTCACTCCGAGAGTGACTTCAAAGGCGATTGCGTGATCCACTAACCTACCGAGTCTAGGTAGTCACTAGCCTGTTTATTGGAGCGAGGTTTTAATTCATTTCGTATTGTCCGTTTGAAATTTATCATTGGAGTTTAGGCTTGCAATTGACCAGTCTCTTAGTGGCACATGTGCATTCTCTGTTCACTACTTTGATACTAGTTTAAGTCACAAGCATTTTAAGGAGGGATGAACGGTGGCCACATTAGTCTCTTTGACCAATCTAAACTTCGTTTAATTTATCTAGGTCATTTATTCTCTGGAGAATTGGTTTACTTTGAGTCACAAAGCGCATGAAAACACAATTTGTTCTGAATGCATTCAAATTATATATATGTACGAACTAGTCATATATTTCCAGTATAAATTACTGCACTGATTTTCTGTGTGGAAAAGCCACCTTTGTTAGTTCATTCTTTGCTGAGTATGACTTCATTCTCAATAGGCATGAATAATTTAAATATAATTAATTCTTACTTTATTGTTTTTCAGATACACTCGCGAATTCCGTTTCTTTTTTGATTAATTAGTTTAGAAGTAAAAACACTGTTGAATAAAAATTGTATCAAAATCGTCAAGTGTTTTGTATTCCAAATACACGTTAACCTTAATTCCAAAATCAACATGATATAATCTTACTTAATTTTTAGCAGTTATTTGAACTTCATACAATGATACGTATGAATAGCTTCATAATGTTAGTCACAGTATCCACACTCTATGTCATAATACACTGGCATTCGGCTTCACAAATTGTTAATTCGCTGTTTTCGCTGCTGAAACCACATCTATCTAGAGATCCGTCATTCGAATTGGAGAATAAGATAAGACCGACATACCAAGTGATAATCCAGGAGGAAGCACAAATATTTAAATGTAGGATGTAGGTTTTAGTAGTTCGAGAAAACCAGAAGGTGGATCAGTTAAAATAAATAGTTTCAAACAATGAACGGCACAAACGAAATAAGCGCGAAAACAGTTGGAGAATTAGTGAAGGTGTAGTAAAAACAAAAACTATAATAAAATACAAATTATAACAATTCAAATGTATTCAAAAAGTTAACAATGTACAACTAAGAGGATCAATAGGAACAAAGTGCAAGTATATACATGGAGGGATTTTCACAAACACACAAAGCATTCAAAATGGATCTTACACTTAGTAGTTTAAATAGTTAAACGAAACGGTTACTGAATGGATCCCTTGTTACAGTTGGAGTTATTTAAAGTACTCTCAGTTCAGATGGATGGAGAAATTGAGTTGGAAAGGCTACCTCATAGGCTGATATAGTGATGCTATACAAGTATTCTTCTGCCTCAATTTCGGTTGACGATCCTCCTGGGAAAGGCTGGATGACAATGATATCTAAAGCTCTAGACCTTCCAAGAGAGATTTTAAGGTTTGATGGTAATCGCACGATTTATTAGAGTTTCATATGCAATTTCGAAGACTGTTTTGGTGAACGTGCTAGAACCGGATTTTGGTTGGGCTATCTAGTTCAGTATTGTGACAGTGAAGCTAAGTCAACTAATGTTAATTGTGACTTGCTCAAAACAGAAGGCTGTCGTAAGGTGAGATAATACTCACACAGAAGAACCATGTATTCGACCTTAATTCTACAAAGACAACGATAGCGTGTTCTTAAAACATCCTTTACACCTGTTAATAGAATCGATGAAAGTGCTATGTGGGATTTTTAAGGCGGGCAGAGAGCCTTTATTTATGAACCTTTGCGAATTTTCGAAAGAGCATTCGGATATTACTTATACCAGATACGGATTACTTGTCAGTGGAGATCCCTCTAATGTCAACCAAACGCATTCGGCTGTTTGTACTAAAAGACACCTCGATTCAGAGTATAAGACAAGAGTTTCGTCCGCTAACAAGAATAGGTCTGATGTTGCTACACTCGTATGTCCAAACACTCCTAGGTTGTTATGTTCATTATGTACTGAAAACAACCCCTTAGACCAAGGTGGAAGTTCTAGAGATAAGGATATTAATGAAAAGATGGAGTTTGCACAAACAAAGTTGTGTATCTTCTGTTTTAAGGCGAATCAAATATCAAGAAACTGTCAAGCACTGAGTTTATGTATCGTCGAAGCATGTGGCTGGAGACTCTACATCTTGTTACAAATGAAAACGGAAAGAGCGGAGAGAAAGTAATATTAATGCCCGGAATAATACCCAACTCTTTACGAAGAGAACTGTTAAGTGTGCACAGAGGCAAGTAGCATTTACTATAATGCCTGTATTGGTAGAAATGGAGAAAATCGGGTAAAGACTTGCGATTTCGTTGGTGAACTAACACGTAGATGGATGAACAATATGGACCAACAACCATATTTCTAGTATGAATTACTGTACTGACCTTCTGGGTAGAAAAGCCACCGTCGTTAGCTCATTCTTCGATTAACATGATTAATTTAAGTATAATTAATTCTTACTTCATTATTCTTCAGATACACTCACGGATTTCGTTTCTTTTTTTTGATCAAATAGTTTAGATGTAAAAGCACTGTTGAATAAAAATTGTATCAAAATCGTCAAGTGTTTTGTATTCCAAATACACGTTAACCTTAATTCCAAAATCAACATGATATAATCTTACTTAATTTTTAGCAGTTATTTGAACTTCATACAATGATACGTATGAATAGCTTCATAATGTTAGTCACAGTATCCACACTCTATGTCATAATACACTGGCATTCGGCTTCACAAATTGTTAATTCGCTGTTTTCGCTGCTGAAACCACATCTATCTAGAGATCCGTCATTCGAATTGGAGAATAAGATAAGACCGACATACCAAGTGATAATCCAGGAGGAAGCACAAATATTTAAATGTAGGATGTAGGTTTTAGTAGTTCGAGAAAACCAGAAGGTGGATCAGTTAAAATAAATAGTTTCAAACAATGAACGGCACAAACGAAATAAGCGCGAAAACAGTTGGAGAATTAGTGAAGGTGTAGTAAAAACAAAAACTATAATAAAATACAAATTATAACAATTCAAATGTATTCAAAAAGTTAACAATGTACAACTAAGAGGATCAATAGGAACAAAGTGCAAGTATATACATGGAGGGATTTTCACAAACACACAAAGCATTCAAAATGGATCTTACACTTAGTAGTTTAAATAGTTAAACGAAACGGTTACTGAATGGATCCCTTGTTACAGTTGGAGTTATTTAAAGTACTCTCAGTTCAGATGGATGGAGAAATTGAGTTGGAAAGGCTACCTCATAGGCTGATATAGTGATGCTATACAAGTATTCTTCTGCCTCAATTTCGGTTGACGATCCTCCTGGGAAAGGCTGGATGACAATGATATCTAAAGCTCTAGACCTTCCAAGAGAGATTTTAAGGTTTGATGGTAATCGCACGATTTATTAGAGTTTCATATGCAATTTCGAAGACTGTTTTGGTGAACGTGCTAGAACCGGATTTTGGTTGGGCTATCTAGTTCAGTATTGTGACAGTGAAGCTAAGTCAACTAATGTTAATTGTGACTTGCTCAAAACAGAAGGCTGTCGTAAGGTGAGATAATACTCACACAGAAGAACCATGTATTCGACCTTAATTCTACAAAGACAACGATAGCGTGTTCTTAAAACATCCTTTACACCTGTTAATAGAATCGATGAAAGTGCTATGTGGGATTTTTAAGGCGGGCAGAGAGCCTTTATTTATGAACCTTTGCGAATTTTCGAAAGAGCATTCGGATATTACTTATACCAGATACGGATTACTTGTCAGTGGAGATCCCTCTAATGTCAACCAAACGCATTCGGCTGTTTGTACTAAAAGACACCTCGATTCAGAGTATAAGACAAGAGTTTCGTCCGCTAACAAGAATAGGTCTGATGTTGCTACACTCGTATGTCCAAACACTCCTAGGTTGTTATGTTCATTATGTACTGAAAACAACCCCTTAGACCAAGGTGGAAGTTCTAGAGATAAGGATATTAATGAAAAGATGGAGTTTGCACAAACAAAGTTGTGTATCTTCTGTTTTAAGGCGAATCAAATATCAAGAAACTGTCAAGCACTGAGTTTATGTATCGTCGAAGCATGTGGCTGGAGACTCTACATCTTGTTACAAATGAAAACGGAAAGAGCGGAGAGAAAGTAATATTAATGCCCGGAATAATACCCAACTCTTTACGAAGAGAACTGTTAAGTGTGCACAGAGGCAAGTAGCATTTACTATAATGCCTGTATTGGTAGAAATGGAGAAAATCGGGTAAAGACTTGCGATTTCGTTGGTGAACTAACACGTAGATGGATGAACAATATGGACCAACAACCATATTTCTAGTATGAATTACTGTACTGACCTTCTGGGTAGAAAAGCCACCGTCGTTAGCTCATTCTTCGATTAACATGATTAATTTAAGTATAATTAATTCTTACTTCATTATTCTTCAGATACACTCACGGATTTCGTTTCTTTTTTTTGATCAAATAGTTTAGATGTAAAAGCACTGTTGAATAAAAGTTTTTATCAAAATCGTCAAGAATTTTGTATTCCAAATACACGTTAACTTTAATTCCAAAATCAACATGAAATAATCTTACTTAATTTTTAGCAAATATTTGAACTTCATACAATGATACGTATGAATAGCTGCATAATGTTAGTCACGGTATCCACACTCTATGTCATAATACACTGGCATTCGGTTTCACAAATTGTCAATTCGCTGTTTTCGCTGCTGAAACCACATCTATCTAGAGATCCGTCATTCGAATTGGAGAATAAGATAAGACCGACATACCAAGTGATAATCCAGGAGGAAGCACAAATATTTAAATGTAGGGTGTAGATTTTAGTAGTTTGAGAAAACAAGAAGGTGGATCAGTTAAAATAAATAGTTTCAAACAATAAACCGCACCAAACGAAATTAGCTTTCTGTTGTGGATGCGCAGGAATAGGCCAATAATTATCATGTTAAGTCCAATGGTGTCCTTGGACTTTAAATGGACATTTTCTATTGGTCGATATCTGTTCACTTGTGAATATTGTACAAAATGTTGTTTTCTATTTTTATGGTACGATGTGGTTTGTTTGCTTGGTATATAAATAGAGTATGTTTGAAATACAATGATTCATATCTCAGAGGTTGTGACTTGTCTTCTGGACTCAACTAACTGGGCTAGACAGGGAAGCAGAACCAATCAGAACCCTAGGTCGTCCTACGTGTTTATGCGTCTTTGGTCCGAACAACAATTCTCTCCCCCTTAATCTGCAGCATTATTTTTCACAGTCATAACAATTGGCGATGGGGATGGAGAAAAATTTTGAACCTTGTAATTGGACGCGATTCAGGCTAATTGTTTCGACCAATCAGCATCCAGATTGTCACCAGCGTCCTTGAGCAACATTGGTCATTATTCCTACAGTTAATCTTCATTGCTGGTGCTGAAAAAAAATGACTACCTGTTCCGATCAATTACAGCTTCTACTTGAGCAACAACAGCAGTGCTTCAAAAATAGCCAGTTGAATTTTTTAGAAAATTTACGCACACTGTTGGTAAATTTTCCATGTTTCGGAAATGCAACAGAAGTTGGTAATTTCATTTCTCATCTGAAGACTGAGCTGGAAAACAACTGCAGAACATATGAAGCTGCTTATAAAAGCCTCTGTGAATCCCGGACGACCACATTTCAACTAGAAGTTTCGTCTTTAGATTCTCCCTCACCACTCAGAATTCCAAAAGTATGGTTACTGGAGAGACAAGCTGTGCCACGTAAAACGGTAAAGACGACATCTCAGATGGCATCGTGGTCTCACGTGCACGGTGTGACCCTTCAAAGATTTGACAACAAAGACGACGAATAACAGATAGGGTGTAATTTACCTGGGGCATATGAGGTGAAGGAGGAGAGAGTGGGAAAATCTAGCAAACCATACGCTATAAAGACTACTTTCGAATGGATACTTGTTTGACTATGTAAAGAATAGAAAGGACTCCAGGAAACAAGTTGAATGTTCAAGCGGATAAGATCTAGTTCAGAGTGCGCGAACTCGTAACGACCCACAGAAGGGGAACCGTTTTTTCGTATTTACCTCCTACTATATTCGACCTTAGGTGGATTTCATCTTCAGTTGTTTTATCATATAAATTATTTTTCAAGATGTGTTGCCAAAATGTGGCATGGGATACAGAGCTTTCTAGATAGTGCCTTATGTAGTGTAACTGTCGGCTCAGAGGTATTATGCTTTGCCGGTGCCTTAGAATTTGCATGTGGTGTTATGGCTTATATCCGTTTTGAAGATGTCTCTCGTCAATTTCATTGTTCCCTTCTATCAGCTAAGTGTGGAGTCGGTCAATGAAACATTTATCTATTCCCAGAATGGAATTATTGCCTGCTGTACTTTTATTTGGATCCATGTTCACATCAATTTAATTTGTGTAAGACCTGGTTGAAAATGCTGAGAATATTTGCCCCAAATAAACGGCTTATCCGCAATATGAGAATGAGATTAGACAGAAGACCATTAATTGCTGGCAGATTAGGATTGAGAGAAATATATAATGCGAGGCAGAATGTAATGAGATTGGTTCAAATAATCTCATTTCTTATTAAAATGAAGACGCTTAGGTGCATCAGCATGAAGACAAGCATGGCAATATATGAGAATCGCAACATCGATACAGGAGAGGAGTAAATGAACCTGTTACGAATAAAGGAATGACACCACATCTATTGTCTGCTGGTAGGATAATGAGAGGAAGCATTGAGCATAGGGGCCCATTGAAGAATCGTAATCCCTTCGTAATGGATGACCTCATTATAGTAAGGGGACGAATTAAATTATCGTGCATGTCTCACGAAAGCAAACATCTCCTTATACTTCCTAGCAATCAATTTGTTACTGACTTGGTCGTAATGCACTATCATCTGTAGTCGCACATTCTTGTGCTACTTACACACTGAACAGTCTTCATGAAGTGTTCTGAATTACTAAGATTCTGGCAGCTATCCGAAGTGTCCTGAAATGCCCTTCCTATGCATGAGACTCACGAACACGCGGTGCAAACACATTATGGTTTCACTACAAAAATGTCGCTTGGGAGCTTACGAACCTTCATCCAATTCTGTTGGTCTATACTATTTTGGACCACTTTGGGTCAAGAGAAAGCGAGTCCATGAAGTACTATACGGCTGTTTTTTCACTTGACTGTCCATTAGAGCAGTTCACAGTGTAGAGGCCTAGTTCTTGGACACTGACTCATTTTTTGCGCTCTCTCGAGATTCACTGATAGAAGTGGTCACCCATCACATATGTTTGGCGACGACGGTCTTAAATAGGTTGTGTGTAGTTGAAACCAGAATACGATGGCGAATGCCTTTCTGAAGAGATGGTTCGAATGGCATTTCAACCCTCGGAGAGCTAGTTGTCAGGGCGGTCCATGGGAACGCATCGTAAGTCAAGAAGAATTCCATTATCAATACTGTTTTCGAAGGCATTGATAGTGAGTGTTTGCACAAGTTTTCAATAGAGGCTGAAGGAATACTGTTTGGTTTGGTCAATATTACTTTGGAAAGTTCGAATAGCAGAACTTATAGATGAAAGGTACTTGTCTATGTAGAGACAACAATATTGTTGCCTTATTTCTGAATTGACGGGATTCATGCTGCTAGGAATTCGAAATATTCATGATGAGATCAGATATCTAGTCAGTTTATTTAAGTATAACTTGAATGATTTCAAAATCGTTGAAGAAACTAAATGAAACAAGTGATTACAATATTTTTCGTTGGATTTAAGTGAAATAAAGAAAATATCTGGAGCAGAGTTTCCATCACAAACAACCAGAAATTCTGCTTTACCATATTCTATCCAAATGGGGAATACAACCCCTGCGGACATGTGATTGTAGGCAGCCTACTTGAAAATAACTGCGCAGCCTGTGTAAGATCCATTTTGAATGCCTTGTGTGTTTGTGAAAATCCCTCCATGTATATACTTGCACTTTGTTCCTATTGATCGCATTAGTTGTACATTGTTGTATTTTGATTACATTTGAATTGTTAATATTTGTATTTTTGTTATAGTTTTTGTTTTTATTACGCATTCACTAAGTTTGTGTTTCTTCCTGAACTGCATCTGCGTTGTTTTACTTGACACTTGTTCTTGGCGGTAGCCATATTGATTTGTTCCTCCTTTTGTGTGTGATCTATCCAGCCAGGATAGAATAACGTTGATTTGTTGTGATTGATTTAATTGATTGAACAATCACTGGTTGAATAGCCGGGTGATAGTATTTGTTTAGGTAATGATTTACATTAAATTTATTATGAATTATAGAACCGCTAGTTACCCGATTACTTGTTCTGATTTCGACGGGAAAGGGCGCGTGTCTAAAATCCCCGGTCGGCTATTCTTCAACATCCAAACCGTAGTTTGGATCCTACAGTTCTAAACAAATAATTGGCCGAAGTCGTTTGGCAATCTTTTCGCGGATTTTGATTATCGTTCCTGGAAATATTTGGTAGTTTCATTTATAATGCCAACTAATCGTCGAAGGAAATCAAGCTCAAAGTTCGTTGATGTTAATGAAGAATCCCCTATTGTCAAGCAAGTGCCTTTTGACGTCCTTAAGTGTCATGGTTCAGACTCGAATAGGGTCGATTATCATGATAATGACTCTAGTCTTAATTCGATGACAGATGACGTAAAAAATCTTAGTTTAAAGGAGAAGCAAAGGCTTGAATTATCAGGAAAAAGCGTTTTGCCTATAGCGCCTGTTGTTGGCTTAGAACTACTAAAGGTTGAACTGAGTTATTTCGATGGAGAGCCAAGAGGTTATTGGAAATTTATAAGGCAATTTGAGACGTATGTAGCATCAAGAGTCACGGATGATAGCCAGCGCTTGCTCTATTTGATACACTATTGTAAGGGCAAGGCTAAAACAGCTATTGAGGGTTGCGTCATGATGGAGGCATCCTCTCGCTATAAAAGAGCAAGGGAGATTTTAAAACGTTTTTTCGGACAGTCTCACGTAATTGCTCGAGAAACACTAGAGGACTTATTCAGTGCTGTGAATTTTGAGTATATTGACGGGGACCGACTATCAAATTTGGCTATTAAAATGAAAAACTGTGCTATGGTCTTGGAACAGATGAATTATACTTCTGATCTAAATTCCTTAGTTACCTTGGAAAGAATAGTGAGACTCTTGCCTCAACCTATGCAAGCCCAGTGGGCGGACTGGGTGGATAAATTGACTGAAGATAACAGGGAACCGACCTTCGACGAGCTCACTCAGTTTATCGCATCGCGTGCAAGAGTGGCTTGTAGTAGATTTGGACGGTTAGCAAACCGTTCTAGAAAAGGGCATAACGTAAAGACGAACTGTCACGTGCAATCAGAGCAAGGGAATAGTTCGACAACGAAAACTAAATGCAGTATGTGTTCCTACGACCATGCCATTGATAAATGTCCACAGTTCTTAGCGCTTACAGTGCAAGACCGATGGTCTCACGCTAAAAGCAAGGGTATCTGTTCCGTCTGTCTTAGACAAGGACATAGAGTTAAGGAATGTAAGCTGACAAAGCGTTGTAACGTTGAGGGTTGTGAAAAGAAACACCATTCTTTGTTGCACAGCGAGAGTGAGAAACCTGGTATCTCGAATTGTTGCGGATATACTAAATCACTAATCAGTCAAGTGTGTTTAGGCATGATTCCCGTACGGTTGAAATCGCGAAAGGCCGAGATTGTGGGTTATGCTCTGTTGGACAACGGTTCTGATGTGACACTGATAAAATCAAACTGTTTGAGGTCTCTCGGGTTGAGCGAAGACGAAGCATCAGTGGTAGTTCAGACTGTGGGCGGTAATAGAACAATGAAGGTCACGAGTGCGCCTTTTGAGGTATATTCTTTAGATCGATCTGAACATGTTACGATTGAAGGAGCTCTGATTGTGGCAGGTATACCAGGTCATAAGCCACCAAAGTCGGCAGTGAACAGCCTAGTTAAGTGGCCACATTTAAGGGATGTACCGATAGATAACTTAGACTCTGAAGAAGTTCTGCTGTTGATTGGTTGCGACGTACCAGAAGCACACTGGGTGTTGGACCAGCGGTTGGGTGGGAGAAAAAGCCCGTACGCTGTGAAGACGTTGCTGGGTTGGACGGTCTTCCAACCTGCGTCGTATCCGGAATATAGGAAAAGAGTGGTCAATCATACCAGTAAGATACAGACCTTGGAGAACGAAATACGTAAACTTTATGATGTAGAGTTTTCTGATGTTTATTCAAATGATAAATCAGCATCGCTAGAAGATAAGGCGGCTATAAGGATTGTGGAAGAGGGCACACGCTTCGAAAATGGTCATTTTGTAGTTCCTATACCATGGAAAGTGAACCCAAATATGAAAGGGGGGAATTATGAAGTGGCAAGCAGTAGACTACAGAGTTTGAAGCGTAGATTGTTGAAAGATGACATTCTGTATATCAAGTATACGAAAGGTATTGAAAGTAATTTTATTAAGGGCTATGCGGAGAAGATCCCTGAAATACAATTGCAACCTAGTTATCGCCCCCGTTGGTATTTGCCCCACCATGCAGTTATAAACCCGAAAAAGCCAGAAAAACTGAGAGTGGTCCTTGACTGTGCCGCTAAGTTTGCGGGTGTTTCTCTAAATGAAATGATTTATCAAGGACCCGACACAACGGCTGAGTTAGTGTGTATATTATTGCGTTTTCGCAAAGAAGCAATCGCAGTCTCTGCGGATGTCGAAGAAATGTTCATGCGAGTGAAGGTCCCTGAGTCTGATCGAGGAGCTTTAAGATTTCTGTGGTGGCAGGGGGGAGACATGTCGAAAGAACCATCCGAGTTTCAAATGACATCTCATCCATTTGGCGCCATATCATCGCCGTTTTGCGCGAACTTTGCCTTGAATAAGACGGCCCAAATATTCTCTGACGGTTATGATGGTTATGTCGTAGATGCTGTTAAGAATAATTTCTATGTCGATGACTGCTTGGTATCTTTTCCCACTTGTGATCAAGCAAAAAGTTTCGTCAAGCAGATAAGTGAATTATTATGTAGAGGAGGCTTCAAACTAAAGAAATGGGTTACCAACTCGGAGGAGGTAAGGGCCATCTTGCCTGATGTATGTAAAGAACAGTCCTTGATAGAAATGTCAACGGATTACGACACTACTCATCGAACCCTAGGTGTAGAATGGGATTTTAAACAAGATGTATTTAAGTTTTACTTCGATGCACCGGAAAGGCCTCTGACTAGGAGAGGTATTTTATCTATAGTTTCTTCTCTGTTCGATCCTCTGGGTCTGATTGCTCCAGTCTGTCTTACTGCCAAACTTCTCTTGCAAAAATTATGTAGGTCCCAAATAGGCTGGGATCAGCCTCTCAACGAGCCATACATGTCCGCGTGGCTAGGTTGGGTAAGTTTTATGCGTCAGATAGGTCACGTCACGGTAGCCCGAGGTATCAAGAGGAAAATCGACGGACCCGACGCGAAAGTGGAATTGCACTTGTTCAGTGATGCTTCAGAGGTTGGTTATGGAGCAGTTGCGTACGCACGAGTCAGCTATTTGAAGGAGCCACCATATTGTATCTTGTTGTACAGCAAGTCTAGGGTAGCACCTATCAGACAAGTCACTATACCGAGACTTGAGATGGCGGCAGCGGTGTTAAGTGTGAGGCTTAGTGAAGTATTACGGAGAAGTCTGCCTAATTTTTTCTGCGAAGTAAACTTCCATACAGATTCCATGATAGTGTTATACTACATTAAGAATATGGAGAACCGATATAGCACCTATATAGCCAACCGCCTCGCTGTGGTGCACCAGTATACGAAGGTTGAACAATGGAATTATGTAAAGTCGTCACAGAATCCAGCTGATTGGACATCAAGAGGTATACAAAAAATGACTGATCTGGAATCTTGGTTCAAATGTCCCACCTTACTGCATGGCGAATTCTGTACAACAATCACTGTCCGGAACCTACTCCTGACGATATTGAGTTTAGAAAAACTGCTGTGGTTAACTTGAGTAGTATAAAGCACAACATGTCACCTATTCTCTCTTATTACTCCGAGTGGTTGAAATTAGTCAGGGCCGTAGCCTGGCTTAGAAGGTTCATAGAATTTCTGATGGTGCTTCGTTCACCGAGTCATGAAGGATCCGTTCATCTAGGATGTTTAAAGGTCGAAGAACTTGACGTCGCCAAGCGTAAAATTTTGTTGATGGTTCAGAAAGAAGTGTATGGAGAAATACTTAGTGGATTTAAAACCAATGGTAAAGTAGTTAGTCACAATGATCTGAAGGGCTTATCACCGATAATGCTTGATGGGTTACTCTGTGTTGGAGGCCGACTAAGCTACTCAGATTTCTCAAATGCCTTTAAACATCCAATAATATTGCCCAGTCGACACTTAGTGACAGAAATGATAATTAGACATTATCATAAGGAACAAGGGCACACAGGAACGTCACAAGTACTGGCAACGATTCGAAAAAGGTATTGGATAATAAAAGGAACCAGCACGGTTAAGAGAGTGATAGGAAAGTGTGTGACATGCCGGCGGTATACGATGGTTACAGGGCAACAATTGATGGCACCACTTCCAGCTTGTAGAGTGCAACAAGGGTGGTATAGCTTCTCAGCCGTGGGAGTAGACTACTTCGGACCCCTTTTTGTCAAAAGAGGAAGATCACTAGAAAAAAGATATGGACGTGTATTTACTTGCTTGCAAACCCGAGCAGTACATATTGAAATGACACATAGTTTGAATACTGATTCGTTTATAATGGCCTTGCTACGTTTCATTGGAAGAAGAGGGAAACCTGCCGAAATTTACAGTGACAATGGATCAAATTTCGTGGGTGCGGTCTCTGAATTAAGGAGATTTGTGCAACAGTTGAATCAACAGAAAATAGACAAAGAACTGTCAGCTAGACAAATTCAATGGCATTTTAACCCGCCCTCATCCAGCCACAGGGGTGGAGTTTGGGAGAGGATGATTAGGTCCATACGCCGACTGTTATTGTTGATAACTAGAGAGCAGACTTTAACCGATGTGACTTTAAACACTTATTTGATCGAGATTGAAAGGATATTGAACGATCGACCCTTAACTCCGGTCGTTCAAGATGCTAACGATAAACTAGCTTTGTCGCCAAATAGTTTGTTATTATTGAGAGAATGTGACGGAATAGTCGAAGAAGGTAGCATCAGAGATAAATATGACGAACGTTGGAAACAGATTAATCATCTTGCTAATGTGTTTTGGAAAAGGTGGTTAAGAGAGTATTTACCGTCCCTACAAAAACGTCAAAAGTGGTTAGTTGAACACCGCAATTTTCAGAAAGGAGATGTAGTGATCGTAGCTTCGGACATATCGACTCGTGGAAAATGGCCCTTAGGCGTAGTTGAAGATTGTGAAATAGATGACGACGGAAGAGTTAGAACAGTGGTTGTTCGTACGAACGGTGGATTAGTCAGGAGAGATATACGTAGATTATGCCTCCTTGAAGGCTCGAATTAGTTCCTCGTGTTATCAATATAGGTAGGTCGAGTAGGCGTACTGTTGTAAGTCCTACTCGTTCCTATAGTGTGATATGCTACATAATGAACCATGACCATAGGCATCAAGGTAGCTTGTGTGATATGGAGGGATTTTGGGGGCCGGTGTAAGATCCATTTTGAATGCCTTGTGTGTTTGTGAAAATCCCTCCATGTATATACTTGCACTTTGTTCCTATTGATCGCATTAGTTGTACATTGTTGTATTTTGATTACATTTGAATTGTTAATATTTGTATTTTTGTTATAGTTTTTGTTTTTATTACGCATTCACTAAGTTTGTGTTTCTTCCTGAACTGCATCTGCGTTGTTTTACTTGACACTTGTTCTTGGCGGTAGCCATATTGATTTGTTCCTCCTTTTGTGTGTGATCTATCCAGCCAGGATAGAATAACGTTGATTTGTTGTGATTGATTTAATTGATTGAACAATCACTGGTTGAATAGCCGGGTGATAGTATTTGTTTAGGTAATGATTTACATTAAATTTATTATGAATTATAGAACCGCTAGTTACCCGATTACTTGTTCTGATTTCGACGGGAAAGGGCGCGTGTCTAAAATCCCCGGTCGGCTATTCTTCAACATCCAAACCGTAGTTTATATCCTACAGCCTGTTGCTTCGATCAAGATATATTTAGATAAGCGGCGTTTATGAGAAGCTTCTCATCTTTCGCTGGTCAAGTTGCAAAACAGTACGAACGGAGATATCGGGGTGGCAAGGCAATAGGCATTGAAAATAATGAAGATTGTCCAGATGTTGATTGCAGAACTGCTAACATCTAACTGGGTAGAACTCAGTATTTATCACCAGGTCCGAACACGAAATAAGAGGAGATTTGTTGAAATGCTGGGAATTTTATATTTTGCACAAAATATAATATTGAATGAAGTCAAAAATAATAATGACACCCTTGTAGTTATTGAAAAAAGTCATTAAGTATGTTTGTGTGTTGATAGCACCTTCAAAAATAAACAACAATGATAATTCAGACTTACTCATTCGGTCCATCTTTATCTATCGATGCGTAAACTATTGGAGCGATATAACGTGGTTTCATAGAATTATAAGCTTCAAATGGTCGACAACTAGCGTCCGAAGTGGATAAATTCCATCCATTTCCTATCACATTACTACACAGATTCATTTGAGAATCTAGTAAAATAAAATCGAAAAGAGAAGAACATAAACACTGATCGAATTCAAGCTTCATTATAAAGAAGATGTATTCATTACTAACGAAAACATTTCGATGACGATTAGGTTTACGTAATGAAGATAACAAAATCCTGTTATTTTGCCTGAAATAATTGTTCTTTTCTTGTTATGTCACATGGGATAGGTCACTTGACGAGGTACAAGACTAAGATCAGCAAATCGGAGTCTGCGAGTGAATCTGTGCTATCGACTGTACTAGAGTGTGACCGTAGTAGGGTGTTCCTCTAATCCAAACAGCATTTGAAGCGATACAAATTT